>CP106731.1:160260012-161601475 GCA_025506655.1 Gossypium rotundifolium | reverse complement strand
AACTTTTACAATTTACGCGATTAAATCCTTTTTGTCAAATTAAGCACACAAATGATAAAATTTTTCTCTGAAACTTTCACACATTTTAATTCACACGTAATAAACAAAAAGTATAATATTTAAATAATTCTCAGACTCGAATTCGTGGTTCTGAAACCACTGTTCCGATTTGTAACATCCCGAATTAAGGGGTTATGCATCTTTACTTATTTGAATGTTGTTGCATGCCTAAGTATAATTGAATGTGTTTTGGGAAGTTTTTCAAACTTCAATTATGTAAGTGAATGCTTAGAGAAATATTAAATTTTTAATAATTAAGATGGAGCTAAGTAAGATAGGCTTTAAGAAATATTGACAAGAGGTTTTAAGCATAATAAGTCAATTGGCAAGGTGGTAAGGGCGCATAGATGAATGCTTGAGGGGAAAGGTTCGAATCCCCTAGCTAGCAAGTGGAAGAATTTTAATTTTTATTGTTTTCTTTCCTATAGTGCCGCCAAGTTTATTCTAGAATGGATGGTCATCTTTTTATTTTTGGTTAGTAGACCATATGTAAAAGGCAAGCTAGAAGTTATGGCATGGAATCATGAAGTTAAGGTAAGATAGGGGGACAAAAGGCTTGAAGAAAGGATAATGTTTTGGAAGCTTTTTCATGGTCATTTGACCATGAACCTAGTCGGCTTTAGGGGCTAAGGGGGGATGGTTTAATTGCGTTTGGAATCAAGGGATTGATGGGGAAGAAATGAGGAGGAAAAAGGGGATCATGTTGGTAAGGGTTGGCCGAATTTTTGCATAGGTATTAGGGGGATAGTTGGCCAAAACTTTAACCAAATTGTGCATCATTTCTTTTCTCTCCAAAACCTTATTCTTAGCCGACTGCCTATTACACAAAAGAGAAGCCTTTTTCTCTTCTTTTGGTCTTTTGCAATTTATCATTTCGGTTTTGTGAAGTCTTTCTAGTTCCTATTCTCCAAAACATAATATCTTTCTCTTCTCTTTGTAACCAAAAGTACCAAAGTTCAAAGACCTATTTTTCTTCACTTTTCCCTCATGGTCGAATGCACATAAACTTCTAAACCCATTTCTTTTCTTTTGATAATCATCATCTTCTTTTCTTCACTTTCAACCGAAATCATCTTCTACCAAAATCAAATCATCTCTTTCTCTCAAATTTCTCTTCTCATTTACCTTCGAGGTAAAACTTCCATCTTCTATTTTCATCTTCTTCTTTCTTTTCTTTTGTTGAAAACCCGAAACCACCATAGCCAAAAACACCATATTTTTCTCTTCTTTTTGTTCAAGCCGAAACCATCATTTCTTTTCTTCTATTTTAACAAGGCCGAATCTTCAAGTGGTCAAGTAAGGATTTTTGTTAAGTGTTTTCATTATCTTCTTTTAGAATAGCTGATTTAGAAACATAATTCTCTCATTTTTCTCCTAGGCCAAAACTTTGGAAGGGATTTTAAGGATCCTTTTTGGTAGCCAACGTTTAAGGAGAGATCTTTCAAAATCATCCAAGGTAAGGACTATCATTTTCGATTATATCGTTCTTTTAAATAGTTTATTAATCGACTTTATTTTAGGGGAGAGTTCGAGACGAACAAGATAGGTTCGAAAAGAGCGGTAAGGAGTGGTTGGAAGAGAGGAGGCTCTATTATACCCTCAAACTTCAAGCGAAGGGCTGTATCGGCAATAAGAGATTTCCCACTGGGTTGTGGACCCTCTGCTAACGAAGATCGTTTATTTGAAGTCGTATGCATAACCGAACCACTTTTCGTTAGTGGGTTATCATCGGGTTTTGATCCATCTACTAGAGAGAAACCACATATAACGGTTGTTCGAGATTCCGAGGGTAAGGATTTAGATCTCTCATCAATAGTGTAGATTATAAGTATTAGTGTATTCTAATCTTGTGTGATAATTAACTAGGTGTTGTGGCGAGAGGTATCGTTCTCACATTGTCATAAGGTGTGTAACATTATACTAAAATCTCATAGATCTATATTAAATGTGATTTGTATGAAAATATGTGTAATAATGGTTGCGGTACCATTCATGGTATACAATATTCGGTATGTTTAACCCCAATATTTTGCTAATTTTGCTATATGCCTAAATGTGAGATAAATATGATTTTGCTATGATTTTGGGATAAAAGGCATGAAAACTAAATGATATGTATGTGCATGGGCATACGGGTGTTATTGATAAAGGGGAAGTATTCTGGTGGTTTTACCACAATATCTGGTGACTTCGGTCACATATTTTGAATCCGGTGACTTTGGTCACATATGTGAATCTGGTGACTTCGGTCACATATTTGAAATCTGGTGACTTCGGTCACATATTTGAAATCTGGTGACTTCGGTCACAATTATCTAGTGGCCATGCCACAAAATTATAAGGGCGATATGCATGTTGACTGCAGCAACTGCCTTCGATGGTGTGTAGCGGATGGAGGGTCGATTTAGTAATCCCCACAGTGTGATTGGTTGGTACGGGTGGTGTGTAGCGGATGGATATCTAGGTGGGCCGGGTTTGCATTTCATTATATAAATACCCATGTAACTTCTAAATGATTTTATTTGATTTGCTATAAAAATGGGCTTATGGCTAAATATGACTTAAATGGGCTTATGGCTATATGTGCTATTAAATGGGCTTAAAGGCCATGATCAATTGGGTTTTTAGTGTTTTTGTTACACATTGAATTTATGACTCACCCCTTTGTGGGATAATTTTTTTCAGATAACTCTTAGCGTGATGGATCGGGTCAGCGAGGACTACGTGGTGGCCATTGCTCAACAAATGTATTTCGGATGTTTCCCTTAATTAAACCTATTAAGCGTATTTTTATTACTTAGAATTTATTATGGGTTTAGCTATTTTTGTAATAAGGCCACTATGAACTGTTTTTAATTTTTGCGTTTGGATTTTTATTCGCCATGAACAATATTTAATTAAATAACTAAATGGTTTTCGATAAATAATTTAAACTGCTTTTGACACTTATATATATATATGTTTTACAATAATAAGTAAAATTTTTCATAAAATTTGGTTTTCTTTTAACTTATAAATTTCTTTTAAATAATGTTTTAAGAAGATATAAATTTATTTAAATTCGATTTCAACCTAAACAATAAGTTAATCTGTTTTATACAAACTCATCAAGTTTTTCTTAAACAAAACAAGAAATTGTTAAAGTTTTATTAGGAACATATCAAATCCGGTTAGGGCTTTTGGGTAGGGTTTGGGGTGTTTCAACTTGGTATCGAGCCAGTTTTAAAATCTCGGCCTTGGGTTTTGAAGCCCAGCGTTTTCAAAATTTAGCCCAAATGACTTTTGAAAGTTTTCTTAAGTTAAATGGTTTTATAGAAGCATGGCACCCGAGTTCTCGGCCCAGTCCATCGTAAGTACTTTTATTGATAAAGTGATGTGAATGTATGATAAGCCTAAGGAAACTATACCTTAGAGACATGAACCCTAGGTGTATGTGTACTACTACGAAAAAACCATCGAATAAATATCTATTGCATAAAACTTTCTTTTAATAAGAAGTGAAAAGACTCTAATGCATAAAACTTTTTCAGTAAAAATGATAAGACGCGAAGCGAACATGAGAGTTATAGGGGCGTGGTAAATCATGGACGCTGATAGAGGAAGAATGGTCGTGTTGGAACCAGTTAGATCTTGAAACACCCCAAACCCACCCAAAAAGCCTAACCGAATTTGGTATGTTCCTCGAGTAAAACTATAACAATTCTCATTTTGTTTAAGAAAAACTTGATGATTTTGTAGAAAGCAGATTAACTTAACATTTTGTAAAGAAAATTTATAGCTTTTAAAAGAAAATCATTACTTGTAGGAGGAATTGATAAATCAAAAGAAAACCACATTTAAGGAAATTACTTTAAAACATATATATATGTTAGTGACAAAAACATTTTGAATTATTATTTATCGAAAACCATTTAGTTATTTAATAGTTATTGTTCATGGTAAATAAAGGAAAATCCAAACACAAAATTAAAGATAGTTTATAGTGGCCTTATTACAAAAATAGCAACCCATAATAAAGTCTAAATAATAAAATTAACTTAATAAGTTTAAGTAGGAAATTTTCCAAACTTCATTATTTGAGCATTGGCCACCTCAAATCCTTGTTGACCCGATCCATCGCTTCTACGAATCATCTGAAAAGATTATCCCACAAAAGGGTGAGTCATAAACTCAATGTATAACACATACATTAAAAGCCCATTTTCATAACACATTTATTCATAGGCCCATTTAAGTCATATTTGGCCCAAAAGCCCATTTAGCTCATATTTAGCTTAAAAGCCCGTTTAGCTCACATTTAGCCCAAAGGCCCATTTTCATAGCAGATCAAATAATAATCATTCAATATTCCACCAACGTAAAGTGGTTCGGTTGTGCAGACTACTTCAAATAATCGATCCTCGTTAGCGAGGGTCCACAACCCATGGAAAGTCTCTAACACGCCGATACTGACCCTTTGTTTGAAGTTTGATGGTAAAGGAATACCTCCTCTTTTCCAAACACTCCGAATCGCCTTTTCTTACCTATCTTGTTAGTCTCAAATCGCCTCTAAAAATACGATCGATTAGTAGTCTATCTAAAGAAATTGATATAACCAAAAGGGATAATCTTACCTTGATGATTTGAAGATCACTTCTTAAAAGTTGTCTTCAACAAAGATCCTTAAAATCCTTTCCAAGGATTCGACCTAGAGAGAAAAATAAAAGATTTATTTTCTAGATCAATTATAATAAAAGGAATAATGAAAACTATTGACAAACAAAACCTTACTTTGATTCACTTGAAGGTTCACCTTGAACAAAAAGAAGAAAGGAATTGATAATTCGCTTTAACAAAAGAGAAGAGAAAGATAGTGGTTTCAAATATGATGGTTTTGGTTTTGAGAGAAATAAGAAAGAGAATAAAATGAAAGAAGAGAGAAGAAGAAAAGGTGATGATGAAGAAAAGAAAAGAGATAGGTTTAGAGACCTATGCACATTCGCCAAGGGAAGAAATGAAGAAAAAGATAGTTCTTTGCAATTTGGTAGTTTGGCTATGAGAGGGAAAAGAAAAGAGAAATAGAATGAAAAGCAAGAAAAAGAAAATGAGAGAGAAGCTTTTGGTGAAAGTTGAATTCGACACTAGAGAGGAAGAAAAGAAAGTGTCTTCAAAAGTGACAATATTTTGGTATCAAAAGAAGGTAAAATTTTGAGAGGAAAAGATGAAATAAAGGTACCTATTTTGGTCAAAATACAAAGGCCAAAACAAAGCAAACTTGTACCAAATGTCACTAGACAATTTGGCTAAGAGAAGAAGAATATTGGACAAAGGAAAATGCATAATTGACAACCTTTTGGTTAACTAAAACCTCCCTAATCCCATACCAAAATTCGCCAACAAGGAAGCCAACATACTCCCCTTTTGCTCCACATTTCTTCCCTATCAACCTTAATTTTCTATCACCATTAACCACTCCCTTTAGCCCCTAAAACCGTCTAGGTTCATGGTCAAATGACCATGAACAAGCTCCCAAAACATTGCCCAATATCATGCCTTTTGTCCCCGCTCATCTTATCATCCTTCATGATTCCATACCATAAGTTCTTAGCTTCCTTTTTCATATGGTCAAATGGCCAAAAATAAAAGAATACTCATCCACTCTAGAATATTCTTGGCCGACACTAAAGGGAAGGAAACATAAAAACTAAAATTTTTCCCATTTGCTAGCTAGGGGATTCGAACCTCTCCCCTCAAGCACTCATCCATGCATCCTAACCACTTTGCTAATTACTCATCTTATGCTTAAAACTCCTTGTCATTAATTCTTAAGGCCTAACTTGCTTAGCTCTCTCTTAATTATTAGAAATTAAAAGTTTCACTAAGCATTCACTCAATTAATGAAGCTCAAATAACTTCCAAAATACACTCATTAATAATTAAGCATGCAACATCATTCAATTAAGTAAGATGCATAACCCCTAATTATCAGGATGTTATAGTTCTACCCCCTTAAAATAATTTTGTCCTCGAAATTACAGGCTGGAATAAGTGAGGGTATTGTTGTAGCATCGCTTCCTCCGGTTCCCACGAAGCTTCTTCGATCCATGATTACGCCACAATACTTTGACGAGAGGCTGACTTTCTCCGTAAAACCTTTACTGACTCGAATTTGAATTGGCTCCTCTTCATAGGACAAATCCGGTCTTAATTCCACCTCCTCAATCGGCACTACATGAGATGGATCCGACCAATAGCGTAACATTGAAACATGGAACACATCATGCATTTGCTTCAATTCCAAAGGCAAATCTAACGATATGCCACAGATCCGACCCGCTTCACAATCCGATGGGTCCAATGAACTCGGACTTAGCTTCCTTTGTGACCAAATCTCATCACCTTTTTCCAAGGTGAAACCTTTAGGAAAACTTGGTCCCCACAAGAAACTCTATTTCTTTCCGCTTTAGATCTGCGTATGACTTTTGCCTGCGGATGCTTCCTTTAATCGAGCCAGTTACCTTAACCTTTTCTTGATTCACCACTATTTCGGACCCAAAATCTAACGTTCCCTAATTCGTCCAACACGTAGAGTGCGACACTTCCGTCCATATAGTGCTTCATACGGTGCCATCCAGTATCTTGATTTGGTAATTGTTGTTGTGCATAAATTCGCTAATCTGAAGAATTCTCCCAACTTCCCTTGAAATCCATCACACATCCCCTTAACATATCTTCTAAGATTTGGATTACTCGTTCAGATTGGCCGTCAGATTGTGGATGAAATGCCGTACTGAAGTCCAATCTGGTGCCCAAAGCCTGATGCAGTGCTTTCCAAAACCGCGACGTAAACCTCGGATCTCTATCCGAAATAATCGACAACGGTACTCCATGCAATCTCACAATCTCAGCCACATATAACTTCGCCAATTTCTGCAAAGAGTAATCAACCCGAACTGGGATAAAATGTGCAGATTTCGTCAATCGGTCCACTATCACCCAAATGGAGTCTTTCTTAGTAGGCGTAAGAGGAAGCCCACTAACAAAGTCCATGGTGATTCTCTCCCACTTCCATCGGAATCTTTATCTACCAAGCAATCCCGAAGGTACTTGATGTTTAGCCTTGACTTGCTGACACGTTAAACACTTTCCTACAAATTTCGTAACTTCTCGCTTAAGTCCAGGCCACCAAAATTGATCTCGCAAATCTCAATATAACTTACTTCCTCTAGGATGCATAGCATAGGGGCTACTATGTGACTCCTGAAGAATCTTTTGCCTTAACTCCTGATCCCTCGGCATATAGACTTTACCTTTAAAACACAATACCCCGTCACTGTTAATATCAAAATCTTCCAATTCTCTATTCTCAGACTGTAAAGCTTTTCACTCGTGATCTTCATCTACTAATCGCCTCTCTTTCACTTGACTTAACCATGTCGAACAACTTGAAGTTACGCCAACAAGCTTCCGTCATCGTAAAGACTAAGATGTGCAAACATCGCCTTAAATCGATACCACTTTTCGACTTAAAGCGTCTGCCACAATATTTGCCTTGCCCGGTTGGTACTCGATAGAATAGTCGTAGTCTTTCAATAACTCTATCCACCTTCGTTGCCTCAAATTCAGTTCTTTCTGAGTCAGTAGATATTTCAGACTTTTGTGGTCTGTGTATATCACTGACTTCTCTCCATATAAGTAATGTCTCCAAACTTTAAGAGCAAAGACTACAGCTGCCAACTCCAAGTCATGTGTCGGGTAATTAACCTCGTGCGGTCTCAACTGCCGAGACGCATACGCAACTACCTTCCCGCCTTGCATCAGAACACATCCTAATCCCGTGTGAGAAGCATCACAATACGACAAAATCCTTTCACCCTCAAAGTTGAATCAAAACACGAGCTTGATCAAAACTTTCTTGAGCTTCTCAAAACTCTCTTGCTGCTTATCAGCCCACACGAAAGGTACTTCCTTTCTCAGCAATTTCGTTAAAGGTGCAGCTATCGATGAGAATCCTTCGACGAATCTTCTGTAGTAGCCTGCTAACCCCAAGAAACTACGAACCTCAGTTACAGACTTAGGTGGTTTCCAACCTAGCACAGCCTCAATCTTCCGAGGATCCACCCTTATCCCTTCCACAGATACCACATGGCCTAAAAATGCAACTTCTTTCAGCCTAAATTCGCACTTGCTGAATTTGGCATAAAGTTTCTTCTCCCTTAAAACTTGTAACACAATCCGGAGATGCTCATCATGTTCCATTTCAGACTTAGAATACACCAGGATGTCATCTATGAATACCACAATGAACTGATCCAAGTAGGGTTGGAAGATCCGGTTCATCATATCCATGAATGCAGCTGGGGCATTCATCAATCCGAATGGCATTACCAGAAATTCATAATGCCCATATCTAGTTCGGAAAGCCGTTTTATGGATATCCGCTTCTTTCACTTTAAGCTGATGATACCCCGACCTTA
Organism: Gossypium rotundifolium; assembly: GCA_025506655.1. NCBI lineage: Eukaryota > Viridiplantae > Streptophyta > Magnoliopsida > Malvales > Malvaceae > Gossypium > Gossypium rotundifolium. Next base: position 161,592,959 of record CP106731.1, on the reverse strand, counting down.
GATCAATCTTTGAGAATACCGTAGCTCCTTTAAGCTGATCGAACAAGTCGTCGATCCTTGGCAAAGGATACTTGTTCTTGATGGTCAGCTTATTTAACTGCCGGTAATCTATACACATCCTCATCGATCCGTCCTTCTTCTTCACGAATAAAACCGGTGCTCCCCATGGAGACACACTAGGTCGAATGAATCCACAATCAAGCAACTCCTGAATCTGAGCCTTAAGCTCAACTAATTCCTTGGTGCCATTCTATATGGAGCAATAGAAATCGGCGCCGTTCGAGCAATAAATCAATTACAATTCTACCTCACGATCCGAACCTGGAAGTTCTTCCGAAAAAACATCTACAAATTCCTTCACAGTCCTGGCTTCATTAACAGTTGTGTCCTTAACCTCCAAGGCACTCACCAACATCAGAAAGGCTACACATCCCTTCCTAACCATCTTTTCTGCCTTAAGAGCGGATACTACATTAGATAAGTAGTTCCGTCTCTCACCCATTACTCCAACTTCTTTGTAATCAAGAGTTCTTAAGGACATCCGCTTAGCAGCACAATCCACATTTGCACGATACTTCACAAGCCAGTCCATGCCTAAGATTAGGTCGAATTCTCCAAATGGTAACTCCATTAAATCACCGAAAACTATATCCCTTGAACTTCTAAAGGCACTTCCTTAAAAGTTTGTCTATAACTACTGATCATCCTAGAGGACTAAATACGATCATCTTCCTAGGTGCAGCCAAGTCACATGCAAAGTCCAGATACTTCACTAGCGATATAGGAATGAGTTGACCCTATATCTATCAAAGCAATAAAGGGCAACCCAAGAATCGTAAACGCACTGCGTAATAACATCAAAGGCCACTTTCTTCTCTCGACAGAATAGATATACTGACTGGCTGTCTCGCCTCCGAATTACCACTGCCTCTGCCTAAAATTTCGCGACCTCTACCGGAACCATTACCCTTCCATTTGAACTACGGCCTTTTATCAATTCCATCCACCTCTGTCGGCTGATTAGCACCGACTTGTCAAGGGTTCTTCTTTGAATTCTTCGGGCAATCCTTGATCATATGGTCTTTAGATCCGCACTTGAAACATCCCCCGATCTTTTTCCAGCATTCTCCCGAGTGTATTTTCCCACATTGAGTACAAGTACGATTTTGTCCACCCATAGTAGTCTGTTGACCTCGCGGTCTATCATTTCTTAGTTTCTTTTGGAAATTTTCGGATGACCCTAAAGACCCAAAGCTTCTCTTATTCTTGCTCGGGCCTCTGTCTCGGTTCTGTCTCTCAGTCCGTTTAGCCTCTTCGGCAATTCTTGCTCTTTCCACTAAGATTGCAAAATCTCTTTCACGGTGCAGAGCAATCATCACTCGTAGCTCATCTCTAAGTCCATCTTCAAATCTGATGCACCGTTCATATTCAGTAGCTACTATCCCTCTAGCATATCGGCTAAGTCACAAAAATTTTGCTTCATATTCAGCTATCGACTTGTTTCCTTGGACCAAATTCAGAAATGTCTTCCTCTGAGAGTCGATGTAGCTAGCTCCAACATATTTTCCTTCGAATTTCACTTTAAAATACCCCCAATCCAGACGATCCACAGGGGTACTCTCCTTGATAGTGAGCCACCACTGGTAGGCTTCATCACGGAGTAGTGAAATAGCACCTTCGCTTTTTCTTCATCGGTCAATCTAAATCGTCCATGATCCTCTCACCGCCTCCAACCAAGATTCCGCTACATTTGGGGCTACTCCAGATACTCCCCGAAAACCTCAAATCTATTCGATCTAAGTCTCTCACCATCGATTTTTCGAGGCCCATTTTGAACTAGCTTTCGCTACTCGTTCTAAAACTCGCAAGACACTTGTGATACTTCATCACCTCCATCATTTTGTTCTTGAAATTCCACCCCAACAGCTGGTGGTGGAGCATCATTTTCGGAACCTTGACCAGATCGAACTGGTTCTGACACAGCCATTCTTCCTCGTCTACGTCCACGACGTCCACGTCCCCTAGAACTCATGTCTACTATGTGTCTTATCTATTTTTACGAAAAAGTCTTATGTATTAGAGTCTTTTCACTTCTTATTAAAGGAAAGTTTTATGAAACAGATATTTAGTAGTTTTTCCGTAGTAGCACACAAACACCTAGGGTCCATGTCTCTAAAGTATAGTTTCCTTAGGCTTATCAAACTTTCATATCACTTTATCAATAAGGATACATACCTGATGGATCTGGGTCGAGAACTCAAGTGCCATGCTCTTGTAAAACCATTTTATCTTAAGAAAACTAAAAAAAATCATTTGGGCCAATTTTTGAAAACGTTGTGGGCTTCAAAACCCAAGGCCGAGAGTTTAAATCTGGGCTCTGATACCAAGCTGAAACACCCCAAACCCGGCCCAAAAAGCCTAACCAGATTTGGTATGTTCCTCGAGTAAAACTATAACAAATTCTCATTTTTGTTTAAGAAAAACTTGATGATTTTGTAGAAAGATTAACTTAACATTTTGTAAAGAAAATTTATAGCTTTTAAAAGAAAATCATTACTTGTAGGAGGAATTGATAAATCAAAAGAAAACCACATTTAAGGAAATTACTTTAAAACATATATATATATATATATATATATATATATGTTAGTGACAAAAACATTTTGAATTATTATTTATCGAAAACCATTTAGTTATTTAATAGTTATTGTTCATGGTAAATAAAGGTAAATCCAAACACAAAATTAAAGATAGTTTATCGTGGCCTTATTACAAAAATAGCAACCCATAATAAAGTCTAAATAATAAAAATTAACTTAATAAGTTTAAGTAGGAAATTTTCCAAACTTCATTATTTGAGCATTGGCCACCTCGAAATCCTTGTTGACCCGATCCATCGCTCTACGAATCATCTGAAAAGTTTATCCCACAAAAGGGGTGAGTCATAAACTCAATGTATAACACATACATTAAAAAGCCCATTTTTCATAACACATTTATTCATAGGCCCATTTAAGTCATATTTGGCCTAAAAGCCCATTTAGCTCATATTTAGCTTAAAAGCCCGTTTAGCTCACCTTTAGCCCAAAGGCCCATTTTCATAGCAGATCAAATAATAATCATTCAATATTACATGATTATGTACATGAAATGAAATGCAAGCTCGGCCCACCTAGATATCCATCTGCTACACACCACCCGTACCAACCAACACACCGTGGGGATTACTAAATCGACCCTCCATTCGCTACACACCATCGAAGGCAGTTGCTGCAGTCAACATGCACATCGACCTTATAATTTTATGGCAAGGCCACCAGACAAAATTGTGACTGAAGTCACCGGATATCAAATATGTGACCGAAGTCACCGGATTTCAAATATGTGACCGAAGTCACCAGATTCACATATACGTGACCGAAGTCACCAGATTCAAATATACGTGACCTAAGTCACCAGATTCACATATGTGACCGAAGTCACCAGAAATGTGGTAAAACCACCAGAATACTTCCTCCTTTATCATATATACCCATATGCCTATGCACATACATATCCATAAATTTTCATGCTATTTACCCCACAGATCATAATATAGTCGTACTTATCTCACATTTATGCATATAGCAAAATGAACAAAATATTGGGGTAAACATACCTGAATATCGTATACCACTGAATGGTATCCAAAATCACAATCATACACATGGTCATATAATCACATTTAAATATATGTAAATCTATGAGATTTTTAATATAAGGTTACACACCTCGTGACAGTGAGAACAATACCCTTTCACTCGTCAACACCTAATTAATTAACACACTTGGTTAGTATACACTATTGCTAACAAAACTACACTTATTGGTGATGGATCTAAATCCTTACCCTCAGATTCTCGAACAATAGTTATTTGTGGTTTTTCTCCACTAGATGGATCAAAACCCGCTAATATTCCACCAACGTAAAGTGGTTCGATTGTCTGCACTACTTCAAATAACCGATCCTCGTTAGTAGAGGGTCCACAACCCGTGGAATGTCTCTAACCGCCGATCTGACCCTTCGTTTGAAGTTTGATGGTAAAGGAATACCTCCTCTTTTCCAAACACTGAATCGCCTTTTCTTACCTATCTTGTTAGTCTCAAATCGCCTAAAAAATACGATCGATTAGTAGTCTATCTAAAGAAATCGATATAACCAAAAAGGGATAATCTTACCTTGATGATTTGAAGATCACTTCTTAAAAGTTGTCTTCAACAAAGATCCTTAAAATCCTTTCCAAGGATTCTACCTAGAGAGAAAAATAAAAGATTTATTTTTCTAGATCAATTATAATAAAAGGAATAATGAAAACTATTGACAAACAAAAACCTTACTTTGATTCACTTGAAGGTTCAAATTGAACAAAAAGAAGAAATGAATTGATGATTCGGGTTTAACAAAGAGAAGAGAAAAGATAGTGGTTTCAAATATGATGGTTTCAATTTTGAGAGAAAGAAGAAAGAGAATGAAAATGAAAGAAGAGAGAGAATAAGAAAAGGTGATGATGAAAAAAAGAGATAGGTTTAGAGACCTATGCACATTCTGACCAAGGGAAGAAATGAAGAAAAAGATAGTTCTTTGCAATTTGGTAGTTTCTACTATGAGAGGGAAAAAGAAAGAGAAATAGAATGAAAAGGAAGAAAAGAAAATGAGAGAAAGCTTTTGGTGAAAGTTGAATTGAGCACTAGAGAGGAAGAAAAGAAAGTTTCTTCAAAAGTAACAATATTTTGGTATCAAAAGAAGGTAAAATTTTGAGAGGAAAAGATGAAATAAAGGTACCTATTTTGGTCAAAAATACAAAGGCCAAAACAAAGCAAACTTGTACCAAATGTCACTAGACAATTTCGGCTAAGAGAAGAAGAATATTGGACAAAGGAAAAATGCATAATTGACAACCTTTTGGTTAACTAAAACCTCCCTAATCCCATACCAAAATTCAGCCAACAAGGAAGCCAACATACTCCCCCTTTTTGCTCCACATTTCTTCCCTATCAACCTTAATTTTGCTATCACCATTAACCACTCCCTTTAGCCCCTAAAATCGTCTAGGTTCATGGTCAAATGACCATGAACAAGCTCCCAAAACATTGCCCAATATCATGCCTTTTGTCCCCGCTCATCTTATCATCCTTCATGATTCCATACCATAAGTTCTTAGCTTCCTTTTTCATATGGTCAAATGGCCAAAAATAAAAGAATACTCATCCACTCTAGAATATTCTTGGCCGACACTAAAGGGAAGGAAACATAAAACTAAAATTTTTCCCATTTGCTAGCTAGGGGATTCGAACCTCTCCCCTCAAGCACTCATCCATGCATCCTAACCACTTTGCTAATTACTCATCTTATGCTTAAAACTCCTTGTCATTAATTCTTAAGGCCTAACTTGCTTAGCTCTCTCTTAATTATTAGAAATTAAAAGTTTCACTAAGCATTCACTCAATTAATGAAGCTCAAATAACTTCCAAAATACACTCATTAATAATTAAGCATGCAACATCATTCAATTAAGTAAGATGCATAACCCCTAATTATCAGGATATTACAGATCTGGTCAAGGTTCTGAGAATGAAGCTCCGCCACTGGCTGTTGGGGTGGAATTTTAGGAGCAAAATGGAGGAGGTGACGTAGTATCACAAGCTGTGCTGTGAGTTTTGGAATGAGTAGCAGAAGCTAGTACGGGAAATGGGTCTCGAAAGTCAGTAGCTGAGAGACTTAGATCAAATGGAGCTGAGGTTTTTAGGGGAGTATCTGGAGTAGCTCTGAATGTAGCAGAGTACTGGTTAGAGGCAGTCGAGAGGATCATGGACGATTTAGACTGTACTGTTGAAGAAAAATTAAAAGGTGCTGTTTCACTACTTCGTGATGAGGCCTACCAGTGGTGGCTCACTGTCAAGGAGAGTATCTCTGTGGATCGAGTGGATTGGGGATATTTTAAGATTAAATTTGAAGGGAAATATGTTGGAGCTAGCTACATCGACTCTCAAAGAAAGGCGTTTCTGAGTTTGGTGCAAGGAAATAAGTCGATAGCTGAATATGAAGCAGAGTTCTTGCGACTTAGCCGATATGCCAGAGGGATGGTAACTACTGATTATGAGCGGTGTGTCAGATTCGAGGATGGATTGAGAGATGAACTGCGAGTGTTGATTGCTCCACACCGAGAAAGAGATTTTGCAATCTTAGTAGAAAGGGCAAGGATAGCTAAAGAAGTTAAGCGGACTGAGAGACAGAACCGGGACAAAGGCCAGAATAAGAATAAGAGGAGCTTTGGATCTTCAGGGTCATCCGAGAATTTTTAGAAGAAACCAAGAGTTGATGGGCCGCGAGGTCAACAGACTGCTACGGGAGGACAACATCGTGCTTGTGCTCAATGTGGAAAGATGCACCCGGAAGAATGTTGGAAAAAGATCGGAGGATGTTTCAAGTGTGGGTCTAAAGATCATATGATCAAGGATTGCCCGATGAATTCAGATAAGAATCGCCCAATAGGTCAGGGTGTTAATCAGGCTGGCAGAGGTGAACAGCAGCGGATAAGGGGTCGTGGTCCAAATGGAAGAGGTAATGGTCTGGTAGTCGTCGAAACTTGAGCGAGGCGATGGTAGCTTTGAGGTAGGATGACCAGTCTAGTATATGCAGTTCATCGTAGAGAAGACAGTGATGCACCTGATGTTATCACGGGTACGTTTCTGATTTCTGGGTTTCCCTTTATTGCTTTGATAGATATAGGGTCAACTCACTCTTACATCGCTAGTGAAGTATCCGGAACTTTGCATGTGACTTCGACATCGTACCTAGGAATATGATCGTATTTAGTCCTTTTGGATGAGAAGAGTAATAGACAAACTTTTTAAGGAAGTGCCTTTAAAAGTTCAAGGGATGCAATTTTTGACTAATTTAATGGAGTTTCCATTCGGGGAATTCGACCTGATCTTAGGCATAGACTGGCTAGTGAAATATCGTGCAAATGTGGATTGTCTTTGCTAAGCGGATGTCCTAAGAACTATTGATGACAAAGAAGTTGTAGTGATGGGCGAGAGACGGAACTACTTATCAAATGTAGTATCCACTCTTAAGGCAGAAAAGATGGTTAGAAAGGGATGTGTATAGATTACCAGCAGTTGAATAAGCTGACCATCAAGAACAAGTATCTTTTGCCGAGGATCGATGACTTGTTCGATCAGCTTAAGGGAGCTGCAGTATTCTCAAAGATAGACCTAAGGTCGGGGTATCATCAGCTTAAAGTGAAAGAAGTAGATATCCATAAGACAGCTTTTCGAACAAGATATGGCATTATGAATTTCCGGTAATGTCGTTCGGATTGATTAACGCCCCAGCTGCATTCATGGATATGACAAACCGGGTTTTCCAACCCTACTTGGATCAGTTCATCGTGGAATTCATTGACGACATCCTAGTGTATTCTAAGTCAGAAATAGAGCATGATGAGCATCTTCGGATTGTATTGCAAGTTTTAAGGGAGAAGAAACTATATGCCAAATTCAGCAAGTGTGAATTTTGGCTGAAAGAAGTTGCATTTTTAGGCCATGTGGTGTCTGCGGAAGGAATAAGGGTGGATCCTCGGAAGATTGAGGTAGTACTAGATTGGAAACCACCTAAGTCCGTATCTGAGGTTCGCAGTCTCTTGGGATTAGCAGGTTACTATAGAAGATTCGTTGAAGGATTCTCATCGTTAGCTGCACCATTAATGAAATTGTTGAGAAAGGAAGTACCTTTCGTGTGGGCTGATAAACAGCAAGAGAGCTTTGAGAAGCTCAAGAGGGTTTTGACTGAAGCTCGGTTTGATTCACTGAGGCGAGGAAAGGATTTAAATGCGTGTATTGTGACGCTTCTCACACGGGATTACGATGTGTTCTGATGCAAGACGGGAAGGTAGTTGCGTATGCGTCTCAGCAGTTGGGACCACACGAGGTTAATTACCCGACGCATGACTTAGAGTTGGCAGAAGTAGTCTTTGCTCTTAAAGTTTGGAGACATTATTTATATGGGGAAAAGTCAGTGATATATATGGACCACAAAAGTTTGAAATATCTATTGACTCAGAAAAAACTGAATCTGAGGCAACAAAGGTGGATAGAATTATTGAAAGACTACGACTGTTCTATTGAGTACCACCCGGGCAAGGCGAATGTGGTGGCAGACGCTCTAAGTCAGAAAGTGGTGTCAGATCTAAGGGCGATGTTTGCACATCTTAGTCTTTATGATGATGGAAGCTTGCTGGTAGAATTACAAGTTAAGCCGACATGGTTGAGTCAAGTGAAAGAGAGGCAGTTGGTAGACGAAGATTTGAGTGCAAAACTACAGCAGGTGCAGAGTGGGGAATTAGAAGATTTTGGTATTAACAATGATGGGGTATTGTGTTTCAAAGGCAAAGTCTGTATGTCGAGGGATCAGGAGTTGAGGCAAAAGATTCTTCAGGAGTCGCATAGTAGTCCATATGCTTTGCATCCTGGAGGAAGTAAGTTATACCGAGATTTGCGAGATCAGTTTTGGTGGCCTGGACTTAAGCGAAAAGTTACGGAGTTTGTAGGAAAGTGCTTAACGTGTCAACAAGTCAAGGCTGAACATCAAGTACCTTCGGGATTGCTACAGACGATAAAGATTCCGCAGTGGAAGTAGGAGAGAATCACCATAGACTTTGTTAGTGGGCTTCCTCCTACGCCTACTAAAAAAGATTCGGTATGGGTGATAGTGGACCGATTGATGAAATCTGCACATTTTATCTCAGTTCGGGTTGATTACTCTTTGCAGAAATTGGCGAAGTTATATATGGCTGAGATTGTGAGATTGCATGGAGTGCCGGTGTCAATTATTTCAGATAGGGATCCGAGGTTTATGTCTCGATTTTGGAAAGCATTGCATCAGGCTTTGGGCACCAGATTGGACTTGATCGGCATTTCATCCACAAATCGTGGCCGGTCTGAGCGAGTAATTCAAGTCTTAGAGGATATGTTAAGGGGATGTGTGATAGATTTCAGAGGAAGCTGGGAGGAGTTCTTACCGTTAGCAGAATTTACGTACAACAACAGTTACCAAACCAGTATTCGGATGGCACCATATGAAGCACTATATGGACGAAAGTGTCACACTCCTACGTGTTAGACAGAACTAGGGGAACGACATGTTTTGGGTCCAAGAATAGTGGCTAAATCCGAAGAAAAGGTTAAGGTAATTCGGGCTCGATTAAAAGAAGCATCTGATAGACAAAAGTCGTATGCGGATCTTAAGCGGAAAGAAATAGAGTTTGCTGTGGGGGATCAAGTATTCCTAAAGGTTTCACCTTGGAAAAAGGTGATGAGATTTGGTCACAAAGGGAAGTTAAGTCCCAGGTTCATTGGACCTTATCGGGTTTTGAAGCGGGTCGGACCTGTGGCATATCAGTTAGAATTGCCTTCGGAGTTGAAGCAAATGCATGATGTGTTCTATGTTTCAATGTTACGTCGTTACCGGTCAGATCCATCTCATGTAGTGCCAATTGAGGAGGTGGAATTAAGACCAGATTTGTCATATGAAGAGGAGCCAATTCAAATCCTGGAGCGGGATGTAAAGGTGTTACGGAGAAAATCGGTTCCTCTCGTCAAAGTGTTACGGCGAAATCATGGATCGGAAGAAGCTTCATGGGAACCGGAGGAAGCGATGCGACAGTAATACCCTCACTTGTTCTAGCCAGGTGATTTCGAGGTCAAAATTATTTTAAGGGGGGTAGAACTGTAACATCCTGAATTAAGGGGTTATGCATCTTTACTTATTTGAATGTTGTTGCATGCCTAAGTATAATTGAATGTGTTTTGGGAAGTTTTTGAACTTCAATTATGTAAGTGAATGCTTAGAGAATATTAAATTTTAATAATTAAGATAGAGCTAAGCAAGATAGGCTTTAAGAAATATTGACAAGAGGTTTTAAGCATAATAAGTCAATTGGCAAGGTGGTAAGGGCATGGATGAATGCTTGAGGGAGAGGTTGAATCCTAGCTAGCAAGTGGAAGAATTTTAATTTTATTGTTTTCTTTCCTATAGTGTCGGCCAAGATTATTATAGAATGGATGGTCATCTTTTTATTTTGGTTAGTAGACCATATGTAAAAGGCAAGCTAGAAGTTATGGCATGGAATCATGAAGTTAAGGTAAGATAGGGGACAAAAGGCTTGAAGAAAGGATAATGTTTTGGAAGCTTTTTCATGGTCATTTGACCATGAACCTAGTCGACTTTAGGGGCTAAGGGGATAGTTTAATTTGCTTTGGAATCAAGGGATTGATGGGAAGAAATGAGGAGGAAAAGGGGATCATGTTGGTAAGGGTTGGCCGATTTTTTGCTTAGGCATTAGGGGGATAGTTGGCCAAAACTTTAACCAAATTGTGCATCATTTCTTTTCTCTCCAAAACCTTGTTCTTAGCCGATTGCCTATTACACAAAAGAGAAGCCTTTTTCTCTTCTTTTGGTCTTTTGTAATTTACCATTTCGGTTTTGTGAAGTCTTTCTAGTTCCTATTCTCCAAAACATAATATCTTTCTCTTCTCTTTGTAACCAAAAGTACCAAAGTTCAAAGACCTATTTTTCTTCACTTTTTCCCTCATGGCTGAATGCACATAAACTTCTAAACCCATTTCTTTTCTTTTGATCATCATTATCTTTTTCTTCTTCACTTTCAACAAAAATCATCTTCTACCAAAAATCAAATCATCTCTTTCACTCAAATTTCTCTTCTCATTTACCTTACTAAGGCCGAAACTTCCATCTTCTATTTTCATCTTCTTCTTTCTTTTCTTTTGTTGAAAACCCGAAACCACCATAGCCAAAAACACCATATTTTTCTCTTCTTTTTGTTCAAGCCGAAATCATCATTTCTTTTCTTCTATTTTAACAAGGCCGAATCTTCAAGTGGTCAAGTAAGGATTTTTGTTAAGTGTTTTCATTATCTTCTTTTAGAATAGCCGATTTAGAAACATAATTCTCTCATTTTTCTCCTAGGCCGAAACTTTGGAAGGGATTTTAAGGATCCTTTTTGGTAGCCAACGTTTAAGGAGAGATCTTTCGAAATCATCCAAGGTAAGGACTATCATTTTCGGTTATATCAGTCTTTTAAATAGTTTATTAATCGACTTTATTTTAGGGAGAGTTCGAGACGAACAAGATAGGTTCGAAAAGAGCGGTAAGGAGTGTTTGGAAGAGAGGAGGCTCATATACCTCAAACTTCAAGCGAAGAAGGTCGCATCGACAATAAGAGATTTCCCATCGGGTTGTGGACCTCCGCTAACGAAGATCGTTCATTTGAAGTCGTATGCATAACCGAACCACTTTTCGTTAGTGGGTTGTCATTGGGTTTTGATCCATCTACGGAGAGAAACCACATATAACGGTTGTTCGAGATTAGGGGTAAGGATTTAGATATCTCATCAATAGTGTAGATTATAAGTATTAGTGTATTCTAATCTTGTGTGATAATTAACTAGGTGTTGACGCGGGAAGGTATCGTTCTCACTTTGTCATAAGGTGTGTAACATTATACTAAAATCTCATAGATCTATATTAAATGTGATTTGTATGAAAATATGTGCAATAATGGTTGCGGGTACCATTCAGTGGTATACGATATTCAGGTATGTTTAACCCCAATATTTTGCTAATTTTGCTATATTCCTAAATGTGAGATGAATATGATTTTGCTATGATTTTGGGGTAAAAGGCATGAAAACTAAATGATATGTATGTGCATGGGCATATGGGTGTTATTGATAAAGGGGAAGTATTCTGGTGGTTTTACCACAATATCTGGTGACTTCGGTCACATATTTTGAATTCGATGACTTCAGTCACATATGTGAATCTGGTGACTTCGGTCACATATTTGAAATCTGGTGACTTGGTCACATATTTGAAATCCAGTGACTTCATCACAATTATCTGGTGGCCATGCCACAAAATTATAAGGCGATGTGCATGTTGATACGCAATAACGCCTTTGATGGTGTGTAGCGGATGGAGGTCGATTTAGTAATCCCATAGTGTGATTGGTTGGTACGGTGGTGTGTAGCGGATGGATATCTAGGTGGGCGGGTTTGTATTTCATTATATAAATACCCATGTAACTTCTAAATGATTTTTATTTGATTTGCTATAAAAATGGGCTTATGGCTAAATATGACTTAAATGGGCTTATGGCTATATGTGCTATTAAATGGGCTTAAAGGCCATGATCAATTGGGTTTTTGGTGTTTTTGTTACACATTGAGTTTATGACTCGCCCCTTTGTGGGATAATTTTTTTCAGATGACTCTTAGCGTGATGGATCGGGTCAGCGAGGACTACGTGGTGGCCATTGCTCAACAAAAGTATTTCGGATGTTTCCCTTAATTAAACCTATTAAGCGCATTTTATTACTTAGAATTTATTATGGGTTTTGCTATTTTTGTAATAAGGCCACTATGAACTGCTTTTTAATTTTTGCGTTTGGATTTTATTACGCCATGAACAATATTTAATTAAATAACTAAATGGTTTTCGATAAATAATTTAAACTGTTTTGACACTTATATATATATATATATATGTTTTACAATAATAAGTAAAATTTTTCATAAAATTTGGTTTTCTTTTAACTTATAAATTTCTTTTAAATAATGTTTTAAGAAGATATAAATTTATTTAAATTGATTTCAACCTAAACATTAAGTTAATCTGCTTTCTACAAACTCATCAAGTTTTTCTTAAACAAAACAAGAAATTGTTGAAGTTTTATTCGAGGAACATATCAAATCCGGTCAGGCTTTTTGGGCCGGGTTTGGGGTGTTTCACGATTAGAGTCAATTCGATCATTACACTTTCAATCCTTTCTCACTTGAAAATTGTGGCCATTTTATTCATACATACTTACCAACTTCGGGTTCACATAAAATGTACCTATAAATGTCCAAGCTTTTCCTAGACTATTATTATATTAGGTTTTGTAAATGATTTAATTTATCTATAAAATTCTTTTTCTAAAAAATATCTATAAATATATAATTAAGGTAAGAATAATAATACCAAATCCTAAAAAATAATAATATTATTAAAATTAGCCATATTATATACTTAGAGTATATTTGGATGAAAAATTTAAAATTTTCGAGATTTTTAAAATCTTAGCATTTTAGAAGGCATCAATTCAAAATGCATTTGTAATTGAAATTTAGGAAAAATTAGGTTATTGAAATTTAAAAATTTAAAATTAATTAGAAAAGAAGAATAATTATATTAAAATAAATAATATAAAAAATCAATATGAATATCATAATATTTCTACAATTTTGTAAATAATTTTAATAGAATAAAATTTAAAATATATATTAGAATTAAATAATTAAATTCTTATATTATAGCAAGACCATGTGTATTAAATCATATAAAAATATGAGGAATTAAATAAAAAAACCCACCATTTTAGGTCAAATTTGAAAAAGGAAATTGAGCTAATAAAATGCTCTCTTAAAATTACTCAAAAATATAATTTTTTAATATATTTATCCTAATAAGTAAATTCATTTTTGAATTTTGAAAAGCTTGATACAAATGAAATACCTCCAACAAATCTCTCATCCGAACACACCTTAGAGTTTTCCTTTTAAAGGGTTGAAGTAAGAAATTCTTTTTAGGGGCAAAATTAAATTGTAATTTTTACAATAATAAAATATAATTTCACTATTTTAATAGTCTATATCTTTATAATTTTTAAGATATGAAATCAAATTTTTATCATTTTAAGGGATTAGAGTGTAATTTTATTTTTATTAATTTAGAATTTTAAAAGATCTAAATACAAATTTTTCCATTTTAAAAGGTCGGACACCTAGCTACATGCCTGTCCATTAAATTTAAGAAACTTACCTAGATAATAATATGTAACACCCTTTACGAGAAACTTTAGTAATGAATGTTACATTTAGCATTGAACATTCCCTTCTATATTAAATGCTTATAATTTGGACATTTATCAATGTTACATTACTCTTTGTAGAACTTAGTTAGATTAAAAATAAAGTTTAATTCCATATCAAACTCGTTCTAGGTCTATATGTCTCGACAAAGGGGTTTATATCTTGAGACATGACCTTGATGTTGTAGCTTTTTACTTTTGAAGTTCTTGAGTCCCAACGCATTTCATATGTCTCGAAACTTGGGATAGGGGACCCAAAAAATTTGTTTTGAAACACCTTCAAACCATATCAAAATTGCCACAATCATGCCAAACAATAATCAAAGCTCATAAACTATGTAATACCTCATGTTTACCATTCAAAACACATTAAACTCAAATATTAGAACAACTAGACACTTTCTTTCACTACAAAAAAATGATTTTTTAGCGGCGTTTTTTTTGGCCTTTAGCGGCGTTTATAAGCGCCACTAAAAGTGTTAAATGGCGCTTTTAGAAGCGCCAAAAACGCCGCTAAATCAACCGCCATAAATTTTTGCCGCTTTTATGAGAGAAAAACGCCACTAAAGATCATGACTTTTAGCGGCGTTTCTAGGAAAAGCGCCGCTAAAAGTCATGACCTTTAGTGGCGCTTTCTCAAAAACGCCGCTAAAAGTCATGACCTTTAGCGGCGCGTTACCAAAAATGCCGCTAAAAGTCATAACCTTTAGCGGCGCTTTTCTCACAAACGCCAGTAAAAAGTCATGACCTTTAGTGGTGCTTTTTTGAAAAACGCCGCTAAAAGTCATGAAAAAAAAATATTATACTTTTAGCGGTGCTTTTTTCAAAAACGTTGCTAAAAGTCATGAATAATAAAAATTATAATATTATAAAAACACCAAAAATCCAATTTAAAAATGTATAATTTAATTTGAAGACATTAAAAAGAAAATTATAGAAGAATACATATTTCTATAATTCCAGTTATCAAGATTATTTTCATCTTCGGGTGGTTTTATCTCAATATTGTATGGAATAATGCCGAAAGCCTCCACCTCCCGTAATCATCTTCGGACCCAACATCGTAGAACCAAGTATCGCACTAAATGTGGAAGCTTGTTCAACAACTTTTGAAACAGTTATATAACCGCTCGATTGGAGGAGGAGCTTCTCAACATCCTCGGTATAAGATAATGGAGCCAATTTCGATACTAAAGCCGATTGCAAAAGGACAACAAGATAAGGCATACAATTTTAGGCTTAGATAAAGAACTTGTCAAGTGTACCAGATATGTATAGTATAGTGTTGACATGCAACTTATGTAAACATATAAAAGCACGCGTGCCTAAACGAAGGAATAATCTAGAAATACAATTCATGAGTGGTCGCCGAACTGATTACTCAGTATTTGTGGCATACCTTGTAAAGTGATTGTAGAAAGAGTTTCTGATCGAAGCACCAACTGCTAGTGCACTTGTGCACTGCTTCAACAAATAAAAGGGACAAGGAATATCAGTATTTTTTACACATCCTATCATGTGCCAAGAAATTGCGTACTAATATATATGCTTAGCAACAGCGAAAAGATAATTCATGAAGCATAGAAGATTCACTTCAGTTTAAAGGATTGAGTACTCTATTAGACACTAGAATATAATGAGGAACTTATCAAGTAATCATCAGTTGAGTTCACCTTTGGAAAAATACAATTTCATTACACTCCAATAAATCCAAACTATCGGTAACAATTCAACCGGTAAGTAAGAGGAGTTCATCGAGCTAACTATACAAGAAACAACAAGTCGCAATCGATAATATGTAAGTTATTTGAGCGGAAGGTCAATGAAAGGATGATCAGAAGAATCAACTATTTTTCTTTTTTAATTCTTGACCGTAATAACTTGATGATATCATACAAATCTTTAAGCTTTCCATACAGAACTAAAGAAGATATATAAAGGGTATCCTGGATTTGTGACAGAAGCCGAAGAGATGCTACTCATATAAGATGCTACAGAGAAATTTCTATCGAGTTTTGGATGATTGTTTGAAACTTCCACAGGCCTGCAAATATATGAAGGAGAATGTTATAGGGGACACCTCATCTCTGATCTAGCAGTAACAACCAGCCCACAAAGTATAATAACCACTTTATATTCTTGTTCCATGAAAATGGGAAAATTGAAGGATAAAAGCAATCACCTGGACTTAATATCAACAGTGCTACCCGGACGACGTAATGTACCTGTAAGAAAAATCTTGATTAAAAGTATGGTGAAATAATGTTTTAGAAAATGAAAAATCAACATGATGTAAAATATTAAGATGACAATTGAATACTAAAACCAAGCAGATTTTCTAACATAGTCTTGATGAAAACTCAAAATAAACCATGATCGCCAAGCGAGATTCATGAGAGAATCAAAATGCAGAAAAATGAGAACCTAAGGAGGCAATATTCTTGAGAGAATAAATACGTTTACATGTTGAAGACAGGATAACCAATTCTATAATGTGATTCAACAAATTCAATACTAGGTAACAGATGAAATGGTTTACAAGGGTTTTCTATTGAGTTGGATGGCAATGATTCAAACTTAGTTCTATTACTCGGTCTTGTCAAGTGTGAATTAAAATACAAGATGCGAATGCGATATCAGCATAAGATACATTAATTACACTACAAAAATTGATAAAGATGTACACCAAAACAAAAACAAAACTTACTTGATTCCAAGATCGATGTGCTCTCGGATGCCAAATCCAAAGCGACCAAGATCACTAAAGTTCCTTCGAAAAGCTCATATTCCTTGACCTTCAAACCAGGTTGTTAGTTGACCAAATAACCAAATATTTAATACCAAAAATGAAAAAAAATACAACCTAAGTGCAAATTTCAATGAAGCAAAAGATTAAACAAAAGAATAGGACAAATCATATAGCATAAAGTTTCCATAAAGACATGTGTAATGGCTTAAATGACTCCATCCAACATCATATAATAACGTCAAGCATGAATTTTTGTAGTACATATGTAGAAACTAGATGAAAAAGAAGTAAGTAATAAGCTGCAAGAAAATTAAGGAAAATCCGGTAGGAAAGAAGCAAGTACATTCGTTTTTGCTTGAGAAAACTCATGGCTCGAGCTTTAATGGCCTCTTGAGCAGGGCCAGGCCTTGTCTTCTTTATTTGTTCCTTGTACCTACTAAGCTCAGCATCCAGTTTCTTCAACTTCTCCTCCACATTGTCCCCTATTTTATTTATCTGATCACGGAAACTCCATCCCATCCATATTATTTTACAAAATAGGCAAAAATTAGAAATCAAACTAAATAATGAACCAAATAAATCCTAACACCAAGAAATCAAAAGATCAACAATAATATAAGGCAGTATTTTGTCCGGTAAATTTGAAATAATTATCTGAAATAATTAATAAATATCAAATAATTAATAAAATCACATCAATGAACTTAAATCTTAGTAGAGTAAATGATAAATAATTATTATAGAAAAACATAATGATATGAATCCTAGCCATACGAGTACCTTTTCGCAATATATGTTAAGATCCTAATTGAAAGTTTTAAATTGTCCCAGTAAATTTAATTTGATGTCGTGAGAAAGTCGAACAACATATTCAAGAATATGGGGCTAAATGTACAATTAAATAAACAACCTAAAAGGTGCAATGACTAAAAATTAAACCAAATCATGATTAGAAATCATGGCTTTTGGTCCAATGCACATAACCAATATACTATATATTAAAAAAAAAGAAAAGGAAAATCGTCACCATTGCGGTTTCTTAACCGAATCTTCCTCTATTATCTAACCACAAACATCTATATGACAAAATGATATATACTAGTAATAATATTGTTACCACCAACCCTAATAAAAGATAAGAGATAAATATAATTCTTAATTAAAACTCATTAATTGAATCTATACACTAACTAATTAGAGTGTTAGTATTAAAAGCGTAGGAATCAGGATTGGGTCATGTTGAAAGAAAGGAATAGGGGAGAGAGTGCTTTTTGCAAGAACCAAGGCAGCTTACCAAGAACGAATAAAGCACATTCAAGACCGTCAAAGGTAAAGCTTTTTGGCCTGATTATGATCTTGATGACCCTGAGAAGATGAAAGATTAGCAAGTGAGATCTCCAACATAAAATAAACAAATCCAAACACTTAAAGACAGAGGATATTTACCTAAGCATATAGAGAAAGATGAAATTTTTGGCCTCCTCCAATCGAGACATCTCACTTCAATAACTTTAGCATATCCAAACAATCAATAGAACCCACAATATACGAGGAATCGAGAAAGCAAAAGGGGTGAATGGAAAATAAGAAGGAACACATTGCTCTTCCAACAACATAACTTGTAGAATAAGAAGATTTATAAGAACCCGGAGAAGGTAGATAGAGTAAACCATGTGGGAGACTTGAGATTGTTGGGGGGTTGTAGTTTGTAATTAGCAGCATTGGAATTGAAATTGGATCCATGGGTGTACAAGTTGTTTAACTTGGGAAAATGAGGCAAGATTTTTTGAAGAACCCCAACGCCCAGTTTCTCTACATTGTTACCACGACATGCATATGCCTTATACCTTGAAAAAATAAATGGAGAAATTTATTGAAAAATTGCAGAAAATTTAAAATAATTTTCTATTTTGATTTTGATTTTGATTTTGATTTTGATTTTGATTTGACAACTGTCGAAATCAACCGTTACAAAAATACTGGATTAACTCAATTTGACTAAACTCGACTAATGAACAAGCCTACACTAATCTTTTTTACATAATGAGACTGAACATTTAAGATCCCATGATTCAACTTACCAGCACTAGCAACATTTCAGAAAATTTAAGTGTAACATCCTAAAATTTGAGTATTTATATTATGCATGTTTTGGTGCCTAACTTGTGTATAATTAAAATTTCGTATGATTAGTATAGTCTTGAGAAGGCTTGGGATCTATTTGGACCTAGTGAAAATTTTTAGCATATGGTACTTTAAGAGAGGAAGTCAGTGGATTTATAGCATATGGAAATTTTTGAGTAAGTAACTAGCATAAGATGAGCAATTGGCAAAGTGGTGATGGCGCCATAAGTTGGACTTGAGGGAAGAGTTTCGAATCTCCTAGCATACAATTTGAAAGCTTTTATTTTTGCTTTCTCCTATCAAGTGTCGGCCAAGCTTCATTTTTGGTATGTTAGACTTTTAATTTTTATGGTAAGGTGGCTAAATAGATTAAGGAAACATTGAAGTTGAGGAAAGGAATCAATAGGATAAGGCAAGTAAGGGAACAAATGGCTTAATTTGTGGAATGTGCTATGGAAAGAAAGGTTGGGAAAAGTTGATCCTTGATGGCTATGAACTTGGATGGTTTTGGGGCTAGGGAGGTTGGCCGAATTTTGTTAGTAGCTTGATAGGGATTAGGAGCTAGTTTGGTCAATTTCTTTAGCAACACGAGCATTATTTTCCATTCTCTCCAAAACCCTTTTTCCTAGCCGAATGCAGTTGTAGCAATAGGCAAATTTTTTTGGTTGTTTGGCCATTTCTTTTTTACCAAATTAGTATCATCTTTTTTTTTTCTCTTTTGTACCGAAACCATGAAACTTTGAAGAAGCATAATTCATTTTCTTTTTCTTCCTTTTGGCCGAATATACACCAACCCCAAGACCTTTCTTTGTTCATCTTCCATCCTTGGAAAATCGACACATAAACACTCTCTCTTTATTCTTTTTGTTCTTCTTTCTTTCTTTTTGGTAAAGAACACTCAAACATCACTATTTTTTTTCAAAACCTTTGTTCATGGCCGAATGTTGATGGTAAAATCTTTTGCCGAATCATTCTTCTTTTCTTTGTTTATTCATAGCCGAATCTTTTCTTATACATAAGTATTCTCTTCAATCTTTTCTTTTTCTTCTTTGAAGCCTTGGACAATAGTGTGATAGTGGAGGGCCGAAACTCAAGTGTTCATAAACGTCGTAGATCGTTGAAATCGAATTTAAGGTGTTAAAGGTAAGGGATTATTAAGGATTTTCATATTACTCGACATATGGATATAAATGGTTTATTAATCGATTTCGTTTTAGGGGACGTTCTCGCTCGATTGTCATATTGTGGAACGAGGATATTTGTGGTAAGTTATTCTCATTTTTTAAAATCGCTAGTCGAAATTTTGATAACTTATTGGTTAGACTAATGATTCATTGTCTTTGAAGACAATCAAAATAGGGACGAAAAGAGTTGTTAATAGTGTTCAAAAGAGGGTGGTTCCATTATTCCCCCTAAGTTTAAGAGAAAGACTGTTTCGGGAATCCGAGACTTTCCACCGGGTTGTGGACCCTCATCCGGCGAAAATTAATTATTCGAAGTCGTACGTACCCCCGAACCATTGTTTACTCGTGGTTCTGAACCTTTGATCGGAGAGAAATCGTAAATAGTGGTTGTTCGAGATTCCGAGGGTAAGATCTAGATCGCTTAATATTAGAATAGTTTAATATTAAATTTTAGTGTTCTAATCCATCGTGATGTGTGTTTAGATATTGACGAGCGGGAGAGTGTAGTTCTCACCATAATCAGGTGTGTAATCTCACACCGTATCTCATGGGTTAGATGACTATATCGTATAAATCGGTGGATGAAATCACAAGTTAGTGAAATCGGGAAGAATAACACAGTTATCACCTTAATGATAAAATTTTAAAATTTGTATTAAGGTCATGGAAATTACGAAATTTGCCTTAACGGGCTAATTTGATAAAAGTGACAATTTGGGCCATATGTGATATTTGATAAATGGGCCATATGTGATATTTGATAATTGGGCCATATGTGATATTTGATAATTGGGCCATATGTGATATTTGATAAATGGGCCATATGTGATATTTGATAATTGGGCCTTATGTGATATTTGATAATTAGGCCATAAGTGATATTTGACAATTGGGCCATATGTGATAATTGATAAATGGGCCATATGTGATAATCGATAAATAGGCTGTAACACCCATAACCCGTATCCGTCGCCGGAGTAGGGTTACGAGACATTACTCGTCAAACCCCAATCAACGCACTCTTGCAAATACTTTTATATTAATAGTAGTAATTAATTCCTGCTATCACTATCAAATATGTACTTTCATTCAAAAATTATAATACTAACAAGCTTATTACGATTAATAACTTTACTAGCTTATAAAAACAAGTTCCAATCAAAAAAATAAAACACTATTCATTTGGTCATTTTTGAACACCTTAGCCGAATATGTACATCAATATATACCAATCAAATGCATTATTATTTGAGACAAATATACCTACATGACAAAGCTTTGCTAATTATCATTTTCATCCATCTACATTATCAGTTAATTCATGATCCATGACATGATCAAATTTCGCAAATCCAAGCTCATGTAAATTTAATCATATTTTTTTCAAATGTGCTTAACTTAGGAATATGCTTATAATGTTATTAATACGAATCATATAACTATATATATACATAATCACATGTGCCCTATCACTAAATATTCACCAAAACAATTTAACCATTCTAACATCATGTCCGAATGTATATGAATATCAAATAGAAATACAAGCTCCAACCTACCAATACCATGGCCGAATATTACAAGTAAGTATACTATAATTTGACCATTAGTATTTCACCCATAACATAATATGAACTAAACTTTCATGATATAACATATGATCGTTTCCCATGTATGATTTAAATCATGACCGCATGCACATATCTACTGGTATTTTAATGCAAGCTACCATATTAAATATGAAACCCAAACTTAACCAAAAGCAACAGCCTTATTCGCAAGGCTATATTTATATTTACAATCCGACATCATTCATTATTTATCAAAACGAAGCCTATACATGCCATTGATTCAAAAGTTTACAAAACATAACTATACCGAAGAGAGTGATAGTGTGGTTGACTATCTTGATGATCCCCTGAGCCAGTAGTTGAATTATAGATCTATAAAATAGAGCACAAACATAAACGAAGTAAGCTCACTGGCTTAGTAAGTCTTAAGCAGCTTTATAGCTCAACTAGGTATTCAATTAGATTGAATAGAATAGCATTATTAACATTTATGAACTGACAAAACACATATAAACTACCATGGCCGATTATCAAAGTTCACATCCAGTGAATAATATTTAACGTACAATTAAAATATGAAACTTATCAATGGTTCCCAGATTGCTAATCAATACATATATATTTTCACTTCAACCAAATAATACTTTCTGTGCACATTTAAAATAAGGGTACATAATTGAATATATACATTTACCTATATGTATAGCTCATGGCGAACCTATATAGGTATAATTTCTCATATCAATATAATAAACTCAAGTAAGTGAGTAAACATATCAACTCAATATCTTTTCTAATCACATATCTTAAGTACCAAATATATATATAAACACATTTCTATCAACTTGATTATTCAAGAAGCATCACTTATATCAAAAACTTGATTCGATACATAACTTTTGGTCAAACACTATAGTGATAAACCTTGGCTTGATCAAATACCATTATAACTAGACCATTTCATTCATAAGCATAAGCTCGTATTAAAACCATTGGTATAAAAACTACTAGACCAAAGGTTCGAGATTTAAACACCCCAGACGAAGCACGCTAGGCATTAAAGCCCTAAATAAACCACCTAAGACGAAGCATGCTAGGCACTAAAGCCCGAAATGAATCAACGGCACAAAGCCTTCTAGGCATTAAAGCCCGAAATAAACCAACGGCACGAAGCCTGCTAGGCATTAAAGCCCGATAAATAACACCCAAGACAAGGCACGCTAGGCTCAAAGCCCGATAAATAACACCAAGACGAGGCACGCTAGGCTCAAAGCCCGATAAATAACACCAATCAACATTCTCATACACATTACTTAATGCTACAATCACATCCATCTATACTTTATTTTACAATTTCATGTTAAACCGAACATAATTATCCACATCTCATTCAACAACCAATTCTACTATAATTTCATACCCCACATTCGGCCTATATGTATTTTCATGCTTTAAATACCAAACTTTATCATGTACTACTTTCAGTAATAATTTCTCGATATAAATTTTGCTTAGGACTTACCTCGGTTGTCGATAAGTAGTGCAAATCGGCTATTCGAGAACCTTCGTCTTCCCCGATCTAAATCCATTTTCTTTGCTCTTGATCTAAAAACATTAAAATTTAGCTCATTCAACCACAATTCATCTCAATTTATCCCTAAGCACATAAATGGGCAAATTACTATTTTACCCCTAGTATTTCACAACTTTGTAATTTAGTCCTATTTGCATAACACACAAAATACACCAAATTAGCTAAGACTATACAAGGGCCGAATATTCCTAGGGACTTTACAAGTCCTCGATTTCATTTATTTTGCAAATAGGCCCTCTAAAAATTTATTTTACAATTTAGCCCTAAATACTCAATTTCATCAAAACTCCCAATACAAAACATACTAATTTTACATATCTTTCATATAAAATCATCAAATATCAAAATCACATGAACACAACAATGGCCGAACATCAAGCATGCTTAGATTCAAAAATTACAACATGGGTCGGATTCTGGTTCAAGCAACAATCTCAAAAACGTAAAATTTATCGAAAACTAACTAAAACTCACCTTAGATTTTTGGCTTCAAAGTGCCGAAATTTTAAAGGGTTTAAAGCTTATTTCCTTGCTCCACAATCGCCATGGATGAAAAAAAAAGAGATGATGGCTTTCTTTTCTTGATTATTTTAACATATAATAATTATTTACCAAATTACTAAACCAACCTTTTAATTAAAATAATTTAACATTTTAACTTAAGGACAACTTGTCCATGGTCGGCCACTAACCCTTAAAATGGGTTATTTACCCTTTCAATACTTTCTATTAAAAAGCCATACTCAATTTAACTCTTTACACTTTAATTTGTAACTTTTACTTTTTACGCGATTAGGTCCTTTTTATCAAATTCGATACTAAAACGATAAAATTTTTCTACGAAATCTTCACACATATAAATTCATATAAAATAAACACTAAATATGATATTTAAATATTTGTCGGGCTCAGATTCATGGTTCCGAAACCACCGTTCCGATTAGGGTCAAATTCGGTCTGTTACAACTCTCCCCCCTTAAGGATTTTCGTCCCCGAAAATCTTACCATTAAACAACGTTGGATATTGTTGCCTTATTGAATCTTCAGGCTCCCACGTAGCCTCTTCAACTCCGTGCCTTTTCCACAGTACTTTCACTAATGGAATTTTCTTGTTTCTTAACTCTTTCTCTTCCCGAGCTAAAATACGGATCGGTTTTCCTCATATGTCATATCGTGTTGTATCTCAATCTCGACGGAGCAATCACATGTGACGGATCTGATCTCATCTATGGAGCATAGAAACGTGAAATACATCGTATCCTTTCTAATTCGAGGGTAACCTCAACCTATAAGCAACAGCCCAATACGTTCAATGATTTCATACGGTCCGATGAACCTCGGACTCAACTTGCCTTCCGACCAAAACGAAGTACTTTCTTCCACGGAGAAACCTTTAAAAATACTCGATCTCCAACCCGAAATTCAATGTCTTTACGTTTCAAATCAGCATAAGACTTTTGACGATCCGGGCGACTTCCAAATTATCTCTAATAATAGCTACTTTACTCAGTTTCTTTAATCAAATCAACCCGTGTATCTTATTCTCGCCGAGCTCATCCAATATAATGGTGTTCGACACTTTCGCCTGCACAAGGCTTTATAAGGTGCCATCTTAATACTAGATTGAAAAGCTATTATTATAAGCAAATTCAATCAAAGGTAGGTATCGTTCCACGCACCTTCAAACTCGAGAACGCAACATCTCAACATGTCCTCAAGTATCTCGAATAGTTCGCCAGATCGACCAATCATCTGCGGATGAAAGGTCAGACTAAAATGTAGTTTAGTACCTAAAGCGCCTTGCAACTTCTTCCAAAACCGCGATGTAAATCTCGGTCTCTATCGACACAATGGAGCTCGGTACACCATGCAATCTTACAATCTGCGATACAAACAATTCAGCAAGTTTATCGAGTGAAAAGTCTATACGAACCTGTACAAAATGAGCTGATTTAGTCAGTCTATCAACTATAACCCATGCGGCATCTTTCTTACTCGGTGTCATAGGAAGACCGGATACAAAATCCATTGTAATTCTATCCCATTTCCACTCAGGTATCATGATCGGCTGAAGCAACCCAGAAGGCACTTGATGTTTGGCTTTTACTTGCTAACAAATTAGGCACTTTGAAACAAATTCAGATATATCTCGTTTCATACCAGACCACCAATAGAACTATTTCAAGTCGTTATACATTTTCGTGCTAACTGGATGTATCGGCATCTGACTATTATGAGCCTCTTTCAATAACATCTGAATCAAATCCACGTCCCTCGGTACACACATTCGGCCTTTGTATTTCAAGCGGTCATTATCATCAATTCAAATTCGACTGCATTATTTTCACATCGAGCTCGCTTTGATACTCATATCTCTGTCAACTTTTTGTGCATCACAAATTTGCTGAATAAACATCGGTCTTGCTTTTAACTCGACTATGATTGAACTATCACCTGAGATAACCATCTGTGTGTTCAATGCACGAAGAGCAAGCAATGATTTTTGACTTAATGCATCTGCAACAACGTTAGCTTTCCCCGGATGGTAGTCAATCACTAACTCATAATCTTTCAACAGTTCTAACCATCGACGTTGTCTCAAGTTCAACTCTTTTGAGTCATCAAATACTTAAGACTTTTGTGATCCGAGTAAACATGACATTTCTCGCCAATAAATAGTGACGCCAAATTTTCAATGCGAAAACAATGGTCGCAAGTTCTAAGTCATGCGTCGTAATTTCTTTCATGCGGCTTCGCTTGTCTTGAAGCATAGGCTATGACTTTGCCTTCCGCATCAAAACACAACCCAAACCATTCAAAGAAGCATCTGAATAAACAACAAATTCTTTACCCGATTCAAATTTGAACTAACACCGGAGCTTCATCAAAAGGGCTTTCATTGATCAAAACTTTTCGACACTTTTCGACCACTCGAACCTGACATCTTTCTGCAATAACTTTGTCAACGGGGTAGCTATCATAGAAAAATCTTTCACAAATCGTCGATAGTAACCCGCAAGTCCCAGAAAACTTCGAATCTCGAAAACATTTTTCGGTGGCTTCTAATCAAGTATAGCCGATATTTTGTTTGGATCAACTCAAATGCCTGATGCTGAAACAACATGTCCCAAAAAGCTGACCTCTTTCATCCAGAACTCACACTTACTAAACTTCGCATACAACTGATGATCTCGCAAAGTTTGTAGCACTAACCTCAAATGTTCAGTGTGTTCATTTTCATCCTTGGAGTAGATCAATATGTCATCAATAAACACTACCACAAATCGATCCAAAAACTGTCTAAAAATCTGATTCATCAAATCCATAAACACAACAGGTGCATTAGTAAGCCCAAAAGGCATAACCAAAAACTCAAAATGTCCGTACCTCGTCCGAAATGCAGTCTTTGGCACATCTGTATCTCTGACTTGCAACTGATAATAACCCGATCTCAAATCTATTTTTGAAAACACTGAAGCCCCTTTCAACTGATCAAACAAATCATCAATCCGAGGTAACGGGTACTTATTCTTTATAGTTACCTTATTCAATTGTCGATAATTAATACACATTCGCATCGTTCCATCTTTCTTTCCCACAAAAAGAACTGGTGCACCCCAAGGAGAGAAACTTGGTCGTACAAAGCCCCTATCTGTTAACTCTTGCAACTGTGCTTTCAACTCTTTTAGCTCAGTAGGTGCCATCTGATATGGAGCTATTGATATTGGAGTCGTTCCTGGAGTTAATTCAATGCCAAACTCAATCTCTCGTACTAGGGGTAAACCCGGTAGTTCTTCAGGAAACACATTTGGGTACTCACATACAATCGGTACAGATTCAATCTATTTCTCAGACAATTTATTATCCAGTACATAAGCCAAATAAGCTTCGCACCCTTTTCTCACATAGTTTCGGGCTAACATTGAGGATATAATTGTAGGAAATCCACCTAAATCACTAGATTCAATTCTAATGATCTCACCGTTCTGATGTCTCAAATCAATAAGATTTCTTTTGCAATTCACCACTGCCTCATGTGAAGTTAACCAGTCCATTCCCAAAATTATATCAAATTCATCGAAAGGCAACAGCATTAAATCGATGGGAAGCAAAAATCCCAAATCATCAATGGGCAACTTTTACACACTTTATTAACAAATACACATCTACCCAAAGGGTTGGATACGCGAATCACAAACTCGAGAGACTCAATCGGCGAGTCTTCTCAATACTAGAGTTTCACATACATATGAATGGGTCGAACCAGATCAATCAATGCAATCACGAGTATCATAAAGGGTGAAAGTACCAGAATAACATCTGGAGAAGCGGCATCCTCCCTAGCTCGAGTAACATAAGCTCTAGCTGGAGCTCTAGCCTCAGATCAAACTGCTGTGTTCTTTGTCCCTCTCTGACTACCACCTACATTGCTAGAATGCACGGTGGTCCGCCTCGTCGATGCAATCGCTTGGTCTAGAGTTACATGCCGTATTCGCTTTCGATTAACATTGGGCACTCTCGAATAAAATGGTCCGAGGATCCACATTTAAAGCATGACCGATCACGAACTCTACAACTCCCAGAATGCCATTTTTCACAATGTTTGCATTCAACTCGATTCTGTGGAACGTTATCAACACTGGCCATCGAGGTAGCTCGGGAGCCCACTGAAGGTCGATCGCGTCTAGGTGAATCTGAAGTAGCTTTATGTCGACTGAAGTCATCTCTAAACTTCTTAGATGCGGAATGGAAATTCTTACTCGACGGTCTTTTACGAGTGTCTCTAGTTTCTATTTCAGCCTTTCTTTTCTCCTTCCCAAGCTCTTCAGCTTTGCAAGCTCGCTCGACTAGTGTCACAAACTCTTTGATCTCAAGAATGCCAACAAGCAACTTTAAATCTTCATTCAAACCATCTTCGAACCTTTTGCACATAATGGCTTCAGTTGATACACACTCTCGAGCATATCGGCTCAATCTGACAAATTTTCGCTCATATTCAGTCACGGTCATTTGCCCCTGTTTTAGTTCAAGAAATTCTTTACGTTTCTGGTCAATGAACCTCGATCGATATATTTCTTGCGTAATTCATTCGAAGAAATCCCATGTCACTTTTCTTTTGGAACCACCGATACTAGTGTAATCCACCGTGATAAGCGGTGTCCAAGTAATGATATAGCACATTTTAAACATTCGTCTCAGAGTGCGGATAACTCATCAAGTACACGAGCAGTGTTATCAAGCCACATTTCACCGCTTCTCTGCATCATCATTATCATTAGCCTTGAATTCTCATTTCAAATTTCTGATTTTATCAACGAGAGCCTACTAGATCTCATTGGATCTATCATCGAAAAGCTAAAGGTACCGGAGTCGGATTATTCGGGGTGGAGGTTGTTGTACAGTCAAATTATTTTGAACAAATTGGGTAAACCATTCATTCATCATTTGATAGAAGGCTTATTTAGCCTCTCCCTCGTGATTATCGGTAACTGGTTGAGAGTCTAATGGCGTTGATCCATGTGTGAGACCAGGTGCAACACTCTCCACATCATCAGCTACAGCTCTATCGGGATCGAAATCCATTTACTATATAGAATATAATTGAAATTGTCAGAAGTCACTACACTATCACATATAAAATTCAAAGGCATGTATAGCTAGACTCTTTTACGTACTACGGTAGTCCTAGAATCGACTAAATCGTAGCTCTGATACCAATAAAATGTAACACCCATAACTCGTATCCGTCGCTGGAGTAGGGTTACGAGACATTACTCGTCAAACCCCAATCAACGCACTCTTGCAAATACTTTTATATTAATTAGTAGTAATTAATTCCTGCTATCACAATCAAATATGTACTTTCATTCAAAAATTATAATACTAACAAGCTTATTACGATTAATAACTTTACTAGCTTATAAAACAAGTTCCAATCAAAAAATAAAACACTATTCATTTGGTCATTTTGAACACCTCAAATTAATATGTACATCAATATATACCAATCAAATGCATTATTATTTGAGACAAATATACCTACATGACAAAGCTTTGCTAATTATCATTTTCATCCATCTACATTATCGGTTAATTCATGATCCATGACATGATCAAATTTCGCAAATCCAAGCTCATGTAAATTTAATCATATTTTTTCAAATGTGCTTAACTTAGGAATATGCTTATAATGTTATTAATACGAATCATATAACTATATATATACATAATCACATGTGCCTTATCACTAAATATTCACCAAAACAATTTAACCATTCTAACATCATGTCCGAATGTATATGAATATCAAATAGAAATACAAGTCTAACCTACCAATACCATGGTAGAATATTACAAGTAAGTATACTATAATTTGACCATTAGTATTTCACCCATAACATAATATGAACTAAACTTTCATGATATAACATATGATCGCTTTCCCATGTATGATTTAAATCATGACCGCATGCACATATCTCTTGGTATTTTAATGCAAGCTACCATATTAAATATGAAACCCAAACTTAACTAAAAGCAATGACTTTATTCGCAAGGCTATATTTATATTTACAATCGACATCATTCATTATTTATCAAAACGAAGCCTATACATGCCTTTGATTCAAAAGTTTACAAAACATAACTATACCAAGATAGTGATAGTGTGGTTGATCTGCTTGATGATCCCCGAGCCAAGAGTTGAATTATAGATCTATAAAATAGAGCACAAACATAAACAAAGTAAGCTCACCGCTTAGTAAGTCTTAAGTAGCTTTATAGCTCAACTAGGTATTCAATTAGATTGAATAGAATAGCATTATTAACATTTATGAACCGACAAAACACATATAAACTACCATGCCCGATTATCAAAGTTCACATCCAAAGAATAATATTTAACGTACACTTAAAATATGAAACTTATCAATGGTTCCCATTGCTAATCAATACATATATATTTTCACTTCAACCAAATTATACTTTCATGCACATTTAAAATAAGGGTACATTCTGAATATATACATTTACCTATATGTATAGCTCATGGTAGAACCTATATAGGTATAATTTCTCATATCAATATAATAAACTCAAGTAAGCGAGTAAACATATCAACTCAATATCTTTTCTAATCACATATCTTAAGTACCAAATATATATATAAACACATTTCTATCAACTTGATTATTCAAGAAGCATCACTTATATCATAAACTTGATTCGATACATAACTTTTGGTCAAACACTATAGTGATAAACCTTGGCTTGATCAAATACCATCATAACTAGACCATTTCATTCATAAGCATAAGCTCGTATTAAAACCATTGGTATAAAAACTACTAGACCAAAGGTCCGAGATTTAAACACCGGCACGAAGCCTGCTAGGCATTAAAGCCCGAAATAAACCACCGGCACGAAGCTTGCTAGGCATTAAAGCCCGAAATGAATCACCGGCACAAAGCCTACTAGGCATTAAAGCCCGAAATAAACCACCGGCACGAAGCCTGCTAGGCTTAAAGCCCGATAAATAACACCGGCACGAGGCCTGATAGGCTCAAAGCCCGATAAATAACACCAATCAACATTCTCATACACATTACTTAATGCTACAATCACATCCATCTATACTTTATTTTACAATTTCATGTTAAACCGAACATAATTATCCACATCTCATTCAACAACCAATTCTATTATAATTTCATACCCCACATTCGGCCTATATGTATTTTCATGCTTTAATACCAAACTTTATCATGTACTACTTTCGTATATAATTTCTCGATATAAATTTTGCTTAAGGACTTACCTCGGTTGTCGAAAGGCCGTGCAAATCGGCTATTCGAGAACCTTCGTCTTTCCCCGATCTAAATCCGTTTTTCTTTGCTCTTGATCTAAAACATATTAAAATTTAGCTCATTCAACCACAATCCATCTCAATTTAGTCCCTAAGCACATAAATGGGCAAATTACTATTTTACCCTAGTATTTCACAACTTTGTAATTTAGTCCTATTTGCATAACACACAAAATACACCAAATTAGCTAAGACTATACAAGGGCGAATATTCCTAGGGACTTTACAAGTCCTCGATTTCATTTATTTTGCAAATAGGCCCTCTAAAATTTATTTTTACAATTTAGCCCTAAATGCTCAATTTCATCAAAACTCCCAATACAAAACATACTAATCTTTTACATATCTTTCATCTAAAATCATCAAATATCAAAACCACATGAACACAACAATGGCGAACATCAAGCATGCTTAGATTCAAAATTACAAAATGGGTTGATTTGGTTCAAGCAACAATCTCAAAACGTAAAATTTATCGAAAACTAACTAAACTCACCTTAGATTTTTGGCTTCAAAGTGCCAAAATTTTAAAGGGTTTAAAGCTTATTTCCTTGCTCCATAATCAGCCATGGATGAAAAAAAAGAGATGATGGCTTTCTTTTTCTTGATTATTTTAACATATAATAATTATTTACCAAATTACTAAACCAACCTTTTAATTAAAATAATTTAACATTTTAACTTAAGGACAAACTTGTCCATGGCCAGCCACTAACCCTTAAAATGGGTTATTTACCCTTTCAATACTTTCTATTAAAAAGCCATACTCAATTTAACACTTTACACTTTAATTTGTAACTTTTACTTTTTACGCGATTAGGTCCTTTTTATCAAATTCGATACTCAAACGATAAAATTTTCTCACTAAATCTTCACACATATAAATTCATATAAAATAAACACTAAATATGATATTTAAATATTTTTTGGGCTCGGATTCGTGGTTCGAAACCACCGTTCGGATTAGGCTCAGATTCATAGGCCATATGTGATATTTGATAATTGGGCCATATGTGATAATTGATAAATGGGTCCTATGTGATATGAGACTTCGTGGGCCAAAAATGTGAAATGGGCCATATTGTAATAATTTTTATAATGGGCCTTATGTTGGAATAATTATTTGAATGGATTGTTATGCATACTATATACATGATTGCATGGGTTGGGCTATTTGACGAAGAGAAGTTTTGGTAGCTTTGATACAAAATTTTGGTGGCTCTGCCACAATTCTGAAAAATGGCAAATGCCATGTAAACTCTGTGAATTCAGTGGCTTGTCCACGGAATTTGATAGACGGCTTAATGCCTACTTGATGTGTTGGCGGGTGGGTGACTAAAGCTCCCCACAAGTGTGCTGGTTGGTACTGGTGGTGTGTAGCGGATGGAAATCTAGGTTTGGTTTTGGGAACGCATATCACTTGCATTTCATACATGTTAAATTATTATATTTGTAATGGGCTTAGGCCCAAATAAATGCTTAAATGGTTTTGGCCCAAGGACTATGGTAAGTGAGTTACACACCAGTTCTAAGTAACTCACCCCATTTTTTTTCCTCTCGTAATAATAATTGATGGAGACTTGGATCTGAGATGACTTCATGTGGAGGCTATACTACAAATGGTGGTTTATAAAATTTTAAGACTTCTTTAATAATTTTATTAAGTACTATTTTTTTATGACGATGTAATAAGGCCTTTTAATTATGGATTTTATTATGTGGATGGATTTTATTATGTTTTAGTTTTCCTAATTTGGATTGGTTTAGTTTTATAAATGTTTTTCTATAACTCTCGTATAAAATAAAAGTTTTTCTTAAATATCATTGAAACTTAGGAAATTCTTTTAAAAACTTTTCGATGAAATATTTTGACTAAATAAATCCAAAGTTTTATCAATTACTACTCTATAGATCAAATGATAAATTCTTGTATTTTAATTATGGTTTTCAATGAACTTCGATTTTTTAATAAAAGCCTTTCTCTCAATCGTTTGGAATTTGATTTCTACATTGTTAAATGATTTGAATGTACGTTTAATTTGTGTAATATCCTGACTTTGTGGGTCTGTGCATTTGATGCGTTGCGTGCTAAATTAGTAGGTAAAGGCTTTGAGGTGTGGATTGGGCTCAGGTTTGGGCTTAAAACTTGGGTTAAATTGCTTATAAATAATGTTAGTGTATAAATTAAAAGTTAAGTGAGTATGTTTAGTAGCAAGTTGGGCTCGTGGCCAAAGTTGGAGGTGCCATAAGTGGATATGTAGGTGGCGTCACAAGGGGGAGAAGTTTGGGCCTAGTATGGCCGCTTGGGGCCCAGGGTAGTGGGTCAAATATTCTGCACTTCAAAGGGGAGGGGATGGACGACACCTAGCTACAATTTTGGAGTGTTATTTCTTTTATTTTATGATTAGAAAGGGTGTTAATTAAGAGGGAAGAGGTGGATTTTAGGTGGCCTCTTTTAAAAGAGAGATAAAGGTTAGGTTATCAAGATGGATAGAGGTTATCAGGAGGGAGGGAGTTGGCCGAAATTCCAACTCTGAGTGTATGCTTGTGTATTGCCAAAATTTTGAAGCCTAGTGTTCATCTTTACCATTTGATTTCTTTTCTTTCTTTCTTATCTACTCTCTAGCCGAAACCTCTCTACCATTTTTCACCATTGTCGCAACACCTTAAAACCTCACACTTCTCTTCTTTTGTTAAGGCCGAATCTCCTCTTGTCACCAGGGCTGAATTAAGTCAAATCTTAACCTTCTCACTTCTTCTTTTCACGATTCATCAAAAGTCAAAACACAATTGACCTTAGCGAATCTATATCTCTTTGTTGTTTTTTAAAGCCAAAAGTTCACTTCTTTATCACCTTTTGAAACTGATTCTCTTCTAGTTATCTCTCAAAATTGAAAACCCTTCTCCTGTGGCCGAATCTCTCAGTAATCAAAGGGGGTGGTTGATCAGTTGATGCAAGCCATTCGATTGGTTCTAATAGTAGGGTAAGGAGCTCTTTGTCATTTGATCTTCTTTCCTATACCTTCAATTAAGTCGACACTAAGGAAACTAGTCCCTTTTATTCTTTTGGCTGAGCTATGTAAGGGGTCTTTCAGGATTCTTGTAGTTAACGTTTGGAGAAGTGATCATTTGGGATTTTAATATCCAAGGTAAGTGAAGTGTGATTTTAGGCCGAAGGCAATTTACTTTGTTCATCAAATGTTAAAATTGAATCTAACATATACCCTGTAGGGATTTCGACATCTCCAAGGACAAGTGATATTTTCGGGATTTAGACAATCAAGGTAAGGGATATTGATATTCGTCCAAGGCCATATTACTGATTAAGGGTGTCGATTCTAACTATGGTGTTTTAGGGGATTTCAAGCGGATCTAGATTTGGCTAAGCAATCTAGGTAAGGGTTCTAGTGATTTAGATCTGCTTTCTTATTCGCTCAAAAGCGAAAACTAATCGATTGAGTGTTCTAGTGCCTAGACAATTGCAAGGGGGGATCATCACGAAGTTTTGGGATTTGGGTGGTAACCAAATCGGCAAAGAAGGTAAGGGTTTTGGTCTCGTTAACCCTTTGGGATTTGACTGTTTAGCCGAATGGCTTTTTGCTAATATGCATAATGTTGGTCGAATGTAGGAAAAATGGGACTAGTGCGTTAGATCAGGATTTTTGGGATTTCGATTAGATCTACGAATAATCAGGTGTGAAGCCCTACACTAATTCCCCTTAGGTTGAAAATATTAGATATGTGTTAATGAAAATATGAAAATATGGCTAAGGGTACCATCCAATGGTACGAGTGCATTTAGGTACGTTACCCCTTTAACATTTGTAGATAATGTTTAATAACATTGATGTGAAAACATGTGAATTCCCGTTATGATTTTGGGTAAGGTAAATTGCATGAAAAATAGCATGTTTTGTATGTTGCATGGGCATATGGGTGATTATGTGAAAGGGAAGTGATCCGTGGTTCCTACCACAATATCTGTGACTCATCACATTATCTCGGTGACTATGTCACATATTATGAATCTGTGACTCTGTCACATTATCCGTGGCTATGCCACATTATAAGGGTGATGTGCGTTGGTCAGAAGCGATCGCCTTCGATGGTGTGCGTGGATGGAGGGTCGATTTAGTAATCCTCATGGTGTGATTGATAGGTACGGGTGATGTGTAGAGGATGGATTTCTAGGTGGGTTGGGTTGCATCATTACCTATTATTATTATATGTGAAATGATATGTTTTATCGATTGGGAATCAGGATGGTTGTTACACACCGAGTCATTGACTCACCCTTCGGGCTAACTTTTGCGGATGGCACTCGGTGAATGGACCAGTCGGCAGAACTTAGAGGAGGCCATGCACACTCAAATTTTCAGCTTTCTTATTAAGTTTATATCTATCTATTCAGGTTACATTTTGATGTAATAAGGCCCTTATTACTTAACTGCTTAATTTTCTTTGCGTTTTAAATTTCTGATACGATACGAACAACATCAATTGATTTGAAACTCAATTACCTACGGTTTTTCAAGTTACAAAAAAAAAATAAACTCTAAAATTTGGCATTTCTTTTAATTTGTAACTTTTGAAGTATGAAATTATCGATTTAGTACAAAATTAAATTACAACTCGATTTTTAACTTGAGAACAACCCGAATCTATTTTTCTTCAAAACCACCGCGATTTTCAAAATGTCATACGAGACTTAACTATGCTTTGCTTAAGGAGCATGCCGATCCGGTCGGGGTTGGGGTAGGGTTTGAGGTGTTTCAATTTGGTATCGAGTCTGCTTCAAAAATCGTACGAGGGCTTTTTGGCCCAAAACATTTTCTTTATTTGAAATTGAGTTTTACTAAAGAATAAGCGGGTTTTCGGCATGGCACCCGAGTCTCCGGCCAAGTCCACCGTAAGTACCCTAACCCTTGTGTGATTTGTATGTGGGAATTATAAGGACGAGATTAGTAGATTAGAGTTATTGAACCCTAGGATTAGCTTACTCCAACACCGAATTACATAAAATTTAAAGTCCAACCAAACAAACTGTGAGTGAGTCACCGAGTTAAGGGTGTGGCAATGTTGCGCATGTCTAGGATTGGATTCGGGGGCTTGGTATTTAAGCGCCTTAGTGACTCACCTCCTCTCCTCTCGAATCCTACCAAAGCGTGGTGACGGTTCACCCTAACCAAGAGGACTCAATCACAGGCTAAATCCGATAATTTAAACCCGAAAGGGACCAGTTACCTTGTTTTGTACAAACCTAACATTAAACCTTGATTTTGAAATTACCAAAATACCTTTGATTTGAAAAATGACCCAAATACCCCTGATTTGCAAATTGACCAAATTACCCCTAACTTGTAAAATTATAAAGCTACCCACGATATAGAAGGTTGTCAAGTACCCAATTAAAATTTCCAAAATACCCTTATTTCATAAAATCATCTCGAACCATATTTTGCAAAATTACCAAATACCCTCGGTTTGTAAAATTACAAAATACCCTTAATTTATAAAATTACCATATTACCCTTGAATCTTCTTACCAAGTATTCCTATTTTGCAAAATACCAAAAATCTTTATTTTGTGAAATTTTTAAATACCTAATTGGGAAAATTACCAAAATACCCCTATAGGACAAATTACAAAAATACCCTTGGGTAGTGGAGAACAACAACAATGACAACCACAACACTTTTCTGTAATGAACGCAAGTTCATGAATGCTGATGATTGGATGAATGAACTTGAGACTGTGTGTGTGTATGAATTCGAAAGAACTACTTTTTTTTTAACTATTAAACATAAGACTATTCGCGATAAATCAGTGGAACAAAAACTAATTCATAAAATTCTTAATCAGATAAATACACCTCAAAAAGATGAGTTCTAGGGGACGTGGTCGTAATGTGCGTGCCCGTGGTAGAGGCCAAATGACCGTGTCAAAACCCGTTAGGTCTGGTCAAGGGTTCGAGAATAAAATGCCACCACCACCAGCTGCTGGCGTTGAATATCAGGATCAGACGAGAGATGATGCACTATCGCAAGCGATGCTGCGAGTACTTGAGAGGGTGGTTGGAGCAGGTGAAGGTATGGGAGCTCAAAAATCTGTACCCGAACGACTCCGAGTTAATGGAACTGAGTTTTTCTGTGGCATATCTGGTGTGGCGCCCAATACGGCTAAGTATTGGTTAGAGGCGACGGAGCGAATTATGGATGATTTGGACCTGTCTGCCGAGGAAAAACTGAAATTCTCCGCGATGAGTCATATCAATGGTGGCTCACGGTTAGGGTTGGTGCTACAGCAGATGATCTCACTTGGGAGTATTTTAAGGTAGCGTATCAGAAGAAGTATATTGGAACCAAATATGTTGATCTTGCAGAGGAAGGCGTTTACGAGGTCGGGTTCGTGGAAATAAGTCCGTAGCGGAGTATGAGGCGAAATTCCTAAGGTTGAGCCGATACGCCGAGGTATAGTGGCTACGGAGCATGAACGATGTGTTTAGTTTGAGGATGGACTAAGGGATGACCTGAGATTGTTGATTACCCCACGGGAGCGGAGTTTCTTGTGTTGGTAGAAAAGGCAAAGGTTGCTGAAGGAGTAAGGAGTCTGTGAGACAGAACACGGACAGGAATAAGCAAAAGAGAGGTTTTGAATCATCAGGGTCATCTGGAAATATCCAAAAGAGACCTAGAATGGATGGGTCACGAGGTCAGCAAGTTACTACTGAAGGACAGTACCGTACTTGTGCTCAGTGTGGAAAGATGCACTTGGGATAGTGTTGGAAGATGACAGGAGGATGTTTCAAGTGTGGGTCCAAGGATCACATGATTAGGAACTGTCCTATGAAAATGCATTTGAGAGCCGACCAAGAAGTCGTGGTCCTAATCAGCAGAAAGGGTGGATGCAACCACCATGGGTCGTGGTCCTATTTGGCGAGAGTAATGGTTCTGGAAGAGGTCGGGGAACACCAGGCAGAGGTGTTAGTAACACAGAGGCGAGACAGCCGGGTCTAGTGTATGCAGTTCGTCGGAGAGAGGATGGTGATGCACATGATGTCATAACGGGTATGTTCCTTATCTCTGGATTACCCTTTATTGCGTTGATAGATATTGGGTCAACTCATCATACATTGCTAGTAAGGTGTCCAGAACTCTGCATGTGAACTCTGAAACTGTACCTAGGAAGATGACTGTACTTAGTCCTTTAGGGTAATCAGTAGTATAAGACAAACTCTTAAGGGCAGTACCTTTGGAAGTTCAGGGGGCGCAATTTTTGGCTGACTTAATGGAGTTGCCATTCAAGGAGTTTGATCTAATCTTAAGCATGGATTGGTTAGTGAAGTATCATGCGAATGTGGATTGTCCTGCTAAGCGCATGTCGTTAAGAACTCTTGACGATAAAGAAATTGTGGTGATGGACGAGAGACGGAATTGCTTGTCAAATGTAATATCTGCCCTTAAGGCAGAGAAGATGGTGAGAAAAGGGTGTGTGGCTTTTCTGATGTTGATTAGTGCCTTGGAGGCTAAGGAAGCAGCTGTAGGAGGAGTTAGAATAGTAAGGGAATTTGTGGATGTCTTTCCGGAGGAGCTACCTGGGTTACCCTTGGATAGGGAGGTGGAGTTTGGAATTGACTTATTTCCAGGTACAGCTCCTGTGTCAATTGCTCTATACCGAATGGCACCAAAGGAGCTAGTAGAGCTCAAGGCCTAGATCTAAAAGTTACTCAATCGTGGGTTTATTCGACCCAGTGTGTCTCTATGGGGAGCATCGGTCCTATTTGTGAAGAAAAAGGATGGGGCTATGCGCATGTGCATAGATTACCGGCAGTTGAATAAGCTGACCATCAAGAACAAGTATCCATTGCCAAGGATAGATGACTTGTTCGATCAGCTTAAGGGGGCCGCAGTATTTTCGAAGATAGATCTAAGGTCAGGATATCATCAGCTTAAGGTGAAGGAGGCTGATATCCATAAGATAGCTTTTCGGATGAGGTACGGGCATTATGAGTTCTTGGTAATGCCGTTCGGATTGACAAATGCCCCAGCCGCGTTCATGGACATGATGGATCGAGTTTTCCAACCCTACCTGGACTGGTTCATTGTTGTGTTCATAGACGATATCTTAGTGTATTCCAAGTCCGAGGAAGAACATGATGAGCATCTCTGAGTTGTGCTACAAGTGTTAAGGGAAAAGAAGCTGTATGCCAAGTTCAACAAGTGCGAGTTTTGGCTGAAGGAAGTTACGTTCTTAGGGCATGTGGTGTCTGCCGAAGGAATAAGGGTGGATCCTCAGAAGATTGAGGCAGTATTGGATTGGAAACCACCTAAGTCTGTGGCAGAAGTTCGTAGTTTCTTGGGATTAGCAGGCTATTACAGGAGATTTGTTGAGGGATTCTCGTCGATAGCATACCTTTGACGAAGTTGTTGAGAAAAGAGGTACCTTTCGTATGGGCGGATAAGCAGCAGGAGAGTTTCGAGAAGCTTAAGAAGGTATTAACAGAGGCTCTGGTTTTGATTCAGCCTGAAGTAGGGAAGGACTATGTGGTATATTGTGATGCTTCCCATACAGGATTGGGATGTGACCTTATGCAAGACGGGAAGGTGGTCGCTTATGCATCTCGGTAATTGAGGAGACATGAGGTTAACTATCCGACGCATGATCTAGAGTTAGCGGCAGTGGTATTTGCCCTTAAGGTGTGGAGGCATTACTTATATGGAGAGAGGTCGGTGATCTACACGGACCACAAGAGCCTGAAGTATTTGCTGACTCAGAAGGAGCTGAATTTGAGACAGCGTAGGTGGGTGGAGTCGTTGAAAGATTACGATTGCTCAATAGAGTATCACCCGGGCAAGGCGAATGTTGTGGCGGATGCCCTAAGTCGAAAAGTAGTGTTAGAGTTAAGGGCGATGTTTGCACATTTGAACCTCTATAATGATGGAAGCTTACTAGCGGAATTGCAAGTGAAGCCGACGTGGCTAGGTCAGGTTAAGGAGAAATAATTGTTAGATGGTGAACTAAGTGCTAAGCTGCTACAGGTACAAAGTGGGGAATTGGAAAATTTTGGCGTAAATGGTGATGGAGTGCTGTGTTTTCGGGGCAAGGTCTGTATGCCAAAGGATGAGGAGTTAAGGCAAAAAATTCTTCAAGAATCACATAGTAGCCCTTATGCTATGCATCCTGGAGGAAGTAAGTTATATAGGGATCTACGAGATCAGTTTTAGTGGCCTGGTCTTAAGCGGGAAGTTACAGAGTTTGTAGGGAAGTGCTTAACGTGTCAGCAAGTCAAGGCTGAACACCAAGTACCGTCAGGGTTGCTTCAGCCGATAAAGATTCCACAATGGAAGTGAGAGAGAATTACCATGGTTTTTGTAGTGGGTTTCCCCTTACGCCTACTAAAAAGGACTCGGTATGGGTGATAGTAGATCGGTTGACGAAGTCTGCACATTTCATACCAGTGCGGGTTGACTATTCATTGTAGAAATTGGCAAAGTTGTATGTAGCAGAAATCGTGAGGCTGCACGGAGTGTCGGTGTCGATTATCTCGGATAGGGATCCGAGGTTTACGTCTCGATTTTGGAAGGCACTACATCAAGCTTTGGGCACCAGGTTGGATTTCAGTACGGCATTCCATCCGCAGTCAGACGGTCAATCTGAGTGGGTAATTCAAGTCCTGGAGGATATGTTGAGGGGTTGCGTGATAGACTTCAGAGGGAGTTGGGAGGAGTTCTTGCCTTTAGCGAAATTTACGTACAATAATAGCTATCAGGCAAGTATTCAGATGGCACCGTACGATACGCTGTATGGACAGAAGTGTCGCACCTCTACATGTTGGACGGAATTGGGACAACGTCAGGTTTTGGGTCCAGAGATTGTGGCAGAATCTGAAGAAAAGGTTAAAGTAATTCGGACACAGTGGAAGGAGGCATCCGACCGGTAAAAGTCATACGCAGATCTTAAGCGGAAGGAGATTGAGTTTGCTGTGGGAGATTATGTGTTTCTAAAAGTTTCACCGTGGAAGAAGGTGATGAGATTTGGTCGCAAGGCAAAGTTAAGTCCCAGGTTTATAGGACCTTATCGGGTGTTGAAGCGGGTTAGACCAGTAGCGTATCAGTTAGAATTGCCTTCGAAGTTGGAGCAGATACACAATGTGTTTCACATTTCGATGCTACGTCGTTACCGATCAGATCCATCTCACGTGATACCGGTTGAGGAGGTGGAGCTGAAACCAGATCTGTCCTATGAGGAAGAGTCGATTCAGATACTGGAATGGGATGTGAAGGTGCTTCGGAGGAAATCAATCCCTCTAGTCAAAGTGTTATGGCGTAACCATGGATCGAAAGAAGCCTCATGGGAGCGGAGGAAGCGATCTGACGTTAATACCTCACTTATTCTAGCCGGTAAATTTCGAGGCCAAAATTTATTTTAAGGGGTAGAACGTAATATCGACTTTGTGGGTGCATGCATTTGATGCGTTGCATGGCTAAATTAGTAGTTGAAGGCTTTGAGGTGTGGATTGGGCTCAGGTTTGGGCTTAAAACTTGGGTTAAATTGCTTATAAATAATGTTAGTGTATAAATGAAAAGTTAAGTGAGTATGTTTAGTAGCAAGTTGGACTCGTGGCCAAAGTTGTACGTGCTATAAGTGGATATATAGGTGGCATCACAAGGGGGAGAAGTTTGGGCCTAGTATGGCCGCTTGGGGCCCAAGTTAGTGGGTCAAATATTTGGCACTTCAAAGGGAGGGATGGGCGACACCTAGCTACAATTTTGGAGTGTTATTTCTTTTATTTTATGATTAGAAAGGGTGTTAATTAAGAGGGAAGAGGTGGATTTTAGGTGGCCTCTTTTAAAAGAGAGATAAAGGTTGGGTTATCAAGATGGATAGAGGTTATCAGGAGAGAGGGAGTTGGCTGAAATTCCAACTCTGAGTGTATGCTTATGTATTGCCAAAATTTTGAAGCCTAGTGTTCATCTTTACCATTTGATTTCTTTTCTTTCTTTCTCATCTACTCTCTAGCTAAAACCTCTCTACCATTTTTCACCATTACTGCAACACCTTAAAACCTCACACTTCTCTTCTCTTTTGTTAAGGTCGAATCTCCCTGTTGTCACCAATGCTGAATCGCATCAAATCTCAACCTTCTCACTTCTTCTTTTCACGATTCATCAAAAGCCGAAAACACAATTGACCTTAGCCGAATCTATATCTCTTTGCTATTTTTTTTAAAGCCGAAAAGTTCACTTCTTTGTCACCTTTTGAAACCAATTCTTTTCTAGTTATCTCTCAAAACAGAAATCCCTTCTCCTGTGGCCTAATCTCTCAATAATCAAAGGGGGTGGTTGATCAGTTGATGCAAGCCAATCAATCGGTTCTAATAGTGGGGTAAGGAACTCTTTGTCATTTGATCTTCTTTCCTATACCTTCAATTAAGTTGACACTAAGGAAACTAATCCCTTTTATTCTTTTGGCCGAACTATGTAAGGGGTCTTTCGGGATTCTTGTAGTTAACGTTTGGAGAAGTGATCATTCGGGATTTGAATATCCAAGGTAAGTGAAGTGTGATTTTAGGCCGAAGGCCATTTACTTTGTTCATCAAATGTTAGAATCGAATCTAACATATACCCTGTAGGGATTTTGACATCTCCAAGGACAAGTGATATTTTCGAGATTTAGACAATCAAGGTAAGGGATATTGATATTCGGCCAAGGCCATATTACTTATTAAGGGTGCCGATTCTAACTATGGTGTTTTAGGGGATTTCTGACAGATTTTTGGGATTTGGCTAAGCAATCTAGGTAAGGGTTCTAGTGATTCAGATCTGTTTCTTATTCGTTCAAAAGACGAAAACTAATCGATTGAGTGTTCTAGTGCCTAGT
This sequence comes from Gossypium rotundifolium, assembly GCA_025506655.1. NCBI lineage: Eukaryota > Viridiplantae > Streptophyta > Magnoliopsida > Malvales > Malvaceae > Gossypium > Gossypium rotundifolium. Next base: position 161,550,019 of record CP106731.1, on the reverse strand, counting down.
CGATTGCAAGGGGGATCATTACGAAGTTTCGGGATTTGGTTGGTAACCAAATCGGCAGCGAGGTAAGGGTTTTGGTCTCGTTAACCCTTTGGTATTTGTCTGTTTAGCCGAATGGCTTTTTGCTAATATGCTTAGTGTTGGCCACATGTAGGAAAAAGGGGACTAGTGCGTTAGATCGGGATTTTTGGGATTTCGATTAGATCTACGAATAATCAGGTGTGTAGCCCTACACTAATTCCTCTTACGTTGATAATATTAGATATGTGTTAATGAAAATATGAAAATATGGCTAAGGGAACCATCCAATGGTAAGAGTGCATTCAGGTACGTTACCCCTTTAACATTTGTAGATAATGTTTAATAACATTGATGTGAAAATATGTGAATTCCCATTATGATTTTGGGGTAAGGTAAATTGCATGAAAAATAGCATGTTTTGTATGTTGCATGGGCATATGGGTGATTATGTGAAAGGGGAAGTGATCTGGTGGTTCCTACCACAATATCTGGTGACTCTGTCACATTATCTGGTGACTATGTCACATATTATGAATCTGATGACTCTGTCACTTTATCTGGTGGCTATGCCACATTATAAGGGCGATGTGTAGTTGACTGCAGCGACTGCCTTCGATGGTGTGTAGCAGATGGAGGGTCGATTTAGTAATCCCCACGGTGTGATTGGTAGGTGCGGGTGATGTGTAGAGGATGGATTTCTAGGTGGGTTGGGTTGCATCATTGCCTATTATTATTATATGTTAAATGATATGTTTTATCGATTGGGAATCTGTGATGGTTGTTACACACTGAGTCTGTTGACACACCCTTCGTGGGCTAACTTTTTGCAGATGGCACTCAGTGAATGGACCGGGTCGGTAGGAACTTAGAGGTGGCCATGAACCGCTCAAATTTTCAGTTTTCTTATTAAGTTTATATCTATCTATTTTGGGTTACATTTTGATGTAATAAGGCCCTTATTACTTAACTGTTTAATTTTCTTTGCGTTTTAAATTTCTGATATGATACGAACAACGTCAATTGATTTGAAACTCAATTACCTACGATTTTTCAAATTACAAAAAAAATAAACTCTAAAATCCGGCATTTCTTTTAACATGTAACTTTTGAAATATGAAATTATCGATTTAGTACTAAATTCAATTACAACTCGATTTTTAACTCGAGAACAACCCGAATCTATTTTTCCTCGAAACCACCGCGATTTTTAAAATGTCATACGAGACTTAACTATGCTTTACTTAAGGAGCATGCCAGATCCGATCAGGGCTTGTGGGTCGGGTTTGGGGTGTTTCAATTTGGTATCAAAGCCCGGTTCAAAACTCGGACTTGAGGGCTTTTTGGGCTCAAAATGTTTTCTTTATTTGAAATTGAGTTTTACTAAAGAATGAGCAGGTTTTCTAGCATGGCACCTCGGTCTACGGCAAAGTCCACCGGTAAGTACCCTAACCCTTGTGTGATTTGTATGTGGGAATTATATGGACGAGATTAGTAGATTAGGAGTTATTGAACCCTAGGATTAGCTTACTCCAACACGAATTACATAAAATTTAAAGTCCAACCAAACAAACCCGTGAGTGAGTCATAGAGTTAAGGTGTGGCAACTCAGCGCATGTCTAGGATTGGATTCGGGGAGCTTGGTATTTAAGCGATCTAGTGACTCACCTCCTCTCGCTCGAATCCTACTTGATGCGTAGTGACGGTCCACCCTAACCAAGAGGACTCAATCACGAGCTAAATTCGATAATTAAAACCCGAAGGACCACCACCTTGTTTTGTACAAACATAACATTAAACCTTGATTTTGAAATTACCAAAATACCCTTGATTTGAAAATTAACCCAAATACCCCTGATTTGCAAATTGACCAAATTACCCCTAACTTGTAAAATTATCAAGCTACCCACAGTATAGAAGGTTGCCGAAGTACCCCGAATTGAAAATTTCCAAAATACCCTTATTTTGTAAAATCATCTAGAACCATATTTTGCAAAATTATCGAAATACCCCTGGTTTGTAAAATTACAAAAATAACCTCAGTTTATAAAATTACCATATTACCCTTGAATCTTCTTACCAAGTATTCCTATTTTGCAAAAATACCAAAATCTCTATTTTGCAAAATTTTCAAATACCCTAATTTGGAAAATTACCAAAATACCCTATAGGACAAATTACGAAAATACCTTGGGTAGTGGAGAACAACAACAATGACAACCACAACACTTTTACGTAATGAACGCATAAGTTCATGAATCTTGATGATTGGATGAATGAACTTGAGACCGTGTGTGTGTATGAATTGAAAGAACTATTTTTTTGAACTATTAAACATAAGATCGATCACAATAAATCAGTGGAACAAAAACTAATTTATAAAATTCTTAATCGATAAATACACCTCGAAAAGATGAGTTTTAGGGGACGTGGTCGTAATGTGCGTGGCCGTGGTAGAGGCCGAATGATCGTGTCGAAACCCGTTAGGTCTGGTCAAGGGTCCGAGAATGAAATGTCACCACCACCAACTGCTGGCGTTGAATATCAGGATCAGACGGGAGATGATGTAGTATCGCAAGCGATGCTGCGAGTACTTGAGAGGGTGGCTGGAGCAGGTGGAGGTATGGGAGCTCAAAAATCTGTACCCGAGCAACTTCGAGCTAATGGAGCTGAATTTTTCTGTGGTATATCTGGTGTGGCGCCCAATACGGCTGAGTATTGGTTAGAGGTGACGGAGCGAATTATGGATGATTTGGACCTGTCTGCCAAGGAGAAACTGAAAGGGGTAGTGTCGTTTCTCCGCGATGAGTCATAACAATGGTGGCTCACGGTTAGGGATGGTGCTACAGTAGATGATCTCACTTGGGAGTATTTTAAGGTCGCGTATCAGATGAAGTATATTGGAACTAGCTAGTTTGATGCGCAGAGGAAGGAGTTTCTTAGGCTGGTTCAGGGAAATAAGTCCGTAGCCGAGTATGAGGCGAAATTCCTAAGGTTGAGCCGATACGCTCGAGGTATAGTGGCTACAGAGCATGAACAATATGTCTGGTTTGAGGATGGACTAAGGGATGACCTGAGATTGTTGATTGCCCCACAGTAGGAGCGGGAGTTTCCTGTGTTGGTAGAAAAGGCAAAGGTTGCTGAAGGAGTTAAGGAGTCTATGAGACAGAACACGGACAGAAATAAGCAAAAGAGAGGTTTCGGATCATCAGGGTCATCTGGGAATATCCAAAAGAGACCTAGAATGGATGGGTCGCGAGGTCAGCAAGTTATTACGAGAGGACAGTATCATACTTGTGCTCAGTGTGGAAAGGTGCACTTGGGAGGGTGTTGAAAGAAGACGGGAGGATGTTTCAAGTGTGGGTCCAAGGATCACATGATTAGGGACTGTCCTATGAAAACAGACGAGAGCCGACCAGTAAGTTAGGGTCTTAATCAGGCAGGAAGGGGTGGACAGCAACCACCGCTGGGTCGTGGTCCGGCTGGCAGAGTAATGGTTCTGGAAGAGGTCGAGGAACATCGGGCAGAGGTGTTGGTAACACAGAGGTAAGTCAATCGGGTCTAGTGTATGCAGTTCGTTGGAGGGAGGATGGTGATGCACCTAATGTCATAACATGTATGTTCCTTATATCTGGATTACCCTTTATTGCGTTGATAGATATTGGGTCAACTCATTCATACATTGCTAGTAAGGTGTCTGGAACAATGCATGTGAACTCTGAAACTGTACCTAGGAAGATGACTATACTTAGTCCTTTCGGGCAATCAGTAGTATTAGACAAACTCTTTAGGGCAGTACCTTTGGAAGTTCAGGGGGCACAATTTTTGGCTGACTTAATGGAGTTGCCATTCGAGGAGTTTGATCTAATCTTAGGCATGGATTGGTTAGTGAAGTATCATGTGAATGTGGATTGTGTTTCTAAGCGCATGTTGTTAAGAATTCCTGACGACAAATAAGTTGTGGTGATGGGCGAGAGACGAAATTGCTTGTCAAATGTGGTATCTGCCCTTAAGGCGAAGAAGATGGTGAGAAAAGGGTGTGTAGCTTTTCCGATATTGATCGGCCTTGGAGGCTAAGAAAGCATTATGGAGGAGTGAGAACGATGAAGGGAATTTGTGGATGTCTTTTCAGAGGAGCTGCCTGGGTTACCCCCGGATAGGGAGGTGGAGTTCGGAATTGACTTATTGCCAGGTACAGCTCCTGTGTCAATTGCTCCATACCGAATGGCACCAAAGGAGCTAGTAGAGCTCAAGGCCCAGATCCAAGAGTTACTCGATCGTGGGTTTATTCGACCCAGTGTGTCTCCATGGGGAGCACCGGTCCTATTTGTGAAGAAGAAGGACGGGACTATGCGCATGTACATAGATTACCGGTAGTTGAATAAGCTGATCATCAAGAACAAGTATCCATTTCCAAGGATAGATGACTTGTTCGATCAGCTTAAGGGGGCCGCAGTATTTTCGAAGATAGATCTAAGGTCAGGATATTATCAGCTTAAGGTGAATGAGGCTGATATCCATAAGATAGCTTTCTGGACAAGGTATGAGCATTATGAGTTCTTGATAATGCCGTTTGGATTGACAAATGCCCCAGACACGTTCATGGACATGATGAACCGGGTTTTCCAACCCTACCTGGACTGATTCGTTGTTGTGTTCATAGACGATATCCTAGTGTATTCCAAGTCCGAGGAAGAACATGATGAGCATCTCTGAGTTGTGCTACAAGTGTTAAGGGAAAAGAAGCTGTATGCCAAGTTTAGCAAGTGCGAGTTTTGGCTAAAGGAAGTTACGTTCTTAGGGCATGTGGTGTCTGCCGAAGGAATAAAGGTGGATCCTCGGAAGATTGAGGTAGTATTGGATTGGAAACCACCTAAGTCTGTGACAGAAGTTCGTAGTTTCTTGGGATTAGCAGGCTACGGCAGGAGATTTGTTGAAGGATTCTCGTCGATAGCAGCACCTTTGACGAAGTTGTTGAGAAAGGAGGTACCTTTCGTATGGGCGGATAAGCAGCAGGAGAGTTTTGAGAAGCTTAAGAAGGTATTGACAGAGGCTCTGGTTTTAATTCAGCCTAAAGCAGGGAAGGACGTGATGCTTCCCATATAGGATTGGGATGTGTCCTTATGCAAGACGTGAAGGTGGTAGCTTATGTGTCTTGGTAATTGTGGCCATATGAGGTTAACTATCCGATGCATGATCTGGAGTTAGCGGCGGTGGTATTCACTCTTAAGGTGTGGAGGCATTACTTATATGGAGAGAGGTCGGTGATCTAAACAGACCACAAGAGCCTGAAGTATTTGCTGACTCAGAAGGAGCTGAATTTGAGACAGCATAGGTGGGTGGAGTTGTTGAAAGATTACGATTGCTCACTAGAGTATCACCCGGGCAAGGCGAATGTTGTGGCGGGTGCCTTAAGTCGAAAAGTGGTGTCGGAGTTAAGGGCAATGTTTTCACATTTGAGCCTCTATGATGATGGAAGCTTGCTAGCGGAATTGCAAGTGAAGCCGACGTGGCTAGGTTAGGTTAAGGAGAAACAATTGTTAGATGGTGAACTAAGTGCTAAGCTGCTACAAGTACAAAGTGGGGAATTGGAAAATTTTGGTGTAAACGGTGATGGAGTGCTGTGTTTTCGGGGCAAGGTCTGTATGCCGAAGGATGAGGAGTTAAGGCAAAGAATTCTTCAGGAATCGCATAGTACCCTTATGCTATGCATCCTGGAGGAAGTAAGTTATATAGGGATCTACGAGATCAGTTTTGGTGGCCTGGTCTTAAGCAGGAAGTTACAGGGTTTGTAGGGAAGTGCTTAACGTGTCAGCAAGTCAAGGCTGAACACCAAATGCACCGCTGTGGTTGCTTCAAAGATGAAGATTTCGCAATGGAAGTGGGAGAGAATTACCATGGACTTCGTTAGTGGGTTTCCCCTTACGCCTACTAAGAAGGACTCGGTATGGGTGATAGTAGATCAGTTTACAAGGTCTGCACATTTTATACCAGTGCGGGTTGACTATTCATTACAAAAACTGGCAAAGTTGTATGTAGCAGAAATCGTGAGGCTGCACGGAGTGCTGGTGTCGATTATCTCAGATAGGGATCCGAGGTTTACGTCTCAATTTTAGAAGGCGCTACATCAAGCTTTGGGCACCAGGTTGGATTTCAGTACGGCAATCCATCCGCAGTCGGACGGTCAATCTGAGCGGGTAATTCAAGTCCTGGAGGATATGTTGAGGGGTTGCGTGATAGACTTTAGAGGGAGTTGGGAGGAGTTCTTGCCTTTAGCGGAATTTACGTACAATAATAGCTATCGTGCAAGTATTCGATGGCACCGCACGTAAGTTACAGATGGATTCAAGTGTCGCACCCTACATGTTGGATGTAATTGGGAGAACGCTGTGTTTGGGTCCAAAGATTGTGGCGTAATCAAGAAAAGGTTAAAGTAATCGAGACACGGTTGAAGGAGGCATCCGACCGGCAAAAGTCATACGCAGATCTTAAGCGGAAGGAGATTGAGTTTGCTCTGGGAGATTATGTGTTTCTAAAAGTTTTGCCGTGGAAGAAGGTGATGAGATTTGGTCACAAGGGAAAGTTAAGTCCCAGGTTTATAGGACATTATCGGGTGTTGAAGCTGGTTAGACCAGCTGCGTATCAGTTAGAATTGCCTTCGGAGTTAGAGAAAATACACAATGTGTTTCACGTTTCGATGCTACGTCATTACCGATCAGATCCATCTCACGTGATACCGATTGAAGAGGTGGAGCTGAGACCAGATCTGTCCTATGAGTAAGAGCCAATTCAGATACTGTAACGGGATGTGAAGGTGCTTTGGAGGAAATCGGTCCCTCTAGTCAAAGTGTTATGGCGTAACCATGGATCGGAAGAAGCCTCGTGGGAGCCAAAGGAAGCGATGCGACAGCAATACCCTCACTTATTCTAGCCAGGTAAATTTTGAGGCCAAAATTTATTTTAAGGGTGTAGAACTGTAATATCCTGACTTTGTGGGTCTGTGCATTTGATGCGTTGCATGGCTAAATTAGTAGGTGAAGGCTTTGAAGTGTGGATTGGGCTTAGGTTTGGGCTTAAAACTTGGGTTAAATTGCTTATAAATAATGTTAGTGTATAAATTAAAAGTTAAGTGAGTATGTTTAGTAGCAAGTTGGGCTCGTGGCCAAAGTTGGAGGTGCCATAAGTGGATATGTAGGTGGCATCACAAGGGGGAGAAGTTTGGGCCTAGTATGGCCGCTTGGGGCCCAAGTTAGTGGGTCAAATATTCGGCACTTCAAAGGGGAGGGAATGGACGGCACCTAGCTACAATTTTGGAGTGTTATTTCCTTTATTTTATGATTAATAAGGGTGTTAATTAAGAGGGAAGAGGTGGATTTTAGGTGGCCTCTTTTAAAAGAGAGATAAAGGTTGGGTTATCAAGATAGATAGAGGTTATCAGGAGGGAGGGAGTTGGCTGAAATTCCAACTCTAAGTGTATGCTTATGTATTGCCGAAATTTTGAAGCCTAGTGTTCATCTTTACCATTTGATTTCTTTTCTTTCTTTCTCATCTACTCTCTAGCCGAAACCTCTCTACCATTTTTCACCATTACCGCAACACCTTAAAACCTCACACTTCTCTTCTCTTTTGTTAAGGCCGAATCTCCCTCTTGTCACCAAGGCTGAATCGCATCAAATCTCAACCTTCTCACTTCTTCTTTTCATGATTCATCAAAAGCCAAAAACACAATTGACCTTAGCCGAATCTATATCTCTTTGCTATTTTTTTTAAAGCCGAAATGTTCACTTCTTTGCCACCTTTTGAAATCGATTCTCTTCTAGTTATCTCTCAAAACTGAAAACCCTTCTCCTGTGGCCGAATCTCTCAGTAATCAAAGGGGGTGGTTGATCAGTTGATGCAAGCCATTCGATCGGTTCTAATAGTGGGGTAAGGAACTCTTTGTCATTTGATCCATTCCTATACCTTCAATTAAGTCGACACTAAGGAAGCTAATCCCATTTATTCTTTTGGCCGAACTATGTAAGGGGTCTTTCGGGATTCTTGTAGTTAACGTTTGGAGAAGTGATCATTTGGGATTTGAATATCCAAGGTAAGTGAAGTGTGATTTTAGGCCGAAGGCCATTTACTTTGTTCATCAAATGTTAGAATCGAATCTAACATATACCCTGTAGGGATTTCGACATCTCCAAGGACAAGTGATATTTTCGGGATTTAGACAATCAAGGTACGGGATATTGATATTTGGCCAAGGCCATATTACTTATTAAGGGTGCCGATTCTAACTATGTTGTTTTAGGGGATTTCCGACAGATCTTTGGGATTTGGCTAAGCAATCTAGGTAAGGGTTCTAGTGATTCAGATCTGTTTCTTATTCGTTCAAAAGCTAAAAACTAATTGATTGAGTGTTCTAGTGCCTAGCTGATTGCAAGGGGGGATCATCACGAAGTTTCGGGATTTGGTTGGTAACCAAATTGGCAGCAAGGTAAGGGTTTTGGTCTCGTTAACCCTTTGGGATTTGACTGTTTAGCCGAATGGCTTTTTGCTAATATGCTTAGTGCTGGCCGAATGTAGGAAAAAGAGGACTAGTACGTTAGATCGGGATTTTCTGGATTTCGATTAGATCTACGAATAATCAGGTGTGTAGCCCTACACTAATTCCCTTTAGGTTGATAATGTTAGATATGTGTTAATGAAAATATGAAAATATGGCTAAGGGTACCATTCAATGGTACGAGTGCATTCAGGTACGTTACCCCTTTAACATTTGTAGATAATGTTTAATAACATTGATGTGAAAATATGTGAATTCCCATTATGATTTTGGGGTAAGGTAAATTGCATGACAAATAGCATGTTTTGTATGTTGCATGGGCATATGGGTGATTTTGTGAAAGGGGAAGTGATATGGTGGTTCCTACCACAATATCTGGTGACTCTGTCACATTATCTGGTGACTATGTCACATATTATGAATATGGTGACTCTGTCACTTTATCTGGTGGCTATGCCACATTATAAGGGCGATGTGCGCTTGATTGCAATGATCGCCTTCGATGGTGTGTAGCGGATGGAGGGTCGATTTAGTAATCCCTACTGTGATTGGTAGGTACGGGTGATGTGTAGAGGATGGATTTCTAGGTGGGTTGGGTTGCATCATTGCCTATTATTATTATATGTAAAATGATATGTTTTATCGATTGGGAATCTGTGATGGTTGTTACACACCGAGTCTGTTGACTCACCCTTCGGGGCTAACTTTTGCGATGGCACTCGATGAATGGACCGGTGGCGGAACTTAGAGGTGGCCATGCACACTCAAATTTTCGTTTTCTTATTAAGTTTATATCTATCTATTTTGGGTTACATTTGATGTAATAAGGCCCTTATTACTTAACTGCTTAATTTTCTTTGCGTTTTAAATTTCTGATACGATACGAACAACATCAATTGATTTGAAACTCAATTACCTACGGTTTTTCATGTTACAAAAAAATAAACTCTAAAATTCGACATTTCTTTTAACTTGTAACTTTTGAAATATGAAATTATCGATTTAGTACAAAATTAAATTACAACTCGATTTTTAACTTGAGAACAACCCGAATCTATTTTTCTTCGAAACCACCGCGATTTTCAAAATTTCATACGAGACTTAACTATGCTTTGCTTAAGGAACATGCCAGATCCGGTTAGGGCTTGTTGGCCGGGTTTGGGGTGTTTCAATTTGTGTGGCATGCCAAAATCCGGGCTTAATGCATAGGCCGGGTTTGGGGTGTTACATTAAAGAAAAAAAAGAGAGAAATAACCTTGTTTTAAGAAGGCGTAATCAATGGTAGCGTAATCTAAAATCGCATCTCCTCCGTCCATCTCTTATGGGTTCTTCTTCTTGTTCTTTTTGTTTCTCTACCAAAAAAATCCCAAAAAATTAAAAATCGAGAATTAGATTAGGTTAAATGTAGAATGATTTGAAAGCTGAACAGATCTGAAGAGAATCGAGAAACAAAAGAATCCAGATTCTTCACACCTTCAGCTTTCAGCATTCAGCTTTTGAAGTGGAAAATTAGAAATTTTTTGAAATGAAAATTTAGAATTCCTCGCTTACACCAAGAGGAGTGGGAGAACAGGGTGACAATGGCGGAAGAAATTGGGGATTAGAAATGAGGAGTTAGGGATTAGAAATGGGTGAGTCGGTAGGAGGGGAAAGACAAGAAAGGGTAGTGGTTAATGTAAAACGGTGACGTTTTTTACGCTTGAAATATATTTGTGGCATTTTTACAAAAAAGCCACTATAGCATTTTTTTAAGCGTTTTCATAAACGACACTAATTTGGTGGAATAGTTTTAATGCGTTTTTACAAAACGCCAACTGCTTCTCAATTTCAATTTTTTCCTTTTTAATATATTTTTTCTTTCAAAACATTTTTTGGAATTTTTAACTTTGAATATTAATCTTTTAACTGAAACATTGACTAAAATATTAAAATTTAAAGTTTTAAGTTTTAAATTTTATAATTTTTATTTTTAACATTTTAAATTTTTTAATATTTTTATAATTTTAAAATTAACATATAAAAAAATAACATTTAATTATATGTATACACCTAAATTTTGATAGCGATACATCTCGTAATTATATATATATATGAATTTCGGTTTAATGTATAATTGTTGACGGAAATTCTATTTTTGGTTTAAATGTATAGTTGAAACTTTAATTTTAATTTAATCATACACAATTTTAAAAAGTAAATACATCATATATATTTATATATTGAATAAATATAAATATTATGCAATATATAAATATACACATTAAACCATTGTTGATCATGTATGCTTTTGAGATTTAACCCATTTTGATTTATATTTTTAAAATAATAATTTATATTTATCTTATTTTCATTTATATTCTAAAAATTCAAGATTAATCCCTAAAACATAAACCCTAGACCTTAAATATTATACCCTAAACCACAAACACCAACCTTAATCCATAAACTCAAAACTCAAAACCCCAAACAATAAATCCTAGACCATAAAACTCGAACCCTAAACTCTAAACCGCAAGCCTTAAACCATAATCCGAGACCAAATATTTGGGAATTCATGTGGCCAATGTTTTAGTAGCTAACACATTAACCATAAATCCTTTATGAGGGATTTCGATTTCGGGATTTTGGGTTATATAGCTAATACCCTAAATCCTAAACCCTAAAACCTTAAACTTAAACCATAAACCCTAAACTCTAAAACCTAACACATTCATCATTCCTTCTAAACCCCTAACCCTAAACCCATAAATTATAAACCATAAACCCTAAACCCAAAACCATAACCCATTAACCATTTCCTCCTAAACCCTTAACCCTAAACATTAACCCCTAACCACTAACACTTAAACCTTAATACCGGTAAACACTAAGATATTAAACACTATACAATAAACCCAAACAACAAACTTTAAAACACTAAACCCATACACCGTAATAAAAACCCTAAACCATGAAATTAACATGCTAAATATTAAACCTTAAATCAATTTTAATAACTTAATTTGTACCTTAAATGAAAACTTCTAAATTGTTTAGTTAGTAATTTGTAACTTTTCATAATTAAGTAACTAAAATGAAACTTTCTCATTGCTTATAAGTGAATGTATCAAAATAAAATATAATTCAAAGCAAGAACAAGAAAAAAATATGAAAACTTTTAGCGGCGTTTTTCAAAAAAGTGCCGCTTAATGGCTGATTTTAGCGTTTTCCAAAAGCGCCGCTAATGCTAAACTTTAGCGGCGTTTTTCCAAAAGCGCCGCTAATGTTTAGACCTTTAGCGGCGTTTTCCAAAAGCGCCGCTAATGCCAGATTTTTAGCGGCGTTTTTCCAAAAGCGCCGCTAATGCCTAGACCTTTAGCGGCGTTTTTCCAAAAGCTACCGCTAATGCCTGATCTTTAGAGGCGTTTTAGGAATAAATACCGCTATATATCCTTTTTAGCAGCATTTTGTAAAAAAACATCGTGATTGATCATTTTTTGGCGGCATTTTCCTTCAAACGCCGCTAATGTATAATATTTGCGGCATTTTTCTTTAAAACGCCACTAAAAACACCGCTAAAAGTCTGTTTTGCTGTAGTGTTTCTTACTTCATTAATTCTTCTATACACATGCCATACTCTAAACCATGAAATTTATTTCATACCCGTTTTCTCCCAAGCCTTGATGATGTGATGAGATGTGTCGAGATCACTACTTTGAACGAGAGCTTCAATCCGATCTTTCCCATATCTGGTGAAAAATAACATGTTAAGCTTGTAAAAGCTTAGTAAATACCCATGAATTCAAACATTACCATTGCTGGGTTTATTCCACATTAATAATACAACTGTTATATTTCATGAATTTATCATAATAATAATAAAAGTTATTCAATATTTATAAAATTCACCAATACTTTGATTAACTACTTTGTCATTTCACAATATAACATATGTTTTTATCGTAACTTACTTACCATGACTGTAACATTCCAAAACTAGGTTCAAAAGTTTTGACCGAATTTCAAAGGTTAAATTAATCATCAAAATGGGTCACAACAAAACATTGACTTAAATAATAAAGTTCATTGTGAAAGTAACTTTCTCTTGCAACCTACTAAAAAAACAAACTTTACCAAAATGCTTTGTAAATGTTAGAAAAAGATTTTGGCTTAAAATCTACTCGAAACCAATTCCGCATTTAATGAATGAATATGTTTGCACTGAAACTTTAGTTCAAAATTTATAACATACAAAACATTCTTTTTCTTTGATCGTAAAACATAAATTTAACGTCACAATCTGACCAATTTCAAAGGAAGAGTTTATATTTCGAAAACTTATGACCATCTGAGTAGTTCACAAAATAAGTTGACTAAAATGCCAAAGTTTTACGAAAGTCCACAAATCCACACCACAGTTCCTAAAATTTATTTACAGTCCAAAATAAAACATTTTATTATAACTTATAAAAACATAATTTAAACAAACCAAAACGACACACTCTGAGACCTCCATTTTGTCGAGTCTAACTCCTAATCTCAAGGGTTACCTAAAAGAAGGAAACTAAAGGCATGAGCTACAAAAGCTCAATATGAGTCTAACCAAGCGTAATTAAACAGATTCAATCAATTAACTAAATAATTACAAAATAACTAAAATGAAACATTAACAGAATCCTATTAGATTGACATATCACATATTTATAACACTTAACCGTAATGTGACCCATTTTCCAAAGGTGTCAAAATAGTGGTTTCGGGACCACAAGTCCGTGAGTAAGTTCAGTATAATTAGCATTTAAATTATACGAGTCAATAATAATTTTATAATGAATTTTGATTTGTGGATTCTAATTAATTAAATTAAAAGTTAGTATAAGTGGTTCGGTTTAAAGGGCAAGTGGTTATTGAAAACAAGGTATTAGGACCTTGTTTAGTAATTTAAAGCCTTAAATATTTACAGAGTCGTATTATATGTGAATTGAAGTTTGGTCCAATAATTTTAATTATATATTGCTTAATTACAGTAAAAGGATTAATTTGTAAAAGAGGTAAGAGTTAATTGCTATAAATTTAAAATAGTAAAGGGACCAAAATGGTAATTAAACCGTGGTAAAAGTCCAAGCGGTGGTGGATGTGATTAATCCACTAAATTTTGGGCTATTTGCTCTTTTAGTCCTAATTAGTTTAGTGCTAAATTGAAATTAAGTTTGTTTAGTTGGAATTTAAAAAGAATTGAAGGACCAATTGTGCAATTAGACCTTCCTTAGATGGTAATTATACCATGTTTTTATATTATCGACATTTATGGACATGATTTAGTAATTTTATAAGTTTTATTAAAAGGTTAATTTTGTAAAAAGTTAAAAAGTAAGTTAAAAAATTAAAGAAATAAAGAATAATATCATGAATTTCCTTTCTTCTTCTTGGTGGAGAATCGAATACACCATGGAAGAGAAGAACAAGCATCGACCAAGTTAGGGTTCTTTAATTTGATCAAGAACTAGTGGAAAACCAAGGAAAAGATAAAATTGTCGAATAGTCCTTGTACCTTTGTCATTGCTGCAATTTAGTCAGGTAAGTCCGTTCGGCTTAATTTTAGTACATTTATAAATAACTGCATAATATTGAATTATACTGATGTGTGTAATTGAAATGGAAATAACAATTTGAATAACGTCAATCACTAACTGAGATACTCTAAGCCATTATTGCAGATCAATCCTGTAAGTTCGCACGTTTATTTATACTTCTAATGATTTTTATATTCTTTGTTAATATAATTTTCTTAAATGTTATATTGTATAATGGTATGATCTTGAAAAGAAAAAATGAAATCTCGATTCTCTTCAAGTGCTCAACAAGCAATATCTATTGATACTATTGAAAGTGCTCAATAAGCAATATCTACTAATCCTACTGAATGAGCTCAAACGAGTAATGCCTATTGGTTCTACTGAAAGTGCTTAAACGAGCAATATCTACTGATACTACTGAAAGTGCTCAACGAGCAATATCTACTGATCCTACTAAGTATGCTCAAACGAGAAATGTCTACTTATTCTACTGAAAGTGCTCAAACGAGCAATATCTACTGATTCTACTAAAATTGCTCAACGACTCAACTGAAAGTGGTCAAACGAGCAACATCTACTGGTCCTACTAAAAGTGCTCAACGACCAATATCTACTGATCCTACTAAACGTGCTCAAACGACCAATGTCTACTGATTCTACTGAAGTGCTCAAACGAGCAATATCTAGTAATTCTACTGAAAGTGCTCAACGAGCAATAGCTACTAGTCCTACTGAATGTGCTCAAATAAGTAATGTCTACTGATTCTACTAAATAGTTGCTCAAACGAGCAATATCTACTGATTCTACTGAATAGTTGCTCATACGAGTAATATCCACTGATTATACTGAATGCGTACTCAAATGAGCATTATTCACTGATTATGCTCAATAATATTTTCTGTACTGATGATTGGACACAAACACTGAAATAATGCTCCAAATATTATTCAATTGATGGAAGCTGTGATTGGTAGGGACTCTAATCATTAATCTTTTTTTTGAATTATTATTTACGTTTGATTTGATAAACGTTAACATTCAATCGACGAACTTACTAAACTTTACATAAGCCTACCTGTATTTGGTTTATTTCGTAGTTTACATTTTTTGTAGACTTGAAAGATCAAATCAACACGAGATTTCACACTATCCATGAATCCTTGGTAGGTTCTAATTTTGTATGGCTAATATGACATGTAATAGGACCCTTTTTTGAGATGTGGTATTAGTTCTTGATTTTGTGCAAGTTTACACTTGAGCTTGTGATGTTGTACTTGAATAACTATGAAAATATGCATTTTTCACCTAAGTTGAGTTGTTGATCTAGCATGAAATACAATGATACTATGTTGAGTTATGGTACGAAATGAAATGGAGGTAAGATTTTGATGTGTAAGTTGATTTGTACATACAACTACGGAAGTGAGTCGTTATGAAATATTGTGGTGTTAATGATGACACATTAGTTAGGCACTTAGATTGATTGTGTTTATAGGAATTGAATGTATTAGAAGGTGTTTAATGACCTATGGGATTATATGTTTGAATATGTTTAAGTACTTATGTAACACCCCTCACCCAAATTCACCGTCAGAATAGGGTTACGAGGTATTACCGATCAATTCATAATATATAACATACATTTATCAAACATAAAGCATTCATTCTCATAAATCGTTTAATACAATCACATTTTCCCTTATAAGGGCCTACGAGGCCTTAAATATACTTTAGAAGTGGTTCAGGACTAAACTGATAACATACAAAATTCTTAGAAAACTTAGAAATTTATCAATCATTCAGGGATCACATGCCTGTGTGAACAGGACGTGTGCCTCACACGGCTTCAGACACACCTGTGTCACAGGCTATGTGGAAACAGGGCATACATACTGACTTGGGTGACACGGCCGACCACATGCCCGTGTGTCTAGCCCGTTTACCCTTCGAATTGGCCTCACACGCCATTGTGCCAGGCCGTGTACTAGGCCCTGCCAAACCTGTAGCCAAATCAAGGTATCACTCGCACCCGTAGTACCGATATTGTGGCCCGAAGCCAACATAATAACCTAATGACATGTCACTAGCATCCTTAACTATTCCTAAGGTTCAACTGGGAATTTACACTTGTCGATTTCATCGTCGAACATATCCGTAGAGGCGTATTCACAAATCAAATATTATTCGCATCTCATAAACACAATTTATTCTATATCAAAGCATTTAACATATATTTATAATGAAATTTCTACATATGTACTTACCTCGTATTCGGATTTGATGGATCAGATCGACTACTCGATAACCTTGCTTTTCCCCCGATCTACTTTTAGATTCCCCTTTTCTTGATCTAAATATAATCAAAATTAACTTATTCAACCTTATATTCTTTCAATTTAGTCCAAAACACACATTTAGGCCCTTTTTACACATTAGCCCCTAAATTTTCACATTTAATCAATTTAGTCCCTATTTCACAAATACACAAAATTCACATAATTTCATTAAACCCAAGCTTGGCTGGATTACCATAGTGCCCCTAGAAGCCCAAAACTTTCATTTATTTCACATTTCAATCACTCAATTTTCATATTTCATAATTTAATCCCTATTATACAATTTCATCAACAATCACTTTACAAAACATGAAATATATCATCAAAAATTCATATTTCATCTTCAAACACCAAAGAACTCATAAGATCATCAATGAAAACTCTTAAAATTTTTATCAGTTTCAAAATTAAAGGTACAGGCTAGCTAGATTGAGCTGCAACGATTACAAAAATATAGAAATCATTAAAAATCGAGTAAAAATCGTACCTTGATTGAACAAAATAGCTTGGTCGAATGAAGAGAAAAGAAATGGCTTTCCGTAGCCTTAACTTTCGGTTGAACAAGATGATAATAATACTTAATTTAACTTTGTTTTTTTCTATTATATGATAAATAATCAAATTACTTAAATATCCTTTAATAAAACATTTAAAAACACCTAATTATAAGTCCATATATGTCCACTCACAATTAAAATGGTCTAATTACCATTTAAGGCCATCATATTTAAAAGCCAAAGCTATTTGACACCTTTAACAGGAAGAATGCAACTTTTTCATTATACGCGATTTAGTTCTTTTTCTCAAATTGAGCAACCAATCGATAAAATTAGCTCACAAAATTTTCACACATACATGCTATCATGCTGTAAGCACATAAAATAATATTAAAATAATTTTTTGACATCAGATTTGTGGTTTCAAAAGAACTGTTCCAATTTAGCTAAAACTGGGCTATTACAACTTAGGCATATGGGTGAAGAAAGGGACATGATTTAGGTAAATTTTGGGTACACACAATCTGGGACACGGGCTATCACTCGGCTGTATGTCTCACATGAGCGTGCACCCTGAGCGTGTTTAGGTGCAGTTCTTACATGGGCTAGCACACAGTCAACGACACGACCATGTGGCGTCATTTCAAAAAGTACACAATCTGGCGAACGGGTAGTGACACGGCTGTACCCGACACCACACAGTATGGATCATGTCACATGGCTGTGTAACCCATGTTTTGATAATTTACAAATTTCCATGAATATTCTGATTTGTTTCAAATTGGTCCCATACTGTCCCCAAACTTATTTTAAGGTCTCGTAAGCCTAATTTAGGCTCCATAAGTGTATGTTTACTTCAATCTGAATTATTTTAAAAAAAGTAAATATTGTTAATTATTCTAGTGAACTGGTGCTATTGTTATTAAATGTTCTGAAATGTACAAGGATACTCAGTCACCCTAATCTAGAGACTAAATGATTATGGGTGCTATATTAACAGCTTAAATGTAACATATACACACAAAATTTCTCAAACACACAACAACTATATCAATTCAAACCAAATAGTCATATGAGGAGTATTTACTCAACAATATAACAAAACACAAGTGTGATTCATAATCAAATGCACCAGTCCAAAACCCCCTTTATCCAACCTCTACACACCATCTCCAACCAACCATTACACACCAAATATAGGGTTTTTCTAAACCCTTCCATCCTTTATACACCATTATCGGGTTATGGTGGACCCATCCAACCAATACACACCACAAAGATGTCATATGCCTTGTAATTGTCATCCTGTCAAGCTAGCTAACAAATGTTGCGATTTTACTACTGATCGTGTGAAACAGTCAAGTTTTAATATTTATAAAAGAATGATCAAACCTGTAGACTAACTATGACAACGATAGAGGCAAGTGCACCTATCGAACAGTAGTATAGTTTAGGCAAGAATATCTTATCGAACCCAAGGGAACCTAAAAGTACTACTACTCACTTTTTTCTATTATTTAGCTTTGAAATATAGAGTGATTGGTTTATGAAACTAATGAAAAACTAAACTAGATGCAAAGACAAAAGAATGAATTGGAGAAAGACTTTAGGAAAACTCAGTTGATGAAGACGATACCCTCAGGAAGAATCCACCTATGACTTCACTTATTATTTATTCCCCAAACCATATGATTTCTTTACTTAGATTGATCCGTGAGACTCCCTAACCTATATTAAACCCTCTCTCGAGGCGAATAACATCTAACCTTAGGTTAACTAGTGAAACTCTCGTTCTCTTGTAATAACCCCTTAAGGAATCAAGAATCGATCAATGGATTCCCATATTAGGTTTCACCCTAATCCAAGCAAAATCTCGTAACCCTATCTCTAGGCGCCTCGATCAACTCCGCTCAATTATGCTAGATCTACTCTTAGCGGGGTCTATTCCTCCTCCACCTAAGCACATCAGATTAAATTAAGCAACATAATTTAGAACAAACTAAGTACTTATCATATAATTTAGAAATCAAATAACAAAATCCATCATAGGTTTCATCCCCTTCAGGTATCTGAAGGGTTTAGTTCATAACAAAGTAGGAAAACATCTCCAGAGAAAAGATAAAACAAAACAAAAGAAATCCCTGAAACCCCCTAAAGGAATTGAAGGAGAGATCCTCCATCTTGAATGGAGCTCCGACTTCTTGAGATGGATCAACTGGCTATCTTTGAGTGATTCCCTAAAAGATGAAAGCTTCGCCAAAAGCTTTTGCCAAAAAAAGTTCTTAGAATAGCTGCCTTGGTTTGTTTATATAGGCTTTTGAGATGCTTTACTTGGCTTCTAAGTACCTCTTTCAAGTAGAATTACTATTAGGGTGTTTAAGTAGACTTAGTAGTATGTTTCTTTGGCTTTAAGCATCCAATTCCTAGTGAAATTGCTCATTCCCGTGGCAGGGGCACGGCCATGGCATAGCCCGTGTAAATCGGGGTTGGGCCGTGCCTTGATTCTATCGTTTTGGGCACGATCTTGGCACGACCGTGTAAGTCAGGATTCAAGCCGTGCTTTAGGTCTATCGATTGGGACACGACCATGTAGATCTCCAGGCACGTCTGTGTGTGGTAAATGGATGATGCACGGCCGTGTGTGATAGAGTTGAGGCCATGCTTTAAGTAATCGGCAAGGCGCAATTACTCTATTTTAAGCCCGTTTTGTGTTCTTTTATCCTCGGGTCTTTATCACGAGTATAAGACATGAAAAGAAAGGATTAAGAACACCTTTTTACATAAATCAAGGATAATTCATCCAAAAGCATACTAAATGTGGGATTAAAATATGTTACTTTTATGGTTTATCAAATACCCCCACACTTAAGCTTTTGCTTGTCCTCAAGAAAAATTCTCATCTTACAATTAAAATGAACTTTCCATAATTCATAATTCCTATCGACAATGTCTCATCACAATTCATAAATAATTTATATATGGATAATTCAATTCGAAGAACCCTAAAGATTCAATCAAGATAAGTCATACCTTTGTAGTACGAAAACATAGGTATCTCCCCTTATCTGAATAATTACCTTTAATTCAAAATCGACAAGGATTGACATCCTCACTGAAGGTTCACTCAAATCACTCAAAGTGTTTAAGGTTCAAGAATAAGCACTCATAAGTCGAACCTGAAAAGTTAATCCCATAAGCTTGCCTGAAAATCAAATCTCCACCACTATATATGAGATGATACACAAATCAAAAGGTCTTTATTAGGGTTGTAATGGGGCTAGAGTTAAAGGTGTGGATACAGGATGAATTTGAAGGTTAGAATCGAGATTGACTTGACAAATTATCTTAACTAGAAACACCGGACTAAATATGAATATTTACTTCAAATGAAAACTAATAATATCACTATTGATAATTACTCTATAATAAAGAGTATTTTCATCACTTAAAATTTGATAATATTTTAATACGAGCTTTTTCTTCAACAATTGGAGTTTAATTTCTCTAAGCTCTTTTATATACTACTAATATTGAATAAGCTTGGATTTTTTAAGAACAAACTAAAATATTACATCATAAATAATAAATGTAACAACTGAACTAATATAATTGATAATTTAATCAAATCAAACCTCGATTAAAGGGTCGTCAAAAGAATGGTGATAACAAATTCAAAGGATTTTGGGTTAATATTAGTGGGTGAGTCAATAAAAGGTTGTTAGGATTCAACGGGGTTCACTAGGGTTAATTTGTATGGGTAGGCTTTTTAGTGGAGTGAACGGGTCAAAACCTAGGTGCCTTTATCATCTCAGTATAACAAATCATTAATGTAGTCTCGACATGTATAAACGAGGCAAGTTCTAGAATAACAGTTCAAAGTTGACACACTCATAATTAATAAAGTGAGCACAAAAAAGAATATATGCTCTATAAGGCTCAAAATCTCACAAAAATTATGGGTGCTTTTGAAATCAATCCCTATAAATTTTGAACTTCAAGGTGATACTCAAATTCGGTTCAACAACCTATTAATTTTAATTTTTAGAAAGTAGGCTTATCATGCTTGATTCTCTAGTATTCTTCAAATTTAATCATCAATGCACAATTAACTATGACTTATTCAAAGACATATCAATAAAAATCATAAATCATTAGAAATGTCAACCTAATTAATAATATGAGAAAAATACTTAAGACTAAATTCAGGGTTTTGAGAATAATGAAAATTAGGTAATAATTTGAGAATTATGCAAAAAGTTAGGCACTTTTATCCCCCGACACTTAAAGATGTACATTGCCCTCAATGTACAAAGATAGATAATGATAATTATGGGAGAAATCAAAAGAGAAGGGGAAGAGTGACACTTCTTGAATTTTGGATGATTCCTGGCATCTTTGGTGGCGGTGATGGTGTTTTCTATGGGCCTGGTGGTGTGGCTACTGAAAAGCAATTTGCTAGATGAAGAAATTGGATAGCCTGCGAAGATATAGCCAAGAGATCTAGAGAAATAATAATATACTAATAATATAATTAAAGATTAAGAAAATAACGAGAATGAGACTAAGAAGAAAACTAAAATTTAATGAAAAGACTAATGGACTAAGGAGTCCTTATTAACAGATCGTTCGTGAGGTGGGTATGATTTCTAAGGCTGCGGAGTGTTGGTGATGGTGGAAGTGGCATGATTCCCTAGCAGCCTTTAGAACCTAAAACCAAGAAACTAATATGAAAGAAATTAAATTAAGAAGAAGAAAAGTATAGATAAGAAAAATAAAGGAGAAGAGAAAGAAAATAGAACCAAAAGGTTTGGAGACCCTTGGCGTGTCAATTAGTCAAGCTACCGACATGAACTCATGTTGATGTCTCCTCCGAGGAGACAATGCTTACCTTCTACGCTTCTTGGCATGATTTTGGTGTTGCTCAAGAGTCTTGGACCTTTTTTATGAATAGAAAGAAAAATTTGAAAGAAGAGAAGGAAAAAAGAAGATGGGAAAAAAGGGAAAGGGCTATGGGGATTTAAATAAGAT
This sequence comes from Gossypium rotundifolium, assembly GCA_025506655.1. Classification (NCBI taxonomy): domain Eukaryota; kingdom Viridiplantae; phylum Streptophyta; class Magnoliopsida; order Malvales; family Malvaceae; genus Gossypium; species Gossypium rotundifolium. Next base: position 161,528,036 of record CP106731.1, on the reverse strand, counting down.
TTTAAATCTGGCACGTTCCCACGCCCGTGTACCGAGGGTGTGTCGATTCATACGGTCGCATCGCACGGCTGTGTTGTGGAGTATGTTGTTCTTACACGCCCGTTTGTCGATTGGGACGCCCACTCCTAAAATGCTAGATGTGAGCACGGATGGAATGCACAGCGTGGTATGGCCGTGCTCAATAAGTCAGTATCTTAGCACGGTCGTGAGGCACTGCAGTGTTATTTTGTCGGTGCCCGTGGTATGGGTGGTTGCTTCGTGACGTTGGGGGGTGGGTGGACTGACTTGCACGGCTCTGCTCTGTCAATGTGGTGGTTCCGATGGTCCACACAGCCACGGCCATGACCGTGTGTAGGGCTATGTGGCCTGGGAATCTACATTTTTGTGTTAGTTTAAATGTTGAGAGAAGAGAGAAGGAAAGAAAAGAAAATAAATTTGAAAGTAAATAGTGTTAGTGCTCGGGTTGCCTCCCAAGAAGTGCTCGTTTATAGTCTTAAGCTAGACTGTCCTTGACTTTTAAAATTTTAGGGAGGTTTAAAGGTTTAAATATTTTCCCTCTTGCTGACAATTTTATTTTCATGACAAAGTTCGGGTCGAGAAGCGTTTGCCTTGAAATTGCCAAATATTGGATTGCTTTCCTCGACTATTTTGTGTGGGAAAATATCGTGTACCTAAAGGAGTATTTCTTCCTTTTTCTTTAGGTCTGTTGAAGTGATGTGAGGATCGGCTTTGTCTAATAGCACCTGGTCTCCTATTTTAAAATGATTTGATGTCCCTATGAGCTCTTCTGGTGGTTCTTTTGGTTTTACTTCATGTGGATCTGGCTTTTCTTTGGTGTGTATCTTCTGCTCTTCTAAGTTGTCGATCTTACGGTTTTGTTTCTGGTGTAATTCTTCTATGACGACTTGGGGGCTATGAGTTGGCTCAGGTTTGATGTATTGTGATATTTCCTGCGATAAAGGTTGAACAATTTGGTTATCTATTGAAATGACTTTCTTACCTTCATCTTATGTTGTTTTGGCTGGGTCGAGAGCTTGAAGATTGGCCGATTCTTCTCCTACACGAAGTATGAGTTCTCCTGTGGCAACATCAATTTTAGTCTTGGCAGTTGCAAGAAAAGGTCTTTCTAAAATTAAAGGGATTGAATTTTCCTCATCCATGTCTAAAATAACAAAATCTATTGGGAAAACAAATTTATCGATTTTTACTAAAACGTCTTCAATAATGCCCCTAAGAATTTTAAAAGTTTTATCAGCTAGTTGAATACTCATCCTAGTTTGTTTGGGCTTCCCTAGACCTAGTCGTTTAAACAAAGGCATATGGCATGAAATTTATACTTGCCCTAAATCATTAACGATTATCAATAGTTAAACTACCAATTAAACATGGAATCGTAAAACTCCCTGGATCTTTTAGTTTCTGTGGTAGTTTGTTCTGTAGCATTGCTGAGCATGTTGCATTGAGTTCCACATGGTGCTCTTCATCTATTTTGTGTTTGTTCGTCAAGAGTTGTCTTAAAAATCTCCTTGAGTCGGGCATCTGAAAAAGAGCTTCAAGAAGAGGTAAGTTAATATGTAATTTCTTTAAAGGTTTTAGAAACTTACCGAATTGTTCCTCTGAATCATCTTTTTTGAATGCTTTGGGATAAGGTATGCGAGGTTGGTATTCTTTGATTACTGATTTTGGCCTCTCTTTTGCTACCTCTATTTTACCTTTTTCTTCATTGGTTTCTTGTATTGAGGTGGGCTCGTCTACTTTTGTACCCTTTTGAGCTGTGATGGCTTGAATATGCTCTTTTGGGTTTATTTCTGTGTTGCTTGGTAGACATCCTTGTTGATGTTCAGAAATCAACTTTGTGAGATGTCCCATTGACCTAGTAAGTTCTCCAACTTGAATCTCGATCCCCTTGATCGATTTTTGTTGTTCATCAAGTGTTGCTTCATCTTTTAGAGACGAGAATCAGAGTCGCCATGAATTTTGTCAAGATCTCTTCAAGGTTTGATTTCTTTTCCGTGGATAGGCTGATTTTGGTAATTTGGAGGAGGTTGCTGCCTTTGAATTCCTTGATTTCCTTGTCCTCCCCACGAAAAGTTTGGGTGGTTCCTTCAACCTACATTATAAGTGTTACTATAAGGATTATTAGATCAGAAATTGTTACCTATATAGTTTGTTTGCTCATTTTCTACTCCTGGTTGATAGGGTGGGTACTCAGAGTTTGCCACATTTCCACTCGCTTTGCATTGCATGACTGGGTGTACCTGCGAAGAACATAAGTTATCAAGCTTTTTATTCATTAACTCCACCTACATTGACAGCATTGTCACTGCGTCTATGTTAAAAACTCTGGCTGATTTTGTCGGTTTAGCCCTTATAATTTGCCATTGATAGGTGTTCAATGACATCTCCTCAACAAAATCGTAAGCTGCTTTAGGAGTTTTGTTATTCAAAGTTCCACCGGCTGATGAATCAATCATTTGCCTTGTTGGAGAATTCACACCATTGTAAAAAGTTTGGACTTGAAACGACAAAGGTAATCTGTGGTGTGGGCATCTCCTTAGGAGATCCTTCTATCTCTCCCATGCATCATATAATGTTTCTACGTCATTCTGCACAAAAGAAGATATGTCATTCCTAAATTTGGTCGTTTTGGCCAGTGGAAAATATTTTAAAAGAAATTTTTTGATCATTTTATCCCATGTGGTGATTGACCCTCTTGGTAACGAGTTCAACCACTGCTTTGCTTTATTCCTTAATGAAAAGGAATAATCAAGAAGGCGTATGGCATCATCGAAAATGCCACTTATTTTGAAGGTATCACAGAATTCTAAAAATTAGATATATGAGTATTTGGATCTTCATCACGCAAACCATCAAATTGAACAAACTGTTGAATCATTTGTATTGTGTTAGGCTTTAATTCAAAAATTATTAGCAGCTATAGCGGGTCTAACAATACTAGATTCTGCTCCTGTCAAATTTGGTTTAGCATAATCATACATAGTACACAGAGCATTCTGTTCTTGTACATTTGGCGGTGGATTGTTTTCGTCCATCCCTTCAGTAGGATTGAATCTTTCTTGTTGTTCTTCTCTTTGGTAGTCTAGAGCTCGTCTAGTTTTGCATTATACGCGATTTAGTCCTTTTTCTCAAATTGAACAACCAATCGATAAAATTAGCTCACAAAATGTTCACACATACATGCTATCATGCTATAAGAACATAAAATAATATTAAAATAATTTTTTGACATCGGATTTGTGGTTCTGAAAGAACTGTTCCAATTTAGCTAAAACTGGGCTGTTACAACTTAGGCATATGGGTGAAGAAAGGGACATGATTTAGGTAAATTTTGGGTACACATAGTCTGGGACACGGGCTATCACTCGGCTGTGTGTCTCACACGAGCGTGCACCCTGAGCATGTTTAGGGGCAGTTCTTACACGGGCTAGCACACGGTCAACGACACAACCGTGTGGCGTTATTTCGAAAAGTACACAATCTGGCGCACGGGTAGTGACACGATTGTATCCGACACCACACGGTCTGGATCATGTCACATGGCTGTGTAACCCATGTTTTGATAATTTACAAATTTCCATGAATATTTTAATTTGTTTCAAATTGGTCCCAAATTGTCCCCAAACTTATTTTAAGGTCTCGTAAGCCTAATTTAGGCTCCATAAGTGTATGTTTACTTCAATCAATTATTTTAAAAAAGTAAATATTGTTAATTATTCTAGTGAACTATGTGCTATTGTTATTAAATGTTCTGAAATGTACAGTGATACTCAGTCACCCTAATCTAGAGACGGAAATGATTATGGGTGTTATATTAACAGTTAAACAGAACATATACACACAAAATTTCTCAAACACACAACAACTATATCAATTCGAGCCAAATAGTCATATGAGGAGTATTTACTCAACAACAGAACAAAACACAAGTGTGATTCATAATCAAATGCACCAGTCCAAAAGCCCCTTTATCCAACCTCTACACACCATCTCTAACCAACCATTACACACCAAATATAGGGTTTTTCTAAACTCTTCCATCCTTTACATACCATTATCGGGTTATGGTGGACCCGTCCAACCAATACGCACCACAAAGATGTCATATGCCTTGTAATTGTTATCCTGTCAAGCTGGCTAACAAATGTTGTGATTTTACTGCTGATCATGTCAAACAGTCAAGTTTTAATATTTATAAAAGAATGATCGAACCTGTAGACTAACTATGACAACGATAGAGGCAAGTGCACCTATCGAACAAAGAGTATAGTTTAGGCAAGAATATCGACGAACCCAAAGGAACCTAAAAGTACTACTACTCACTTTCTTTCTATTATTTAGCCTGAAATATGGAGTGATTGGTTTATGAAACTAATGAAAAAAACTAAAGTAGATGCAAAGACAAAAGAATGAATTAGAGCAAGACTTAGGAAAACTCAGTTGATGAAGATGATACCCTCAGGAAGAATCCACCTATGACTCCACTTATTATTTATTCCCCAAACCATATGATTTCTTTACTTAGCTTGATCTGTGAGACTCCCTAACCTATATTAAACCCTCTCTCGAGGTGAATAACATCTAACCTTAGGTTAATTAGTGGAACTCTCGTTCTCTTATAATAACCCCCTAAGAAAGCAGTAAATCGATCAATGGATTCCCATATTAGGTTTCACCCTAATCTGACAAAATCTCGTAACCCTATCTCTAGGCGCCCGATCAACTCCGCTCAATTATGCTAGATCTACTCTTAGGCAGGGTTTATTCCTCCTCCACCTAAGCACATCAGATTAAATTAAGTAACATAATTAAGAACAAACTAAGTACTTATCATATAATTTAGAAATCAAATAACAAAATCAGTCATAGGTTTCACCCCCTTCAGGTATCTGAAGGGTTTAGCTCATAACAAAGTAGGAAAACATCTCAAGAGAAAAGATAAAACAAAACATAAAAAATCCCTAAAACCCCCTAAAGGAACTGAAGAAGAGATCCTCTGTCTTGAATGGAGCTCTGACTTCTTGAGATGGATCAACTGGCTATCTTTGAGTGATTCCCTAAAAGATGAACTTCGGCAAAAGCTTCTGCCAAAAAACGTTCTTGGAATAGCTACCTTGGGTTGTTTATATAGGCTTTTGAGATGCTTTACTTGGCTTCTAAGTACCTCTTTCAAGTAGAATTACTATTAGGGTGTTTAAGTAGACTTAAGAGCATGTTTGTTTGGCTTCAAGCATCCAATTCTGAGTGAAATTACTCATTCCCGCGGCAGGGGCACGGCCATAGCACAACCCGTGTAAATCGGGGTTGGGCCGTGCCTTGATTTTGTCGTTTTGGGCACGGCCGTGGCACGGCCATGTAAGTCAAGATTCAGGCCATGCTTCAGGTCTGTCGATTGGGACACGGCCATGTAGATCACCAGGCATGTCTGTGTGTGGTAAATGGATGATGCACGGCCGTGTGTGACGGAGTTGAGGCCATGCTTTAGGTAATCAGTGAGGCATGGTCGTGTGGGCTTTGGGCCAGGCCGTGTTGATTTCTTGCTAAGGCCCAATTACTTCGTTTTAAGTCCTTTTTGTGTTCTTTTTATCCTTGGGTGGTTTTCTGAGTATAAGACATGAAAAGAAATGATTAAGAGCCCCTTTTTACATAAATCAAGGATAATTCATCCAAAAGCATACTAAATGTGGGATTAAAATATGTTACTTTTATGGTTTATCAACTGCTAGATAAAATGTTAGGATCGACCCGATTAAGAAGCAAGTAAAAATAATTGCGCAATAAATTGAGAAATTGAACACACAAATTTAATGTGGAAAAACCCCTCCAAAGAGGATAAAAAACTACGAGCAAAGATAATTTTACTATAGTGGAAAAAGAACAAAGAGTACAAAAGATGGAGATAAAAACTAAACCCCAAAAACCTTAAAACAAATAACTCTCAAAACGTAAACACAAAATTCTCTAAATGTGTTATGAGTTCTAATATCTTGTAATAGCTCGATTTTGGGCCTAGTCGGAACAGTGGTTTTGGGGCCACAAATTCGACGAGGAAAATTTTATTTTTATTATATTTTTATGGTCTAAGATTTTAGGGAAAGATTTTGTGAAACTTTCATTCGAAAATTTTGACGTTTGGGCACTCAATTTAGTCAAAAGGACTAAATTGTAAATAGTGCAAAAGTTGAGTTCCACATGTTAGAAGTGTCCAATTTCTATGAAATTTTAAATTGAATGTCCTTAAATGGTAATTAGACCATTGGTTAAATTTTTGGACAAAAAATGGACATGAGATAAGTGAAATAGGATATTTTTAAGTTAGGGCCATTTTGGTAATTTTGTAATTAAATGGACAAAAAGACAAAATAAAAGCTAAAAACCCTTTTCCATCTTCTTGCTTGGTCGAATTTAGCATGGAGGAAGCCATGGATAGGGTTTTCAAGCTTTCAAGCTCAATAGTAAGTGCATCCAAGCCCCATTTTTAATGTTCTTTACATTTTTTAGATCCCCGTAACTCGGTTTAGCTATTTCTACCATTATTCTGAGCTAGTGTTTGTGTTTAAAAATTTACCCATGGATTACATGCATGTGTTTTGATGTCTAATGGTAGAATATGAATGCTCAGTGTGTAATAAATGACTTTTACTAAGTGATTTTTGATGAAATCACATAAAAGGACTAGTTTGTAAAAAGTTGAAAAATGCATGAAAATGTGTGAATGAATGCAACTTGTGGACTGCTATAGTTATGTAAATGGTTTTCTAGGCCTAAAATACAAGGAAATTGAATAAAAATCATTTTACAAGCCTAGGGGCTAAAGTGTAAATATGATAAAGTTAGGGGCAAAAATATAATTTTGCCATAATATGATTTTTGGAATGAATTGAATAGTATAATAATTAATAAGCTAAATGTGATATTTTAGATAAAAAAATGAGTTTCAGACTTATAATGGGGGAAAGACGCATATTGGATGACTCGATCCCTTTCGCCATTTTAAGTCGAGGTAAGTTTATGTGTAATAAATCAACATTATATTATTATGTATTTAAATGCTTGATATTACATGCAATGTATATTTTTATTTATGAAGTTGGTTAATGAGGTCTTGATGAAAAAATGATGAATTTTTACTATACCAAAGTCCCGGTTGAATTTTAGGAATAGAAAGGATACCCTTGTCATGACATTAGATTAATAAGGTCTCGTATAAGACCATATCTGGGATATGGCCTCGGCACCGAATTGAGGTCCCGTGTAAGACCATATCTGGGATATGGCATCGGCATTGAATAATGATTTCGTGTAAGACCACACCCGGGACCTAGCTTCGGTATGAAATCGTGTAAGACCATGTCTGGGACATGGCAACGACATACAATCTCGTGTAAGACCATATTTGGGATATGGCGTCGACATCGATATGAGATCCCGTATAAGACTATATCTAGGATATGGCATCGGTAACGACATACAATCTCGTGTAAGACTATATCTGGGATATGGCGTCGACATCGATATGAGATCTCGTATAAGACCAAATCTGGCATATGGCATCGGCATCAACATGTAATCCCATGTAAGACCATATCTGGGATATGGCATTTGTAACTTACTACGTGTATGAAAATGATAAGTCTCTAACTAACTATGATCACAATAATGGCAAGTGCACCTATCGTTTAATAGTATAGTCATGGTAAGACCGGAAACATCATATCCACAAGGACCAAGAGTACTAGTAATTACTATCTTCCTATTATCTAGCCTAAGAATTGGAGTGATTTCTTTTAAACTAAAATTAATTAAAAGCACAACAGAAGAATGAATAGGGAAAATACTTTTGGACAACTTTATGAAAGAGGCAATACCCAAGGAAGAATCCACCTAGACTTCACTTATTACTTTTGATTCATACGATTTATTCACTTGACTTAATCCATAGAAATCCTTGATTTATGTTAATATCTCTGTCGAGACTAAGAACAACTGACTCTAGGTTGATTTATTGAAATTTCTTTCTAATTAAAATCCCTATTGCCACATTAACTTGATCTATGGAGTCCCTTATTAGATTTGACTCTAATCCGGCAGATTTACGTCATCCTATGTCTAGGATTGCATTCAACTCCTCTTAATCATGTTGATCTACTCTTAAACAGGGACTTTTGCTCCTCTAACTAAGCACATTTGACTTGAATCAATAACTTGAATTATTAAAGCAAGAATAAGAACTCATAATTAAGAATAAGAACAAGTATTTATCTTATAAATCAAATAGTAATAAGATCCATCTTAGGTTTTATCCCCTCAGGTATTTAAGGGATTTAGTTCATACTGATAGAGGGAAACATCTTAAAATAAGGAAAACTACAAAACATAAGAAAACCCAAAAACTTTAAGAGAAATTGATAAAAGATAGTCTTGGGTTCGGCAGGGACACACCCATGTGACACGCCCGTGTACGATAGCTTAGGCTGTGTTCAATTCTGCTCGTCACACGTGTGCGATAGTCCAGGCCGTGTCGATTTCTGAGGTAGGCCCATTTTTCCCTTTTTGGCCCGTTTCTTGTTCTTTTTAACTCCCTATGCTCTCCTGAGTGTAAAACATGAAATTAAAGGATTAGGAGCATCGAATCCATCAAATCTAATGAAAATTCATCCAAAACTAAGCCAAGCATGGGGTCAAAAATGTAAAAATTATGGTTTATCAAATATCCCCATACTTAAGACTTTGCTTGTCCTCAAGAAAAATCCTCAACTCACAATCAAAAAAAATTCTTCTCAACTTATAATTTTCATCAATATTGTTTTGAAATAATTCACACATAATCATGTATTGATAATTCTACTTAAGAGAGCATCAAAGTTTCAAACAATCCAAGTCAAACATTTGAATCATAAAATCATAGGTATTCCCCTTCATCTAAGTAATTACATTTAATTCCAAATCGACAAGAGTTGACATCCTTACTAAAGATTCACTCAAATCACTCGAAGTGTTTAAGGTTCAATAATTAAGCACTTAAAAGTCAATCATGAAAATTTATTACCATTGGCTTGCATGAAAATCAAATCTCCACCACTATAAATGAGATGATACACATGATAAACTATAATTTACACATATTTTAACCCCATGCTTGGCTTATTTTTGGATGAATTTTTATTAGATTTGATGAATTTGATGCTCCTAATCCCTTAATTTCATGTTTTATACTTTGGAGAGCTTAGGAAGTAAAAAAGAATGAGAAACGGGCCAAAAAGGGACAAAATGGGCCTACATCAAAAATCACACAGCCTGGTCTATCGACCACGGGCAAATCACACGGCCGTGTGGTGATCAGAATCGACCATGGCCGAAGGAGTCAACCACGGGCGTGTCACACGGGCGTGTCCCTGCCGTAGCAAAGATGAATTCTATTCAAAATAAGCTACTTGTGGGCCAATAGAGGTGTTCCAAAGCCTATATAAAGACCCTAGGGGGCAACCTAAAAGGGGAGGTGGAATAAACACCGAATAGGAGGCGAAAAATACTCCAAGACTGTCGTCATGAATAGCTGAGGAGAAGGATCTCCATCAAGACTGAAGATCTCCCATCAAGTTCTTTAGAAGTTTTTGGGTTTTCATTATGTTTTGTGGTTTTCCTATTTTATGATGTTTCCTCCTATTTGTAACATCTGAATAGGGCCTATGCATTTCGGTTTAATTGTATGAAATGACAAGTTTCAAGTACTATGAATAAATTTTGATACTTTTGGAAACCTAGAAATGCATGAAAATGGAAATGAAAATGAAAATGGAAATGAAAATGGAGATGGAAATGAAAATGGAAATGGAAATGGAAATGGACATTTTGGAAACTTAGACATTTTGGGAACTTAGACATTTTGGAAACTTAGACATTTTTGGAAACTTAGACATTTTGGAAACACGAACATTTTGGAAACTCGAACATTTTGGAAACACAAGATGTAAGGAAAATGGCAAGTTACTGAGCATGCGAAAATTTTAGGAAACTTAGAAATAAGGTAGGAATGACAAATTTTAAAGCCGAAATAGGAAATAAGGGCAAGAGGGCCTTAAAAGAAAAAGTTGGTGAATATTGACACACAATCGGGCTTGAAAAAGTGGCCTGAAGTGTCACTTAGGGTTTATAGGAATGGCCTGAGTTCGAGTCACTTGGAAAGCAATTATTGAAGGTTTAATTTTGCTTCCCAAGGCTAGGGGTGGACAACACCTATTTGCTAAAAAGGGGAGAGTTTTATTTTTATTAAAACTTGTCAAATTAAAGTGATAAATAAAGGATTTTCTCTACTAAGATAAATGAGGAATTAAAGGATGGATTAAAGACTTTTAATTTAATTAGGTGATAATTAATGGAGATTAAATTATCACTTGGGAAAGTAGTGGCCGAGTTTTGGACTCTTGGTCTAGCAATTTCAGTTAAAAGAGGAAAATTGAGACTTTTCTCTCATTCATTCTACCTTGTCAAATTTTGCTCTCTTTTCCCCCTCTCTTCAAATTTCCCTAAGCAAGGACTCCATCTTTTCTTTTCCTCCCCTTTGTCATTGTTAAGTCAAAACTCTTCTCTTTCAATCTTGGTTAACTCTCCATAGCCGTAATTTAGTAACTCAAGACAAGGAAGCAAGTGATTAAAGGCTTCAAGGTAAGGTTAAGCCATTCAATTCCTCTCTTTTCTAGTTGCTCAAAGTAAAAGGCCTAATCCCCATTTTTTTTATCATGGCGAATATGCAAGGGATCTCGTGTTTCCACAATCGTTGAACATAAAGATCAAGGATCTAAGGTAAGAACAATTGATTCTTGTTCTTTAAATCGTTTAATCAAGATTTAGGAAATAACCTCTCTTATGTCTTTTGGCGAATGTCAAAGGAGGAGTTTCGGATTTGATTCGAGGAAATTAAGGTGAGATATATTCGGCCAAAGGCCAATTACAACTTATTAAAGTGAGATCGGATCTAACATATGAATTTTAGGGATTTGACGGATAGTCAAGACAAAAGGAACTTTCGGGATTTGGAATCTATAAGGTAAGCATCTAAAATATTCGGCCAATGGTTGTGAGATTATCTAGATCAATTCCTTAATTTTTGAAAAGTCGAAAAACTAACCCATATTGAAATACAAGGTTGGCGAATATCGGTAGAGGAAAAACCAAACTTTCGGATTTGTATAAACACCAAATCGGCAAAGGTGAGTCTTTTACAAATCCTACTAGGATTTGGTTTTGTTTTAAAGCCAAATAGGTTTATTAATGTGACTTATATGATGGCGAATATAGGAGATATGAGATCTAAAAATTAGATCGATTCTCGAGATCTCAAGGAAACTATTAAGCGAAGCAGTGTGTACCCTTACTATCCTTCGATACTTTATGGCTAAATATTTTAATATATGATTATGAATAAGAATGTGAATGTGGCCATGTACCACAAATGTGGCAAAAAGTACCTGTGCGTTTCCTACTCGATAGGATTGTGAAATATGTTATTTAATAACATGCGAATATATGTATATGAACATGAAATTAAGTTATGCACAATATATATTTTTTTGGGGCATTCGGGATTTATGTGAAAGGGGGAGAATAGGTGTTGACTTCGGTCTCACCAACGAAGGTGTTGACTTCGGTCTCACCAACGAAATATGTTGACTACGGTCACATTGCGAAATTTTGGTAACTTCGGTTACAATAGTGTCTAATGACACAACATATAAATTTGATTATAGTGTCTAATGACACAACGTGGTGTGTAGCGGATGGAGGGTTGACTTATTAGTCCCCACGGTGTGAATGGCGGTACTGGTGGTGTGTGTGCGGATGGACCATTAGGATTGGGTTTGGGTTGCATCATAATTTCATTATTATATGGACTGATGATTTGAACATGAATGCCCGATTTATTGAATGTTAGTATTGTGTGCACATTGAGTCTTGACTCACCCCATTGTGGGAATTATTTTTCGGTGATGAGCGTTGATTTGACCGGGCGGTGGACCATGAGGTGGCCATGCTACATGCAAAAATTTCATTTAGTTTGGACTTGATTTTATTTTTAGTTATGTTTGTTCTATTTTGGGTTTTACTCGATGTAATAAGGCCTTAAGGCCCAGTGGATTATTCTTTATGTTTGCTTATTTAAGTTTCATGCTAAGAACTATATTGGATGTATTTAATTAAATGGGCTTTCAAGATTAAATAAATGGGTTTCCAATCTAAGCCCAACTCAAAATAATAGTTTTTCTAAGAATTTACAATTTTCTCTAAGTACCGAAAATGTTTTGAAATCGGTTTACTTTAGGAACATACCAGATCCGGTTCAGGCTCGTGGGCCGGGTGTGGGGTGTTTCACTATTAGTATGAACTAAACCCTCAAATATCTAAGGGATGAAATCTATGATGAATCTTATTATTATTTGATTTATAAGATAAATACTTGTTCTTATTCTTAATTTTGAGTTTTGTTCTTGTTTTGATAATTGAGTGTTATTGATCCAAGTCGAATGTGCTTATCCAATGGACCAAAAGTCCTGTTTAAGAGAAGATCAACACAATTAAGCGGAGTTGATTGCAACCCTAGAAATAGGGCGATTTAAAATGCGGATTAGAGTCATATCTAATAAGGAATCCATAGATCGAGTTAATGCGACAATAGGTGTTTTAATTAGAAAGAAATTTCACTTAATCAACCTAGAGTCTGTTGTTTATAGTCCCGAAAGAGATATGAACATAAATTAGGGATTTCTATAGATTAAGTCAAGTGAATAAATCATATGAATAAAAAGTAATAAGTGAAGTCTAGGTGGATTCTTCCTTAGGTATTACCTATCTCATATAAGTTGTCCAAAAGTATTTTCCCAATTCACTCTCTGTCACGTTCATAGTCATTTAGTTAGTTAAATTATTTAGTAAATTTTAGATTAAATATAAATCCCCTTAATTACTAGGCTAGCTAATAAAAAGATAGTTATTACTAGTAATTTTAGTCCTTGAGGATACGATATTCCGGACTGGCCATAACTATACTACTGTTCGATAGTTGCGCTTGCCTTTGTCGAAATAATAGTTAGTTTCGAGCTCCATCAACACAAATCAAAAGGCCTTTAGCAAGGTTGTAATGGGGCTTGGGTTAAAGGTGTGGATAAAGGCTAAAAAAGATGGTTAGAGTCGAGATTAATGTAATAAATTACCAACTAGAAAAATAGTGCTAATTACTGAATTACAAATAAGTACCCAAAATTAAAACTACTCACACTTTAGAACGTGAGCTTTCCCTTGAAATAATAGCTTTAACCTGTACAAGCTCAATAAAGAATGTAATTACATGATTTTTTTTTTAAGAAAAGAACAAGTAATGAGTATACGTAGGTAGTACCTAAAAGAAATAATTCAAAGAACTAGAATTGACGAACATAGTTAGGTAACAAATCAAATTAAATCTCGATAAAAAGGGAGTCAATAAAAAGGGAAAAATTCTTAATGAATCAAAAATAGTTAAATTGTGGGTTATCATTAAAGGGAAAATTAAGAGACGATGGTTAAAGCTCAAAGGGGTTCACTAAGGGTTAATTATATGGGTAGGATTTTTATGGAGTAAGTGGGTTAAATCCTAGGTGCCTTTATCATCTCAGTATATCAAATCAAAAGTGTGGTATTGACATGCATAATCGAAGCACGTTCTAGAATAACGATTCAGTGTTGACACACTCATAACCAATAAAAGAAGTAAGCAATAAAGAATATATGCTCTAAAGGCTCAAAATCTCACAAAAATTATGGGTTTTTGATGTCAATCCTATAAACTTAAAATTTCAACATAATACCTCAATTTAGGGAAATATCCTAACAATTTTAATTCTCAAAAGATCAACTTTATCATGCTTGATTCTCTAATGACTTAAAGTTTAATAATCAATGCACAATTACCTATGATTTAATCCAAAACATATCAATAAAAATTATAAATCAATCCAAATCCAATCTAATAGTAATATTAGTAGATTACTTGAGAACAAGATAAAATTCTAGGATTTTTTGATAATCAATTAAATAACCTCCCCACAGTTAAGATGTACATTGTCCTCAATGTACAAAGATAGATAATAGCAATGTAAGCAGAAAATCATAAGAGACGGAAGGAGGTGAAACTTCTTGAATTATGGATGAAATCCTTAGAAAGTGAAAATTGTAGAGATAGATCCAATGAGAAGCATGATGAACTAGGCAGAGATGAAGGTGGGGGAGAATACTCCAGTAATTTGCTTGTTCCTTAGTAGCACCTTGAACCTTTTGAAAATGTGGAGCCATCAGTAAAGTTTTAGGGAGTTTTATTAATGGACTTCGTTATGGTTACTCGATAATAAACAACCGAGATATAAAGAAATAAAAATATACTAATATAAATCAAAGACAAGAAAGATAAAGAGAAAGAGTTTAAAATTAAAATAAAAGAAAAAGAAAAATAAATGGACTCGAGGTCCTCATCAATGATGGCTCGCAAGGTGGGGTGGTGGTGATATGTGGAAGTCTTGACAAATCATTGTAGAGTCGCCTCGAGGCCATCGAATTGTCGGCGTTGTCATTGAATTGTTGAGTCGATCTTCGCTCGAACGAGTGAGGTGCTCAAATATGTCATCAATGAAGCACCGCATGAACTAGTCAATGAGGCGGTGGTGGCGCGAAGGTGGCTCCTCATGATGTAAAGGGACATCATTAGTAATGTCCTCTAGGTCGCCTTGATCGGTGGCTTACGATGAGCGATCGAGGATGATTAAACCCACAACGAAGCTCAATCATCCTCATATGAAGCATCATCGAGATGCCACGGGGACATCTGATCAATAAGCGTGAGCGAGGAAGACTAAGCTGCGGTGTTGAGGAGGCCAAAGTATCAAGCCAGGCGCGTCACATATGGGCCAATGGAGAGGACCCCCTTCTTATGTCACTCTATCTAATGCCGAATGGCTAGGGCAATGAAGTAAGCTAAATCGAACACATGCCCATGCGCCATGCTCCATAAAAAGTAGGTGTCATGATCAAGGATTTATGGCGTGCTCTCTCACCTACTTGTTAAAGTGTGAGCCAGGATGGCGTGTAAATACCTCAAGGATGGGGCGAGAGCGATGCCTTGGAGTGATCGGGATCGTGGTAGCCGAGGCAAGAACTAAGGCTCTCCGGCAAGAAGAAGGGAGTAGTGGATGTGGCGGTGAAGGTTCTCAAGTCATCATTCTCCATGAACTCCTCGGTATACAGTTCCAAAGAGACCCCAAACTCTGGGATACTCAACTCATGTACTAGGCCTCTAAGGCAGAACTGGACTGTACCTGGTTCGTTGAAGTTTGTCATGATCACCTGAAGGTGAAAGGTGGAACAAAGCTCCAAAGTAAGCTCTAAGTAGGTCAGCTCGGCAATCTCGAAAACTTCCCCCATGAGTCAGTAGTCAATAGGGTTCAAACTGCGTCAGCTAGTTGGACCTACTCTAAGGCGGCCCAATCAATACATCTCCCCACGCTGAGGGGTCGTGCACGAAGTATCTGAAAAAGTTCCTCCTGGGGTTCGAGGGGAAACTGTAGAAAAGGATGGTGTACTTCGGTAGATGTACTCACAGAGGTAGCTTCGGGTCCCTTCCGCTTTTTTGAAGTGAGGATAGCAATATTTTTCCCATGTGTAGGAGTCATTATGTACCAATGGAGGTATTAAGGCTGTGTACAAACGTGGTGGTGGCACACGGGCGTGGTGATGGCGCACGGGCGTGGTGGTCATGTACGAGCGTGGACTGCGGGGGCTAGTGCGCATGGAGAAGAAAGAGAGAAGAGGAAAGGAAAAGAAGGAGAGGATATGGGGGATAGTTCAATCACTGGTGGGTCATCGAGGTGGTGGCCGGAGTAGGGGAGAAGGAGTATAGATGGTGTTTGGGTGAGAGAGCGGCTAGGGTTTTGGAGGGGAAATTTGGGGGAGAAGGTGAATAGTAGATGGCAGTTTAAATAGGGATTGGGGCACACAGTCGCAGTCCACGCCCGTGTGCCATGTGTTTAGCCCATGTGTTTCGTAAATGTTGGTTTAGGGCGTGTCTGAGTCTTGGCCCATGCCCGTGTTCCCTAGGCGTGTTGTGTCACACGGTCGTGCAATCGTTTCTCCCACGCCCTTGTAGAGGTTTACATGCCCGTGTTAATTAATCAATATCGACCACGACCTATAGGCACGGGCGTGTCGCACGCCCGTGTGACTTACTCAATTTCAACCATGGTTTCTAGGCACGGGTGTGTTGCACACCCATGTCACTTGTTCAGTATCGCCCACGGTTTTAAGGCATGCCCGTGTGGGTTTATCGCATCCTGTGTTTTTTAGTCAGTTTCGACCACGGTCGCAGCCCGTGTTTTGGGGAAAATTTTCGTCCTATTTTTGTACAGTCTCTACCACGCCGATGTACCTACTCGTGGTGTCCAGAAGGCCACGGCCACGCCTGTGTGCAAGGTCGTGTGGGTAGGGAAACCTGCGCCTATTAATTTGGTTAGTTTTTAGTTAGGTGCTAAAAGTCGAAAATATGGACATAATGAGGTTAGTGCTCGGGTTACCTCCTGAGAAACGCTTATTTAGAGTTTAAGCTCGACTTACCTTTCATTCGCATAATCATGGTGGTTCGAGGAGTTGAAACTCCTCATTCCTGCTATCAATTTTGTTAAAATAAGGTTTTAGACGAGTATTATTTACCTTGAAGGTGCCAAATTTGGAATGAGTTACCTCGACTGTACCGTATGGGAAAATATTAAGTACCGTGAAAGGGGTTGTTCCATTAGGTTCAGAAGTGGCAACACGAGGATCTGCATTATCCATTAGAACTCGGTCTCCAACCTTAATTTGAGTCGTTTTATTTTTAGGCTCGTCATGACTCTACTTTGGTTTATCGTGTACTTTCAATTTCTCCTTAAACTGTGTTCGCCATTCATCTAGTTCCTCGACCTGGAGCCTTCGTTCTTCATGAACAGTTCTGTTCTCAATATGAGGCTAGACCATGGCTTATTCATCATTTTTTGAGGAATTTCCTGCAAAGAAGATTGAACATTAAGTTCACTTACATTAACAAGACTTGTATCATCTTGATCACTAGATATTCTGACAGAATCATGTGCTTGGAGTTTAATCATGTCATCACCTACACGAAGTATTAATTCCCCTGTACCAACATCAATAATTGTCCTAGAAGTTTCTAAAAAGGGTCGTCCTAAAATTAAAGGAATGCCACTATCCTCATCCATGTCTAAAACAACAAAGTCTACTGGAATATTAATTTATCAATTTTGACTAGCACATCTTCAATTATACCCCTAGGAAATCTAATGGTTTTATCAGCCAATTGAATACTCATCCTAGTTTGTTTGGGTTTCCCAAGACCTAGCTGTTTAAACATTTTATAAGGCATAACATTGACACTTGTCCCTAAATCAGCTAAAGCATTATTAATGATAAACCACCAATTAAGCAAGGAATCGTAAAACTCCCTGGATCTTTTAATTTGCAGGGTAGTTTATTTTGTAAAATTGCTGAGCAAATGATAAACCGTAATATGAACATATTTTAATCCCACATTTAGCATGTTTTTGGGTGATTTATCCCTTTAATTGTGGAATTTGGTGCTCTTAATCTTTTTTTTTTCATGTTTTTTACTTAGGAGAGCACCGGAGGATGAAAAGAACGAGAAACGGGTCAAGATGATAAAATGGGCCTAACATGAAATCCATATGGCCTGGGCCCAAGACCACATGGTCGTGCCTTATTAACAAACCTGAACACGGCCTGGCCTCAAATTACATGGGCGTGTCCCTACCGCAGAAAAGAAGAATTCTATTCAGAATAGGGTACTTAGAGGCAAAGAAAGCCATTCTAAAAGCCTATATAAAGACCCTAGAGGCCAACCTTCAAGGGAGCGTTTTAGCAGGGCGTTCAGGTAGGCCAAGGAGACAAGCCAAAGGGCCAAATTGTGGGATTCACTTGAAGAAAGCCAGTTGATTCATCTCAAGAAGCCGGAATCATACTCAAGACTAAGGATCTCTCCTTCAATTCCTACAAGGGGTTTTAGGGTGTTTCTTATGTTTTGTTTTATCTTTTCTTCTAAGATGTATTCTTTTATGATTATGAACTAAACCCCTCAAATACTTGTGGGGGATAAAACCTAAGACGAATCTTGTTATTGTTTTCTGAGCTGCATGAGAAATACTTGATTTATTCTTAACTATGTGTTCTTAATTCTTGTTTTGGTATTTCAAGATATTGATTCAAGCATTTATGCTCTTAGGCAGAGGAGGAATAGACCTGTCCAAGAGTAGATCTAGTATAGTAAAGCAGAGTTGATCGTAACCCTAGAGATAGGATAATGAAAATCTGCTGGATTAGGGTCAAACCTAATATAGGAGTCCATAAATCGAGATAATGCAATTCTAGGGGTTTTAATTAGAAAGAGATTTCAATTAATCAACCTAGGGTTAGATGTTAATAGCCTCGAAAGAGGTACTAATATAAATTAGGGAATCCTACGAATCAAGTTAAGTGAAAAATAAATCAGTTCGAGTTAAATAGCAAGTGAAGTCTAGGTGGATTCTTCCTGGGTATGTCTTAATCAATTGGTTTTCCCACAAGTATTTCCCCAATTTCTTCTTTGTGTCTTAGCATCTTTAGCTTAGTAGTTAGTCAATTTTAGTTTAGATAAACAAATTCTCTTAATTTTTAGGCTAAATAGTAAAAAAAGAGTTAATATTAGTACTTTTAGTTCCTTTGGGTTCGACAATTGGTCTTGCCACTAAACTATACTCTTTGCTCGATAGGTGCGCTTGCCTCCATCGTTGTCTTAGTTAGTTTCGTGTTCGATCATTCTTTGATTAAAATTTTAAGAATCGACACACGATCAAGTTTTTGGCGCCTGCTTGAAACTGAAATATTAAGAAAGCTCAATTTTATTACTTTAGCCATATTTTATTTTATTTTGCAAATTAAATTTTATTTTACTTTTCTAATTTTCTTTTTATTTTATCTTTTCTGGTAGGTACCACTAGTTTATGACTAGAAGGAACCCGACAGACCACTACTTTACGACGGTGAAATTAAAAGCACGGTTTGTAAAACCAAGAGAAATAAGGAGAAGCCTACAATACATACAAGAAGAGCAAGATGACTCGGCATCAATACAAATGAAGAAATGGTCGAGAATAATCCGCTACCTCGGGAAGTGGTCAACACTATGCTCCTCGAAATGTGTATGATTATGCTAAACCTAATTTAATAGGAACTAAGTCAAGTATTGTTAGACACTGCTATAGTTGCTAATAATTTTGAACTAAAACCTAACACTATACAAATGATACAACAATTTGTTATATTTGATGGTTTGCGAGGATGAAGATCCAAATAATCACTTGGCAAATTTCCTAAAATTTTGTGATACTTTCAAAATTAATGGCATTTACGATGATGCCATCCGCCTTTGGTTATTTCCTTTTCATTAAGGAATAGAGCAAAATAGTGGTTACATTCTCTTCCTCGAGGATTAATCACTACATGGGATCAAATGACCAAAAATTTTTACTATAATATTTTTCACCTACCAAACGACCAAATTAAGGAATGATATCTCTTCTTTTGTATGCAGATGGATTTAGAAACATTATACGATGCATAGGAGAGATACAAGGATTTGTTGAGAAGGTGTCCACACCATGGTTTACCCTTGTGGCTATAGGTCCAAACTTTTTACAATGGTGTGAACCCTTTAACCAGGTAGTTGATTGATTCAATTTGCCGGAACCTGAATAACAAAACTCTTAAAGTAGCCTATGAGTTTATAGAAGAGATGTCACTAAACAACTATTAGTGGCAAGTCACAAGGATAAGGCCAACTAAAATAGCCAGAGTTTTCAACCTCGACGCAGTCACCATGCTATCAAATCAGGTAGAGATGATGAATAAAAAGATTGACGGTTTGTATAGTCTCTCGCAAGTACAACCAGTAATGCAATGTGACTCGAATCCAGGAGGCGTGGTGAATCCTGGGTACCCACCCTACAATCCGGGCATGGAAAGCGAACAAATAAACTATATGGGTATTAATTTTAGATCTCAAAATAACCCTTATAGTAATAATTATAATCCAGGATAGAGGAACCACCCTAATTTCTCATGGGGTGGTCAAGGAAATCAGAGACAACAACCGCCTCCAAACTTCCAACAACAGCCTTATTCATAGGAAAAGAAGTTGAACATTGAAGAGACGCTGACAAAATTCATAGCGGTATCTAAAACTCATTTTCAAAATACCGAAACAACACTTAAAAATCAAGCATCGGTTAAAGGAATCGAGAACTAGTTAGGGCAACCCACAAGGTAGCTTGCCAAGTAACACTGAGACTAATCCAAAGGAGCAAATTCAATCCATAACAGCTCATGACAGTGAAGGATTAGTAGATTCGAATCAACCAAGGCAAGAACACATGGTAAGTGAATGTAAGGTTGAGGTAAGCCAAGAAAAGCCAAACCGTAATTAAAGAATACCAATCTCGTATACCTTATCCCAATGCGATGAAGAGAGACAATTCAGATGAACAGATTCGGTAAGTTTCTTAAACTTTTAAAAAAATTACATATTAACTTACCATTTCTTGAAGCTCTTTCGCAGATGCCAAATTCAAGGAAATTTTTAAAAGAGCTTTTAAATAACAAGAGAAAGATAGACGATGAGTCGTATGTGGAATTAAACGCAGTGTGCTCAGCAATGTTACAGAACAGACTACCATGAGAATTAAAAGATTCAGGGAGTTTTACAATTCCATGTTTAATTGGTGGTTTATCTGTTGATAATGCTTTAGCTGATTTAGGGGAAAGTATAAATGTTATGCCTTATAAAATGTTTAAACAACTAGGTCTAGGGAAACCCAAACAAACTAGGATGAGTATTCAATTAGCTGATAAAATTACTAGAATTCCTAGGGGTATAGTCAAAGATGTTCTCGTGAAAATTGATAAATTCGTATTCGATGAGACTTTTTCGTTTTAGACATAGATGAGGACAATAATATTCCTTTAATTTTAGGAAGACCCTTTTAGTAACTACTAGGACAAAAATTGTAACACCCAAGCCCAGTCTAAACGCTACGACCGAATCTATCTAGCGTTCTTTGGGAAGAAATCATTTACTAACCATTATGTTGACTTGAATTGAAAGGAAAACTTTTGGGGTAGTTAAGAAAATTGTGGCTGAACCGCTAATTATCAAAACATTTTGAAACTTATTTTAGCATGATAGAATTACCTAGTTGATTATTATTCATTCGATGTATATCCTTAGAAAAAAAAACTCAGAAAAAAATTACCTTAAGTTTATAAAAACGTTCGTATCATAAATTTCTTGGCATGCCTTTTTCGTTTAATAATAGTTTAAGGAAAAAGAAAGGAAAGAAAAATAACAAATCCCAAAGTAAAGTTTAAGTGGCCTTATAACAAGAACCAAAATCCAAAACTTAAAGTAAATAAAAACTAAATTCAAATTAAATAGTGAAATTAATTACCGAGCATGGCCACCACGAGTCCACCCCGGCTCCGGATCCACGATCTAAGCATTATCTGCAAAATGTAACGGAAAGGGTGAGTCACCGGGACTCAGTGTGTAAATCCCTATTCCAAAAGATGTTATGCTCTTACACAGATTCATATAATATTATGCATGTCAGGCAACCCATTGCCTAGTTATCCATCCGAGTCTCCCAAATCTACCCTTGTGGCACCTAGCCATCGGTGGTACCTAACCAATGGTAGCGAAGTTACAGATATTCATGTGTGGGGCCAACCCACTTGTGGTACCTAACCACTGGTGACGACCCGTTAAATCGATATGTGGGGCCAACCCACTGTGGTACCTAACCACTGGGACAAGTCACAAATTAAGCACATGTGGTACCTAACCACTGGTGGTTCCAAACCATTGAGACTTAGTCAGAAAATCATGATTTGTGGGGCCAACCCACGTGTGGTACCTAACCAGTAGTGATAGTCTGATAAATCATGCCTTCCCCTTCCTTTCATCATACCTATATGCTATGTATATGTTTCTCAATACAATATAATCATGCTTAATGCATAGGAAAATACAACATGTCACACACAGGTTTCACATAGATCAAGCACGATATTCACCATAATGGACTTACCCGGAGTCCTTGCTTATACCAAGAAGGGTAATGTAATGTTTCCCACTATTATTTCGACTTTTAACAAACACAACATTTAACATAACAACATATGAAGTGCGCAAGAGTTACACACCTGTTTCTCATACTATCGCACTCTTGACTTTAACATTATCGCCACTCGAGACTACTACTACCGGCCTACGATCTTGCTCTGATGCTAGCCCACAACCCAGTGGCCAATCTCGCACTCCTAATACTACTCACTTCTTGTACTTAGGGGCTGGGTTCATAGATCCACCCCTTCCTATCGTTTGGCTGGCATTCGAGTCCATGAACACACCTTGGTCATTAAATCACATTAAAGTAGTAAGAACAAACTAAAAATAATCAGTGTTCATGGCCACGGCCCTTACCTAGATCGACAAATCCCAGAGCCTTGAACTTGGCTAAAACGATGATTGAATCCCTTCAGTCTTCTTCCAGTTTCGGTACAAGTAGTCACCACATAGGTGATTCAGCTTCTAAAAAGAACGAGTGGAAATCAACGTGATATTGAGAAAGTGATGAAGATAAGAAAGAGATAGCAAATAAGAAAACAACAGTGACTTACCAATCCTGGGATGATGATTGACAAGAGTATGCACGGAGTGAATCCAAAATAGAAGCCGAAAATGGAAATAAGATTTTAAGCGTATGGTTAGGGGTTTCGATTCTCGGAGAGATGGAGAAAACACTCTTGAAAGGTGGCTAAAAGGGTTCACTATAAGAGAAGAAAGTATGGCAAAGAGGGTTGGCTTTTAGGAAAATATTAAAGAGGAGAGAGGAGCTAGAGAGTTGCGGCAAAGAAAGGAGAGAAAGATCACAAGAGAAAGAAATTTTGGCTTGACTAGATGCAAAAGATGATAACTTCGGATTTATGTGAAAGGGGAGAATAGGTGTTGACTTGGTCTCACCAACTGAAGGTGTTGACTTCGGTCTCACCAACGAAATATGTTGACTACGGTCACATTGCGAAATTTTGGTAACCGGTTACAATAGTGTCTAATGACACAACATATAAATTTGATTATAGTGTCTAATGACACAACGTGGTGTGTAGCGGATGGAGGGTTGACTTATTAGTCCCCGGTGTGAATGGCGGTGTACGGTGGTGTGTAGCGGATGGACCATTAGGATTGGGTTTGGGTTGCATCATAATTTCATTATTATATGGACACGATGATTTGAACATGAATGCTGATTTATTGAATGTTAGTATTGTGTGCACATTGAGTCTGCTGACTCACCCCATTGTGGGAATTATTTTTCGTGTGATGACGGTGTTGGACCGGGCGGTGGACCATGAGGTGGCCATGCTACATGCAAAAATTTCATTTAGTTTGGACTTGATTTTATTTTTAGTTATGTTTGTTCTATTTTGGGTTTTACTCGATGTAATAAGGCCTTAAGGCCCAAAGGATTATTCTTTATGTTTGCTTCTCGTTAAGTTTCATGCTAAGAACTATATTGGATGTATTTAATTAAATGGGCTTTCAAGATTAAATAAATGGGTTTCCAATCTAAGCCCAACTCAAAATAATAGTTTTTCTAAGAATTTACAATTTTCTCTAAGTCACAAAATGTTTTGAAATCGGTTTACTTTAGGAACATACCAGATCCTGTTCGAGGCTCGTGGGCGGGTGTGGGGTGTTTCACTATTAGTATGAACTAAACCCTCAAATATCTAAGGGATGAAATCTATGATGAATCTTATTATTATTTGATTTATAAGATAAATACTTGTTCTTATTCTTAATTTTGAGTTTTTGTTCTTGTTTTGATAATTCGAGTTATTGATCCAAGTCGAATGTGCTTATCCATGGACCAAAAGTCCTGTTTAAGAGAAGATCAACACAATTAAGCGGAGTTGATTGCAACCCTAGAAATAGGGCTTATTTAAAATCTGCGGATTAGAGTCATATCTAATAAGGAATCCATAGATCGAGTTAACGCGACAATAGGTGTTTTAATTAGAAAGAAATTTCACTTAATCAACCTAGAGTCCGTTGTTTATAGTCCCAAAGAGATATGAACATAAATTAGGGATTTCTATAGATTAAGTCAAGTGAATAAATCATATGAATAAAAAGTAATAAGTGAAGTCTAGGTGGATTCTTCCTTAGGTATTACCTATCTCATATAAGTTGTCCAAAAGTATTTTCCCAATTCACTCTCATCACGTTCATAGTCATTTAGTTAGTTAAATTATTTAGTAAATTTTAGATTAAATATAAATCCCTTAATTACTAGGCTAGCTAATAAAAAGATAGTTATTACTAGTAATTTTAGTCCTTGAGGATAATGATATTAGGATGGCCATAACTATACTATCGTTCGATAGTTAAGCTTGCCTTTATCGAAATAATAGTTAGTTTCGAGCTCCATCAACACAAATCAAAAGGCCTTTAGCAAGGTTGTAATGGGGCTTGGGTTAAAGGTGTGGATAAAGGCTAAAAAGATGGTTAGAGTCGAGATTAATGTAATAAATTACCAACTAGAAAAATAGTGCTAATTCTTGAATTACAAATAAGTACCCAAAATTAAAACTACTCACACTTTAGAACGTGAGCTTTCCTTGAAATAATAGCTTTAACTCGTACAAGCTCAATAAAGAATGTAATTACATGATTTTTTTTTAAGAAAAGAACAAGTAATGAGTATCGTGAGTAGTACCTAAAAAGAAATAATTCAGCAACTAGAATTGACGAACATAGTTAGGTAACAAATCAAATTAAATCTCGATAAAAAGGGAGTCAATAAAAAGGGAAAAATTCTTAATGAATCAAAAATAGTTAAATTGTGGGTTATCATTAAAGGGGAAAATTAAGAGACGATGGTTAAAGCTCAAAGGGGTTCACTAAGGGTTAATTATATGGGTAGGATTTTTATGGAGTAAGTGGGTTAAATCCTAGGTGCCTTTATCATCTCAGTATATCAAATCAAAAGTGTGGTATTGACATGCATAATCGAAACACGTTCTAGAATAACGATTCTAGGTGTTGACACACCATAACCAATAAAAGAAGTAAGCAATAAAGAATATATGCTCTAAAGGCTCAAAATCTCACAAAATTATGGGTTTTGATGTCAATCCTATAAACTTAAAATTTCAACATAATACCTCAATTTAGGGAAATATCCTAACAATTTTAATTCTCAAAGATCAACTTTATCATGCTTGATTCTCTAATGACTTAAAGTTTAATAATCAATGCACAATTACCTATGATTTAATCCAAAACATATCAATAAAAATTATAAATCAATCCAAATCCATCTAATAGTAATATTAGTAGATTACTTGAGAACAAGATAAAATTCTAGGATTTTTTGATAATCAATTAAATAACCTCCCCCATTAGTTAAGATGTACATTGTCCTCAATGTACAAAGATAGATAATAGCAATGTAAGCGAGAAAATCATAAGAGGCTAAGGAGGTGAAACTTCTTGAATTATGGATGAAATCCTTAGAAAGTGAAAATTGTAGAGATAGATCCAATGAGAAGCATGATGAACTAGGCGAGATGAAGGTGGGGAGAATACTCCAAAGAATTTGCTTGTTCCTTAGTAGCACCTTGAACCTTTTGAAAATGTGGAGCCATCGAGAAAGTTTTAGGAGTTTTATTAATGGACTTCGTTATGGTTACTCGATAATAAACAACCGGAGATATAAAGAAATAAAAATATACTAATATAAATCAAAGACAAGAAAGATAAAGAGAAAGAGTTTAAAAATTAAAATAAAAGAAAAAGAAAAAATAAATGGACTCAGAGGTCCTCATCAACAGATGGCTCGCAAGGTGGGGGTGGTGGTGATATGTGGAAGTGCTGACAAATCTGTTGTAGAGTCGCCTCGAGGCCATCGAATTGTCGAGCGTTGTCATTGAATTGTTGAGTCCAGTACTGCTCGAAACGAGTGAGGTGCTCAAATATGTCAGTCAATGAAGCAGCCGCATGAACTAGTCAATGAGGCGGTGGTGGCGCAGAAGGTGGCTCCTCATGATGTAAAGGGACATCATTAGTAATGTCCTCTAGGTCGTCTTGATCGGTGGCTTACGATAGACAGTACTGAGGATGATTAAACCCACAACGAAGCTCAATCATCCTCATATGAAGCATCATCGAGATGCCCTGTGGGGACATCTGATCAATAAGCGTGAGCGAGGAAGACTAAGCTGCGGTGTTGAGGAGGCCAAAGTATCAAGCCAGGCGCGTCACATATGGGCCAATGGAGAGGACCCCCTTCTTATGTCACTCTATCTAATGCCGAATGGCTAGGGCAATGAAGTAAGCTAAATCGAACACATGCCCATGCGCCATGCTCCATAAAAAGTAGGTGTCATGACTGTTGACGATGGCAGTGCTCTCTCACCTACTTGTTAAAGTGTGAGCCAGGATGGCGTGTAAATACCTCAAGGATGGGGCGAGAGCTGATGCCTTGGAGTGACTGGGATCGTAGGTAGCCGAGGCAAGAACTAAGGCTCTCCAGCAAGAAGAAGGGGAGTAGTGGATGTGGCGGTGAAGGTTCTCGAAGTCATCATTCTCCATGAACTCCTCGGTATACAGTTCCAAAGAGACCCCAAACTCTGGGATACTCAACTCATGTACTAGGCCTCTAAGGCGAATCGACATGCACAGTTCGTTGAAGTTTGTCATGATCGTCTGAAGGTGAAAGGTGGAACAAAGCTCCAAAGTAAGCTCTAAGTAGGTCAGCTCGGCAATCTCGAAAACTTCCCCATGAGTCAAGTAGTCAATAGGGTTCAAATCTGCATGCCTAGTTGGACCTACTCTAAAAGCATGACCCAATCAATACATCTCCCCACGCCGAGGGTCGTGCACGAAGTATCTGAAAAGTTCCTCCACAGGGTTCGAGGGGAAATCAGAGAAAAGGATGGTGTACTTGGTAGATGTACTCACAGAGGTAACCGGGTCCCTTCCGCTTTTTCGAAGCGAGGATAGCAATATTTTTCCCATGTGGAGGAGTCATTATGTACCGATGGAGGTATTAAGGATGCGTACAAATGTGGTGGTGGCACACGGGCGTGGTGATGGCGCACGGGCGTGGTGGTCATGTCTGACGTGGATCATGGGGGCTAGTGCGCATGGAAAAGAAAGAGAGAAGAGGAAAGGAAAAGAAGGAGAGGATATGGGGGATAGTTCAATCGCTGGTGGGTCGTCGAGGTAGTGGCCGGAGTAGGGGAGAAGGAGTATAGATGGTGTTTGGGTGAGAGAGCGGCTAGGGTTTTAGAGGGGAAATTTGGGGGAGAAGGTGAATAGTAGATGGCAGTTTCAATAGGGATTGGGGCACACAATGCGATCCACGCCTGTGCCATGTGTTTAGCCCATGTGTTTCAGAAATGTTGGTTTAGGGCGTGTCGAGTCTTGGCCCATGCCCGTGTTCCTAGGCGTGTTGTGTCACGGTGGTGCAATCGTTCTCCCACGCCTGTAGAGGTTTACATGCCCGTGTTAATTAATCAATATCGACCACGACCTATAGGCACAGGCGTGTCGCACGCCCGTGTGACTTACTCAATTTCAACCATGGTTTCTAGGCACGGGTGTGTTGCACACCATGTCACTTGTTCAGTATCGCCCACGGTTTTAAGGCATGCCCGTGTGGGTTTATCGTGATCCCGTGTTTTTTAGTCGGTTTAGACCACGGTCATGACCCGTGTTTTGGGGAAAATTTTCGTCCTATTTTGTATACAGTCTACCACGATGTACCTACTGTGGTGTCCGGAAGGCCACGGCCACGCTGTGTGCAAGGTCGTGGGTAGGGAAACTGCGCTATTAATTTGGTTAGTTTTAGTTAGGTGCTAAAAGTCGAAAATATGGACATAATGAGGTTAGTGCTCGGGTTACCTCACGAGAAACGCTTATTTAGAGTTTAAGCTCGACTTACCTTTCATTCAAGATAATCATGGTGGTTCGAGGAGTTGAAACTCCTCATTCACGCTATCAATTTTGTTAAAATAAGGTTTTAGATTTAGTATTATTTACCTTGAAGGTGCCAAATTTGGAATGAGTTACCTCGATTTGCACCTGTATGGGAAAATATTAAGTACCGTGAAAGGGGTTGTTCCATTAGGTTGAAGTGGCAACACGAGGATCTGCATTATCCATTAGAACTTCGGTCTCCAACCTTAATTTGAGTCGTTTTATTTTTAGGCTCGTCTATGACTCTACTTTGGTTTATCGTGTACTTTCAATTTCTCCTTAAGCTGTGTTCGCCATTCATCTAGTTCCTCGACACGAGCCTTCGTTCTTCATGAACAGTTACATTTCTCAATATGAGGCTAGACCATGGCTTATTCATCATTTTTGAGGAATTTCACGCAAGAAGATTGAACATTAAGTTCACTTACATTAACAAGACTTGTATCATCTTGATCACTAGATATTCAGCAGAATCATGTGCTTGGAGTTTAATCATGTCATCACCTACACGAAGTATTAATTCCCCTGTACCAACATCAATAATTGTCCTAGAAGTTTCTAAAAAGGGTCGTCCTAAAATTAAAGGAATGCCACTATCCTCATCCATGTCTAAAACAACAAAGTCTCTTGGAATATTAATTTATCAATTTTGACTAGCACATCTTCAATTATACCCCTAGGAAATCTAATGGTTTTATCAGCCAATTGAATACTCATCCTAGTTTGTTTGGGTTTCCCAAGACCTAGCTGTTTAAACATTTTATAAGGCATAACATTGACACTTGTCCCTAAATCAGCTAAAGCATTATTAACAGATAAACCACCAATTAAGCAAGGAATCGTAAAACTCCCTGGATCTTTTAATTTGCAGGGTAGTTTATTTTGTAAAATTGCTGAGCAAATGATAAACCGTAATATGAACATATTTTAATCCCACATTTAGCATGTTTTTGGGTGATTTATCCTTTAATTGTGGAATTTGGTGCTCTTAATCTTTTTTTTTTCATGTTTTTACTTAGGAGAGCACCGGAGGATGAAAAGAACGAGAAACGGGCCGAAGACAGATAAAATGGGCCTAACATGAAATCCATATGGCCTGGGCCCAAGACCACATGGTCGTGCCTTATTAACAAACCCGAACACGGCCTGGCCTCAAATTACATGGGCGTGTCCCTACCGCAGAAAAGAAGAATTCTATTCGAATAGGGTACTTAGAGGCAAAGAAAGCCATTCTAAAAGCCTATATAAAGACCCTAGAGGCCAACCTTCAAGGGAGCGTTTTAGCAGGGCGTTCAGGTAGGCCAAGGAGACAAGCCAAAGGGCCAAATTGTGGGATTCACTTGAAGAAAGCCATTGATTCATCTCAAGCGGAATCATACTCAAGACTAAGGATCTCTCCTTCAATTCCTACAAGGGGTTTTAGGTGTTTCTTATGTTTTGTTTTATCTTTTCTTCTAAGATGTATTCTTTTATGATTATGAACTAAACCCTCAAATACTTGTGGGGATAAAACCTAAGACGAATCTTGTTATTGTTTTAAATGCATGAGAAATACTTGATTTATTCTTAACTATGTGTTCTTAATTCTTGTTTTGGTATTTCAAGATATTGATTCAAGCATTTATGCTCTTAGGCGAGAGGAGGAATAGACCTGCCCAAGAGTAGATCTAGTATAGTAAAGCGAGTTGATCGTAACCCCAGAGATAGGATAATGAAAATCATGGATTAGGGTCAAACCTAATATAGGAGTCCATAAATCGAGATAATGCAATTCTAGGGGTTTTAATTAGAAAGAGATTTCAATTAATCAACCTAGGGTTAGATGTTAATAGCCTCGAAAGAGGTACTAATATAAATTAGGGAATCCTACGAATCAAGTTAAGTGAAAAAATCGTCTGGTTCAGAGTTAAATAGCAAGTGAAGTCTAGGTGGATTCTTCCTCGGGTATGTCTTAATCAATTGGTTTTCCCACAAGTATTTCCCCAATTTCTTCTTTGTGTCTTAGCATCTTTAGCTTAGTAGTTAGTCAATTTTAGATTAGATAAACAAATTCTCTTAATTTTTAGGCTAAATAATAGAAAAAGAGTTAATATTAGTACTTTTAGTTCCTTTGGGTTCGACAATTCGGTCTTGCCACTAAACTATACTACTGTTCGATAGGTGCGCTTGCCTCCATCGTTGTCTTAGTTAGTTTCTAGGTTCGATCATTCTTTGATTAAAATTTTAAGAATCTGACACACGATCAAGTTTTTGGCGCCGTTGCCGGGGAACTGAAATATTAAGAAAGCTCAATTTTTATTACTTTAGCCATATTTTATTTTATTTTGCAAATTAAATTTTATTTTTACTTTTCTAATTTTCTTTTTATTTTATCTTTTCCTGGTAGGTACCACTAGTTTATGACTAGAAGGAACCCGACAGGACCACTACTTTACGACAGTGAAATTAAAAGCACAGTTTGCAGAAACCGAAGAGAAATAAGGAGAAGCCTACAATACATACAAGAAGAGCAAGATGACGGCATCAATACAAATGAAGAAATGGCTGAGAATAATCCGCTACCTCAGGAAGTGGCCGAACACTATGCTCCTCGAGCTGTGTATGATTATGCTAAACCTAATTTAATAGGAACTAAGTCAAGTATTGTTAGACCTGCTATAGCTGCTAATAATTTTGAACTAAAACCTAACACTATACAAATGATACAACAATTTGTTATATTTGATGGTTTGCAGGATGAAGATCCAAATAATCACTTGGCAAATTTCCTAAAATTTTGTGATACTTTCAAAATTAATGGCATTTCTGATGATGCCATCCGCCTTTGGTTATTTCCCTTTTCATTAAGGAATAGAGCAAAATAGTGGTTACATTCTCTTCCTCGAGGATTAATCACTACATGGGATCAAATGACCGAAAAATTTTTACTATAATATTTTTCACCGGCCAAAACGACCAAATTAAGGAATGATATCTCTTCTTTTGTACAGATGGATTTAGAAACATTATACGATGCATAGGAGAGATACAAGGATTTGTTGAGAAGGTGTCCACACCATGGTTTACCCTTGTGGCTACAGGTCCAAACTTTTTACAATGGTGTGAACCCTTTAACCAGGTAGTTGATTGATTAAATTGCCGTGAACCTGAATAACAAAACTCCTGAAGTAGCCTATGAATTTATAAAAGAGATGTCACTAAACAACTATCAGTGGCAAGTCACAAGGATAAGGCCAACTAAAATAGCCAGAGTTTTCAACCTCGACGCAGTCACCATGCTATCAAATCGGTAGAGATGATGAATAAAAAGATTGACGGTTTGTATAGTCTCTAAGTACAACCAAAGAATGCAATGTGACTCGAATCCGGAGGCGTGGTGAATCCACAGGTACCCACCCTACAATCCGGGCATGGAAAGCGAACAAATAAACTATATGGGTATTAATTTTAGATCTCAAAATAACCCTTATAGTAATAATTATAATCCAGATAGAGGAACCACCCTAATTTCTCATGGGTGGTCAAGGAAATCGAGAGACAACAACGCCTCCAAACTTCCAACAACAAATTTATTCATAGGAAAAGAAGTTGAACATTGAAGAGACGACAAAATTCATAGCGGTATCTAAAACTCATTTTCAAAATACCAAACAACACTTAAAAATCAAGCATCGGTTAAAGGAATCGAGAACTAGTTAGGGCAACCCACAAGGTAGCTTGCCAAGTAACACTGAGACTAATCCAAAGGAGCAAATTCAATCCATAACAGCTCATGACAGTGAAGGATTAGTAGATTCTGAATCTGAACCAAGGCAAGAACC
This sequence comes from Gossypium rotundifolium, assembly GCA_025506655.1. Lineage (NCBI taxonomy): Eukaryota > Viridiplantae > Streptophyta > Magnoliopsida > Malvales > Malvaceae > Gossypium > Gossypium rotundifolium. The sequence goes on along the minus strand of CP106731.1, from coordinate 161,496,029 downwards.
TGTGGTAAGTGAATGTAAGGTTGAGGTAAGCCAAGAAAAGCCAAAACTGGTAATTAAAGAATACCAATCTCGTATACCTTATCCCAATGCGATGAAGAGAGACAATTCAGATGAACAGTTCGGTAAGTTTCTTAAACTTTTAAAAAAATTACATATTAACTTACCATTTCTTGAAGCTCTTTCGCAGATGCCAAATTCAAGGAAATTTTTAAAAGAGCTTTTAAATAACAAGAGAAAGATAGACGATGAGTCGTATGTGGAATTAAACGCAGTGTGCTCAGCAATGTTACAGAACAGACTACCATGAGAATTAAAAGATTCAGGGAGTTTTACAATTCCATGTTTAATTGGTGGTTTATCTGTTGATAATGCTTTAGGCGATTTAGGGAAAGTATAAATGTTATGCCTTATAAAATGTTTAAACAACTAGGTCTAGGGAAACCCAAACAAACTAGGATGAGTATTCAATTAGCTGATAAAATTACTAGAATTCCTAGGGGTATAGTCAAAGATGTTCTCGTGAAAATTGATAAATTCGTATTCCCAGTAGACTTTTTCGTTTTAGACATAGATGAGGACAATAATATTCCTTTAATTTTAGGAAGACCCTTTTTAGTAACTACTAGGACAAAAATTGTAACACCCCAAGCCCGGTCTAAACGCTACGACCGAATCTAGCGTGTTACTGGGAAGAAATCATTTTACTAACCATTATGTTGACTTGAATTGAAAGGAAAACTTTTTGGGGTAGTTAAGAAAATTGTGGCTGAACCGGGCGAATTATCAAAACATTTTGAAACTTATTTTAGCATGATAGAATTACCTAGTTGATTATTATTCATTCGATGTATATCCTTAGAAAAAAAACTCAGAAAAAAATTACCTTAAGTTTATAAAACGTTCGTATCATAAATTTCTTGGCATGCCTTTTTCGTTTAATAATAGTTTAAGGAAAAAGAAAGGAAAGAAAAATAACAAATCCCAAAGTAAAGTTTAAGTGGCCTTATAACAAGAACCAAAATCCAAAACTTAAAGTAAATAAAAACTAAATTCAAATTAAATAGTGAAATTAATTACCGAGCATGGCCACCACGAGTCCACCCGGCTCGGATCCACGATCTAAGCATTATCGCAAAATGTAACGGAAAGGGTGAGTCACCGGACTCGGTGTAAATCCTATTCCAAAAGATGTTATGCTCTTACACGATTCATATAATATTATGCATGTCGGGCAACCCATTGCCTAGTTATCCATCAAGTCTCCCAAATCTACCCTTGTGGCACCTAGCCCTTGGTGGTACTCTAACCAATGGTAGCGAAGTTCTGAGATATTCATGTGTGGGCCAACCCACTTGTGGTACCTAACCACCGGTGACGACCCGTTAAATCGATATGTGGGGCCAACCTTTGTGGTACCTAACCACCGGGACAAGTCACAAATTAAGCACATGTGGTACCTAACCACCGGTGGTTCCAAACCATTGAGACTTAGTCAGAAAATCATGATATGTGGGGCCAAACCACGTGTGGTACCTAACCAGTAGTGATAGTCTGATAAATCATGCCTTCCTCTTCCTTTCATCATACCCATATGCTATGTATATGTTTCTCAATATAATATAATCATGCTTAATGCATAGGAAAATACAACATGTCACACACAGGTTTCACATAGATCAAGCACGATATTCACCATAATGGACTTACCTGGAGTCCTTGCTTATACCCAGAAGGGTAACGTAATGTTTCCCACTATTATTTCGACTTTTAACAAACACAACATTTAACATAACAACATATGAAGTGCGTAAGAGTTACACACCTGCTTCTCATACTATCGCACTCTTGACTTTAACATTATCGCCACTCGAGACTACTACTACCGCCTACGATCTTGCTCGATGCTAGCCCACAACCCAAAGGGCCAATCTCGCACTCCTAATACTACTCACTTCTTGTACTTAGAAATTTGGTTCATAGATCCACCCTTCCTATCGTTTATCGGCATTCGAGTCCATGAACACACCTTGGTCATTAAATCACATTAAAGTAGTAAGAACAAACTAAAATAATCGGTGTTCATGGCCACGGCCCTTACCTAGATCGACAAATCCCGAGCCTTGAACTTGGCTAAACGATGATTGAATCCTTGATCTTTCTTCCGTTTAGGTACAAGTAGTCACCACATAGGTGATTCAAATCTAAAAAGAACGAGTGGAAATCAACGTGATATTGAGAAAGTGATGAAGATAAGAAAGAGATAGCAAATAAGAAAACAACAGTGACTTACCAATCCTGGGATGATGATTCGGCAAGAGCTGGCACGGGAGTGAATCCAAAATAGAAGCCGAAAATGGAAATAAGATTTTTAACTGTATGGTTAGGGGTTTCGATTCTCAGAGAGATGGAGAAAACACTACTGAAAGGTGGCTAAAAGGGTTCAGCTATAAGAGAAGAAAGTATGGCAAAGAGGGTTCGGCTTTTAGGAAAATATTAAAGAGGAGAGGAGAGCTAGAGAGTTGCGGCAAAGAAAGGGAGAGAAAGATCACAAGAGAAAGGAAATTTTGGCTTGACTAGATGCAAAAGATGATAACTTGTGCCTACTAATTTTGGCATATCAACAGAATCTCACCCCCTTTCCAGAGTTGGATTTTTGTCCAACTCTGCCGTCACCTGATAACTCTTATCCCACTTGTTATCTTAATCCATATCCTCCCTTCAAGAGAGGCCTCCTTGGCACCAACTCCTCCCTTCATATTATCAACAAAACACAAGGATTAAAACTCCTATTTTCAAGCTATTGTGCCATCCTCCCTTCCCTTATTGGAGTACCGAATTTTAGCCCAAAACTTGGGCCCCAAACAGCCAGTACTTGGCCCAAATCCTTTCCCTTAGTGACGCCGTCCACTTGCTCCCTTACGGCACCACCTAATTTTGGGCCACAAGGCCACCTTGCAAAATAAACACAGGTACCCATTTTAATTATGTCCTATAGCTCTTCGTTAGAAAATTATCTAGGTCTCAGCCCAAACCTGAGCCCAATTCGCACCTCTAAATCTCAAGCTAACACCTACACATAGAATGCACAGACCTATTTAATCAGGATGTTACAGTTCTACCCTCTAAAGATAAATTTCGGCCTCGAAATTTACCTGATCAAATGAGTTAAGGGTATTGCTGCCGCATAACATCTTCTGGTTCCCATGTCGCTTCTTCTGATCCATGGTTCCGCCACAATAGCTTCACCAAAGGGACTGATTTCCTACACAATACTTTGACATCCCGATCCAAGATCTGCACTGGTTCCTCCTCAAAAGATAAGTCTGGGCTCAACTCAATTTCTTCTACCGGCACAACATGAGACAGATCTGAGCGATAGCTTCTAAGCATGGAAACGTGAAACACATTATGGATTTGACTCAACTCTAATGGCAACTCGAGCTGATAAGCTTCTAGTCCCACTCGCTTCAACACCTGATAATGCCCGATAAACCTAGGGCTCAGCTTGCCTTTCTGACCAAATCTCAGCACTTTCTTCCACGGCGACACCTTCAAGAAAACCCTGTCACCTTCTACAAATTCTATATTCTTCCATTTGAGATCGGCATAGGACTTTTGCCTGTTCGACGCTTCCTTCAGACGGGTTCGAATCAGTCTGACCTTCTCTTCTGTTTCAGCCACCAACTCGGGACCCAATAACTGCCGCTCCCCCAACTCTATCCAACACGTCGGGGTACGACACTTCCGACCATATAATGCTTCATATGGTGCCATCTGAATACTTTCCTGGTAACTATTGTTGTATGCGAACTCTACTAACGGCAAAAATTCTTCCTAACTACCTCTGAAATCCAAGGCACAACCCTTTAGCATATCTTTCAAGACTTGGATTACCCTCTCGATCGGGCTCCATCCGACCGGGATGAAATGTCAGACTTGAAATCCAACTTTGTACCCAATGCTTGGTGTAACGCTTTCCAAAACCTCAACGTGAACCTAGGGTCCCTGTCCGAGATAATCGACACTGGCACCCCATGTAACCTCACAATTTTTGCCACATATAACTTAGCCAACCTTTGGAGAGAGTAATCAATTTGAACTAGTATAAAATGAGCCGATTTTGTTAAATGGTCAACGATCACCCAAATCGAATCTTTCTTAGTAGGCGTGAGGGGTAGCCCACTAACGAAATCCATCGTAATCCTTTCCCATTTACACTACGAAATCTTTATCGGTTGCAACAATCTCGAGGGAAACTGATGTTTAGCCTTGACCTATTGGCACGTCAAACACCCACCCAAAAATTCAATTACTTATTGCTTAAGGCCCAGCCACCTGAACTGCTCTCGCAAATCCCAGTACATCTTACTACCTCCAGGATGAATAGCGTATGGACTGCTATGAGCCTCCTGAAGAATCTTCTGCCTTAAATCCACATCTTTAGGCATGCAAACTTTCCCCTAAAAACACAATACTCCATCATTGCTCAAGCTATACCTCTCTAATCCACCATTCTGCACTTGCAAACACCGAGCGTTTAAGACTTCATCCAATAGTTATTTTTCCTTAACCTGGTTTACCCATGTTGGCTTCACTTGCGGTTTAAGCTAATAGACTTCCGTCATCATATAGACTAAGGTGGGCAAACAAAGTTTTAGATCCGCCATTAACCTTGTGGCTCAAGGCGCCACCACCACATTAGCCTTTCCGGATGGTACTCAATCGAGCAATCATAATCCTTCAATAGCTCGATCCACCTCTTCTACCTTAAATTTAATTCCTTTTGAGTGAGGATGTATTTCAAACTCTTATGGTCCGTGTACACAATAGACTTCTCTCTATACAGGTAATGTCTCCAAATTTTTAGGGTGAAAACCACTGCAGCCAACTCCAGATCATGCGTCGGGTAATTCACCTCGTGAGGTCTCAATTGTCGAGAAGCATATGCTACTACCTTCCCTTCTTGCATCAGCACACATCCTAACCCCGTGTGCGATGCATTACAATAAACCGTAAACTCCTTCCATACTTCAGGTTGAATCAGCACTGGAGCTTCCGTCAAAATCCTCTTCAGCTTCTCAAAACTCTCTTGTTGCTTGTCTTACCACACAAATGAAACCCCTTTCCTTAGCAACTTGGTAATGGTGCTGCAATCAAAGAAAATCCTTCCACAAACCTTCTGTAATATCCTGCTAAACCCAAAAAACACTGAATCTCTACCACAGACTTCGACGGTTTCCAGTCCAATACAACTTCAATCTTCCAAGGGTCCACCCTAATCCGCCACCGACACCACATGACCCAAAAGGTAACTTCCTTCAACCGTAACTCGCACTTACTAAACTTAGCAAACAAGCGCTTCTCCTCGAATTTACAACATCACACAAAGATCGCGATCATGCTCCTCCTCGGACTTGAAAAACCGAATATCGCCGATAAACACTACAACGAATCGACCAAGATATGGTTGAAACACCCAGTTCATCATATCCATAAATGCTACTGGGGCATTAGTCAACCCAAACGACATCAGCAAAAATTCATAGTGATCGTATCGAGTACGAAAAACCGTTTTATGGATATCCACCTCTCTGACCTTAAGCTGATGATATCCTGACCTCAAATCTATCTTGGAAAAGACTGAAGCTCCCTTAAGTTGATTGAACAAGTCGTCTATCCTCAGTAACGAAAACTTGTTCTTAATTGTCAACTTATTTAGCTGACGGTAGTCAATGCACATTCACATTGATCCATCCTTCTTCTTAACAAAAAGCACAAGCGCTCCCCAAGGTGATACACTCAGTTGGATGAAACCTCGATCCAGCAATTCCTAAACCTGTGCTTTCAGCTCCACTAACTCCTTCGGCGCCATTCTATATGAGGCAATAGACACTGGCGCTGTTCCTGGTAGAAGGTCTATACCAAACTCCACTTCGCGATCTGGAGGCAAACCCGGAAGCTCTTCCAGAAAGACATCGGTAAATTTTTTCACTATTCAGACATTCTCCAAAGCTGATTCCTTAACTTTCAAAGCACAAACATAAGCCACAAACGCCTCACATCCTTTCCTCACCATCTTCTCAGCCTTCAGAGCAGATACCACATTAGATAGGTAGTTCTTTCTCTCACCTATCATCACTACCTCTTCACTCTCGGCCGTTCTCAGCACCATGCGCTTAGCTGCACAGTCTAGACTAGCCTAATACTTTACCAACCAATCCATCCCTAAGATTAGATCGAACTCTTCGAAAGGCAATTCTATCAAATCAGTTTGAAACACTACCCCTTAAAGTTCTAGGGGTATATCCCTATATAGTTTGTCTACTACCACAGAGTGTCCTAGGCCACTAATTACCGTCATCTCCCTAGTAGAAGTCTCATAGGCTAAGTTCAAAGTTTCCACTATACTACTAGCAACATAAGAGTGCGTCGATCCAACATCAATCAAAGCAGTATGAGGCAACCCAAAAATTAAACCGGTTATGACGTCTGGTGTGTCGCCCTCCTCACGACGCTTTGTTGCATAGACTAACCCAGGCTGTTTTGCATCGGTACTTCCAAAGACCCACCTTGATGCTCCACAAATTTTGCCATTTCCATTACCACCCGATCGCACCTCGACCCTCTCATGGTCATCGACCATCTCTCTAAATTGGTGCGCCTTGATTCTCAATCAAGTCCTCGCCGACCTCATGGATAATCCTTTATCCAAAGGATCCATTGACTCACACTAAACATCCCCTATTACCTGTCCAACACTCCCCCGAATGGGACTTCCTACATCGGGCACACCATGGTGGCCATTGAGCAGTAGTAGATGGCCTTGAAGCTTGATCCTGTCCACCAAATCTATCTCTTTTTTGAGAACTTCCAGTAGACCCTGATGGCCCAAAACTCCTTTTATCCGTATTCCTGTTCTAATTTTTTTTCTCGATTTGCTTCACCTCCTCAGCAATCTTGGCCTTCTCCACAAGAACGATAAATTCCCTCTCTCGCTGCGGAGCAATCAACACCCGTAGCTCGTCTCTTAGTCCGTCCTCAAACCTAACACAACACTCATGCTCCGTACCCACGATACCCCTAGTGTACCTACTTAACCGTAAGAATTCTGCCTCGTACTCAGATACCGACTTACTCCCCTAAACCAAATTTAGAAACACCTTTTGTTGTGCATCTATATAACTCGACCTCACGTACTTCCTCTGGTAAGTCACCTTGAAAAAGTCCCAAGTGATGTCATCGGCCAACGCACCTTCTCTGACCGTGAGCCACCACTGATAGGACTCATCCCAGAGAAAAGATACTATCCTTTTTAGCTTCTTGTAATATCCCGGGTTAAGGGGTTAATTTATTTTTGGCATTGTTGCATGATTATTGGTGAGCTATTATGTTGTTTGTATGGTTTCGGGGCTTAGATGAAGGCTAGGAGTGTGCCTGAGTAGGTGGAAAATTTTGTTTTTGTACTTTAGGGGATAGGAGCTGAAGGAGATGGGGTTTTTAATTAAATTAAGTGAATTTATGACACAAATAAGGAGCTAGTAAGGTGGCAAGCATGCACCACATGGAGAGTGGGTGTGTGGCGTCATCTACAAGGGGGGAGGTCTTGTGTTCAAGTCATGAGAATCCCACCCCTTTGCATCCATTTTGACGGCATGGAGGGAAGAGTTGTGGGCAATTTGAACTCTACCATGGACTTGGTCAACACATTCAAACGGTGGATGGAGAGCAATTGTAGGAGGGAGACTTGGTCTTTGCCATTTGAATTAGTGGTGTGAGAGTAAATGGGGGGGAGTTGGCCGGATTTGGTGAGAGTTTGGGGGGAGAGGGAGTGTGTGGCCGGTTGGTAAGCTTGTGGGAGAGTGCCAAAATTTTCCACTAAGGCAATTGGGTAGGTTCGGTCAAATTTTGTTTTGGGGAAGTTAATTTTTTTTCTTATTTAATCAAAAGCTAGTAAAAGATCTCTTCAGTAGCAAACAGCTTTAGCCGAAAAAAAAAAAGAGAGAAAACCTTCCATCCTTTCTCCTTGAAACCAAAGCACAAAGCAACTTCAATTGCCGATCTTGCACTCTTCTTCTGCGTTTTCTTCTTTTACCTTTTGTGTCAACCGAAACCTCAAGCACCCTTATTGTCTAAATCCCACCTTGTTCTTCTTTCTTCTTTTTTTATTGTGCAAAGTCAAACTAGTGATCCTCCTTCTCATTTTCTTTCTTTTGTTTTACAACCCTTGTGCCGATTTTCTCATTTGTTCCATACCATTTCACTAAACCGAAACTAGCCTTCTTCTTTTCCTTTTTGACCGTAACACCTTTCACCAAAAACCCAGATCCTCCATCTTCTTCATCTAAACCGAACACAACCACAATCAAACCCTTGCCGATTTTGGTCATTAGTAGCCGAAAGTTCTTTCTCTACTTCCCTTTTCTTGTTTCTTTTCATTCAAAACCAGAGCACTTACTCTTGTTATTCTTTCTCTTTCTCCAAGCAAAGGGTTAATCTTTCTCCTCTCTTAGTAGTTGGTAGGCCGATTATTGGTTGTGTTGGGGTGTTGGTGATCAATCGGTCTACTAAAGGGGTAAGTGTTGGCGAATGGCCTTTCTCCTTTCTCTGTCGCCTTGTCGATTTTTGGGTATATTTAAGGGCTGATTTCGTTATCTATTATAAAGGAGTAATCACTTGTTTTGGTAACTATTTCCATATAGGGCCTTTGGAGTTCGTGAATCAAGCAAGGAGAGCCTTTTTACTCGCTTAGCAATCGGTAAGTAGTGGTGAGACGATTGCTCATAGTTATCTGTTTAGTTTCGATTAAGTATATGGTTTCAAGGATTAACCACGTTCTCTCTAGGGTGAAGCCGATTCTCGAAAGAACCATTGTTGGGTTCGATTTGGTAGAAACCAAATCAAGTTGAAGGTGAGATAAACCGATATACCCTTTGATTTATTTGGTTTTGGCCGAATGGTATGTGTGCTAACCCTTTGGTTGGTCGATTTTAGGATCAAAGTTGTCAAGGTGGTCGAGGGTCTTAGACCGGTTCCTAGTATTAAAACCTCCGCTAATTCAGGTGTGTAAACCAACACACTATCTTAACTTAATAATGTAATAACCTTTGTTGTAAAATGGAACAGTGTGATTGACTGATTTTGGTACCCATTGAGGTATGGATACGGATTTGGGTAAGTCCGTTTTGATATGAGCTATGTGATGATATACGATATTATGATTATGGGTGCATGTTCATTGAGATGCCATATTAAGCATGTGAGCATGATAGCATGATTGCACGATTTTGCATCTAGTATGATATGTGATTGGGTGATCTGAGAGGAGGGGGAGTATGATATCCGTGTCTTTGGGACACTGTGTCTTTGGGACACCAGAGGTTTGGCACCTCCAGTGGTTTGGTACCACGTATTTTGTGACTTTGGGTCACGTGAGGTTTGGCACCTCGGCGTCTCGTCCAGTTGGCTTAGTACCATGTTGGGTTGGCCCCATTAGCTTGATTATACGGATTGATGCGGTGATTTGGTATCACACGATGGGTTGGCCCCATCATCGGATTTGTGACCACGGTCACCAAAGATTTGGTATCACATTGTGTCTTTGGGACACCGAGGTTTGGCACCTCATTGCGACTCGTCCTCGTGGTTTAACACCACCGTGGGTTGGCCCCACTTTTGAGATATGGGATCGTCGCTAGTGATTTGGTATCACACGATGGGTTGGCCCCATCATTGGATTATTTGTGACTTGGTCCTTGGTGGTTTGGTACCACAAGATGGATATCGTGACTTTGGGTCACGGTGGTTTGGCACCACCAAAGGGTTTGGTACCACACGGGTAGAAAAGGCGATATGGTTGGTTAGGATTGGGTGCATGACTTGCATTATTTTGATATGATATGTGTGTTGGCATGTTATACCGGGAGAGGGATTTATGCACTGAGTCTTGCGACTCACTCTCTCCTTTGACTTTTCAGGTGACACTTAGACACGGACATGGAGCCGGGATGGACTCGAGGTGCTCATGCCATACTAAAATAAAGATTTGCTCGGACCTTTAAGAAATTTGGTACTTAAGTTTTATTATTACTATTTGGTTTTATTTGGGTTGTAAATGGCCTTTTTAAAATTATGTTTTGTTTACGATTAAGTTGGATTTATAATATGCTTTAACAAACTACTTGAGTTAAAATGTGCTAAAACTTGGAAAGATAACGATTTCAAAAGTGCAAAAGCGATGTTTTAAACTATACCATCGGGTATCATACTATAACTTAGGACAAAATGAACTCGAATTGTTTTTCTAACTTAAATATGATTTTCTACTAAGACAAAATGTTTTAGTAATAATATGAAACAACTTAAACTTCAAACCGATATAAATTAGTTTTACCTACACTTGAGATAAATTTTCAAAGCTCTACGGTTTTCAAATACAACATAAAATTTTTTTCAAAACCTACTCAAGTTTTCCTCAAATAACAAAGTTTCACAAAGTGTTTCATCGACTTCTAGACTTCAACCTAAACCACCCAAAACCTTTTTCCTCAGTAGATACCGTTCGGTCGTGGTGTATTGACCGGGTTTGGGGTGTTACAATTTTGGTATTAGAACTAAGTTCAAAAGTTTTACTGGGCCCGAGGCCCAAAATGTTTTCAAAAGTCTGCTTTTAAGTGTTTTGTTTTAAAAAGTATGGTTTGAAGGGCATGGCACCGTCTCTCCCAAGTTAAGCCTGTAAGTACCCGTACTATTTGTTGTGATATTGATTGATATGATTGGTGGCTAGTAAGACTACTTTAGAGACCGAAACTAATAGGACTCTGTGGACTCATGAAAACAAAGCTTCTTTAAAATTCATAAGACTTTGCTTTAAACACAATGGAATAATGACCGATACATAAAAATTCCTTAATCGACGAGATTTAGTCATGAGTACCGAGGTGGGCGTGGTCGTGGGCGTGGTCGTGATAGGATGATCGCTTCGAGCCCGTAGGTTCTCAGGTGGTTCAAGAATGAGGTACTGGCCCGCCACCAGTGGAGGTGGTGAGTTCGAGAGCGCACCCGCGATGATGCAAAGTCACTGCGATCTTCGCGGGTTTTAGAAAGGGTAGCCGAGCGGTGGAGGCATAGGAGCTAGGAAATCGTGCTCGGCGACTTGAGCAAATGTAATGAATTCTTTCGGTGTCTCGGGTGTTGCTCCAGCCTTCTTGAATCTTGTCGGCCGAAGCGACAGAGCGAGATCATGGATGATCTAGACCGACCGTAGAAGAAAAATTAAAGGGATCGTATCACTTCTCGAGATGAGTCATACTAGTGGTGGCTCACGGTCCGTGATTATTTGCTTGTTGAAGATCCCGACATGGGACTATTTTGCCGCTTATCGTAAAAAAATGCGTCGGAGCTAACTACATAATGAGCAATGGAAAGCATTTCGAGGTTAGTCGAGGGAGCAAATGGTTTGAGTACGAGGCGTAGTTTCAAGCCGAGTCGGTATGCCAGGGGTATGGTGGCTACTGAGCATGAGAGGTGCGTTCGTTTCAAGGATGGCCTGCGAGACGAACTAAGGCTGATAATTGCGCCCCAGCAGGAGCGTGAATTTGCGATTCTAGTTGAAAAGGCGAAGGTTGCCGAGGGCATTAAAGAGTCTGTGAGGCAGAGTATGGATAGAAACCGTCACAAAAGGAGTTTTGGATCTTCTGGGTCATCGGGTGATCGCCAAGAGGGCTAGACCGTGGGCGAATCGGTCGGGTAGGTTTGTTGCTACTAGGCGGGACCGCCGCATGTAAACTGTTAGGAAAGGCTCACCGGGAGGATGTTGGACCGATGGTAGAGGTTGTTTTGAGTGTGGCTCACTGGACCACGTGTGAGGGACCTGTCCATGCAGTTAGCTAGGATTCATCGAAAAATTAGGGCAGTAATCAATCTGTAAATAATGGACCACGCAGAGGCCGAGGTAATGGCAGAGAGGTAAGTTACGGTCGGGGCCGTGGAGCACCGGGGCGGAAGTGCGAGTAGTTCGAGGCCGACAGCCAGACTAGTGTATCTTTGCGGCGTCGAGAGGAGGCGACGCCCTGACGGGGCGTCATCTGACGCGTTTTAATATTTGGTTCTCCATTTACCGCTTTAATTGATGTGGGTTCAACACATTCGTATGTTGCAAGTAATATAGTGAAGACCATGGATTTAGACTCGAGGTATCTTCTAGGCAGATGACCATAATAAGCCCTCTAGGTCACTCTGTAGTGGTAGATAAAGCGTATAGAGACGCACTCTAGAACTCCAAGGGTAATATTTGAGGTCGATCGATGGAACCGCCATTCGGGAGTTCGATCTAATTCTCGAATGGATGGTGGTTAAGTACCAAAGCGAAGTTGGATTATGTGACTAAGCGTGATTCTAAAACAAACTAAGGGTGATGAAGTAGTTACGATCGGTAATAGGAGAAACTATCGTCTAATGTGGTATCTGCTCAAAGCAGAGAAAATGGTCGAGAAAGAATTGCAAGCATATATGGTGCATGTGTATGCCTTAGAGGCTAAGGAGTCTCGTGTGGAGACCGTTCGGACGCTTAGGAATATGTGGATGTGTTTCTGAGGAGCTTAGGGTTGCCACCAGATCGGGAGGTAGAGTTCTAATAGATCATTACCCGAATCTGCGCCAAGATCCATTGCTCGTCTGATGGCACCTAAAGAGTTAGTGGAGCTTAAGGCTCAAATCCGGAGTTATTGGACCGAGGCATTATCGTGCCAAGTATTTACGCCATGGGGAGCGCCGGGTACTCTTTGTAAAGAAGAAAGACGGTACTATGCGGATGTGTATAGACTACCGCCAACTAAATAAGCTGACGATCAAAAACAAGTATCCACTACCTCGGATAGATGACTTGTTTGATCAGCTGAAGGGGGCATCGATTTTCTCAAAGATCGACCTAAGGTCTAGGTATCACCATTGAAGGTAAAGAAGGTGGATATCACAGAAGACGGCATTTCGTACTCGGTATGGGCATTTTGAGTTCTTGGTTATGCCGTTCGGGTTGACTAATGCACCGGCAGCTTTCATGGATCTGATGAACAGGGTGTTCCAACAGTATCTAGATCAGTTCGTAGTGGTTTTTATCGATGACATCTTGGTATATTCAAGGACTGAGGAGGAACATGATGCTCATTTACGGGTGGTATTGCAGATTCTAAGGGAGAAACAGCTCTATGCGAAGTTCAGTAAATGCGAGTTCTGGCTCAGGGAGGTGACGTTTTTGGGTCATGTAGTATCGGCTGAGGGGATTAGAGTGGACCCCCGTAAGATAGAAGCGGTTTTGGAGTGGAAGCCGCCTAAGTCGAGAGCTTAAGATTCGGAGTTTTACGGGCTTGGCGGGATACTACCGAAGATTTGTAGAGGGTTTCTCATTGATCGCAGACACCAATGACCAAATTATTGAGAAAGGGAGTTCCGTTTATTTGGACCGAAGCGGCAGGAGAGCTTCGATAAGTTAAAGAAGATTTTGACCGAAGCTCGGTTACGATTCAACTTTGAGGTGGTAAGGAATTCACAGATGTCTTGCGATGCATCGCACACTGGTTTGGGTTGTGTCTGATGCAAGAAGGGAAGGTTGTGGCTTACGATCCCTAAATTGAGGCCACACGAGGTCAATTATCCTACATGATCCGGAGTTAGCAAATGTAGTATTTGCCTTAAAGATATGAAGGCATTACTTGTGCGGAGAAAGATCGATAGTCTATACGGACCATAAGAGTTCAAGTACCTTCCACTCGTAAAGACTTGAATCGAGACGGTACCGATGGATTGAGTCTGGCGAAAGACTACGATTGCTCAATTGAGTATCATCCGGGCAAGGCTAATGTTGTGGCGACGCATTGAGCCGTAAGGTTGTTTGGATTTGAGGCGTTGTTTGCCCACTTGAGTTTGTATGATGACGGAGTATTCTCGCGAGCTGCGAGTTAAGCCTACTTGGGTTGAGCGGATCGTAGAAAAGTAGTTGTTGGATGAGGTTTTGGCGCCGAGGACACAAGTGCGTAATGATGGTTTGAAGGGTTACGACTTGTCCAAGAATGGGTCTTTGTGTTTCGAGGAAGGCTTGTATGCCGAGGGATTCTGAGTTGAGGCAAAAGATTCTTCAGGATGCACATAGCAGCCCCTACGCTATGCACCCTGGAGGTAGCAAAATGTTTAGGGACCTCAGAGAACAGTTTTGGTGGCCGGGTCTGAAAAAGGAGGTAACAGAGTTTGTAGGGAAGTGTCTGACATGTCAACAAATCAAGGCTGAGCATCAGTTGCCGTCTGGGTTGCTTCAGCCAGTGAAAATTCCACAGTGGAAGTGGGAAAGGATAACTATGGATTTCGTCAATGGATTACCGCTTACACCGAGCAAGAAGGATTGATGCTGGTAATTGTGGATCTACCGACTAAATCGACTCACTTTATTCCGGTGAGGTGGATTACTCACTTGAGAGGTTGGCGGTCAGTATGTGTCGAGATTGTGAGATCGCATGGAGTGCCGTATCGATCATCTCGGATAGAGACCCCAGATTCACGTCAAGGTTACGGAAGGCGTTACATCGAGCTACAGGTACAGTTAGATTTCAAAGACGAGATTTCATCCGCAGATGACAGACGATCGGAAAGGGTTATCTGATCTTGGAGGGCGTGTTGCGGGGTGTGTTACAGACTTCAGGGTAGCCGGAGGAGTATCTACCATTAGCTGAATTCGCCTACAACAACAAAGCTACCAAACGAGCATCAAGATGGCACCATATGAGGCGTTATGCGGTAGGGAAGTGTTGCTCACCTACTTGTTGGGCGAGCTAAGTGAACGTCGCTTGTTGGGACGAGTTAGTTCGAGGCGAAGACAAGGTTAAGTTAATTGAGCTCGATTGAAGGAAGCTTGGACCGATGAAGTCCCACGCCGATCTTAAGCGGAGAGATATTGAATTTCTTTGTGGGAGATCGTGTTTTACGAAGGTCTCACCGTGGAAGAAAGTATTAAGGTTCGGGAAGAAAGGCAAGCTAAGTCCGAGGTTTATTGGGCGTATAAGGTATTAAGACGAGTGGGACGATTGCATATCACCGAGTTGCCACCGAGCTAAGTCGATTCACGACGTGTTTCACGCTTCGATGCTTGGCGATATCGTTCGATCCATCACATGTAGTAACAAAGATGAAGAGATCGAGGTAAATCCAGATATGTCCATGGAAGAAGAGCTGTCTGATTTTAGATCGGGATGTGAAGGTTACTGCAGAAGTCTGTGCCTCTCGTTAAGGTTCTTTAGGCGGAATCATGGCGTGAAAGAAGCGGCGTGGGAACCCGAGGATATGATGAGACAAAGAATACCCGCAACTCTTTTGACGGTAATTTCGAGGTCGAAATTATTTTTAAGGGGTAGAACGTAATATCCCGGTTAAGGGGTTAATTTATTTTTGGCATTGTTGCATGATTATTGGTGAGCTATTATGTTGTTTGTATGGTTTCGGGCTTAGATGAAGGCTAGGAGTGTGCCCTGAGTAGGTGGAAAATTTTGTTTTTGTGCTTTAGGGATAGGAGTCAAGGAGATGGGGTTTTAATTAAATTAAGTGAATTTATGACACAAATAAGGAGCTAGTAAGGTGGCAAGCATGCGCCACATGGAGAGTGGTGTGTGGCGTCATCTACAAGGGGAGGTCTTGTGTTCAAGTCATGAGAATCCCACCCTTTTGCATCCATTTTGACACATGGAGGGAAGAGTTGGGGCAATTTGAACTCTACCATGGACTTGGTCAACACATTCAAACGGTGGATGGAAAGCAATTGTAGGAGGGAGACTTGGTCTTTGCCATTTGAATTAGTGGTGTGAGAGTAAATGGGGAGTTACGGATTTGGTGAGAGTTTGGGGAGAGGGAGTGTGGCGGTTGGTAAGCTTGTGGGAGAGTGCCGAAATTTTCCACTAAGGCAATTGGGTAGGTTCGGTCAAATTTTGTTTTGGGGAAGTTAATTTTTTTTCTTGTTTAATCAAAAGCTAGTAAAAGATCTCTTCAATAGCAAATGCCTTTAGCTAAAAAAAAAGAGAAAACCTTCCATTCTTGCTCCTTGAAACCAAGCACAAAGCAACTTCAATTGCCAATCTTGCACTCTTCTTCGCATTTTCTTCTTTTACCTTTTGTGTCAACCAAACCTCAAGCACCCTTATTGCGAAATCCCACCTTGTTCTTCTTTCTTCTTTTATTGTGCAAAGTCAACTAGTGATCCTCCTTCTCATTTTCTTTCTTTTGTTTTACAACCCTTGTGCCGATTTTCTCATTTGTTCCATACCATTTCACTAAACCAAACTAGCCTTCTTCTTTTCCTTTTGACCGTAACACCTTTCACCAAAAACTCCGCATCCTCCATCTTCTTCATCTAAACCTAACACAACCACAATCAAACCCTTGCCGATTTTGGTCATTAGTAGCCGAAAGTTCTTTCTCTCCTACTTCCCTTTTCTTGTTTCTTTTCATTCAAAACCGAGAGCACTTACTCTTGTTATTCTTTCTCTTTCTCAAGCAAAGGGTTAATCTTTCTCCTCTCTTAGTAGTTGGTAGGCCGATTATTGGTTGTGTTGGGGTGTTGGTGATCAATCGGTCTACTAAAGGGGGTAAGTGTTGGCCGAATGGCCTTTCTCCTTTCTCTGTTGCCTTGCCGATTTTTGGGTATATTTAAGGGCTGATTTCGTTATCTATTATAAAGGAGTAATCACTTGTTTTGGTAACTATTTCCATATAGGGCCTTTGGAGTTCGTAATCAAGCAAGGAGAGCCTTTTACTCGCTTAGCAATCGGTAAGTAGTGGTGAGACGATTGCTCATAGTTATCTGCTTAGTTTCGATTAAGTATATGGTTTCCAAGGATTAACCACGTTCTCTCTAGGGTGAAGCCGATTCTTTGAAAGAACCATTGTTGGGTTCGATTTGGTAGGAAACCAAATCAAGTTGAAGGTAAGGATAAACCGATATACCCTTTGATTTATTTGGTTTTGGCCGAATGGTATGTGTGCTAACCCTTTGGTTGGTCGATTTTAGGATCAAAGTTGTCAAGGTGGTCGAGGTCTTAGACCGGTTCCTAGTATTAAAACCTCCGCTAATTCGTGTGTAAACCAACACACTATCTTAACTTAATAATGTAATAACTTTGTTGTGTAAATGGAACAGTGTGATTAATCGATTTTGGTACCCATTGAGGTATGGATACGGATTCGGTAAGTCCGTTTTGATATGAGCTATGTGATGATATACGATATTATGATTATGGGTGCATGTTCATTGAGATGCCATATTAAGCATGTAAGCATGATAGCATGATTGCACGATTTTGCATCTAGTATGATATGTGATTGGGTGATCCGAGAGGAGGGGAGTATGATATCCGTGTCTTTGGGACACTTTGTGTCTTTGGGACACCAGAGGTTTGGCACCTCCAAAGGTTTGGTACCACGTATTTTGTGACTTTGGGTCACCAGAGGTTTGGCACCTCATGCGCCTCGTCCCCTGGCTTAGTACCACGATGGGTTGGCCCCACAGCTTGATTATACGGATTGACGCCATGATTTGGTATCACACGATGGGTTGGCCCCATCATCGGATTTGTGACCACGGTCACGGTGATTTGGTATCACATTGTGTCTTTGGGACACCGAGGTTTGGCACCTCATTGTGACTCGTCCTGTGGTTTAACACCACCGTGGGTTGGCCCCACTTTTGAGATATGGGATCGCTCGCTAGTGATTTGGTATCACACGATGGGTTGGCCCCATCATTGGATTATTTGTGACTTGGTCACCGGTGGTTTGGTACCACAAGATGGATATCGTGACTTTGGGTCACCAAGTGGTTTGGCACCACCAAGGTTTGGTACCACACCAGGTAGAAAAGGCGATATGGTTGGTTAGGATTGGGTGCATGACTTGCATTATTTTGATATGATATGTGTTGGCATGTTATACCGGAGAGGATTTATGCACCGAGTCTTGCGACTCACTCTCTCCTTTGACTTTTCAAGTGACACTTAGACGCGACATGGAGCCGGATGGACTCGAGGTGCTCATGCCATACCTGAAATAAAGATTTGCTCGGACCTTTAAGAAATTTGGTACTTAAGTTTTATTATTACTATTTGGTTTTATTTGGGTTGTAAATGGCCTTTTAAAATTATGTTTTGTTTACGATTGTTGGATTTATAATATGCTTTAACAAACTACTTGAGTTAAAATGTGCTAAAACTTGGAAGATAACGATTTCAAAAGTGCAAAAGCGATGTTTTAAACTATACCATCGGTATCATACTATAACTTAGGACAAAATGAACTCAATTGTTTTTCTAACTTAAATATGATTTTCTACTAAGACAAAATGTTTTAGTAATAATATGAAACAACTTAAACTTCAAACCACATAAATTAGTTTTACCTACACTTGAGATAAATTTTCAAAGCTCTGGTTTTCAAATACAACATAAATTTTTTCAAAACCTACTCAAGTTTTCCTCAAATAACAAAGTTTCGCAGTGTTTCATCGACTTCTAGACTTCAACCTAAACCACCCAAAACCTTTTTCCTCAGAGCATAACTGGATTCAATGGGTGTATTGACCGGGTTTGGGGTGTTTCACTTCTCCTCGAATGAGAAGTCCAAGTCATCTATTATGCGCTCTGTTGCCTCTAACCAGTGCTCCGCGGTGTTGGGGGCCACACCCGAAATTCCCCTAAATACCTCGACTCCATTTGCTCAGAGTCGTTCAAACACAGATTTCTGAGTCCCGGTCCCTACACCTACTCCAGCAACTCTCTCTAGGACTCGTAGCATAGCTTGCGACACTGCATCATCACCACCTACCTACTCTTGATATCTGGTGCCTACAGCTGGTGGCAACACCTCATTTTTTGACCCATAACCGGACCTTATCGATTCCGACACAGTTGTCCTACCCCTACCACGTCCGCGCGCAATACGTCCACGACCTCGAGTGCTCATTCTACCATTCGTGAATTAATCTAATTTAGAAATTTTATGAATTAATAACTTTTTCTTTCAATGATTAACAACGAACAATCTTATGGAAGAAAATTTTAACAGTGGTTCTTTCGAGTCTGGATTATGTCTACATAGTTCAGTTCTTAAGTCTTCATTTCTAATTCTAAATTTCACATTCAAATAACATCCAACAGGGCACCATACACATGCTTCACACACAAGTACATCCATGGACTCACGTTCATTCCTACGGGTATTTTCATCATTTCACTACCTAGGGGTATTTTCATAATTTTAACCTATAGGGGTATTTTTGTAATTTTTCTAAAATAAGGTATCTTGGTAATTTTTCAAAATAGGGGTATTTTGGTAATTTTATAATCTGGGGGTATTTTGGTAATTTTACAATCTGGGGATATTTTGGTAATTTTATAACTGAGGATATTTTGGTAATTTACCTCAACCTAGGGCATTGTGGAAAGTTTTACAAAATTTAGGGTTATATAAGTAATTTTGCAAAGATAGGGTACTGGTCCCTTTCGGGTTTTAGTTAAAATTTTGGCCTGTTAACAAGTCTTCGAGGCTAAGGTGAATAGTCACTATGCACCAGGAAGGATTCCAGAAAAGAACAGGTGAGTCACTAGGACTGCTTAAATACCAAGCTCTTCCTAAATCCAATCCTAGACATGCATATGCCTATTACCACACGCTAGTCCTTCTGACTTGCTCACAGACATGTTTATTTAGGGAAGTTAAGTTTTATGTAAGAGTTTGTGTAACTAGGCCTACGGTCCATAAGCCCTAGTATAACTATCTACGTCCCTATAACCCATTAATCCATCATACATATATATATCACAAGAAAGGTTAGATACTTACCGGTGGATCAAGGTTTAGACTCAAAGCCATGCTTTCCAAGTATGCATTCTCACAAATCATTTTTCGTACCCTTTTTGAAAATATTTTGGGCATTAAACCCACAGCCGAGCTTTTGAACTGAGCTTTGATACCAAAAATGTAATACCCCAAACTCAGTCTAAACACTACGACCAAATCTAGCGTGTTACTGGGAAGAAATCATTTTTCTAACCATTATGTCGACTTGAATTGAAAGGAAAACTTTTGGGGTAGTTAAAAAATTGTATTGAACCTAAGTAATTATTAAAATGTTTTGAAACTTATTTTAGCATGATAGAATTACCTGGTTGATTATTATTCATTCAATGTATATCCTTAGAAAAGAAACTCAGAAAAAAATTACCTTAAGTTTATAAAAACGATCGTATCATAAATTACTTGGCATGCCTTTTTCGTTGAATAATAGTTTAAGGAAAAAGAAAGGAAAGAATGTAACATCCTTAAATCGAGGGCTTTGCATTTTATCCGCTTGTCATGCTGATAGTGTGAGTGTTATGTCGATTAGGTGTTTTGGGGTCCGTGCATGAGCTTGGGGTAGGCCTGAGCCATAGCAAAAATTTTTATTTTAGGTACTTGGAAGGGGGAGCTATTGGCTAGGTGTTAAGGAAAAGGTAGGCGATTTGTCACAAGAATCCCAATGGCAAAGTGGCAAGGGAGGCGCTACTTAGGCAAAGAAAGTGACGCCTCATGTATGCTAGAGGGCCTGGGTTCGAGTTGCAAGGATTTCTTTTCTGTTCATTCTTTTTAATGCCAAAGCTAGGGAGGTAGTGTGCTCAGGATGGACTCTAGTGGATGAATGTTGAAGGAGTCAACACATTTGAAATGGATGGAGAGGAGTGAATGTAGGAGCTTGACTCATTCAAATTGTTTGAATGAGTGGAAGGGAGAAATTTGAGGAGAAAGGAGAGGGACGGCATAGTGGTTGAAGGGAGTAGGAGTGTGTTGCCGAAATTTGAAGTGGTGTTGGTGTGAGCATTCAATTTTAGAGTGTGGTTAGGGGGTGTGCCAAATTTGAGTTATTTTGGGGTATGATTTTTGGCATTTTGGTGTGGGCTTCATTTTCTTTTTGACTTAAGTTCTTCCATTCTCTATTTGTGCCGAAATCTCTCTCAATTGCACACTTTTGGCTTTTTGGTTCTTTTCCCCTCTCTTCCAAAATACCTTGGCCGAATGTCCTCATAAGCCCATTCTCATATTGTTTCTTTCAACTTCATCTCTTCTCCCAATCCTCTCATTGTGCCGAAAACACCAAGAGCTTCTCTTTTTCTCTCATCTTGTGCTAAAGTCAAATCATCACCCTCCTCTCTATTAACATCTTTTCTTTCTCTCCTCTTGAAGCCATAGTCAACCTCTCTTATCCTCTTCTCTCTATTACTTTTCTCAAAGCCGAATCACCACTTATTCTTCCCCTTTCATATTGTTATTTTTTCTTCCATTCACAACTTCTTGATAGCCGAAACTACCTTTCCTCTTCATCAGATTTGGCTCGAGTTCGAAGCATAATTAATATTCATTGGTAAGTTCCTCCCTTAGCCGAATCAGTCTCAAATCTATATTCTTATTGATCTCTTTGATTCTCTTTGTGCGATTCTTACATCTCTTTTTCTTGATTTGCCGAATTCCCCCATCTTCTGTGGTAGGGTCAAATCATTCTAGGTGCCAAAGGGATCTTTCGCGTTAAGGTTAGTGATGTTCTATTGAGTCAATCTTTTTTCTTTCGAGATTTTCATGCCTAAAACGAATGGCTATGTGGCTAATGGTGTTGGTTGGCCGATTATAGGAAAGGAGTGACGCAAGTGATTGGATTCCCAAATGTTGCTCGACTCGTAGTTTAGATCTAAATCTTTGGGATTTATCGATTAGGTAAGGGATTTACTCATTCGGGTTTGATATTCTTAGTCATAGTATTATCTGTGTTAACCTGGCTTAGTGACCAAAGGTGTTATGGACCCTAATGGCAGCCAAGCATTAGGAGGGGTCAGATTTGAGACCCTAGGCCCTAAGTTCAAGAAGAGGGCCATGTCTCATGTTCGCGATTGACACACCGGGTGTGGACCAAAGATCCGAGTAGGAGAGTAGGCGATAAGCGGTAGTGTCGATTAACTATAGTACCGACGAGAGGGCGTCAGACAGAGTAATCGTGTGTAACCCTTACACACTTTCTTTGTTAATATGTATTAGTTTGTAAACTGCTAAAAGCTGGATTAACAGTTAGAATGGGTATGATACCCATGAGGGTAAAATCGAGGACTTCAGGTAAGTCCACCTTGTTTGGTTAACATTAAAATGCCCGATAAAATCTGTATATGCCATGCCATGTGATTCTAATTGGTATGATGAGAGGAGAGGGAAGGATGATTCAGACTGTCACCAGTGGTTTTGACCACACAGTGGGTTGGCCCCGCTTTCTATATGATTATTGTGACTAGTCTCAGTGGTTTTGACCACCAATGGTTTGGTACCACATGTTGTTGTTCTTGGGACTTGTCCCAGTGGTTTGGTACCACAGTGGGTTGGCTCCACATATTGATATACGGGATTGTCATTAGTGGTTTTGACCACAAGATGGGTTGTCCCCATCATATTATTTCGTGACTACGGTCATCATTGGTTTTGACCACACTTACATTATTTGTGACTACGGTCACCCGTGGTTTTGACCACTAGTGGTTTTGACCACACGGGGTAGATACAAGAGTTCGGATGGTTAGGTGGGGTTACATGACTTGTATGTTAATTTATGAAATTGTGTAAGGGCTTGATAATATCAGGGTGGGGGTTTATACGCTGAGTCTCATTGACTCACCCCTTCCTCTACATTTTTGCAGATGATTCGTAGATCGCGGATACGGAGCCGGGGCAAACTCGAGGTGGCCATGTGCATTTTCTTTTGGGTTTTGTTTTAAACTTCTATTTCGGTTTTATTTACTTTAAAATTTGGTTTTAGGTTGTAATAAGGCCATTAAATTTTATTTTGGAGTTTATTTATCTGTTTTATTTTCATGGAAATTTGTATAAAGTAAATAAAATGGCATGCCTAAATAACTTATTAATTGAATGTTTTCTAAATTCACACAAATTATCGGGTTTTTCTAAAACTTCACCTTCGGATAGATAAGCGAACTTGTAAGATTAACAAAGAATCGAGTTTTTTTAAAGCTAAATTCAAAATAGTTTTAGTAATACTTTTAAATCAACTCGGTTTTTCATAACATCAAAAGTTTTCCTTAAATTAGAGACGGTAACTTGTTTTCAAATCATTTTCTTCCATGAGACATACCAGATTCGGTCGTAGCGTTTTAACCGAGTTTGGGGTGTTACAATTTTGGTATCAGAGCCTGGTTCAAAAGCTCGGCTATGGGCCCGAGGCCCAAAAATATTTTATTAGGTGGGTTACGAAATGATTTTGATGAGAAATGTGTAATTTGGGAGAGAATGGAACCGAGTCTCCGGCATCGATCCGCCCAAGTAAGTACCCCTAACTGCTGTTTATATGATTATGGTGCTTGTGATATGACTAATTATAATAGGGAACTACTTTAGAGACTGAAACTTGTAGGATTGTATGAACCTGCGAAAACAATCCCCATGATAAATTGTTCATAAAATTTACTGTAATAACAGTGGAATAAGTCTAACGCATAAAATTTTTAAATCAGATTAAAATGTGAACGGTAGTCATGAGCGCTCGAGGCCGTGGACGTAATACACGTGGACATGGTAGAGGTAGGATAGCTATGTCCGAACCAGCAGGGTCTGGCCATGGGTCAAAAAATGGGGTACCGCCACCACCAATGGGGTATGAGTTTCGTGGATCGCATGCGAGGGACGACGCGGTGTCGCAGCAATGTCATGGATTCAAGATAGTAGCTGGAGTAGGTGGAGGATCGAGAGCTCAGGATTCTGTGTCTGAACAACTCTGGGCTAATGGAGCGAAGGTATTCAAGGGGTGTGTCTGGAGTGGCTCCTAATACAGCTGAGTATTGGCTAGAGGCGACAGAACGCATTATGGATAAATTGGACTTTACGGTTGAGGAAAAGTCAAGGGATAGTGTCTCTTTTACTGGATGAGTCTTATTAGTGGTAGCTCACGGTCCGGGATGGTGCAACAAATGATGATCTCACTTGGGATTTCTTTAAGTCAGCTTATCAGAGGAAGTACGTCGGGGCTAGCTACATTGATGCACAGCGTAAGGCATTCTTGAATTTGGTCCAAGGGAACAAGACAGTATCAAAATATGAGGCAGAGTTTCTCCGATTAAGTCACTATACTTGGGGTATTGTGGCTACAGAGCACGAGCGGTGTGTTAGGTTTGAGGACGGGTTGAGAGATGAGCTGCAAATGGTGATTGCACCATAGCGTGAGAGAGAATTTGCGGTCTTGGTGGAGAAGGCCAAGATTGCCGAGGAAGTGAAGCAGTCGGTGAGACGGAATCAGGATAGGAATTGGACCAAGAGGAGTTCTGGGTCATCAGGGTCTGTAGGGAATTCACAAAAAAGGGCTAGATATGGTGGGCAAAATCAGTGTTCCAGGCCTGCTACTACTACTCAATGGCTGCCACGGTGTGATCGATATGGAAAGTCTCATATGGGACAGTGTTAGACCGGGAATAGAGGGTTCTTTGAGTATGGATCTATGGGGCATCAGGTAAGGGATTGTCCGTGAAAAGCAGCTAGGGTCTAGTCTGAGGGTCAGGGGCATACACAATTTGGAAGGGACGGCCAGCAACCACAGAGGGGTCGCAATCCGATCAGGGGAGGTAATGGTTCTGGACGAGGTCACAGAGCACCGGGCAGAGGTGCCGAGAATACTGATGCAAGACAGCCGGGGTTGGTCTATGGAGCAAGGCGTCGAAAGGAGGGCGACACACCGGACGTTATAACCTGTACATTCTTGATTTTGGACTGCCTTGTACTGCATTGATAGATGTTGGTTCGACGCACTCTTATGTTGCTAGTAGTGTTGTGGGAACTATGAACTTAGCCTTTGAGATTTCTTCTAGGGAGATGACTGTAATTAGCCCTCTAGGTCACTCTGTAGAAGTAAACAAACTTTATAAGGGTGTACCCCTAGAACTTCAAGGGGTAGTATTTTTGGCTGATCTGATGGAACTGCCATTCGGGGAGTTCGATTTGATCCTAGGGATGGACTGGTTAGTGAAGTATCAAGCGAGTTTGGACTGTGCAGCTAAGTGTATGTTATTGAGATCAGTTGAGGGTAAAGAAGTGGTGATGATAGGTAATAGAAGAGATTATCTATCCAATGTTGTATCCGCTCTGAAGGCCGAGAAAATGGTGAGGAAGGGTTGTAAGGCATTCATGGTTCATGTTTGTGCATTGGAGGCCAATGAAGTAACTATAGGGGATGTCCGAATGGTGAAGGAATTTGCTGATGTATTCCCAGAAGAGCTTCCTGTCCGCCTCCGATCACGAGGTCAAATTTTGGATAGACTTGTTATCGGGAACTGCGCTAGTGTCTATTACCCTATATAGGATGGCGCCGAAGGAGTTGGTAGAGCTGAAAGCATAGATCCAGGAGTTGTTGGATTGAGGTTTTATCCGGCCGAGTGTATCATCTTGGGGAGCGCTTGTGCTATTCATTAAGAAAAAGATCGATGCGATGCGGATGTGTATAGATTATCGATAACCGAATAGTCGACGATCAAGAACAAGTACCATTCGAGGATAGATAACCTGTTCGATCAATTTAAGTGTGCATCAGTCTTCTCTAAGATTGACCTAAGGTCGGGGTATCACCAGCTTAAGGTGAAGGAAGCTGATATCCATAAGACGGTGTTTTGTACTCGTTATGGGCACTATGAGTTCTTGGTAATGCCGTTTGGGTTGACCAATGCACCGGCGGCATTCATGGACATGATGAATCGGGTGTTTCAGTCGTATTTGGATCGTTTCGTTGTGATATTCATAGACGACATATTGGTGTACTTGAAATCTGATGAGGAGCATGATTCGCATCTGCGTGTTGTTTTGCAAATTTTGAGAGAGAAGTAATTATTCGCAAAGTTTAGTAAATGCGAGTTTTGGCTAAATGAGGCAATTTTCTTGGGTCATGTGGTGTCAGTTGAGGGGATTAGGGTAGATCCTCGAAAGATTGAGGCGGTATTGGACTGGAAACCACCTAAGTCTGTAGCAGAGATTCAGAGTTTTCTATGTTTGGCTGGATATTACAGAAGATTTATGGAAGGGTTTTCCTTGATTGCTGCACCATTGACCAAATTACTGAGAAAAGGGGTTCCATTTGTGTTGTCAGACAAGCAGCAGGAAAGCTTTGATAAGTTAAAAAGAATTTTGACAAAAGCTCCGGTGTTGATTCAGCCCAAAGCAGGGAAGGAGTTCACGGTTTATCGTGATGCGTCGTGATCTTGGTTTGGGTTGTGTGTCGATGCAAGAAGGAAAGTGGTGCCGATGCGCCTCGGTGCTTGAGGCCTCAATGAAGTGAATTATCTGACACATGATCTAGACTTGGCTGCAGTGGTTTTTGCCCTGAAAATTTGGAGGCACTACTTGTATGGGGAGAGTCGATAGTCTACATAGATCACAAAAAGTTTGAAGTATCTCTTGACTCAAAAGGAATTGAATTTGAGACAACGTAGGTGGATCAAGTTATTGAAAGACTACGATTGTTCGATTGAATACCATCCGGGTAAGGCTAATGTAGTCGCTGAAGCGTTGAGTTGTAAGGTGGTTGCAGATTTGAGAGCAATGTTCGCTCATCTTATTCTGTTTGATGACGGGAGTCTATTAGCGGAGTTGCAGATAAAGCTGACTTGGGTAAATCAAATTAAGGAGGAACAGCTAAAAGATGAGGTTCTAGGTGCTTGGAGGATACAAGTGCAGAATGGTGGCCTGGAAGGTTATAGTTTAAACAGCGATGGAGTATTGTGCTTTCAAAGGGAAAGTTTGTATGTCGAAAGACATTGAGTTAAGACAGAGGATTCTCAGAAGAAGTCATAGCATTTCATATGCTATGCATCCGGAGGCGACAAGATGTATCGAGATTTGCGAGAACGATTACGGTGGTCGTTTGAAGAGAGAAGTAACAAAATTCGTGAGTAGGTGTTTGACATGCCAGCAAGTCAAAGCTGAACATCAGTTACCTTCGGGTCTATTGCGACCGGTGAAGATTCTGCAGTAGAAGTGGGAAAGGATTACGATGGATTTCGTCACTGGGCTACCCCTTACGCCTAGCAAGAAAGATTCAGTATGGGTAATTGTAGATCATCTGACAAAATCAGCTCATTTCATACCGGTTCGGGTGGATTTCTCACTCCAAAAGTTGGCTAAGTTGTATGTTGCAGAGATAGTGAGATTGCGTGGGGTGCCAGTATCGATTATCTCAGATAGGGATCCTCGATTCACATCAAGATTCTGGAAAGAACTGCACTAGGCATTGGGTACAAGGCTAGATTTCATTACAGCATTTCATCCGCAATGATGGACAATGAGAGAGTAATCCAAATTTTAGAAGATATGCCGAGGGTTGTGTTTTGGATTTCAAAGGTAGTTGGGAGGAATATTCATCGCTGGCGAAATTCGCAGACAACAATAGTTACCAAAGTAGTATCCGGATGGCAATCGTATGAAGCACTATAGGATGGAAGTGTCGTACCCTACGTGTTGAACGAGTTCTGAGAGCATCGCTTGTTGGGTCCAGAGCTAGTGGTGAAATAGAGGATAAGGTTGTCGATTCTGCTCGTCTCAAGGAGGCTTTGACGAAGCGTAAGTCTTATGCCGATCTTAAGCGAAGAGATATAGAGTTCGCGATGGGGATAGGGTCTTTCTTAAGGTGTCGCCATGGAAGAAGGTGTTGAGATTTGGTCGGAAAGGCAAGCTAAGCCCTAGGTTCATCGTCAGATAAGGTGTTAAGGCGTGTGGGACCGGTAGCTTATCAGCTCGAATTGCCAGTGAAATTGAGAAAGATCCATGACGTGTTTCATGTTTCCATGTTGAGGCTCTATCGATCAGATCCGACGCATGTTGTGCCAGTAGAGGAGATAGAGGTGAGTCCAGATTTGTCCTTTGAGGAATAACTAGTGCAAATTTTAGATCGGGATGTCAAAGTTCTGCGTAGGAAGTCAGGTCCTTTAGTAAAGGTGTTATGGCGTAATCATGGAATAGAAGAGGCCACGTGGGAACCTAAGATACGATCTTGTGACAATACCTCAACTCTTTTGATCGATAATTTTGAGGCCAAAATTATTTTTAAGGGGTAGAACCGTAACATCCTTAAATTGGGGGCTTTGCATTTTATCTGCTTTCTCTGCTGATAGTGTGAGTGTTATGTCGATTAGGGTGTTTTGGGGTCCGGCATGAGCTTGGGGTAGCCCGAGCCATAGCAAAAATTTTATTTTAGGTACTTGGAAGGGGGAGCTATTGGCGTTAGGTGTTAAGGGAAAAAGGTAGCAGGTGAAACACCCCAAACCCGGCCCACAAGCCTCGACCAGATCTGGTATGTTCCTCAAGTAAAGCGATTCAAATCTTGGTTGTTACTTTAGAAAACTTGGATGTTTTTGAATAAAATTTTGTCTCGTGTTGGGTTCAATTTGAAAAGTCTAAGTCTTGTTAAAACTTTAATTTAGTACTTGAAAATCATAAATTAGAAGTATTGTCAATTAAGTGATAAGTTATCCAAACATTTAGAATTTTTTTTTGAAAACATTACTTAAACTTTGGATTGATAAAATTGTATCATCTTGAAATAAATAACATGCATGCATAACCGCTTTCTACTAGTGGCCTTATTACATCAAAAACAAAACCCAAAATAAATTTAAAGTACTTAAAATAAAAAGCCCAAATAAATTAATCTCGTCTTTGAGCATGGCCACCACTAAGCTCCCCGCCAATCAGGTCCATCACTAATCGTCACCCGAAAAATATTCCCACAACTGGTGAGTCAACGGACTCGGTGTGTATAACCAACACTAAGTCCCAATGATTTAGGCATATCATAACATATCATACATATACACATAGCAAATAAATTTAATGATGCAATCCAGACCCAAACCTAGGTACCATCCGCTACACATCACCCGCACCAACCTCGCACACCGTGGGGACTACTAAGTCAACCCTCCATCCGCTATGCACCATCGAAGGCGCATTGCAATGACGTGCTCATCGCCTTATATATTTTGCAAGATAGCCACCAGATAATTATTCGTGACGTAAGTCACCACATTCGAATATTTGTGACATAAGTCACCACATTCGAATATCGTGGTAAAGACCACGGATCACTTCCCTTTACATAACACCCATGTGCCCCATGTCATACAAAACATGCAAATATTATGCCTTATACTTTATTCACATTCTTATAGTAGCACTTATGTGCCATAATAGATATTCATCATAATATACTCATAGTAGGAGTAGGTAAACGTACCTGAGTACTTTGTACCATTACATGGTACCTTAGCCATATTCTTACACTTTCATATTAACACAAATAATAAATTAGAGCCGTAAATCTATCAAAATTTAGTGTGGAGTACACACCTGGTACACTTAGCGAGTTCACTCCAAATCCCGAAAAACCCGATCTGCTGATTTAGATCTCAAGTTCCTACATTTAGTCAATCACTCAACGTTTAGCAAAAGCCTATTCGGCTATATGATCAAATCTCGAAGGATTATTGCACCCAAAACTCTTACCTTGTTGCCGATTTGATTACTAATCAAATCCCGAAAATTTTGCTATGTTCCTTCTTGTAATTGGCCAAGCACTAGATCACTTCACAGGTTAGTTTTGGCTTTTAAACGAAGTAAGAAATAGATCTAAGTTCTTAAATAGGCCTTGGCTGAATGTCTATGTGCGCTTACCTTGCGATTCTCAAATCCTGAAATTAATCCCTTGGCTATAAAGATGTCGAAATACCTATAGGGTATATGTTAGATCCAATTCCAACCTTAAACATAATAGATGGCCTTTGGCCGAATGACTTACCCATAGCTTACCTCAGATCTTGAAAAGTTCCAAAAGTTCCATCCTTGAAGTCGACAACACCCAAATCCCGAAGCCTCCTTCCAAGTTTTGGCCAAGATCAATAATAGGGTTAGAGTCTTTGATTTCGGCTTTAAGAAAAGGAATAAATGATGACAATAAAATCCTTACCCTTAATAGTGAAATCGGCAACACCTTCAATTGAACCCCCAAAGCTATTCGGCTATGGCTTAGATGTGGATCAGCAATTTTGGCTTTTGAGGCTTGATGAGAAATCGGCGAACAATCGACTAGGGTCTAGCAAGTACTTGGTTTCGCTTTTGATTGAGTTAAGGAAAGAAGAAGAGAAGATCACAAGTTGGGTTCTTTGGAATTTATGCACAAAAAGAAAGATGAGAGGAGAAGAATTTGGCACAAAACTCCTTTAGCATGACCGATTGCCTTACTTACTTCCCTCCTAAATTGCCTAGCATTCAAACACTAGCTACACCTTGCTTTTCTCCTATTTTTCCTCTCTTTATCCCTTAAAAATAATCTAAAATAAACTACCCATTTATCTACCACTTAGCCGAAATTATTAAAAGAAAAATACCTCATCTTAAACTCCTCCATAGACTCCCCATACCGTCCATTACTTCCCTTGTTGCCGCAAAAATAAAAGCTCTTCTTTTGCCTCCTATGTGACTCGAACCTCGCCCATTTGCACATGTTTGTGGCATCATATCTGAGAGGCCTTAAGTGGCGCCTTGTAGCCACTTTACTAAGCCCAATTTCATGTCACATTTCCTCTATTGATTTTCTTAAGGCCTCATGGCTTAGCTTCCTCTTAACACTTAAAAATCTAATAATTTCTAAGGCATTTGTCTACGCACTAAGGTTCACAAAATTCATAATGCACATTCACAACACACATAGGCATGCTATTTCATATAATTACGTTAATATTGCATAAGCCATAATCCGAGGATATTACGCTTCTACCCTTTAAAATAATTTCGTCCTCGAAATTACAGCTAAAATAAGTGAGGGTATTGCTTGTCGATTGCCTCTTCCGGCTCCCACGAAGCTTCTTAGATCCATGATTTCTCCATAATACTTTGACTAGAGGAACCGATTTCCTCAGTAACACTTTCACATCTCATTCCAAAATCTAAATTGGCTCCTTCTCGTAGGACAAATCTGGCCTTAGCTCTACCTCTTCCACCAGCACTACATGAGATGGATTCGATCGATATCGATGTAGCATGGAAACATGGAATACGTCGTGCATCTGCTTCAACTCCGGAAGCAACTCTAACTGGCATGCCACTGGTCCGACTCGCTTCAAACTCGATAAGGTCCTATAAACCTTGGACTTAGTTTCCCTTTCCGACCAAATCTCATCACCTTCTTCAAAGGCGACACTTTAAGAAACACTTGATCTCCCACATCAAATTCTATTTCCTTTCGCTTGAGATCTGTGTACAACTTCTGCCTATCAGATGCTTCCTTCAACCGTGCCTGAATTATCTCAACCTTTTCCTCAGATTCTACCACAATTTCGGGACCCAAAACTCGTCGTTCCCCTAATTCCGTCCAACACGTAGGAGTTCGACACTTCTGTCCGTACAACGCTTCATACGGTGCCATCCGAATACTGGCTTGATAGCTGTTGTTGTACGCAAATTCTGCTAAAGGTAAATATTCTTCCCAACTCCCTCTGAAGTCTAACACACAGCCTCTCAACATATCCTCCAACACTTGGATTACTCGTTCAGATTGACCGTCCGACTGTGGATGAAAAGCCGTAGTGAAATCCAATCTGGTGCCTAAAGACTGATATAGAGCTTTCCAAAACCGAGATGTAAACCTTGGATCCCTATCTGAAATGATTGACACCGGAACTCCATGCAACCTTACAATCTCTGCCACATATAATTTTGCCAACTTTAATAGTCAACTCTCACTGGAATGAAATGCACAGACTTTGTCAAACGATCCACTATCACCCACACCGAGTCCTTCTTAATAGGCGTAAGGGGAAGCCCATTAACGAAGTCCATGGTGATTCTCTCCCATTTCCACTGTGGAATCTTTATCGGTTGAAGCAATCCTGACGGAACTTGGTGTTTAGCCTTAACTTGCTGACACATCAAGCATTTGCCAACAAACTCTGTAACTTCCTTCTAAAGACCAGGCCACCAAAATTGTTCCCTCAGATTTCTGTACAACTTAGTACCTCCAGGATACATAGCATAAGGGCTACTATGCGATTCCTGAAGAATTCTCTCGCCTTAATTCCTTATTCCTTGGCATATAGACTTTACCCTTGAAATACAATACTCCATCACCGGACATCAGAACCTCTAAACCCCATTCGCACTTGTCGCAACTTAGCACTTAAATCCTCATCATGGCGGACTCTCTTTACCTCATTCAACCACGTCGACAACACTCGCAACTCGCCAAACAGACTTCCATCACATACAAACTCGGATGTGCAAACAATGCCCTTAGATCGACACTACTTTCGACTTAGGGCATCCGCCACTACATTTGCCTTGCCTGGGTGATACTATATGGAACAATCGTAGTTCTTCAGTAACTTCACCCACCTTTACTATCTCAGGTTCAACTCCTTCTGAGTCAATAGATACTTAAGGCTCTTGTGGTCTGTATAGATCACTGACTTTTCTCCATAGAGATAGTGCCTCCACACCTTAAGAGCAAAGACTGCTGCCGCCAACTCCAGATCATGAGTTGGGTAGTTAACCTCATGTGGCCTTAACTGTCGAGATGCATAAGCGACTACCTTTTCGTCTTGCATCAGAACGCACCCTAATCCTGTGTGAGAAGCATCACAGTATACCATAAAGTCCTTCCCTGCCTCAGGCTGAATCAAAATCGGAGCTTCAGTCAATACAGTCTTAAGCTTCTCAAAGCTCTCTTGTTGCTTATCTGCCTAAACGAAAGGTACTTCCTTCCTCAACAACCCGTCAAAGGTGCGGCAATTGATGAGAACCCTTTACTTAACCTTACGTAGTAGCTTTGCCAATCCCAAGAAACTACGAACCTCGACCACGACTTAGGTGGTTTCCAATCTAGCACTGCCTCGATCTTCCTAGGATCCACCCTTATCCCTTCTGCAGACACCACATGTCCTAAGAACACAACTTCCTTAAGCCAAAATTCACACTTGCTGAATTTGGCATAAAGCTTCTTCTCTCTTAACACTTCCAACACTATCCGGAGATGCTCATCATGTTCCTCCTCAGACTTGGAATACACCAGAATGTTGTCGATGAACACAACGACGAACTGATCCAAGTAAGGTTGAAAAACCCGGTTCATCATATCTATGAATGCAGCTGGGGCGTTCGTCAATCCAAACGGCATTACAACGAACTCAAAATGCCCATACCTTGTCCGAAAAGCTGTCTTATGGATATCTACCTCCTTCACCTTAAGCTGATGATATCCAGACCTTAGATCTATCTTCGAGAAAACTACTGCCCCCATGAGCTGATTGAACAAGCCGTCAATCCTTGGCAACGGATACTTGTTCTTGATGGTCAGCTTATTCAACTGACGATAATCTATGCACATACACATAGTCCCGTCCTTCTTCTTCACAAACAAGACCGATGCTCCCCATGGAGACACACTGGGTTGGATAAACCCACGATCAAGAAACTATTGGATTTGAGCCTTGAGCTCATCCAGCTCCTTTGGTGCGATTCTATATGGAGCGATTGACACAGAAGCTGTTCCCGACAGCAAATCAATTCCAAACTCCACCTCCTTATTCGGGGGTATTCCTGGTAATTCCTCCAGAAAGATATCCAAAAAATCCCTTACAGTTCAAACCCCACTAACACCTTCTTCCTTTGCATCCAACGCACTAACGAAAGCCAAGAATGCCCTGCATCTTTTTCGAACCATCTTATCCGCCTTTAATGCTGAAACTATGTTGGACAAGTAGTTTCTTCTTTCTCCTATCATAACCACTTCCTCATCCTCTAGGGTCCTTAACTCCATTTGCTTAGCTGCACAATCCAATATGGCTTGATGCTCTACTAGCCAGTCCATTCCAAGTATGAGATCGAATTCTCAAAGGTAGTTCCATTAAGTCTCAGGAATCTCGCTCCTTGAATCTCTAAAGGTACACTCAAAAGATTTTGTTCACCACTACAGTTTAACCTAATGGGCTTACTACAGTCATCTCTCTATCAGATAATTTAGAGGCTATGCCTAGAGTTTCCACTACTCTACATGCAACATAGGAATAGGTCGAGCCCACATCAATCAAAGTAAAATAAGGCTTGCCAAATATGAGAAACGTACTGGTTATGACGTTCGGCGTGTCTCTTTCCTCCCTATAGCGAACTGCATATACCAACCCTGGCTGTCTTGCCTCTGCATTACCAACACCTCTGCCAGGTGTTCCACGTCCTCTTTTAGCACCATTACCTCTGCCATTCGGACCACGACCTTCTTTGAGGTCAGCTTGTCCACCTCTACTGTACTGATTAAAACCACGAGTCTTTGGTCGATTTCCATCTAGTTTCATAGGACAATCCTTAATTATATGATCCTTTGACCCGTACTTAAAACATCCTTCTGTCTTCTTCCAACATTCTCCCAAGTGCTTCTTCCCACACTGATCACAAATACGATATTGCCCTCCAGTACCAACTTGCTGACCTTGCAGCCCATCAGCTCTAGGCCTCTTTTGCACATTCCCCATTTATCCGACGACCCAAAACCTCTCTTACATCTATTTCGATCGAGTTACGCCTTCTTGAGTCCTTGATTCCCTCGGCTACCTTAGCTTTCTACCAACACCGCAAATTCCCTTCTTCTTGTGGAGCTATCAATAACCTCGGATCATCTCTCAATCATCCTCAAATCGGACACACCGCTCATGCTCCGTAGCCACTATCCCTCGTGCATACCGGCTCAACCTTAGGAATTCAGCCTCGTATTCCGCCACAGACTTGTTCCCTTGAACCAAAAAATGCCTTCCTCTGCACATCAATATAATGGGTACCTACATACTTCTTCTGGTACGCTATCTTAACGTACTCCCAAGTGAGTTTCTCAATCGTGGCACTATCCCGAACTATGAGCCACCACTGATATGACTCATCGCGAAGAAGCGACACCATTCCTTTCACTTTCTCCTCAGCCGTCAGATCCAACTCATCCATAATTCGCTCGGTCGCCTCCAACCAATACTCAATAGCACTAAGTGCCACACTAAATAAGCCACGAAATACCTTAGCTCCATTAGCTCGAAGTCGCTCGAGTACAGATTTCCTAGCTCCCATATTTCCACCCGCTCCAGCCACCATCTCAAGAACTTCGCGAAGACAACTGCGATACAAACATCATCCCCATTTGATCTTGCCGCTCAACACCAACAGCTGGTGGTGGCGGTGGTACCTCATTGTCAGACCCTTGACCCGATCTAACGGGTTTCGATACGGTCATTCTTCCTCTACCGCGTCCTTGTACATTGCGACCACGTCCCTTAGAGCTCATTTCTACGATCGCGCTTTAATCTGATTTAAGAAATTTTATGTATTAGTATTTGTTCCACTGATTATCCACGAAGAAGTTTTTATGTAAAGAGTTTAGTAGCAGTTCTTTCGATCAACCAAAGTTTTAGTTCCAAGTCTTCTATCCTAATTAAAGGAAAACACATCCATTCCGTAGTACCTCCCATACACATCACTCTTCGAACATTTTTGTCTATTCCTATCCTGTGGATATTTTCATCATTTGTCCCATCTGGGTTTTTGGTAATAAATCGGGTCAATTTGAAAATCTTAATAAATCGTAAGCACTTTAAAATTTCAAAACTCAGGGTATTTTGAAAATTTCCACAAATCAAAGGTATGGCGTAAATTTTAGAAATCGGGGTCATTTTGGGAATTTTTGTCAATCGGGGTAAGTTCAGAAATTTTTAAATCGGGTATCTTGAATTTTCACAAGTTAGGGTTTCATGGGTACTTTTGCAAAGTAAGAAAATTTTATTGAAATCGAGGGTAATATGGTAATTTTAGAAACCAAGGGCATTTTAGTAATTTTACCATTAGGGGGTATTTTAGTAATTTTGTAAATCGAAAACATTTTAGAAAAATTTTATAGAATAACTTTCACGATTCAAAGGGGTATTTTTGCGAATTTTAAAGTTAGGATTTTTTTAAAAAAATATACGGATAGTCCCTTTCGGGTTTTAGTTATTGGGTTTAGCCCATGAATAAGTCCTCTTAGTTAGGGTGAACCGTCACTACGCACTGTAGGATTCGAGTGGAGAGGAGGTGAGTCACTAGGACTACTTAAATACCAAGCTCCCAATCAAACTAATCCTGCACATGCATACAATGGTTGCCACACCTAACTCGGTGACTTAGTCACGTGTTTGTTTAATTAGGCATTTAAAGTTTTATGCAATTGTTGGGGTAAACTAGTCCTAGAGTTCAAATACTTAATATACTAATCTACGCTCCATTTCTACCCTTCTACAAGTCATATTGTAATTCACACAATAGATAGGTACTTACAGTGGACTTGAATTCGAGACTTAGGTGCCATGCCAGAAAAACCTGCTTATTTCACAAAAATTTCACAAAATCCTTTTGGGCTTACTTTTGAAAACATTTTGGGCCTTAAACCCAAGGCCGAGAGTTTAAAATTGGGCTATGATACCAAACTGAAACACCCCAAACCCGGCCCACAAGCCTCGACCGGATCTGGTATGTTCCTCGAGTAAAGCGATTCAAATCTTGGTTGTTACTTTAGAAAACTTGGATGTTTTTGAATAAAATTTTGTCTCGTGTTGGGTTCAATTTGAAAAGTCTAAGTCTTGTTAAAACTTTAATTTCGTACTTGAAAATCATAAATTAGAAGTATTGTCAAATTCGTGATAAGTTATCATAACATTTAGAATTTATTTTTTTTTTTGAAAACATTACTTAAACTTTGGATTGATAAAAATTGTATCATACTGAAATAAATAACATGCATGCATAACCAGTTTCTACTAGTGGCCTTATTACATCAAAACAAAACCCAAAATAAATTTAAAGTACTTAAAATAAAAGTCCAAATAAATTAATCTCGTCTTTGAGCATGGCCACCACTAAGCTCCTGCCGAGGCAGATCCATCACTAATCGTCACTGAAAATATTCCCACAAGCGGGTGAGTCAACGGACTCGGTGTGTATAACCAACACTAAGTCCCAATGATTTAGGCATATCATAACATATCATACATATACACATAGCAAATAAATTTAATGATCCAATCCCGAACCCAAACCTAGGTACCATCCGCTACACATCACCCGTACCAACCTACACACCGTAGGGACTACTAAGTCAACCCTCCATCCGCTACACACCATCGAAGGCAACATCGCAATGACGTGCTCATCGCCTTATATATTTTGTGGCATAGCCACCAGATAATTATTCGTGACGTAAGTCACCACATTCGAATATTTGTGACATAAGTCACCACATTCAGATATCGTGGTAAAGACCACCAGATCACTTCTCCTTTACATAACACCCATGTGCCCCATGTTATACAAAACATGCAAATATTACGCCTTATACTTTATTCACATTCTTATAGTAGCACTTATGTGCCATAACAGATATTCATCATAATATACTCATAGTTGGAGTAGGTAAACGTACCTGAGTACTTTGTACCATTACATGGTACCTTAGCCATATTCTTACACTTTCATATTAACACATATAATAAATTAGAGCCGTAAATATATCAAAATTTAGTGTGGAGTACACACCTGGTACATTTAGCGAGTTCACTCCAAATCCTGAAAAACCCGATCTGCTGATTTAGATCTCAAGTTCCTACATTTGGTCAATCACTCAACGTTTAGCAAAAGCCTATTCGGCTATATGATCAAATCCCGAAGGATTATTGCGCCCAAAACTCTTACCTTGTTGCCGATTTATTACTAATCAAATTCTAAAAATTTTGCTATGTTCCTTCTTGTAATCGGCCAAGCACTAGATCACTTCACAGGTTAGTTTCAGCTTTTAAACGAAGTAAGAAATAGATCTAGGTTCCTAAATAGGCCTTGGCCGAATGTGTATGTGCACTTACCTTGTGATTCTCAAATCCCGAAATTAATCCCTTGGCTATGAAGATGTCAAAATACCTATAGGGTATATGTTAGATCCGATTCCAACCTTAAACATAATAGATGGCCTTTGGCCGAATGACTTACCCATAGCTTACCTCAGATCCTTAAAAGTCCCGAAAGATCTTTCCTTGAAGTCGACAACACCCAAATCCCAAAGCCTCCTTCCAAGTTTCGGCCAAGATCAATAATGGGGTTAGAGTCTTTGATTTCAGCTTTAAGAAAAGGAATAAACGATGACAATAAAATCCTTACCCTTAATAGTGAAATCGGCAACACCTTCACTTGAACCCCCAAAGCTATTCGGCTATGGCTTAGATGTGGATCAACAATTTCACTCTTGAGGCTTGATGAGAAATCGGCTAGGATTCAATGAACAATCGACTAGGGTCTAGCAAGTACTTGGTTTGACTTTTGATTGAGTTGAGCAAAGAAGAAGAAAAGATCACAGGTTGGGTTCTTTGGAATTTGCAGACAAAAGAAAGATGAGAGGAGAAGAATTTCGGCACAAAACTCCTTAGCATGACCGATTGCCTTACTTACTTCCCTCCTAAATTTGACTAGCATTCAAACACTAGCTACACCTTGCTTTTCTCCTATTTTTCCTCTCTTTTATCCCTTAAAAATAATCTAAAATAAATCACCCATTTATCTACCACTTAGCCGAAATTATTAAAAGAAAAATACCTCATCTTAAACTCCTCCTATAGACTCCCCATGCCGTCCATTACTTCCCCTTGTTGCTGCAAAAATAAAAGCTCTTCTTTTGCCTCCTATGTGACTCGAACCCTGGCACATTTGCACATGTTTGTGGCGTCATATACAGAGGCCTTAAGTGGTGCCTTGTAGCCACTTTACTAAGCCTAATTTCATGTCACATTTCTTCTATTGATTTTTTTAAGGCCTCACAGGCTTAGCTTCCTCTTAACACTTAAAAATATAATAATTTCTAAGGCATTTGTCTACGCACTAAGGTTCACAAAATTCATAATGCACATTCACAACACACATAGGCATGCTATTTCATAAAATTACGCAATATTGCATAAGCCATAATCCAGGATATTACAACAGGATTTGTCACAAGAATCCCAGTGGCAAAGTGGCAAGGGAGGCGCTACCTAGCCAAAGGAAGTGACGCCTCATGTATGCTAGAGGGCCTGGGTTCGAGTTGCAAGGATTCCTTTTCTGTTCTTCTTTTTGACGCCAAAGCTAGGGAGGTAGTGTGCTTAGGATGGACTCTGGTGGATGAGTGTTGAAGGAGTCAACACATTTGAAATGGATGGAGAGGAGTGAATGTAGGAGCTTGACTCATTCAAATTGCTTAAATGAGTGGAAGGGAGAAATTTGAGGAGAAAGGAGGGGGACAACATAGTGGTTGAAGGGAGTGGGAGTGTGTTATCAAAATTTGAAGTGGTGTGGGTATGAGCATTTGATTTTAGAGTGTCGTTAGGGGGTGTGCCAAATTTGAGTTGTTTTGGGGTATGATTTTCGGCATTTTGGTGTGAGCTTTATTTTCTTTTTGACTTAAGTTCTTCCATTCTCTATTTGCACTGAAACCTCTCTCAATTGCACACTTTTGGCATTTTGGTTCTTTTCCCCTCTCTTCCAAAATACCTTGGCCGAATGTCCTCATAAGCCCCTTCTCATATTGTTTCTTTCAACTTCATCGCTTCTCCCAATCCCTCTCATTGTGCCGAAAACACCAAGAGCTTTTCTTTTTTTCTCTCATCTTGTGCTAAAGCCGAATCACCACTTATTCTTCCCCTTTTATATTGTTATTTTTTCTTCCATTCACAACTTCTTGATAGCCGAAACTACCTTTCCTCTTCATCAGATTTGGCTCGAGATCGAAGCATAGTTAATATTCGTTGGTAAGTTCCTCCCATAGCCGAATCAGTCTCAAATCTATATTCTTATTTATCTCTTTAATTCTCTTTGTGCGATTCTTACATCTCCTTTTCTTGATTTGTCGAATTCCCTCATCTTCTGTGGTAGGGCCGAATCATTCTTGGTGCCAAAGGGATCTTTCGCGTTAAGGTTAGTGATGTTCTCTTGAGTCAATCTTTTCTCTTCCGAGATTTTCATGCCTAAGCTGAATGGCTATGTGGCTGATGGTGTTGGTTGGCCGATTATAGGAAAGGAGTGATGCAAGTGGTTGGATTCCCGGGAGTTGCTTGACTCGTGGTTTAGATCTAAATCTTTGGGATTTATCGATTAGGTAAGGGATTTATTCATTCAAGTTTGATATTCTTCGTCATAGTATTCTCTATGTTAACCTGGCTTAGTGACCAAAGGTGTTATGGACCCTAATGGCAGCCAAGCATTAGGAGGGGTCAGATCTGAGACCCCAGCCCCTAAGTTCAAGAAGAGGGTCGTGTCTGTAGTTCGCGATTAGCCACCTGGGTGTGGACCAACATCTGAGCAGGAGAGTAGGCAGATAGTGGTAGTGTCGATTAACAATAGTACCGACGTGGAGGGCATCGTATTGTGAGTAATCAGGTGTGTAACCCTTACACACTTTCTTCGTTAATATGTATTAGTGTGCAAACTGCTAAAAGCCAGATTAACGGTTAGAATGGGTATGATACCCATGAGGGTAAAATCGAGGACTCCGGGTAAGTCTACTTTGTTTGGTTAACATTAAAATGCCTGATAAAATCTATATATGCCATGCCATGTGATCTCTAATTGCTAAGCATGATATTTATGCCTTGAAAAGTACGTACATTAATGGGTATGATAAGAGGAGGGGGAAGGATGATTCAGACTGTCACCAGTGGTTTTGACCACACAGTGGGTTAGCCCCGCTTTCTATATGATTATTGTAACTAGTCTCAATGGTTTTGACCACCAGTGGTTTGGTACCACATGTTGTTGTTCTTTTGACTTGTCCTAGTGGTTTGGTACCACAGTGGGTTGGCCCCACATATTGGTATACAGGATTGTCATCAGTGGTTTTGACCACAAGAAGGGTTGGCCCCATCATATTATTTCGTGACTACGGTCATCAGTGGTTTTGACCACACTTACATTATTTGTGACTACGGTCACCAGTGGTTTTGACCACCAGTGGTTTTGACCATACGGGGTAGATACATGAGTTCGGATGGTTAGGTGGGGTTGCATGACTTGCATGTTAATTTATGAAATTGTGTAAAGGCTTGATAATATCGGGATGGGGATTTATACGCTGAGTCTCGTTGACTCACCCCTTCCTCTGCATTTTTGCAGATGATTCGTAGATCGCGAATGCAGAGTAGAAGGCACTTCGAGGTGGCCATGTGCATTTTCTTTTGGTTTTTCTTTTAAAATTCTATTTCGGTTTTACTTACTTTAAAATTTGGTTTTGGGTTGTAATAACCATTAAATTTTATTTTGGAGTTTATTTATCTATTTTATTTTCATGGAAATTTGTATAAATTAAATAAAATGGCATGCCTAAATAACTTATTAATTGAATGTTTTCTAAATTCACAAAAATTATCGGGTTTTTCTAGAACTTCACCTTCGGATAGATAAGTGAACTTGTAAGATTAACAAAGTATCGAGTTTTTTTAAAGCTAAATTCAAAACAGTTTTAGTAATACTTTTAAATCAACTCGGTTTTTCATAACATCAAAAGTTTTCCTTAAATTAGAGACGGCAACTTGTTTTCAAATTGTTTTCTTCCTTGTGACATACCAGATTCAGTCGTAGCGTTTTGATTGGGTTTGGGGTGTTACAAAGAAAAATAACAAATCCCAAAGTAAAGTTTAAGTGGCCTTATTACAAGAACCGAAATCCAAAACTTAAAGTAAATAAGAACTAAATTCAAATTAAATAGTGAAATTAATTGTCGAGCATGGCCACCACGAGTCCACCCCGGCTCCGGATCCACGATCTAAGCATTATTTGCAAAATGTAATGGAAGGGGTGAGTCACCGAGACTTAGTGTGTAAATCCCCATTCCAAAAGATGTTATGCTCTTACACAGATTCATATAATATTATGCATGTCATGCAACCCATTACCTAGTTATCCATCCGAGTCTCCCAAATCTACCCTCAGGCACCTAGCCATTTGGTGGTACCTAACCGATGGTAATCGGTTACAAATATTCATGTGTGGGCCAACCCACTTGTGGTACCTAACCACCGGTGACGATCCTCAAATTGATATGTGAGGCCAACCCAATCGTGGTACCTAACCACCGGGACAAGTCACAAATTAAGAACAAGTGGTACCTAACCACCGGTGGTTCCAAACCACCGAGACTTAGTCACAAAATCATGATATGTGGGCCAACCCACGTGGTACCTAACCACCGGTGATAGTCCCATAAATCATGCCTTCCCCCTCCTCTCATCATACCCATATGCTATGTATACATTTCTCAGTACAATATAATCATGCTTAATGCATAGGAAAATACAACATGGCGCACACAAGTTTCACATAGATCAAGCATGATATTCACCATAATGGACTTACCCGGAGTCCTTGCTTATACCCGGAAGGGTAACGTAATGTTTCCCACTGTTATTCTGACTTTTAACAAACACAACATTTAACATAACAACATATGAAGTGCGTAAGAGTTACACACCTATTTCTCGTACTATCGCACTCTCGACTTTAACACTATCACCACTCGAGACTACTACTACCGGCCTACAATCTTGCCCCGATACTGGCCCACAACCTAGCTCGCACTCTTGATACTGCTTGCTTCTTGTACTTAAGGGTTGGGTTCACAGATCC
This sequence comes from Gossypium rotundifolium, assembly GCA_025506655.1. Classification (NCBI taxonomy): domain Eukaryota; kingdom Viridiplantae; phylum Streptophyta; class Magnoliopsida; order Malvales; family Malvaceae; genus Gossypium; species Gossypium rotundifolium. Next base: position 161,453,249 of record CP106731.1, on the reverse strand, counting down.
ACCCCTTCCTGTCGTTTGGCTGGCATTCGAGTCCATGAATACACCTTGGTCATTAAATCACATTAAAGTAGTGAGAACAAACTAAAAGTAATCGGTGATCACGGCCACGACCTTTACCTAGATCGACAAATCCCAGAGCCTTGAGCTTGGCTAAACGATGATTGAATCCTTCATCTTCTTCTAGTTTCTAAGACAAGTAGTTACCACAGAGGTGATTCGCTTCTAAGAAGAACGAGTGAAATCAACGTGATATTGAGAAAGTGATGAAGATGAGAAAGAGATAGCAAAGAAGAAAATAATAGTGACTTACCAACTCGAGATGACGATTAGACAAGAGTCGCACAGAGTAAATCCAAAATAGAAGCCTAAAATGGAAATAAGATTTTAATGGTATGGTTAGGGTTTTGGTTCTTAGAGATAGAGAAACACTACCGAAAGGTGGCTAAAAGGGTTCGGCTATGGGAGAAGAAAGTATGGCAAAGAGGGTTCGGCTTTTAGGAAAATATTAAAGAGGAGAGGAGAGCTAGGGAGTTGCGGCAAAGAAAGGGAGAGAAAGATCACAAGAGAAAGGAAATCTTATCCCACTTGTTACCTTAATCCATATCCTCCCTTCAAGAGAGGCCTCCTTGGCACCAACTCCTCCCTTCATATTATCAACAAAACACAAGGATTAAAACTCCTATTTTCAAGATATTGTGACGTCCTCCCTTCCCCCTTGGAGTGCCGAATTTTAGCCCAAAAACTTGGGCCCCAAACGCCAAGATTGGCCCAAATCCTTTCCCTTAGTGACGCTACCACTTGCTCCTTGCGGACCACCTAATTTTGGGCCACAAGCCCACCTTGCAAAATAAACACAGTACCCATTTTAATTATGTCCTATAGCTCTTCGTTAGAAAATTACCTGTGCCTCACCCAAACTCCGAGCCCAATTCACACCCCTAAATCTCAAGCTAACACCTACACATATAATGCGCAGGCCCACTTAATCAGGATGTTACAAAAATTGATATTGATGCAGGTGAACTCATACTTCATGTAGGTGACAAGACAGTCACTCTTCAAGCTCTTGACTCAGCTAGGACATCAAGTGATAAAGGTGAGAAAGTTAATTCAATTGATAACCAATTTGATCAACCTTCTTTACAAGAACCACCACGAAACTACAACCCTGAACCTGATCCTAGGCCCCCTGCCAATAAAGAAGTAATTCATGAGGAACGAAGGCTTTAGATCGATAAGCTAGATGAGTGGAAGACACATTTCAAGGAGGAGTCAAAACCACACGAAGTGAAATCGAAGGAATCTCCAGATAAGCTTAAAAGAAAATCAAATTACTTCAAAATAGGAGATCAAGTACTGTTCGATAAAATAGACCCGCGACTCACCATATCAAACCCAAATATAAACGAAGAAACACATTTTAAAGTACTCAATGTCTTCCTTTACGGAACAGTTGAGATAAGTAATTCTACATTCGGCACTTTTAAAGTAAATGCCACTCGACTCAAACTATATAATGATAGCATGAGAAAGGATTTTTCACTCCTTAAATCACCGTAAAGGTACGAATGAGAGGTATTTCTATCTTAAGACTTTAAACAAGTGCTTCTCGGGAAGCAACCCGAGCACTAACCCCAGTTATTTTTATTCTCTTTCTTTTAGCACCTAACTACAAACTAACCAAGTTAATGAAGAGCAGAAATCTGCACTGCACGGCCTTACACACGGCAGTGGCCGTAGCCATGTGGATACTACGGACATTAGTACTGGCATGGCAGAGATAGTACGAGACAAGACGAGAAAACTATCTTCAAATCATGGGCTCCAACTACTACCACGGCCGTGCTACACAGCCGTGGCCGACACTGTTGAACCAACACGAGCGTGGCAACCTAATTACCAGGCATGTGTGAGATGATTGAACCACTGCACGGCTGTACAATATGGTCGTGGGACACAACACGTCCATGAGATACGGGCATGGGGATGTACTAGAGCTGAAAATTTCTATTTAAAACACCCCTCTCCCCTTCTCACCCATTCCCCATTCACTCTTCACTCCCTTCCATTTTCACTTTCCTCCTTTTTCATTCTCTAAACTATTGATCTCTACAATAGTCATGTCAAAGAATCGGAAGGATTCAAGCACAGTCCCCTTGTGGGAGACCGATCTGCATAAGTTCATGCTGGTCGCTTCATCCACTCGACAAGCCGAGGGTCTTTAATGCCATTTAACCTTTATTTTTCTTTTCTGATCTCTTTTATTTTCCTTCTCTTTGACTCTCTTATGCTTAATTTAGTTTATTTTATTTTAGTTTTTGGTTTTAGATTCTTCAGGCTACTTGGGAATCACACACCACGGCCTTAGAAATCACACCCACCTCGTGAACCATCTAATAATAAGGACCTTTCGGTCCATTGATCGATTTTTTAGTATTATTTCCCTTTTTACACTCTTTCTTTTTATTTTTCCTTTCTTTAAATTATAATTAGTATATTTTGAAGTATTCTTATTATTTCGTGGCTTCTTTATAAGATTCCCAAATTCTTCATCTAGCGTAGAGATTGTAGACAGCCACCATACCACGACCACTGCCAACTCAAGGAATCCATCCAAAAATCAGGAAGTTTCACTTCTTCTATATCTTATGATTCCATATATATCTTTGTACATTGAGGAAATGTACATCTTAAGTGTGGAGGGTGAAAATTTATTTAGAAAAGTTCCTAACTTTTGCATTATTCTCAAATCCCATAATGATATCTTGTCTTAAGCAATTTTCTCATATCACTAATTAGAATGAAATTCTATTAATTCATGATTTTTATTGATATGTTTTAGAATAAGTCATTGATAATTGTGCAATGATGATTTAAACTTTAGGAGACTAGAGAATCAAGCATGAAAAGTCTATTTAAAAAAATTTAATATTTTGTTAGGTTGTTCACCGAAATTAATTATTACTTTGAAGTTTGAAATTGATAAGGTTTTCATCAAAAACCCATAATTTTTTTGAGATTTTGAGCCTTTTAGAGCATACATTATTTTTGTGCTCACTTTATTGATTATGAGTGTGTCAACATTGATTTGTTATTCTAGAACTTGCTTCGAATATACATGTTGAGACCACATCTTTGATTTGATATACTAAGATGATAAAGGCACTTATGATTTAACCCACTTACTCCACTAAAAGCCTACCTTCATAATTAACCCCTACTGAGCCCTGTTGATCCTAACAACCCTTTTTATTGATTCACCCACTAATATTAACCCAAAGCCCATCTTGTATTTGTTATCACCATTCCTTTTGACTACCCTTCTTTCGAGACTTGATTTGATCAGTTGCCTAATTATTTTAGTTTCAGTAGTTGAAATTTTCTCATATTATGTATTTACTTGATTTGTTCTTAAAAAATGAAGTATAATCATTATTAGTTCTATAATTAAGTGAGCTTATACGTTTAAATTCAACATATTTAGAAGAAGCTCGTATTATTAGTATTTCAAGTTTTCAATTTATGTAATTATTTAGGATTAGTTCATTTTTCTAGTTAGGTAAATTGTCAATTCAACCTCGATATTAACTCTTCTAATTCAACCTTTATCCACACCTTTAACCTAAGCCTGTTACAACCCTTTTTAAAGACCTTTTGATTTGTGTATCATCTCATTTTATAAAGGTGGAGATTTGATTTTCAGGAAAGCCTATGGGATTAGCTTTTCATGTTTGACTGTTGAGTGCTTTAGTTTGAACCTTAAACACCTTGACTGATTTGTGTGAATTTTTAGTGAGGATGTCAATCCTTGTCAATTTTGAATTAAAGGTAATTATTTAGATAAGGGGAAACACCTATGTTTTTGTGCTATAAACTTATGACTTTGATTGTTTGAATCTTTAGGATTCTTTGAGTTAAATTATCGATGTATAAATTATTTATGAATTATGATAAAACATTATCGATGAATATTATGAATTGAGGAAGTTCGTTTTAATTGTGAGTTGAGAATTTTGCTTGAGGACAAGAAAAAGCTTAAGTGTGGGGGTATTTGATAAACCATAATATGAACATATTTTAATCCCATATTTAGCATGTTTTTGGGTGATTTATCCCTTTAATTGTGGAATTTGGTGCTCTTAATCTTTTGTTTTCATGTTTTATACTTAGGAGAGCACCGGAGGATGAAAAGAATGTGAAATGGGTCAAAGACAGATAAAATGGGCCTAACAAGAAATCGACACAGCCTGGGCCCAAGACCACACGATCATGCCTTCTTAACAAACCCGAACACGACCTGGCCTCATTAACAAACTATTCAGAATAGGGTACTCAGAGGCAAATAAAGCCATTCTAAAAGCCTATATAAAGACCCTAGAGGCCAACCTTCAAGGGAGCGTTTTAGCAGGGCGTTCAGCTAGGCGAAAGAGCCAAGCTAGAGGGGCCAAATTGTGGGATTCACTCGAAGTTGATTCATCTCAAGAAGCCAAAATCATACTCAAGACTAAGGATCTCTCCTTTAATTCCTTCAAGGGGTTTTAGGGTTTTTCCTATGTTTTGTTTTATCTTTTCTTCTAAGATGTATTCTTTTATGATTATGAACTAAACCCCTCAAATACCTGTGGGGGATGAAACCTAAGACGGATCTTGTTATTGTTTTCTGAGCTGTATGATAAATACTTGATTTGTTCTTAACTATGTGTGCTTAATTCTTGTTTTGGTATTTCAGGATATTGATTCAAGCATTTATGCTCTTAGGCAGAGGAAGAGTAGACCCTGTTTAAGAGTAAATCTAGCATAGTTAAGCGGAGTTGATCGCAACCCTAGAGATAGGATGACGAAAATCTGCTGGATTAAGGTCAAACCTAATATAGGAGTCCATAAATCAAGATAATGCAATTCTAGGGGTTTTAATTAGAAAGAGATTTCAATTAATCAACCTAGGGTTAGACGTTAATAGCCTCAAAAGAGGTACTAATATAAATTAGGGAATCCTACGGATCAAGTCAAGTGAATAAATTGTCTGGTTCAGAGTTAGATAGCAAGTGAAGTCTAGGTGGATTCTTCCTCGGGTATTGTCTTAATCAAATTGGTTTTCCCACAAGTATCTCCGCAATTTCATCTTGGTGTCTTAGCATCTTTAGCTTAGTATTTAGTCAATTTTAGATTAGATAAACAAATTCTCTTAATTCTTAGGCTAAATAATAGAAAGAGAGTTAATATTAGTACTTTTAGTTCCTTTGGGTTCGACAATTAGGTCTTGCCACTAAACTATACTACTGTTCGATAGGTGTGCTTGCCTCCATCATTGTCTTAGTTAGTTTCCAGGTTCGATCATTCTTTTATTAAAATTTTAAGACTCTGACACACGATCAGCAAACTGTATTTAGCTCGACATTCGACGCATCGTCTAACTTCCGTTTGTTTACCAAAAACTCTTTTAACACTTTTTCTGAATTGGGCATTTGTAAAAAACTTCAATAAACTATAAGTTAATATGTAATTTTTTAAAACTTTAAGAAATTTATCGAATCGTTTATCCGCGGTCTTTCTTCATCACCGTAAGACCCCAAACCCAAATTAAAAATCATGATCGATCGGCATGCCACCAAGAAGAATTAGTAAAACATGTCACATTTTGGAAAACATTTGTCAAGTTTAAACATATATTCTCGAGGACTTAATGATTTGATAATTTATAAAAGATATAACTTTATAAGATGCCTTTAAAAAAACCCCAAAGTTTAGTACTTGTCTTAGTTTAATTTAAACGTAAAATTTTACATGTCCATTAGCGATGAAAGCCCAAAATAAAACCGAGACAAAATATAAAGCTAGTGGCCCACGACCTTATTACAACAAAATATAAAACCCATTAATTAAAAATATTAAAATAAATAAACTAAATGAAGTCTTCTTGTTGTAACATAGAATCTCTCGCATGGCCACCTTGCGCTCTCTCTAGCTCAAATTGCTGCACTAGGTGCTATCTAAAAGATGTTAAATAATAGGGTGAGTCACGAGACTCAGCAGCAACCCTCACGCACCATTAGATTGGGCCTTAGCCCACAGAATAGATAATAGATCATATTATATTAGAAAATATGCCAAGCCTAACCCAATCCTAGGTTTCCATCCACTACACACCACCCTTACACGCCATTCACACCATTGAGGATTTCTATAATCAACCCACACCACTATACACCATCGATCATGGCAAAAGCCACTACAATGATCATGGCATAAGCCACTACAATGCACCATGGCATAAGCCACTACAATAGATCATGGCATAAGCCACTACAGCAGAACACTTCCCCTTTCATTTCACCCAACCCCGTGCAAACACAGAAACTAGCATACATGTTTATCACATCAAATCAATAGAACCATTCACTTTAGAATGAGAGAGATCATTAACCAAGTGATTTTCCTTTACCCTCCTCGAGCTTCAACCATTATGCCGGTATTTTGACTTTTAACAGAATATAGCAGATTTATATACATGTATTAATAAACAATATAGATGGTGTGGAAAGTTACACACCTAATATCGCGTAGTACTATACTCTTAGTCGATATCCTTGCTATCCGGATCTACTATCCTCAGTCTATAACTTGGTTCAAGAAAAACCAGAAAAACACGAAGATTTTGCCTCCCATACATTCGACCAAGGGTTAATAAATACTTGAATTTACACGTTAAAACTAATAGATCTCCTTACCTTGAAATCTCGAAAGTAACACGATTCGTGTGTTACTAAACCCCGATTTAGAGATCTAAGCAATTAACTCCTCTTCAAATCTCGAAACACCTCAAATAAGAGAGAAATAATAGATTAGTTTCTAAATAGCCATTCGGCTAGAGACTTTGAAAAGCTGAAAAAGATTTGGAATCTCTCGAATCAATACTTACCTAAAATTTCTTTCAGATTTCGGCACAAGAAGACACCCCAGAGTGATTTCGACAAACACAGGAGATGAGATCTCATGATTTCAGCTTTTATGAAAATCCCAGAACAGATGAACTGATGCGGTTTTGGCTTCTAGAAGTTCTGAGTGGTGTGTTTCGGCTTAAGTGGAAAGTGAAAAGAAAGCAAGGAGAGGCTTGAAGATTCGACTAAAGTGTCTGAAAGAGATGAGAAAGGAATCTGTCAGAGGATTCAGCCAGCTGAAGAAAAAGCAAAGAGAGGGAGAATGGAGTAGGAATTTCGTCAGAAAAAAGAGAAAAATGATGAGAACTTTGACAGTAAATTTTGGCACATACTTAGCCTATACTAAATCGATTCCCCCCTTTACAGAGTTTAATTTTTGGCCAACACTTGCCTTCCTGATAGATCCTCATCTTATCCCTTATCCCTATCAAATACCCATCCAAAAGGGACCTACATCACACCACTTCCTCCCTCCTTTATCAGCTTATATCACATATATTTTAAACACTAAATGTAATATCTGTGATTTAGGGGCTATGCATTTTTATTTGAACGTATGTGATTGCATGTCTGTGTGTGTGATTTGAATGTGATTTGGGGGCTTCAAGAACATTGGGGTGTAGGTAGGAGCCTTAGAGGTTATTAGATTTTTAAGCCCAAAAAGGGGAACTAAGGGAGTTAGGCCTTAAGGAGATTATTGTCTGGTTTAGAACACAAATAACCCAGTGGCAAGGTGGCAAGGAGGCACCACTTAGGGCCTTGTGAGGTGACGCCACAGGGAGTGAGAAGGGCCTAGGTTCGAGCAGCAAGGGAAGCATTTTGGAGTTGTATTTTACAGCAAGGAGGAGCAGTGGTGGACGGCACTGGGACACTAAGTGTATGAGCATTTGATTAAGTCAAATCCATTCAAAATTTAGCTAAGGAAGGAGGATAAGTGTTGACTCATTCAAATTTATTTTGAATGAGAGAAGAAGAGAAAAAGTAGGAGAAAAAGAAGGAAGCTGATAGAGGGAAGAAGAGTTGGCCGGCCAAGGGATTCCTTTGGTGACAAATTCGATCAGGTAGGTAAAGGAGGAGTAGCCGAAATTTCTTAAAGGGGTTTAGGTGCATTTTGGGTTTCTTTTCTTTCCCTAGTGTTGTACCGAAAATAGTAGTCGAATACTTTCAAAACCTATTTGCTTGTTCTAATTTCGTAAGACCATTAAAGTCACTTTCACCTCTTTTTCGTCTTCTCTTTGCTCTCCATAAGATCAAACCCATCACTTTCTCTTCTCTTTTCTTTTAACTTGGTCTAGCCGAAACCTCTCTCTCTCTCAAAGCATACCATTGCCGAATTCTTCTAGCCTTCTCCTATACTACTTTTCTTCCTCTCAAACTCAATTCTAAACCTATTCTTTTGGTGGCCAAACATTCCATCTCCATTTGGGAGTCTCAGTCGAATCTTATTATCCCTCATTCTCTCTTCTTTTTCGTAAACTCCGAAAGCCGAAACACCATAGCCGCAACCTTCTTTCCCTCATCTTTTTTCTTCTCACCATTCCTTCTATCATCAAAAGCCAAAGGTATTTCCAGGCTATAGCCGATTGATCTTAAGCACTAATAGCCGAAATCCAAAACACCCTTCTCCTCTTGTCGACATTTAGAGCTAGTGAACCATTTGCATTTTGCTCACTCTATTCGGTAGGGATTGATTTCCTGTTCTTTTCTTTCTTTGACTGTCAAAAAGCAAGACTCTAATCCCTCCTATTCTCTTTGGTCGAAACCTTGAAGGGGGATTTCGAAATTCATTTGTAGCCGTCTATAAGGGGAGATCATTCGGGATTTGAATATCCAAGGTAAGTGAAGTGTGACCTTAGGCTGAAGGCCATTTACTTTGTTCATCAAATGTTAGAATCGAATCTAACATATACCATGTAGGGATTTCGACATCTCCATGGACAAGTGATATTTTTGGGATTCAGTAATCGCGTTAGAAATCAGGTGTGTAACCCTACACTAAATTCCCGATAGTTTAATAATAATTATGTTAATCATGTGTTAGTGAAGTGACAAATAAACATGGCTAAGGGTACCATTTAATGGTTCAGTGTATTCGTGCACGTTAGCCCTTAACACTGTAAATAATGTTTAACAACATTGATGTGAAAAGAATGTGGAATTCGTTATGATTTTGGGGTAAGGTAAATTGCATGATAAATAGCATGTTTCGTATGTTGCATGGGCATATGGGTGATTATTTTAAAGGGGAAGTGATCTGGTGGTTTTACCACATTATCCGTAACTATGTCACATATTATAAACCGTGACTCACACATTATCCGTGGCTATTCCACAATTATAAGAGCGATGTGCGATTGATCGCAATGATCGCCTTCGATGGTGTGTAGCGGATAGAGGGTCAATTTAGTAATCCCACGGTGTGATTATTAGGTACGGGTGATGTGCGAGGATGGATATCTAGGTGGGTTTGGGTTGCATCATTGTTATATTGGCTCGTATGTGATATGATATGTTATGACCGCTTTGGGAGTCTGTGATGGTTGTTACACATCGAGTCATGACTCACCCTTTGTGGGCTAACTTTTGTAGATGGCACTCAATAAATGGACCGGTCAAGGAACTTGGTGGTGGCCATGCACAATTCGCTTTTATTTCTGCTCTTTATTAAGTTTATTTGATTTAGTTTGGGTTATATTTTGATGTAATAAGGCCATTATCACTTAACTGCTTTTATTTATGCTTTTAAATTTTTAATATGATACTAACAACATCGAATAAGACGATTAAACATTTTTCGAGAACAACATCAATTGTTTTAAAACCCAAACACCTACGGTTTACAAGTTAATAATAATAAACTCTAAAATCTGGTATTTCTTTTAACTTGTAACTTTTGTAGTATGAAAATAACGTTTAGCACAAAACTAAATTACAACACGGTTTTAACTTGAGAACAATCCAAACCTATTTTCTTTAAAATCACCAAGATTTTCAAAATGTCATACGAGACGTAACTACGTTTTACTCAAAGAGCATGCCAGATCCGGTCAGGGCTCGTGGGCCGAGTTTGGGGTGTTTCAATTTTGGTATCAGAGCCCAATTCAAAACTCAGCCTTGAGGGCTTTTTGGGCCCAAAAACATTTTTCTTATTTTGAAGTTGGGTTTTACTAAAGAATGAGCAGGTTTTCTGGCATGGCACCTGAGTCTCCAGCCCGAAGTCCACCAGGTAAGTACCCCTAACCATTGTGTGATTTGTATGTGGGTGTTATGGGGACGTACATTAGTAGATTAGGAACTATTGAACCCTATGATTAGCTTACTCCAACATCGAATTACATAAAATTTAAAGTCTAACCAAACAAACCTGTAAGTGAGTCACCGAGTTAAAGGTGTAGCAACCGTTGTGCGCATGTTTAGGATTGGATTCAAAGGGAGCTTGGTATTTAAGCAATCCTAGTGACTCACCTCCTCTTCGCTCAAATCCTACCTGGTGTGTAGTGACGGTTCACCCTAACCAAGAGGACTTAATCACAGGCTAAAATCAATAATTAAAACCCGAAAGGGACCAATCACCTTGTTTTGTACAACCTTAAAAATTAAACCTTGGTTATAAAATTCCAAAGTACCCTTGATTCGAAAAATGACCAAAATACCCCTGATTTGCAAATTGACCAAATTACCCCTAACTTGTAAAATTACCAAAACACCCACGGTATGGAAGGTGTCGAAGTACCTCCGAATTGAAAATTTCCAAATTTCCCTTATTTCGTAAAATCATCTGGAACCATATTTTACAAAATTATTGAAATGCCCCTAGTTTGTAAAATTACAAAAATACCCTCAATTTATAAAATTACCATACTACCCCCGATTCCTTTTATCAAAATATTCCTATTTTGTAAAAATACCAAAAATCCCTATTTTGCAAAATTTCAAAATACCCTGATTTGGAAAATAGCCAAAATACCCTATAAGATAAATTACGAAAATACCCCTGGGTTGGAACGGACGAAAATGTTCGAGAGATGAATGTGTGTAGTAAATACTACTGAATGAATGTGTTTTCCCTGAATTAGGGTAGAAAACTGGGAATGAAAACCTTGGAATGATCAAAAGAACTGCCCCTAAATTTCTTTACATAAAATTGTTCGTGGATAATTAGTGGAACAAAAACTAATGCATAAAATTTCTTAAATCAGCTTAAATCGCGATCATAGGCATGAGTTCTAAAGGACGTGGTCATAATGTGCGTGGCCGTGGTAGAGACCGAATGACCATGTCAGAACCCGTTAGGTCTGGTCAAGGGTCCGAGAATGAGATGCCACCACCACCAGCACCAGCTGCTGGTGTTGAATATCAAGACCAGACGGGGGATAATGTAGTATCGCAGGCGATGCTGCGAGTTCTTGAGAGGGTGGCTGGAGCAAGTGGAGGTATAGGAGCTTGGAAGTCTGTACATGAGCGACTCTAAGCCAATGCAGCTGAGGTTTTCCGTGGTATATCTGGTGTGGTGCCCAATACGGCTGAGTATTGATTGGAGGCGACGGAGCGAATTATGGATGATTTAGACCTGACTGCTAAGAAGAAACTAAAAAGCATGGTGTCGCTTCTCCGCGATGAGTCATACCAATGGTAGCTCATGGTTCGAGATGGTGTTGCCGCGGATGATCTTACTTGAGAGTATTTTAAGGCGACGTATCAGAAGAAGTATATTGGGACTAGCTATATTGATGCTTGTGAGGAAGGCGTTTACGAGGTCGGTTTAGGGAATAAGTCCGTAATAAAGTGCAGGCGTAATTCCTAAGGTTGAGCTGATACACTTGAGGTATTGTGGCTACGGAGCATGAACGATGTGTCCGATTTGAGGACAGACTGAGGGATGACATGAGATTGTTGATTACTCCACAGCAGGAGCGAGAGTTTACCGTGTTGGTAGAAAAGGCTAAGGTAGCCAAAGGAGTTAAGGAGTTTGTGAGACAGAACACGGACAAGAATAGGAAAAAGAGAGGTTTTGGATCATCAGGGTCATCTAGGAATGTCCAAAAGAGACCTAGAACGGATGGGTCGCGAGGTCAGCAAGTTGCTACGGGAGGACAGTATTGTACTTATGCTCAGTGTGGAAAGATGCACTTGGGAGAGTGTTGGAAGAAGACGGGAGGATGTTTTAAGTGTGGGTCCAAGGATCACATAATTAAGGACTGTCCTATGAAAACAGATGGGAGCCACCAGTAGTCGTGGTCTTAATTAGGTTTGGAAGGGTGGACAAGAACCACCATGGGTCATGGTCCATTTGGCGAGAGGTAATGGTTCGAAGAGGTTGGGGAACACCAAGAGGTGTTGGTAACACGGAGGCGAGATAGTCGGTCTAGTGTATGCAGTCACGGAGGAGGATGGTGATGCACCTAATGTCATAACTGTATGTTCCTTATCTCCGGATTACCCTTTATCGTTGATAGATATTGGGTCAACTCATTCATACATTGCTAGTAAGGTGTCCGAACTCGCATGTGAACTCCGAGATCTGCACCTAGGAAGATGACTATACTTAGTCCTTTAGGGCAATCAATAGAATTAGATAAACTCTTTAAGGCGTTACCTTTGGAAGTTCGAGCGCAATTTCCAACCGACTTAATGGAGCTGCCATTCGAGGAATTTGATCTAATCTTAGGCATAGAATGGTTAGTGAAGTACCATGCGAGTGTAGATTGTACTGCTAAGCACATGTCGTTAAGAACTTCTGACGACAAAGAGGTGGTGGTAATGGGCGAGAGACGGAATTGCTTATCAAATGTAGTATCTGCCCTTAAGGCAGAGAAGATGGTAAGAAAAGGGTGTGTAGCTTTTTTGATATTGATCAGTGCCTTGGAGGCTAAGGAAGCAGCTGTAGGAAGAGTTAGAACAGTAAGGGAATTTGTGGATATCTTTCTGGAGGAGCTGCCTGGGTTACCCCCGGATAGGGAGGTGGAGTTCGAAATTGATTTATCGGGATCACTCCTCGTGTCAATTGCTCCATACCGAATGGCACCAAAGGAGTGTCTCCATATCGAAATTAATTTATTGCCGGCTACATACTGGATCGTGGGTTTATTCGACCTAGTGTGTCTTCATAGAGAGCACCGGTCCTATTCGTGAAGAAAAAGGACGGTACTATGCGCATGTGCATAGATTACCGGCAGTTGAATAAGCTGACCATCAAGAACAAGTATCCATTGCCAAGGATAGATGACTTGTTCGATCAGCTTAAGGGGGCCGTGGTATTCTCAAAGATAGATCTAAGGTCAGGATATCATCAGCTTAAGGTGAAGGAAGTAGATATCTATAAGACAGCTTTTCGGACTAGGTACGGGCATTATGAGTTCTTGGTAATGCCGTTCGGATTGAAAAATGCCTCAGCAGCATTTATGGATATGATGAATCGGGTTTTCCAACCCTACCTGGATCGGTTCGTTGTTGTGTTCATAGACGATATCTTGGTGTATTCCAAGTCTGAGGAAGAACATGAAGGAAGTTACGTTCTTAGGACATGTGGTGTCTGCTAAAGGAATAAGGGTGGATCCTCGGAAGATTGAGGCAGTATTGGATTGGAAACCACCTAAGTCTGTGGCAGAAGTTCGTAGTTTCTTGGGACTAGTAGGCTACTACAGGAGATTTGTTGAGGATTCTCGCCAATAGCGGTACCTTTGACGGTTGTTAAGGAATGAGGTACCTTTCGATGGGCGGATAAGCGGCAGGAAAGTTTTGAGAAGCTTAAGAAAGTTTTGACAAAGTCTCGATTTTGATTCAGCCTAAGGCAGGGAAGGACTCTGTGGTATATTGTGATGCTTCCCATACGGGATTGGGATGTGTTCTCATGTAAGATGGGAAAGTGGTCGCTTATGCGTCTCGGTAATTGAGGCCTCATGAGGTTAACTATCATACGCATGATCTGGAGTTGGTGGCGGTAGTATTCGTTCTAAAAGTATGGAGAAAGGTCGGCGATCTACACGAACCACAAGAGTCTGAAATATTTGTTGACTCAGAAGGAGCTAAATTTGAGACAGCGAAGATGGGTCGAGTTGGTAAAAGATTATGATTGCTTAATAGAGTATCATCCGGGCAAGGCAAATGTAGTGGCAGATGCCCTAAGTCAGAAAGTAGTGTCAGATTTAAGGGTGATGTTTGCACATCTTAGCCTCTATGATGATGGAAGTTTGCTAGCAGAGTTGCAAGTGAAGCCGACATGGATAAGTCAGGTAAAGGAAAAATAGTTGGTAGATGGAGATCTAAGTGCTAAGCTGCTACAGGTACAAAATGGGGAGTTGGAAGACTATGGTGTAAATAGTGATGGAGTGCTATGTTTTCGGGCAAGGTCTCAGATGTCAAGGATGAGGAGTTAAAGCGAGAAAATTCTTCAGAATCGATAGTGGCCCTTATGCTATGCATCCCGGAGGAAGTAAGTTATATAGGATTTACGGGAACAGTTTTGGTGGCCTGGTCTTAAGCGGGAAGTTACAGAATTGGTAGGGAAGTGCTTAACGTGTCAGCAAGTCAAGGCTGAACACCAAGTACCGTCAGGATTGCTTTAGCCGATAAAGATTCCGCAATAGAAGTGGGAGAGAATTACCATGGACTTCGTTAGTGGGCTTCCCCTTACGCCTACTAAGAAGGACTCGAAATGGGTGATAGTAGATCAGTTGATGAAGTCTGCACATTTCATACCAGTGCAGGTTGACTATTTGTTGCAGAAATTGGCAAAGTTGTATGTAGTAAAAATTGTGAGGCTGCACGGAGTGCCGGTGTCGATTATCTTAGATAGGGATCTGAGGTTTACATCTCAGTTTTGGAAAGCATTACATCAAGCTTTGGGCTCCAGATTGGACTTCAGTAAGGCATTCCATCCGAAGTCAGATGGCCAATCTAAGTAGGTAATTCAAGTGTTGGAGGAAATGTTGAGAGGTTACGTGATAGACTTCAGAGGGAGTTGGGAGGAGTTCTTTCCTTTAGCGAATTTACGCACAATAATAGCTATCGTGCAAGTATTCGATGGCACCGCACTGAACCAGATGGATGTATGTCGTACTCCTCTGTAATGGGAGAACGTCGTGTTTTGGGTCCAAAGATTGTGGCAGAATTGGAAGAAAAGGTTAGAGTGATTCGGATACGGTTGAAGGAGGCATCCGACGAGCAAAAGTCATATGCAGATCTTAAGCGGAAGGAGAATGAGTTTCCTGTGAGAGATCATGTGTTTCTCAAAGTTTCGCAGTGGAAGAAGGTGATGAGATTTGGTCGCAAGGGAAAGTTAAGTCCTAGGTTTTTAGGACCTTATCCGATTCTGAAGCGAGTTGGACCAGTAGCGTATCAGTTAGAATTGCCTTCGGAGTTGGAGCAGGTACACAATGTGTTCCATATTTCAATACTATGTTGTTACTGATCAGATCCATCTCATGTGATACCGGTTGAGGAGGTAGAGCTGAGACTGGATCTCTCCTATGTGGAAGAGCCGATTCAGATTCTAGAACGGGATGTGAAGGGGCTTCGGAGGAAATCAGTTCCTCTAGTCAAAGTATTATGGCGTAACCATGGATCAGAGGAAGCTTCGTGGGAGCCAGAGGAAGCAATGCGATAGCAATACCCTCACTTATTTTAGCCAGGTAATTTCGAGGTCGAAATAATTTTAAGGGGGTAGAACTGTAATATCCATGATTTAGGGGCTATGTATTTTTATTTGAACGTATGTGATTGCATGTCTATGTGTGTGATTTCAATGTGATTTGGGGGCTTCAAGAACCTTGGGATGTAGGTAAGAGCCTTAGAGGTTATCAAATTTTTAAGCCCAAAAAGGGGAACTAAGGGAGCTAGGCCTTAAGGAGATTATTGTGTGGTTTAGAACACAAATACCCAGTGGTAAGGTGGCAAGGAGGCGCCACTTAGGGCCACGTGAGGTGACGCCATAGGGAGTGAGAAGGGCCTAGGTTTGTGCAGCAAGGGAAGCGTTTTGGAGTTGTATTTTACAGTAAGGAGGAGCAGTGGTGGACGGCACTGGGACACTAAGTGGATGAGCATTTGATTAAGTCAAATCCATTCAAAATTTGGCTAAGGAAGAAGGATAAGTGTTGACTCATTCAAATTTATTTTGAATGAGTGAAGAAGAGAAAAAGTAGGAGAAAAAGAAGGAAGCTGATAGAGGGAAGAAGAGTTGGCCGGCCAAGGGATTCCTTTGGTGACAAATTCGGTCAGGTAGGTAAAGGAGGAGTAGCCAAAATTTCTTAAGGGGATTTAGGTGCATTTCGGGTTTCCTTTCTTTCCCGAGTGTTATGCCGAAAATAGTAGTCAGAATACTTTCAAAACCTATTTGCTTAAGCCGAATTTCAGAAGACCATTAAGGTCACTTTTAGCCTCTTTTTCGTCTTCTCTTTGCTCTCCATAAGATCAAACCCATCACTTTCTCTTCTCTTTTCTTTTAACTTGTTCTAGCCGAAACCTCTCTCTCTCAAAGCACACCATTGCCGAATTCTTCTAGCCTTCTCCTATACTACTTTTCTTCCTCTCAAACTCAATTCTATACCTATTCTTTTAGTGGCCAAACATTCCATCTCCATTTGGGAGTCTCAGCCGAATCTTATTGTCCCTCATTCTCTCTTTTTTTTTGTAAACTTCAAAAGCTGAAACACCATAGCTGCAACCTTCTTTCCCTCATCTTTTTCTTCTCACCATTCCGTCTATCATCAAAAACCAAAG
Organism: Gossypium rotundifolium; assembly: GCA_025506655.1. Classification (NCBI taxonomy): domain Eukaryota; kingdom Viridiplantae; phylum Streptophyta; class Magnoliopsida; order Malvales; family Malvaceae; genus Gossypium; species Gossypium rotundifolium. The sequence goes on along the minus strand of CP106731.1, from coordinate 161,436,594 downwards.
GTATTTCCAGGCTATAGCCGATTGATCTTAAGCACTAAGAGCTGAAAACCAAAACGTCCTTCTCCTCTTGTCGACATTTAGAGCTAGTGAACCATTTGCGTTTTGGTCACTCTATTCGGTAGGGATCTCTTCTTTGTTGATTTCCTGTTCTTTTCTTTCTTTGACGGTCAAAAAGCAAGACTCTAATCCCTCCTATTCTCTTTGGCCAAAACCTTGAAGGGGGATTTCGGGATTCGTTTGTAGCCGTCTTTAAGGGGAGATCATTCGGGATTTGAGTATCCAAGGTAAGTGAAGTGTGACCTTTGGCCGAAGGCCATTTACTTTGTTCATCAAATGTTAGAATCTAATCTAACATATACCATGTAGGGATTTCGACATCTCCAAGGACAAGTGATATTTTCGGGATTCAGTAATCGCGTTAGAAATCAGGTGTGTAACCCTACACTAAATTCCCGATAGTTTAATAATAATTATGTTAATCATGTGTTAGTGAAGTGACAAATAAACATGGCTAAGGGTACCATTTAATTGTACAAAGGTATTCGATGCGTTAGCCCTTAACACTCGTAAATAATGTTTAACAACATTGATGTGAAAAGAATGTGGAATTCCGTTATGATTTTGGGGTAAGGTAAATTGCATGATAAATAGCATATTTCATATGTTGCATGGGCATATGGGTGATTATGTTAAAGGGGAAGTGATCTAGTGGTTTTTACCACATTATCTGGTGACTATGTCACATATTATAAATCTGGTGACTCTGTCACATTATCTGGTGGCTATGCCACAATTATAAGGGCGATGTGCAGTTGACTGCAGTGACTACCTTCGATGGTGTGTAGCGGATGGAGGGTCGATTTAGTAATCCCCACGGTGTGATTGGTCGGTACGGGTGATGTGTAGAGGATAGATATCTAGGTGGGTTTGGGTTGCATCATTGTTATATTGGCTCGTATGTGATATGATATGATATGTTATGACTGTTTAGGAGTTTGTGAAGGTTGTTACACATTGAGTCTGTTGACTCACCCTTCGTGGGCTAACTTTTTGCGGATGGCACTCAGTAAATGGACCGGGTCGGCAAGAACTTGGTGGTGGCCATGCACAGCTCAGTTTTATTTCGGTTTCCTTATTAAGTTTATTTGATTTATTTTGGGTTATATTTTAATGTAATAAGGCCATTATCACTTAATTGTTTTATTTATGCGTTTTAAATTTTTATTATGATACGAACAACATTGAACAAGACGATTAAACATTTTCGTAAAACAACATCAATTGTTTTACTTTTCAAATTAATAATAATAAACTCTAAAATCCGGCATTCTTTTAACTTGTAACTTTTGTAGTATGAAAATATCGTTTAGCACAAAACTAAATTACAACACGCTTTTAACTTGAGAACAATCCAAACCTATTTTCTTCAAAATCACCAAGATTTTCAAATGTCATACGAGACGAACTTCGTTTTACTCAAGGAGCATGCCGATCCGGTCAGGCTCGTGGGCAGTTTGGGGTGTTTCACTAAAACTCCTAAATTTTAGCCTTGTGCCATCCCTCCTAGCTTCCTCTTTAGGTGCCGAATTTGGCCGAGAAACATGGGCTCCAAGTGGCCAAAACTTGGGCCTTCTCCTTTGCCATTAACGCCAACTCCCTTTCCTCTTAGTGGCTCCATTTTGCCACTGGCCACAAGCCCGTAATGTTAATTAACCTACCAAAACTTTATTTTAAGCCATTGAGTGTCTAACAAAATATTTAATCAAGGCCTCAGCCCAAACCTGAACCCCTTTTGCACCTCAAATTCTCAAATTAATATCTTATGCATATAACACATAAAATGCACAAGCCCGATAACTCGGGATGTTACAGTTCTACCCCCCTTAAAAATAAATTTTGGCCTCGAAATTTACTTGATCAAAAGAGATGGGGATACTGTTGTCGCATAACATCCTTTGGCTCCCATGTCGCCTCCTCCGCTCCGTGGTTTCGCGATAAAACCTTGACCAAAGGGATGGACTTCCTTCTCAACACTTTTACGTCTCGATCCAAGATTTGCACTGGCTCCTCCCCAAAAGACAAGTCTTGCCTTACTTCAATCTCTTCCACCGGCACAATGTGCGATAAATCAGAATGGTAACGTCTTAGCATCGAGACATGAAATATGTCATGTATCTGCTCCAACTCTGGAGGCAACACCAAGCGATAAGCCACTGGGCCCACACGTTCTAGTACCCGATACGGCCCAATAAACCAAGGACTTAAATTACCCTTCTGTCCAAACCTCATTACCTTCTTTCATGGAGATACTTTCAAAAAGACTTGGTCTCCTACTACAAATTCCATTTCCTTCCATTTTAGATCTATATAAGATTTCGCCGATCGACGCCTCCTTCAACCGAAGCTCAGATTAACTTAATCAAACACCCCAAACCAAATTTCACAAGCCCCGACCGGATCTCGCCATGCTCCTTGAGTAAAACGTGGTTAAGTTTCAGAATGACATTTTGAAAATCTTGATGGTTTTTTTAAAGAATATAAATTTGGATTGTTCTCAAGTTAAAACCGTGTTGTAGTTTAGCTTTGTACTAAAACGATATTTTCATATTTCAAAAGTTACAAGTTAAAAGAAATGCGATTTTAGAGTTTATTATTAACTTGAAAACTGTAGGTGTTCGGGTTTCAAAACAATTGATGTTGTTTTACGAAAATTGTTTAATCATTCTGTTCGATATTGTTCACATCATAATAAAAATTTAAAACGCATAAATAAAACAGTTAAGTTATAATGGCCTTATTACATCAAAACATAACCCAAAATAAATCAAAATAAACTTAAAAACAAAAACCAAAAAAACTGAGCTGTGCATGGCCACCTTTAAGTTCCTGCCAACCCGGTCCATTTACTGAGTGCCATCTGCAAAATGTTAGCCCACGAAGGGTGAGTCAACAGACTCGATTATAATGACCATCACAGACTCCCAAAACATTCAAGGCATATTATATCACATAAAACAATTGTAAATAATGATGCAACCCAAACCACCTAAATCCAACCTCTACACATTACCCGTACCTACTGATCACACCGTGGGGATTACTAAATCGACCCTCCATCTGCTACACACCATCGAAGGCAATCGCTGCAGTCAACTGCACATCGCCATTATAATTGTGGCATAGCCACCAGATAATGTGACAGAGTCACCAGATTCATAATATGTAACATAAGTCACCAGATAATGTGGTAGAAACCACTAGATCACTTCCCCCTTAACATAATCACCCATATGCCCATGCAACATTCAAAACATACATTTATCATGCAATTTACCTTACCCCCAAAATCATAACGGAATTCCACATATTTTCACATCAATGTTATAAAAAATTATTAACGAGTATTAAGGGGTAACGTACCTGAATTCGTTGTACCATTAAATGGTACCCTTAGCCATGTTTATTCGTCACTTCATTAACACATGCTTAACATTATTATTAATCTATTGGGAATTTTAGTGTAGGGTTACACACCTGACTATTCGTAGATCTAATCGAAATCTCGAAAATCCCGATCTAACATACTAGATCTCCTTTCCTACATTCAGCCAACACTAAGAACATTAGCAAAGAGGCCATTTGGCTATACAAAAAATCCCGAAGGGTTAATGCAACCAAAATCCTTACATTGCTGCCGATTTGGTTACCAACCAAATCCCGAAACTTCGTGATGATCCCCCTTGCAATCGGCTAAGCACTAATACACTCAAACTGTTAGTTTTCGGCTTTTGAATGAATAAGGAACAGATCTGAAACACTAGAACCCTTACCTAGATTGCTTAGCCAAATCCCAAAGATTTATCGAAAACTCCCTAAGACACCATAGTTAGAATCGACAACCTTCAATAGGTAGTATGGCCTTTGACTGAATAGTATGTCTCACTTACCTTAGATATCCGAAATCCCAAAAAATCTCCCTTAAACCGTCAGCTACAAGTGGATCCCGAATTCTTCCTTCATGGTTTCGGCCAAAGAAAATGAGAGGAATTAGATTCCTAGATTTCGACAATCAAAAGAAAAAGGAAAAGAAAGAAATCGAATGACAGGATCCCTTACCACAATGTTGAAACCGATTGCACCTTTGTTTGGGAAACACAGAGATTCGGCTTTGGTTTAAAGAGAAAAGATTAAGGGAGTTTCGGCAAGAAAAAGAAGATTTTGGCTTTTGATGACAGAAGAGATTGTGTGAAAAAGAAGAAAAAGAATGATGTTGAAACTCAGTTTATGGTTCGGCTAAGGTGAGAAAGAGGAAAAAAGAATGGTGAGTAGAAAAGAAAAAGAAAGTGATGGTGAGGCTTAAGAAAAATTCAACTTAGGGGATTTTGACTACTAGGTGACCGAATTTTTCATCCTAGAAGTCCCTTGGCCGGCCAACTCTCCTTCTCTCCACTCAATCCCCTCTTTTCCTCCTTCCTAGCCGAATCTCTAAGCTATTTGACCCAATCTACACTTCATCTATGAAGTGTCCTTGTGCCGTCCAACACTGCCTCTCCTTGCTGCAAAATAAAACTCCAAAACGCTTCCCTTGCTGCTCGAACCTAGGCCCTTCTCACTCCCTGTGGCATCACCTCACAAGGCCCTAAGTGGCGGCTCCTTGTCACCTTACCAGTTTAATTCTTGTGTCCTAAGCCACACAATAAACTCCTTAAGGCCTAGCTCCCTTAGTTCCCCTTTTTAGGCTTAAACATCCAGTAACTTCTAAGGCTCCTACCTACACCCCAAGGTTCCTGAAGCCCCCAAATCACATTCAAATCACAGACAAGCATGCTACCACATACATTTAAGTGAAAATGCATAACTCCTAAATCCAGGATATTACAGTTCTACCCTCTTAAAATAATTTCGACCTCAAAATTACCTGGCTAAAATAAGTGAGGGTATTGCTGTCGCATTGTTTCCTCTGACTCCCACGAAGCTTCCTCCGATCCATGGTTACGCCATAACACTTTGACTAGAGGGGCTAATTTCCTTCGAAGCACCTTCACATCCCGTTCCAGAATCTGAATTGGCTCCTCCTTATAAGACAGATCTGGTCTCAGCTCCACCTCCTCAACCGATATCACATGAGATGGACCTAATCAGTAACGATGTAGCATCGAAACGTGAAACACATCATGTATTTCCTTCAACTTCGAAGGCAACTCTAACTGATACGCTACTGGTCAAACCTGCTTCAAACTCTGATAAGGTCCTATAAACTTAGGACTTAACTTTCCCTTGCGACCAAATCTCATCACCTTCTTCCACGGCGAAACTTTGAGAAACACCTGATCCCCCATAGAAAACTCTATCTCCTTTCGCTTAAGATTCGCATATGATTTTTACCTGTCAGACGCCTCCTTCAACCGTGTCCTAATTACTTTAACCTTTTCTTCGGATTACGCCACAATCTCGGACCCAAAACCGACGTTCCCCGCCTTACATCCAACATGTAGGGGTGTGACATTTTCGTCCATATAGCGCTTCGTATGGTACCATCCGAATACTTGCTTGATAGCTTTTATTGTATGTAAATTTCGCTAAAGGCAAGAATTCCTCCCAACTCCCTCTGAAGTCTATAACGCAACCTCTCAACATATCCTCTAGCACTTGAATTACCCGCTCAGATTGGCCGTCCGACTGTGGATGAAATGCTGTACTGAAGTCCAATCTGGTGCCCAAAGCTTGATGTAATGCTTTCCAAAACCGAGATGTAAACCTCGGATCCCTATCCGAGATAATCGACACCGCACTCAAATGCGACCTCACAATTTCGCCACATACAACTTTGCCAATTTTTGTAGTGAATAGTCAACCCAGACCGGTATGAAATGTGCGACTTGGTCAACCGATATACTATCACCCATACCGAGTCCTTCTTAGTAGGCGTGAGGGAAGCCCACTAACGAAGTCCATGGTAATTCTCTCCCACTTCCATTGTGGAATCTTTATCTATCAAGCAATCTCGATGGTACTTGGTGTTCAGCCTTGACTTGCTAATACCTTAAGCATTTCCCTACAAATTCTGTAACTTCCCGCTTAAGAGCAGGCCACCAAAACTGATCCCGTAGATCCCTATACAACTTACTTATCCAGGATGCATAGCATAAGAAGTCATATCGCGATTCCTGAAGAATTTTCTGCCTTAACCCCTCATCCTTCGACATACAGACCTTGCCCTAAAAACACAGTCCTCTAGCATCGTTTACACCATAGTCTTCCAACTCCCCATTCTGTACTTGTAGTAGCTTAGCACTTAGATCGCCATCTACCAACTGTCTCTCCTTTACCTGACTTAACCACGTCGGCTTCACTTGCAACTCCGCTAGCAAACTCCCATCGTCATAAAGGCTCAAATGTGAAAACATCGCCCTTAACTCCGATACTACTTTCTGACTTAGGGCATCTGCCACAACATTCGCCTTGCCCGGATGATACTCTATTGAACAATCGTAATCTTTCAACAACTCCACCCACCTTCATTGCCTCGCACTCATCTCCTTCGGGTCAAGAATACTTCGACTCTCTTGTGGTCCGTGTAGATCACCGATCTTTCTCCATACAAATAGTGCATCCACACTTTAAGAGCGAATACCACCGCCGCCAACCTGCACTATCGTCGGATAGTTAACCTCATGTGGCCTCAATCGCCAAGACGCATAAGCGACCACTTTCCGCCTTGCATAAGAATACATCCCAATCTCAGATGGGAAGCATCATGATATACCACAAAGTCTTTCCCCGCTCCTACCGAATCAAACCGAGCCTCATCAATACTTTCTTAAGCTTCTCAAAACTCTCCTGCTGCTTATCCGCCCATACGAAAGATACCTCCTTTCTTAACAACTTCGTCAAAGGTGCTGCTATTGTCGAGAACCCTTCGACAAATCTCCTGTAATAGCCTACTAACACCAAGAAACTACGGACCTCAGCCACAGACTTAGGTGGTTTCCAATCTAATATTTCCTCAATCTTCCGAGGATCTACCCTTATTCCTTCGGCAGACACCACATGCCCTAAGAACATAACTTCTTTCAGCCAAAATTCGCACTTGCTGAACTTGGCATATAGCTCCTTTTCCCTTAACACTTGCAACACAACCCGAAGATGCTCATCGTGTTCTTCCTCAGACTTGGAATACACTAGGATATCATCTATAAACACAACGACATCATCCAAAAGTTGCTTCTCTTTAATTTGACTTGTCCACATAGGTCTTACTTGGAGTTCAGCCACCAGACTGCCATCCTCATACAGACTGAGATGAGTGAACATCGCCCTTAAATTCTCTATCGCCTTCCTACTTAACGTATCCACAACCACGTTAGCCTTACCCAGATGATATTCGATCGAGCAATCGTAGTCCTTCAAGAGCTCAATCCACTTATGTTGCCTCAGACTCAATTCCTTCTGGGTAAAGAGATACTTCAGGCTCTTATGGTCAGTGTAGATAAGTGACTTCTCCCCATACAAGTAGTGCCTCCAAATCTTCAGAGCGAACACTACCGCCGCCAATTCTAGATTATGCATAGGGTAGTTCAACTCATGCGGTCTTAATTGTTGAGACGCATACGCAACCACTTTTCCATCTTGCATCAACACACACCCCAAACCTGTGTGTGATGCATCACAGTAGACGGTAAATTCTTTTCCCGCCTCAGGTTGGATTAACACCGGTGCTTCTGTCAAGATTCTCTTCAGCTTCTCAAAGCTCTCCTGTTGTTTGTCAATCCACACAAATGATACTCCCTTCCTCAACAACTTAGTTAAAGGTGCCGCTATTGACGAGAACCCTTCAACAAACATTCTGTAATACCTGGCCAATCCTAAGAAACTTCAAACTTCTACCACAGACTTCGGCAGTTTCCAATCCAATACAGCTTCTATCTTCCGAGGGTCCACCCTAATTCCCTTTACGGAAACTACATGACCTAAGAAAGTTACTTCCTTCAGCCAGAACTCACACTTACTGAACTTTGCATACAACTAATTCTCCCTCAGAATTTGCAACACCACACTAAGATGTTCATCATGCTCTTCCTCGGACTTGGAGTAAACCAGGATATCGTCGATGAACACCACGATGAACCGATCAAGATATTGTTGAAAGACCAAGTTCATTATATCCATAAATACCGCTGGCACATTCGTCAACCCGAACGGCATCACCACAAACTCAATGTCTCCCTCCTTTACCCTTAACTGATGATATCCCGACCTTAAGTCAATCTTAGAAAAGACCAAAGCTTCCTTGAGCTGATCAAATAGGTCGTCGATTCTTGGCAGTGGGCACTTGTTCTTAACCATCAACTTATTCAACTGACGATAGTCCACACACATACGCATGGATCCGTTCTTCTTCTTCATAAACAAGACTGGGGCTCCCCACGAAGACACACTTGGTCGGATAAATCCACGATCCAACAGTTTCTAGATCTGTGCTTTGAGTTCCACCAACTCCTTCGGCGACATTCATGCGGAGCAATGACACCGAGCCGCATTCAAAGTAGCTCTATTCCAACTCCACTTCACGATTCGGGGGTAATCCTGGCAATTCCTCAAGAAAGACATCTGTGAAATTCTTGACTGTTTGAACCTCATCGACAGTCACCTCCTTAACATCCAAAGCAATGATATAGGCTAGAAATACGTTGCATCCTTTCCTAATCATCTTAATAGCCTTCAATGCCAATACTATGTTGGACAAATAGTTCCTTCTCTCCCTAACACAACCACCTTCCTGCCTTTTGGGGTACTCAACACCATGCGCTTAGCCTCACAATCCAACTTAGCACGGTGTTTAGTCAACCAATCCATTCCTAAGATAAGATCAAACTCTCCAAATGATAATTCCATTAAGTCTGCTAGAAACACTACCCCTTGAGTCTCTAGAGGTACGTCTCTAAACAGTTTGTCCACTACCCTAGATTGTCCTAAAGGACTAACCACAGTCATCTTCCTAGTAGTTATTTTAGAGTCTAAACTTAGGGTCTCAGATACCGAACATGTAACATAGGAGTGGGTTGACCCAATATCAGTCAAGGTAAGAAAATGGTTATCAGCAATAAGGAACGTACCGGTTATGACGTCCGGTGTGTCACCATCATCCCTTCGATGAGCTGCATACACTAGGCCTGATTGCCTCGCGTCAGCATTACCTGGACCCCTACCAGGTGCTCCACGACCCCGACCAAATCTATTTCCTCCTCTGGCGTGCCCACTACCCTCGATCTTGGTGACCACCTCTCCTTACTGATCGAACCCGTCCTGCGGATTGTGTTTACTCCACATGGGCGGTCCTTAATCATATGCTCCGTGGATCCACACCTAAAGCATCCACTGATTCTCTTTCTGCACTCCCCATAATGCACCTTTCCATACGAAGGACATGATCGATTCTGACCCCTAGGAGCACGAGCTGTCCCATCAGACCTAGGCCTTTTCTAAAATTTTTCGGATGATCTCGACGACCCAAAATTCCTCTTATTCCTATTCCTATCCTTATCCTTATTCTGTTTCTCAGTCCACTTAACCTCCTCAGATATCTTAGCTTTCTCAACCAAAACTGCAAAGTCCCTTTCTCGTTACGGTGCCACTAATACCCTCAATTCATCCCTTAGTCCATCCTTGAATCGCACACAACGCTCATGGTTAGTCACCACTATCCCTCGAGCATAATGGCTCAACCGTAGAAACTCCGCCTCATATTCAGATACAGACTTACTTCCCTGTACCAAGTTCAAGAATGCCTTTCTCTGTGCATCCACATAACTGGCCCCGATGTACTTTCCCTAAAATGACTCTTTAAAGAAGTCCCAATCGATGCGGTCTGCGGAAGTACCCTCCTTCACCGTGAGCCACCACTAATAGGCCTCGTCTCGAAGAAGAGACATGACCCCCTTCAACTTTTCATCCACAGTGAAATCAAGGTCATCCATAATCCGCTCCATTGCTTTTAACCAGTACTCAGCGGCATTAGGAGCTATTCCAGAAACTCCCCTAAACATCTCTGCTCCGTTGGCTCGGAGTCGCTCAGGTACAAATTTTCAGGCTCCTGTGCCCATGCCTGCTTCGGCAACTATCTCCAAAACCCTTAACATAGCTTAAGATACAACATCATCTCCGGTCGTTTGATCTTAAAATTTTGCCTCCACCGCTGGCGGCACTGGTACCTCATTCCTGGACTCATGACCCGACCCTACGGGTTCTGACATAACAATTCGGCCTCTACCTCTGCCACGCACACCACGTCCTCTAGTGCTCATTCTACTATTCGCGATTTATCTGATTAGAAATTTTATGAATTAATAATTCTTTCTTCCCCTGATTAATAACGGACAGTCTTATGGAAAGTAGTTTTAACAGTAGTTCTTTCGAATTCTAATTCTATCTACAAGTTCAGTTCTCAAGTCTGTATTTCCTAATTCCAGAATTCTCACTCAATCATCATCAATCAGAGTATCACATACACGCATCAACCACACAAGCAACATCAATAAACTCATATTCCTCTCCTAGGGGTATTTTCGTCATTTCACTACCCAGGGGTATTTTCATAATTTTAACCTACAGGGGTATTGTCGTAATTTTCCAAAATAAGGTATCTTGGTATTTTTACAATATAGGGGTATTTCAGTAATTTTGTGAACTAGGGTATTTTGGTAATTTTACAAATTAGGGGTATTTTGGTAATTTTGCAAACTAAGGGTATTTCAGTAATTTTGCAAACCAATGGTATTCTGGTAATTTTACAAAATGAGGGGTGTTTTTGTGATTTTACAGAATAGGGTGGTTGGTCCCTTTCGGGTTTTAATTATAAATTTTGGCCCCTCAACAAGTCCTCATGGCTAAGGTGAGCAAATACTACGCACTGTAGGATTCCAACGAAGAGGAGGTGAGTCACTAGGACTGCTTAAATACCAAGCTCTCCCCTGGATCCAATCCTAGACATGCGTATGCCTGTTGCCACACCTTAGCTCAGCGACTTATTCCCTGGTTTGTTTGATTGGGTTAAGTTTTATGGAGTTTAAAGTATGATGAAAACTAGGCCTAAAGTCCATCAAATTCTATTTAAACTACTCTACGTCCCTTAAAGCCCATCAAGCCCATATATATATCACACAATGGTTCAGAATACTTATCTGGTGAACTTGGGCCGGAGACGCAGGTGCCATGCCGAGCTAACAGACCTATATCATTTATGAAAATGTATGTTTCAAAACCCATCTTTAGAAATCATTTTGAGCCCAAAACCCCAAAGTCGAGTTTTGAACTGGGCTCTAATACCAATTTGTAGCACCCCAAACCCGGCCCAAACACCATGATCGGATTTGGCATGCCACCAAGAAGAATTAGTAAAAACATGTCACATTTTTGGGAAACATTTGTCGAGTTTAAACATATATTCCGAGAGGACTTAATGATTTTATAATTTATAAAAGATATAACTTTATAAGATGCCTTTTAAAAAAAATCCCAAAGTTTAGTACTTGTCTTAGTTTAATTTAAACGTAAAATTTTACATGTCCATTAGCGATGAAAGCCCAAAATAAAACCGAGACAAAATATAAAGCTAGTGGCCCACGGCTTTATTACAACAAAATATAAAACCCATTAATTAAAAATATTAAAAATAAATAAACTAAATTAAGTCTTCTTGTTGGAACATAGAATCTCTAGCATGGCCACCTTGTGCCCCTCTCCAGCTCGGTTCGTTGCACTAGGTGCTATCTGAAAGATGTTAAATAATAGGGTGAGTCGCGAGACTCAGTGTGCACCCCTCACACACCATTAGATTGGGCCTTAGCCCACAGAACAGATAATAGAGCATAATATATCAGAAAATATGTAAAGCCCAACCCAATCCTAGGTTTCCATCTGCTACACACTACCCTTACCTGCCATTCACACCATTAGGGATTTCTACAATCAACCCACACCGCTACACACCATCGGATCATGGCAAAAGCCACTACAATGCATCATGGCATAAGCCACTACAATGCACCATGGCATAAGCCACTACAATGAGATCATGGCATAAGCCACTACAATGATCATGGCATAAGCCACTACTGATGAGTAACACTTCCCTTTCATTAATCACCCAACCCCGTGCAATCACAGAAACTGGCATACATGTTTATCACAACAAATCAATAGAACCATTCACTTTAGAATGATAGAGATCACCAACCTGGTGATTCGCCTTTACCCTCCTCGGGTTTCAACCATTATGCCGGGATTTCGACTTTTAATAGAATATAGCAGATTTATATACATGTATTAACAAACAACCTAGATGGTGTGGAAAGTTACACACCTGATATCGCGTAGTACTATACTCTTAGTCGATATCCTTGCTCTCCGGATCTACTATCCTCAGTCTATAACTTGGTTCAAGAAAAACCAGAATAACACGAAGATTTGGCCTCCTATACATTTAGCCAAGGGTTAATAAATACTTAAATTTACACGTTAAAACTAATAGATCTCCTTGCCTTGAAATCCCGAAAGTAACACGATTCGTGTGTTACTGAACCCCGACTTAGAGATCTAAGCGATTGACTCCTCTTCAAATCTCGGAATGCTACAAATAAGAGAGAAACAAGAGATTAGTTTCTAAATAGCCATTCGGCTAGAGATTTTGAAAAGCCGAAAAAGATTTGGGATCTCTCGAATCAATACTTACCTAAAATTTCCTTCAGATTTCGGCACAAGCAGACACCCCAGAGTGATTTTGGGAAACACAGGAGACAAGATCTCACGATTTTGGCTTTTATAAAAATCCCAAAAAAGATGAACTGATGCGATTTTGACTTCTAGAAGTTCTGAGTAGTGTGTTTCGGCTTAAGAGGAAAGTGAAAAGAAAGCAAGGAGAGGCTTGAAGATTCGGCTAAAGTGTCTGAAAGAGATGAGAAAGGGATGCATCGGAGGATTCACCGGTGAAGAAAAAGAAAGAGAGGGAGAATGGAGTAGGAATTTCGACAAAGAAAAGAGAAATATTATGAGAACTTTGACAGTAAATTTTGGCACATACTCAGCCTATACTGAATCGATTCCCCCCTTTACAGAGTTTGATTTTTGGCCAACACTTGCCTTCTTGATAGATCCTCATCCTATCCTCATCCCTATCAAACACCCATCCAAAAGAGACCTACATCACACCACTTCCTCCTCCTTTATCACTTATATCACATATATTTTAAACACTAAAACTCCTAAATTTTAGCCTTGTGCCGTCCCCTCTTAGCTTCCTCTTTAGGTGTCGAATTTGGCCCAGAAACATGGGCTCCAAGTGGCCAAAACTTGGGCCTCCTCCTTTGCTATTAACGCCAACTCCCTTTCCTCTTAGTGACACCATTTTGCCACTGGCCACAAGCCCATAATGTTAATTAACCTACCAAAACTTTATTTTAAGCCCTTGAGTGTCTAACAGAATATTTAATCAAAGCCTCAGCCCAAACCTGGACCCTTTTGCACCTCAAATTCTCAAATTAATATCTTAAGCATATAACAAATAAAATGCACAAGCCTGATAACTCGGGATGTTACAGTCACATTGGGATATGGCACACGAGGTTTATACTCTGTACTTACCAGTTTTGGTTTATTATGGCTTACCTTAACCTTACCTTTATCTACCACGTTTTCTTGCCTTGGTTTTGGTTTCTCTAACCCTTCACTATCGTGAGCAGTAATGGCATGAAGTTGCTCCTTTGGGTTAGTTTCAGTGTTACTTGGCAGGCTACCTTATGGTCGTTCAGATATTAGCTTAGCAAGCTATCCTATTTGAGTCTCGAGACCTTGAATTGATGCTTTTTGATTTTTGAGTGTGATTTTGATGTTCTGGAAGTGCGTTTCAGACACCGAGATGAATTTAGTAAGCATCTCTTCAAGGTCCAGCTTCTTTTTTGTTGGTAAGGTGGCTGAAAGCCTAGAGGGGGTTGTTGTCTTTGGTTTCCTTGTCCTCCCCATGAAAAGTTTGGGTGGTTCCTCCAACCTGAATTATAAGTGTTACTATAAGGATTATCATGAGGTCTAGAATTATTACCCATATAGTTCATCTATTCGATTTCTATGCCAGGGTTGTAGGATGGATATTTTGTATTGCCAATTCCTCCTCCATTCGTATCGCGCTACATCACTGGATGTACCTGCGAAGAACCACACAAACCATCAATCTTTTTATTTAAAAGCTCTACCTGGTTTGATAGCATGGTAACTGCGTCGAGGTTGAAAACACCGGCTGCCTTTGTTAGCTTTGTCTTCATAACTTTCCACTGATAGTTATTCAGTGACATCTCTTAAATGAATTCCTAGGCAGCCTCAGGTGTTTTTTTGTTTAGTGCACCACCGGCGGCTGCATCAATCAATTGCCTAGTTTAGGGGTTTACACCATTGTGAAAGGTTTGAACTTGTAGCCATAATGGTAACCCATGGTGAGGGCATCTTCTCAGTAGATCCTTGTATCTCTCCCATGCATCGTAAAGTGTTTCTAAATCCATCTGCACAAAATAATAGATATCATTCCTTAACTTAGCTATTTTAATCGGCGAAAAATATTTAAGTAAAAATTTTTCAGTATTTGTTCCCATGTAGTGATTGATCCTCATGGTAACGAGTTCAACCATTGTTTAGCTTTGTTCCTCAACTGGAAGGGAAATAACCGAAGGTGAATGGCATCATAAAAAATGCCATTACTCTTAAAAGTGTCGTAGAATTCCAAAAAATTTGCCAAATGATTGTTTGGATCCTCATCCTGCAAACCATCAAACTGAACAAACTGCTGAATCATCTTAATAGTGTTAGGTTTCAGTTCAAAATTATTTGTAGCAATAGCAGGTCTAACAACACTTGATTCAGTTCCTGCTAAAGTAGGCTTAGCATAATCATACATAGTTCGAGGAGCAGGATTTTGATTTACTGGATCTACAGCGACCATAGGAGGTAGCGGATTATTCTGAGGATCATCCATCTCCTCGGTATTAGTGATATCGTTCCCTTTCTCTTCTGTATGTATTGTAGGCTTCACCTTATCTCTCTTCGATTTTTGCGAGCTGTATTTTCAATCTCACTATCGTAAAGCAAAGGTCCTGACGAGTTTCTTCTAGTCATAAACTAGAGACACCTGCCAGAAGCAAAGAAAGAGAAAAATTAGGAAAGTAACAATAAAATAAAAATAAATTGCAATAAAATACAAATGGCTAAGGTAATAAAAATTTAGTTTTCCTAATATCTTAGTCCCCGGCAACGGCGCCAAAAACTTGATGTGTCTTTAACTAACTATGATCACAAGAATGGCAAGCGCACCTATCGTTTAATAGTATAGTCATGGTAAGACCAGAAATATCGTATCCACAAAGACCAAGAGTACTAGTAATTAATTTCTTCCTATTATCTAGCCTAAGAATTGGAGTGATTTCTTTTAAACTAAAATTAATTAAAAGCACAACAGAGAATGAATTGGGAAAATACTTTTAGACAACTTTATGAAAGAGGCAATACCTAAGGAAGAATCCACCTAGACTTCTCTTATTACTTCTGATTCATACGATTTATTCACTTGACTTAATCCATAGAAATCCCTGATTTATGTTAATATCTCCGTCAAGACTAAGAACAACTGACTCTAGGTTGATTAATTGAAATTTATTTCTAATTAAAACCCCTATTGTCGCATTAACTCAATCTATGGATTTCCTTATTAGATTTGACTCTAATCTGGCAGATTTACATCGTCCTATGTCTAGGATTGCATTCAACTCTGCTTAATTGTATTGATCTACTCTTAAACAGGCACTTTTGCTCCTCTGAATAAGTACATTCGACTTGAATCAATAACCTGAATTATTAAAGCAAGAATAAGAACTCACAATTAAGAATAAGAACAAGTATTTATCTTATAAATCAAATAGTAATAAAATCTATCTTAGGTTTCATCCCCTCAAGTATTTAAGGGATTTAGTTCATACTGATAGAGGGAAAAATCTTAAAATAAGGAAAACTACAAAACATAAGAAAACCCAAAAACTTCAAGAGAAATTGATAGGAGATCTTCAGTCTTGATGGGGATCCTTCTTCTAAGCTACTCCAAATGGTTGTCCTCAAGTATTTTCTGCTTTCTACTCTGTGTTGCTTTTTAGGTCCTCCCCTAGGGTGTTTATATAGCCTTTGGAGCACCTTTTAGGGCCACAAGTAGTCTTTTCCAAATAGAATTAGACTTGGGTTTGGCAGGGACACGCCCGTGTGTGATAGCTTAGGCCGCGTTCGATTCTGCTCTTTATACACGGCCATGTGGTCTGTCCGTGTGTGATAGTCCAGGCAGTGTTGATTTTTAAGGTAGGCCCATTTTGTCCCTTTTTGGCCCGTTTCTCATTCTTTTCAACTCCCTAAGCTCTCCTGAGAGTAAAACATGAAATTAAAGGATTAGGAGCATCAAATTCATCAAATCTAATGAAAATTCATCCAAAAATAAGCCAAGCATGGGGTCAAAATATGTACAAATTATGGTTTATCAGACAATTTTCAAGTATCCTTCGATATTCCAAGTGGTTTAACGGGTAAAGAATTAAAGTTTATGTTACAGATGGAAGAAGGACTACAGTGTAAATGAATGCGATTATGTGACAATTAAGTATAGATATATGCATGTATACACTCATAAGCAATGTTCTCGGTATGTGATCGAATTTTGGTAAGAACGTAAATAAGTAAGATATACCAATGAGAATAACCTTGTGATTATAAGTTCATGCCTATGATGTATGAATATGTGGTAAATGTGAATGACGATTATGTGTGAGGCTTTTAGGCCAAATTAAGTTGAGAAATGATATGTTCAAGTCTTTGTTGTTGATGTATAGATTAAATTTGCCAATGAATAGCTTGTAAATATTTGATAACGACTAGTTATTATGGAACTATCAGAACTGTAGGATAGCAAAACAATGGAGACTTTAAAGAATAAACTGTACTGATTGGCAAAACCAAAAATTTTGGAAATTTTATTGTAAGAAGATATGTGAGTCTAGTTTTAGGGAAAATTAGTGGATCTTAATTTGGAGCTCCGTAGCTCCGGATAAAAATAATTTAGTGACTGTAACTCAAGTAAATAGCTCAAGATGAACATAAATGAAATGTGAAATTTTATGCGATAATGATGGTATTATCTTGAGAGCTTATAATGAGGATTGTTAAAAGCATGGTAATTAATTTTTTATTATTTACATACATACTTACTAAGCTTTATAGCTTACTCCATTATTTTCTGTGTTTATAATGTACTTAGGTTAGCTCGGGTTGGAAGTCACCGGAGAACCTATCACACTATGATCATGTGTCAGAGTCTTAAAAATTTATAAAAAGAACGATCGAACCTGGAAACTAACAAAGACAATGATGGAGGCAAGAGCACCTATCGAACAATAGTATAGTTTAATGGCAAGACCGGATTGTCAAACCCAAAGGAACTAAAATTACTATACTAACTTTCTTCTTATTATCTAGCCTAAGAATTAAGGGATTTGTTTATCTAATCTAAAATTAAGTAACAACTAAGCTAAAGATGTGAAGACAAAGAGATTGAATTTGGGAAATACTCAGGGAAAAACCAATTGATTAAGACAATACCCAAGGAAGAATCCACCTGGACTTCACTTGTTATCTAACTCTGAACTGATTTATTCACTTGACTTGATCCGTAGGATTCCCTAATTTATATTAATACCTCTTTCGAGGCAACTAGCGTCTAACCCAGGTTGATTGATTGAAATCTCTTTCTAATTAAAACCCCTAAGATTGCATTAACTCGATCTATGGACTCCCATATTAGGTTTGACCCTAATCCTGCAGATTTTTGTCATCCTATTTCTAGGGTTGCGATCAACTTCGCTTAACTATGCTAGATCTACTCTTAAATAGGGACTTTTGCTCCACTGCCAAAGCACATCAATACTTGAATTAATATCGTGAAATATCAAAACAAGAATTAAGAACACATAATTAAGAACAAATAAAGTATTTATCATACAAATCATAAAACAATAACAAGATCCGTCTTAGGTTTCATCCCCCTCAGGTATCTGAGGGTTTAGTTCATAATTATAAAATAATACATCTCAGAAGAAAATATAGAACAAAACATAAAGAAAACCCTAAAACCCCTGAAGGAATTGAAGGAGAGATCCTCAGTCTTCAGTATGATTCTAGCTTCTTGAGATAATCAAGTGGCTTTCTTCGCGTGAATCCCACAATTCGAACCCTGGCTTGGCTCTTTGGCCCAGCTGAACGCCCCGCTGAATGCCCTGCTGAACGCCCCTTTAAAGTTGGCCTCTAGGGTGTTTTTATAAGCTTTTGGATTAGCTTTCTTTACTTCTAAGTACCTTATTCCAAATGAAACTCTTTTTTGCTGCGTCAGGGACACGCCCATGGCACACGTCTGTAAGTCAAGGCTAATTTACTCTATTTTCGGCCTATTTTTCGTTCTTTTCATCCTCCGGTGCTCTCCTGAGTATAAAACATGAAAACAAAGGATTAAGAGCACCAAATTCCACAATTAAAGGGATAAATCATTCAAAAAATGTTAAATGTGGGATTAAAATATGTTCATATTATGGTTTATCACACTATCAAGCTTACAATTTAGGTATCGACATTTTTATTCTTATGGTTATGGCATGTATAGGGAACTTGGTCATGTGTATATGTTACTATGAGTTGTCCTAGAATAATGACCTATGATATTCAGAGTTCATTGTTGTATAAGGCAATTGAATGTGGCCAATAAATTGGTTATGCTATAAACTCATGATGATGCATTCCATGGTTGAGTAAGTTGTATGCTATGACTTGTTACGTATGTGTGGTGGATGTTTTGGTAGCTTTATTATGTCATGAAATGTGTCATTCAAGTTATACTCAAGTATGGGCATGATAGGGTATAAATTGGCTTGGAAAATAGCTAACTTCTTGACCACAAAGGCAGAGACACGGCCGTGTGTCTCAGCCATGTGGAGGACACGATCTAGCATACGGGTGTGTGACATGGTCGTGTGACCCAAAACGAATGATGACGTCATAAATAGAAAGTTACACGGGCGGAAGACACGGACGTGTCCTGGGCCACACAGGCGGGTGTAACCACACGGCCTGCCCAGACGGGCGTGTGACTCTCCAAAATAAGTAAAATTTTTAAATGTTCCAATAGTTTTAAAAGTTCTCGGTTTAGTCCCGAATCGCTTCCAAAGCATGTTTTGGGCCTCGTAGGCCCATTTTAGTGACTTGATGATATAAGATAAAAGTTTTAAATTCTAAACGAAAATTTATGCCTTGAATTTGTTTAGTTGCAAGTGTTATTGTCCGGTAATGCCTCATACCCTGTTCCGGCGTTGAACACGAGTAAGGGGTGTTAAATGGGTGTATTTTCTAAGGTTGTAAAAGAGCCTATTTATAGGTTAAATTCATAGGTCAAATAATAATAAAATAATCTAAACTAATCAGTATTTGATTGAAACAAATAAATAGAGTTTAACTAGAAGATTATTTCTAAAATTTGATCGATATAGGAGTCATACTTAACAAATCTCCACCTTGACTCATATTCCAGAACGCCATCTTTGCCAAAGCCTGCCACGAGCCTATCTTGAACCATGCAGGGAATTAACTGAGTCGAATTTATGCTTAGAAACTGGAAGACTTCTAGCTTTCAACTTGTACACTGCCAAATTAAAACTAACCTGGATTTGATTTTCACAAACACAGTGCCCTAACTTTTCAAAACCTACATCCAAAAGAGAACCTCTCTTCAACGAAATGATTATACATTTTTCCCTCCTATTGTCATGGGTTGCGCATGGGAACCTGCAACCAAGACAAAATTGTGCGATCCATCGCATTCAAGGGAGGTCATTTGGCCCAATCAGACTGATCCAGTGCTTGGAGAGATTGAAAGCCCATCTCCGGAGATTGGAAAATATGGAAAGTGATCTTCAAAGATATCCTTGGCAAATATGGAAGGGGATCTTTGAAGATATGTGATCCTAGACATTAAATGTAATTTTTAGAAGATATGATTCTGTAATATTAGAAATTAGATATCTAGATAGTTTTAAACCGTAGCCATTGATGTATTTCGATCTGGACCGTTGATATTGAGAAAGCTCTACTATAAATAGAGGCCTCTCCCCCTCATTGTAAATTCATTTAGTGATTAATTTTGAGAGTATTCACCCAAACTTTTCTCTCAAGTGTTCTTATTTTTCTATGGCTTTTGTTCATCTTTCAAGATCGTTCTTACTTCGTTCTTCTGTTGTTTTTTCTGGGTGCTTTAGAGGAGTTCTGTTGAATCCTCAATTATTACGAGTTAGGCTCACCTAGGTGAAGAAATTGTCTAAGTGATAAACCATAATATACACATATTTTAATCCCACATTTAGCATACATTTGGATTATTTATCCCTTTAATTATGGAAATATGTGCTCCTAATCCTTTATTTTCATGTTTTATACTCAGGAAAGCACCAGAGGATGAAAAGAACAAGAAACAGGGTGAAAACGGAGTAAATGAGCCTAATTACAAAATCGACACGGCCTGGGCCCAAGACTACACTATCATGCCTCATTAACAGACCCTAACACGGCTGGCCTCGACTTACACGGGCGTGTACTATGGGCGTGTCCCTAACGTGACCTGTTTGAATTCTATTCGGAATAGAGTGCTTAGAGGCAAAGAAAGACATTCCAAAAGCCTATATAAACACCCTAGAGGCCAAAATTTAAGGGGGCGTACAGCTAGGCCATAGAGCCAAGCCAGAGGGGCTGAATTGTAGGATTCATTCGAAGAAAGCCAGTTGATTCATCTCAAGAAGCCAAAATCATACTCAAGACTGAGGATCTTTCCTTCAATTCCTTTAGGGGGTTTTAGGGTTTTCTTTATGTTTTTTTTATAGTTACTTTTGAGATGTATTCTTTTATGATTATGAACTAAACCCTTAAATACCTGAGAGGGATGAAACCTAAGACGGATCTTGTTATTGTTTTTTGAGCTGTATAATAAATACTTGATTTGTTCTTAACTATGTGTTCTTAACTCTTGTTTTGGTATTTCAAGATATTGATACAAGCATTTATGCTCTTAGGAAGAGGAGGAATAGATCCTGTTTAAGAGTAGATCTAGTATAGTTAAGCGGAGTTGATCGCAACCCTAGAGATAGGATGACGAAAATTTGCGAGATTAGGGTCAAACCTAATATAAGAGTCCATAGATCGAGTTAATGCAATTATAGGGGTTTTAATTACAAAGAGATTTCAATTAATCAACCTAGGGTTAAACTTTAGGAGCCTCGAGAGAGGTATTAATATAAATCAAGGAATCTAATGGATCAAGTCAAGTAAATAAATCGTCTGGTTCAAAGTTAGATAACAAGTGAAGTCTAGGTAGATTCTTCCTCGGGTATTGTCTTAATCAATTAGTTTTCCCATAAGTATTTCCCAAATTCATTCTTTTTGTCTTAGCATCTTTAGCTTAGTAGCTAGTTAATTTTAGGTTAAACAACAATTCCTTTAATTCTTAGGTTAAATAATAAAAAGAAAGTTAGTATTAGTACTTTTGGTTCCTTTGGGTTCGACAATCCGGTCTTGCCACTAAACTATACTACTGTTCGATAGGTGTGCTTGCCTCAAGTCGTTGTCACAATTAGTTTTTAGGCTGGAGTATTCATTATATAAATTTTTAAGACTCTGACACACGATCAAGTTGTTGGCGCCGTTGAGGAACTAAAATATTAAGAAAGCTCAATTTTTATTACTTTAGCCATTTTTTATTTTTCTGCAATTTAATTTTATTTTTACTTTGCTAATTCTTCTTTTATTTGCTTCTGGCAGGTAATTTTAGTTTATGACTACGAGGAACCCGCCAGGACCCTTGATTTTTTTACAGTGAAATAGAACATACCGCTCGCAGAAACCGAAGAGATGTCACTTAATAATTATCAGTGGCAAGTCATGAGGACAAAGCCTACCAAAGCATCCGATGTTTTCAACATTGACGCGGTCATCATGTTATCTAAGCAAGTAGAGTTTTTAAATATAAAAATTAATGGTTTGTATGGTTCTACGCAGGTACATCCAATTATGCAGTGTGATATGAATAGAAGAGGGATGAGCAATACAGAATATCCACCTTACAACCCAAGCGCTGAAAACGAGCAAGTTCATTATATGAGTAATAATTTTCGATCTCAAAATAATTTTTACAGTAACACTTATAATGCAGGTTAGAGGTACCATCCCAATTTCTCGTGGGGTGGTCAAGGTAATCAGAGACAACAACCCCTCCCAAACTTCCAACAACAGCCCTACCCACAAGAAAAGAAGCCAAACCTTGAGGAGATGCTGACAAAATTCATAGCGGTGTCGAAAACACGTTTCCAAAACATTGAGACAACACTTAAAAATCAACAAGAATCGATTCAAGGGATCGAAAACCTATTAGGGCAACTTGCTAAGCTGATCTCAGAAAGACCACAAGGTATCTTGCCTAGCAACACCGAAACTAACCCAAGAGAGCAACCTCAAGCAATAATGGCTCACGATAGTAAATGGTTAGATGAACCAAAGTTTAAGCAAGAGAATGTGGTAGAGGGAGGTAAGGTTAAAGTAAGCCATGATAAACAAAACCAGATGCCAGATTCAAGGAAATTTTTAAAAGAATTTTTGACAAAAAAATAAAAGTTAGACGATACGTCATATGTGGAGCTAAACGCAATTCTTGACACGGCTAGGACATCGAGTATTAAAGGTGGAACCAATCACTTCAAAGTTGGGGACCAGATACTTTCAGATGCAACCGACCTTAGAATAGCCACTTCAGAGCTTAATAAAAATGGTGCGACTCGTTTTACGGTACTTAAGGTCTTTCCATACGGAATGGTCAAGGTAACACATTCTAATTTCAGCACTTTTGAGGTAAATATTTCCTGACTCAAACTATATGTTGATAGAATTGATAGTAAGAAAAAAAGCTTTGACTCTGTGAGCCACCATGGCCATACGAATAACAGGTAAGTCTAGCTCAAGACTTTAAGCGAGCACTTCTCAGGAGGCAACCCGAGCACTAATCCCATTAATTTTTATATTTTCGAATTTTAGCATCTAACTAAAAACTAACCAGACTTTTAGGCGCAGGTTTTCATACCCACACGGCTGCGACCGTGGCCGTGTAGCCACCACAGGAAGGTACAAGGGCGTGGGCAACCACCAGATCCATGATTTCTATTTAATCCCCTTCTTCTATTTACTTTCTTCCCTAAAGTCTTCTTCCCTTTTCTCCTTTCTCTTTGAACGCATATCCACTTTTCATTATTTATTATTATTCTTCTTTCTATTTTTGTTTTTTATTTTCTTTATTATTTTCTTCTTATTCTTCATGCCATTTAGATTAAGCTTAGAATACAATAAGATTAGACCAACTGCTTCAAGGATCTAATTTCAAACAGGTTCGATGCACTCCCCATTTCTTTTCATTGACTCCATCCAAAATTTAGGAAGTTTTACTTCTCTCCCTATCTTATGATTTTAATATTATTTTGCTATTATCTATCTTTGTACATTGAGGACAATATACATCTTAAGTGTGGGGGGTTAACTATAGTATTATTTGAAAATCCCTGAATTATGTCTTATTCTTAAGTAATCTTCTCATATTACTAATTAGAATGAAACTTTTGTTGATTTATGATTTTTATTTGATAAGCTTTGGATTAAGCCATAGTTAATTGTGCATTGATAATTTAAACTTCAGGAGACTAGAGAATCAAGAATGATAAGTCTATTTTCAAAAACTAAACAAATTTTTAGGTTGTCTACCTGAATCTAATTATTACCTTGAAGTTTGAAATTTACAAGGTTGATATCAAAAACCCATAATTTTTGTGAGATTTTGAACCTTTTAGAGCATACATTCTATTCGTGCTCACTTTATTGATTATGAGTGTGTCAACATTGATTTGTTATTCTAGAACTTGCTTCGATTATACATGTCGAGACCACATCTTTGATTTGATATACTGAGATGATAAAGGCACCTAGGATTTAACCCATTTACTCCACTAAAAGCCTACCCTCACAATTAACCCCTAGTGAACCCCTTTGATCCTAACAACCCTTTCTATTGATTCACCCACTAATAACAACCCAAAACACATCTTGTATTTGTTATCACCATTTTTCTTGACTCCATTTTTGCCGAGATTTGATTTTGAGCAGTTACCTAACTATGTTCTATATTTCAGTTGTTAAAGTCTTTTCTTGTTATTGTTGATTTGTTCTTAAAAAAAAAATTCATTCAAAGTATATTCATTATTAGTTCTATAATTAAGTGAGCTTATACATTTAAATTCAACATCTTGAAGAAGAAGCCTGTATTATTAGCCTTCAATTTATGTAATAATTCAGGATTAGTTCATTTTTTTAGTTAGGTAAACTTTCAATTCAATTTCGATTCTAACCCTTTAATTCAGCCTTTATCCACACCTTTAACCTAAGCCCCGTTACAACCCTTTTTAAAGACCTTTTGATTTGTGTATCATCTCATTTTATAGTGGTGGAGATTTGATTTTCAGGCAAGCCTATGGGATTAACTTTTCATGTTCGACTTTTGAGAGCTTAATGTTGAACCTTAAACACTTCGAGTGATTTGAGTGAATCTTTAGTGAGGATGTCAACTCTTGTCAATTTTGAATTAAAGGTAATTATTTAGATAAATGTAAACACCTATATTTTCATGCTACAAAAACTATGACTTTGATTGTTTGAATCTTTAGGACTCTTTGAGTTAAATTATCCATGTATAAATTATTTATGATTTATGATGAAACTTTATCGATGAATATTATGAATTGAGGAAGTTTGTTTTAATTGTGAGTTGAGAATTTTGCTTGAGGGCAAGCAAAAGCTTAAGTGTGGGGGTATTTGATAAACCATAATATACACATATTTTAGTCCCACATTTAGCATACTTATGGATGATTTATCCCTTTAATTATGGAAATAGGTGCTCCTAATCCTTTTTTTTCATGTTTTATACTTAAGAAGAGCACCAGAGGATGAAAAGAATGAGAAATGGGATGAAAATAGGGTAAATGGGCCAAATTATGAAATTGACACGGCCTAGGCCCAAGACCACACTACCGTGCCTTATTAACAAACCGAACACGGCCTAGCCTTGACTTACACAGGCGTGTGCCATGGGTGTGTCCCTGACGTGACCTGTTTGAATTCTATTCGGAATAGGGTACTTAGAGGCAAAGAAAGACATTCCAAAAGCCTATATAAACACCCTAGAGGCCAAAATTTAGGGGCGTTCAGCTAGGCCAAAGAGCCAAGCCAAAGGGGGCAAATTGTGGGATTCTCTCGAAGAAAGCCAGTTGATTCATCTCAAGAAGTGAAATCATACTCAAGACTGAGGATCTCTCCTTCAATTCCTTCAGGGGGTTTTAGGATTTTCTTTATGTTTTGTTTTATATTTACTTCTGAGATGTATTCTTTTATGATTATGAACTAAACCCCTCAAACACCTGAGGGGGATGAAACCTAAGACGGATCTTGTTATTATTTTCTAAGCTATATAATAAATACTTGATTTGTTCTTAACTATGTGTTCTTAATTCTTGTTTTGGTATTTTAGGATGTTGATTCAAGCATTTATGCTCTTAGATAGAGGAGGAATAGACCCTGTTTAAGAGTAGATCTAGCATAGTTAAGTGGAGTTAATCGCAACCCTAGAGATAGAATGACGAAAATCTGCCGGATTAGGGTCAAACCTAATATGGGAGTCCATAGATCGACTTAATGCAATTATAAGGGTTTTAATTAGAAAGATATTTCAATTAATCAACCTAGGGTTAAATGTTAGTAGCCTTGAGAGAGGTATTAATATAAATTAGGGAATCCTATGGATAAAGTCAAGTGAATAAATCATCTGGTTCAAGTTAGATAACAAGTGAAGTCTAGGTGGATTCTTCCTCGGGTATTGTCTTAATCAATTGGTTTTCCCACAAGTATTTCCCCAATTCATTCTTTTTGTCTTAGCATCTTTAGCTTAGTAGTTAGTTAATTTTAGGTTAAACAACAATTCCTTTAATTTTTAGGTTAAATAATAAAAAGAAAGTTAGTATTAGTACTTTTGGTTCCTTTGGGTTCGACAATCTGGTCTTGCCACTAAACTATACTACTGTTTGATAGGTGCGCTTGCCTCAAGTCATTGTCACTTTTAGTTTTTAGGCTAGATTATTAATTATATAAATTTTTAAGACTCTGACACACAATCACTAAGGCTGCACGGATTGCTTGTGAAAACTCTAAGTCCGTGAAACTATGACCAAGTTGCCTCCACTCCAAATGAGTTGACTTCGACTCTGTAACGAACGAGGGATATTTGTTTTCACCGGTCACTGTAGAACCTTCAAAAATATAAAGACTGCCAGTTCTTTTACCTTTTAACACAACGAGAGCTCCACGAGATACTTTAATGCCTCTCGACTCGATGTTGATTCTGCATCCTTTCAAGTCTAAAATACTCAATGAGATGAGATTATTTCGTAAATCAGCTACATACCTAACATCTGAGAGTTTCCTAATCGTCCCATCGTGTATCCTAATTTTAACAATACCAATACCAATTGCCTTACTAGATGAATCATTTCCTATGTGCACAACTCCACCTTCAATCGAACTGTATGTGGAGAATCATTCTCTATTGGGACACATGTGGAAAGAACATCCCAAATCTAGGATCCATTTGGACGTGATTTTGGAGTTATCACTTGTTGAAACTAACAAGAAATCATCATCGCTTTCATTGGCCAAATTAGCACTAGCTACATCTTCCTCGTTACTCTCAGCAGCTCTTTTATTTCACAGTTTATAACAATATGCTTTGATGTGACCTAAGTTTTTACAATAGCGACACATTTTGTCTTATTTCTTTGATGCTACCAAAACGAAGCTTGCTTATTTGCCTTGTTATCCAAACCAAACTCATTTTCAAGTTTGTCTCTACTCAACAAATGACCCTTCACATATTTGATTGAGAGTTTGTCTCTGCCATAAATCAAGGTCTCCCTGATAGACTTGTATGAAGGGGGTAAAGAGCACAATAATAGCATAGCCTAATCTTTATCATCAATATGAACCTCAACATTCTTTAAATCATTTAAAAGAGTAATGCATTGACTGATGTGATCTCTAAGAAGCTCACCTTTGTTCATGCGAAACGTAAATAGACATTGTTTCAACACTAAACAGTTAGCTAGAGACTTAGTCGCATAAAGAGTTTCTAACGCTTTCCACAAGGCGGATAAGGTTTTCTCTATCAATACTCTTGCAATACCGTATTCACGAGGCACAACTAGATTGTAGACAATGCCTTTTCATCAAGCTCTTCCCATTCTGTTTGATTTAAATTCTCAGGCTTTTTCCCGGTAACAACCTTTTTTAAGCCGGTTTGAACTAAAATTGCCATCATCCGAACTTGCCACAGATTGAAATTTGTCTCACCATCAAACTTCTCATTTCAAATCTTGTTGATGCCATATCTGAATGGGCTGATATATAAAAATTGAACTAGCTCTGATACCACTTGTTAGGATCTACCCGATTAAGCAACAAGTAAAAAAAATAGTGAAATAAATTGAGAAATTGAACACACAAATTTAACGTGGAAAAACCCTCCAAAGGGAATAAAAAATCACGGGCAAAGATAATTTTACTATAATGGCAAAAGAACGAAGAGTACAAAAGATGGAGATAAAAACTAAACCCCAAAACCCAAAAATAAATAACCCTCAAAATAAAATTCTCTAAATGTGTTATGAGTTCTAATATCTAATGGGTGTATTTTCTAAGGTTGTAAAAGAGCCTATTTATAGGCTAAATTCATAGGTTAAATAATAATAAAATAATCTAAACTAATCGGTGTTTGATTGAAACAAATAAATAGAGTTTAACTAGAAGATCATTTCTCAAATTTGGCTAAAATAGGAGTCATACTTAACATAAAATGACGTAGTTAAACTGCGAAATTAAATTTCCTTCATCTCCAAAATCAAATTCGAACCTGTAACATCCTAAAATTTGAGTATTGATATGATGCATGTTTTGGTCCTGAGAAGGCTTGGGATCTATTTGGACCTAGTGAAAATTTTTAGCATATGGTACTTTAAGAGAGGGAGTCAGTGGATTTATAGCATATGGAAATTTTTGAGTAAGTAACTAGCATAAGTTGAGCTATTGGTTAAGAGGATATGCCATATGTATTGTCTTGAGGGGGAGAGTTTCGAATCTCCTAACATGTAATTTGAAAGCTTTTATTTTTGCTTTCTCCTATCAAGTGTTGGCCAAGCTTCATTTTTGGTATGTTAGACTTTTAATTTTTATGGTAAGGTGGCTAAATGGATTAAGGAAACATTGAAGTTGAGGAAAGGAATCAATAGGATAAGGCAAGTAAGGGAACAAATGGCTTAATTTGTGGAATGTGCTATGGAAAGAAAGGTTGGAAAAAGTTGATCCTTAATGGCTATGAACTTGGATGGTTTTTGGGGCTAGGGAGGTTGGCCGAATTTTGTTAGTAGCTTGATAGGGATTAGGAGCTAGTTTCGTCAATTTCTTTAGCAACATGAGCATTATTTTCCATTCTCTCCAAAACCCTTTTCCTATCCGAATGTAGTTCTAGCAATAGGCAAATTTTTGGTTGTTTGGCCATTTCTTTTTGACCAAATTAGTATCATCTTCTTTTTTTTCTCTTTTGTGTCGAAACCATGCAACTTTGAAGAAGCATAATTCATTTTCTTTTTCTTCCTTTTGGCCGAATATACACCAACCCCAAGACCTTTCTTTGTTCATCTTCCATCCTTAGAAAATCGACACATAAACACTCTCTCTTTATTCTTTTTGTTCTTCTTTCTTTCTTTTTGGTAAAGAACACTCAAACATCACTATTTTTTTCAAAACCTTTCTTCATGGCCGAATGTTGATGGTAAAATCTTTTTTTGAATCATTCTTCTTTTCTTTGTTTATTCATAGCCAAATCTTTTCTTATACATAAGTATTCTCTTCAATCTTTTCTTTTTATTCTTTGAAGCCTTGGACAATAGTGTGATAGTGGAGGGCTGAAACTCAAGTGTTCGTAGATGTCGTAGATCATTGAAATCAGATTTAAAGTGTTAAAGGTAAGGGATTATTAAGGATTTTCATATTACTCGACATATGGATATAAATGGTTTATTAATCGATTTCATTTTAGGGGACGTTCTCGCTTGATTGTCATATTGTGGGACGAGGATATTTGAGACAATCAAAATAGGGATGAAAAGAGTTGTTAATAGTGTTCGGAAGAGGGGTGGTTCCATTATTCGCCCCTAAGTTTAAGAGAAGGACTGTTTCTGGAATTCGAGACTTTCCATCGGGTTGTGGACCCTCATCTGGCGAAAATCAATTATTCAAAGTCGTACGTACCCCCGAACCATTGTTTACACGTGGTTCTGAACCTTTGATCGGAGAGAAATTGCAAATAGTGGTTGTTTAAGATTCTAAGGGTAAGATCTAGATCGCTTAATATTAGAATAGTTTAATATTAAATTTTAGTGTTCTAATCCATCGTGATGTGTGCTTAGATATCGACGAGCGGGAGAGTGTAGTTCTCACCGTAATCATTGTGCAATCTCACACCGTATCTCATGGGTTAGATGACTATATCGTATAAATCGGTGGATGAAATCACAAGTTAGTGAAATCGAGAAGAATAGCATATTTATCACCTTAATGATAAAAGTTTTGAAATTGGTATTAAGATCATGAAAATTATGAAATTGCCCTTAACGGGCTAATTCGATAAAAATGATAATTGGACAATTTGGGCTATATTTGATATTTGATAATTGGGCCATATGTGATAAATGATGTTTAGGCCATATGTGATATTTGATATTTGGGCCATATGTGATATTTGATAATTGGGCCATATGTGATAATTGATAATTGGACAATTTGGGCCATATGTGATATTTGATAATTGGGCCATATGTGATATTTGATATTTGGGCCATATGTGATATCTGATAATTGGGCCATATGTGATATTTGATAATTGGACAATGTGGGCTAAAATGTGAAATGGGCCAGATTGTAATAACTTTTATAATGGGCCTTATGTTGGAATAATTAAATGAATGGATTGTTATGCATATTATATACATGAATACATGGGTTGGGCTATTTGATGAAGAGAAGTTCTGGTAGCTTTGCTACAAAATTTTGGTGGTTCTGCCACAATTTTGAAAAATGGCAAATGCCATGTAAACTCTGTAAATCTGGTGGCTTGTCCACGAAATTTGATATACGGCTTAATGCCTACTTCGGTGTGTTGGCGGGGTGGGCGACTAAAGCTCCCCACAAGTGTGCTGGTTGGTACGGGTGGTGTGTAGCGGATGAAAATCTAGGTTTGGTTTTGGGAATTGCATATCACTTGCATTTCATACATGCTAAATTTTTATATTTGTAATAGGCTTAGGCCCAAATAAATGCTTAAATGGTTTTGGCCCAGTGGACTATGGTAAGTGAGTTACACACTAAGTTCTAAGTAACTCACCCCAAATTTTTTTTACCCATCTCAGGTAATAATATTTGATAGAGGCTTGGGTTAGAGATGACTTCGTGTGGAGGCTATACTACAAATGGTGGTTTATAAAATTTTAAGACTTCTTTAATAATTTTATTAAGTACTATTTTTTTATGGTGATGTAATAAGGCCTCTTTAATTATGGATTTTATTATGTGGCTAGATTTTATTATGTTTTAGTTTTCCTAAGTTGGATTGGTTTAGTTTTTATAAATGTTTTTCTATAACTCTCGTATAAAATAAAAGTTTTCTTAAATATCATTGAAACTTAGAAAATTCTTTTAAAAACTTTTCGATGAAATATTTCGACTAAATAAATCCAAAGTTTTTATCAATTACTACTCTATAGATCAAATGATTGTAATATCCTTAAATTGGGGTCTCTGCATTTTGCATGTGTTTGCATGTGACGATATGCTTAGTGTGCTAGTTTAGCATGTTTTGGGGTCTAGGCATGACCTCGGGTTAAACCTGGGTCATGGCCAAAAATTTTGTTTTAGTGCTTAGAAAGAGGGAGCTAGGAGAGTTAGGGGTTAAAAGAATTTATTGGAGGGTTGTGACACAAACAACCTAGTGGCAAAGTGGCAAAGGAGGCGCCACTAAGGTGCTTGGATGGTGACGCCCCATGCAGTGAGGGAGTGCTTGGGTTCGAGCAGCAGGAACTGTACTTTCTGCTTATTATTTTTCACGCCAAGCGAGGAAGAGGAGTGCTCAGGATGGACTCGGAAGATAAGGATGGAAGGGTCAAGCAGTTTGAATTGATGTAGGGAGAAAATTTAGGAGTTTGACTCTTTTAAACTCATTTGAAGGAGTTGGTCGAATTATGGACTTTGGGGAGGAGGTGTAATCGGATTTGGAAGCTAAGGGTGCCAAATTTCAATAGCCAAGTAAGGGTGCATGTTCTCTAACTTGCTTTGGGAGTCTTTCTCTTTCCTTTGTTTAGTGTCAAAGCCGAACCTCAAAGTGCATTTTCTCTCTTTTCTCTTTCGGCAACTTGGGCATTTGGTGTAAGAACCAATTTTAAGGAACTCCTTTGAAGGAGCCAAACTCAATTCTCTCCTTTTCTTCTCTTTACCTTTGGTTCATTCATTGTTAGCCATTCTCTTCGGCCTCGTGAAATGGCCCACATGCAAGGGTGTTAGGCTTGAGTTCGAGTCACATAAGAAGCAAATAAAATAAGTTTTATTTTGCTTCTAGAAGCCCAAGAGGTGGACGGCACAAGGCTTGCACAAGAGGAGTTTCACTCTTTAAAATTGACTAAATAGGTGGATAAATGAAGAATTATTCTTTAATTAGGAAAATAAGGAAGAGTGGTGGCCAAGTTAAGGATTCTTGGCCTAGTAATTTCGGCTATAAAAGGATGAGACTAGGGCCATTCATTATTCATTCTCCTCTCTCTTTCCTCTGCCAATATTCTTCTTGAGCCTCCATTCTTTTCTTCTTTTCTTTTAGCCTCCTAGCCGATTTCTTCTAAGCCTATTATTCCTCTTTCTTTCATCTTTGAAACCGAATACATAAGGGAATCATAGCCGATTGTTCATCAAGTCTCTAAGTCTCTCAAGGTTGAAGTGAAGGTCCAATCGATTCCTTCAAATAAGGGTAAGATCCAAGTTTGGTTTCCATTCTTTTATATTTTAGACTTATCAAACTCTAGGGCTAATCCCATTAATGTTCATGGTTGCGAAACTTTGAAGAGATCTTTGGGATTTACTAAGTGTAGGCTACAAGGAAGGAGAAGTTCTTTCCAGAAGGTACACCATAGGCAGCGTGTTCCCTAGTTATTCGGTGAGTTTCGGATTTAAAATCCACAAGGTAAGTGTCTATAGCTTTCGCTAAGGCCTATTTTGATAATTAGATCTAATTCTTGTTTGTTTAAAAAGCCTAAACTAACCCCTAATGAGATTTAGTGCTTGGCAAATACAAGGAGGAGCATAGCATAGATTTGAGGATTTGATTAGTATTGAAATCGGCAACAAGGTAAGTTTTAAGAATACTAATCCTACTAGGATTTGGATTTATGGTCAAATGGTTATTTTTATTAAAGTAGTAAGTGATTAATCAAATGTAGGAATTGAGATCTAAAGCAATAGATCGGGTTTTCGGGTTTTGAACCGTGTTACATCTTCACCTCCAATTGACATCTTTAGACATCTTTCGCTCTCTTCCAAATATCCTTGTGCCAAAACTTCATCCATTCTCCTTTGCCAAAATCAATCCCATTCCATCTTCTTCCATCTCTTTCATCTTGAAAAGCCGAAACCCCTTTATGTTCTCTTCTATTCCTTCAAAGTGGTTGGCCGAATATCCTTGGCCTTATTTCTATTCTCTTCTCACATGCTCTAAACTCCATACTCAGTGCCGAATCTATCTCTAGTTCTTTCATTTGAGTTAGCCGAATCTTCTGGTAAGTAAACTTCCTACTCTTCTTCTCTTCTTGAATGATTTGGTTAATGCCGAATCTTATTTGTCCCTCCTTGATATTTCTTCAATCGTTATTAATCGGGATCTTAACTCTTTTCTTGTTCCAAAATGGTGAGGTAGCCGAAATCCCTAACATCACTTAGGGGTGTCGAACGTTGGTGCTTGGTAGCCGAATACAGTGGACCTTCTGGATTTGGTTGTCGATCTAGGTAAGGGTTCTAGCGTTTGGATCTATTTCGTATTCGTTCAAAAGCCGAAGGTTAATTATTTTTGTGTGCTAGCGCTTGGCCGATTGCAAGGGAGGTGCATCACATAGCTTCAGGATTTGGTTGGAGATCAAATTGGCATTAAGGTAAGGTGTTATCTTCATGCGACATATCCGTCAGGATTTCTAGTTGAGCCGAATAGGCTTTTGGTTACTAACAAAGTGTTGGTCGATTGTAGGAAGGGGGAAGGCAAACATTTTGGGATCTCATTAGTTTCGCGTAGTTTCGGGATTTTGCTTAGATCTACGAATAGTCAAATGTGTAATGCTTACGCACTTTGCTAGTATGATATGTTTATTGTGTTACTGTAATAGCCATTAAAAGCAGTGGTTATGCCTTGTGGGCATGAGTGTGGACTCCAGGTAAGTCCCCTGATTATGGATCTCGTTATATGCTATCATGTCATTGTTTAATGCTATGCCATGTGTTATTTGCATCATCATATGTTATTATGCCACGATTGATATGGACATGATGGCGGGATTGTTGAGAGGAGGGGAAGAATTATTTTGGACTGTCACCAGTGGTTTTGACCACACGACGGGTTGGCCCGTCTTTGATACTATTATTTGTGACTAAGTCCCAGTGGTTTTGACCACACATGGATATTGTGACTCGTCCTAGTGGTTTTGTCCCACAGTGGGTTGGCCGCACATGATTAATTACGGGATTGTCATCAGTGGTTTTGACCACGCGATGGGTCGGCCCCATCACTTAATTTGTGACTACGGTCACCAGTGGTTTTGACCACACCGATATATATTTGTGACTACGGTCACCAGTGTTGTTGACCACCAGTGGTTTTGACCACACGGGGTAGATAAACGAGATTGGATGGTTAGGTTATGGGGTTGCATGATTCACATGTGTTACTGATGATTTACGTAAGTGTTGCACTATCAGGTTGGGGATTTATACATTGAGTCTCGGTGACTCACCCCTTCCCATATATTTTACAGATGAGGCATAGATCCCGGATCTGGAGCCGAAGAGGACTTGAGGTGGCCATGCATGCTAGTTTTGGGTTTTGACTTTAAATTACTATTTCGGTTTTATTTATTTACTCAAATTTGGTTTTGGTTTTGTAATAAGGCCCCTAAGTATTATTTTGTGTTTTAATTACTTGCTTTTATTTTGATTAGATTATGCATGTGCTTAATAAATTGACTTGCTTAAATAACCGGTAAAGAGCAACGTTTTCAAAATTATATCTCTTTAGGGTTTTCAAACCTTACTATTGGGTAATAATCTACACAAGATGATAACAAATTGACCTAAGTGATTATCAAATTTAATTTCTCAAATAACTTCAAACACAAATGGTTTTTAACTCAACTAGGCTTAACTCACTTGGATTTTAATAAGTATCGAAGGGTTTTCCAAGAACTATAAAACAACAAATGGATTCCCAACAGAAGAGGTTTTCGCGATAGAGGGTTTTCAATAAAATTAAATCGGTAACTTATTTTATTCAAACGTTTTCACTTTGTAACATGCCCGATTCGATCGTGGTGTGTTGATCGGGTTTGAGTGTTACCATTTTGGTATCAGAGCCCAAGTTTAATAGCTCGACTGTGGGCCCGAGGCCCAAAAATGTTTTAAAATGGATTATGAAAAGCTCTTATGGGGAAAAGTATAGTGGTGAAAGCATGGCACCGAGTCTCCGGCACCGATCTGCCCAGGTAAGTACCCCAAACTGTTGCTTTTGATTATATGAATATGATGATATGGCATGACTAAATAGTAGTAGGAACTACTCTAGAGACTTGAACTACTATAGGATGAATGTACTCGTGAAATAATCCCTTATGAAACTTCTTATAAAATTTTGCCTTAATAGACAGTCGAATAAAAGTCTAACGCATAAAACTTTTAGTCAGCTCGTATCGTATTGGTAGACATGAGTGTATGTAGACGTGGGCGTAACATTCGTGGACGAGGTAGGGGTAGGATGGCGGCCTCGGAATCGATAAGGTCTGGACATGGGTCAGAAAATGAGGTACCACCGCCGCCACTTGGTATGCGGAACATCGAGACCAGATCGGGTGATGATGCGATGTTGCAGACGATCTACGGATGTTAGAGAGGGTTCCTAGTGCAGGCATCGGAGCAGGGGTTCAGAAATCTGTGTCCGAATGACTCCGGGCTAATGGTGCCGAGGTGTTCAGAGGTATATCAGGCGTGGCTCCCAGTACGGCAGAATATTGGTTGGAGGCAACAGAACGTATTATGGATGATCTAGACTTCTCAGCTGAGGAGAAGCTGAAGGAGGTAGTATCCCTACTGCGAGA
This sequence comes from Gossypium rotundifolium, assembly GCA_025506655.1. NCBI lineage: Eukaryota > Viridiplantae > Streptophyta > Magnoliopsida > Malvales > Malvaceae > Gossypium > Gossypium rotundifolium. Next base: position 161,400,904 of record CP106731.1, on the reverse strand, counting down.
TGAGTCATATCAGTGGTGGCTCACAGTTAGGGACGGAACAATGGCGGATGACCTTACTTGGGAATTCTTTAGGGCAGCCTATCAGAGGAAATACATAGAGGCTAGCTACATTGATGCGCAGCGCAAGGCGTTCCTGAACTTGGTCCAAGGTAATAAGACTGTATCAGAATATGAGGCAGAATTTCTTCGGCTGAGTCGCTATGCACGTGGTATTGTGGGCACGGAGCATGAGTGCTGTGTCAGATTTGAGGATGGGCTAAGAGACGAGCTACGGATGTTAATTATGCCACAGCAGGAAAGAGAGTTTGCTATCTTGGTGGAAAAGGCTAAAGTGGTTGAGGAAGTGAAACAGTCTATGAGGCGAAATTAGGACAAGGGTTGGAATAAAAGGAATTTTGGATCATCAGGGTCTATCGGGAATCAGCAGAAACGGGGTAGATATAGTGGGCCAAATCAAGCTGCTAGGCCTGCTGCTGCTTGTAACATCCTAAAATTTTAAAAATCATTATGTTGCTAAATGTTAGTTCGGGTTTACTTGGAGTTAGAATAAAAATATTAGTTAAGTGTACTCTAGAGTAAAGAAATTAGGTGACCTTGAGACTTAAGTTAATTAAGTATTAAAAGAAGGCATAAGATGAGTAATTGGCAAAGTGGTGATGGCGCCATAAGTTGGACATGAGGAAGGAGTTGAATCACCTAGCATGCAATTAAGAATTTTATTTTTTTGCTTTAGCTTAAGCATGTGTCGGTGAGGGATAAGGTTAGGATGAGTTGGATTGTTTTATTTTGGTAAGAAGATTAAGGATTTGGAAAGCTAAAGATAAGGGCTTGAATTGGGGATTATGTTTCATTAACTTAAGGAAAAGGAGGGGATAAGGCTTAAGAGTAGGAAGATGTTTTGGAAACTTTCCAATGGCCTTTTGACCATTGTATTTGGACGGCATAGAGGCTAGGGGGGATGGCCGGTTTTGTATTTGTTTTGGTAGGCTTTGGTGTTGGTAAAACATATTCATTTGGTCATTTTCTTAGCAAAACATCTTTCCCTCCACTTGTAACACCCCAAACCCGCCCACAGTCAAGACCGGATCCGGATTACATCCTTCGGAAAGACGGTTGAAAATCTTTGACTTGATTAAAAGCGTGAAAATTTGTTAACTCTGAAAATCATGTCCGTTTAAAAATTAATAAATAATATAAGCTTGGTTTGAATTAAAACTTTATTACAATTTATTATAAAATAAATCATTTGTAAAAAATATCACTAAGTACGATATAACCTTTATCAACTATAAATAGAGTACTTTAATCAAAAGTGGCCCTTATTACAACCAATACTAAACAAAAGCGCTTAGTGTTAAAATTGCTTAAAATAATTAAATCAATCTCCTACGCATGGGCTACCTTGCATCCTCTCCGACTTCGGTCCGATCAACAAGTCACTGCGGTGTTGGATAAATAATTGGGTGAGTCACACGGACTCGATGTGTAATTAAACCATCGATATCCACCCACATGTTAGCCACAAATCAACCCAATTATCAAATGCAACATGTAAGCGTAATCATATAGACATTACCACGATGCGGGCTTGGCCCACAATCAAATCATATTCAAGCACTGGGTTAGGCCCTTTTCTCATCAGTCCACCGATCACCGGGCTTGGCCCATTTCCACGTATGTTCTCAAAACATACCTATCCACATGTCATCTTGGGCTTGGGCCATTTCCATATCATTTCATAATGAAACCATGCAATCATGATACCCAACCCAATCCTAATGCCCATCCGCTACACACCCCCTTATCCAGCCTACCACACACCGAGGATTATCGAATCACCTCTCCTTTTCCCTCCTAAAGGCAACCAATGCCATCTACGATGTAGCACGTAGCTAACATCAAACCACGATGGGGCACATAGCAACCCATCAAGCCACGATATGGCATAAGCCGATATCAGTCAAGGTAACCACGCGAACTAAATCGCAAAGATCCACAATGCGACCTCAGTCAGCGCCAATCCACGATGTAGCACAAAGCTGACATCAACCACGTACTCGAAGTACACCCGTACCTTCTTTCATAACCCACCGATGCACATGTAACATGATATAATGACAAGATGATGCATGTGTATGTCATTCACAATCGTAGGCATACTCACATATTAAAATATCAATTATCACATATTAACCAATTTGCTACTAATCTGGTCATCATCATACCCCTTAAGGGTATCCATTTCACATATGGTACTGCATTCATTAGTAAATATATAGCATAACAGAGATCCTACAAATCCCGGAAACAATGGCTAACTACACACCTTATGACCTGAAGCTCTAAACCTTGATCCAAACACTATAAACAACGAAACTATGGCCACTTGCCTATAGTTTTCTCTGCCTACACCCCGGTGGCCAATCCCGAACAGCTGAAACCGACCTCTTCTTGAACTTCGGGATGGGAGTTTTTCTTGTTCTCCTTGACTAGCATCCACGTCCATCGTAATCACTTAATCAGAATCCTTTGGTTAAACACCATAATACAAGATCTCAAGCGAATAACTACAATTTAACTTACTTATCAAACGATCTAAAATCTCAAAAGCTCCTGCAGTATTACATCGATTTGCCCCTAAGTATCATGGTACATAATCGGTCAATACTTAATAACCAAAATGGCCTATGGTAGAATATTAACACTTACTTACCTTGATGAGTAACCGAATTCAAACGACCCTAATTGCTCCCTCACGCCGGGTCACTCCAACCGATTGAGAAATAGCCCAACGAGATCACCCCATACAAATATTCGGTCAAGATGAAGATACATGGAAAAGGAAGATTTGACAATAAAAGGAGAGATCCGCTTGCAAAGTGATGAAAGAAAGTAAAAGAAATGAGAATGTTAAGTATTGGTCAACAATTAAAATGTAGAACAACGTGAATAGGGAATTTTAGGAGAACTAAGAACAAAAGAAATCAAGTAAGCAGAATGAGGTTTAGGGGTTCAAGTGAATATTCACTACTAGCAAAATTTAGGAGACACAATTTACAACTTTTGACAAGAGACTAAAAGAATAATTGACATTCTACCCCCATTTATAGCATACTACCACTACCTATGGCCACTAATTCAATTTAATTTGAATTAATCCAATCCCTTACTATTTTATCCATACTTTATCTCTTTATCAAATCAAAACAATAACCCCAATAACAACCATTATCTCTAATTAATAATAATAATCCTAAAAGATAACTAAGTAGATAAATAAATAAAATAATAATGAAAATACCAAAAGATCACCCTTCCAGCCGAATTTAAACACTACCAACACCTTTGGTGGCCACCACTTCCTTTATAATTCTAATCCAAATTCCCTTCTTATTTTATAACTTTATCACTAAAAAAATAAAAGATAAACTAATTATAATCCTATAATTATCTAAAATCATAAAATAACAAAAGCTATCCACCAGCCGAATTCAAAAAAAAAATGACTAAACAACATTAGTCTAATCCTTATCTAAAGAAGCTCCCATGTGCCGTCCAATTAGCAAAAAGCCAAAGAAAAAGAAATAAAAACCCAATTGCAGCCTCCAAGGTTCGAACATAGGACACAGGGGAAACCAAAGACCAATGGCGCCCGAGCCATTCGGCCAACCTACCTTTCATGTCAAAAAGCCCCAACATTTATTTTTAAATCCTTCCTACTTCAGCCCATCACCACATAACAAAATAAAAACGCCAAAAATGCCGCTCCAGCCCTCGAACCTGCGCCCTTTCTCTCCTCCAGCACCTAAGTGGCGCATGAGAGCCACTTTGTCAACTGGACTTTCATGTCCACCAACACAGCCATTAATTTTAAGGCCTACTTAGCCCGATCCTTTGGTACGTAAAAATAAAATAAAATTGCTGCCTTAGCAGCTCGAACCTGCTCCCTTAGGCGTCACCTTCCAAAGCTCAAGCGGCGCCTCATGCCACTCCACCCAAGCTGTTTCTTGTGTCCTAAATTCCACCAATTTTTTAAGGCCTTCTTGCCCTATTTCCCTTTTACACTAAAATCTAAAATTTTCCAAAGCCTTCTCCTTTCATCCAAGCATTCTTAAATCCTCTAAACACATCCAAGCACACCCAAAACCTTCCAACACCTAAATTATACTCAAAGCGCATAGCCCTAAACCTTGGATGTTACACCACCCATATTCTCTCTAGCAAAATTTGCCAACATACTTGAGTAAACAATTCATTTTTTGAGCCATTTTCTTTGGACCATTTCAGTTTTGAAATTTTTTTCTCTCCCAAAACTTTTCTTCTCATTGTGACCAAAAGCACTTAGGCAAGCAAAGATTCTTCTTATTTTATTTTTTTTTCATTTTTCCTCCTTAATGCCGAATGCACTTTCTTCTAAAATAAGTACTGTTTTCTTCTCTTTTCTTTCTCTCTTTTTCTCTTGAAACCGAACCATATCATTCTATTTCCCTATTCTTCAGTTTCTTCTTCATTAAAATCTCTCCAATACTTTCATCCATGGCCGAATGTTAACTTATTTTTGTGCCAAAATTTCTTTCATTTTCTTTGATCACAACCGATTTCCTTAATCATACATAATTCTTCTCACTCAATTTTCTTTCCAATCATGAGCATTAGTGAGATTTTGGAGGTAGAAACTCAAGGAGTTCTTGAGTATTATTTTTTTGGAACTTTGGAATCGATTTTAAGAAATAAGGTAAGGAGATTTTCTTTTAAGGGTTCTGTTTTATTCATTATATTAGTATAGTTAGTTATTAATTGATTACATTTTGGGACATAATCACTCGATCGTTTCTTGAGGAACAAAGATAATCGTAGTAAGCCAAATCTCAAATCTTATAAATCATTAGCCATATTTCGATACTTATAAGTCGGACTAATGATCTTATGTCTTTAGAGACATTCAAGATAGAGGCGTAAAAGGCGCGTCCATAGTCTTCAAAGAGGCGGTTCCCTAATCCCCTAAATATAAGCGAAGGGTTGTTTTGGGAATTCGAGATTTTCCACCGGGTTACGGACCTTCAACCAAGGAGAATCAATTGTTTGAGGCTATTCGTACTCCCGAGCCTTTGTTCGTTCGTGGATTCAAATCGGGCAACGAATCAACAATCGAGGAGAAACCAAAAATAAAAGTCGTTCAAAATCAAAAGGGTAAAGATTTAGATCGTTTACCAATAGTGTATTTCTTTTGATAAATGAAAGTGTTCTAATGGTTCATGTTACGTTTAGGTGTTAACGAGCGGGAAGGTTTAGTACTCACGATATCAAGGTGTGTAACTTCACACTTATGTTAGGTTAGATGTCATACCATAGTATTGAGCAAAATCGTAAAAACGACAAAATCGGTACAATAAGTAATACTTGGTATTTTTGGTGAAATTATATGAAAACGATTAAAATTGTGAAAATTACGAAAATGCCCTCGATGAGTTAATTGGTAAAATGTAAATTTTATGTCTCATGTGTAAAATGGGCCGAAAATGTGCTAGATCGTAAAATGGGTCAAAAATGTGCTAGATCGTAAAATGGGCCGAAAATGTGCTAGATCGTAAAATGGGCCAAAAAGTATGCTAGATAGCTAAATGGGCCGAAATCCCTGATAGATCGTTAAATGGGTCGAAATCTCTGCTAGATTGTTAAATGGGTCAAAAATGTGCTAGATCGTTAAATGGGCCAAAGATGCTAAATTGTTATATGGGATAAATGATATTTTGTATTATGGGCCTTAATAAAAATCTAAAATATTGACTCATATGTAAATTGGGCCTTTTTGCTAAAATCATCATATGTATATAGATTATTTTGCATACATGTTGCATGGGTTAGGATTAATGATGAAGAGAAGAAAGGCCTGTTGCCAAAATCTAGTTCGGTGGCTCTGCCACAAATATTTTAATGGCTCAATGCCTCTAGTTCAGTGACTTTGTCACAATCTAGTTCGGTGGCTCTGCCACAAATATAAAATGGCTTAATGCCTACAATTGGTGTGTTGACGGGGTGGGTTGACTTGATCCCCACAGGTGTGATGGTTGGTACGGGTGGTGTGTAGTGGATGGAAATTAGGTTTGGGTGGGAAATTTCGTTTTGCATGTATCTCATTATTTTTATTGCTAAATCTATTTATGGGATTAAGCCCAAAATTATGATTTGATGATCTGGCACAGTGGATAGAGTAAGTAAGTTATACACTGAGTTCTGAGTAACTCACTCCCTCAAATTTTTCATCTCAGGTAATGGAAATTGACGTGGACTTGGGCCGAGGATGACTTCGTGGAGGCCATACTACAAACATGGGTTTAATAAACTTTGAACTTTTAATAAGTACTTTCTTTAATTGCTATTTTGGGTATGATGTAATAAGGCATCTATTAATATTTTATGGATTTTATGTGAGGATGGATTTAAATTATGTTTTAGATATTTAATATGGGCTTATATTTATCTTATAATGTTTTCTTAAAATACTTTGGGTTTTTCAAACATATGAAATCCTTTATCTATTTTTATTTTTAGATATTTTGAACACTTATAAAAATTACTTTAAGGTTTTGATAATTAAATATTAAATGATGAGATTTTCAACTAATGTTTCTCAAATACATCAAATTTAAAATTATTTCTCTTGGTTTTTATTAAACTCTATTTTCAAAAGAATTTTGATATATCGATTCACCTAAATTATTGAGATAGTTCGATCTATGTAACAAACCAAATCTCATCTTAACGTATAGGCTGGGTTTGGGGTGTTACACTGCTAATACTCAATGGCCGCCACAGTGTGCTCGGTGTGGAAAGTCTCACACGGAGGAGTGTTGGACTGGAAACAGAGGATACTTTGAGCGTGGGTCGATGGGGCATCGAGTGAGGGATTGTCCACAGAGGTCAGCTAGGTTGCAGTCTAGGGATCAGAATCGTACACAGGTCAGGAGGGATGGTCAGCAGCCACAGAGAGGACATGGTGCAGCCAGAGGAGGTAATGGCTCTAGTAGAGGCCATGGAGCACCCAAGTAGGTACAACAGATGAGGCGAGGCGACTGAATTGGTCTATCTGTGAGGCATCGAGAGGAGGCGGCCACTGCACGTCCTAACTGGTATGTTCTTAATCTTTGGACTTCCTTATAATACTTTAATAGATGTGGGATCGACGCACTCATATGTAGCCAGTAGCATAGTGGAAACCATGAACTTATACTTTGAGATTACTTCTAGGAAGATGACAGTGATAAGCCCTCTAGGTCACTCAGTAGAAGTAAATAAACTATATAGGGATGCACCCCTAGAACTTCAAGGGGTCATGTTTTTGGCTGATTTGATGGAACTGCCGTTTGGGGAGTTCGATCTGATTCTCGAAATAGATTGGCTAGTGAAGTACCATGCCAGTTTGGATTACGCGACTAAGTGCATAGTATTGAGGACAGTTGAAGGTGAAGAGGTGGTGATGATTGGTAATAGGAGAGATTACTTATCCGATGTTGTCTCTGCGCTGAAGGCTGAGAAAATGGTGAGGAAGGGTTGCGAGGCATTTATGGTGCATGTCTGTGCTTTGGAAGCCAAGGATACAACTGTGAAGAGTGTCCAAACTGTGAGGGAATTTATTGATGTATTTCCAGAGGAACTTCTGGGTGTGTATCTGGACCGTGAAGTTGAGTTTGGTATAGATCTACTGCCAGGAACTGCGCCAGTGTCTATTGCCCCAAATAGGATGGCACCAAAGGAATTGGTGGAGTTAAAGGTGTAGATTCAGGAATTTTTGGACAGGGGTTTCATCCGACCAAGTATATCTCCTTGGGGAGTGCCTGTGCTCTTTGTTAAGAAGAAAGACGGTACAATGCGGATGTGTATAGACTACCGCCAGCTGAATAAGTTGATGATAAAGAACAAGTATCCATTGCCCAGGATAGACAACTTGTTTGATCAACTTAAGGGTGCATCAATTTTCTCTAAGATAGATCTTAGGTCGGGGTATCATCAACTCAAGGTGAAGGGCGGATATTCATAAGACGGTGTTTCGTACTCGGTATGGGCATTACGAGTTTCTAGTGATGCCATTCGGGTTGACTAATATGCCGACAGCATTCATGGACATGATGAATCGGGTGTTTCAGTCGTACTTGGATCAATTCATCGTAGTATTTATAGACGACATCTTGGTGTACTCGAAATTTGAGGAAGAACATGACGCGCATCTTCGAGTGGTTCTACAGATTCTGAGGGAGAAGCAGTTGTTCGCCAAGTTTAGTAAGTGCGAGTTCTAGCTTAAGGAAGAACTTTCTTGGGTCATGTGGTATCAGCTGAGGGGATTAGGGTGGTTCCTCGTAAGATCGAAGCAGTGTTGGATTAGAAGACACCTAAGTCGGTTACAGAGATTCAAAGTTTTCTGGGTTTGGCAGGATACTACAGAAGGTTCGTAGAGGGGTCTTTTTTGATTGCAGCGCCACTGACTAAGTTGTTGAGAAAAGGGGTTCTGTTTGTGTGGTCTAAGAAACAGCATGAAAGTTTTGACAAGTTAAAAAAGATTCTGACTGAAGCTTCGGTTTTGATTCAGCCTGAGGCAGGAAAGGAATTCACGGTCTATTGTGATGCATTGTATACTGGCTTAGGATGTGTGCTGATGTAGGATGGTAAGGTGGTTGCTTATGCATCTCGACAGTTGAGGCCTCATGAAGGTAACTACCCGACGCATGACTTGGAGTTGGCTGCAGTGGTTTTTGCCTTGAAGATTTGGAGGCACTATTTGTATGGGGAAAGTCGATAGTTTACATGGATCACAAGAGTCTAAAGTACCTCTTGACTCAGAAGGATTTAAATTTGAGGCAGCGAAGGTGGATCAAGTTGTTGAAGGACTACGACTGCTCGATTGAGTACCATCCAGGTAAGGCTAACGTGGTAGCTGATGCCTTGAGCCGTAAGGTGGTAGCGGACTTGCGAGCGATGTTTGCTCACCTTAGTTTGTATGACGATGGGAGTCTATTGGCGAAACTGCAAGTAAAGCTGACTTGGATTGATCAGGTTAGAGAGAAACAGCTAGTAGATGAGGTTTTGAGTGCTCGGAGGTTGCAAGTGTAGAATGGTAAATCGAAGGGTCACAGTTTGGGTGGTGATGGAGTATTGTGTTTTCAGGGGAAAGTATGTATGACAAAGGACATTGAGTTGAGACAGCGGATCCTTCAGGAAACTCATAGCAGCCCATACGCTATGCATCCTGGAGGCAGTAAGATGTATCGTGATTTGAGGGAACAATTCTGGTGGCCAAGTCTTAAATAGGAAGTAATTGAGTTTGTGGGCAAGTGTTTGACATGCCAGCAAGTTAAAGATGAGCATCAGTTACCGTCAGGACTTTGCAGCCGATAAAGATTCCGCAGTGGAAGTAGGAAAGGATTACCATGGACTTTGTCAGTGGGCTACCCCTTACGTCTAGCAAGAAGGACTTAGTTTGGGTGATTGTGGATCGTCTGACTAAATCGGCTCATTTCATACCAGTTCGGGTTGATTATTCGCTCCAGAAGTTAGCCAAGTTGTATGTGGCCGAGATAGTAAGGTTGCATAGAGTGCCAGTGTCAATTATCTCGGATAGGGATCCCAGGTTCACGTCGAGGTTTTGGAAAGCTTTGCACCAGGCTTTGGGTACGAGGTTAGATTTTAGCACGGCTTTTCACTCGCAGTCTGATGGACAGTCTAAGAGAGTAATTCAGATTCTAGAAGACATGCTAAGGGGTTGTGTTCTGGATTTCAACGGTAGTTGGGAGGAGTATCTACCATTGGTGGAGTTCACTTATAACAATAGTTATCAAGCGAGTATTCAGATGGCACCATATGAGGCACTATATGGATGGAAATGTCGTACTCCTACGTGTTGGAATGAACTAGATGAACGGTAGATGTTGGGTCCAAAGTTGGTGGCAAAAACAGAGGATAAAATTAAGGTGATTCGGGCTCGTCTTAAGGAAGCGTCGGATAGGCAGAAGTCTTATGCCGATATTAAGCGCAGGGATATAGAGTATGCAGTGGGTGATAAGGTATTTCTGAAGGTATCGCCATGGAAGAAAGTGTTGAGATTTGGGCGAAAAGGGAAGCTAAGCCCTAGGTTTATCGGGCCGTATACGGTGTTAAAGCGAGTGGGATCGGTAGCTTATCAGCTCGAGTTACTGGCAGAGTTAAGTCAGAGGATGCGATGCGGCAGCAATACCCTTAACTCTTCTGACCAGGTAATTTCGAGGCCGAAATTATTTTTAAGGGGGGTAGACTGTAATATCCTTAAATCGGGGTCTCTACATTTTGCATGTGTTTGCATGTGATGATATGCTTACTGTGCTAGTTTAGCATGTTTTGGGGTCTAAGCATGACCTCAGGTTAGGCCTGGGTCATAGCCAAAAATTTTGTTTTAGTGCTTAGGAAGAGGGAGCTAGGAGAGTTATGGGTTAAAAGAATTTATTGGAGTGTTGTGACACAAACAACCTAGTGGTAAAGTAGCAAAGGAGGCGCCACTAAGGTGCTTGGATGGTGACGCCCCATGCAGGGAGTGAGTGCTTGGGTTCGAGCAGCAAGAACTGCACTTTTTGCTTATTATTTTTCATGCCAGAAGCAGGGAAGAGGAATGCTCAGGATGGACTCTAGAAGATAAGGATTGAAGGGGTCAAACGGATTTGAACTGATGTAGGGGAGGAAATTTAGGAGTTTGAATCTTTTCAAACTCATTTGAAGGAGTTGGCCGAATTATGGACTTTGGGGGAGGTGTAATCGAATTTGGAAGCTAGGGGTGCCGAATTTCAATAGCCAAGTAAGGGTGCATGTTCGTCTAGCTTTGGGAGTCTTTCTCTTTTCTTTTTTTAGTGTCAAAACCAAACCTCAAAGTGCATTTTCTCTCTTTTCTCTTTCGGCAACTTGGGCATTTGGCCGAACCAATTTTGCAACTCTCTTTGAAGAGCCGAAACTCAATTCTCTCCTTTTCTTCTCTTTACCTTTCGGTTCATTCACTGTTAGCCATTCTTTTCTCTACATCTTCACCTCCAATCGACATCTTTCTACCCTCTTCCAAATATCCTTGTGCCGAAACTTCATCCATTCTCATTTGCTGAAATCAATCCCATTCCATCTTCTTCCATCTCTTTCATCTTGAAAAGCCGAAACCCCTTTGTGTTCTCTTCTATTGCTTCAAAGTGGTTGGCCGAATATCCTTGGCCTTATTTCTCTTCTCTTCTCACGTGCTCTAAACTCCATCTCAGTGCCAAATCTATCTCTAGTTCTTTCATTTGAGTTAGTGAATCTTACGGTAAGTAAACTTCCTACTCTTTTCTCTTCTTGGTGATTTGGTTAATCTTTGAATCTTATTTGTCCCTCCTTGATATTTCTTCAATCGTTATTAATCGGGATCTTAACTCTTTTCTTGTTCCAAAATAGTGAGGTAGCCAAAATCCTAACATCACTTAGGGGTGTCGAACGTTGGTGCTTGGTAGCCGAATACAGTGGACTTTTGGGATTTGGTTACCGATCTAGGTAAGGGTTCTAGCGTTTGGATCTATTTCATATTCGTTCAAAAGTTGAAGGCTAATTATTTTTGTGTGCTAACGATTGGTAGATTGCAAGGGAGGTGCATCACGTAGCTTCGGGATTTGGTTGGAAATCAAATCGGCATTAAGGTAAGGTGCTATCTTCATGCGACATATCCTTCAAGATTTCTAGTTGAGCCGAATAGGCTTTTGGTTACTAACAAAGTGTTGGCCGATTGTAGGAAGGGGGAAGGCAAACATTTCGGGATCTCGTTAGTTTCGTGTAGTTTCAGGATTTCGCTTAGATCTACGAATAGTCAGGTGTATAACGCTTACACACTTCGTTAGTATGATATTTTATTGTGTTACTGTAATAGCCATTAAAAGCGGTGGTTATGCCTTGTGGGCATGAGTGTGGACTCCGGGTAAGCCCCTGATTATGGATTTTATTATATGCTATCATGTCATTGTTTAATGCTATGCCATGTGTTATTTGCATCATCATATGTTATTATGCCACGATTGATATGGACATGATGGCGGGATTGTTGAGAGGAGGGGGAAGAATTATTTTGGACTGTCACCAGTGGTTTTGACCACATGACGGGTTGGCCCATCTTTGATACTATTATTTGTGACTAGGTCCCAGTGGTTTTGACCACATATGGATATTGTGACTCGTCCCAGTGGTTTGGTACCACAGTGGGTTGGCCCCACATGGTTAATTACGGGATTGTCATCAGTGGTTTTGACCATGCGATGGGTTGGCCCCATCACTTGATTTATGACTATGGTCACCAGTGGTTTTGACCACACCGATATATATATTTGTGACTACGGTCACCAGAGGTGTTGACCACCAGTGGTTTTGACCACACGAGGTAGATAAAGGAGATTGGATGGTTAGGTTATGGGGTTGCATGATTCGCATGTGTTACTGATGATTTGCGTAAGTGTTGCACTATTGGGTTGGGGATTTATACACTGAGTCTCGGTGACTCACCCCTTCCCATATATTTTGCAGATGAGGCATAGATCGTGGATCTGGAGCCGGGAGGACTCGAGGTGGCCATGCATGCTAGTTTTGGGTTTTGACTTTAAATTACTATTTTGGTTTTATTTATTTACTCAAATTTGGTTTTGGTTTTGTAATAAGGCCGCTAAGTATTATTTTGGGTTTTAATTACTTGCTTTTATTTTGATTAGATTATGCATGTGCTTAATAAATTGACTTGCTTAAATAACGATGAAACAACGTTTTTAAAATTATATCTCTTTCGGGTTTTCAAACCTTACTATCAGGTAATAATCTACACAAGATGATAACAAATTAACCTAAGTGATTATCAAATTTAACTTCTCAAATAACTTCAAACACAAATGGTTTTTAACTCGGCTATGCTTAACTCACTTGGATTTTGATAAGTATCAAAGGGTTTTCCAAGAACTATAAAACAACAAATGGATTCCCAACAGAAGAGGTTTCCGCGATAGAGGGTTTTCAATAAAATTAAACCGGTAACTTGTTTTATTCAAACGTTTTCCTTTCGTAACATGCCAGATTTGGTCGTGGTGTGTTGACCGGGTTTAGAGTGTTACAATGATAAATTCTTGTATTATTACTTATAGTTTTCAATGAACTTCGATTTTTCAATAAAAGTTTTTCTCTCAATCGTTTGGAATTTGATTTCTACATTGTTAAATGATTTGAATGTACGTTTAATTTGTGTGGCATGCCAAAATTTGGGCTTAATGCATAGGCCAAGTTTGGGGTGTTACATTTTATGGTATCAGAGCCCAGTTTCAAAACTCGACTGCGGTTTGGATTCAACAATGATTTTGTGTAAAAACTACTTAATTTTCTAGACTTCACATTTTAACGGTAGTATGGCACCACGAGCATCCGACACCAAGTCAAGTAAGTATTTGTTTATTAAATGTTTATTATTCTGATGAGACCTTAGGAACACTCTAGAACTTCTAGTTTTAGGTGTTGAAAATGATAGAGATTGAGACTATAGGATGTGATTGCGAAAACAAACCTATCTCTTATATCTCATAAAATATCGTTAATAAACACTAAAATAATATTCAGATTCATAAAACTTGTAATCAGATTAAAAGCGAATTAGTCAATATGAGCTCTAGTGGACGTTGTCGTGGGCCGCAGATGAGCGTGGGTGGTAGAGGGCGAGTCTTTGCGTGCGCGCCAAGCCATATCTTTGAAATGGATGCACTGCGTCGATCAAGACAAAGCTGGATCTCATGATCATGCGAATGAGGATAATGCTTTGACTCAAGTAATGTTGCGAGTCCTAGAAAGAGTAGCTGGGGCCAGAACTGGGCGAGTAACTCGCGGATCAATATCGGAACGACTCAAGTCTAGTGGTGCAGAAGTTTTTAGAGGTGTCTCTGGTGTAGCTCTGAATGTGGCAAAATATTGGCTTGAGGCTGTAGAATGAATTATGGATGATCTGGAATGCACCATCGAGCAGAAACTGAGAGGAGCCGTGTCTTTGCTAAGAGACGAGACGTATCAATAGTGGCTTACTGTTTGAGAAGGCACCGAGGCTGCATTTGTTAATTGGGATTTCTTTAAAGTTGCTTTCCAAGAAAAGTATGTCGGGACAAGTTATGTAGATGCCCGGAGGAAGGAATTCCTGAATTTGGTTCAAGGAAGTAAGATTGTAGCAGCTTACGAGGCAGAATTTCTTTGTTTGATTCGTTATGCTCGTACTATAGTGCAGACTGATCATGAGCACTATGTATGCTTTGAGGATGGGCTGAATGATAAGTTGAGGGTACTGATAGCCCCACAACAAGTGCGGACTTTTACCTCGCTTGTAGAGAAATCTAAGATAGCCGAAGAGGCTAAGAATTTAGAACCCCAGAACCGGGAAAAAGTAAGAGGCAAGAGGGATTTTAAGTATTCTGGTTCTTCTAAAAGGTTACAAAAGAGGCCACGGAATGATGAGCCAGTTCAAGTTAGGGCTCCTGTGACTACTAATCAGAGTCGAGAATGTGCCGACTGTGGAAGACAACATCCCAGAGAATGTTGGAGGAAATCTGGAGCCTGTTTTAAATGTGGATCCAAGGATCATCAGTTTAAGAATTGTCCTCGACGGACTGATACGACTCAGGAAGCTTGTAACCTTGATGCTCAGCCAACTAGAGGTACTCAGCAGCCATCGAGAGGTCGTGGACCAGGTCGTGGTGGTAATGGTAACGGACGTGGACAAGGTGCACCGGGTCGAGGTAATGGTGTTAGAGGTAACACGGAGACAAGACAGCCAGGATTGGTCTATGCTGTTAGGCGTCGTGAGTACGGTGATGCACTTGATGTGATAATTGGTACGTTCTTCATTTCTGATGTACCTATTACTGCTTTGATAGATATCGGATCTACCCACTTGTATGTTGCTAGTGCCATATTTGGAAACCTAAATATTAGATCTGAGATTACCGATAGAGAGATGACAGTAATTAGTCCTTTAGGACAGTCGGTAATAGTGAATAAATTATTTAGAGATGTGCCCTTAGAAATTCAAAGAGAGGTATTTCTGGCGGACTTGATGGAATTACCTTTCGGTGAGTTTGATCTTATTTTGGGCATGGATTGGTTGGTGAAGCATCGGGCATAATTGGATTGTGCCGAAAAGCGGATGTCAATTAGGAATGTGGATAATGAGGAGGTAATAATGATAGGCGAAAGAAGAAACTTTTTGGCAAATGTGGTATCTACTTTGAAGGTAAAAAAGTTAGTGCGAAAAGGGAATAGAGCATTCCTGGCATTCATCAGTGCTGTGGATGCCAAGGAATTATCGGTACAAGGTGTGAGGATGGTGAAAGAATTTTCAAATGTCTTTCCCGAAGAACTTTCGAGTCTACCTCCAGATCGGGAAGTAGAATTTGGCATTGAGCTTTTGCCCGGAACTGCTCCAGTGTCCATTGCTCCTTATAGAATGGCACTGAAGGAGTTAGCGGAGCTTAAAGCTCAAATTTAAGAACTACTAGATCGGGGATTTATTCGACCAAGTGTGTCTCCGTGGAGAGCACAGGTTTTGTTTGTCAATAAGAAGGATGGGTCAATGCGTATGTGCATTGATTATAGGCAGTTGAATTAGTTGACGATCAAGAATAGGTATCCATTGCTGAGAATCGATGACCTGTTTGATCAATTAAGAGGAGCTTCAGTCTTCTCCAAGATTGATTTGTGATCGGGTTATCATCAACTCAAGGTGAAAGAGGTAGATATTCATAAGACGGCATTTCGAACTCGTTGTGGACTTTATGAGTTTTTAGTGATGCCATTTAGTTTGACTAATGCACCAGTTACATTTATGGACATGATAAATCGAGTCTTTCAACCCTATTTAGACCGGTTCATAGTAGTGTTCATAGATGACATCTTAGTATATTCGAGGAATGAAGAAGAGCATGACTCTCATTTGCGCACTGTGTTGCAAATTTTGCAAGATAAGCAACTTTATGCCAAATTCAGTAAGTGTGAATTTTGGCTAAAGGAAGTGATTTTCTTGGGTCATGTAGTGTCAGCCGAAGGTATAAGAGTTGATCCTCGAAAGGTAGAGACTGTGTTGGATTGGACACTAATGCGTATGTGCATTGATTATAGGCAGTTGAATTGGTTAACCCTGATGCTCGACCAACTAGAGGTACTTCGGCTGACCATCGAGAGTCGTGGACCGGTCAAGGTGGTAATGGTAGCAGGGCGTGGACAAGGTGCACGGGTCGAGGTAATGGTGTTAGAGGTAACACGGAGGCAAGACGGCCCGAGTTGGTCTATCTTTGTCGAGCGTCGTGAGGACGGCGATGCATCTGATGTGATAATTGGTAGGTTCTTCATTTCTGATGTACCTATTACTGCTTTGATAGATATCGGATCTACCCAATCGTATGTTGCTAGTGCCATATCTGAAAACCTAAATATTTGATCTGAGATTACCGATAGAGAGATGACGGAAATTAGTCCTTTAGGATAGTCAGTAATAGTGAATAAATTATTTAGAGATGTGCCCTTAGAGATTCAAAGAGAGGCATTTCTAGCGGATTGATGGAATTACCTTTCGGCGAGTTTGATCTTATTTTGGGCATGGATTGGTTGGTAAAGCATCGGGCGTAATTGGATTGTGCCGAAAAGCGGATGTCAATTAAGAATGTGGATGATGAGGAAGTAATAATGATAGGCGAAGGAAGAAACTTTTTGGCAAATGTGGTATCTACTTTGAAGGCAGAAAAGTTGGTGCAGAAAGGGAATAGAGCATTCCTAGCATTCATCAGTACTTTGGATGCTAAGGAATTATCGGTAGAAGGTGTGAGAATGGTGAAAGAATTTCCAAATGTCTTTGTCGAAGAACTTCCGGGTCTACCTCCAGATCGGGAAGTAGAATTTGACATTGAGCTTTTTCTCGAAACTACTTCGGTGTCCATTGCTCCTTATAGAATGGCGTCGAAGGAGTTAGTGGAGCTTAAAGCTCAAATTCAAGAACTACTAGATCGGGGATTTATTCGACCAAGTGTGTCTCCGTGGGGAGCACCGATTTTGTTTGTCAAGAAAAAAGATGGGTCGATGCGTATGTGCATTGATTATAGGCGGTTGAATAAGTTGACGATCAAGAATAGGTATCCATTACCGAGAATCGATGACCTGTTTGATCAATTAAGAGGAGCTTCAGTCTTCTCCAAGATTGATTTGTGATCGGGTTATCATCAACTCAAGGTGAAAGAGGTAGATATTCATAAGACGGCATTTCGAACTCGTTCTGGACTTTATGAGTTTTTAGTGATGCCATTTAGTTTGATTAATGCACCAGCTACATTTATGGACATGATAAATCGAGTCTTTCAACCCTATTTAGACCGGTTCATAGTAGTGTTCATAGATGACATCTCAGTATATTCGAGGAATGAAGAAGAGCATGACTCTCATTTGCGCACTGTGTTGTAAATTTTGCAAGATAAGCAACTTTATGCCAAATTCAGTAAGTGTGAATTTTGGCTAAAGAAAGTGATTTTCTTGGGTCATGTAGTGTCAGCCGAAGGTATAAGAGTTGATCCTCGAAAGGTAGAGACTGTGTTGGATTGGAAATCGCCGAAGTCGATGGTGAGATTTGGAGTTTCTTGGGTTTGGTGGTTATTATAGGCGCTTTGTTGAGGGTTTTCGTTGATTCTTTGCACCCTAACTAAGCTATTGCGAAAAATGGAAGTACCGTATGTGTGGATCGATAAACAACAAGAAAGTTTGAGAAACTAAAGAAGATTCTAACGGAAGTGCCAGTACAAAGTTGGCGGGGTGTTGGCGGGGTGGGTTGACTTGATCCCCACAGGTGTGATGGTTGGTATGGGTGGTGTGTAGCGGATGGATATTAGGTTGGTTGGGAAATTTCATTTTGCATACATTTCATTTATTATATTGCTAAATCTGTTTATGGGCTCAAGCCTAAAATAATGACTTGATGATCTGGCCCAGTGGATATAGTAAGTGAGTTATACACTGAGTTTTGAGTAACTCACTCCCTTAAATTTTCCATCTCGGGTAATGGAAATTGAGGTGGACTTGGTAGAGAATGACTTCGTGGAGGCCATCTTGCAAACATGGGTTTTATAAACTTTGAACTTTTATTAAGTACTTTCTTTAAATTACTATTTTGGATATGATGTAATAAGGCCTCTATTAATATTTATGGATTTTATGTGTGGATGGATTTAAATTTTATTTTGATGGGTTTATGCTAATCCTATAATGATTTTTTAAAAAAAAAATACTTTGAAACATTAGAGATTCTTTAACTTATCTTATCTTCAAATTCTTTTGAAATCTTTTAAAAAAAAACTACTTAAAGGATTTTGATATTTAAATACTAAATGATAAGACTTCAACTAATGTTTCTTAAAATTAGCAATTTAAATTATTTCTTTTGGTTTTATTAAACTTTATTTTCAAAAGGTTTTGTAGTACCGATTCACTTAAATCATTAGACAGATTAAAAGAATGTTTGATCTATGTGACAAACCAAATCTCGTCTTGACGCATAGACCTGATTTGGGGTGTTACAAAGGTGGCTAAATGGATTAAGGAAACATTGAAGTTGAGGAAAGGAATCAATAGGATAAGGCAAGTAAGGGAACAAATGGCTTAATTTGTGGAATGTGCTATGGAAAGAAAGGTTTGCAAAAGTTGATCCTTGATGGCTATGAACTTGGACGGTTTTTGGGGCTAGGGAGGTTGGCCAAATTTTGTTAGTAGCTTGATAGGGATTAGGAGCTAGTTTGGTCAATTTCTTTAGCAACATGAGCATTATTTTCCATTCTCTCAAAACCCTTTTCCTAGCCGAATGTAGTTGTAGCAATAGGAAAATTTTTGGTTGTTTGGCCATTTCTTTTGACCAAATTAGTATCATCTTCTTCTTTTTCTCTTTTGTGCGAAACCATGCAACTTTGAAGAAGCATAATTCATTTTCTTTTTCTTTCTTTTGGCCGAATATACACAACCCCAAGACCTTTCTTTGTTCATCTTCCATCCTTGGTAAATCAACACATAAACACTCTCTCTTTATTCTTTTTGTTCTTCTTTCTTTCTTTTTGGTAAAGAACACTCAAACATCACTATTTTTTCAAAACCTTTCTTCATGGCGAATGTTGATGGTAAAATCTTTTCTTTGAATCATTCTTCTTTTCTTTGTTTATTCATAGCCGAATCTTTTCTTATACATAAGTATTCTCTTCAATCTTTTCTTTTCTTCTTTGAAGCCTTGGATAATAGTGTGATAGTGGAGGGCCAAAACTCAAGTGTTCGTAAACATCGTAGATCGTTGAAATCGAATTTAAAGTGTTAAATGTAAGGGATTATTAAGGATTTTCATATTACTCGACATATGGATATAAATGGTTTATTAATCGATTTCGTTTTAGGGGACGTTCTAGCTCGATTGTCATGTTGTGGAATGAGGATATTTGAGACAATCAAAATAGGGACGAAAAGAGTTGTTAATAGTGTTCGGAAGAGGGGTGGTTCCATTATTCCCCCTAAGTTTTAGAGAAGGACTGTTTCGAGAATCTGAGACTTTCCACCAGGGTGTGGACCCTCATCTGGCGAAAATCAATTATTCGAAGTTGTACGTACCCTCGAACCATTGTTTACTCGTGGTTCTGAACCTTTGATCGGAGAGAAATCGCAAATAGTGGTTGTTCGAGGTTCCGAGGGTAAGATGAGATCGCTTAATATTAGAATAGTTTAATATTAAATTCTAGTGTTCTAATCCATCGTGATGTGTGTTTAGATATCGACGAGCGGGAGAGTGTAGTTCTCACCGTAATCAAGTGTGTAATCTCACACCGTATCTCATGGGTTAGATGACTATATCGTATAAATGGGTGGATGAAATCACAAGTTAGTGAAATCGAGAAGAATAGCATATTTATCACCTTAATGATAAAAGTTTTGAAATTGGTATTAAGATCATGAAAAATATGAAATTGCCCTTAACGGGCTAATTCGATAAAAATGATAATTGGACAATTTGGGTCATATGTGATATTTGATAATTGGGCCATATGTGATAAATGATGTTTGGGCCATATGTGATATTTGATAATTGGACAATTTGGGCCATATGTGATATTTGATAATTGGGCCATATGTGATATTTGATATTTGGGCCATATGTGATATCTAATAATTGGGTAATATGTGATATTTGATAATTGGACAATGTGGGCTAAAATGTGAAATGGGCCAGATTGTAATAACTTTTATAATGGGCCTTATGTTGGAATAATTAAATGAATGGATTGTTATGCATATTATATATATGAATGCATGGGTTGGGCTATTTGATGAAGAGAAGTTCTGGTAGCTTTGCTACAAAATTTTGGTGGCTCTGCCACAATTTTGAAAAATGGCAAATACCATGTAAACTCTGTAAATCCGGTGGCTTGTCCACGAAATTTGATATATGGCTTAATGCCTATTTGATTGTGTTGGCGGGTGGGTGACTAAAGTTCCCCAGGTGTCTTTGGTTAATGCGGTGGTGTGTAGCGGATGGAAATCTAGGTTTGGTTTTGGAATTGCATATCACTTGCATTTCATACATGCTAAATTATTATATTTGTAATGGGCTTAGGCCCAAATAAATGCTTAAATGGTTTTGGCCCAGTGGACTATGGTAAGTGAGTTACACATTGAGTTCTAAGTAACTCACCCCAATTTTTTTTACCCCTCTCAGGTAATAATATTTGATGGAGGCTTGGGTTGGAGATGACTTCGTGTGGAGGCTATAATACAAATGGTGGTTTATAAAATTTTAAGACTTCTTTAATAATTTTATTAAGTACTATTTTTTATGGCGATGTAATAAAACCTCTTTAATTATGGATTTTATTATGTGGATGAATTTTATTATGTTTTAGTTTTCCTAAGTTGGATTGGTTTAGTTTTATAAATGTTTTCTATAACTCTCGTATAAAATAAAAGTTTTTCTTAAATATCATTGAAACTTAGGAAATTCTTTTAAAAACTTTTCGATGAAATATTTAAACTAAATAAATCCAAAGTTTTTATCAATTACTACTCTATAGATCAAATGATAAATTCTTGTATTTTTAATTATGGTTTTCAATGAACTTCGATTTTTCAATAAAAGTCTTTCTCTCAATCGTTTGGAATTTGATTTCTACATTGTTAAATGGTTTGAATGTACGATTAATTTGTGTGGCATGCCAAAATCCAGGCTTAAAGCATAGGCCGGGTTTGGGATGTTACAGAACCCAAAATGCAAATACATACATATTCCACCAATTAGAATATATAGAACTACAAATACAGATATTCTTATTCTCAATTTCCATAATCTATTACATATGGTCAAACAGTTCAGACATGCAGAGACAGTATTAGACATTCATATAATCAATTATAAAATAACAGAGTCAGTATGCATAGTTTCTTGATCGTCATGACTGACGCATTTATAGATATCAAAGGCCCCACAAAATTATCATACTTACAACCAATTCGAATAATAGTATAAAACTTACAAACATTTGTAAATAAACTATTCTAATAGTACTGTAACATCCTAAGTTAGGGGTTGTTTGCAATTTAATTATTTTTCCCATGTGTGTGCTTGAAGAAATATGTATGCTTGATTGCTTGACATATTCTAGGGTCTAGTCATAACCGGGCTAGAGTCGACTTAGGGCTGGAAATTTCTTTTAGTGCCTAAGAGGTGGGAGCTAGGTGAAAAGAGGGGTTAAGAGATGTTATAGCGCTTTTAGACACAAAGATGGCCTTGGTAAAGTGGCTTTCATGCGCCACTTAAGGGCTGGAATGACGCTTAGCGCGGTCTTGAGTTCGAGTCACGATGGAAGCACAAGGTGCGTTTTATTTTTGTTACTGGCGTTAAAACAAGGGGAAGCTAACGAAAGAGGTCTTAAAAGAATTTGTGGCGAGTTTAGGTCATAAGAAGACACCATAGCAGAGTGGTTGGAAGCATAGGATGTCTCCAGCAGGTCTTGGGTTCGAAACCTAGGGGCAGCAACATGGATGGATTTTATTTTTATTTTTGGCGTCCAGGAGAAGAGGTAGTGGTGTGCACATGGGCTCTCAAATGGATGAGGATAAGCAAAGTTTGCTTTTAAATTAATTTGGAAGAGTAAGTATTATTATTATTTTATTTTATTTTTATTTGAAGAGGTGATAAAGGAGGGATAGAAGATAGGTATTGTTTTTAATTTAATTAAATGTGTGATAATCGAAGATAAGATTTATCACATTAGAGAACAACGGCGAATGTAGGACTCCTTAGGGCCATCCACAATCGGTTTTGAGTATAGCAGGGAGGTGCCGAAAATCATCTAATTGGTTTTCTTTTCTCCCCAATTTGTTCTTGGCAAATTCTCTCTAGCCCCATTGCTCAAAATTCTTCAAATCCTTCTCTTCTTTTGTTCTACTTGGCCGAACCTATCACCCCCATTCTTCTCAAAATTTCATCTTCCATTTGGTGTTAGCCGAATATCTTCATCAACACTTGGGAGCCATAGCCGAAATCTCTTCACTTTTAGTCTCTTCAAGGAAACAATAGAGGTAAGTGTTCCTTTTAGAATCAAGTTTTCTTCTCTTCTTTTATGGTGTGCCGAAAGCTTGAGAAATAAGCCTTGGTATAGGTGACCGAACATGTATAAGTGTCTTAATAGTGTACGTTTTGTGTGTAGTTAACGTTAAGGTGCATTGAAGGAGCCTATCGGGATTTGATTCTTCAAGGTAAGGCATATATACTATTCGGCCAAGGGCCTTGATTATGGATAGAAATGTACAAGCCGATTCTAACAAATGTTTTGGTAGGGATCTCGACAAGACAAGTGACAATTTTAGGATTTCGGTAAGATTGGTAAGTGGTTAGGCATATTCAGCCAAAGGCCATTTTTGGTATCTATGTATAACCGAATGTGCACTATGGTTTTAGGGCTAATCGGCAAAGGAAAACAGAGGCTTCGGGGTTTCAATTTGCTTTGGTAAGTGATAATAAAGATTGGCCTAGGGCCATATTTTTGTTATGGTAGCGATTAGTCCTTGGGATTATTAGATTTAGCGAATAAGGCTTTTGGATACTAACCTATAGTGGCCGAATGTAGGGCAATCTGAAATACATTTTGGGATTTTGTGATAACGCATAGATTCGGATTTCTCTTTAGATCTTGGTTAAGCAGTGTGTAAAACTCTTACACACTTATTAGTTGGCATTGCTTATTATGTTACACTTAACTATTTTGATAGTGATTTGCCTTGTGGGCTTGTGCATGGATCCCGGGTAAGTCACTTGCAATTTTAAATATGTCATATGAATGATATGATGAGTAAGATGCTATGCCATGACTTATATGCATGATCTATGATAATATGTTAAGCATGTTATGAGCATGTTGGTATCGAGGATTGAAGAGAGGAAGGGATTATTCTCTATGGATCGTCACGATGGTTTTGACCACAAGATGGGTTGGCCCCATTAGTTTAATTGTGACTTGGTCACGGTGGTTTTGACCACACCGTTGATATAAATTGTGACTAAGTTCCGGTGGTTTGGTACCACCAGTGGTTTTGACCACATATTGATAATTGTGACCTATGGTCATCGATGGTTTTGACCACACGATGGGTTGGCCCATCATTTGATTTGTGACTCGGTCACGGTGGTTTTGACCACCGGTGGTTTTGACGACACGGGTAGTTAAAGGAGTATGGATGGCTAGTTTTGGGTTGCATGTTTTGCATGTCTTACTAATATTTTGTGTATGAGTTTGCACTTAGGGTTGGGGATTTATACACCGAGTCTTGGTGACTCACCCTTCCCATACCATTTTGCGAGATGAGTAGATCGCGGAGATGGAGCAGGAGAGGACTCGAGGTGGCCATGCTTGATTCCTTGGATTTAAAATTTTATTTAGCAGTTTAAGTTTATTATTTACTAAATTTTGATTTGGGTTGTAATAAGGCCGCTAGTTATTATTTTGGATGTTTAATAGTTGTTTTACTTCATTTCTACTATATTACTCATGAATTAATAAACTGTTTAAATAAATCGGTTAAATATAGCGTTTTCAAAATGGAAATCTTTACGAGTTTTCAAGGATGTTACCATCGGGTAGCAAAGTTCACCAAGTTAACAATAACTCGATGATTTTAAAATTCAAATGATCAAATGTTTTCAAAGGTTTTCAACTCAACCATGTTTGTAAAATCAATCCCACACAAGTTTTATCAAGACACCGTTATAACCTTAACAACATTTTTTTTTCAGATTTTCACCAGTTAATCAGAATCTTTCAAAACGTTTTACTCTGTGACATACCAGATCCGATTGAGGCTCATGGGTCGGGTTTGGGGTGTTACATTTTTGGTATCAGAGCCAGGTTTAAAACTCGACTGTGGGGGCCCAGGGCCCAAAACATTTTTGTAGGCCTCTGTGAATTATTATGAAAATGGTTTTTGTTTTGAACAGCATGGCATCGAGTCTCCGGCACCAATCTGCCCATGTAAGTACCTCTGACTGTTCTATGAATACTTGATAGGGGTAAACGGGTAACTTGGGAACGTAGAATAGAATGATAGGTACTTGAACTCTAGGACTAGTCTACCCCAACTACTACATAAGACCTAATTGATTAATTAAACAAACCTATGTTCACCGAGTTAGGGTTTGGTAACCATGGTGCGCATGTCTAGGATTGGTATTCAGTGGGAGCTTGGTATTTAAGCGGTCCGCGTGACTCACCTCCTCTCCACTCGAATCCTACAGTGCGTAGCAGTTCACCCAACCAAGAGGACTTATTCATGGGCTAAACCCTAACTAAAACCCGAAAGGGAACTAGCTGTATTTTCATAAAAACCCTAGTTTTAAAACTCTTAAAATTTCTTTTTAATGTGTGAGAACTATTGTTTTACAACAATTTTCTAAAAAATTTTTCTGATTTGTAGATTACTAAAATACCCCTAGTGGTAAAAATTACAAAAAATGCCCTTGGTTTATTAAATGTTCAACTATCCAACAGTTTTTCCAAAATTTCCTCATTTTGTAAAAGTGTTTAAAAACCCTATTTTTGCAAATGTCCAAAGTACCTTGATTTTGGAAAATTACAAAATTACCCCTAACCTACAATATTACCTAAATGACCCTGATTTTTAAAATTTTTGCAACACCATCAACTTGGAAAACAAATTCTCAGAAAGAACCCTCAAAGTTTTGCAACATTTGGAAATACCGAATTATCAAACTTTATAAAGTTACCGGTTTATTACCAAAATACCCACGAGCTTCAAAATCACCAAATACCCCGAATTTCAAAATTTTCAAAATACCCAGAATTTAAAAGTTCCAAAATACTTTTGACAAAATCATCGAGAACTTTTATTTTAGAAAATTATAAAAATACCTCTGTAGGTTAAAATTACAAAAATACCCCGGGTAGTGAAATGACGAAAATGCCCTTACACATTAGATATGGTCTGTGAATGTTGTTTGTGGATGTACTTAGAACTAGGAGATAAGCCTGAAACTGGAATTATAGGTAGATTCGACTTTGAAAGAATCACTTCAAAAAAAAACTATTCCTCATAAAATTGCTCGTGAGTAAATAGTGAACGGTATTAATAATGCATAAAATTCTTAATCAGATAAATGCGAACGAGAAAGAATGAGTACAAGAGGTCATGGACGTCCGCCACGTGGCCGTGGTGGGGGTAGGATAACCTTGTCAGAGCCGCAGGTCAGTCATAGGTCTAAAAATGTGATCTTGGATCTGCCGGTGGCATAAAGTTCAAGATCGGATCGATTGGTAGCGATGTAGTATTCCAAGTCGTACTCACGAGTGTTGGAATGAGTTCTTTGGGCGAGCACAGTGCGAGGAGCACAGAATTCGTGGTTGAACAACTTGAATAGCGGAGCGAAGTGTTTAGAGGAGTTTCGGAGTGGCACCCAGGTCTTGGCGAGTATTGGTTGGAATCAACCGGAGGATCATGGATGACTTGGATTTTACAACTGAGGAAAAGTTGAAGGGTATAATCTCTCTACTTCGGGATGAGTCATACCAATGGTGGCTCAATGTAAGGGATGGAGCGATGGCGGAGGATCTCACATGGGAATTTTTTAAGGCTGCCTACCAAAAGAAATACATAGGAACTAGCTATGTGGATGCGTAGCGGAAGGCTTTCTTGAACCTAGTTTAGGGTAATAAGACAGTGGTAGAGTATGAGGCTGAATTTCTCCGGTTGAGCAGGTATGCTCGTGGTATTGTGGGTACCAAGCATGAACGCTGTGTCAGATTCGAGGATGGGGTGAGAGATGAGTGAGGATGATGATCGCTCCACAACAGGAGCGGAGTTATTTGTCCTAGTGGAGAAGGCTAAGGTTCTTTGAAGGGTAAGGCAGTCATTAGGCGGAATCGGGATAAGAGTTGGAATAAGAGGAGCTCGGATCTTGAGGTTTTTGGTAATCGATGAAAAGGGCGAGGTATGGTGGGTCAAATCAAGTGCTAGGCCTCATTCTTTGCTGCTAATCCTCAATAGCCGCCACGGTGTGCTCGGTGTGGGAAGTCTCACGCGGGAGTGTTGGAGTGGTAATCGGGATGCTTGAAAGTGGATCCATGGAACATCGAGTTAGGGATTGTTCGAAAAAAGACAGCTAGGCTAAGGTCCGAGGGTCGGGATCGTACACTGAATAGGAGGGATAACCAACACCACCAAGAGGTCGTGGTGCAGGGAATAGGAGGTAATGGTGCTGGCAGAGGTCGTGGAGCACCGAGGGGAGGTACCAGTGGTACTGAGGCTAGGCAACCTGGTTTGGTCTATGCCGCGAGGCATCAGGAGGAGGGCGATGCACCGGATGTTATAACCGATATGTTTTTAATCTTTGGAGTACCCTATAGCACCTTAATTGATATTGGCTCAACTCACTCATACATTGCTAGTAGCGTAGTGAAAACTCTGAACTTAGACTTTGAGCTTACTCTAGGAAGATGACTATATTAAGCCCTTTAGGTCACTCTGTAGAAGTAAGTAAACTCTATAGGAATGTACCCCTAGAACTCCAAGGGGTCGTGTTCTTAGCTGACTTGATGGAACGCCATTTCGGAGTTCGATCGATCCTCGTGGATGGATTGGCTAGTAAAGTATCGAGTTAGCTCGGATTGCGCAGCTAAGCGCGGTAATAAAGACCTTGGAAGGAGAAGAGGTGGTGATGATAGGTAAAAGGAGAGATTACCTATCTAATCTGTTACTTGCATTGAAGGCGAAAAAGATGGTTAGAAAAGGTTGTGAAGCATATGTAGTGCATGTCTGTGCTTTGGAAGCTAAGGGTGCAGCTGTGAGAGATGTCCGGACTGTCAGGGATTATGTTGATGTGTTTCCAGAGGAACTCCCGGGTCTACCTCCAGACCATGAGGTCAAATTTGGTATAGACTTGTTGCCCAAAACCGTGCCAGTATCCATAGCTCTGTATCAGATGACGCCGAAAGAATTGGTAGAGTTGAAGGCTCAGATTCGTGGAATTCTTGGATAGAGGGTTCATTCGGCCAAGTGTATCACCTTGGGGAGCTCCAGTGCTTTTTGTCAAGAAGAAGGATGGAACAATGAGGATGTGCATAGACTATCGACAGCTGAACAAGCTGACTATAAAGAACAGGTATCCTTTGCCCAGGATTGATGATTTGTTCGATCAACTAAAGGGTGCATCAGTGTTCTCTAAGATTGACCTTAGGTCAGGGTACCATCAGCTTAAGGTGAAGGAGGCTGATATCCATAAGACGGCATTCCGTACTCGGTATGGGCACTACGAGTTTCTGGTAATGCCTTTTGGTTTGACGAATGCACCAGCCGCGTTTATGGACATGATGAACCAAGTTTTCCAACCCTACCTGGATTGGTTCGTCGTGGTGTTCATAGATGACATTTTGGTGTAGTCGAAGTTAGAAGAGGAGCATGACGCACATTTTCATGTGGTTCTACAAGTTCTAAGGGAGAAACAGTTGTACGCCAAATTCAGTAAATGTGAATTTTAGCTTAAGGAGGTGACTTTCCTTGGGCATGTTGTTTCAGCTGAGGGAATCAGGGTGGATCCCCGTAAGATTGAGGCGGTATTAGAGTGGAAACCACCAAAGTCGGTTATGAAAATTCAGAGTTTTCTGGGGTTGGCAAGATATTTTAGGAGATTCGTGGAAAATTTCTCCTTAATCGCAAAGACTTATGACTAAGTTCTTGAGGAAAGGAGTTTCGTTTGTGTGGTCCGAGAAGCGAAAGAGAGTTTCGATAAGTCAAGAGGATTTTGACAGAAGCACCAGTCTTGATTCAGCCTGAGGCAGGAAAGGAATTCACTGTGTACTGTGATGCATCGCATACTGGTTTAGGGTGTGTGCTGATGCAAGATGGGAAGGTGGTTGCTTATGCGTCACGGCAGTTGAAGCCTCACGAAAGTAACTATCCGACACATGACTTGGAATTGGCTGCTGTGGTTTTTGCCTTGAAGATTTGGAGGCACTATCTGTATGGAGAGAAGTTGGTAGTGTCACGGATCACAAGAGCCTGAAGTACCTCTTGACTCAAAAAGATTTAAATATGAGGCAGCGAAGGTGGATTGAGTTGCTGAAGGATTACGACTGCTCAATCGAATACCATCCGGGTAGGGCTAATGTGGTAGCTGATGCATTGAGCCGTAAGGTAGTAGCGGATTTACAAGCAATGTTTGCTCACCTAAGTCTCTATGAGGATGGGAGTCTCCTGGCAGAATTGCAAGTAAAGCCGTCTTGGATTGATGAGGTCAAAGAGAGGCAGATGACCGACGACGTTTTGGGTACTCGGAGGTTGCAAGTACAAAGTGGTGAGGCCGAAGGGTTCAGCTTGGGTAGTGATGGAGTGTTGTGTTTTCGGGGAGAGTATGTATGCCTAGGGATGATGATTTGAGGCGTGAATCCTTAAAGAAGCCCATAGCGGCCCGTCGCTATGCATCCTGGAGGCAGCAAGATGTATCGGGATTTAAGGGAGCAGTTTTGGTGGCCGGGTCTTAAGCGAAAAGTAATCGAGTTAGTGGGCAAGAGTCTGACATGCCAACAAGTTAAGGCTGAGCATCAATTGCCATCGAGTACTATTACTGTAGGTAAAGATCCCACAATGGAAGTGGGAGGAGATTACTATGGATTTTGTAAGTGGGCTTCCCTTACGCCCAAAGAAGAAAGATGCAATTTGGGTGATAGTAGATCGGTTGACCAAGTCGGCCCATTTCATACCGTGAAGGTTGACTACTCGCTTCAAAGGTTAGCCAAGTCGTATATAGCGAGATAGTGCGGTTGCATGGAGTACTGTGTCCATTATCTCGATTGGGATCCCGGTTCACGTCGAGATTCGGAAGGCCTTACATCGAGTTAGGCACGGTTGAATTTCAAAGACGGCTTTCCATTCGCAATCGATGGACAATCGAGAGGTAATCCAAGTGTTGGAAGATATGTTAAGGGCTGTGTTTTGGACTTAGTGGTAGTTGGGAGGAGTACCTACCTTTGGCGAATTTGCTTATAACAATAGTTATCAGCGAGTATTCGATGGCACCGTATGAGGCTCTATATGGTCGAAAATGTCATACTCCTACGTGTTGGACAGAGCTAGGAGAACGTCAGATGTTAGGTCCGGAGTTAGTGGCAGAGACAGAGGATAAGGTTAGAGTAATTCGGGCTCGTCTTAAAGAGGCGTCGGACAGGCAGAAATCCTACCCCAATCTTAAATGCAGGGATGTGGAGTATGCAGTAGGTGATAAGGTCTTCTTAAAGGTATCACCTTGGAAGAAGGTGCTGAGGTTTGGATGGAATGGCAAGCTAAGCCCTAGATTTATCGGGTCATACACGGTGCTGAAACGTGTGGGATCGGTAGCTTACCAGCTTGAGTTGCCGGCAGAGTTGAGCCAGATCCATGATGTCTTCCATGTTTCGATGCTGAGGTGCTATCGATCGGATCCATCACACGTAGTACCGGTTGCGAAAATTGAAGTGAACTCAGATTTATCCTTTGAGGAGGAGCCGGTACAGATCTTGGATCGGGATGTCAAAGTTCTGCGTAGGAAGTCAGTGCCTTTGGTAAAGGTGTTATGGCGAAACCATGGTACGGAGGAGGCCACATGGGAACCCGAGGATGCGATCTGCGAAGAATACCCCAACTCTTGATCCAGGTAATTTCGAGGCCGAAATTATTTTTAAGGGGGGTAGAACTGTAA
This sequence comes from Gossypium rotundifolium, assembly GCA_025506655.1. Taxonomy (NCBI): domain Eukaryota; kingdom Viridiplantae; phylum Streptophyta; class Magnoliopsida; order Malvales; family Malvaceae; genus Gossypium; species Gossypium rotundifolium. Next base: position 161,370,618 of record CP106731.1, on the reverse strand, counting down.
CATCTTCAATTAGGGGTTGTTTGTAATTTAATTATTTTTCCCATGTGTGTGCTTGAAGAAATATGTATGCTTGATTGCTTGACATATTCTAAGGTCTAGTCATAACCTCGAGCTAGGTCTGACTTAGGGCTGGAAATTTCTTTTAGTGCCTAAGAGGTGGGAGCTAGGTGAATAGAGGGGTTAAGAGATGTTATAGGCGCTTTTAGACACAAAGATGGCCTTGTTAAAGTGGCTTTCATGTGCCACTTAAGGGCCTTGAATGACGCTTGGCACAGGTCTTGAGTTCGAGTCACGATGGAAGCACAAGGTACGTTTTATTTTTGTTCTGGCGTTAAAACAAGGGGAAGCTAACGAAAGAGGTCTTAAAAGAATTTGTGGTGAGTTTAGGTCATAAGAAGACGCCATAGCAGAGTGGCTGGAAGTGTGGGATGTCTCCAGCAGGTCTTGGGTTCGAAACCTAGGGGCAGCAACATGGATGGATTTTATTTTTATTTTTGGCGTCCAGGAGAAGAGGTAGTGGTCTGCACATGGGCTCTCAAATGGATGAGGATAAGCTTAATGTTTGCTTTTAAATTCAATTTGGAAGAGTAAGTATTATTATTATTTTATTTTATTTTTTATTTGAAGAGGTGATAAAGGAGGGGATAGAAGATAGGTATTGTTTTTAATTTAATTAAATGGGTGATAATCAAAAGATAAGATTTATCATATTAGGGAGCAACGGCCGAATGTAGGACTCCTTAGGGCCATCCACAATCGGTTTTGAGTATAGCAGGGAGGTGTCGAAAATCATCTAATTGGTTTTTCTTTTTCTCCCCAATTTGTTCTTGGCTGAATTCTCTCTAGCCCCATTGCTTAAAATTCTTCAAATCCTTCTCTTCTTTTGTTCTACTTGGCCAAACCTATCACCCCCATTCTACTCAAAATTTCATCTTCCATTTGGTGTTAGCCGAATATCTTCATCAACACTTGGGAGCCATAGCCGAAATCTCTTCACTTTTAGTCTCTTCAAGGAAACAATGGAGGTAAGTGTCTTAATAGTGTACATTTTCTGTGTAGTTAACGTTAAGGTGCATTGAAGGAGCCTATCGGAATTTGATTCTTCAAGGTAAGGCATATATACTATTCGGCCAAGGGCCTTGATTATGGATAGAAGGGTGCAAGCCGATTCTAACAAATGTTTTGGTAGGGATCTCGACAAGACAAGTGACAATTTCGGGATTTCAGTAAGATTGGTAAGTGGTTAGGCATATTCGGCCAAAGGCCAGTTTTGGTATCTATGTATAACCGAATGTGCACTATGGTTTTAGGGGCTAATCGACAAAGGAAAACAGAGGCTTCCGGGGTTTCAATTTGCTTTGGTAAGTGATAATAAAGATTCAACCTAGGGCCATATTTTGGTTATGGGCGCGATTAGTCCTTCGGGATTATTAGATTTAGTTGAATAAGGCTTTTGGATACTAACCTATAGTGGCCGAATGTAGGGCAATCTGGGAATATGTTTGGGATTTTGTGATAACGCATAGATTCGGGATTTCTCTTTAGATCTTCGGTTAAACAGGTGTGTAAAACTCTTACACACTTATTAGTTGGCATTGCTTATTATGTTACACTTAACTATTTTGAGAGTGATTTGCCTTGTGGGCTTGTGCATGGATCCCGAGTAAGTCGCTTGCGATTTTAAATATGTCATATGAATGATATGATGAGTAAGATGCTATGCCATGACTTATATGCATGATCTATGATAATATGTTAAGCATGTTATGAGCATGTTGGTATCGGGATTGAAGAGAGGAGGGATTATTCTCCATGGATTGTCACCAGTGGTTTTGACCACAAGATGGGTTGGTCCTATCAGTTTAATTGTGACTTCGGTCACCAGTGGTTTTGACCACACCGCTGATATAAATTGTGACTAAGTCCCAGTGGTTTGGTACCACCAGTGGTTTTGACCACATATTGATAATTGTGACCTATGGTCATCAGTGGTTTTGACCACTCAATGGGTTGGCCCCATCATTTGATTTGTGACTCCGATCACCAGTGGTTTTGACCACCAGTGATTTTGACGACACGGGGTAGTTAAAGGAGTATGGATGGCTAGTCTTGGGTTGCATGTTTTGCATGTCTTACTAATATTTTGTGTATGAGTTTGCACTTCTGGGTTGGGGATTTATACACTGAGTCTTGGTGACTCACCCCTTCCCATACCATTTTGCAGATGAGTAGATCGCGGAGATGGAGCCGGAGAGGACTCGAGGTGGCCATGCTTGATTCCTTGGATTTAAAATTTTATTTAGCACAGTTTAAGTTTATTATTTACTTAATTTTTGATTTGGCTTGTAATAAGGCCGCTAGTTATTATTTTGGATGTTTAAGTAGTTGTTTTACTTCATTTCTACTATATTACTCATGAATTAATAAATTGTTTAAATAAATCGGTTAAATATGACGTTTTCAAAATGGAAATCTTTACGAGTTTTCAAGGATGTTACCATCGGGTAGCAAAGTTCACCAAGTTAACAATAACTCTGATGATTTTAAAATTCAAATGATCAAATGTTTTCAAAGGTTTTCAACTCAACCATGTTTGTAAAATCAATCCCACCTGAAGTTTTTATCAAGACACCGTTTTATAACCTTAACAACATTTTTTTTAGATTTTCACCAGTTAATCATAATCTTTCAAAACGTTTTACTCTGTGACATACCAGATCCGGTCGAGGCTCATGGGCCAGGTTTGGGGTGTTACAAGTACAACACTTATTGTAAGTAAAGTTTGTGATCCAAACAACCCTAAAGAAGCTTAAACATACCAGAAATCAACCAAGGACTAAAATGAATCATTTAGCAAAAATAGGACTACACGACCATGTGGGAGGATCCAGACCGTGTGACAGGGATACACGGCTGTGTGGCTGAGAACACGCCCGTGTGACTAAAGTACATGGCCGTGTGGGTAGATCGTGTAATTCTCTGAACCGTGTGACTAAATTACACACTTAAAGGAGCAAGGGAGACACGACCATGTGTCTGAATGACACTCCTGTTTGTGTTCGACAAAAACCCTCAGCACAGAGGTCACACGACTGTGTGACTAGCCCGTGTGACACACCCAAACCGTATGACAAATGAGTTACCCTAACATTTAAAACGGAACACGACCGTGTGAACCGCCCCTGTGCGGCACACACCCGTGTGACTGCTCGTGTGGTTTAAAAACCATCCCCAAATCTATTGCAAACTACAAAATTTGACTCCAAACTGACCCCTAAATTACATATGGCTAGGAAACACACTCGATTACGCGATTCCTAGCATCAACAAACGATAGAAACACCTTACCAGACCAATTTGAAACTTAATATAACATGCACACAAAGCCTATAAGAATTTAAAGTTTACAGTATAAAAAGAAAATGAAAATAAAACCGATCTAAAACTCAAAAACCTTGCTTACCTGTTAAAGCTTTTACGACTAAAATGTAAAAGAACAGATGAACTCTAAAGAACCAACAATTAGAAATAATAACATTGGTACAATTGAAGCAACATAATATTTCTAAAATTTTAATTATGGACAAAGAAAGAAATTACGAAACAATAATGAACTGAAGAAAGAAAATGATGACCAAAGACACAACCAAAAAAAAAATTAGTGTCTTAATATTTTAGAAAGGAAAACAAAATGTGAATTAGGGAGACGTGAGAAACCTTTTGGGGAATTTTTTTCCTGTTTCAAAAAAATAAAACTAAAAAAAATTGAAATAAAACAAAATAACATTAAATTAAAACAAACTTTAACCTATTAGAAATTTCTTAATTAACCCAAAAGTAAAAAATAATTCCCATTTTTTGTACATAAGGATTCAAACTCGAGGCATAAGGATATGCATGAGCTAAACCACTGAACCACTAGGCTCATCGTTGCTTCCTAAACGCAAAAGAAAACATAAATGTCCAATCGAATCCGTTTGATTCAACCAACAAACTTAAAATTTCTAACCCCAATTTCAAGGTGTTACAATAACTTTTAGTCCATGCTAGACACATTAAAAACCAAATAGATACATGGAACATATCATGATAAGCGAAGCACAAAAGTGCAGGAAACACATACTCCAAAGTTTATTCCAATATATACTACTCATCCATGAAAAAATAGAATAAAAAATTGATAATGAATAATTAAAATTAAGAAGATATGAGTTTTATTAAATATTATGAAATATTTGGTACATTAAATGCATAGCATTAGTATAAATTTAAACCTTAAGCTCTCCCCAAATGTCTTGTCCAAACAATCTAATTTTTCTCTTGATTACAAGTTTGAATTTCTTCAAAGGTGCTTCACCTTTACGGCAAGGTCTTTCCGTAAATATAACTTCGTCGTTAGCTTTCAATCTTTTCTCACTTGAAAATTGTGGCCATTTTATTGATACGTACTTACCAATTTCTGGGTTCGTAATAAATGTACCTATAAATGTCCAAGCTTTTCCCAAACTATCTGTAACATTCACGAAAAATAGATAGCCATCTTGAAACTCAAAGAACGGGGCAACATCAGTGTAAGAGAAGAATACGATGCGATCTTTCACTTCACTTTGAGTCAAGTGCTTTGAAAAGCTTTGTCTGCCTTGCTCTTGGTTTTGCATGTTTGCAAACGGTAGTAAATACTAAAATATAATAAAAGGTAATAAGAATTTCTAGTTGATTTTTTATGAACTGTGATCATAACCTTAATACGAAAGTCCTTTATATATTAGATACATAACACTTTCATATAATTGTATATGAACGAATTGACTTAATTATTCATTGAATTTGTGAACAAACATTACCTTTTATGAAGCGTTAGATGAATTTACTTTCTATATATGATTTTTTTTCCTAAACTGGCAAAACATACCCTATATCCCTAACGGAACATAAATGAATTTAAATTGATTAATTTAAATATGCTAGGGAATGAATTGGAAATGTTTGAATTTAGATAAACTTGAGAAAATTTCTTGAGGGGTATATTTGGGTAATTTAAATAAGAATTTTATATAATTTTTTAAGTTTATTGTTTTAAAAAAAGTAAAAAATTTATAATGGTTTATTTTTCTTACTCTTCTAATTTTTAAGGGCTATTTAAATTTAATTTTAAAAGGGGACAGATGTAACATCCCGAAATTGGGCCTAGTAGGATTGGGCCCATTAGGCCTTGGGTGTAGGAGTGTTTAAAATTTTGAGAACAAGAGAATGTCATTAATTCAAGTTAGACTTATTAAGAAAGTAATTTTGGAAAGTTACGAGGTTTCTATGAAGTTCCGGGTTCAAGTTGGGAAATTTTGTGTTTAAGCCTATTAAGGAGAGATAGTAAGTGACCTCAAAGCTTATGGAAATAAATGAGTAAATTGCTAGCATAAGTGAGCATATGGCAAAGGGAAATGGTGCCACATGAAAGGCTTTGAGGGAAGAGGTTCAAATCTCATGGTGTGCAAATTTTGACTATTATTTTTGCATCCTTTCCCTAAGTGTCGCCAAGCTTGTAAATAAGGTAAGTTGGACTTTTTAATTATGGTATGATGGCTAAAGAAACAAGGAAATGATGAAGGTAAGGAAAGGAATCAAGAGAAAGGGGAAAGTAAGGGGAACATGTGGCCTTTTTCAAGGAAATTGTTTTGGAAAGTGTGGTTGGCCAATTTTTTTGACCAATATTGTCAAGTATGTGGACGGTTTTGGCATGGGGAGGGCTTAGCCAAATTTTTCTTTTGCAATTGGTAAAAGCTTTGGTGTTGTTTTGACCAAAATTCCTATTTGCAACTTTTGTGTCATTTTTCTTTTTTCTCCAAAATTCATTCTCATCTCTTTGCCAAATTTTCAAGCCTTTAGTGTGCATTCTTGTTTCTTCTTTTCTTCCTTGTTTCCGAAAGTACCTAAGCTTTGGAGACCAAATTGTTTCACTCGTTTGCCTTGGAAAACCAAATTCTCATAAACACTCATTTGTATCTTCTTTTCCTTTTTACAAAATTTCCAACCCTTTCTTCTTCTTCTCCTCAAATCCATATCCTCCATAGCTGAATATCATTGTTCATTTTCCTCTATAACCGAACCCTTCATTTCTTCTTTATCGTTCTTCTCATTCGTATTAACACTCACTCCTTTGATCAATCGTGTTCTAAGTGGGAAGGTCGAATCTATCACATTTGATTTTCCCGTAGCCATAAGTACAATCGGTAAGTAGTAGTTCTCTCTTTGTCAATAACTTTGTTTCATTCGAGTTCTTCATTAATAATCATATGTTCTTCTTTCTCTCCCTCGTTGGGTCTGAGTTACATTCTTTTCTATGATATGACTATCATTGGGCTTAGGACTTTCAACAAGGTAAAGGAGAACAAGTGATTTGTATTAACCAAATCGTTATCGTCGACTCGTCAAGCAAGTGGGGTAAGAATGTTGTTATAAGATTTGTTTTGGCCAAAGGTGGGATATTTGCTAACAACTCTTTCGCTCACCAAATATTGTTAGGATGGGATTTTAGTAGCCAAAGGGTAGGATCGATTCTTGGTGCATTGAGGGAGATCACATTCGTGGTAAGTGAAGTTAGCCTAATACAGTGTTTCTAGTTACGATTATCAAAGTTGATACTAACCTTCTATCAACCATCATTATAGGTGTTGAAATTGGTAGAAAGCACAACTCGTAATCAAGGTGTGTTATCCCATACCTTCCGAAAACATGTTTGAAATGGTGTGTAATCTCACATCTCTCTGAAAGTTTGTATGATATGTTTTGTGATTCGGTTGAAATACCAAAGAAAACCAGAAACCGGCATCCGTGATTACTCGAGAGTGCATATATTCGTAATAGTAACCATATTTTGTAATAAAATAGTTTCGATTAGAAATGTGATGTATTTTTGAAAAATCATGAAAAATAGTAGAAAAGAGATTTAGAAAGTGAATGAGATATCAAATTAAATCTTACTGTGTCTATTTTGATATGGAAAAAACGGAGAAGGAAAAGGAATTTTATATTCAGAGATATCTTAAGTTTAGTGAGACTAGTTCTGATTAACTTCGTGGTTTCCTAATCTATTTTGGAAAAATCATATAAAATTGTACAAAGTTAATTATGGGTTATATTTATATGTATGGAATCCTTGGTGAGCCTATTTTCAATAGAAACAAGTGGGAGCAGTATATAAAAACTTTACAATGAGATATTTGAAATTAATTTAAGAGAGGTCAGAATCGTTGGACAGTTTAACAAGGGAAATTTTAAGGAATAAACTGTACTAAATGGTTAAGACAAAAATTCTAAAAAAGTTTTAGTAAGAAGATATATGAGTTAGTTTGAAGGAAAATTTACGGATTTAGATTTTGAGTTTCCTAACCCAAGTTATAGTCAATTTAGTTAGTGTGACGCAGATGGATAGTTTAAATTGTTATGCCCAAATTAGTAGTTAAGTCTGGATTGCGAAATTACCGAATTACCCTTAGTGGGTAAATTGCCGAATTACGAAAATGCCTCTGATGGGCTGAATTATGAAAATTCCTTAATGGGTAGATTTGATAAGATTGCCTTGAAGGGCCGAAATATGAAAATGCCTTAATGGACCGATTTGTTAATTTGCTATATGGGCCAATCTGATAATTTGCTATATGGGCCGATCTGATTTTTTTTTTATATGGGCCAATATGATATTTTGCTAAATGGGCCTATTTGATAATTGTTGTAATGGGCTATAATTTTGTAATAAATATCCAAATAAATTACTGTTGTTATATTGTAAAAATCATGATTTGTTATGCATCATATACATGATTTTGCATGGGATGGGATAATATTGAAGAGAAGTTCTGGTGGCTCTACCACATATTTTGGTGACTCTGTCATGATCTGTCTGGTGGCCATGCCACGTATATTCTGTTATTCTGGTGGCTTGTCCACAATTAAATTTGTTATAAATGGCTTAATGCTTGTGATTGGTGTGTTGGCGGGGTGGGTTGACTTGATCCCCACAGGTGTGTTGGTTGGTACGGGTGGTGTGTAGCGGATGGAATACTAGGTTTGGTTTGGGAATTTCATTACATTCACATGATATAATTGATACATTATATTGTAAATGGGCTTCGGCTCAAGATTATGCTTTAAGGGCTCAAGCCCAAGTTATTTCTAAACGGGTTCAGACCCAATGGATGACGGTAAGGGATTATGCACTGAGTTCTTGTAACTCACCCCCTTTCTTAACCCTTGTAGGTAATGCTCAGTGACGAGGACTTGGGGCCATGGGTGACTCGGTGGAGGCCATACTTCCGAAATGGTTTTAATTGGACTTTAGTTTTCTACTTCATTTACTTTATTACTTTACTATTTTGGGTTATGTGTTGTAATAAGGCCTCTGGATTATTTTATTTTGCTTTATGTTTGACGTATTTATATTTTACTCAAATTACTTTAAATGGGGTTTTTTCTAAAAACTTAAATAAAGATTTTCTAAAATGGATTCACATATGGATTTTAAAATAAACTTTTACAAATATTTTTAACTCGGAAATTATCTCTCAAATTTTCATCAATGTTTTCAAAAGTCACGGTTTGAAAAATCAATAGTTCAAATTTATTGATTCATCAATCAATCTTCCAAGTTAGCAATATTTTGTCAAATATTTCAAATAAAAATTGTTTTACTTGATTTTGACAAATCAATACCTCTTTACGTACGAACGAAAAGAACTTAAAATATTTTTTCTCATGTGACATGTCAGATCCGGTTATGACGCATGGGCCGGGTTTGGGGTGTTACAACAGACCTAACACGCAAATAAACCAAAAGTTGAAAAACATTTCAACATGGGAGCACCACTTTTTCCGCCAATCTAAAATGGGTAATTGCTTCATCAAGTCCTTGAATGTTTATATAATCACACTTTAGCTTGGTGCTTCCAATTTATCCTTGGCACAACTAAAAATTTATATTTTTTTTAAAAAATATAATCATTGGTTGATGTTGGGGGTCATTGCCATCGGTATGTCTGAGAGCATTATAAAACACTGTAATAATTAGGTCATTTATATACATTGCTTTTAAGTTAGGTCACTTTCGTAATTAAACAAAGTCAATGAGTTAACTAAATAATTACAAAATAACTAAATCGAAATCTTAACAGAATCATATCAGATTGGCATATCACATATTTATAAACGTTAACAGTTAAGCAGAACATATGCACACGAAATTTCTCAAACACACAACAACTGTATCAATTTCAACTAAATAGTCATATGTAGAGTATTTATTCAACAACAAAACAAAACACAAGTGCGATTCACAATCAAATGCACCAGTCCTAAACCCATCTATCCAGCCCTACACACCATCTCCAACCAACCATTACACACCAAATATAGGGTTTTTCTAAACCCTTCTTGTAACACCCTTAACCCTTATCCGTCGCCGGAACAGGGTTATGAAGCATTACTGAACTTTACAGACTAATTTCGAATATTTCATTACCTTTAATATACAAATTAAGAATCATTCATAAATCATTAATACTACCCTTTAGATGGGCCCTCGAGGCCCAAAATACACTTTAGAAGTGAATTGGGACTAAACCAAACACTCAAGAAATTTTTCTCAAAATTTCAAAATTTTTCTTAAGAGCAGGGGATACATGCCCATAACACGCCTGTGTCTTAGGCTATATGGGCATTCGATGTGAGGCACACGGTCGTGTCCCAACCCATGTTCAAATTAGGGTAGCTCCTAACTTGTGTCACACGGCCAACCACACGCCCATGTGCTAGGCCGTGTGCAAAACTTGGGCATTCTGTTTTGAAATTTCAAAGTGCAGGGGACACATGACCAGACTACACACCCATGTGCCAGACCTGTGTGTCACACACAGTTGAGACACATGCCCATGTCTCTGCCTGTGTGGATAAAAATAGGCCATTTTAAGGACACTTTTCTCACCCTTTTTATTATCAACCTACACACAACATAGAAATACACTAATATATCCTAACCAAGCAACCAATTCAAGCCAAAATCATGCATTAAACATAATATATCATCGAAAAACTCATTTGCATAAACTTACCAAAATAATTTCATTCATTGATTTACTAAAATCTACTACTAACTACATACATACAAACATATATATATATATATATATATATTTATATATGTAGGCTATTTTACCAAACTAACCCAAAAAATTTAATATTTTAAAAAATGACCCAAGTTTAAAAACAATCACCAAAATAACCTGAAATGAAGAGTGAAAAGGGGTTTTGGTCTGTCAATGGCCGGCACCACCTGGTATTTTGGACCCATGATTTCTTGATTATTATGTCAGACTTTAAAAAATTGAATTTTTTGGTTCTAGCCTATCAATGGCCGGCACCAGGGTATTTTTTTTAAATCGTATCATACTGGTATAAAAAATAAAAAAGAAAAAAATTGGGTTCTGGCCTGTTAATGGTCGGCACCACTAATACGAAAAAAACTTTTTTTTTTGGGTGCTAGTCTATCAATGGCCGGCAACACTAATACGAATTTTTTTTTTGGTGCTGGCCTGTCAATGGCCTGCACCACTAATACTGATAAACCATAATATACACATATTTTAATCCCACATTTAGCATACTTTTGGATGATTTATCCCTTTAATTATGGAATTTGGTGCTCACAATCCTTTGTTTTCATGATTTATACTCAGGAGAGCACCTGAGGATGAAAAGAACGAGAAACAGGTCAAAAATGGAGTAAATGGGCCAAATAATGAAATCCACACGGCCTGGACCCCGAGTCACACGGCCGTGCCTCTTTAGTAGGACCGACCACGGCCTATAACTCGAATTACACAGGCGTGGCACAAGGGCGTGTCCCTGCCATAACAAAGAAGAGTTTCATTCGGATTAGGGTACTTAAAGGCAAAGAAAGACATTCCGAAAGCCTATATAAACACCCTAGAGGCCAACCTTCAAGGGGGCGTTCAACTAGGCCAAGGATCCAACCCAGAGGGGCCGAATTGTGGGATTCACTCGAAGAAAGCCTGTAACATCCTAAAATTGGGGTTATTTGTGATTGAATTAAATTGCTTGTGATTGGATTGCTGTGGTGTTATTCGTGGTATAATAGGACTTAATTATGAATCTTGAGTAGGCTCGAGTAGTAGGAAAATTCCATTTGTAAGCAGTAAAGATAGGGAGCCTTAGTAAGTAGGGGTTACAAGTTAAATGAGGGAATATTAGACACAAAAAGGCCATGGAAAAGTGGAAAAAGGGAGGCCACTTTGGAGCTGGAATTGACACCACAAGAGGAGCAAAGGGAGCCTAGGTTCGAGTTGCAGAATTCTCCTTTTTGCTCTTTATTTTGGACGGCAAGAGAGAGAGAGAGAGAAATGCTCAATTTTAATTTTAGGATAATAAGGATTTAATTGGATTTTATGTGAATAATCTAAAAGGGTGGCAAAGAGAAAAGAAGGAATTTGACTTATTCAAATTCTTTTGAATATTTTCAAATGATTGGCGGGGGAGGAAATTAAGAATTTGACTAATTCAAACTAGTTTGAATCGTTGGTCGTGAGCTTTTGTAGGTTGTAGCAATTTTGGAATCTTCAGGGGAGTGCCGAATGTTCTTAGGCATTTTGGTGCATTTTGGTCAGCTTTAGTCTAGTGCACCTAGTCAATTTTCAAGGTGAGTTCTCTCATTTTCTTCCTTGAAACCAAAACCCCCAAACAACATATACCCTTGCCGATTTCTCCTTTGGTCTTTTAGTCAAAATATTGCTATTGTTTTCTTTTAATCTCTCTAAGCATCCTCTCTTCTTTTGGTTTCATTTTGGTTGGTGGCTGAATATCAACCTTCTCCCTCCCATTTCTTTTTGTTTTCTTCCATCATTGTGCAAGCCGAATTTTTCCCTTTTACTTCTAATCTTCCATTGCCGATTTTTCCTTTCTTCTTTAACCACATTCCAAGTGCTTCTACTCTCTAAAACTCTAGCTGAATTCTTTTCTCCCTTTTTGATTGGTATTGGTCGAATCTCAAGCAAAGGTGCTCTCTTCTATCTTTTTCTCCAATTGGTTTTAGAGGAAGGTATGTGCTCAAGGCCGAATGCCTATTTCTTCTTCTCTCTATTCTCTGTCGACTTTTACAAGGGTAAGAGCCAATTTCGGCATTGGATTGCAAGTGTGAATCACCTGATTTAGGAATCGGTTTGTTGTAGGGCCTTCGAGGTTTTGGAAACAATCTAGTGAAGCCGTCATCTTTTAATTGGTTGGTAAGTGGTGGTAAGGATTTTTAATAGTCTAATCTTTTAGTATTGTAAACCAAGGCTATTAATATGGATGACTCGATTGTTGGGAAGCGAAAACACATAGTGTGTGGTGGTGATAATCAAAGGCGTTTTAGGTAATGTTTCGGTTCAAGTGTAACCACGTGGAATTATTTTGGGTTTGGCGAATGGTTTATAACACTAACCTTATGTTTGGCGAATATAGGAGCAAGGATACCTAGTGTGGCGATTGACTCTTGAGGATTTAGGGCTATCGTGGGTATGGTGTGTACATACACACTTTATAACTAATAACCGTGCTAAATACATTGTGTATGCTAAACCGGATTGGTGTAGATTTGGATTTAATACCATAAAGGTATAAGCAAGGATTCAGGTAAGTCCTTGTTGTTATGAGCTTTCTTTGTGATGCTTTTGGGAAGCATGACATATTTGGTATATGTGGCATAAAGATATGTGACTGATGATAAATTCAAAGGTGTATGTTGTTAAATAAACATGTTGGCATGATTTCATTAAATGCATATCATTGATTGATGTGGGTTAAACGATCGGAGGGAAGTGATATCGTGTCACGGACACCAAAGTGGTTTGGTACCACATTTCATGACTACGATCACCGGAGGTTTGGCACCTCATAGCGTCTTATCCCAAAGGGCTTAGCACTACTGATGGGTTGGCCCCACGTTGATATTATGGGATCGTCGCCGATGATTTGGTATCACACGGGGTTGGCCCCACAACTTTTTATATGGGACTTCGGTCACCGTGGGTTTGGCACCACCGTGGTTTGGCACCACAATATTGATGGATATCGTGACTTTGAGTCACCGTGGTTTGGCACCACCGGTGGTTTGGTACCACACGGGTAGAGAAAGGTGTTTTGGATGGCTAGGTTGGGTGCATGTTAAACTTAGTGCATGTTAACTTAGTTATAATTTGTGTATAATGTTGCATTAAACCGGGAAGGGTTACACATTGAGTCTTGGTGACTCACCTTCTCCTTTAACTTTTCAGTGACTTGTAGATCATGGATGAGGCCGGATGGACTCGAGGTGGCCATGCAAAGAAAATGTGGATTAAATGAATTTTGAGCTATTTTATTTTATTGTTGGTTTTATTTGTTCAAGTTGTAATAAGGCCTCTAAGATTTTACTTTGATTATTTTACATGTTTTGGATAATTTGTTTAAACTACTTAGTGACTTTAAAATGGGTACACACGCTTTCTTAAATTCAAACTTAAATGTTTTATTGTGCCATCTGCACATTTAATATCGGTAACAACCCGACTTAATAGATCTTTAACAAAACTAAGTGTGGTTTTCTTCATACACCTCAATTGTTTTAAAACAAGACGGTATCTTTTACTTTAAATTAAATCGGATAAAGGGATTTTTCAAAATGTTTTCTCTGTAACATACCAAATTTGGTCGTAATGTTTGGGACAGGTTTGGGGTGTTACAAAATTGGTATCAGAGCCTAGTTCAAAGCTCGACGGTGGGGGGGCCCAAGGCCCAAAATGTTTTGTGAGGCCTTTGTGAAATATTTTTGGTTGTGGAACAGCATGGCACCGAGTCTCCGGCACCAATCCGCCCAGGTAAGTACTTCTAACTACTATATGAATTATTATCTGTAGAAGGGTAGGTATGGAACGTAGATAATATGATAGGTGTTTGAACCATAGGACTAGTTTACCCCAACAAAATACATAAGACTTTAAATGTCTAATTAAACAAACCTATGATTAAGTCGCCGAGTTAAGGTGTGGTAACCCACAAGCATGTCTAGGATTGGGTCCTAAGAGCTTGGTACTTAAGCGTCCTCGTGACTCACCTCTTCTTGGCAGAATCCTACAGTGCGTAGCTTCGGTTCACCCTAACCAAGAGGACTCCTCATAAAGCTAAACACAATAAATAAAACCCAAGGGATTAGCCATGTTTTATGATAACTCTAAGTTTTAAAAATCATTACAATACTCCTTTAAATAGTAATAAAATTTATTTCGGAAAATTTTCAAAATATTTTCAATTTACCAAAATTACCAAAATGCCCCTAAGGCAAAATTATGAAAATGCCCTTGGTTTCTAAAATTACCGTACTACCCGATTTCAATAAAATTCTCTTACTTTGCAAAAGTATCCAAAATTTTGTATTTCAAAATAATACCTCGACTTTGAAATTTACACAATTACCTCGATTGACAAAATTACCAAAATACCCTAGATTCCAAAATTCTGCAGTACCTTTAATTTGACAAATTTTAGAAATACCTCCAGCTTTTGGAAATTTCAAATTTCAAAGCGTCTGATTTATTAAAGTTTTAAAATTTCTCGGGTTATTACGAAAATACCCATGTAAGAAAATAACGAAAATACCCCTAAGATAGAAACGGACAGAGATGCCCGAAAGAGTGAGTGTGTATGAAAGTTATTAGGGAATGGATGTGCTTTCCGTGAACTAGGATAGAGGACTTAAAACTTTGATTGATCGAAAGAATCTCTATTAAACTCTCTTCATAAAATTTCTTCATGGATAACCAAGTGAAACAAGTACTAATCCATAAAAATTTCTTAATCAGATTAAAGCGTAATAGTTAGAATGAGCTCTAGAGGACGTGGCCGTCGTGGACACGGTAGGGGCAGGATAATCGTGTCAGAACCCATTAGGTCGGGTTAAGGATCTGAGAATGAGGTACCACCGCCACCACCACCCCCAACTTTTGGAGCTGAGGAGCAGGATCAGACGGGAGGTGAGGCAGTATCGCAAGCTGTGTTGCGAGTCCTTGAGATGGTGGCTGGGGCAAGTGGAGGTATGGGAGCTCAAAAATCTGTACCCGAGTGACTCTGATCCAACGGGGCTGAGGTATTTCGGGTGTATCGGGAGTGGCACCCAGTGCGACGGAATATTGGTTAGAATCGACTAAGAGGATCATGGATGATCTCGATCTGACAAGTGAGGAGAAGCTAAAAGGAGCGGTGGCGCTTCTAAAGGATGAGTCATATCAGTGGTGGCTCACGGTTTGAGATGGTGCCACGACAGATGACCTTACTTGGGAGTATTTCAAAGCTACTTATCAGAAGAAGTATGTGGGCACCAGCTACATTGATGCGCAGAGGAAAGCTTTTCTGGGGTTGGTACAAGGAAATAAGTTTGTATCAGAGTATGAAGCAGAATTCTTGAGGCTGAGCCACTCTGCTCGGGGAATTGTGTCAACAAAGCATGATAGTTGTGTCCGCTTTGAAGATGGACTTAGGGATGATTTAAGGTTGCTGATTGCTCCATAGTAGGAGCGTGAGTTTTCTGTCTTAGTGGAAAAGGCTAAAGTAGCCGAAGGGGTCAAGGAGTCCGTGAGATAGAACTACGATAGGAATAAGCAGAAAAGAGGATTTGGGTCGTCTGGATTGGGTAATAATGCACAGAAGAGGGCTAGGCAGAGTGGGCCGAATCAGGCAGGAAGGTCCATGGCTACTAATCAGAGACCAGCTTAGTGCAATCGCTGTGGGAAATCACATTGGGGAAGATGTTGGACTGGTGAAAGAAGATGCTTTGAATGTGGATCGTTGGATCACCGTGTAAGGGATTATCCTTGGAAGTTAGCTAAGAACCAGCCAGAGGGTCAGAACCATGCTCAGGCTAGAAATATAGGACCACCACAGAGGGGTCGTGGTAATGGTAGAGGAGGCAATGGTTCTAGTCGAGGTCGCAGAATTCCGGACAGAGGTACAAGCAACACAGAGGCAAGGTAGCCTGGTTTAGTCTATGCAGTAAGGCGTCGAGAGGAGGGTGACGCACTGAACGTCATAACCGGTACGCTCCTAATTTTTGGTCTTCCATATGTTGTATTAATTGATGTGGGTTCGACGCATTCATACGTTGCTAGTAGCGTGGTAGAGACTATGAATCTAGACTTTGAGACTACTTCTAGGGAGATGACAGTAATTAGCCCTCTAGGTCACTCTGTCATTGTAAACAAGTTATATAGAGATGTACCCCTAGAACTCCAAGGGGTAGTATTGTTGGCCGATCTAATGGAACTGCCATTTGGGGAGTTCGATTTAATTCTAGGAATGGACTGGTTGGTTAAGTATCAGGCAAAGCTGGATTGCGCTGCTAAGCGCATGGTTCTAAAGATGGCTGAGGGTGATGAAGTGGTCATGATAGGTAATAGAAGAGATTACTTATCCAATATGGTGTCTGCGTTGAAGGCAGAGAAGATGGTCAGGAAAGGGTGTGAGGCATTTTTGGTTCGAATATGCGCCTTGGAGGCTAAGGAGTCAGCAGGTGAGAAGGTCCGAATGGTAGGGGAATTCGCTGATGTGTTTCCAGAAGAACTTTCGGGTCTTCCTCCAGATCGAGAAGTTGAATTCGGTATAGATTGTTACCCGAAACGGAGTCTGTGTCTATAACACCATACCGAATGGCACCGAAGGAATTGGTGGAGCTGAAGGCTCAAATTTAGGAGCTCTTGGACCGAGGGTTTATCCGACCAAGTATATCTCCGTGGGGAGCACCTGTGCTGTTTGTCAAGAAGAAAGACGGGTCAATGCGGATGTGTATCGACTACCGTCAGCTAAACAAGTTAACGATCAAAAACAAGTATCCGTTGCCCCGAATTGATGACTTGTTTGACCAACTAAAGGGTGCATCGGTTTTCTCAAAGATAGATCTTAGGTCAGGTTATCATCAACTTAAAGTGAAGGAGGTGGATGTTTATAAGACGGCATTCCGTACTCAGTATGGGCATTACGAGTTTCTAGTGATGCCATTTGGGTTGACCAACGCACCTGCAGCGTTCATGGACTTAATGAATAGGGTGTTTCAGTAGTACTTGGATCAATTTATTGTGGTGTTTATAGACGACATATTGGTTTATTCAAAGACGGAGGAGGAGCATGACATACATTTGCGATAGTTCTACAAGCACGAGGAGAAGCGGTTATATGCCAAATTCAAGAAATGTGAATTTTGGCTTAGGAGGTGGCTTTCTTAGGTCACGTGGTGTCGTGGAAGGATTAGAGTGGACCTCGCAAGGTTGAAGCGGTGTTGGATTGAAACCGCCTAAGTCGCCAGCAGAAATTCAAGTTTTACGGTCCGGCGAGGTACTATCGAAGATTTGTGGAAGGTTCTCTTTAATCGCAGCACCACTAACTAAGTTATTAAGAAAAGGAGTTCCATTTGTATGGTCGGAGAAACAAAGCAGGAAAGTTTTGATAAGCTAAGGAAGATTCTCGACTAAGCTCCAGCTCGTAATACACTTGAGGCGGGAAGTTGTTTACTGCCATCGTGATGCGTCCGTCTGACGGGTTGGGCGTGTATTGATGCAGAAGGGAAGGTAGTGGCCTATGCATCCCGTCAGCTAAGACCGCATGAGGTTAACTACCCGGCTCACGACTTGGAATTAGCAGCAGTAGTCTTCGCTTTGAAAATATGGAGGCATTACTTGTATGGGAAAAAGTCGATAATCTACACGGATCACAAAAGTTTGAGGTATCTCTTAAATCAGAAGGATTTGAACTTGAGACAGTGTCGATGGATTGAACTGTTGAAGGATTACAACTGTTCAATTGAGTACCATCCAGGCAAGGCTAACGTGGTGGCTGATGCGTTGAGTCGGAAGGTCGTAACGGACTTAAGGGTGATGTTTGCTCACCTCAGTCTATACGATGATGGAAGTCTTTGGCGTAACTACAAGTTGTCGACTTGGATCGAGGAGATTAAGGAAAAAGCAGTTAGTAGATGAAAGTTTGAATGCGCGAGAGATTGCAAGTTCAAGATGGTGGTTTGAAAGGGTATAGTTTGTCCGGTGATGGAGTATTATGTTTTCAAGGGCTGAGCTTGTATGCGTCAAGGATGTTGAATTGAGGCAAAGAATTCTTCAAGATGCACATAGAGCCCATACGCTATGCATCCCGGAGGTAGCAAGATGTATGGAGATTTGCGTAAATAGTTACGTGGCTGTAGTAAGGCGAAAGGTAATCGAATTTGTGGGAAGGTGTCGACGTGTCAAGAGTTAAGGTGAACACCGGTTGCCATCGGTTACTTCAACCAAAGAAGATCCTCGGTGGAAATGGGAGAGGATCACTATGGATTTTGTCACATGGGCCCCTCACGCCCAAAGAAGAAGGACGCAGCTTTGGGTGATTGTGGACCGTCGACTAAATCACTCACTTCATACCCGTAAGGGTGGATTACTCACTTGAAGCTAGCTAAGCTATATGTGTCGAAAATAGTGAGGTTGCATGGTGTGCGAAGATCGATCATCTCGAGATAGGGATCCCAGATTTACGCCAAGGTTCCGAAAGCGTTGCATCGTGCTTTGGGTACATGATTGGATTTTAGTATAGCATTCCATCCACAGTCTGACGGGTAGTCGGAATGGGTCATACAGATTTTAGAGGACATGCTGAGAGGTTGTGTTTTGGATTTCAGTGGTAGTTGGGAAGAGTATCTACCGTTGGCTGAATTCGCTTATAACAATAGTTATCAGCGAGTATCCGGATGGCACCATATGAAGAATCAGATGGACAAAATGCCGACTCCTACGTGTTGACTAATTAGGTGAACGACAAGTTTTGGGTCCGAGTTGGTGATGTAAACGAAGATAAAGTTAAGGTGATTCGGCTCGTCTCAAGGAAGCATCGATAGGCAGAAATCTTATACTGATCTTAAGCGTAAGGAAATGGAATATGCAGTAGGAGATAAAGTTTTTCTGAAAGTGTCGCCTTGGAAGAAAGTATTAAGGTTTGGGCGAAAAGGAAAGCTAAGCCCTAGGTTCATCGGGCCATATTCAGTGTTAAAGTGAGTGGGTCCCAGAGCTTATCGACCGAATCGCGGCAGAGTTGAGTCAGATTCATGACGTCTTCCATGTATCAATGCTTAGGCGATATTGGTCAGATCCATCACACGTTGTGCCAGTGTCAGAGATTGAGGTAAACTCAGATTTATCTTTTGAGGAAGAACCAATTCAGATCTTAGATCGAGATGTCAAAGTTCTACGTAGGAAGTCAGTACCTTTGGTGAAAGTGCTATGGCGAAACCATGGTGCGGAAGAAGCTACGTGGGAACCCGAGGATGTGATGCGACGAAGCAATACCCCACCTCTTCGATCGTGTAATTTCGAGGCGAAATTATTTTAAGGGGGTAGAAGCAGTAACATCCTAAAATTGGGGTTATTTGTGATTGAATTAAATGTCTTGTGATTGGATTGCTGTGGTGTTATTTGTGGTATAATAGGACTTAATTATGAATCTTAAGTAGGCTCGAGTGGTAGAAAAATTCCATTTGTAAGCTTTAAAGATAGGGAGCCTTAGTAAGTAGGGGTTACAAGTTAAATGAGGGAATATTAGACACTAAAAAGGCCTTGGAAAAGTGGAAAAAGGGAGGCCACTTAGGAGCTGGAATTGACGCCACAAGAGGAGCAAGGAGAGCCTAGGTTCGAGTTGCAGAATTCTCCTTTTTGCTCTTTATTTTGACTGAAGAGAGAGAGAGAGAAATGCTCAATTTTAATTTTAGGATAATAAGGATTTAATTGGATTTTATGAATAATCTAAAAGGGTGGCAAAGAGAAAAGAAGGAATTTGACTTATTCAAATTCTTTTGAATATTTTCAAATGATTGGCGGGGAGGAAATTAAGAATTTGACTAATTCAAACTAGTTTGAATTAGTGGTCGAGCTTTGAAGGTTGTAGCTGACTTTTGGAGTCTTCAAGGGAGTGCCGAATGTTCTTAGGCATTTTGGTGCATTTTCGGTCACTTTAGTCTAGTGCACCTAGCCAAATTTTCAAGGTGAGTTCTCTCATTTTCTTCCTTGAAACCAAAAACCCCCAAAAAATATATACCCTTGCCGATTTCTCCTTTGGTCTTTTAGTCAAAATATTGCTATTGTTTTCTTTTAATCTCTCCTAAGCATCCTCTCTTCTTTTTGGTTTCATTTTGGTTGGTGGCGAATATCAACCTTCTCCTCCCATTTCTTTTTGTTTTCTTCCATCATTGTGCAAGCCAAAATTTTCCTTTTACTTCTAATCTCCCATTGCCGATTTTTCCTTTCTTCTTTAACCACATTCCAAGTGCTTCTACTCTCTAAAACTCTAGCCAAATTCTTTTCTCCCTTTTTGATTGGTGTTGGCAATCAAGCAAAGGGCTCTCTTCTATCTTTTTCTCCAATCGATTTTAGAGGAAGGTATGTGCTCAAGGTCAATGCCTATTTCTTCTTCTCTCTATTCTCTGTCGACTTTTACAAGGGTAACAGTCGATTTCGGCATCGGATTGCAAGTGTGAATCACCTAATTTAGGAATCGGTTTGTTGTAGGGCCTTCGAGGTTTTGAAAACAATCTAGTGAAGCCGCCATCTTTTAATTGGTTGGTAAGTGGTGGTAAGGATTTGTTAATAGTCTAATCTTTTTAGTATTGTGTCAAGGCTATTAATGTGGATGACCGCCGATTGTAGGGAAGCAGAAACACATAGTGTGTGGTGGCTGATAATCAAAGGGTGTTTTAGGTAAGGTTTTGGGTTCAAGTGTAACCCTGTGGAATTATTTTGGGTTTGGCCGAATGGTCTATAACACTAACCTTATGTTTGGCCGAATATAGGAGCAAGGATACCTAGTGTGGTCGATTGACTCTTCAGGGATTTAGGGCTATCGTGGGTAACAGGTGTGTACATACACACTTTATAACAAATAACTGTGCTAAATACATTGTGTATGCTAAACTGGATTGGTGTAGATTTGGATTTAATACCATAAAGGTATAAGCAATGATTCAGGTAAGTCCTTGTTGTTATGAGCTTTCTTTATGATGATTTTGGGAAGCATGACATATTTGGTATATGTGGCATATAGATATGTGACTGATGATAAATTTAGTGTATGTTGTTAAATAAACATGTTGGCATGATTTCTGTTAAATGCATATCATTGATTGATGTGGGTTAAACGAGTGGAGGGTGAAGTGATATCCGTGTCTACGGACACCAGTGGTTTGGTACCACATTTCGTGACTACGGTCACCGTAGCTTTGGCATCTCATAGCGCTTGTCCCGGTGGCTTAGCACCACGTTGGGTTGGCCCCACAGCTTGATATTATGGGATCGTCGCCATGATTTGGTATCACACGTGGGTTGGCCCACAACTTGTTATATGTGACTTGGTCACTAGGGGTTTGGCACCACCGGTGGTTTGGCACCACAATATTGATGGATATCGTGACTTTGAGTCACCATGGTTTGGCACCACCGATGGTTTGGTACTACACGGGTAGAGAGAGTGTTTTGGATGGCTAGGTTGGGTGCATGTTAAACTTAGTGCATGTTAACTTAGTTATAATTTGTGTATAATGTTGCATTAAACCGGGAAGGGTTACACATTGAGTCTTGGTGACTCACCTTCTCCTTTAACTTTTCAGTGACTTGTAGATCATGGATGAGGAGCCGGATGGACTCGAGGTGGCCATGCAAAGTGAAAATGTGGATTAAATGAATTTTGAGCTATTTTTATTTTATTGTCGATTTTATTTGTTCAAGTTGTAATAAGGCCTCCTAAGATTTTACTTTGATTATTTTACATGTTTTGGATAATTTGTTTAAACTACTTAGTGACTTTAAAATGGGTACACAAGTTTTGTTAAATTCAAACGTAAATGTTTTATTGTGCCATCGGCACATTTGATATCGGAACAACCCCGACTTAATAGATCTTTAACAAAACTAAGTGTGGTTTTCTTCATACACCTCAATGGTTTTAAAACAAGATGGTATCTTTTACTTTAAATTAAATCGGATAAAGGATTTTTCAAAATGTTTTCTCTCGTAACATACCAAATTCTATCGTAATGTTTGGGCCGGGTTTGGGGTGTTACAAAGCCAGTTGATTCATCTCAAGAAGCCAGAATCATACTCAAGACTGGAGATCTCTCCTTCAACTCCTTCGGGGGGTTTTAGGGTTTTCTTTATGTTTTGTTTTAAATTTTCTTCTAAGATGCATTCTTTTACGATTATGAACTAAACACCTCAAATACCTGAAGGGGATGAAACCTAAGACGGTTATTGTTTTTGAGCTGTATGATAAATACTTGATTTGTTCTTAACTATGTGAAACACCCCAAACCCGGCCCACGAGCCTTGACCGATTTTGGTATGTTCCTCGATGTAAACCCTTTAAAAATTCTTTTGTTACTTTGGAAAAGTTGCGTGTTTTGATAGAAAGTTTGTTTTTGGATTGGGCTCGAGTTGAAAACAAGTTTGTCTTATATTGAAAACCCCTTTATTTTAGGTGACAAAACACTTAGAGTTTATTTTACAATAAACTTACTTAGTCTTTTAATAAATAAAAGTTTGTAAGCTTAATAAATAAAAGCAAAAATAAAGTAGTTCTACTATGGCCTTATTACATCAAATAATTCCCAAAAAAAAATTAAATTCAAAGTACTTAATAAAATAAAAATCCAAATTAAATAAATTTCTGCATTGCATGGCCACTTTTAAGCTCCTGCCGACCCGGTCCATTACTGATCGTTACACGAAAAAGGTTCCCTACAACGGGTGAGTCAAACAGACTCAATGTGTAACCAACACTAAAATTTAACAATTTAGGCATATGTTCACATATTACATGCATATTCATATAACAAATAGGAAATAATGATGCAACCTGAACCCAAACCTATATGCCATCCGCTACACATCACCCGTACCATCCTGCACACCGTGGGGACTACTAAGTCAACCCTCCATCCGCTACACACCATCGAAGGCAGTCGCTGCAGTCGACGTGCTCATCGCCCTTATAAAATTCGTGGCATTAGGTCACCACATTCAGATATCGTGGTCTTAGGTCACCACATTCGTGGTCTTAGGTCATATCGTGGTCTTAGGTCACCACATTCATGCTTATCGTGGTCTTAGGTCACCACATTCACTTCCCTTTTCATGTAACCCATATGCCCCATATCATACATATCATGCATTAACATGTCAAATTCTTATTTCACATTTTTATAATGTCATATGTGTGTCGCAACAGATATTTAACATAATCCTAGTAGGAGTAGGAAACATACCTGAGTACTTTGTACCATAGCATGGTACTTTATCCATATTCACATTCTTATAAACATGCTCATATTAAATTTAGCCATAATTCTTATTAAAAGTTAGTGTGGGGTACACACCTGATTCACTTAAGGATTCCAATCCAAATCCCGAAAAGCTTGATCTAATGCCTTAGATCTTAAATCTCTACATTTAATCAATCATTTAATACTTAGTAAAGAGCCATTAGGCCATAAATCCAAATCCTAGTAGGATTAGTACACTAAAACTTACCTTGGTGCCAAATCCCGAAATCTTCACTATACTCTTCTTATATTTGACCAAGCTTTAAATCACTTTAACAAATTAGTTTTGGCCTTTTTAAACGAAAAATAGATCTTAATCAATAATTAAGGCCTTGGCCGAATATACATATGGACTTACCTTGAAATTTTCAAATCCCGGAATCCTTGTATACCTCTGTCAAATCCTATAGACTTTTATATTAGATCCGATTCTCAATCACTTAAACATGAGAAATAACCTTAGACCGATTGACTCACCTTAGATCTTTGAGAGTCCCGAAAGATCTCTTCCTGTAGTCGACAACCACTAAATCCTGAAGCCACCTTCCAAGATTCGGCCAAGATGGAAATACCATTGGGTTAGTTCCTAGATTTCGACAAGTCTATAATTAAAGAATGAAACCCGAATGATAACTAGCTCTTACCCTTAATATAGAAGTCGACTGCTCCTTGTTTGAACCTACAGAGATTCGGCTATAGACTAAGCGTGATCAGCAAATTTTGGCTTTTGTAACTATAAAGAAATCGACTAATGGTTACCTTGATGGTTCGGCTTTGATTGAATTTGCAAAAGAAGGAGAGTAGGTTGATGTTGAAGGTTCGGCTTTTGGAGAATCAAAAAGGAAAAGAGGATGATGATTTGCAGAGAAAGAGAGAATTTGGCAGAGACTTAGAAAAGAATGAAGAATGAATAATGGCCTAAATTCCCTCCTTTGGCTGAAATTATCACCTAAGGGAGCCCCCCAATCGGCCAACTCTATCAATTTTCTAGTTTTTCTCTCCATCCACAATTATCTCTTCTTTTATCCACTTAAAATAAAAGGAATTTAATCCACACTTGAGCACACCCTTTAGCCGAATTTTAAAGAGAATAAAACTCCTCACTTAAGTTCCTTAGTGCCGTCCACCTCCTTTGCTCCTTGTAGCAAAATAAAACTTTTTTGCTTTCCTTGTGGCTCGAACACAAGCCCAATTGCATATGTAGGTGGCGTCACATGCTAGGCCCTTAAGTGGCGCCTTATAGCCACTTTTCCCAAGCCCAATTGTATGTCAAATTCCCTCTACTAATTTTCTTAAGGCCACCTTGTTTTAGTTTCCTCTTTTAAACTTAACATTTCTAAAACATTTCCTTACATTTCCAAGTTTCCATAAATGTTCACTTTCCTCTTTTAAACTTAACATTTCCAAGTTTCCAAAAATGTTCACTTTCCTCTTTTAAACTTAACATTTCCAAGTTTCCAAAAATGTTCACCATACATTCATAACACATAAGACATGCCATTTCGTATAATTAAATAAAAAAATGCATAAGCCCATTTTCAGGGTGTTACACTATGTGTTCTTAATTCTTGTTTTAATATTTCGGGATATTGATTCAAGCATTTTTCTCTTAGGTAGAGGAGGAATAGACCCTATCTAAGAGTAGATCTAGCATAGTTAAGCGGAGTTGATTGCAACCCTAGAGATAGGATGGCAAAATCTGCCGGATTAGGGTCAAACCTAATATGGGAGTCCATAGATTGAGTTAATGCAATTCTAGGGTTTTGATTAGAAAGAGATTTCAATTAATCAACCTAGGATTAGATGTAGTAGCCTCGAGAGAGGTATTAATATAAATTAGGGAATCCTATGGATCAAGTCAAGTGAATAAATCGTCTAGTTCAGAGTTAAATAACAAGTGAAGTCTAGGTGGATTCTTCCTCGGTATTGTCTCAATCAATTGGTTTTCCCACAAGTATTTCCCCAATTCCTTCTCTGTGTCTCAGCATCTTTAGCTTAGTAGTTAGTTAATTTTAGATTAAACAACCATTCTCTTAATTCTTAGGCTAAATAATAAAAAGAAAGTTAGTATTAGTACTTTTGGTTCCTTTGGGGTTCAAAATCCGGTCTTGCCACTAAACTATACTACTGTTCGATAGGTGCACTTGCCTCAAGTCATTGTCACAGTTAGTTTTTAGGCTAGATCATTTATTATATAAATTTTTAAGACTCTAACACATGATCAAGTTTTGGCACCATTTCGAGAACTGAAATATTAAGAAAGCTCAATTTTTATTACTTTAGCCATTTTTTATTTTTTTGAAATTTTATTTTATTTTTACTTTGCTAACTCTTCTTTTATTTGCTTGTGGCAGGTAATTCTAGTTTATGACTAAGAGGAACCCATCAGGACCCTTGATTTTTTTTACAGTGAAATAAAACATACCACTCGCGAAACCGAAGAGATGTCACTTAATAATTATCAATGGAAAGTCATGAGGACAAAGCCTACCAAAGCAGCCGATGTTTTCAACCTTGACGCGGTCACCATGTTACCTAAACAGGTAGAGTTTTTAAATATAAAAATTGATGGTTTGTATGGTTCTACGTAGGTACATCTAGTTATGCAGTGCGATATGAATAGAGGAGGGGTGAGCAATACAGAATATCCACCTTACAACCCAAGCGCTGAAAATGAGCAAGTTCACTATATGAGTAATAATTTTTTATCTCAAAATAATTTTTACAGTAACACTTATAATGCAGGTTGGAGTTACCATCCCAATTTCTTGTGGGGTGGTTAAGGTAATCAGAGACAACAACCCTTCCCAAACTTCCAACAACAGACCTACCCATAGGAAAAAAGCCAAACCTTGAGGAGAAGCTGACAAAATTAATAGCGGTGTCAGAAATACGTTTCCAAAACACCAAAACAACACTTAAAAATCAACAAGCATCGATTCAAGGGATCGAAAACCAATTATGGCAACTTGCTAATGATCGTGTGTTAGAGTCTTAAAAATTTATAATATGAATGATCTAGCCTAAAAACTAATTGTGACAATGACTTGAGACAAGCGCACCTATCGAACAGTAGTATAGTTTAGTGGCAAGACCTAATTGTCGAACCCAAAAGAACCAAAAGTACTAATACTAACTTTCTTTTTATTATTTAACCTAAGAATTAAAGGAATTGTTGTTTAACCTAAAATTAACTAAATACTAAGCTAAAGATGCTAAGACAACGAGAATGAATTGGGGAAAATACTTGAGGAAAAAACCAATTGATTAAGACAATACCCAAGGAAGAATCCACCTAGACTTCACTTATTATTTAACTCGAACTGCATTTATTTATTCACTTGACTTGATCCGTAGGATTCCCTAATTTATATTAATACCTCTCTCGAGGCTATTAACGTCTAACCCTAGGTTGATTAATTGAAATAACTTTCTAATTAAAGCCTCTAGAATTGCATTAACTCGATCTATGGACTCCCATATTAGGTTTGACCCTAATCCGGCAGATTTTCGTCATCCTATCTCTAGGGTTGAGATCAACTCTAGTTAACTATGCTAGATCTACTCTTAAACAGGGTCTATTCCTCCTCTACCTAAGAGCATAAATGCTTGAGTCAATATCCTGAAATACCGATACAAGAATTAAGAACACATAGTTAAGAACAAATCAAGTATTTATCATATAGCTCAGAAAACAATAACAAGATCCTTCTTAGGTTTCATCCCCCTCAAGTTTTTGAGGGGTTTAATTCATAATCATAAAAGAGTACATCTTAGAAGAAAATATAAAATAAAGCATAAAGAAAACCCTAAAACCCCCTAAAGGAATTGAAGGAGAGATCCTCATTCTTGAGTATGATTCCGACTTCTTGAGATGAATCAACTAGCTTTCTTTGAGTGAATCCCACAATTTGGCCCCTCTAGCTTGGCTCTTTGGCCTAGCAAAAAGCCCCCTAAAGCTTGGCCTCTAGGGTGTTTATATAGGCTTTTGGAATATCTTTCTTTGCCTCTAAGTACCCTATTCCGAATAGAATTCAAACAGGTCATGTCAGGGACACGCCCATGGCACATGCCTGTATAAGTTGAGGTCGGGCTGTGTTTGAGTCTGTTAATGAGGCACGGCCTTGTGAATCGAGACCCAAGTCATGTGGAATTCGTGTTAGGCCCATTTTCTCCATTTTCGGCCCGTTTCTCGTTCTTTTCATCCTCCTGGTGCTCTCTTGAGTATAAAACATGAAAACAAAGGATTAGGAGCACTAAATTCCACAATTCAGGGAATAAATCATCCAAAAGTATGATAAATATGGGATTAAAATATGTGTATATTATGGTTTATCAGATATGCTGATCTCAGAAAGACCACAAGGTATCTTGCCTAGCAACACCGAGACTAACCCAAGAGGGCAACCTCAAGCAATAATGGCTCACGATAGTGAAGGGTTAGATGAACCAAAGTTTAAGCAAGAGAATGTGGTAGAGGAAGGTAAGGTTGAAGTAAGCCATGATAAACCAAACCAGGTAATTACAGAGTACCGACCTCGTGTGCCATCCCCCAATGCGTAAAGAAAGACCATACAGAGGAACAATTTAGTAAATTTCTTAAACTTCCACAGAAATTTCATATTAACTTGTTGTTTCTTGAAGCTCTTTCATAGATGCTAGATTCAAGGAAATTTTTAAAAGAATTTTTGACAAACAAACGGACGTTAGACGATACATCACATGAGGAGCTAAACCCAGTTCTTGACACGGCTAGGACATCGAGTATTAAATGTGGAACCAATCACTTTAAAGTTGGGGACCAGGTACTGTCAGATGCAACCGACCATAGAATAGCCGCTTCAGAGCTTAATACAAATGGTGTGAATCCTTTTTCGGCATGTAAGGTCTTCCCATACGGAACGGTCGAGGTAACACATTATAATTTTGGCACTTTTGAGGTAAATATTACCCGACTCAAACCATATGTTGATAGAATTGATAGTAAGAAAAAGGAGATTCGACTCTGTGAACCACCATGGCCATACGAATAATAGGTAAGTCTAGCTCAAGACTTTAAACGAGCTCTTCTCGGGAGGCAACCCAAGCACTAACCCCACTAACATCCATATTTTTTAATTTTAGCATCTAACTGAAAACTAACCAAAATTTTTAGGCGTTGGTTTCCCTACCACACGACCTTGCACACGGGCGTGGCCGTGGCCGTGTGGACACCACGAATTTGCACACCGACGTGGAAGAGACCGTGTGAATCAAGGAAGAAAATTTACCAAAACATGGGCTGCGATAAAATGCCATGGCCGTGCGATGTGGCCGTGGTTGAAACTGACTAAAAAAACACGGGCGTGCACTACGCACATGCTTATAAGCCATGGGTGACACTGATTAAGCAACACGGGTGTGCGAACCCTTTATAAGGGTGTGGGAGAAATGCATGAAGTTTAACACGGCCGTGCGATTTGGCCGTGTGAGATAAAATGCCCAAGGCATGGGCATGGGCCGTTCTTCTATTTAAAATCCCCTTCTTCTGTTCACTTCTCCCCCCAAAGTCTTTGTCCCCTTTCCCCTTTCTTTTTAAATGCATATTCATTTTCCATTTTTACTTTTATTCTTATTTTTATTTTCTTTTTACTTCCTTTATTATTTTCTTCTTATTCTTCATGCCATTTAGATTTAGCTTAGGCCGGCTACTTCAAGGATTCAATTTCAACCGATTCGAGACGTTACCCCACGGTCACCTCTACCCAATCCTATCCGATTTCTTTTCATCAACTCCATCCAAAATTCAAGAAGTTTCACTTCTCTCCCTGTATTATGATTTTATTATTATTTCATTGTTATCTATCTTTGTACATTGAAGGCAATGTACATCTTAAGTGTGGGGGTGTAAATTTATTTAGAAAAGTTCCTAACTTTTTGCATTATTCTCAAACCCCTGAATGATATCTTGTCTTAAGTAATTTTCTCATATCACTAATTACAATGAAATTCCTGTTGATTTATGATTTTTATTGATATGTTTCGGATTAAGTTATTGATAATTATACAGTGATGATTTAAACTTTAAGATACTAGGGAATCAAGCATGATGAGTCTATTTTCAAAAATTAAAATTTTGTTAGGTTGTCTACCTGAATCTAATTATTACCTTGAAGTTTAAAATTTACAAGGTTATCATAAAAAAGCCCATAATTTTTGTGAGATTTTGAACCTTTTAAAGCATACATTGTAACATCCCAAACCCGGCCCATTCACTACTAATCGAATTTGAAATGCCATCTGAAGATGTTTGAAAACTTTTGACTTAAAGTTAAAAACATAAAATTTGTTGTTCTTTGTAAAACATTGTTTGTTTAAAATTATAAGTAAAACTTTATTATTACAAACTGTCTCAATTGAAAACTGTAATGCATATTTTTAAGGTATAAATTGCCAAGAATAAAAATATTTTCAAATAATACTTTAATCGTCAATCCACTTTAAACATAATAATAAACCTCAAATCCCTTTAAAAGGCCCTTATTACAATAAACCTTATACTAAAATATAAAATACGTAAATAATAAAAAAACATCTTCTCAGATGAGCCACCTCCTATCCACTCCAACCCGGTCCAAGCTTTATGCATCACCGCGATGTTGGTAAAAATTGATGAGTCATCTGAGACTCAATGTGCAATTAGTCCACCGAATTCCACCCTCATGTCAACCCACATACTTACCCACATAACAAATATTAATGCAACTTGTTCACATGCTTTCACTTATTGGGCTTGGCCCACATTCGCATCAATAAAGTTCACATATTGGGCTTGGCCCCTAACCATATCACATTCTTATAATAGTGTAATTAACCACATGTTTCCACATACTGGGCTTGGCCCACTACCACATTAATCCTCATATCATACTAGGCTTGGCCCATTTCCACATTTATTCACATATCAGATAATGAGTCTATGCAAAATGCTCCCAACCCACTTTAGGGTCCACCACACGCCTACCTTGGCAAACTCATTGCCCAAGGTCAGTGGCTAATCCACCGATCACATAGTGATCCACATATCTTACCTTGGCAGACTTGCTGTACAAGGCCGTGGCTGAGCTACCGATCACATAAGTGATCCCACATATCCTTATCCACGAGGTGACTCGAGGTCATCCTCAATCTACGGTGATGCACACAACTATCATCCACCGAGATGGGCACCTAGCCAACACCTCCCTTGATGAAGCACATAGCTAACATCAAGCACCAATGTAGCACAAGGCTAACATCAGACCACGTACATAAATGTACACCCTGTCCTTCTTTCACATTCAGATCCCATCCCATGCACATGCAACATATGATAATGTCATAACATGGTAAAATAATGTATGCACATGCTATTCGACATACAATCACATTCTCATTGGCATATTCACATTCTTAATAATTAATACTGACCTGATTTCCAATATACCCCTTTAGGGTATCCATTCATAATTGCCACTGTACATTTTAGCATTTACACAACACATACAACATAAAATAAACCCGAAAAATAGTGGGTTAATCACACACCTTACTATTTAGTGAAATCCCGAACTAGTTGAATCTAACAAAATCTTGACACGTGGTTTTTCCTCCTCCCTTAATGTCGATTTGGTCTCCTACCAAATCCCGAATTCACACACTGAGTTCCCCTTACAATCAGCCACACACACTGGTACCTACAAACGATTAGCCTTCGGCTTTCTAACGAATAAGGAGTAGATCTAAAGTTACTAAATACCCTTACCAAAACGATCTTGGATCCCGAGACTCCTCCTTATCCTTGTCGATTTGTCCCTTGCTTATTTATAACCCGAGTACTTGCTTGCTCTTGAAGTTACCAATATCCCTGCTTAACAACTTATTAGAATCGGCCAACACAAGAATACTAAGAACATGGCCCTTGGCCGAATGATACATTCTTGCTTACCTTAATCACTTCAATCCCGAAAGACTCCTTTGATGATCCTTAACACTAGCTATACACAAAACGCTTATTATGGCACTATGCACATTCGGCCATGCCTAAAATCAAGGCCTAATCACAAGATTTCAGCACACTTATGAAGAAGAGATCAAATTGATTACTTGAAGAAGAAATACTTACTACTTCACGTTTCTTACAACTAACGCCTACTAGAAGAAGTTGCTAGAAAGAAGTCGACAGCACCACCCTCCTTAACGATTCGGCTTTTGAGCATAACAATGGAAAATTTCGGCTTTGAAAAAAACTAAGTGAATAAAAGTGGAGAGGTTTGATTGAGGTTCGGCTAAATACAAGGGGTATTCGGCTACAAGGGAAAGGTGTAGAATCGGGTTTTGCAAGAAAGAAAAAGAGATGAAGAGAAGGACTAGAGGAATTTGGCCACACACACCTTAATGCATAAAATATTCAAATGACTTACCTATCACCCTTTTGGCTGAAACTTGGAGAAAAAAGAGTAAAACAAAACTACTAACTTATGAATTTTCGGCACACTACCCCTATCAAAACCCCAAAACTGATTATGCACTCTAAGAGCCCCACGTTCGGCCATTAGCTCCATCCCTTATCAAATTCCATATTTTCCTCCTTTATCACTTCCTTTAAAATAATAAATATTATCCATCATTAATCCCTTATCAATCTTTTATATTATCTCTTTACTCACTATAAATAAATATAATAAACATCACTTATCCCTTTCCTTTACAAAGTCCCATGTCATCCACTCTCTTTCCCTCTTTTAAAATAAATAAAATACAAACACCTTTATCACATATCCCACCAAAATAAAATAAAACAAGCCTTATCCCATCCACTAAAGTCCATGTGCGTCCAACCTCATCCATGTGCCATACAACCTCTTCTCCTTCCCTTAACGTCTCATGCAAAATAAAATAAAAGCCACCCATTTGTCGCCCACATGGTTCGAACTCGAGACACATTGGAGCCCTTGACGCAAGTCGCAGTAACGCCCAAGCCACTTTTCCAAGGCACTTTTGTGTCATAAACTCCCATAATTTCTCTTAAAGCCTCCTTAGCCCAGCTTCCTTCTTGACGTAAAAATAAATGCTCCTTCCTACTTCCTTCAAGAACTCAACCAAGGCCCTTCCCTCTTGCTCCCCAAGTCATTTTCCAAGGCCTTAAGTGGCACCTTGCAACCACTTTACCAAGGTGATTCTTATGTCCAAGAACTCCCAAAATTTTCCTTAAGGCTTCCCTGGCCTTGCTCCCCTTACTAACTCAAAATCCAAAAATTTTCCAATGCATTCCCTTTTTATCCTAGAGTTTTAAGAACCCCTAAAACACATCCAACCCACTCACTGAGCCTATTAACTCATGAATTATACACCAAATGAATAACCCCTAATCTAGGATATTACATACATTCTTTTCGTGCTCACTTTATTGGTTATGAGTGTGTCAACATTGATTTGTTATTCTAGAACTTGCTTTGATTATACATGTCGAGACCACATCTTTGATTTGATATACTAAGATGATAAAGACACTTAGGATTTAACCCACTTACTCCATTAAAATCCTACCCTCACAATTAACCTCTAGTAAACCCCTTTGATCCTAACAACCCTTTTTATTGATTCACCCACTAATATTAACCCAAAACCTATCTTGTTTTTCTTATCACTATTTCTCTTGACTACCCTTCTATCGAGACTTGATTTGATCAGTTACCTAATTATTTTATTTCGGTAGTTGAATTCATCTTATATTATGTACTTATTTTGATTTGTTCTTCAAAAAAAATTGAAGTATATTCATTATTAGTTCCATGATTAACTGAGCTTATACGTTTACATTCAACATCTTGAAGAAGAAGCTTGTATTATTAGTATTTCAATTTTTCAATTAATGTAATTATTCAAGATTAGTTCATTTTTCTAGTTAGGTAAATTGTCAATTCAATCTCAATTTTAACCCTTTAATTCAACCTTTATGCACACCTTTAACCTAAACCCCATTACAACCCTTTAAAGACCTTTTGATTTGTGTATCATTTCATTTTATAGTGGTGGAGATTTGATTTTCAGGCAAGCCTATGGTAATAAATTTTCATGTTTGACTGATGAGTGTTTTATTTTGACCCTTAAACACCTTGAGTGATTTGAGTGAATCTTTAGTAAGGATGTCAACTCTTGTCAATTTTGAATTAAAGGTAATTATTTAGATAAGGGGAAACACCTATATTTTTCTTGCTAAAAACTATGACTTTGATTGTTTGAATCTTTAGGACTCTTTAAGTTAAATTATCCATGTATAAATTATCTATGAATTATGATGAAACATTATCGATGAATATTATGAATTGAGGAAGTTCGTTTTAATTGTCTGTTGAGAATTTGCTTGAGGACAACCAAAAGCTTAAGTGTGGGGGCATTTGATAAACCATAATATACACATATTTTAATCCCACATTTAGCATACTTTTGGATGATTTATTCCTTTAATTATGGAAATAGGTGCTCCTAATCCTTTGTTTTCATGTTTTCTACTCAAAAGAGCACCGAAGGATAAAAAGAATGAGAAATGAGCCGAAAATGGATAAAATGGGCCAAAATACGAAATCCACACGGCTTGGACCCCGAGTCACACAGCCGTGTCTCTTTAGCAAGACCGACCATGGCCTATAACTCGAATCACAAGGGCGTGTCCCTGTCGTAGCAAAGAAGAGTTTCATTCGGATTAGGGTACTTAGAGGCAAATAAAGACATTCCAAATTCCTATATAAACAACCTAGAGGCCAACCATCAAGGGGGCGTTCAGCTAGGCCAAAGAGCCAAGCCAGAGGGGCCGAATTGTGGGATTCACTCGAAGAAAGCCAGTTGATTCATCTCAAGAAGCCGGAATCATACTCAAGACTAAAGATCTCTCATTCAATTCCTTCAGGGGGTTTTAGGGTTTTTTTTATGTTTTGTTTTATATTTTCTTCTGAGATGTATTCTTTTATGATTATGAACTAAACCCCTCAAATACCTGAGAGGGATGAAACCTAAGATGGATCTTATTATTGTTTTCTGAGCTGTATGATAAATACTTGATTTGTTCTTAACTATGTGTTCGTAATTCTTGTTTTGATATTTCAGGATATTGATTCAAGCATTTATGCTCTTAGGTAGAGGAGGAATAGACCTTGTCTAAGAGTAGATCTAGCATAGTTAAGCGGAGTTGATCGCAACCCTAGAGATAGGATGACGAAAATCTACCGAATTAGGGTCAAACCTAATATGGGAGTCCATAGATCGAGTTAATGCAAGAAAGAGATTTCAATTAATCAACCTAGGGTTAGAGCTTAGTAGCCTCGAGAGAGGTATTAATATAAATTAGGGAATCCTACGGATCAAGTCAAGTGAATAAATCGTCTGGTTCAGAGTTAAATAACAAGTGAAGTCTAGGTGGATTCTTCCTCGGGTATTGTCTCAATCAATTGCTTTTTCCCACAACTATTTCCCCAATCATTCTCTGTGTCTTAGCATCTTTAGCTTAGTAGTTAGTTAATTTTAGATTAAATAACCATTCTCTTAATTATTAGGCTAAATAATAAAAAGAAAGTTAGTATTAGTACTTTTGGTTCCTTTGGGTTCGATAATCCGGTCTTACCACTAAACTATACTACTGTTCGATAGGTGTGCTTGCCTCAAGTCATTGTCACAGTTAGATTTTAGGCTAGATCATTCATTATATAAATTTTTAAGACTCTGACACACGATCAAATACAAAAAAAAAAAAAAAAAATTTGGGTGCTGGTCTATCAATGATAGGCACCACTAATATGAAAAAAAAATTTTTTGGGTGCTGGCCTGTCAATGGCCAGCACCATTAATATGAAAAAAAAATTCTTTTTGGGGGCTGGCCTGTCAATGGCCGGCACCACTAATATGAAAAAAAAAATTTTGGGTGCTAGCCTATCAATAGTCGGCACCACTAATACAAATTTTTGAGTCTTTGGCTTTGTCAATGGCCGCACCACTATCTGATTTTTTTTGTTTTTTTTCATTTTTTTTATACTAGTATGATACGGTTTAAAAAAAATACCCTGGTGCCGGCCATTGACAAGTCAGGACCAAAAAATTCAATATTTTAAAGTCTGACACAATAATCAAGCAATCATGGGTCCAAAATACGAAGTGGTGTTGGCCATTGACAGGCCAAAACCCCTTTTCACTGTTCATTTCAGGTTATTTTGGTGATTGTTTTTAAACTTGGGTCTTTTTTGTAAATATTAATTTTTTTAGATTAGTTTGTTAAAATAGCCATATATGTATCACATCAATATTCAATCTTAATTCTTTTCTATTTCAACCCTATACATGCCATATAAACCATAAGATTAATAACAAAGTCTACCGGAGAAATCTAGATTGTGTGGCTCGATGTGTTGATCCGATCCTCCAAACTTCTTGAAAATCTACAAAGAACATTCAATGACTCAAGTAAGCTTAATGAAGCTTAGTAAGTTCATTGGCTTTAAAAAAATAATTCTTATCGAACATACTATAATATACATCATTAAACAAGCATTTCACTAACATTTCCTGCCATTCACAACTTCATATGATGATTTCACTTGATTGAGCTCAATATTAATAACTACTTAAATTCTATCACATTAATTCCATTTTACACTTACCAGTCTTTGTCAAATTAGGGAACGTCTTACGAATTTGAGCACATCATTTTCTTGATGCCATAGTCCAACTATGGTCTTACACGTATATTGCCATGGCCCTGCCATGGTCTTACACTCATAGTGCCATAACCCAGTTATGGTCTTATCATCAGGATGCCATAGCCCAGTTATGGTTTTACACTTATACTTATACTGCCATGGTTCAACCATGGTCTTACGTTCATAGTGCCATAACCTAGTTATGGTCTTTTCACTAAAATGCCATAGCCCAACTATAGTCTTACATTTAACACTTTGCCATGGTCCAACCATGGTCTTATCCGTCAATTCGTATTTTGTCACGGAACGATCATACTTAATCCTGCGTTCTACTTAATTTGAACTTTCAATTCGATTTTCATATTATTACAATAATCATATTTCAATAACAAAGATATGAAATAAAACATTATATCATTCTTAAATTACTATTAATCATGAAATTTTAACCATATGAACTTACCTAGGGTAATTTGTAGAAGTTGTAAAAATTCAGGGACTAATCTGTTAATTTCTCTTTTCCACGTTTATCTTCAGGTTCTTGATATGGAGTAAAACTATGAAAAACTAGCTTCTTGGAGACCTCCTATGGTGTTTTTGGCTGAAGAATGATGAAGAAATGTCTAGATTTCTTTTAAACTTCATTTTTATCTACTTTAATTTTATTTATTTCCTATTTTGCCCCTTAATCATCTAATTTTTTTTTCTACTTATGTCGTTCTAGCCTATACAATTTAGGCTCAATTTCCCTTTAAGTCCTCTCATATTTCTTACTTGAGTAATTTAATCATTTTAGCAAGTTTTGCACCTTTTTCAATTTAGTCTTTTTTATTTAATTAACTATCAAAACGTTAAAATTTTCAACGAAACTTTAATTCTAACTCAATTACACTCCATAAATATTTCTAAAATATTTACGGCTCGATTTATGAAATCGAGGTTTTGATACCTCATTTTTGAGACTAATTAACCTAATAATTCTTTTAAATAACAATTTCACTAATTCAATAGTATTTTAAAATCACACTTGACTCATAATTATTAAATAATAAAAAATTTTTAAACTCACTCGTCGGATTTAGTGATATTGAATCACTATTTCCGACACCACTAAAAATTAGGTTGTTACACTTCCATCCTCTACATACCACTATAGTGTTTTCATGGACCCGTCCAACCAATACACACCACAAAGAGGTCGTATGCCTCGTTATTGTTATGCAGTCAAGCTACTAACAAATGTTGGGGTTTTACCGCTAGATAAAATAATGCAGTTAAACTACCAAATCAAACTTCCTTCGTTTCTAAAATCAAATCCCAACCTAGAATGCAAATACATACAAATTCCAACAATTCAAATATACAGAATTAAAGATACAAATATTTCCATTCGCAATTTCCATAATCTATTACACATGGTCAAACAGTTCAGACATGCAAAATAATATTAGACATTCATATAATCAATTATAAAATAACAGAGTCAGTACACATAATTTCCTGATTGTCATGACTAACGCATTGACAGATACCAAAGTCCCCATAACATTATCATACTTACAACCAATACGAATAATAGTATAAAACTTACGAACAATAGTAAAAAAACTATTCTAATAGTAACACACCTACTCTAAGCAAAATTTGTGATCCAAACCCTAAACCCTATGAAAGCTTAAAATGCTAGAAATCAACCAGGGACTAAAACAAATCATGTAGCAAAAATAGTAAATATTTACAAAAATAGGACCAAATGACCGTGTTGGAGGATCCAGACCATGTGACATAGATATATGGCCGTGTGACTGAAAGACATGCTCGTGTGAAGTAGGGACACAGCCGTGTGAGCAGATCGTGTAACTCTCTGAACCGTGTGACTAAATTACACATTTAAAGGAACACGAGAAACATAGCCATGTGTCTGAATGACATGCCCGTGTGTGTTTGACAAAAATCCCTAGCACAAAGGTCATACGGCCGTGTTTCACACCTAGACCATGTGTCAAGCGAATTACCCTAATATTTAAAATGGCACACGGCCGTGTGAACCACCTGTATGGTTCAAAAATCATCCCCAAATCTGCTTCTAGCTGTGAAATTTGACTCAAAATTGACCCCTAAATTACATGTGACTAGGAAACATACCTGATTACACGATTCCTAGCACCAACGAATGATCGAGACACATTTCCAAACCAATCTGAAACTTAATAGAACATGCACACAAAGCCTATAATAATTTAAAGTTTACAGTATAAAAAGAAAACAAACATAAAATCGATCTAAAAATCAAAAACCTTGCTTACCTCGTTAAAGCTTTGACGACTAAAATGTAAAAGAACGGATGAACTTTAAAGAACCAACAATTAGAGACAATAACGTTGGTATAATTAAATCAACATAATATTTCTAAAATTTTAATGATGAACAACGAAAGAAATTAAGAAACAATAATGAACTGTGTAGTAGGCCTAATTTTCCCGCGTCCTAAACATAAATATAAAAAAAAAAGACAAAAACAAAAATGAATCCACAGTCCAATTACAAGTAGCCCAAAATGAAAAAAACACTAATGGCCTAGTGGCCCACAACCCAAACTAAGTTTTCAGTAAAACTGAAAATCGTAGCTGCCGCTCCTTTTGAGCTACCCAAGGCACGTCGTCCCGAGGCCTGACGCACGTCTGCCGCGATTGTACCAAAATGGCAAAGACAACCCTTCTCTCATTGTCGTTGAATCCACCGCCTTGTAAAAACGGAAAGAATGAAAAGACAAGAAGTAGATGAACAATAGATATAATAAAAAAGAAATATGTAAATTGGCTATAAAGGCCAAATTCAAGATGTATTTTTTTACACACAAAAAACACACGAAAAAGCAATCAAAAAAGAAGAAAAACATTAACAAAGGTGATTTTTTCTTTGATTTATTTTATTTTATTTATTATTATTATTTTTTAATAAATAAGATTAAAAAATAAAAAAGGAGGTTTTCTTACCCGTCTTTGTTGGAGAAGAGAAGGAACCGAAAGGTTTCCCAACCAAAAATATGATTTTTACTAGCTTTTTCAATGATTTTCACCCCAAAACGGGGTTCCTAAGGAAAAAGGGATCAAAAGGGTGTTTTCGGGTGATTTTCGACCACCGGAGACGGTGGTCACCATCGCCGGTGACCGGCGGCCACTGCAGAAGCAGTAGTGACTCCATTGGCAGGACTGAAACCAATTTCAGAGAAAAGAAGAAACAAAAAAGAATTTTTTTAAACTAATTCAAAATGATTTTTTTTAGATTTTTTTACATATATAAGCCCTCAAAACGGCGTCGTTTTGGGTTTATGCTTCAGACGCCAAAACGGCGTCATTTTGAATCCGACTGGCCAACCCGACCAGACCCTAACAGAATCTGCGTGTTTTTTAAGGGGTCTAATTACTATTTTGGCCCTTCTACATTTTTGCTACTCTTCAATTTAGTCCTGTTCATTTCTATTTGTTTTAATTTTCACCCCATAATTTAAATCCTTGTGCAATTTAGTCCCCTGACCCATTGTGAACTCCTTTGGGAGTGACACGTGTCAATATAAGGGGATAATTGCCATTTAACCCCTAAATTTTTTATCTTATATTAATTTAATCCTTTAGGTTCTTTTCTTTATAATTTAGACTGTTAGTTTTGTTATCTTTTAAATTTAGTCCCTTATTCCCTTTTCTTTGTTTATTTTGTGATTTATGCTTCAATTTTCTATTCAATTTCAATTTAATCCTTTATTTTGTTAATTTTGCCTCTTTATTTACTATATTATTTATCTTAGTATTTAAAATTTATGTTATTTGTATTTTCTTTTATTTATACATTCTATTTTTATGTTATCCTTGTTACTATTATTTTATTTTCTCATATTAGTATTATGATAATAATTACAATATGATTAAGATTATTATTATAAACCGATATTCTTATTACTATTATAGTTGGATTATTATTATTTACCAACGTGCTTTTTTTATTTTATTTTTATTTTTTTAATTTTAATTTTAATTTTCTCACTTATTTTATTTCTTTTTTGCTTATTATCCTAATATCGTTATTTCATTTTTTACCTACATGGTTATTTCATTTTATTTTGCTATCACTATCCCATGGATCATATTACAATGTATTTAGCATTTTTTTATTTTGCCCAAATAAATGTATATCGTTTTATAAGTTACATTTGTTTTACGTAATGCATCATAAATATTTAAAACCGAGGCAATGTTCATTATTTTTGGAATTTGAGGAGTTGTACTCCTAACTTACAGGGTATGGCATCTTTCTAAAATCGAGGTAATAGAATATCCATTTTATTTATTTATTTATTTTTCTAAAAAATAAAAACAAGGTTTAAAATAAGATCAAATGGTGATTGTTCTTGTTTTCGAGGATTCAAGGCATCGTGTCCTAACTCACGGAATACGATTTTTTCTCCTTGACTAATTCGTAATAAGCCCTTTTCGTAAAATTTAATTTAGCTAATTGGTTTTAAAGAACATCATGCAAGCAAAGAGGGATCATAATTTAATTTCTCTTTGAATTTTTAACTTTCGACACTAAGACATTAATTAATCAACTAGGTACCAATTTTGGGAGTAACGAGGTGCTAATCCTTCCTCGCACGTAACTGACTCCCGAACCTATTTTTTGGGTTTTCTAAACCGAAAAACATTGTTTTGATAAATCAAACCTTTTATTAAAATGATAAAATTACGAGGTGATCCGATCACACCTCATAAAAAAGGATTGGTGGCAACTCCATTTTCATTCATTTCAAAATAAAAGTTGATCACCAAAAAAAGAGTTTTGGTAGCTTGTCGACTCCACTGGGGACAAAACAAGAGAACCA
Organism: Gossypium rotundifolium; assembly: GCA_025506655.1. Lineage (NCBI taxonomy): Eukaryota > Viridiplantae > Streptophyta > Magnoliopsida > Malvales > Malvaceae > Gossypium > Gossypium rotundifolium. The sequence goes on along the minus strand of CP106731.1, from coordinate 161,329,619 downwards.
AGCCGCGAGTTGATTATTTCTTGTCTTTTTTGTCAAAAATTGATAATTTGGTTTAAAATTTACGATCCTTTCATTGCATTTCATTTTTATGGTTTGCATCATTTTGATATTTTTTTCATTATTGGTTCGAGTCTTTGGATATATTTTCACATATTGCATCACATAACCGGTTGGTTATACCCTTTTAAGTGGGAGTGAGAAACTATTCCTTCGTAAGGTCTTCACCTTTGTATAGGATAGTGGATCACTTTTGGGATACATCCGAACCTATGTCTTTGTCAGATTTTCATCTCCGTATAGCCATAAGGAAATGTATTCCCCTAAACTAAGCTTGGTCCGTATGAGCCTATAATGGGTGAGGATCGAGGATTCTACCGGTTCAGATACCCTTACTTTAGAACCAAACCGATATAATCAGCCCGAAGGGCCTACCCTAGGTAGAACCGTACCAAACCCCTAGTGGTCACCCAAATAGGTGCTTTATTTATCATTTCTTTCTTGCTTTAAATTTTAGCTTTGTATAAGATGTACTGACTTGTTTTATTTTTCTTTGACTGTGATTGCATGACATTTTCATCATAAAAAAGGTGTTGATTCACGTTCAATTAATAAATAGAGAGCTTGCCATGGAAATTGAGTTTTTTGATAAAGTGGAAGACAACATGGCCGCGCGAGTGTAACCGTCCGATTTAGACCCTAGTTAAAATAGTGGTTTCAAACCAAAAATTTGAGGTTAGAATGTTAATTTAAGGTTGTTTTCTGTGTGAATAGTATGTGACATAGTCTGTGTGAAAATTCTATGTGATAATTTGATCGTTTGTGTGTCAAATTAAGAGAAAGGACTTAATCGCATAAAGTGTAAAATGTTGTGTGCTAATTGTTAAGTGCTTAACTGTTGTGTATTTATAATGTGGAGGCCTTATGAGGCAATTAAACCACTATTAAAGTTATTGGATGGTAATGGACAAAATAACCATAATGAATAAATGTTTTAATGTTGTAACAAAAAGGGTAATATGGTAAAATGTGTATTAATGTGTTGTAATAAAACAAAATAAAAATGTTAGTGGGTTGTTCATCCATCCATCACCGATTATTGAAGAAAAAGAAAGGGGAAAATTAGCTTTAAGTTCGGCTAAGTTTAAGCAAAAATTGGTATGTGATTTTTGTAAGGTTTTTGATAATTTTGTACGTTTTTGTAATTGTTGCTTCGTGCTCTAGCTAACCCATGTAGCAATTTTGTGAATTGATGATGTTTTTGTGATGAGCCATTGATGAATGTTTGAGCTATGTGCTAGATGATAGTGAAATATGAAGACTTGGTGTTAAATTAACATGTTTTGTCTTTGGATTTTTGATGAAATTAAATATTTTGGGTTAAATTATGAAAAGTGTAAATTGAGGGACTAAAGTGTAAAATAAATGAAAGGTGTGGGCTTGAATGAGCATAGTGGGAATTTGGCTAGGCTTGATCACAAGCAAATTATGTGTAATTGGTGATTTGATGAATTAAGGACTAAAGTGTCAAAATGTGGAAATGTGAAGGCTATTGTGTAAAATTCCCTAAATATATGTGTTTGGACTAAAATGAATGATTTGATGATTGAATGGATTGAATTTTAATGTGTATAGACCAAGAAAGGAGAGGTTTGAATCGAGATTGAGGCAAAGATAAAGTGCTCGATTAATCGACCGTATCGATAGTTCGACGTCTGAGGTAAGTTCGGATATGATACATATTATTAAGATATGTTTTAGCATTATGAAATGAATATGTATTTGTGTATGAAAGTGAGTTGCTATGTGCAAGATTTTAGTTGATGGCACTAGGTGTATGAAATTGTAATCGAAACAGAAATGAATAGCACTGTGTGTACGATGATATGAAAGCTTCGGCTTATTGACCTGACACTGTGTGTGCGATACCGAGATAAGTCTGTTGAAAGATTAGGCACTAAGTGGACGATGAAGATTATGATTCGGTTATGAAATTGGCACTAAGTGTGCGAATAAATCAAAAGAATAGCAAAGGTTGAACGAGAGGTAATATCAAGCAATTAAGTAGTATGAATGGTGAGTAACTATGTGTTAATCAAGGTACGTTTGAACCTAGGTGGTTGATGATAGCCTTAAGAGTTAAATGAATAGATATTTGAGCATATGGTTGATGATGAACCTAATTGTGCAATTTATCTATGTGATGATTTAATTGTGTATGATGTGGTATTATTAAGTAATATGTATTAAATTATGAACTTACTAAGCTTTGGAAAGCTTACTGTGTGATTTGTCTTTATGCTTTGTAGTGTTAGTAAAGCTAGCTCGGATCTGAGGATCGTCAGCATCTCAATCACACTATCGGCAATCTATTTTGGAGTATTTTGGAATGATGTACAATGTTAAATATGGCATGTATAGGCTAGTTAATTGAATCATGTTTGAGATTTGTTAGTAGCCATGAGATGTGGCTAGATATGTGATAGTTTTTGCATAAATGACTTTGGTATATATGATGCATCTTTTGGTATGGATTGTGAGTTGAGAAATTGATTTATGGATGAAAATTTTGGTGATGGTATGATGTTATTAGGAATAAGTGAAATTGGGAATGAATTATGTTTATGATAAGATTAGTTTTGGTATTAAATTTGGTATGAATAGAATTGGTATTGAATGCATGGTTTGAATGATTATTTTGATATGCTTTTGGGTAGTCATAAGTGCATGAGTTGTTTTGGTAAATGTTGCTTGTAGGTATGACCCATTTTGGTGGCATTTTTGGTCTTTCAAATGACCTATAATGTCACACGGCCATGGCATACGGGCATGCCTAGTGACCGTGGGGTAAAGTCAGTAGCTTGTTTAAAGGCACACGGCCATGACACACGGGCGTGCCTAAAAGTCATGTGAGAAAGTCAGTATATGGCCTGGTAGTGCATGGCCTTAGCACACGGGGGTGCTTGGTAACCGTGTTTCTTTGATAGGATTGTCCACGGCTAGGGTACACGGGCGTGCTTGGTGGTCGTGGTGAGTAAATCAAGTTCGACCACGGGGAGGACACACGGGTGTGTCTAGCAGCCAAGAGGGCATACGGTTGGCTCCCACGGGCGTGTATCCCTTGTATTTTGGATAAGTTTTTTAAGTTTTGAGAACTTCTGTATGTGTTTCAATTTAGTCCCGATCCTTCTCTAGCATGTGTTTAAGGTCTTATAGGCCTCAATAAGGGACTATATGATTATGTTTTGATGTGATATATTGATGATTGACTTTGTGTCATAAATGGGTTGTTAAATGATTTGATTGTTCGATAATACCTCTTAACCCTATTTCGACGACGATTTTAGTTTAGGGGTGTTACATTTTATTGTTATCAGAGCTACGATTTAGTCGATTCTCATACTAAAGTAGCGCGTGTGAGTCTAGCTATACATGTCATATATGAAATTGCGATAGTGTGATAAATTCTGACAGTTGAAAATGTGTTTTCATATATTAATGGATCCCGATCGAGCAGTTGTTGATGATGTAGAAAGTAATGCACCTGCTCCTGCTCAAGGGACAGCGGGCCACATCTAGGATGAATGAAAGTAGTGAGGGAGGAGATGCTAAGCAAGCCTTCTTCCGAATGATAAGTGAATGGTTTTCTAAACTTGTTCGAATGAATCTGGCTACTCCACAACCTCCACCCCCACAAGTACCTGTTGTGCCAAAAGATTTAGATCCGATCATATTGAATAAACCTCATGTGGACAAGATTTGGAAGTATGGGGCTAAAAGTTAGGGCCACATCTGATGACGATGCTGAGCGAGCTGAGTTTTGGCTCGAGAATACCCTTCGAGTATTTGATAATATGTCCTTGACTTCGGATGAATGTATTAAATGTACTATTTTGTTGATGAGAGATTTGGCTTATAATTGGTGGAAGACATTGACAACTGTAGTTTCAGAGAGAGAATCACCTAGGATTTCTTTCAAGCCGAGTTCAGAAAGAAGTATATCAGTCAACGCTTCATTGATCAAAAATGTAAAAAGTTTCTAGAACTGAAACAGGGCCGTTTGTCTGTTACTGAATACGAGCGAGAGTTTGTAAGATTAAGTCAATAGTGAGAGAATGTGTTTTGACCGAAGCTACTATGTGCAAATGCTTCATAAAGGGATTGAATTAGGACATTAAGTTGTTGGTTGGGATACTTGATATAAACGAATTTGTTGTATTATTTGAAAGAGCATGCAAAGCTAAGGAACTTAGTAAAGAAAAGAAGAAAGTTGATTCTAAAGCTCGTGATGAAAGAAAGAGATCGATGAATAAATTTTCTCAACCTTTAAAAAGAGATTTAGAGATGCAAACAATCGTTCAAATGCTTAGTTCGGACATTCAAGTAGAGATCATTCGAGATAAAGTGTTGGTCCACAAACTCAAGTTCCGATTGAATCAAGTATTGGCAGTGTTAAGAGTAATAAGCCCGAGTGTAGAAAATGTGGGAGACGACATGTGGGAGAGTGTTAGGGCAAGTACAACAATAGAGTTTGTTAAAAGTTTGGATCACGAGATCATTTTATTAGAGATTGCCCAAAGATGGTCGAAGAAGAAAATGTTTAGAATGAAAGACCGAGTAATGTGATAGCTATGGCTAGACCACTCAGAAACACCAGAAATGTGAGTGAAAGTCAAAGAGGGACAACCGATACAACTATGAGGTTAGAAGCAAGAGCACCTGCCCGAGCTTATGCTATACGTGCATGAGAGGAAGCATCATCTCCAAACGTCATCACCGGTACTTTCACTTTATTTGATATTGATGTCATTGCACTGATAGAGCCAGGATCTACCCATTCCTATGTGTGTATGAATTTAGTATTGAATAAGACTATACCTGTTGAGTCTACTGAATTTGTAATTAGAGTATTGAACCCCTTAGGCAAGTGTGTTTTGGTGGATAAGGTGTGCAAGAATTGTATATTGATGTTTCGGATGTAACACCCCAAACCCGGTCAATACGCCACGACCGAATCTGGTATGTCACAGAGGAAAACATTTTGAAAAGAATCGAATAACAATTAAATTTTTGTGAAAAACTCTTTGAAAATTCTATATTTGTAGAAATCAAGTGTATAATAAGTTTAAACTGATAATTTACTTTGAAATTTCATAAATAAAACTTTAAAACTTAGTTGATAAATCATAGGTTAGAAAACTCAATTATTACTTTGAAAACCATTTGAATTTTGAATGTAGAAACTTAATATTTGGAAATCATTAAAATTGTAGAAAACACTTAATCTATATTTTACTATCAAACGATTTATATTACCCGATGGTAAGATTTTAAAACCATTATGCTTTTTATTATTTTAGAAAACTTTGAGCTCAATTATTAAATTAACCAAATAATTTATAAGCCATATTTAAAACATATCCAAAGCATATAAATAATCCAAAACATAATTAAAGAGGCCTTATTACAAACCCAAAATAAAACAAAACCAAATTAAAATAAATTAAAGTACCCCAAATCAAGTTCATGAAAAATCAAATTTTATTTCATGGCCTCCTCGAGTTCATTCGGCCTCATCCGCGATCTCACGAATCACCGAAATGATAAGGGAGAAGGTGAGTCACCAAGACTCAAGGCATAAATCCTTCCCCGATTAATGCAACATTCTTACACAATTTATAATCAAGCAACATATATAATTATATAATGCACCCAACCTAGCCATCCTTAACTCCTTTTCTACCCCATGTGGTACCAAACCACCGTGGTGCTAAACCACCGGTGACCCAAAGTCACGATATCCAAAAATGTGATACTAAATCACCGGTGACTCAAAGTCACGAATAATCCATCCGTGGGGCCAACCCACGGTGATACCAAATCACCGGCAACGATCCCATATCTCAAAAGTGGGCCAACCCACGGTGGTGCTAGACCACGTGGACGAGTCACTATGAGGTGCCAAACCTCCGTGTCCCAAAGACACAAATGTGATACCAAATCACCGGAGGTGCTAAACCTCCGTGTCCAAAGACACGGATATCAAATCTTCCCTCCTCTCATATCACCCATACCAATGCAATAGATAAACAAATCATGTCATTATACTTTATTAGGAAATCACATAGAAATTCCATATCATAAATCGTATCATCATGCATCATATTGCAAAAGTCATATCGAAACGGACTTACCCGATTCCTTGTTTATACCCATCATGGTATCATATCAAGATCTCATAGTTTTCGGCTTTAACAACATGAATAGTTATTTAACACACATATATACATATTACCGAGTTATAAAGTGTGTAAGGTACACACCTTTCACCAACGCAAATACTAACTTCCAAAGATCCGATCTATCGACTAGATCACCTTGTCCTACATTCTACCAAACCACAATACTTTAATCAAGACCATTCGGCCAACATCATATCTTAATCCCAATAGCCTTAGGCTTTCTCAACCAACTTAAAAAATATTGAATCCTTACCACTTGACTTACCAACTTCGATTGCTAAAGGAATGGGGCTTAGATCGATTGCTTCCGAAGTCCCAAAGAGCCTAAAAGAATGATCGATTCCTAAAATTGGTTAGAACTTTGCAAACAATTGCCAAAAGATTCGGCCTTTGTCCACAAGAAAATGACTTAGAAAAGAGAAAGAAATAACGAAAATACGGCCATGAACACATACCTATCTTCCAAAACCGATTGAAGGAAACCCAAAGATTATCTACCCTTATTGATATTCGGCCAAAACAACACCAAAAGAGAGTGGAAAGTTTTGGCAAAATGGTTAAAAGGTGAAGGGATTTTCGGCTATGGTTTTGAAAAGAAGAAATCAATTGATTTGAGACTAAAAAAAATGAAATTTGAGAGTAGAGGAGAGAATAAAAATAAGAGAGGGAGGATTCGGTTTAATCAACAATGGAAGAAAAGAAAAGAGAGTTTGGAGAAGAGAGAGGTTCGGCCAAAAGAAAGAAAAAGGAAATGTGATTTTGAGCAAATACCAAAAGAAAGAAAAGAGAGAGATGGGAGAAAGAGTGCACTAAAATGCAAAATGTGTTTTCGGTTTCAAAGGAGAAATGAGAGAAAGAATTAGAATTTGGTTCAACACAAAATGAGAGCTAAAATCCAAAGTAAATTTGCACAAAATGCCTAGGTACATTAGGCCAAAGAGGGAGTTTTGGAGAGAAAGAGAAACAAATGCCAAAAGGTGCACAAATGCTCAAGTTGGCCAACTTTTCCCCCCAAACTTCCTATCAACAATCGGCCACCCCCTAGCCACACATGCCGTCCACATTCAAGCACTAAAGGCCTTGGAATAGTTTCCAAAACATCTTCCTTAAGCCAAGCCTTATGTCCCCCCATCCTTCCATAACCTTAAGATTCCTTTCCCAAAGTACAAACTTTCCTAAACCAATATTCAACTTACCAAAATTGAAAGTCCAACCTATCATAATTAGAATTTGACCGTCCATTAATGCTAGGATACAAAATAAAGTCTTCAAAATGCTAATCATGCTACTCAAACCTCTAACCTCAAGCAACTCTTCCTGCATCCTAACCATCTTGCCACTAACTCCTCTTGTGCTTAATTTAACACTTAAATTAACTTAAGTGTCAAGTTCACTTAATCCACTTCATTAAATATACTATACTAAGAATTATTCTAGCTTCCTAAATAAAATCAAGCCTTTACAAGACTATGCTAAACACACAAAATTCATACCCAAGCCAACACAAATAATAAGAAAATACTCTAACTTTTAGGATGTTACAATTCTACCCCCTTAAGAAAATTTCGTCCTCGAAATTACTTGATCAAAAGAGTTGAGGGTACTGCTGCCTCATAACATCCTCCGGTTCCCACGTAGCTTCTTCTACGCCATGGTTCCGCCATAAGACCTTCACTAAAGGAACTGACTTCTTACGCAAAACTTTCACGTCTCGATCTAGAATCAGACGGTTCTTCTTCCATCACAACTGACTCACCTCTAATTCCTCCATCGACACAACATGCGATGGATCGTAACGATAGCGCCTAAGCATGGAGACATGGAACACATCATGAATCGACTCACCTCTGCTGGCAATTCGAAATGATAGGCTACTGTCCCACTCGCCTCAACACCTTATACTACCCAATGAACCTTGGACTCAACTTGCCTTTTCTCCCAAATCTTAACACTTTCTTCCATGGCGAGACCTTCAAAAGACCTCGTCACCCACGGCAAACTCTATATCCTCCGCTTGAGATCGGTATATGACTTCGCCTATCCGAAGCTTCCTTCAAACGAGCCTCAATCATCTTAACCTTATCCTCGCCTCGCAACCAACTCGTCCTAACATTTGACGCCACCCAACTCGTCTCAAAGATGTAGGTGTACGACACCTCCTACCATACAATGCCTCATATGGTGCCATCTTAATGCTTGCTCGATAACTATTGTTGTATGCGAACTCAACTAATGGTAAAAACTCTTCCCACCGCCTCAAGTCCAAAACACATCCTCTCAACATATCCTCTAAGATCTAAATAACTCTTTCCGATCGCCTCACGACTATGGATGAAATGCGATCAAATCCAATCGCGCACTCCAAAGCTTGATGTAACGCTCTCCAAAACCTCGACGTAAATCTAGGATCTCTATCTGAGATGATCGACACTAGTACACCGTGCAACCTTACTATCTCCGCCACATACAACTTAGCTAACTTCTGAAGCGAGTAATCCACCCTTACCGAATGAAATGAGCTGACTTAGTCAAACGATCCACAATCACCCAAACTGAGTCCTTCTTACTAGGTGTAATAGGTAATCCACTGACAAAGTCCATAGTGATCCTTTCCCACTTCCACTGTGGAATCTTCACCTATCAAGTAACCCAGATGGTAATCGATGCTCACTTTAACTCACTACACGCCGACATTTCCCCACAAACTCGCCACCTCCCGCTTGCACTGCCACCAAAATTGCTCTCTTAAATCCCGATACATCTTGCTACTTCCAGGATGCATAGCGATGGGTCGCTATATGCGTCCCAAGAATCCTTTGCCTCAACTCAACATCTTTCGCATACAAGCTCTCCCTTGAAAACACAACACTCCATCATTGGACAAACTATAATTTCTAAACCACCATTCTAAACTCAGAACCTCCGATCATTCAAACCATCATCCTCTAACTGTTTCTCCTTGATCTGCTCTAACCAAGTCGGCTTGACTTGCAATTCTGCCAAAAGACTCCCATCGTCATACAAACTAAGACGAGCAAACATCGATCTTAAGTCCGATATAACCTTTCGGCTCAACGCTGTCGCCACCACGTTAGCCTTGCCCGATGATACTCGATCGAACAAATAGTCCTTCAACAATTCAATCCATCTATGCCGCCTCAAATTCAAATCCTTCCGAGTCAAAAGATACTTTAGACTCTTGTGATCCGTAGACTATCGACTTCTCTCCGCATAAATAGTGTCTCCAAATCTTCAAAGCGAAAACCATCGCCGCTAATTCCAAGTCATGCGTTGGATAATTAACCTCATGCGGTCTCAATCACCGAGATGCATAAGCCACTACCTTCCTTCCTCAGATCAAGACACATCCCAAACCAGTATGTGATGCATCACAATAAACCGTGAATTCTTTGCCTGCCTCAGGTTGAATCAAAACCGGAGCTTCAGTCAGAATCTTCTTCAACTTGTCGAAACTTTCTTGTTGCTTCTCAGTCCACACAAATGGAACTCCTTTCCTCAACAACTTGGTCATCGGTGCTGCTATCAAAGAAAATCCTTCCACAAATCTTCGGTAATACCCCGCCAGACCTAGAAAACTCCTAATCTCAGCCACTGACTTAGGTGGCTTCCAATCCAACACTGCTTCGATCTTTCGAGGATCCACTCTAATCCCCTCAGCTGATACTACGTGACCCAAGAAAGTCACCTCCCTAAGCCAGAATTCGCACTTACTAAATTTAGCAAAAGCTCGCTTCCTCGTAATCTACAATACTACTCGCAAATGCGCATCATGCTCCTCCTCCGACTTTAAGTATACCAAAATATCATCTATAAATACCACAACAAACCGATCCAAAACTGCTGAATACTCGATTCATCATGTCCATGAATGCCGCCAAGACGTTAGTCAACCCAAACGGATTACCGTAAACTCAGAGTGCCCATACCGAAAAGCGAAATGTCGCCTTATGGATATCACCTCTTTCACCTTTAAATGATGATACCTAGACCTTAAATCAATCTTGAGAAAATCGCTGCTCCTTTAAGTCGATCAAACAAGTCATCTATCCTCAAAAGGATACTTGTTTTGATCGTCACTTATTCAACCAAGCGTAGTCAATACACATCCGCATCGCACCATCCTTCTTCTTGACAAAAAGTACCGGCGCCCCCCAGGCGAAACACTTGGTCGAATGAAACCTCGATCCAACAACTCTTGAATCGAGCCTTCAATTCCATCAATTCCTTCTTGCCATCCTATACGGAGCTATAGACACCGGCGCCGCTTCGTAATGATCTATACCAAATTCGACTTCACGATCCGGAGGCAGTCCCGAAAGTTCTTCTAGAAATACATCAGCATATTCCTTTACAATTCGAACATTCCCCACAGTAGATTCCTTAGCCTCCAACGCACACACATGGACCACAAATGCCTCACAGCCCTTCCTGACCATCTTCATAGCTTTCAACGCAGATACCACGTTAGATAGATAATCTCTTCTATTACCTATCATGACCACCTCTTTACCCTCAGCTGTCTTCAAAACCATGCGCTTAGCAGCGCAATTCAAACTTGCCTGGTACTTAACCAACCAGCCCATCCCAAGAATCAGATCGAACTCCCCAAACGGCAGCTCCATCGATCACCACAAACACTACCCTTGGAGTTCTAGGGTACATCCCTATACAACTTTATCTACTTCTACAGAGTGACCTAGAGGACTAAGTATCGCCATCCTCCTGAAGCGCCTCAAAATCTAAGCTCAAGGTCTCTACTATGCTACTAGCAACATACTAATGCGTCGAACCCACATCTATCAAAGCAAGATATGGTACACCAAAGATTAAGAACGATCGGTTATGACGTCCGATATGTCGCCTCCTCTCGACGCCTCGCAAGATACACCAAACCAGTTGTCTCGCCTCGTCTTTGCTGCACCTCGCCCAATGATGCTCGCGACCTCGACCAGAACCATTACCTCCTCTACCATTACCACGACCTTTCTGCGGTGACGGTCCCTCTTTTCTGAACTGAGCACGACCTTGACCCTCAGACTGATTCCTGGCTTGCTTACGTGGACAGTCCCTCACACGATGATCCAGCTGAGCCACACTCAAAACATCCTTTCCCTCCGGTCCAACATTCGCCCCAATGAAATTTCCCACATCGGTTACACTGTGCTGGTCTCTGATTAGCAGTAACAGGCCTTCCAGATTGATTCGGCCCACTCTTCCTAGCCCTCTTCCGAGAATTACCGGCTGACCCAGATGATCCAAAACCTCTTTTATGCTTATTCTTGTCATAACTCTGCCTTGCAGATTCCTTTATTCCTTCAGCAATCTTAGTCTTTTCAACCAACGCAGCAAACTCTCGCTCCTCGATGTGGAGCAATCAAGAACCTCACTCATCTCTTAAACCATCCTCGAACCGGACACATCGTCAGACCAAGCCACGATACCTCCAGTATATCGGCTCAGTCTTAAAAATTCTGCCTCATATTCTGATACGGACTTACTCCCTTGGACCAAACTCAGAAATGCCTTACATTGCGCATCAATGTAACTAGACCCAATATATTTCTTTTGATACACTGCCTTAAAATAGTCCCAAGTAAGATCTCCGCCACAAAGACTGCTCCACATTGTGAGCCACCACCGATATGACTCATCACAAGAAGTGACACTATCCCTTTAGCTTTTCCTCAAGATTCAGATCCAAATCATCCATGATTCGCCCGTCGCCTCTAACCAATATTCACCAAACGAGCTACACCAAACACCTCGAAATACCTCGGCTCCATTGGCTCAGAGTCGCCAGTACAGATTTTTGAGCTCTCGCGCCTCCACCTACTCCAGCTACCCTCTCAAGAACTCACAAAGATCACCGAGACATCGCATCATCCCCCGTTTGATCTTGATGCTCAACTCCAACCATTGGTGGTGGTGGTGGTACCTCATTCTCTGATCCTTGACCCGACCTTCACCGCTCGCATACGCCATCCTACCAAGACCGGTCCACGCATAACACGACCCCGACCTCGAGTGCTCATGTCTAAAATCTTGACTTATCCGAATTAAAAGTTTTATGCTTGAGACATCATTCCACTATCTTTAAAACACGCTTTATGAATAATTTTAATAAGAAGTTGTTTTCATGAGTACATCCAACCTATAGTTTTGGGTCTCTAGAGTAGTTCCTACTACTATACAATCATACCATCATCATATCAAAATCAACAATTTGAAGTACTTACCCAAAGGATCGGTTTTGAGACTCGATGCCATGCCTTTCAAATCATAATTATAAACAAAAACATTTAAAAATCATACTTTAAAATCATTTTGGGCCTCGAGCCCACAAATGAAGCTTTTGAACTTAGCTCGATACTAATTTGTAACACCCCAAACCCGGCCAATACGCCACTAATCAATCTGGTATGTCACCGAGGAAAACATTTTGAAAAGAATCGAATAACAATTAAATTTTGTGAAAAACTCTTTGAAAATTCTATATTTGTAGAAATCGTGTATAATAAGTTTAAACCGATAATTTACTTTGAAATTTCATAAATAAAACTTTAAAACTTAGTTGATAAATCATAGGTTAGAAAACTCAATTATTACTTTGAAAACCATTTGAATTTTGAATGTAGAAACTTAATATTTGGAAATCATTAAAATTGTAGAAAACACTTAATCTATATTTTACTATCAAACAATTTATATTACCCGATGGTAAGATTTTAAAACCATTACATTTTTATTATTTTAGAAAACTTTGAGCTCAATTATTAAATTAACCAAATAATTTATAAGCCATATTTAAAACATATCCAAAGCATATAAATAATCCAAAACATAATTAAAGAGGCCTTATTACAAACCCAAAATAAAACAAAACCAAATTAAAATAAATTAAAGTACCCCAAATCAAGTTCATGAAAATCAAATTTTATTTCATGGCCTCCTCGAGTTCATCCGGCCTCATCCGCGATCTCACGAATCAACTCGAAATGATAAGGAGAAGGTGAGTCACCAAGACTCAAGACATAAATCCTTCCCGATTAATGCAACATTCTTACACAATTTATAATCAAGCAACATATATAATTATATAATGCACCCAACCTAGCCATCCTTAACTCCTTTTCTACCCCGTGTGGTACCAAACCACCGGTGGTGCTAAACCACCGGTGACCCAAAGTCACGATATCCAAAAATGTGATACTAAATCACCGTGACTCAAAGTCACGAATAATCCATCTGTGGGGCCAACCCACGGTGATACCAAATCACCGGCAACGATCCCATATCTCAAAAGTGGGGCCAACCCATGGTGGTGCTAGACCACGTGGACGAGTCGCTATGAGGTGCCAAACCTCTAGTGTCCCAAAGACACAAATGTGATACCAAATCACCGGAGGTGCTAAACCTCCGTGTCCAAAGACACGGATATCAAATCTTCCCTCCTCTCATATCACCCATACCAATGCAATAGATAAACAAATCATGTCATTATACTTTATTAGGAAATCACATAGAAATTCCATATCATAAATCGATCATCATGCATCATATTGCAAAAGTCATATCGAAACGGACTTACCCGATTCCTTGTTTATACCCATCATGGTATCATATCAAGATCTCATAGTTTTCGGCTTTAACAACATGAATAGTTATTTAACACATATATATACATATTATCGAAGTTATAAAGTGTGTAGGTACACACCTTTCACCAACGCAAATACTAACTTCCAAAGATCCGATCTACCGCACTAGATCACCTTGTCCTACATTCGCCAAACCACAATACTTTAATCAAGACCATTCGCCAACATCATATCTTAATCCCAATAGCCTTAGGCTTTCTCAACCAACTTAAAAAAATATTGAATCCTTACCACTTGACTTACCAACTTCGATTGCTAAAGGAATGGGGCTTAGATCGATTGCTTCCGAAGTCCCAAAGAGCCTAAAAGAATGATCGATTCCTAAAATTGGTTAGAACTTTGCAAACAATTGCCAAAAGATTCTACTTTGTCCACAAGAAAATGACTTAGAAAAGAGAAAGAAATAACGAAATACGGCCATGAACACATACCTATCTTCCAAAACCGATTGAAGGAAACCCAAAGATTATCTACCCTTATTGATATTCAGCCAAAACAACACCAAAAGAGAGTGGAAAGTTTTGGCAAAATGGTTAAAAGGTGAAGGGATTTTCGGCTATGGTTTTGAAAAGAAGAAATCAATTGATTTGAGACTAAAAAGAAATGAAATTCGAGAGTAGAGGAGAGAATAAAAATAAGAGAGGGAGGATTCGGTTTAATCAACAATGGAAGAAAAGAAAAGAGAGTTTGGAGAAGAGAGAGGTTCGGCCAAAAGAAAGAAAAAGGAAATGTGATTTTGAGCAAATACCAAAAGAAAGAAAAGAGAGAGAGATGGGAGAAAGAGTGCACTAAAATGCAAAATGTGTTTTCGGTTTCAAAGGAGAAATGAGAGAAAGAATTAGAATTTGGTTCAACACAAAAATGAGAGCTAAAATCCAAAGTAAATTTGCACAAAAATGCCTAGGTACATTCGGCCAAAGAGGGAGTTTTTGGAGAGAAAGAGAAACAAATGCCAAAAGGTGCACAAATGCTCAAGTTGGCCAACTTTTCCCCCAAACTTCCTATCAACAATCGGCCACCCCCCCAGCCACACATGCCGTCCACATTCAAGCACTAAAGGCCTTGGAATAGTTTCCAAAACATCTTCCTTAAGCCAAGCCTTATGTCCCCCCATCCTTCCATAACCTTAAGATTCCTTTCCCAAAGTACAAACTTTCCTAAACCAATATTCAACTTACCAAAAATTGAAAGTCCAACCTATCATAATTAGAATTTGACCGTCCATTAATGCTAGGATACAAAATAAAGTCTTCAAAATGCTAATCATGCTACTCAACCTCTAACCTCAAGCAACTCTTCCTGCATCCTAACCATCTTGCCACTAACTCCTCTTGTGCTTAATTTAACACTTAAATTAACTTAAGTGTCAAGTTCACTTAATCCACTTCATTAAATATACTATACTAAGAATTATTCTAGCTTCCTAAATAAAATCAAGCCTTTACAAGACTATGCTAAACACACAAAATTCATACCCAAGCCAACACAAATAATAAGAAAATACTCTAACTTTTAGGATGTTACAATTCTACCCCCTTAAGAAAATTTTGTCCTCGAAATTACCTGATCAAAAGAGTTGAGGGTACTACTGCCTCATAACATCCTCCGGTTCCCACGTAGCTTCTTCTACGCCATGGTTCCGCCATAAGACCTTCACTAAAGGAACTGACTTCTTACGCAAAACTTTCACGTCTCGATCTAGAATCTGCACTGGTTCTTCTTCCACTGTCAAATCTGGACTCACCTCTAATTCCTCCACTGACACAACATGCGATGGATCAGAACGATAGCGTCTAAGCATGGAGACATGGAACACATCATGAATCTGACTCAGCTCTGCTGGCAATTCGAGCTGATAGGCTACAGGTCCCACTCGTCTCAACACCTTATACGGCCCAATGAACCTTGGACTCAACTTGCCTTTTCTCCCAAATCTTAACACTTTCTTCCATGGCGAGACCTTCAAAAAGACCTGGTCACCCACGGCAAACTCTATATCCCTCCGCTTGAGATCGGCATATGACTTCGCTTATCCTAAGCTTCCTTCAGACGAGCCTCAATCATCTTAACCTTATCCTCGCCTCTAGAACCAACTCGTCCTAACATTTGACGCTCACCCAACTCGTCTCAAAGATGTAGGTGTACGACACCTCCTACCATACAACGCCTCATATGGTGCCATCTTAATGCTTGCTCGATAACTATTGTTGTATGCGAACTCGCCTAATGGTAAAACTCTTCCCACCGCTCAAGTCCAAAACACATCCTCTCAACATATCCTCTAAGATCCGAATAACTCTTTCCGATCGCCTCACGATCGTGGATGAAATGCAGATCGAAATCCAATCGCATACCCAAAGCTTGATGTAACGCTCTCCAAAACCTCGACGAAATCTAGGATCTCCGTCTCGAGATGATCGACACCGGTACACCGTGCAACCTTACTATCTCCGCCACATACAACTTAGCTAACTTATGAAGCGAGTAATCCACCTCATCGAATGAAATGAGTCGACTTAGTCAAACGATCCACAATCACCCAAATTGAGTCCTTCTTACTAGGTGTAATAGGTAATCCACTGACAAAGTCCATAGTGATCCTTTCCCACTTCCACTGTGGAATCTTCACCGATCAAGTAACCCGTAGACGTAATCGATGCTCGCTTTAACTCGCTGACACGCCGACATTTCCCCACAAACTTAGTTACCTCCCGCTTCAGACTTGGCCACCAAAATTGCTCTCTTAAATCTCGATACATCTTGCTACTTCTAGGATGCATAGCGATGGGTGCTATGTGCGTCCCAAGAATCCTTTGCCTCAACTCAACATCTTTCGCATACAAGCTCTCCCTTGACATACAAGCTCTCCCTTGAAAACACAACACTCCATCATTGGACAAACTATAATTTCTAAACCACCATTCGAACCTACAACCTCCGATCATTCAAACCATCATCCTCTAACTGCTTTCTCCTTGATCTCGCTTCTAACAAAGTCGACTTGACTTGCAATTCGCCAAAAGACTCCCATCGTCATACAAACTAAGATGAGCAAACATCGATCTTAAGTCTATACAACCTTTTGGCTCAACGCGTCGCCACCACGTTAGCCTTGCCCGATGATACTCGATCGAACAAATGAGTCCTTCAACAATTCAATCCATCTCGCGCCTCAAATTCAAATCCTTCTAAGTCAAAAGATACTTTAGACTCTTGTGATCCGTGTAGACTATCGACTTCTCTCCGCATAAATAGTGTTCCAAATCTTCAAAGCGAAAACCATTGCTACTAATTCCAAGTCATGCATCGATAATTAACCTCATGCGGTCTCAATCGCCGAGATGCATAAGCCACTACCTTCCTTCCTCAGATCAAGACACATCCCAAACCAAGATGTGATGCATCACAATAAATCCGTGAATTCCTTGCCCGCCTCAAAGTTGAATCAAAATTGAGCTTCAATGTAATCTTCTTCAACTTGTCGAAACTTTCTTGTTGCTTCTCATCCACACAAATGGAACTCCTTTCCTCAACAACTTGGTCATCTGTGCTGCTATCAAAGAAAATCCTTCCACAAATCTTCTAGTAATACCCCGCTGCACCTAGAAAACTCCTAATCTCAGCCACGACTTAGGTGGCTTCCAATCCAACATTGCTTCGATCTTTCGAGGATCCACTCTAATCCCCTCAACTGATACTACGTGACCCAAGAAAGTCACCTCCTAAGCCAAAATTTGCACTTACTAAATTTAGCAAAAAGCTACTTTTCCCTCAGAATCTGCAATACTACTCGCAAATGCGCATCATGCTCCTCCTCTGACTTTGAGTATACCAAAATATCATCTATAAATACCACAACAAACCGATCCAAAACCATCGAATACCCGATTCATCATGTCCATGAATGTCACGAGCGTTAGTCAACCCAAACGGCATTACTAAAAACTCAGTAGTGCCCATACCGAGTGCAAAATGTCGCCTTATGGATATCACCTCTTTCACCTTTAAATGATGATACCTGCACCTTAAATCAATCTTGGAGAAAATGTCGCTCCTTTAAGTCGATCAAACAAGTCATCTATCCTCATAAAGGATACTTGTTTTTGATCGTCAGCTTATTCAACTGGCGGTAGTCAATACACATCCGCATCGTACCATCCTTCTTCTTGACAAAAAGTACCAGCGCTCCCCAAGGCGAAACACTTGGTCGAATGAAACCTCGATCCAACAACTCTTGAATCTGAGCCTTCAATTCCATCAATTCCTTCGGTACCATCCTATACGGAGCTATAGACACTGGCGCCGTTCCGGGTAATAGATCTATACCAAATTTGACTTCACGATCCGGAGGTAGTCCGGAAGTTCTTCTGGAAATACATCAGCATATTCCTTTACAGTTCGAACATTCCCCACAGTAGATTCCTTAGCCTCCAACGCACACACATGGACCACAAATGCCTCACAGCCCTTCCTGACCATCTTCACAGCTTTCAACGCAGATACCACGTTAGATAGATAATCTCTTCTATTACCTATCATGACCACCTCTTTACCCTCAGCTGTCTTCAAAACCATGCACTTAGCAGTGCAATTCAAACTTGCCTGGTACTTAACCAACCAGTCCATCCCAAGAATCAGATCGAACTCCCCAAACGGCAGTTCCATCAAATCAGCCACAAACACTACCCCTTGGAGTTCTAGGGGTACATCCCTATACAGCTTATCTACTTCTACAGAGTGACCTAGAGGACTAAGTACTGTCATCCTCCTAGAAGCAGTCTCAAAATCTAAGCTCAAGGTCTCTACTATGCTACTAGCAACATACAAATGCGTCGAACCCACATCTATCAAAGCAGTATATGGTACACCAAAGATTAAGAACGTACCGGTTATGACGTCCGGTGTGTCGCCCTCCTCTCGACGTCTCGCAGTATACACCAAACTAGGTTGTCTCACCTCGGTCGCCGCACCTCCGCCCAATGATCCGCTACCGACCGTAACCATTACCTCCTCTACCATTACCACGACCTTTCTGTGGTGACGGTCCTCTTTTTGAATCGAGCACGACCTTGACCTCGATCGATTCTCGCTTGCTTACGTGGACAATCCTCACACGATGATCCAACGAGCCACACTCAAAACATCCTTTCCTCCGGTCCAACATTCGCCCCAATGAAATTTCCCACATCGGTTACATCAGGTTGGTCTCGATTAGCAAGAATGTGCCTTCCAGATTGATTCGCCCACTCGCCTAGCCCTCTTCGAGAATTACCGGTCGACCGGATGATCCAAAACCTCTTTTATGCTTATTCTTGTCGTAACTCTGCCTTGCGATTCCTTTATTCCTTCAAAGAATCTTAGTCTTTTCAACCAACGCAAAGAACTCTCGCTCCGAATGTGGAGCAATCAAGAACCTCACTCATCTCTATAAACCATCCTCGAACTAGACACATCATCAGACTCAAAGCCACGATACCTCCAAAGATATCGGCTCGCCTTAAAAATTCTACCTCATATTCTGATACGGACTTACTCCATTGGACCAAACTCAGAAATGCCTTACGTTGCGCATCATTGTAACTAGACCCAATATATTTCTTTTGATACGCTGCCTTAAAATAGTCCCAAGTAAGATCTTCGCCACAAGACTGCTCAAGACCGTGAGCCACCACTGATATGACTCATCACAAAGAAGTGACACTATCCCTTTCAGCTTTTCCTTAACATTCAGATCCAAATCATCCATGATTCGCCTCGTCGCTCTAACCAATATTCACCGATCCGGAGCTACACCAAACACCTCAAAATACCTCGGCCCATTGGCTAGAGTCGCTCAGTATAGATTTTTGAGCTCTCGCCTCCACCTACTCCAGCTACCCTCTCAAGAACTCGCAGATCACCGAGACACCGCTCATCCCCGCTTGATCCTCGATGCTCAACTCCAACCACCGGTGGTGGGGTGGTGGTACCTCATTCTCTGATCCTTGACTCGACCTTACCGGCTCGTACACGCCATCCTACCACGATCACGGCCCACGATAACACGACCCCGACCTCGAGTGCTCATGTCTAAAATCTTGACTTATCTGAATTAAAAGTTTTATGCTTGAGACATCATTCCACTATCTTTAAAACACAATTTTATGAATAATTTTTAATAAGAAGTTGTTTTCGCGAGTACATCCAACCTATAGTTTTGGGTCTCTAGAGTAGTTCCTACTACTATACAATCATACCATCATCATATCAAAATCAACAATTTGAAGTACTTACCCGGGCGGATCGGTGCCGGAGACTCGATGCCATGCCTTTCAAATCATAATTATAAACTAAAACATTTAAAAATCATACTTTAAAATCATTTTGGGCCTCGAGCCCACAGCCGAGCTTTTGAACTTAGCTCTGATACTAATTTGTAACACCCCAAACCCGGTCAATACGCCACGACCGAATCTGGTATGTCACTGAGGAAAACATTTTGAAAAGAATCGAATAACAATTAAATTTTTGTGAAAAACTCTTTGAAAATTCTATATTTGTAGAAATCAGGTGTATAATAAGTTTAAACTGATAATTTACTTTGAAATTTCATAAATAAAACTTTAAAACTTAGTTGATAAATCATAGGTTAGAAAACTCGAATTATTACTTTGAAAACCATTTGAATTTTGAATGTAGAAACTTAATATTTGGAAATCATTAAAATTGTAGAAAACACTTAATCTATATTTTACTATCAAACAATTTATATTACCCGATGGTAAGATTTTAAAACCATTGCATTTTTATTATTTTAGAAAACTTTGAGCTCAATTATTAAATTAACCAAATAATTTATAAGCCATATTTAAAACATATCCAAAGCATATAAATAATCCAAAACATAATTAAAGAGGCCTTATTACAAACCCAAAATAAAACAAAACCAAATTAAAATAAATTAAAGTACCCCAAATCAAGTTCATGAAAAATCAAATTTTATTTCATGGCCTCCTCGAGTTCATCCGGCCCTCATCCGCGATCTCACGAATCACCGAAATGATAAGGAGAAGGTGAGTCACCAAGACTCAGGCATAAATCCTTCCCGATTAATGCAACATTCTTACACAATTTATAATCAAGCAACATATATAATTATATAATGCACCCAACCTAGCCATCCTTAACTCCTTTTCTACCCCGTGGTACCAAACCACCGGTGGTGCTAAACCACCGTGACCCAAAGTCACGATATCCAAAAATGTGATACTAAATCACCGGTGACTCAAAGTCACGAATAATCCATCTGTGGGGCCAACCCACGGTGATACCAAATCATCGGCGACGATCCCATATCTCAAAAGTGGGGCCAACCCACGGTGGTGCTAGACCATATGGACGAGTCGCTATGAGGTGCCAAACCTCCGTGTCCCAAAGACACAAATGTGATACCAAATCACCGGAGGTGCCAAACCTCCGTGTCCAAAGACATGGATATCAAATCTTCCCCTCCTCTCATATCACCCATACCAATGCAATAGATAAACAAATCATGTCATTATACTTTATTAGGAAATCACATAGAAATTCCATATCATAAATCGATCATCATGCATCATATTGAAAAGTCATATCGAAATGGACTTACCCGATTCCTTGTTTATACCCATCATGGTATCATATCAAGATCTCATAGTTTTCGCTTTAACAACATGAATAGTTATTTAACACACATATATACATATTATCGAAGTTATAAAGTGTGTAAGGTACACACCTTTCACCAACGCAAATACTAACTTCCAAAGATCCGATCTACAGACTAGATCACCTTGTCCTACATTCGCCAAACCACAATACTTTAATCAAGACCATTCGGCCAACATCATATCTTAATCCCAATAGCCTTAGGCTTTCTCAACCAACTTAAAAAAATATTGAATCCTTACCACTTGACTTACCAACTTCGATTGCTAAAGGAATGGGGCTTAGATCGATTGCTTTTGAAGTCCCAAAGAGCCTAAAAGAATGATCGATTCCTAAAATTGGTTAGAACTTTGCAAACAATTGCCAAAAGATTCGGCCTTTGTCCACAAGAAAATGACTTAGAAAAGAGAAAGAAATAACGGAAATACGGCCATGAACACATACCTATCTTCCAAAACCGATTGAAGGAAACCCAAAGATTATCTACCCTTATTGATATTTGGCCAAAACAACACCAAAAGAGAGTGGAAAGTTTCGGCAAAATGGTTAAAAGGTGAAGGGATTTTCGGCTATGGTTTTGAAAAGAAGAAATCAATTGATTTGAGACTAAAAAGAAATGAAATTCGAGAGTAGAGGAGAGAATAAAAATAAGAGATGGAGGATTCGATTTAATCAACAATGGAAGAAAAGAAAAGAGAGTTTGGAGAAGAGAGAGGTTCGGCCAAAAGAAAGAAAAAGGAAATGTGATTTTGAGCAAATACCAAAAGAAAGAAAAGAGAGAGAGATGGGAGAAAGAGTGCACTAAAATGCAAAATGTGTTTTCGGTTTCAAAGGAGAAATGAGAGAAAGAATTAGAATTTGGTTCAACACAAAAATGAGAGCTAAAATCCAAAGCAAATTTGCACAAAAATGCCTAGGTACATTCGGCCAAAGAGGGAGTTTTTGGAGAGAAAGAGAAACAAATGCCAAAAGGTGCACAAATGCTCAAGTTGGCCAACTTTTCCCCCCCCCAAACTTCCTATCAACAATCGGCCACCCCTCTAGCCACACATGCCATCCACATTCAAGCACTAAAGGCCTTGGAATAGTTTCCAAAACATCTTCCTTAAGCCAAGCCTTATGTCCCCCCATCCTTCCATAACCTTAAGATTCCTTTCCCAAAGTACAAACTTTCCTAAACCAATATTCAACTTACCAAAAATTGAAAGTCCAACCTATCATAATTAGAATTTGACCATCCATTAATGCTAGGATACAAAAATAAAGTCTTCAAAATGCTAATCATGCTACTCGAACCTCTAACCTCAAGCAACTCTTCCTGCATCCTAACCATCTTACCACTAACTCCTCTTGTGCTTAATTTAACACTTAAATTAACTTAAGTGTCAAGTTCACTTAATCCACTTCATTAAATATACTATACTAAGAATTATTCTAGCTTCCTAAATAAAATCAAGCCTTTACAAGACTATGCTAAACACACAAAATTCATACCCAAGCCAACACAAATAATAAGAAAATACTCTAACTTTTAGGATGTTACACGTGATTTATGTTTTTCGGTCAATTTGATGTTGCTACCATTTGATGAATTTGACATAATTCTGGGTATGGAATGGCTTACTGTAACATCCTAAAAAAAATTGATTGAGAATTGATATGTTGCATAATTTTGGTGCTTAGCTAATTAAATGATTCAATGTGTGTGTTTTAATAGTCTCGAGAAGGCTCGGGATTTAATTGGATTTTGGAATAAATTTTGGTAAATAGTACTTTATTAAAGTGGAACAAGTAACCTTGATGTTTAAGAAAATTAAGTGGCAAAAGTTAGCATAAGATGAGCAAGTAGTAAAGGGGTTATGGCGCCATGAGTGTTGCTTGAGGGAGGAGGTTCGAATCCCTTGTTATGCATGAGAATTTTATTTTTCTTGCTTTCCATCTTCATAGTGTCGATTAAGCTAGCAATTATGGTAGGTTGGACTTTATTTTTTATGGTAAGGTGGCTAAGAGAAAAGGCAAGTGCAAACTTAAGGTAGGGAATAATAGGAATAAGGCATGTAGGGGGAACACAAGGCACATTATAAGGAATGTGCTTTGGAAAGTTTGGAATGGCCAAACTTTGACCTTGATGTCCATGTATTTTGATGGTTTTGGGGGCTAGGGGGTGACCGAATTTTGTTGAAGGCTTTGGTAAGGTTGGTAGCTAGTTGGTCATTTGGCATTTGGTCATTTTGTGTTTTTCTCAAAAGCATTTTCTCTCCATCTTTCCTGTCCCTAGCCAAATGCACATTGAGCATTAGGTAAGCATCTTTTATTTTTCTTTTGGTCATTCCATTTTGACCATTTTGGTTTTAATTTGCCTATTCTCTCAAGTCATTTCCCCTAGTGCCAAAAACACCAAAACCTTGAAGGCCATTTTCTCTTTTCTTTTCTTTCTCCATTGCCGAATGCTCTCTAGCCTCAAATCTCTCTTTTTGTTCATCTTCTATTCTTAAAATGAACCAGAATCGAAACACTTAATTGTCTTATACTTTTATTTCATAGTCAAATTTTTCACCACACTTATCTTCTTCTCAAATCATTTCATTCTTTTCTTCTCACACTTTGATCACTCGGTAAGTGGCTAGTATAATACTTTAGTATTTTTATTTTCCCCTTTTCCTTTGTGCCGAAATTTCATGTTGGTGTGGGATGGTCTTTTTGGATCGATATCATCATCATACCATGACTCACTCGAATCTTTTCTCTATCTTAGAAACTTAGTGGAAGGCCAAAATTTGGAGCGTCCGAAATCATTGTGAATCGCTAGGATTCAGTCCAAAGTTTTAAGGTAAGGGTTTTTATCAAGGATTCCATATTACTCATTATTTCGTTAATGATGGGTTTACTAATCGATGTTATTTTAGGGACGCTTATCGCTGATTTTCATCCTTTGAACGTAAGGATTTCGTGGTGTCGATTTCATTTTTTAAACCAATCGCCTTAATTTTCAAATAATAGTTGGACTAATATTCTTGTGTCATTGGAGGCAAACAAGATAGGGTCAAAAGGGTGGTGAATAGTGATCGGAAGAGGGCGGATTCGCTATTCCTCTAGATTCAAGTGAAGGGTCGTTTTGAATCCGAGATTTTCCACCGGTTGTGGACCTCATTCGTGAAAATCGCTTATTCGAGGTTGTTCGTAGTCATGAGGCACCAACGATCCGGGATTTTCCATCGAGTTGTGAACTGTCAATCGGGGAGAACCGACAAATAGTAGTTGTTCAAGATTTCGAGGGTAAAAATCTAGACCGCTTATCTTAGAATAGATTTATTTTAAGTGTTAAGTGTCGTAATCGAGCGTTGTAACATTTCTAGGTGTCGACGATCAAGAAAGTGTAGTGCTCACCGTAATCAGATGTGTAATCTCACACTGTATCTCATGGGTTAGATGACTATACCGTAGTAAATGTTGGACTAAAAATCACAAAGTTGGGGAAATCGAAAAATATGGTATTATTAACACTTTAATGTTAAGATCATGAAATCGGTATTAAGATCGTGAAAATTTTAAAATCGCCTTAATGGGCTAAAAGTGATAAAATATGTGATATTTTGGGCCATATGTGATATTTGATAAATGGGTCATATGTGTTATTTGATAATTTGGCCAAGTGGGATATGAGATGAAATAGGCCAAATTGTGAGATGGGCTAAAATGTGATATGGGCCAGATTGTAATAATTTTTATAATGGGCCTTATGTTGGAATGATTATATGAATGAATTATTATGCATGTTACATACATGATATGCATGGATTGGGATTTTGATGAAGAGAAGTTCTGGTAGCTTTGCTACAAAATTCTAGTGGCTTGTCCACGATTTGATATATAGCTTTATGTCCAGTTTGACATATGGCTTTATGCCTAGTTTGATATATGGCTTTATGCCCATTTTGATATATGGCTTTATGCCTAGTTTGATATATGGCTTAATGCCCAGTTTGGTGTGTTGGCGGGGTGGGTGACTAAAGCTCCCCACAGGTGTGTTGGCTGGTATGGGTGGTGTGTAGCGGATGGAAATTTAGGTTTGGTTTTTGGAATTGCATGTCACATGCATTCTATACATGTTAAATTGTTATATTTGTAATGGCCTCAGCCCAAATAATTGCTTAAATGGTTTTGGCCCAAGGACTATGGTAAGTGAGTTACACACCGAGTTCTAAGTAACTCACCCCGCTTTTCTTTTACCTTTCTCGTAATGATCAAGGATTTGAGGCTTGGGCCGGGGATGACTCAAAGGAGGCCATACTACTAATAATGGGTTATTTAAATTTTGATTTCTTTAAAGTGCTTTTAATATTTTCTATTTAAGTTATGTTGTAATAAGGCCTCGGATAAATTTTATGGATGTTTTACCTATGGATGGATTCTATGATATGTTTTAAAGTAGTTAAGGGGATTTTATTTTTCTAAAATAGAAATAAACGCTTTCCATAAACGTGAAAAAAGGGTTTTCATTCTTAAATATTTAACTCGAAAGTTTCTCTGTAACAATTCTTTTAAAATCTTTGTTTTCAAAATTTCTTTGAACTCTCTTAAATTCTCGGAACATTAAATAAATTTTTCTTAGGTTTTTAAATTATAAATTTTTATGTCTTAAATTATTAGATTTAACAATCAACCTCGGTTTTCAATAAACACCTTTTCAAATTTTTTTTTTTTGAAAATTCGTTTTCTTTGAATCTTTAAAGACTATACGTATGTTCAATTCGTGTGACATGTCAAATCAGTTTTAACGTAGAGACCGGGTTTGGGGTGTTACACTTACTTTGCATAATGCCATCGTGAATTGTAAGAGAAAGAGTATTGAATTGAAGAGTCAAAATGGTGAGATAGTTCAAATTGAATCCAATGATATGAAAGGATTACCAACTGTTGTATCTGCAATGAAAGCTATGAATTATGTGAAAAAGGGTTGTGAAGCTTATTTGGCTTATGTGATTGATACAAAAGTGTCGAAAAAGAAGGTTGAATCTGTGCCTATGGTATGTGAGTTTCTAGATTGTTTCCCGAAGAGTTTCCGGGATTACCTCCGATTAGGGAAGTTGAATTTGGTATTGAGTTGGTGCTAGGAACTGCTCCTATTTCGATAGCTCCATACAGAATGGCCCCAACCGAATTGAGAGAGTTGAAGTCTTAGTTGTAGGAATTGACTGACAGAGGATTTGTACGACCGAATTTCTCACCCTGAGGAGCTCCTGTGTTATTTTTGAAAAAGAAAGATGGAACTATGAGAATGTGTATTGATTATCGACAGTTGAACAAAGTAACGATAAAGAACAAATATCCATTGCCTCGTATTGATGATTTATTTGATCAGTTGAGAGGAGCTACAATGTTTTCAAAGATAGAATTGAGATTCGGTTACTATCAGTTAAGAGTTAAAGAATCTGATGTGCCGAAAACTGCTTTTAGAACGTGTAACACCCCAAACCCGGCCTATGAGCCCTGACCGGATCTGGTATGTCACGGAGTAAAATAATTTGAATCTTTTTGAGTGTCTGGTGAAAAACTTGTTAAAATGTGGCTAAGGTATTAAACCGGGGTTTGATAAAACTCAGTTGGGGTTATTTTTATAAACATGGTTGGGTTGATGAACCCTTTTAAAACGTTTGATCATTTAAAACTTTAAAATTTGTCAAGGTTATAATTGACTTGGTTTATTTTTGTTACTCGATGGTAACATCTTTGAAAAACTCGTAGAAGTTTCTTAGTTGAAAAAGTTGCGTTTAACCGGTTCACTTTAATATTTATAAGATTCCATTTGAAATATATCATGAGTAAATAAAGCAATAAAATAAACATCCAAATAATAAATAGCGGCCTTATTACAATCCCAAAATAAAAAGACTTAGAAAAAAATAATTTTAACTATAACAAAGCAAATTCAAAACCAACGATAGCATGGCCGCCGAGTCCTCTCCTACCCATCTCCGCGATCTACCATCTCGCAAAATAGTAAGGGAAGGGTGAGTCACCAAGACTCAGTGTAAATCCCCACCCGTAAATACAACTCATACACAAGATATTAATAAACTTGCAATTATGCAACCCAACTAGCCATCCATACTCCTTTTCTACCCCGTATGGTCAAAACCACTGGTGGTCAAAACCACTGGTGACTAGAGTCACAATTTAAATGATGGGGTCAACCCATCGTGTGGTCAAAACCACCGATGACCATAGGTCACAAAATATCATAATGTGATCAAAACCATCGGTGGTACCAAACCATCGGGACTTAGTCGCATTTATCAATTGGTGTGGTCAAAACCACCGATGACCATAGGTCACAAATAACTGATGGGGCCAACCCATCTTGTGGTCAAAACCATCGCGATAATCCATAAAAATCATCCCTCCACTCATTAATCCCACCATTATCATGCTTACATAATCATATATCATAATCCCATATATTATGCATTCATGTGTAGCAAATTATACAAAGAACATGTGATGGCATACACAACATATATCAAAGATCATGTAATAGGGACTTACCCAAATCCATGCTTAAGCCCACAATACCAAATCACTACCACAATGATTAACAAAACAATAATATGGCAAAGTTTACTAATAAAGTGTGTAAGTAGTTTTACACACCTATTTCTACCGAAATTCCTAGATCCTGAAGAGCCGATCTATGATGCTAGATCCTTGACCCTAAATTCGGTCAATCATCAATGTTAGTACCATAGTCCTATTCGGCCATATCAACTTAATACCAAAGGCTCTTACCTTAAACGGATTTGGTTTCCAAACAAATCCTGAAAACGTCACTTGATTTGTCGAGATCCCTACCAAAACACTAGTTAGAATCGGTTTGCTCAATTATATATCAACAAGGCTTATGGCCGAATGTCATAGCCTTCCTACCATGCTTACCTTAAATCCTGGAAGACCTCTCAATTCTCCTTAATGTTGGCTTCTAAGAAGGGTTACAAATCCAAGACCCTGGATAGATTCGGTCATACACAAAAATACACGGTTAAGCCCTATGGTTTCGGCTAGCCATAAAAAGAATAAATGATTTAACACAGGGAGAGTCCTTACCACACTATTGAAATCGACAGCACCTTAGTTAGGGGGGTTCGGCTACCTTCAATGAAGAGAAAGGAACCGAAAACAGCACCTTTCCTTAAGGGAGATTCGGCAAACACAAATGGAAGGTGCAAATTTGTAGTGAAGGAGGGGGTAGGTTCGGCTAAGTAGAAGAAAAGAAGAGAGGAATTTTTTGAAGAATTTTGGCTATTGTATCAAAGGAAAATTCGGCCAGCAACTAAAGAGAAAAAGAAAAGAATGACTGATGAATTTTTGGCACACCCTTGCTATACAAACCGAATATGGACAGCCCCCCAAGGAGTCCTTAAGTCGGCCATCACCTTCTTTTTGTTGATAAATTCCAGCTTTTATCACCCAAAAAGAATAACATTTATCTTCTAATTATCCCTTAATCACCTCTTTAAACTAATGAAATAAAAATAAAATATAGTATAACAATATTACTAACTCTCCCAGCCGAAAATTTAAAAGAAGACAAAGTCTATCCATATCACCTTAAAAGTCCAATTTCAAACCATTACTCCCCTCTCCCATTCACGCCGGTTTCACAAAAAAAAAACCAAATTGCAGCTCCCGTGATTCGATCACTAGACCACACTAATGCAGCCCCCTTACAACGCCCCATGCCATCTTTCCCAATTGACTTTCATGTCATAGAACCCTATCATTTAATTTTAAAGCCTTCCTACTTAAGCCCCCTTTCCTTTAACGCCAAAAGCCTAAAAAATAAAATGCTCCTTGCATCCATCATGTCTCGAACCCGCGACCTGCCACCTCTAAGCCCTTAAGTGGCACCCCAAGCCTCTCCACCATACGACATTTCATGTTCAAACCTTGCCCGAAAAATCTATTAAGGCCTTCCAACTTAGCCCCTATCTTTAACGTCCCAAAAAGCTCAAAAATAAAAACACACCCCCTTGTTACACCCGAGACTCGAACCTCCTTCCTTGAAGCTCCCTTTAACGCACCAAGCCAACACGCCAATTACATCCTTGTGTCCAACTTTTCACAAAATTCTTCTTAACCCCTATCTCCTAGCTCCCTTCTTTTAAATACTTAAAAAGAAATTTTTTAGCCTAAGTCAGGCCTAGCTCGGGGTTATTTCTAGACCCTAAAACATGTCTAGCAACCATAAAATTCGTTTCTTCAAGCACACACATGGGAAATTAATTAAGTTACAAACAACCCCTAATTTAGGGTGTTACTGCCTACCCCTTAAAAGAATTTCTACCTCAAAATTACCCGGATCAAGAGTGGGGTATTGTCAGCAGATCACATCCTTAGGTTCCCATGTGGCCTCCTCCGCACTCATGATTCTCGCCATAACACCTTTACCAAAGGCAATCGACTTTCTTCAAGAACTTTGACATCTCGATCCAAAATTTGTAATCGCTCCTCCTCGAAAGACAAGTCCGAGTTCACTTGATTTCGCAGAATCGGCACTACGTGTGAGGGGTCTGATCGATAGTGCCTCAGCATCAAAACATGGAAGACATCATGGATCTGGCTCAATTCTGTCGGCAACTCAAGCTGGTAAGCTACCGGTCCCATGCGTTTCAACACTGTACAGCCTCGATAAATCTAGGGCTTAGCTTGCCCTTCCTACCAAACCTCAACACCTTCTTCCAAGGGGATACCTTCAAGAAGACCTTATCACCCATCGATATTCAACCTCTCTTCACTTAAGATCGCCAGAGATTTTTGCCCGTCCGATGTTTACTCAGAATATATAGTCGATTATTTACTAACCCGAGGGTTTAAATCGAGATTTCGCTTTTAATATAACATATAAATCTTGTGAACACACATATATATACATTTATTATTAATCGATCTAGATTTGGGGAAGTGTTACACACCTGATTTGGGTACTAAGGCTTTTGATATATCTATGCTACTATCACTTGAAACAACTACTATTGGCCTCACGATCCGATTTTGATTTTGGCCCACACCCCATTGGCCAATCTCAACCATCAAATGATCACTTGAATTTGGGCGATTGTTTTATGATACAACCTTCTCTGCTTGAGTAGTTATCCGAATCCCAAATATCCTTTAGAAATTGTCACCACCAACCTTCCTTCGATTTTTCCACCAAATCAGCTTTAATGGGATAGTTTTGGCTTCTAGGAGTAAAGAGTATAATCGAAAGGACCTGATTACTAGGAGTATACGGCTACAGCAGCACCTTCTCGAAAATAGAGATCTCACTTGTAGATTCTATTATGGTAGATGAGGGTATGAACAAAGGAATTCGGCCTTAGAAAAGAAAAGAGAAACTAGAGAAGGCTTGAAAATTTCAGAGAGAATGAGAGAAGAATAGGTTTCAAGATACCTAAATTGAAGAATACTACTCCCTATTTATAGAGAAATTTCGCATACCCACACACACGTGAGTTGGAATTTCGCCAACTCTCCCTCCCGTAGTTGGATTTTCTACCAACTCCATCATTATCCGATAGCTTTTAACTCTCTGATAACTCAATCCTTATCTTACCTTTAGAGAGCCCACCTTAAACCAACTCCTCCTTATTAATTATCGCCTTTTTAACACTTAAAATAAAAGAAATAACTCCTAAAAGGTAGTCTAATTACTGCTCACCCCTTCCCATTTAAGTGCTTAATTTGACCCATCTTTTAAGGCCCAATCGCCATACAAGGGCCCAATTTTTTTAAAGCTAAAATATCACTTAAACTACTCGTAGCATTAATTTAAACTCTAATCCATATATTTAATCAAGGTCTCAATTTCGAGCCTTAAATTCTTGAACTAACATGTTAAACTAACATGTAAATGCACAGGCCCACATTTAGGATGTTACAGGTGTGGGCTTGAATGAGCATAGTGGGAATTCGGCTAGGCTTGAGCACAAGCAAATTATGTGTATTTGGTGATTTGATGAATTAAGGACTAAAGTGTCGAAATGTGAAAATGTGAGGGCTATTGTGTAAAATGCCCTAAATATGTATTTGGACCAAAATGAATGATTTTATGATTGAATGGATTGAATTTTAATGTGTATAGACCAAGAGAGGAGAGGTTCGGATCGAGATCGAGACAAAGATAATGTGCTCAATTTATCGACCATATCTATAGTTTGACGTCCTATGTAAGTTAGGATATGATACATATTATTAAGATATGTTTAGCATTATGAAATGAATATGTATTTGTGTATAAAAGTGAGTTGCTATGTGCAATATTTTAGTTGATGGCACTAGGTGTGAAAAATTGTAATCAAAATAGAAATGAATAGCACCGTGTGTAGGATGATATGAAAGCTTCGGCTTATTGACCTGGCACTGTGTGTGCGATACCGAGATAAGTCGGTTGAAAGATTAGGCACTAAGTGTGCGATGAAGATTATGATTCGGTTATGAAATTGGCACTAAGTGTGCGAATAAATCAAAAGAATAGCAAAGGTTGAACGAGAGGTAATATCGAGCAACTGAGTAGTATGAATGGTGAGTGACTATGTGTTGATCAAGGTACATTTGAACCTTGGTGGTTGATGATAGCCTTAAGAGTTAAATGAATAGATATTTGAGGATATGGTTAAGATTGATGATGAACCTAATTATGCAATTTATTATGTGATGATGTAATTGTGTATGATGTGGTATTATTGAGTAATATGTATTAAATTACAAACTTACTAACCTTTGAAAAGCTTACTGTGTGATTTGTCTTTCTGCTTTGTAGTGTCAGCAAAGCTAGCTCGAATCTGAGGATCGTCAGCATCTCAATCACACTATCGGCAATTTATTTTGGGGTATTTTGGAATGATGTACATAGTTAAATATGGCATGTATAGGCTACTTAATTGAATCATGTTTGAGATTTGTAAGTAGCCATGTGATGTGGCTAGATATGTGATAGTTTTTGGCATAAATGACTGTGGTATATATGATGCATCTTTTGGTATGGATTGTGAGTTAAGAAATTGATTTATGGATGAAAATTTTGGTGATGGTATGATGTTATTAGGAATAAGTGAAATTGGGAATGAATTATGCTTGTGATAAGATAAGTTTGGTATTAAATTTGGTATGAATAGAATTAGTATTGAATGCATGGTTTGAATGGTTATTTTGATATGCTTTTGGGTAGTCATAAGTGCATGAGTTGTTTTGGTAAATGTTGCTTCTAGGTATGACCCATTTTGGTGGCATTTTTGGTCTTGCAAATGACCTATAATGTCACACGGCCATGGCACACGGGCGTACCTAGTGACCGTGGGGTAAAGTCAGTAGTTTGCTTAAGGGCACACAGCCATGACACACGGGCGTGCCTAAAAACTGTGTGAGAAAGTCAGTATATGGCCTAGTAGTGCACGGCCTTGGCACATGGGGGTGCTTGGTAGCCGTGTTGCTTTGACAAGATTGTCCACGGCCAGGGTACACGGGCGTGCTTAGTGGCCGTGGTGAGGAAATCAGGTTCGACCACAGGGAGGACACATGGGTGTGTCTAGCAGCCGTGGAGGGCACACGTTGGCTCTCACTTGTGTATTCCACCGTATTTTGATAAGTTTTTTAAGTTTCTGAAAACTTCTGTATGTGTTTCGATTTAGTGCCGATCCTTCTCTAGCATGTGTTTAAGGTCTTATAGGCCTCAATAAGGGACTATATGATTATGTTTTGATGTGATATACTGATGATTGACTTTTTTTTTGTAAATGGGTTGTTAAATGATTTAATTTTTTGGTAATGCCTCTTAACCCTATTCCGACGACGGTTTCAGGTTAGGGGTGTTACAACGAGTATGGTCCAAGAAAAGCCAACAAAAGAAATGTGACAGCCTGTGATAGGGGCAGGTCAGAGATATGGACCACGTTATGAGCGAAACTTCGATTCGAGTACGAGAAGTGGCTGACTACTTGCAGACCCCAGCCATTCAAAGTCTGAAATTCGAATCGTAGTTGGATCGGGGCCGAGAATTTGCTTTGTTTCTTGGGAAAGTCAAGGTTTTTAGTGTGAAAGTGAGGTCGTATATGTATCTGCTTTATGTAAAGAAACTTGTTTTCTAATAAAGTTTTTCTAATGGAATTGAACTAGAATCAATGCCTTTTTGCATGCATCTTTTCCATTTATTAACATTACATTTCATTTCATGCAATAAATTTCATAAAATCCAAAAGTGCGTTGAGCTCAAAACTTTAGTACAGAGCCTGATAGATAATAAAGAGTTGAAATTCTTTGAAGATATCGAGGGTTCTAAGGAAATATGTTTGTGCCTTTGAAGAATGAACTAAAAACCTATCAGGAATTTCTTCCTACATCCTCAGAAGTGTTTTGAACAATTGGACTGTGGAAGAGATTCATGTAGTTTTAGTGTAACATCCTGAATTTTTGGGCCTATGCATTTAGTGTGTGGATATGTTTAAAGTGTTACTTTAACTGTTAAGGGTCCAAATTGGGCTCAGTTTTAGGCAGAGGCCTTGGTTAAATTATTTTGTTTGGGCGCTATAGGGTTAAAATGGTAGCATCTGTGTTTAAAACACCAAAGTGGGCTGGTGGCCCAATATTAAGTGACGCTGCAAGGGAGCTAGAGGGTGGTGTCACTAGCAGTTGAAAGAGGCCCAAGTTTGGCCGTAAGGAGCCCATGTCTTTGGGCCAATTTCGGGACTTAAAAGTGCAAGGAGGAATGGACGACTTTAGGGCTTATTTTTAGGGGGGATTTAATGATAATATTGTGCTGATAATAGAAGAAAGAGGTGGTGTTATCTAGGAGTCTTTTGAAGGTGTGAAGAGATTTAGATAAAGGAGAAAAGTTAGGAGCTATCTACTGAGAGCAGAGTTGGCTAAAATTCCATCACCTAGAGGAGCAAAGAAATCGATTTCTAATTGCCATAGGGGGTGCTGATTTTTCCCTTTTTATTTGCTTAATTCTTAGTTATCAGGAAGGGCACTTTCGATATTGTTAGGTAGTGCCAAAATTTCTATAAATAGGGGGGATAGCTCATCAATTCCAAAGATTTGAACCCTACACTTTTCTTCATTCTTGTGCCGAAATTCTCGGCCTCCTCTCGCTATTTTTGTTAACTTTCTTGCTAAAAGTCAAACCCTAGTCCATCTCTCAAAACTTTTCTTTTGAATCCTACAAAGCCAAAATCTCTTCTTCATTCTTTTCCTTTTAGCCAACTTCTCCATAAGCCGGAATCTCTTAGGAGTTGCTGATTTTCTTCTCTTCTAATAGGCTAGGTGCTAATTTCTCCATAAAACCGAGATTTGCTAGGGTTGCCAAATTCTCTGTAAAGGTAGGTGCCGATTTCCACTTATCCATTCTTTTTTTCTTTCAGTTTTTAAAAGACAAGGCCGAATGGCCACTTGGTTGTTAAGACTGTCAATTGAGGCTAATATTTCCTTTCTTTTTGGTGTTTGGGCAGCCTTCCAAGATTTGAAGGAAATCTGTTCGTTTAGATCTAAGAGCCGAAAATCGCCAGTCTCTGATTCCGGGATTTCAAGGTAAGGGATATCTTTAGATTTTTGTTGGATTCACTATCATACCTGCAATCCTAACCATAGGTTATGGTTTAACAACCTTATCTCAATATAGTAGTTCTGACAAGGACTTGTAATGGAATCAAATGTGGATCGAGAAAGGAGGGACTAGATCCGAAACCCAATCCCTAAGTTTAAGAAACGTGCGGTGTCAGCGGTTCGAGACTGGCCACCGGGTTGTGGACCGACTTCTGAACAACACCTTAGGCAAGTAGTAGTCGTATCGACTTCTGATAGTGTGGACATAGAAAGTGTCATCCTAACGGTAACTGTGTGTGTAGATCTCTAACACACACTCTAACTAGCTATTTTCATACCAAAATAATTTTTAATACCTAATCCTTTAAAATATGAATAAAATTTTTAATAATCTCAACTCAGAAAAAGAAGACAAATCCTCATAATTAAATCATTTAAACCATTCCCTTTTCCAACACGCCTGTTATAAACCTAATCATGATTTAAATCATCATTTGATTCCTTAAACGCCACATTTTCCCATTATTTCTTCATAAATCTAATATTTAAAAAGCCTTCCTAATTAGCCTCCTTTATTCAACTAAAATAACCCTCCATAGATGTTGAACCACACACATAGTTAATGCCAAGCTTAATCTAACAATTCTTGCCAAACCTGCCAAAATCCTTAGTCCAATCCCCTCTTAATCCCAAAACCAAAAAATCAACCTTGTAAGAGATAACCAAACTTTTTACATACCACAAATACCGACTTTTAAAAACCTTATTCTCTACCCTTAAAATAAAAGTTTCTACAAGAGAAAGGAAGAAAAAATGCAAGGAAAAAATTTTTCTTAGAAAAGAAAAGTATAACCCCCTCCTTTAGAAGTAGAGTAAGGATCTTTTAAATCCTTCGATAACAATTTTAATGTTGGATTTAATCAAAATTACCTTTAATCCTAGTTTTTATATAATATTATTTATGAATAACCCTTTCAGCATTGATTCATCAAATCTCCGGAACAAAATAAATTAAATTTATTTTTCCAGTGTTTGGATTTTGTACATGCCCTATGCCAGTAATTTGCATTTTAGGCTGCATGAATTTCCAAATTTTTTCTGGGCCTCGTATTTATTTTAAACTTTTGATTCACCCTTCAGTTTCTAAAATTTTCGATGGTCAGAAACCGCCATTTTTAATTTAAGTTTATGTAACCATTTGATCACCTAGTTCAAAAAGTTCATGTTATGATTCTTTAATGTTTTCAATTATTCTATTCAAGAAAAATATCAATTTATTCTAGGCTAAGATACAAAATTAACCAATGATAG
This sequence comes from Gossypium rotundifolium, assembly GCA_025506655.1. Taxonomy (NCBI): domain Eukaryota; kingdom Viridiplantae; phylum Streptophyta; class Magnoliopsida; order Malvales; family Malvaceae; genus Gossypium; species Gossypium rotundifolium. The sequence continues at coordinate 161,293,111 of CP106731.1, read as the reverse complement.
CTTTTCGATGTAGTTCTTAAAATTTGGTCAATTTTAAAAATAATCAGATTGTTGATTGTCTTACTCCAAAGTTTTGATAAGATGTAAAATTGATAGGAAATTTTAGATACCATACACGCTAAGATGACCTTTCTCGTATAGTTCTACTTGAACATAACATGGAGATGTCATAAAATGATAAGAAACGTGTTTCGAGACTCGTAATTAAGTGTTGCCAAGTTCGATTATGCCTTAAATTGGGTTAATTCTTGATCATCAAATTTTCCAAGGAGACTTTAAATGATCTCATCAAATCATTTCTTCACAGTCCGAATGATTTGCCTAATTCTATTGCCATTATAAAATTTTCCGCTTTTCCAAAATTGGTCCTAACGTCAACAAGTTCCTATTTACAACGTTATGTCCATAATGGAGTAAGGATTTGTTGAGTTACTAAGAAGAATCCAACTTGAAATATACAATCAAAATTCCTCAAAGATAATCTTTGATGCTCGATTGATGAAAGATGAGATCATGGTAACCTCTTTCACTTCCTTTAGCCATGAGGGCTTGACTTGCAACTCGCCAATAGGCTTCCATCATCATACAGACTTAAGTGGGCGAACATAGCCATTAGATCCGACACCACCTTTCTACTTAGGGCATCAGCTATCATATTCGCCTTGCCCGAATGATATTCAATCGAACAATCATAGTCCTTCAACAATTCCACCCACCTTCGTTGCCTTAAGTTCAACTCCTTTTGAGACAACAAGTACTTAAGACTTTTGTGGTCTGTGTAGATAACTGACCTTTCTACATAAAGGTAGTGCCTCCAAACCTTAAGGGCAAAAACCACTGCTGCTAGTTCCAAGTCATGAGTTGGGTAGTTAACCTCATGAGGCCTTAACTACCGAGACGCATACGCGACTACCTTTCCATCTTGCATTAGCACACATCCCAACCCCAGTATAATGAAGCATCACAAGACACCATAAAATCTTTTCCACCTCCTACCAATTAACACTGAGCTTCCGTCAACACCCTTTAAGCTTTTCAAAGCTCTCCGCCGCTTATTAGTCCATTCAAAGGATACTTCTTTCCTTAGCAACTTTGTCAAAGGCACGGCTATTGGCGAGAACCCTTCCACGAGCCTTCAGTAATAGCACCTGCTAAGCCTAAGAAACTTGAGATCTCGACCCAGACCTAGGTGGTTTCCGGTCCAACATCGCTCGATCTTCCTAGGTCCACTCTTATTCCTTCATGGATACCACATGACCTAAGAATGCCACCTCCTTAAGCCAAAATTCACACTTCTTGAATTTGGCATAAAGCTTCTTTTCCTCAACACTTGTAACACAACCCAAAGATGCTCATCATGCTCCTCCTCCGACTTTGAGTATACCAAAATATCGTCGATGAACACAACGACGAACCTATCCAAATAGGGTTGAAAAACCCGATTCATCATATCCATGAACGCGTCTGGAGCGTTCATCAATCCAAACGGCATCACCACAAATTCAAAATGACCATATCTTGTTCTAAAAGCGGTCTTATGGATATCAGCCTCCTTCACCTTCAACTGATGATATCCCGACCTTAAGTCGATCTTTGAAAACACTGCGGCCCCGTTCAGCTGATCGAACAAGTCATCGATCCTTGGCAACGGATACTTGTTCTTAATGGTCAGCTTATTTAACTGACGGTAATCTATGCACATACGCATAGTTCCGTCCTTCTTCTTCACGAATAGGACCGGTGCTCCCCACGGAGACACACTGGGTCGGATGAACCCACGATCCAACAATTCCTAGATTTAAGCCTTGAGCTCCACTAACTCCTTTGGCGCCATTCGGTATGGAGCGATTGACACAGGAGCTGTTCCCGGTAGCAAATCTATTCTAAATTTTACCTCCCTATCTGGGGGTATTCCTGGTAATTCCTCCAGAAATACATCTTCAAAGTCCTTGACCGTTCTAACTTGGCTAACACCTTCTTCCTTTCCACCCAACGCACTAACGAAGGCTAGGAATGCCTTGTACCCTTTCTTAACCATTTTCTCAGCCTTCAACGCCGAAACTACATTAGACAAGTAGTTCCTCCTTTCTCCGATCATCACTACTACTTCATCCTCCCGGGTCCTTAGTTCCATACGTTAAGCAGCACAATCCAACACGGCTCGGTGTTCTACTAGCCAGTCCATTCCGAGTATAAGTTCAAACTCTTCGAAGGGTAACTCCATTAAGTCAGCCCAAAAGTTTTCTCCCTGAATCTCTAGGGGTACATTCTGAAAGATCTTATCCACCACTATAGTTTGGCCTAATGGGCTTACGACAGTCATTTGCCTATCAGAGAGTTTAGAGTCTAAACCTATTGTTTCCACTACGCTACATGTAACATATGAATGGGTCGAGCCCACATCAATCAGAGCAAAATAGGGCTTCTCAAAAATAAAGAACGTACCGGTTATAACATCCGGTGCGTCTCTATCCTCCCTCCGACGAACCGCATAAACCAGACCCGGTTACCTTGCTTCAGCATTAGTAGTACCTCGACCTGTGCTCCGACCTCTTTTTCGTAACCATTACCTCTGCTTGCAACCACGACCTCGTTGAGGTCAGTCCTCTCTCATCCGTCGCCTAACATTACGAGTTACCTATCGGCTTCCATCTAAATTCTTAGGACATTCCTTGACCACATGGTCCTTGGTCCCACACTTAAAACATCCTCCTGTTCTCATCCAACATTCTTCCAAATCGTATTCCCACACACGTCCACAAGGTCAATACCGCCTTCCGATCCAAATTTACGACCTCATGACCCATCAACTCTAGGCCTCTTATGAACCTTTCGGTGACCCATAACTTCTCTTGGGCCTATTTCTATCCATAGCCGCTTTGTAGAATCTTTGATTCCCTACCACCTTGGCCTTTTCTACCAAAGAGAATTCTCGTTCTGATGCGGTGCAATCGCTATCTCAGATTATCCCTTAGCCCGTCCTCAAAGCGGACCACGGCGCTCATGCTCGATCGCCACGACACCTCGGCGTCTGGCTCACCTCGTGAATTTAGCCTCATATTCTGCGATAGACTTGTTTCCTTGGACCACCCTTTAAAGCTTTCCTTTGTTTATCGGTGTACTGGTTCCCATACTTCTTTTGGGCGCCTCCTAACGTACTCCTGTGTCGGATCCTCGGTAGTGGCACCATCCCGCACCGTTAACCACCATTGATACACTTCATCGCGTAATGATTACCACCATTCCCTTTAATTTTTCTTTAGGGTCAGTCAAGCTCATCCATGATGCGCTCCGTGGCTTCCAACCGATTTCACGGTATCTTGGTGCCACTCGAATACTCCTCGAAACATTTACGCTCCATTAGCTTGGGCCGTTCGAGCCGTAATTACGTGTTCTCGAATTTCCTCCCGCCCGCCACCAACTCGTAACTCCTGAGATCGTCCCGTCTGAGCTTGCTCCCACACCAACTACCGGGAGGTGGTGGGGGCGGTGGTACCTCATTATCGCACCCTTGACCCAATCTAACGGGTTCGACCTAGTCATTCTTCCTCTCAGCGTCCTACAACGGCCATGTCCTCTAGAGCTCATTTCGTCCGAGATCGATTAAGAAGTTTTATGTATTAGTATTTTGGTTTCACTTATTTACTCACGAGAGAAATTTTATGACAAGGGTTTTAGGAGTGGTTCTTTCGTATTCATACAAACACACATCTTTCCATTCGCTCATTCATCCATCAAACAAGTATGAACTTCCGCTCATTGAGAAACGTTGTAGTTTTCATCGTTGATGTTTTCCACTACCGAGGGTATTTTCGTAATTTTTTTCCTCACAGGACATTTTGTAATTTTCAAAGGAAAAAGTTTCTCGGTGATTTTGTCGAAAATATTTTGATAATTTTAAAGTCCTGGGGTAATTTTGGAAAATTTTGAAATCGAGGTTATTTTGGTAATTTTTCACCTTAGGGGTATTTCGGTAATTTTTCCAAAATTATGGTAAATTTGTAAAATTTAATAAGTTAGGGATATTTCAGAAGTTGTAAAACTTTGAAGGTTCTTTTTGAGAGTTTCCCCTTTTAAAATAGTGATGTTTGCAAAATTTCGGAAGACAGGGTCATTTTGGTCATTTTATAGGTTAGGGCAATTTTGTAATTTTTTTTTCAAAATCAAGGTATTTATGATAGTTTGCAAATTAGGGTTTGTGAACATTTATAAAATAATGAAATTTTGAGAAAACTGTTGGGTAGGTTCACATTTTGTAAATCAAGGGCATTTTGGTAAGTTTGCAACTAGGGGCATTTTTGTCATTTTCACAAATCAAAATTTTTTTTTTCAGGGAATTTTGTAAAGATGGTTTTCTCAAATTCGAAAGAAGTTTTAAGGATTTTAAAACTAGGGTTTGTTGTTTTATTTTTTTTTAAACATGGCTAGTTCCCTTTCGGGTTTTAGTCATTATGTTTAGCCTATGACCGAGCCCTCTCTGGTCAGGGTGAACCAAAGCTACGCACCAGGCAGGATTCGTGTGGAGAGGAGGTGAGTCATGCGGACTGCTTAAATACCAAGCTCCCACCGAAACCATTCCTAGACATGCGTGTCTGAGGTTGCCACACCATCGAGCCCTACGAGTTAGGGTGAACCGGCTACGCACTGCAGGATTCTGCGAAGAGGAGGTGAGTCACTAGGACCGCTTAAATACTGTGCTCTTCCTGGATCCAATCCTAGACATGCGTCTGGGGTTACCACACCTAGCTCGGTGACTTAGCCATAGGTTTGTTTAGTGCATTAAATCTTATGTATTTGTGTTTGAGTAGACTAGTCCTAGGGTTCAAGTTCCTATCATGCTATTCTACGTTCCATGCCTTTTCTACCCTTATACAATTCATAAACCACATAATCACACATAGAGTTAGGGGTACTTACCTGGTGGACTGCGGGTTGGAGACTTAGGTGCCATGCCAGAAACCTGCTTATTTTCAAAAAAACTCATTTGGGCTCGATTTGAAAAAGTTTTGGGCCTTAGCCCACAACAGGCCGAGAGTTTAAAAATTTGGCTTTGATACCAAACTGAAACACCCCACACCCGGCCCACGAGCCCGGACTGGATCTGGTATGTTCCTAAAGTAAACCGATTTCAAAGTTCTTTGTTACTTAGAGGAAATTTGTAAAATTAAAAAAAATATTGTTTTGGGTTGGAGCTTAGGTTGGAAACCAATTTATTTTATTTGGAAATCCAACTTAATTAAGGTGATAAAACAATTTAGGTTTTTTTAAAAGAAATAAATTTTTCTATAACTTTAATCAATAATAGATTGTAACATAATAGTTCAAAGCAAATGTAAATAAAGGAACCCAACTTGGGCCTTGTGGCCTTATTACATCAAATAATTCCCAAACTAAAAATTTAAAATACTTAATAAAATAAAAGTCCCAAATAATAATTTTTTTTCCTTGCGATGCATGGCCACCTTTAGCTCCTATTTGACCGGTCCATTATTGCTCATCACCGAAAAATATTCCCCAAGGGTGAGTCAACCGACTCAATGTGTACATAGCACTAAATCGTAAAAGAATCAGCATACAATACATTCAATCATAAAATACAAGTTATGATGCATTACCAAACCCAAACCTAATTGTCCAATTGCTACACACCCCGCACACCAAGCACACCGTGGGGACTACTAAGTCGACCCTCCTTCCGCTACACACCAATTTGCGGGATCCAGTCACCGCAACTGTGGTCTTAGGAAACCACTTTTCAGATTTCTGTGGTAGTAAGTCACCACTTTTCGGATTACTGTGGTCTTAAGTCACCACTTTTCACTTCCCCTTTCAATAAACAACCATATGACCCACATATTAATATACATACAATACCAGAGTTCATAATATTATAATATTCTCATGTTACAAATAACACTTTTCATATTCCTAATAGAAGTAGGAAACGTACCTGAGTACTTAGTACCATAACATGGTACCTTAGCCATGCTCATATTTCCATTAACATATATTTTAATACATGTAACCATAATTCATATTACAAAGTAGTGTGGAGTACACACCTGATTTGCTTAATGAAGTCCTCGAAAAACCCGAAGAGAACAGATTACCGATTTAGATATCAAATCCTACATAAGTTAATCACTTACTATTTAAAAGACCATTCGGCCATTTTTCCAAATACAACTAGGATTTGTATTACTTACCTTGTAACCGAATTGATTTTAAGAATCAATTGCGGATCTTTGTATTCCTCCTTGTGAATTCGGCTAAACATTATATTACTCCACAGTTAGTTTTCGCTCGATAAAAAATCTAAATATTTAAAATACCCTTGGCGAATATCTTAGACACATACCTTGTGATTTCAAATCCAAAAGTAACCCTTGGCTATGGAGATGTTGAAATCCCTACACACATATGTTAGATCCGATTTCCATATGACTTAATAATCTTAAATCAATTGGCCTTTGGCCTAAACCATGCTTTTCTTACCTTAAATCCTTAGATCCAAATCCCGAATTCCTCCTTTAATATTCGCCAAAAGACAACCAAAAGAATCGGCCTCCTAATCTTGGTTGAAAGAGAATAAACAACAAGAATCCATTATTCTTACCTTATCACCACAATCGACGGCACCCTTGATTGAAGCCTTAGAGATTCGCTATGGAGACTTAAGCAGAATCAAAAGGTTTCGCTTGACGTTAGAAGAGAAAAGAAGAAGAAAAGAGAAGAAAAAAATTCGGTAGAGAGGGAGAGGGTTAGGGAATTTTCGGCAGAGCAGAGAAAGAACCAAACTGATGAGTAGCCCTCCTTCCTTCCCTTTTATAGACAAAGTTATCAGCTAAGGAGTCCCTTTCTTGACCACCACTCCTCTATCGATAACTTTATATTTTAAATATGATAAATAAAAGGATTTAATCCAGTATTTATCTCTTCTAAATAATCCAAATAAAAAGCTTCTATTTATCACCTTAATAATTACATATTTATGAAAATAAAACACCTCCTTTTCTAGAAGCATGTGCTGTCCACCTTAGCCTTCTGGAAGCCAAAATAAAACCTCATTTATTTGCTTCCCAAGTGACTCGAACCAGGCCCATTCCTCTTGCACATGGCGCCATTTCTATAGGCCCTAAGTGGCATCTTGAGCCACTTTTCCAAGCCTGTTTATGTCAAATTTCACCAACTTTTTTTCGGGCCTCCTTGCCCTAATTTCCTATTTTAAACTTTAAAATTTGACATTTCTAGGTCTTTTCCTAGTTTCCTAAAATTTTTGATCGGCTCTGTATACCTGCCATTTTCTTACATTTCCAAGTTTTCAGAAATGTTCACTTTCCATTTTTGAATCATTTCCTAGTTTCCAAAAATGTTCATGTCTATGCATTTCTAGGTTTCCAAAAATGTTCATTTCCAATTTATTTTCATACATTTTTTAGTTTCCAAAAATATCAAAAATTTATTCATAGTGCTTAAGACTTATCATTTCGTACAATTAAACTGAAAATGCATAGGCCCTTTTTCAGGATGTTACACATTCTCTAACTGTTCTTTATATGTTATGGGCTAAAAAGCCAGAAAGTGGTTGTGTAGACAGTCGAATAAAACCCTAAAAGGGTTAGGCAAGGATGCCAGGTACGCAATCATAGAAATCTCTATGTATATCGAAATATATGAAAGTCTGTATGATGTTTTCTTTATGTATGTATGCATGGGGTGGGAATATGATAATGAAAGGGAAGTGCATAATGGGTCACATGGTGACCGGTGGTAAAAATCCCACGAATATAAATGTGGGTCACATGGTGACCGGTGGTAGAAATCCCACAGATATAAATACTAGGTCACATAGTGATCGGTGGCTATGCCACATTTAATGATTTCTGATTAACAGAAATAGGCAGTACGGCTGTCGTTATGGTGTGTAGCGGATGGAGGGTTGATTGTAGAAATCCCCAAGGTGTGATGGTTGGTACGGGTTTGTGTAGAGGATGGACTTCTAGGATGGGTTGGGCTATTCATTACTTATTGTTTATCATGTATTTATGATTGTTGCCTCCATGTATGGGCCAAGGCCCATAATGTGTTTGTGGTCCTCAGATTAGTGTTTTCGAGATTTATACACTGAGTCTTGGTGACTCATGCTTTCATTTTCTCTACTCTTTCAGATGAGTAGTAGATCATGGATCTGAGGGTGAGAGCGGACTCGAGGGGCCATCGAGTTTTTATTTTATAGACTATTTTGGTTTTCATAAAGTTTTATTTTATTTTGGGAAATAATGATGTAATAAGGCCCCATAGTTATATTCATCTTAGTAATTTTAATAATTGAATTTCATGAAATTTTGTCAAAGGTTTAATTATTCAAAATAATAAGAATACGAGGTTATATATATATATATATGATATTTATTTATTCAAATTAACTTAAGATTTTCGAACCAACCCTTAGCAAAAGTTTTCAGTGTAGAACCCGTAGCATACCAGATCCGGTCAAAACTTATGGGCCAGATTTGGGGTGTTATATTTTGGTATCAGAGCCCATTTCAAAACTCGGGCTATGAAATGGGCCTAGTAATGTTTTGAAAATTTGTTGGGAATATTGAGAAAAATGTTTTGGATGAAGATATGGCCTTCGAGTCTACTGGCACCCAATCCACGCAGGTAAGTATTCTAAGCTCTTGTTGTGATATACATGATGGCTTAATGGGCTTGATGGACGTAGGCTAGTATATTAGACATTGATGGACTTTATGCTTAGTTTAAATCACTCTCCAAATTCATAAGATTTAATCCAACCAAACAAACCTGTGAACAAGTCGCGAGATTAGGGTGTGGCAACAGGCATACGCATGTCTAGGATTGGATTTAGGGAGAGCTTGGTATTTAAGCAGTCCTAGTGACTCACCTCCTCTTGCTAGAATCCTACAGTGCATAGTATGCTCACCTTAGCCATAAGGACTTGTTGACGGGCCAAATTTTATAATTAAAACCCGAAAGGGACCAGCCACCCTATTTTTTAAAATTACTAAAATAATCTCTAGTTTTAAAAATTTTCAAAATACCCCTGATTTGTAAAATTACTAAAATACCCCTAATTTGTAAAATGACCAAAATACCCCTAATTTGTAAAATTATTAAAATACCCCCGGACTGCCAAATTATCGAAAAACCCCCAAATTGTAAAATTACCAAAATATCCTTATTTTGTAAAAATCACCAAGAAACCCTATTTTGGAAAAAATTACGAAAATACCCTCAGAGGATAAAATTATGAAAATACCCACAGGTAGTGAAATTACGAAAATACCCTTACATGATAATGTGAGTTCATGGATGTTGTTTGTATGTTGATGGTTGAATGTATGTGACTCCTAGAACTAAGAGATCTGAGACTTAAGATTGAACTCGTTATAACTCGAAGAATTACTTTTAAACTTACTATTCATAAGACTGCTCGTGGTTAATTAGTGGAAGAAAACTAATAATTCATAAAATTTCTAACCAGATAAACGCGAATCGGTAAATGAGTACAAGGGGTCGTGGATGTCCGACGCGTGGTCGTGGCAGGGGAAGGATGACTGTGTCGAAATCGATAGGATCTGGTCATGGATCTGGAAATGTAACACCCCAAACCTCGCCAAAACACCACGGCCAAATTCGGAATATTACATGAAAAAGGTTGAAAATGGCTTGGTTTCATAAGTGAAAAATGGGTTACAAATTCTAAAATAGAAACTTCATTTAAAGAGGTTTTCTCGTTCAAACTTAGCAATTTATTTAAAAACAAAACTTCTGAGTTGCACAAGTTCAAATCATTATTCATTTATGCGAAAAATGTTGGGAACCCGAAAGGTTTAAAAGAATCTATATTTTGAAAACCCCATTTTAATTCGAATGTTGCAGTATTTTTAGAGTTTCTTTATAAATTAATCATTTGATAGCAAATCCAACTTAAAACTTAAAATAAATCCAAAGTATTTAAAATGGCCTTATTACAATAAAAATACCCAAAAAGTAACAAAAGTTTATAATGTACTTTAAGAATAAAATAACTTCTGCATGGCCACCTTGTGTCCACTCCAGCCTGGTCCAAAGTATCATGTATTACCTGCATTGTTTGAAAGATAGGGTGAGTCATTTTGACTCAGTGTGCAATTAATCCACATATTTCCACAATTGGGCTTAGCCCCAAAACCACATCAAGTCCACATACCACATATTATCATGCATAATGGGAACCCAACCCAACCTAATATCCAACCACTACTCACCATCCGTATATCCAACCACCACACACCAGGGGATTACTAAATTGACCTTCCATTCGCTACAGACCTCTTTGGTAGTCATGCTGCTCAAAGTCCACTTAGTGGTCCAGCCACTTATCCATGTGATTGAAATCACAATATCCACGATGAGACTCTAGGTCGTCATCAATCCACGATGTGGCTCAAGGCCAACATCAAATCACAATAAGGCGCGAGGCCATCATTAATACACATACATAAATATACACACTTCCCCTTTAGCAATATATATCCCAACCCATGTGCATGCAACATAACATGATGAAATGGCATAAATCATATGAACATGTCCAGATATACATATTTTTACATGCTACCATAGATCCACATATATCCAACCACATTTTGATATAAGAAATGCACTAACCTAGTTATCGAATTACCCCTTTATGGGTAACAATACCACCACAGCCACTAAATCGGCCACTACACATATCACATGTATTTTATTAATTTATAATAAGGAAAGTAAAGAAATAGTGTACTAACTACACACCTGATAACCCGTAACACCACGCTCTCTACGTCGACGCTATCACTAACCGACATTACCGCTATTTGCCTATGATCTTGCTCCGACGCTGGCCCACACCCCGGTGGCCAATCCCGAACTGTTGAAACTGACCGCTTCTTGAATTTAGGAGTCGAGACTATGTGTCCAACCCCTTTCTCTCCTTGACTGGTACTCGTATCCTTCGAATAATGACTTAATCAGAAGTCTTGGGTTAAAACATTAAACCAAATTTAAACGAGACTAAATAATCATGTTAATTGAATAACCTTACCAAAGTCGACCCAAATCTCGAAGGTTCTCACTTGTATTTGAAGGTTGTCGAAATCCCTACATAATCAATATTAGATTCGGCCACATCCAGAATCAAGGTTAGCTTTTGGTTCCCGCAACCAAAGAAAGAAAAGAGAAAGATTTTAAAGAATAACGAACCCTTACCACCACTACTCACCCGATTGAGAAGATTGATAGGAGACGAACAATGACACCTCCTCTACAGGCTCTAACAGATTTGGCCTAGTGCTAGAACTAGAGGAATAATGCACTAGAAGAAGAAAAAAAAAAAAAAAAAAGGTATGGACAAAATAGAGAAAAGAAATGGTGAATGAGAGATTCGGCCAAGGTATAGTAAGGTTATTCAATTTTTGAAATTAAAGTAAACTTAGAAAAAGAGAAAAAGAGAGTTGAGCTAATGAAAGTTTCGGCTATGGTGAAGGTGTGTTTCGACTTTTAGAAGGTGGATAAGAGAAAAACAGAGAGGAGAAGAATGAGACTCGGTTCTCTTTTTTTTTTTTTGAAGCAACCAAATGAGAATGGAAAAATGAAAGAAGAGTTGTAGAGAATTCGACTTGTGGTCATATGAAAAGAAAAGAAAAGAATGAGTTTTGACTACCACTTTCGGCAAGGGGAACAAAAGAAGAGAAAACCCCAAAAATGCACACTCAAGCTACTCCACTCCCACTTTCGGCCACCTAATCCCCCTATACATGATCGAAAATCCCCCTTCCTAGAATCCCAAATTCAACCAACTCTAAACTCCCATACCCATCTCCACGAATTCCTCCTAGCCACCCATTCAAATCCATTTGAATGAGTCAACTCCACAAATTTCTCACTACCACAAAATTTGAATGCGTTGACTCCTTCCACTCCTTATCCATCAGAGTCCCACCTGAACACAACTTTCCCCTAGCCTTGGCGTTAAAATAACAAGCAGAAAAGAGAATTCTACTGCTTGAACTTAGGCTCCCTTGCTTCCCTTGAAGCGTCACCTCTCTAATCCTTAAGTGGTGCCTCCTTGCCATCTTCCCAAGGCACTTCTTGTGTCTTAACTTTCCAGCATTTACTTTTAACACCCAGCTCAAACAGCTTCCTTCCTCTAGAATTCCAAAATGCAACTTCTTGCTATGACTCTGGCCTATCCCTAGCTCAAGCCTAGACCCTAAAATAGTCCAAACTAACATACCTACCATACAATAAGCATGCAACCACACGAAATGCAAAGGCCCCTATTTAGGAATGTTACAGAAAATAAGATACCAGTTCCACCAGCTATTGAAGGGGAATTTCAAGACCAGATGGTGGAGATGATGTGGTGTCTCAAGTGGTGTTAAGGGTTTTGGAGAGAGTTGCTGAGGCAAGTATGGGCACAGGAGCCCGAAAATCTATGTCGAAACAACTTAGAAGCAACAGGACAGAAGTGTTTAGGGGAATCTCTAGTATAGCCCCGAGCTCAACTGAGTATTGGTTAGAGGCGGTTGAACGCATAATAGATGATCTGGATCTCACGGAGGAAGAGAAATTGAAAGGAGTTATATCTCTCTTGAGGGATAAAGATTACCAATGGTGGCTTACGGTTAAGGATGGTACGGTGGCTGACTGTATCACATGGGAGTTCTTCAAAACAGCGTTCCAAAACAAATACATTGGATCGAGCTATGTGAATGTGCAGCATAGGGCATTTCTAATATGGTCCAAAGGAGTAGGTCGGTGGTTGTGTATAAAGTAGAATTCTTATGCCTTAGCCGTTATGCTAGAGGGATGGTAGCCACAGACCGTGAATGCTGTGTTCGTTTTGAATATGGTCTGAGGGGTGATCTGCGGGAATTGGTAGTCCCACAGTAGAAAAGGGAGTTCAATGTCCTGGTGGAAAAAGTGAAGATAGCTGAGGAGGTTAAGCGGACAAGGCAACTAAACCTATAACATCTGGGATTTAGGGCTTTGCATTTATTGCGTATGTATATTAGTATGCTCTGTATGCTTGTTTGAGTGTATCCGGGCTTCAGGAAACCAAGAGGTTAAGTTTGAGCCTTAGTGAAAATTCTTGATTTTAAGCTTTAGGCGAAAACTAGGGGAGCCAGGCTACTAAGGATTTAATTATGTGGTTATGGATACAAGGAGGAGGGTGGTGTAGTGGCAGGAAGGCGTTACTTGGTGTGCTTTGGGAGGTGGCATCAGAATAGAGTTCAAATGGGGAAGGGGTTCGAGCTGCAAGAATAGCATTTTGGGAGTTCATTTTTTGCACATGGGGGGGATAGGAGATGGATTCGGCTGGGGCACTTAAGGGGGAAGGTTTGAAGGGGTCAAATATTTTTGAATAAGTGGTGGAGAGAATTATTAGGAGTTGAACAATTCAAACTCATTTGAATGGGTGATGTAGAGGGAGTTAAGGAGAAAATCATAGGGGTGTTGGCTAGGTGAGTGTTAGCCAAATTTTTGAGGGGTTGAAAGGGGGAGTATTCGGTTTTGAGCTTAAAGTGAGGGTGCCAAAATTTGGTGCTAGTGTATAGTGGTTATTTTTTTATCTTTCGGCATTTGGTTGGTGCTTAACATTTTTTGTTTTAGTTTTGCTCTTATTATCTCTTGTGCCGAAAATCACTTAGGTTTTCAACTCTTTTCTCTCTTTTGACTCATAGCCGAAACCTAGAAAACCATTAGGGTCACTTTTGTTCATCTTTCCTTCTCATCTTCAAAAGCTAAAAATATCATATTTTCCTCCATTTTCATTTTAAATTTCATTTTCTTTCTTGAAGCCTTTCTAGCCGTATCTTCTACTTTGAATTGGGGTGTTGTTCTTTTCTTTCTTTTCACAAAAGTAGAAATCACTCTCATATCCTCACATAGTCGAAAACCTCTAAAGTTCAATCTCATTTCCCGAAGTTCACCATAGCTGATTTATTATCTCAGGGATTGGTAAGTCCTCTGACGTTTCTTCTTTGTTATCTCTTCTCTTTCTCTTCTAGTAGCTGAATCTTTTTCTTAATCTTTTGTTGGCTTTGTTTTCAATCTACATTCCTAGAAGCTGAATCTCTCTGTGGTGGTTGGCTGTCCCGAATCCTGAAGGAAGCTATAGGTAAGGGGTGAGTGGGTTGTGTGTGGCCGACTGGTGAGAGGTGGACTTATGTCCCCTGTTTGGCCGAAAGGCCACTTCTTTTTAATTCTTTCTCCATTAGTCGAATCTCATCGGGTATCTGTATAGGTGCGATCAACATGGTTTCAAGGGTTGCTAAACTCCAGGATTCAATTGATTTATGTAAGAAAGATTTCTATTAGTGGTTTGTGAATCGACTCATTATCTCAACTATTATCTTAATCGAGTTGAGTGGTCATTCAAATCATAGCTCTCGTAGTGATTTATTGACCGACGTTTTGATGGATGCAAGCAAATCGCAGTTTGGCGAGGGAAGTAAACCTTCGGGTTCGATCCCTAAGTTCAAGAAGAGGTTGTGCCTACTGTTCGTGATTGGCCACTTATGTGTGGGCCATCTTCTGAGCAGGATCATAGGCAAATAGCGGTAGTGTCGATTAGCGATAGTGACGACATAGAAGGCATGGTATTACATGTTATCAAGTGTGTAATTATCACACTAGTTCCTTTGTTGATTTAAATTAAATCTATGTATCATGTGTGGTAGCCGAAATAGTGGCTGTGGTGGTGTTATTACCTATATGGGGTAATCTGGTAAACCAGGTTAGTATACTACCTATGTTAAAATTGATGGTAAATGGTTGTGGATGCGTGTAAGCATGATATATATATCTGGATGTGTTCATATTCTATCATATTGCCATTTACCATTTTATGCTGCATGTGCATGGGATTTGGGATATAATGATTAAAGGGGAAGTGTATTTACATGTGGGTAACTCTGTCACGATTAATGATGGCCCTGAGTCTCATTGTGGATTGATGATGACCTCGAGTCTCATCGTGGATATTTGTGATTTAATCACCTAGATTAGTGGCCAGACCACTTAAGTGGACTTTCAGCAGTGTGATTGTCAGCATAGACTGCCAAAGAGGTGTGTAGCGGATGGAGGGTTGATTGTAGAAATCCCCCGGTGTGTATGAGGATGGATGTACGGGTGGTGTGTAGCGGATGGATACTAGGTTGGGGTGGGTTAACATATTGCATCTCTATATGTGCTATATCGATTTGATGTGGATTTTAGAGCCAAACCCATTTGTGAAATTGCGTGGAATAATTGCACACTGAGTCACAATGACTCACCCTATTTTTCAAACACATTGCAGGTAATCTTTGACTCATTGGACTGGGTTGGATTGGACTCGAGGTGGCCATGCAGGGTTTTGATTTAAATTTTACTTTAAAATGTTAATTGCTATTTTTTGTTGGGACAATTTCATTCTGTAATAAGGCCACTCCTAATTTGATAAACTTTGGGAATTTTTAAGTAGTTTTACTATTTCGTAACTGTTAAAGAAATGTTTTACTTTACATCCGATAATATTGGAACAATAAAGAAAATGGGTTTTCAAAACTTGAGCAATGTAAAAAAAAAACCAATGGTTTTCTACTTATAACAATGAGGGTATTAACTTATATTTTTAACTCAACAGCTGAAATTTTCTCCAACTACAAATCCCTAATTTTAAAAACCCCAATTCAAATAGATAGAAATTTTATTTTACAATATTTTCCCTACCTTAGAAACAAGATTCCTTTTTCACCTTTTTCCCTAGTAACATGTTAGATCTGGTCATGATGTTGGGCCGGGTTTGGGGTGTTACAATTTTGGTATCAAAGCCTGGTTCAAAAGCTCGGCTTTGGATTTTGGGTTTAAAACGTCTTCTGAAAATGGTTTTAAAATATAGTAGGATGAAATACATGTTTTCCTTTTGCATGGCTCCTGCGTCTCAAGACCAAGTCCACCAGGTAAGTACTCTAACTCTTGTTCTGATATGATATGGGGTTTGATAGGCTTTATGGGTGTAGATTGGTAGGATAGTGATAATGGACCTTAGGGCTCGACTGAACAATTCTACAAATTTCATAAGATTTAATTTCCCTAATTAAACTTGTCTGTGAACAAGTTGCTAAGGTAGGGTATGGTAATAGGCATACGCATGCCTATAAATGGATCTAGGAAGAGCTTGGTACTTAAGCGGTCCTAGTGACTCACCTCCTCTTTTCGGGAATCCTACCTGGTGCGTAGTGTCTGTTCACTCTAGCCGTGAAGACTTGTTGATGGGCCAAAGTCATGGCTAAAACCCGAAAGGGGCCAGTACCCTAATTTTTGCAAAACTACTTATATGTCCCTGATTTTGTAAAACACCTTAGGTTGAGAAAATTTATCGAAACACCCTTGATTTTGTAAAATGACCAAAATACCCTTGTTTGAAAAATTACAAAAATACCCCTGGGTAGTGAAATGACAAAAATACCCCTAGGTGATGAATGTGAGTTCATGAATGTTTACTTGTGTTTGATGTATATATGTGATGCTCTGTTTGAGGTGGATTGAATGTGAACTCTGGAATTAGGAAATACAGACTTGAGAACTGAATGTTGTAAATAGAATTCAAATTTGAAAGAACTACTGTTAAAATTCTTTTCCATAAAACTGTCTCGTCGTTAAATAGTGGAAAGAGATGCTGATGCATAAAACTTTTAAATCATATTAAATCGTGAACGCTAATCATAAGCACTGAGGACGTGGGCATAATGTGCGTGGTTGTGGTAGGGGTAGGGTGACTGTGTCGGAACCAGTAGGAGTTTGGTTATGGGTCAGAGAATGAGGTACCACTACTGTCTGCTGCAGAAGTAGAGCTTCAAGGTCAAACGAATGGAAACGATGCAGTATCTCAGGCAATGCTATGGGTTCTAGAGCGTGTGGTCGGGGTAGGCACGAGGATAGCAACACGGAAGTCTATCCCTGAGCGACTCCGAGCTAATAGAGAAGAAATGTTTAGAGGTATCTCGGGAGTAGCTCCAAACATGGCTGAATATTGGCTGGAGGCGGTTGAGAGAATTATGGATGACTTGGACTACACAGTTGAAGGGAAGCTAAAGGGTGCGATTTCTTTACTTTGAGATGAGGCCTACCAGTGGTGGCTCACCATCAGAGAGGGTACTCCGGCAGACCGAGGGATTGGGATTTCTTTAAGATAAAGTTTCAAGGGAAATATGTCAGAGCCAGTTATGTGGATGCAGAGAGGAAGGCATTCTAGAATTTAGTTCAAGGGGGTAAGTTAGTAGTGAGTATGAGGCAAAATTTTTGAGGTTAAGCTGGTACGACCGAGGGATTGTTGCAACTAATTATGAACATTGTGTGAGATTTGAAGATGGGCTGTGAGACGAGCTGCGGTGTTGATAGCTCCCCAATGAGAGAGAGGTTTTACCAGTGTTGGTGGAAAAGCCAAGATAGCTGAGGAGGTTAAGCGAACTGAGAAGCAGAACAGGGATAAGGACAGAGGCAAGAATAAGAGAAGTTATGGACTATTAGGGTTATCGGGAAGTTGTCAGAAAAGCCCTAGGGTAGATGGACCTGTTCGCGTTGCTATGCCGGCTGCTGTTGGGCAATTTCAATAGTGTGCTCATTGTAGGAGATCACATGCGGGGGAGTGCTGGAGAAGAAACAAAGAGTGTTTTAAGTGTGGGTCAAAGGATCATCTGATTAAGAATTGTTTGCAAGATATGGCTAGGGCTCGGATGGTAGGTCAGGGGTATGTGCAGCCAGGGAGGGGTGGTCTACAGGTGTCAAGAGGTCATGGTTCGAACCGAGGAGGGAATGGTTTTGGTCGAGGTCGTGGGGCACCGGGTAGAGGATCAGGGAGTATTAAGGCAAGGTAGCCTGGGTTAGTGTACGCGGCCAGACATCGTGAGGAGGAGGAGGCACCAAACGTGATAACGGGTACATTTCTAATTTTTGGGTTACCCTGTACTATATAATTGATATTGGATCGACTCACTCATACATTGCTAGTATGGTGTCTGGAACTTTGAGTATGAATCCTGAAACTGTCTCTAGGGAGATGATTGTACTTAGTCCTTTAGGGCAATCGGTAGTGGTAGACAAATTCTTTAGAGTTGTGCCTCTAGAAGTCCAAGGGTCAGTTTTTCTAGCTAACTTGATGGAGCTACCATTTGGGGAATTTGACTTAATCCTAGGCATGGATTGATTGGTAAGGTATCATGTGAACTTGGACTGTGCTGCTAAGCGCATGATGTTAAGGACTCCTGAGGATGAAGAAGTCTTGGTGATAGGTGAGAGGGGAAACTATCTATCTAGCATAGTGCCCACTCTCAAGGCGGAAAAGAATGGTGAAGAAAGGGTGCATGGCCTTCCTAATGTTTGTTAATGCCTTGGATGCAAAGGAAGCGACCGTGGGGGAGGTTAAAACAGTGAAAGAGTTGGTGGATGTTTTTCCGGAAGAGCTTCGGAGTTGCCGCCAGATCGTGAGGTAGAGTTTGGAATTGAGCTTCTACCAGGTACGATTTTGGTGTCTATCGCCCCTTATAGGATGGCACTGAAAGAGCTGGTGGAATTGAAAGCTCAAATCCAAGAGTTGTTGGATCGCGATTTTATTCAAACCAGTGTGTCTCCATGGGGAGCACCGGTGTTGTTCATAAAGAAGAAGGACGGATCTATGCGTATGTGCATAGATTATCGCCAGTTGAATAAGCTGACAATCAAGAACAAGTACCCACTATCAAAGATAGATCTGAGGTCCGGATATCACCAGCTTAAGGTAAAGGAAGCAGATATTCACAAGACGGCTTTTCGGACTCGCTACGGGCACTATGAATTCTTGGTAATGCCGTTTGGGTTGACAAACGCACCAGCAGCATTCATGGATATGATGAACCGAGTTTTCAAACCCTATCTGGACCAGTTCGTAGTGGTGTTCATAGATGACATCCTAGTGTACTCCAAGTCAGAAGAAGAGCACGATGCGCATCTTCGGGTAGTTCTACAGATTTTAAGGGAGGAGAGGCTTATGCCAAATTTAGCAAGTGCAAATTTTGGCTAAGGGAAGTTACTTTTCTAGGCCATATGGTGTCGGCTGAATGAATAAGGGTTGATCCTTGGAAGATCGAGGCGGTGTTGGAATGGAAACCACCTAAGTCTGTGGCAGAGATTCAAAGTTTCTTGGGGTTGGCAAGATAATGTAAAAGGTTTGTCGAGGGGTTTTCCTCAATTGCAGCACCCTTGATTAAGTTGTTGAGGAAGGAGGTACCTTTTGTGTGGACAGACAAGCAGCAAGAGAGTTTCAAGAAGCTAAAAAGGATTTTGACAGAGGCTCCAGTATTAATTCAGCCTGAGGTTGGAAAAGATTTCGCGGTGTGTGCTGATGCAGGAAGGGAAGGTTGTTGCTTATGCGTCTCGAAAGTTAAGACCTCATGAGATTAACTATCCCACGCATGATCTGGAGTTGGCTGTGGTGGTTTTCACTTTAAAAGTGTGGAGGCATTATTTGTATGGGGAGAAGTCTGTAATCTACATTGACCACAAGAGTCTAAAGTATCTGCTGACTCAAAAGGAGCTGGACTTGAGGTAGTGAAGGTGGTTGGAGTTATTAAAGGATTATGACTGCTCGATTGAATACCACCCGGGGAAGGCAAATTTGGTGGCGGACGCGTTAAGTCGAAAGGTAGTATCAGATTTGAGAGCGATGTTCACCCATCTTAGCTTGTATGACGACAGGAGTTTGTTAGCTGAGCTACCACTGAAGTCGACATGGATAAGTCAAGTAAAAGAGAAACAGTTGGTGGATGAGGTTTTGAGTGCTCGACTTTTGCAAGTGCGTGATAGGTGGAATAGAGGATTACAGTGTGAACAACGATGGGGATTTGTGTTTTCGTGGAAAGGTATGTATGCCAAAGGATGTAGAGTTGAGGCAGATGATTCTTCTGGAATCGCATAGTAGCCCTTATGCTATGTATCCTGGAGGAAGTAAGATGTATCAAGATTTGTGAGAACAATTTTAGTGGCTTAGATTGAAGCGAGAAGTTACAAAATTTGTGGGGAAGTGTTTGACGTGTCTGCAGGTTAAAGCTGAACATTAGGTGCCTTCGGGGTTGCTGCAACTAGTGAAGATTCCACAGTGGAAGTGGGAGAGAATCACGATGGACTTTGTTAGCGGGCTTCCTCTTACGCCTACTAAGAAGGACTCGGTATGGGTGATCGTGGATCGTTTGACAAAATCCACTCATTTTATACCTGTTCGTGTCGACTACTCTCTGCAGAGGTTGGCGAAGCTGTATGTGGCAGAAATTATGAGGCTACATGGGGTACCAGTGTCAACCATTTTAGATAGGAACCCTAGGTTTACGTCGCAGTTTTGGAGGGCATTGCATCAGGCTTTGGGTACTAGATTGGATTTTAGCACGGCATTTCATCCGCAGACAGACAGATAGTCTGAAAAGGTAATTCAGGTCCTGGAAGATATGTTGAGGGCTTACGTCGTTGATTTCAGGGGTAGTTGGGAAGAATACTTACCTCTGGCAGAGTTCGCGTACAACAATAGTTACCAAGCAAGTATTCGAATGGCACCGTACGAAGTGTTGTATGGGCGGAAGTGTCGCACTCCTACCTGTTGGACAGAATTGGGTGAACACCATGTCTTGGGTCCAGAAATGGTGGCGGAAATAGAAGAGAAGGTTAAGGTAGTTCGAACCCGGTTGAAGGAGGCATCAGATAGATAGAAATCGTATGCAGATCTTAAGCAGAAAGAGATAGAGTTTGCAGTGGGTGATAGAGTTTTCCTAAAAGTTTCGCCGTGGAAGAAGGTAATGAGATTTAGACGTAAGGGTCAGCTGAGTCCCAGATTTATAGGACCTTATCGGGTTTTGAAGCGAGTGGGGCCAGTAGCATACCAGTTGGAGTTGCCTTCGGAGTTGAAGTAGATGAATGATTATTTCACATTTTGATGCTAAGACATTACTGTTCGGATCCATCACACGTGGTGCCAATCAAGAAGTTATCGTTTGGAGTTGGAGTTATCATTCAGAGTTGGAGTTACCGTTCGGATCCAGATTTATCCTACGAGAAGGAACCAATCTAGATTTTGGAGTGAGATGTGAAGGTACTACGGAGGAAATCAGTTCCTTTAGTCCAGGTGTTATGGCGGAACCATGGCTCGGAGGAAGCGTTGTGAGAGCCAGAGGAGGCAATGCAACAACAATACCCTCATCTCTTTTGATCAGGTAATTTCGAGGTCGAAATTTCTTTAAGGGGGTAGAACTGTAACATCCGGGATTTAGAGGCTTTGCATTTATTGCGTATGTATGTTAGTATGCTCTGTACGCTTGTTTGAGTGTGTCTAGGGCTTTGGGAAATCAAGAGGTTAAGTTTGAGCCTTAGTGAAAATTCTTGATTTTAAGCTTTAGGGGAAAGCTAGGAGAGCCAGGCTACTAAGGATTTAATTCTGTGGTTATGGATACAAGGAGGAGGGTGGTGTAGTGGCAAGGAGGCTTTACTTGGTGTGCTTTGGAAGGTGGCGTCAGAATGGAGTTCAAAAGGGGAAGGGGTTCGAGCTGCAGGGACAGCATTTTGGGAGTTCATTTTTGCGCATGGGGGGATAGGAGATGGATTCGACTGGGGCACTTAAGGAGGAAGGTTTGAAGGGGTCAAATATTTTTGAATAAGTGGTGGAGGGAATTATTAGGAGTTGAATGATTCAAACTCATTTGAATGGGTGATGTAGAGGGAGTTAAGGAGAAAATCATGGGGGGTGTTGGCTAGGTGAGTGTTAGCCGAATTTTTGAGGGGTTGAAAGGGAGGAGTATTCAGTTTTGAGCTTAAGGTGAGGGTACTGAAATTTGGTGCTAGTGTATAGTGGTTATTTTTTTAATCTTTCGGCATTTGGTTGGTGCTTCACATTTTTTTGTTTTAGTTTTGCTCTTATTCTCTCTTGTGCTAAAAATCACTTAGCTTTTCAACTATTTTCTCTCTTTTGACTCATAGTCGAAACCTAGAAGACCATTGGGGTCACTTTTGTTCATTTTCCTTCTCATCTTCAAAAGACAAAAATATCACATTTTCCCCCCTTTTCATTTTAAGTTTCATTTTCTTTCTTGAAGCCTTTCTAGTCATATCTTCTACTTTGAATTGGGGTGTTGTTCTTTTCCTTTCTTTTCACAAAAATAGAAATCACTCTCATATCCTCACATAGCCGAAAACCTCCAAAGTTTAGTCTCATTTCCCAAAGTTCACCGTAGCCAATTTATTATCTCAGGGATTGGTAAGTGCTCTGACGTTTCTTCTTTGTTATCTCTTCTCTTTCTCTTCTAGTAGCCGAATCTTTTTCTTAATCTTTTGTTGGCTTTGTTTTCACTCTACATTCCTAGAAGTCGAATCTCTCTGTGGTGGTTGGCTGTACTGAATCCTGAAGGAAGCTGTAGGTAAGGGGTGAGTGGGTTGTGTGTGGCCGAATGGTGGGAGGTGGACTTATGTCCCCTGTTTGGCCGAAAGGCCACTTCTTTTTAATTCTTTCTCCATTAGTCGAATCTCATCGCATAGCTGTATAGGTGCGATCAACGTGATTTCAAGGGTTGCTAAACTCCAGGATTCAATTGATTTAGGTAAGAAAGATTTCTGTTCGTGGTTTGTGAATCGACTCATTATCTCAACTATTATCATAACCGAGTTGAGTGGTCATTCAAATCGTAGCTCTCGTAGTGATTTATTGACCAACATTTTGATGGATGCAAGCAAATCGCAATTTGGCGAGGGAAGTAAACCTTCGGGTTCGATCCCTAAGCTCAAGAAGAGGGCTGTGTCTGCTGTTCGTGATTGGCCACTTGGGTGTGGGTTATCTTCTGAGCAGGATCATAGGCAAATAGCGGTAGTGTCGATTAGCGATAGTGACGACAAAGAAGGCATGGTATTACGTGTTATCAGGTGTGTAATTATCACACTAGTTCCTTTGTTGATTTAAATTAAATATATGTATCATGTGTGGTAGTCGAAATAGTGGCTGTGGTGGTGTTATTACCTATATGGGGTAATCCGGTAAACCAGGTTAGTATACTACCTACGTTAAAATTGATGGTAAACGGTTGTGGATGCATGTAAGCATGATATATATATATGGATGTGTTCATATTCTATCATATTGCCATTTACCATTTTATGCTGCATGTGCATGGGATCCAGGATATAATGATTAAAGGGGAAGTGTATTTACATGTGGGTGACTCTGTCACGATTAATGATGACCTTGAGCCTCATTGTGGATTGATGATGACCTCGAGTCTCATCATGGATATTTGTGATTTAATCACCTAGATTAGTGGCTAGACCACTTAAGTGGACTTTGAGCAGTGTGATTGTCAGCTTAGACTGCCAAAGAGTTGTGTAGCGGATGGAGGGTTGATTGTAGAAATCCCCCGGTGTGTATGAGGATGGATGTACGGGTGGTGTGTAGCGGATGGATACTAGGTTGGGGTGGGTTAACATATTGCATCTCTATATGTGGTATATCGATTTGATGTGGATTTTGGGGCCAAACCCATTTGTGGAATTGCGTGGAATAATTTCACACCGAGTCACAATGACTCACCCTATTTTTCAAACACATTACAGGTAATCTTGACTCGCTGGACTGGGTTGGATCAGACTCGAGGTGGCCATGCAGGGTTTTGATTTAAATTTTGCTTTAAAACGTTAATTGCTATTTTCTGTTGGGATAATTTTTTTTTGTAATAGGGCCACTCCTAGTTTGATAAACTTTGGGAATTTTTAATCAGTTTTACTATTTCGTAACTGTTAAAGAAATGTTTTACTTTACATCCGATAATATTGGAACAATAAAGAAAATGGGTTTTCAAAACTTGAGCAATGTAAAAAAAAAAAGCAATGGTTTTCTACTTGTAACAATGAGGGTATTAACTTATATTTTTAACTCAACAGCTGAAATTTTCCCCAACTACAAATCCCTAATTTTAAAAACCCCAATTCAAATAGACAATTTTTATTTTACAATATTTTTCCTACCTTAGAAACAAGATTTCTTTTTCACCTTTAGTAACATGTCAGATTCGATCGTGATGTTGGGCTGGGTTTGAGGTGTTACAAAACTAGGGTAGTGATAGGAGTGGAAGCAAGAGAAACTTAAGATCATCTAGGCCAGTGGGGCGTGCTCAGAAAAGACCTAGGCCAGATGGGCCGAGATAAGATAATAGACCTATTGCTGCTAGTGAGACACTGAAGTGTGCTCGATGTTGTAAATTCCATGCAGGTGAGTGTTGGGCGGGCAGTGGAAAGTGCTTTAGGTGTAGGTCTTTTGACCATCAAGTTAGGAACTATCCGCAGCAAAAAGGCAATGAAAGGCCCACAGGTCAAGGCATTGTTCAACCTGGCAGAGGTCGTAGGGCAGCCAGAGGAGGTAACAATTTCAATCGGGCCGTGGAGCAAAGAAAGCCGAGGGGTAGGAAACACTGAGGCGAGATAGTTGGGGTTAGTCTATCTTTGTCGGATGTCGAGAGGAGGTGACATACGGATGTCATAACCGGTACGTTCTTAATTTTTGGCCTGCCCTATACTACATTAATTGATATTGGATCGACACATTCATATGTTGCTAGGAGGGTATCTAAAACTTTAAGTGTAGATGCTGAGATTTCCTCTAGGGAGATGATTGTAGTAAGCCCATTAGGACACTCTGTGGTGGTAAATAAGCTTTATCATGAAATACCTTTAGAGGTTCAGGGGGTAGTTTTCGAACGGATCTAATGGAATTACCGTTTGGGGAGTTTGATTTAATCCTAGGCTTGGATTGGCTTGTGAAGTTTCAAGCTAAACTAGATTGTGCAGCTAAGCATATGGTGTAAAAAGCTCCTGAGCGTGATGAAGTGTTGGTAATAGAAGAAATGGGGAACTATCTGTCGAACGTGGCAACCGCCCTAAGAGCAGAAAGGATGGTGAGGAAAGGATGTGAGGCAGTCTTAATGTTTGTTCACGCTATGGAAGCTAAGGAACTAATGGTTGGAGACGTTAAGACGGTGAAGGAATTTCCTAATGTTTTCTCGAAGAGCTTTCGGGATTACCTCCGGATTGTGAAGTGGAGTTTGGAATCGATCTTCTTTTGGGAATAGCGTCGGTATCGGTAGCTCCATATCGAATGGCACCAAAGGAGTTGGTGGAATTGAAAGCGCAGATTCAAGAGTTGTTGGATAAAGGGTTTATTCGACCTAGTGTGTCACCGTGGGGAGCGCCGGTTTTATTTGTTAAGAAGAAGGATGGGTCAATGCGTATGTGTATTGACTATCGCCAGTTGAATAAGTTAACGATCAAGAACAAGTACCCGTTGCCGAGGATCGATGACTTGTTCGATCAGTTGAAGGGGGCCTCAGTCTTTTCGAAGATAGATCTGAGGTCAGGGTACCATCAACTTAAGGTCAAGGAGGCTGATATTCATAAGGCGACCTTTAGGACTCACTATTGTCACTATGAGTTCATGGTGATGCCATTTGGGTTGACCAACGCGCTAGCAACATTTATGGATATGATGAACCGAGTGTTCCAACCCTACTTGGATCGATTCATCGTGGTGTTCATAGATGATATCCTGGTTTATTCAAGATCGGAGAGGAGCATGACTCACATCTGCGAATGGTTCTGCAGATTCTAAGGGAAAAGCGATTGTATGCCAAATTCAGTAAGTGTGAATTTTGGCTGAAGGAGGTTACTTTTCTAGGGCGCGTTGTGTCGGCTGAGGGGATTAAGGTAGACCCTCGAAAGATTGAAGTGGTGTTGGAATGGAAACCACCTAAGTCTGTGGCCAGGATTTGGAGTTTTCTCGGTCTGGCGGATACTATCGAAGGTTTGTTGAAGGATTTTCTTTAATTGTGGCACCGTTGACTAAGTTGTTACGGAAAAGAGTTCTGTTTGTTTGGTCTGATAAGCGGTAGTAGAGTTTCGAGAAGTTAAAAAGGATTTTGACGGAGGCTCTAGTGTTGATCCAGTCGGAGGCTGGGAAGGAATTTGTGATTTATTATGATGCATCACACACGGGATTAGGATGTGTGTTGATGCAAGATGGAAAGGTTGTAGAGTATGCATCTCGGCAATTAAGACCGCACAAAGTAAATTATCCCACCCATGACTTGGAGTTGGCGGCTGTGGTTTTTTCTTTAAAGAGTTGGAGGCATTATTTTTACGGGGAAATCTGTCATTTTCATTGATCATAAGAGCTTAAAATACATGTTGACCCAGAAGGAGTTGAATCTAAGGTAAAGGAGGTGGATCGAGTTGTTAAAGGATTATGACTACTCGATCGAGTATCATCCAGGTAAAGCTAACGTAGTAGTGGGCGCTCTAAGTCATAAAGTAATCTCTGACTTAAGAGTAATGTTTGTTCACCTTAGTCTATATGATGATGGAAGGTTATTAGCTGAACTTCAAGTGAAACCCTCATAGGTTGATCAGGTTAAGGAGAAGCAGCAGACTGATGAGTTGTTAAAGGAAAAGTTTCCGATAGGATCAAGTGATGAATCGACAGAATTTAGTATTAATCAGGATGGGCTGTTATGTTTCCAAGGGAGATTATGCATGCCGAGGGATCCTGAGTTGAGGCGTAGGATTTTGCATGAACCGCATGGTAGTCTATACGCTATGCACCCTAGCGGGAGTAAGATGTATCGGGATTTGAGAGAGTAGTTTTGGTGGCCGAATTTAAAGCGTGAGGTAACTGAGCTTGTGGGTAGGTGTTTGACACCCAAAGAGTCAAGGCGAGCATCGCTTACCATCGTGGTTATTGCGGTAGTAAAGATTCCACAATGGAAATGGGAAAGGATCACAATGGACTTTGTTAGTGGGCTACCCCTCACGCCTACTAAGAAAGATTCGGTTTGGGTGATTGTTGACCATTTGACGAAGTCTGCTCACTTCATACTAGTGCGGGTCGATTACTTTTTGCAAAAGTTGGCTAAGCTATATGTAGCGAAGGTGGTAAGGTTGCATGGAGTACCGGTATCGATCATATCGATAGAGACCCTAGGTTCACCTCGCGATTTTGGAAGGCATTGCATCAATCGTTGGGAATGAAGTTGGATTTCAGTACATCATTCCATCCTTAGACCGATGGACAGTCTGAGCGGGTGATTCAAATCTTGGAAGACATGTTGAGAGGATCTGTCATTGATTTCAGAGGTAGTTGGGAAGAGTTTTTATCGTTAGCAGAGTTTGCTTACAACAACAGTTACCAGTCAAGTATTTAGATAGCACCCTATGAAGCTTTGTATGGGCGAAAATGTCGTACTCCTACTTGTTGGATGGAATTAGGGGAACGTCGAATTTTGGGTCCGAACTTGGTCACCGAGACGGAGGAGAAGGTGGAAGTGATTCGGGCTAGACTAAAAGAGGCAGCGGATAGACAGAAGTCTTATGCTGACTTAAAGCGTAAAGACATAGAGTTTGCAGTAGGTGACAAGGTGTTCTTAAATGTGTTGCCGTGGAAAAAGGTGCTAAGATTTGGACGAAAGGGGAAATTGAGTCCCCGCTTCATCGGACATTTTTGGGTGTTGAAACGAGTAGGACCAGTGGCATATCAACTTGAGTTACCCCCAGAGTTAAGTCAAATTCACGATGTATTTCACATCTCTATGTTAAGACGTTACCGTTCGGATCTATCTCATATAGTGCCTGTGGAGGAAATCAAGGTAAGACCCGATCTATCCTTCGAAAAGGAATCGGTGGAAATTCTGGAGCAAGATATCAAGGTATTGCGAAGGAAAACAGTTCCATTGGTTAAGGTGCTGTGGCGGAATCATGGTTCTAAAGAGGCAACTTGGGAACGAGAGAAGCGATCTGACAAAGAATACCCTCATCTTTTCGATCGATCGTAATTTTGAGGACGAAATTTCTTTAAGGGGGTAGAACTGTAACATCCTGAATTTCATGCATTTAGTGTGTGGATATGTTTAAAGTGTTACTTTAACTGTTAAGGGTCCAAATTGGGCTCAGGTTTAGGCAGAGGTCTTGGTTAAATTATTTTGTTTGGGCACTATAGGGTTAAAAAGGTAGCATATGTGTTTAAAACACCAAAGTGGGCTGGTGGCCCAATATTAAATGACGCTACAAGGGAGCTAGAGGGTGGCGTCACTAGCAGTTGAAAGAGGCCCAAGTTTGGCCTCAAGGAGCCCATGTCTTTGGGCCAATTTCGGCACTTAAAAGAGCAAGGAGGAATGGACGGCATTAGGGCTTATTTTTAGGAGGGATTTAATGATAATATTGTGCTGATAATAGAAGAAAGAGGTGGTTTTATCTAGGAGTCTTTTGAAGGTGTGAAAAGATTTAGATAAAGGAGAAAAGTTAGGAGCTATCTGCTGAGAGCAGAGTTGGCTGAAATTCCATCACCTAGAGGAGTAAAGAAATCGGTTTCTAATTGCCATAGGGGGTGCCGATTTTTCCCTTTTTATTTGCTTAATTCTTAGTTATCAGGAAGGGCACTTTTGATTTTGTTAGGTAAGTGTCGAAATTTTTATAAATAGGGGGGATAGCTCATCAATTCCGGCATTTGAACCCTACACTTTTCTTTATTCTTTGTGCCGAAATTCTCAGTCTCTCCCTCTGCTATTTCTGTTAACTTTCTTGCTAAAAGCCAAAACCATAGTCCATCTCTGCAAAACTTTTCTTTTGATTCCTACAAAAGTCGAAATCTCTTCTTCATTCTTTTCCTTTTTAGCCAACTTCTCCATAAGCGAAATCTCTTAGGAGTTGCCGATTTTCTTCTCTTCTAATAGGCTAGGTGCCGATTTCTCCATAAAATCGAGATTTACTAGAGTCACCGAATTCTTTGTAAAGGTAGGTGCCGATTTCCTCTGATCCATTCTTTTTCTCTTTCAATTTTTAAGAGACAAGGCCGAATGGCCACTTGGTTGTTAAGACTGTCAATTGAGGCTAATATTTCCTTTCTTTTTGGCATTTGGGCGCCTTCCGGGATTTGAAGGAAATCTATTCATTTAGATCTAAGAGCCAGAAATCACTAGTCTCTGATTCCGAGATTTCAAGGTAAGGGATATCTTTAGATTTCTGTTGGATTCGCTATCATACATGTAATCCTAACCATAGGTTATGGTTTAACAACCTTATCTCAATATAGTAGTTCTAACAAGGACTTGTAATGGAATCAAATGTGGATCAGGCAAAGGAGGGGACTAGATCTAAAAACCCAATCCTAAGTTTAAGAAACACGCGGTGTCAGCGGTTCAAGACTGGACACTAGGTTGTGGACCGGTTTCTGAACAACACCTTAGGCAAGTAGCAGTCATATCGAATTCTAATAGTGTCGACATAGAAAGTGTCGTCCTAACGGTAACTAGGTGTGTAGATCTCTAACACACACTCTCTAATTGTTATTTATGTGTTATGGGCTAAAAAGCTGGAAAGTTGCTGTGTAGATAGTCGAATAAAACCCTAAAAGGGTTAGGCAAGGATGCTAGGTACGCAATCATAGAAATCTCTATGTATATCGAAATATATGAAAGTCTGTATGATGTTTTCTTTATGTATGTATGCATGGGGTGGGAATATGATAATGAAGAGGAAGTGCATAATGGGTCACATGGTGACCGGTGGTAGAAATCCCACGAATATAAACATGGGTCACATGGTGACTGGTGGTAGAAATCCCACGTATATAAATGCTAGGTCACATAGTGATCTGTGGCTATGCCACGTTTAATGATTTCTGATTAATAGAAATAAGCAGTACGGCTGTCGTTATGGTGTGTAGCGGATGGAGGGTTGATTGTAGAAATCCCCAAGGTGTGATGGTTGGTAGGGTTGGTGTGTAGAGGATGGAATTCTAGGATGGGTTGGGCTATTCATTATTTATTGTTTATCATGTATTTATGATTGTTGCCTCCATGTATGGGCCAAGGCCTATAAGGTGTTTGTGGGCCTCAGGTCAGTGTGTTCGGGATTTATACACTAAGTCTTGGTGACTCACGCTTTCATTTTCTCTACTCTTTCAGATGAGCAGTAGATCGTGGACATGGGAGCTGAGACGGACTCGAGGGGCCATCGAGTTTTTTATTTTTATAGACTATTTTGGTTTTTCATAAAGTTTTATTTTATTTTGGGAAATAATGATGTAATAAGGTCCCATAGTTATATTCATCTCGATTATTTTAATAATTGAAATTCATGAAATTTTGTCAAAGGTTTAATTATTCAAAATAATATGAATACTAGGTTTATATATATATATATATATATATGATATTTATTTATTCAAATTAACTTAAGATTTTCAAACCAACCCTTAGCAAAAGTTTTCAATGTACAACCCGTAGCATACCAGATCCGGTCGAAACTTATGGGTCGGGTTTGGGGTGTTACATTTAGGACAATTTCATAGTAATATTCAGATCATATCTATTGCTCTAAGCCTGGGAGCAATAAGAATACTTTTATGAAAAAGGCATATGTCCATTATTTTTGTTTCAATAAAATGCATCTTTGTGTCCATTTTGGCAAACATTCTTTTGTTCTTTCCATTTCATTCATACTTATACCACACAGATATCATTTGTTCTTTGGGTCTTTCTTAGATTCATTTTTTCTTTAGGTCTTCCTTCGTTCCTATAATAGGTCTCCAAATATCAATGATATGAGCGATGCTGCTACTGACTTAGAATCTCCTGTTGAGTAAGATATGTGTTTAGAGGAACCTCGGGACTATAAAGGTGATCAAGATTGTAACCTATCTCCTAATTTGTTAAGGATGGTAGAACAAGAGGAGAAACAGATTCTACCTCACAAAGAGTTAGTGGAAGTTATGAGCTTAAGAGATGAACAATAAAAGAAAGAGGTGAAGATCGGAGCTTGCATTGCTGTAGAGACAAGGCGAGACCTCATTGGGTTACTCCAAGAATTCAAGGATGTCTTTGTATGGTCATGTCAAGACATGCTCGGGTTAAGTATTAATTTAGTGGTACACCGGCTCCTCATAAAGGAAGAATGTAAGCCAGTTCAATAGAAGCTCTGAAGGATGAGGCCCAACGTCTTGCTAAAAATTAAAGAAGAGGTCAAGAAGTAATTTGACGATAGTTTCCTACAAGTGGTTAAATACTTGAAGTAGGTAGCTAATATAGTCACCGTCCCTAAGAAAGTAAAGTACAAATGTGCGTAGACAATAAGGATTTAAAAAAAGCTAGCCCGAAAGACAATTTCATGTTGCCTCATATCTATACCTTAGTGGGCAACATGGCAGGTTACTCACTATTCTCCTTCATAGATGGTTTCTCTGGATACAACCATATTAAGATGCATCCTGAAGATATGGAAAAGATGACATTCGTAAACATGTGGGGAACATTTTACTATAAGGTGATGCCATTCAGACTGAAAAATGCGGGAGCGACGTATCAAAGAGCCATGGTAACTTTATTTCATGATATAATACACATGGAAATTGAGGTTTATGTCGATGATATGATTGCAAAGTCCCAAACCAAAAAGGAGTGATAAACCGTAAAAGTAACATATTTTAACCCCATATTTAGTATGCTTTTAGGATGATTTAGCCCTGAATTATGTAAAAGGTGCTTTTAATCCTTTCTTTTCATATTTCTACTCAGAAAAGCACCCGAGGACAAAAAAAACAAGAAATGGGCTTAAAACGGGCCAATTTGGGCTAAAGAAGAAAATGGACACGGCCTGGACTTCAAGCCAAATGGCCATGCCATGATTTACACGGCCGTGCCCCAATCAACAGAATCGAGACACGGCCTAACCACGATTTACACGAGCATGTTCCATGGCCGTGCCCCTGTTACGGGAGAGAGTAATTTCACTCGGATTTGGATACTTAGAGCCAAAGAAACACTTTGCAAAGCTTATTCAAATACCGAGTAAGAAGCAGACTTAAATTAGGACACTTAGAGGCCAATTAAAGCATTCCAAGAGCTTATATAAGCACCCTAAGTGTATCTTGAAAGGGGGCGGTGAGCTAGACTAAGAAGCCGAGCCAGAAGGATCACATTTGTGGGAATCACTCGAAGATAGCAGAAGATCCATCTCGAAGAGCCAGAAATCTACTCAAGATGGTGGATTTCTCCTTCAATTCCTCTAGAGGGTTTTAGGGATTTCTTATGTTTTGTTTTATCTTTTCTCTTGAGCCATTTTTATTCATTATGAACTAAACCCTTCAAATACCTGAAGGGGATGAAACCTGGATGAATTTTGTTATTATTTTCTGAATTATATGATAAATACTTAGTTTGTTCTTAATTATGTTGCTTAATCCAAATCTGATGTGCTTAGGTGGAGGAGGAATAGACCCTACTTAAGAGTAGATCTAGCATAATTAAGCGGAGTTGATCGAACGCCTAGAGATAGGGTTACGAGATTTTGCGGATTAGGGTGAAACCTAATATGGGAATCCATTGATCAATTTACTACTATTCTAGGGGGTTATTATAAGCGAACGAGAGTTCCACTAATTAACCTAGGGTTAGACGTTATTCGCCTCGAGAGAGGGTTTAATATAGGTTAGGGAGTCCTACGGATCAAGCTAAGTAAAGAAATCATATGATTCAGTAATAAGTAATAAGTGAAGTCTAGGTGGATTCTTTCTGAGGGTATCGTCGTAATCAATTGAGTTTCTTCAAGTTATTTCCCAATTCATTCTTTTTGTTTTTGCGTATTTAGATTAGTAGTCATTAAACTAGATTAAATCAACCAATCACTCCATATTTTAGGCTAAATAATAAAAAGAAAGTGAGTATTAGTACTTTTAGTTCCTTTGGGTTCGATAATCCGGTCTTGCCTAAGCTATACTACTGTTCGATAGGTACACTTGCCTTTAAGTCGTTGTTAGAGTAAGTTTCCAGGTTTGATCATTCTATTTATAAACTTTTCAGCTTTGATTTCAAATGATCAAGTTTTTGGCGCAGTTGCCGGGGGACTAAAATATTAAGAAAACTCTATTTTTATTACTTTAGCCATTATTTTATTTCACGATTTATTTATTGCATTTTTTAAAATTTTTTTTCTTTCTTTTTCCTAGCAGGTACCTCTAGTTTATGACTAGACGGAACCCACAGGACCTCTAGTATACGATAGTGAAATTGAAGCTACCGCTCGGAAAAATCGCAGAGAAATTAGGCGAGTTCTAAATTACACAGAAGAAGAGCGAGAAGACAGATCCAATCCTACTGAAGGGATGGACGAGAATAATCCACCAAGAGATATGGCAGATGCTCCGCGCACTATGTATGATTATGCTAAACCCAATTTGACAGGAGCAGAATCTAGTATTGTTAGGCCTGCTCTAGCTACTAATAATTTTGAATTAAAGCCTAATACAATACAAATGATTCAATAATTTGTTCAATTTGATGGTTTGCAGGACGAAGACCCGAACACTCATATAGCAAATTTTTTAGAGTTCTGTGATACTTTCAAAATAAATGGCTTTTCTAATGATGCCATTCGTCTTCGGTTATTTCCCTTTTCATTAAGGAATAAAGCCAAGCAGTGGTTGAACTCGTTACCACAAGGTCAATCACTACATGGGAACAAATGACTGAAAATTTTTTATTAAAATATTTTCCACCACCAAAACGGCTAAATTACATAATGATATTTCTTCTTTTGTGAAGATGGATTTAGAGACATTATACGATGCATGGGAGAGATACAAAGATCTCTTGAGGAGATGTCCACATCACGGATTACCATTATGGCTTCAAGTCCAAACCTTCTTCGATGGTGTAAATCCCTTAACGAGATAACTAATTGATCCAGCCGCCGGTGGAACCTTGAATAATAAAACTCCTGAAGCAACCTACGAATATTGAAGAGATGTCGTTGAATAATTATCAGTGGCAGGTTACAAGGACAAAATCGAAAAAATCAGCTGGAGTCTACAGCATTGATGTAGTAACCTTGCTATCAAATTAGGTAGAGATGATGAATAAAAAGCTTGACAGTTTATGTTCTTCGTATGTACACCCAGTCATGCAATGCAACGCAAGTGGAACTGGGGTGAATCCTGAGTATCCACCCTACCAACCGGACGCAGAGAGCAAATAGACAAACTATATAGGTAATAATTTCAGATCTAATAACAATCCTTATCTTACAATCCAGGTTGGAGGAACCACCCAAATTTTTCATGGGGAGGCCAAGGAATTCAAGGAAATCAGAGACAACAACCTCCTTCAAATTTCCAAAATCAGCCATATCCGAAAGAAAAGAAGCCAACCCTCGAAGAGATGCTAACAAAATTTATGTCAAACACAGAAAAGCGCTTCCAAGAAACTAAAAAATTAATTAAGAGCAATGAAAATTGAATGGGGGAACTTGCAAAGTCAGTCAAGGAAGCCACGAATGCAGTCGAACAACTCACAAAGCTAATGCCAGAACGACCGTTAGGACGTCTACCAAGTAACACCGAGATTAACCAAAGGAGCAAATTCAAGCCATCTCAGCTCAAGGTAGTAAGGAGTTAGATGAACCAAAATCAATACAAGAAAACAAGGTAGATGAAGGTAAGATAGAGGTAACACAAGAAAAGCCAAAACTAGTAATCAAGGAGTACCAACCTCGCATCCCTTATCCTGAAGCGATAAAAAGAGACGATTCAGAGGAATAGTTCGGTAAGTTTCTTAAACTCTAAAAGAAAATACATATTAACTTACCTCTTCTTGAAGATCCTTTTTAGATGCCAGACGTGAGGAAATTCTTAAGACAGCTCATGACTAACAAACGCAAATTAGATGAAAGAGCACCACGTGGAATTAAACGTAGCATGCTTAGCAATGTTACAAAATAGACTACCACGAAAGCTAAAAGATCCAGGGAGTTTTACAATTTCATGTTTAATTGGTAGTCTAACTATTAATAATGCGTTAGCTCATTTAGGAGCAAGCATAAATGTCATGCCTTATTCATTGTTTAAACGACTAGGTCTAGGGAAGCCCAAACACACTAGGATGAGTATACAATTAGCTAATAAAACTGTTAGAATTCTTAGGGGCATTATTGAAGATGTTCTTGTCAAAATAGATAAATTTGTTTTCCCAGTAGATTTTGGTGTTTTAGATATGGATGAGGATAATACATCCCCTTAATTTTAGGAAGACCTTTTCTAGCAACTGCTAGAACTAAAATTGATGTTGCCATAGGAGAACTCATATTTTGTGTAGGAGACGAATCAATCAGTCTTCAAGCTCTTAACTTGGCCAGAATAATAATCGATAAAGGTGAGAAAGTAAATACAGATGATAATCAAATTGTTCAACTTTCATCACAGGAAACACCACATAACGACAACCCTGATCCGACTCATAAGTCCCAAAACAACAAAGAAGAGTCCTACAAGGGACAAGACCTTAGGATTGACAAGTTTGAAGAGCAGAGGACACACATCAAAGAAGAATCGCACAAAGTAAAACCAGAGGAATCACAAGAAGAGCTCATAGGAACATCAAACCACTACAAAATAGGAGACCAGGTACTGTTAGACAAAGCAGATCCGCACATCACCATAATAGACCTAAAGACAAAGGGAGAAATACTTCTTAAGGTACATGATATCTTCCCCCATGGAACAGTCGAGGTAAGCAATCCAATATTCGGCACTTTTAAGGTAAACGTTTAACTTGAACCTCATCAAGAAAATAAAATTTTAAGCAAGAGGGAAGATATTCAAACCTTTAAATCGCCCTAATTTTCTAATTCAAGAAAAGTCCAGCTTAAGACTATAAATGAGTGCTTCTCGGGAGGCAACCCGAGTACTAACACTATTTACTTTCAAATTTATTTTTAGTTTTTTTCCCTTATTTCTTTATTTCTTCTTAAACTAACCGGAAGTACATAACTTCAAGGCCACACGGCCTTATACACGACCGTGTCCGTGATCGTATGGACCACTAGAACCACTGTACTGACACAACAGAGGTCGTGCGAATCAGCCCCAACCACCCCACGACATCAAGGATCCAACCACTCCCCCACGGGCACCAGTAAATTGGCACGACCATGCTCCACAACCGTGTGAAGCCACTGACTTATCAGACACGAGACAAATATGCCCATGCTGTCCAACCGTGGCAACACACTGCCTTTTTAGGCACAAGT
The DNA here is from genome assembly GCA_025506655.1 of Gossypium rotundifolium. Taxonomy (NCBI): domain Eukaryota; kingdom Viridiplantae; phylum Streptophyta; class Magnoliopsida; order Malvales; family Malvaceae; genus Gossypium; species Gossypium rotundifolium. Next base: position 161,256,952 of record CP106731.1, on the reverse strand, counting down.
GTGGTGTCAAAGAAACAGCCGTGCGATGCAGCCATGTCATTCAACACACCCTCAGTCCACGAGCGTGGGAACGTGCCAGACTTGATGTAACATCCTAAATGTGGGCCTGTGCATTTATATGTTCGTTTAACATGTTGGTTCAAGAATTTAAGGCTCGGGCTGAGACCTTGATTAAATTTATGGATTAGAGTTTAAATTAATGTTTTGGGTAGTTTAAGTGATATTTGGGGCTTTAAAACTTGTGTTAGAATGATTAAAAATAGTGTTAGTAGTAATTAAATTTAAATAGTTATGTTTGGTAGCAAGTTGGGCTTGTGGCCCAAAAATTTGGAGTGCTTTGAGTAGGCACTAAGGTGGTGCTACTTAGGGAGGTGATTGGGCCATGTGTGGCCACTTGAGGCCCAAGAATTGGGGATAAAATTTTGGCATATCCAGAAGGGGGAGTGGACGGCACACTTGTTAGCATTTAGGAGTGTTTTTTTTAAATTTAAGTGATAAAAGATGATAATAAAATAAGGAGGAGTTAGCTTTAGTGTGGGCTCTCCTAAAGGTAAGATAAGGATTGAGTTATCATGAGATTTAAAGATTATCAAAAGAAAAGGGAGAGTTGGTTGAAACTCAACTACAGGAGGGGGAAAATCAGTTTAGTATAGGCTAGCCGAAATTTTACTAACCATTCTCTCCATCTTTTCTTTCTCTTTTTCGAAATCTTCACTCCATTCACTCTAAGTTTTCTTTCTTTTCTTTTTCCTGAAATCACATCATAGTCAAAACTCCTTGGGTGTCTCTCCTCTCCTTGAAAACCCTTCTGAAGGCCGAATACTCTTAGTGCACATCTTCTTCCTCCATAGCCGAATCATTAGGTGAGATCTATGTTTCCGAAGGTCTTGTAGTTTAATACTCCTTTGTAATTCAAAGGAGTTTTGGGATTTTGTTCTATTTGATTTCACTCTTTCTTTTCCTAAGATCTAACTCGAATCATGTGTACTAATGCCCGCAATTTCCTCTTTGTCCATATAAGTTTAATCTTTTCTTCTTTGAGATCTATAGTCTTTGAGTTGTGAAAGGCCGAAGGTAGGTGGTCAAGGGTAGGTTCGGCCGAATGGCCACTTTCCATTTCTTTTATTTTTGACCGAATGGCATAAAGTGTTAGATGGCTTTCGATCATTGGTTTGGTTAATTACTTTTGGTGATGGCCGAATGTAGGAAAGGAAGTGACGAGTTCTCAACGACATTCGGGATTACATTAATTAGGTAAGAATTCAATTTAAGTATTATAGTTGTTAAGTAATTAGATCTCATCGTTTAAATGATTTAGTGATTAAGGATGGATTCAAATAACAGTCAGGCAGAAAAGGTTGGATCTATATAACCAACACCCAAATACAAGAAGCAATCTATCTAGGTAGTCGAGATTGGCCATCGGTGGGCCAATAGTGGTTGTCTCGAGTAATAGTAGCGTAGACATAGAGAAAACATTAATACAAGAATCAGGTGTGTAATATTTCCCCACCGACTAGATCTGATTAATTATATATATATGTTCATAAGTTGTATATGTTAAAAGCCAAAATCTTAGATTTAAACAGCGGACCCTCAGGTTAGTAAATAATCTGATTATATGTTATAAGTGAATTGTTGTACATGTTTTTAAATTATTGTACATGTTTGCATGGGTTGGGTGATGAAAGGAGGAAGTATATGTATATGTATATGTGTAGCAGTTTTTACCGTGATTTACTGTAGCGGCTAATGCCGTGATCTGTTATAAAGGCTTCGGCCAATATATGTTGATAAGCAGCATGACTGCCATCTTGGCGTGTAGCGGTGTAGGTTGATTGTAGAAATCCCCAATGGTGTGTTTGGTTGGTACAGGGGCATGTAGCGGATGGAAACCTAGGCAATTGGGTTAGGCTTTGCATATTATTTGTTAATTATGTAAATGAAATTGTTATTATATTGTAAGGGTTAAGGCCCAAAACTAGTGGTGCATGAGGGTTGCACACTAAGTCTCGCGACTCACCCATTTAAACTAACCTTTCAGGTGACAATTAGTGCATCGAACCGGGCCAGAGTGGAGTGCAAGGTGGCCATGCAAAAGCACATGTGGATTCGGTGAAAAGTTTTCCCTTATTAGTTTTTTTTAAGTATTTTATGTTATGGATTTGAACTACTTTGTAATAAGGCCATGGGCCACTAGTTTACCTTTTTGTTTTGTTATGGGCCTTTATTGTTTATTTTTATTTATTTTAAAACTAAGACATGTAATTCAGTTTTAGGCTTTTGATTATTAGGCATATTTTATATAAATTATATTTGGGCTTTTTGTCAACACGATTGGTTTTACAAAAATTTTCTTAATGACATACCAGATCCGGTAGTAGTGTTTGGGCCAGGTTTGGGGTGTTACAAATTGGTATTAGAGCCCGATTCAAAACTCGGCTTTGGGATTTTGGGCCCAAAAGATTTTCTAAAAATGGGTTTTTAAAACATGGATTTCGCTTAGCAAAACCTTATTAGTTCAGCATGGCACCTGCGTCTCTGGCCAAGTTCACCAGGTAAGTACTCTAAACCATTGTGTGATATAAATGTGGGCTTAATGGGCTTATGGGACATAGACTATTTAGGTTAGAACTTGATAGACTCTAGGCTTAGACGAACAACTCTTAAAATCCATAAGACTTAACTTCATTAAACAAGACCTGTAAACAAGTCACACGACTAAAGTGTGGTAACAAGCATATGCATGTCTAGGAATAAATCCGGAAGAGCTTGGTATTTAAGCAGTCCAAGTGACTCACCTCCTCTTCGCCGGAATCTTACCTGATGCATAGTGATTGTTCACTTTAGCCATGACAGGGTGTGGCAATAGGCATATGCATGTCTAGGAGTGGATTCAGGGAAAGCTTGGTACTTAAGCAGTCCTAGTGACTCACCTCCTTTCCACTAGAATCCTACCTAGAGCATAGTGACTATTCACCCTAGTTACGAGTACATGTTGACAGGCCAAAACTTATAATTAAAACCCGAAAGGGACCAGCCACCTGTTTTTCTCACAAAATTATTAGAATATCCTTATTTTGAAAAAATTTACCTATGATTTGCAAATATACCCCGATTTACAAAGTCAACAGAATCTTTCCATAGAAAACAAAAATAGCAACAACATCAAAATATCATTGAATTGTAAAATTACCAAATTACCTTTAAGTTGTAAATGACCAAAACACCTCCTGATTGGCAAAATTACTAAAATAACCCCATATTTGTAAATTACCAAAATACCCCAGATTTGCAAAATTACTAAAATACCCTCAAATTTGCAAAATTACCAAAATACCCTTATTTTTCCAAATCACCTAGAACCTTATTTTAGAAAATTACAAAAATACCCCTGTAGGATAAAATTACGAAAATACCCCTGGGTAGCGAATGATGAGAATACCCTTAGGTAATGAATGTTACTTGTATGAACGTTGTGTGTGCATAATTCCTAGGATAGGAAGACTGAAAACTATAGATAGGTTTGAATTCAAAAAATCACTTCCAAAACTATGTTTCATAAGACTGTTCGGGGATAATTAGTGGAAACAACTAATGACTCATAAAAATTTCTAAATCAGATAAACGCAAACTAGAAGAATGAGTACAAGAGGTCGAGGATGTCCACCACGTTGACACAATAGAGGTAGGATGACCGTGTCAGAACCCGTAGGATCGGGTCATGGGTCCGGAAGTGAGATACCGGTTCCACCAGCTACTGAGGTGGAATTTCAAGACCAGATAGGAAGAGAGGACGTGGTGTCTCAGGCTATACTAAGGGTTTTAAAAAGAGTGGTTGAGGCTGGTATGGGCATGGGAGCCCAAAATCTATGCTGAGAGGTCGAGGAACAATGGGTTTGAAGTATTTAGGGAGTCTCTAGCATATCCCAAGTTTATTGAATATTGGTTGGAGGTAGTGGAGCGATAATGGATGACCTAGACTTCACAAAGGAGGAGAAGTCAAGGGGGTCGTGTCTCTTCTTCGAGACAAGGCCTACCAATGGTGGCTCACGATGAAAGAGGGTATGGCCGCGGGCCTAATTAACTGGATTTCTTTAAAGAGTCATTCCAGGAAAAGTACATTGGGGCTAGTTACATGGATGCTCAAAGGAAAGCATTCCTGAATTTGGTGCAGGGGAGTAAGTCTGTGGCTGAGTATGAGGCTGAGTTTCTACGCCTAAGTCGTTACGTCTGGGGAATAGTGGCAACGGAGTATGAACGATACGTCCGGTTCGAGGATAGGCTAAAGAATGAGCTAAGGGTTTTGATTGCGCCACAACGAGAGAGAATTTTTGCGGTTCTAGTGGATAAAGTTAAAATAGCTAAGGAAGTGAAATGGGTGGAGAGACAAGGGAAGGATAAGGATTGGGGCAGGAGTAAGAGGAGTTTTGGACCCTCCAGAGCAACTGAAAATTTTCAAAAGAGGCCTAGGACTGATGGGCCAGCTCGTACTCCATCGGGCCAGAGTCAAGCATGTTCTACATGTGGGAGAACCCATTGTGGGGAGTGCAGAGTGAAAACCGGTGGATGTTTTAGGTGTGGATCCACAGAACATTTGATGAGAGACTATCCTCAGATGGATCGTGGGCAGCCAATGGGCCAAGGTTTTAATCAGGCTAGAGAGGTGATCAGCCTAAACCAAGGGGTGGAGGTGCAGCTAGAGGAAGAAATGGATCCGATCGGGGTCGTAGAGCATCTAGTAGAGGTACAGGTAATACGGATACAAGGCAGTCGGGTTTAGTTTATGCGACTCGTCGAAAGGAGGACAGTGATGCATCGGATGTTATAACCGGTACGTTTCTTATCGCTGATAACTCTTTTCTTGCCTTAATTGACATTGGGTCAACCCACTCCTATGTTGCATGTTCAGTATCTGAGACTCTAAGTATAGATTATGAGATAACCACTAGGAAGATGACCGTGGTTAGTCCCTTAGGACAATCTAAGGTAGTGGACAAACTATTTAAGGATGTACCTTTAGAGACTCAAGGGGTAGTATTCCCAGCTGATTTAATGGAATTACCGTTTGGAGAGTTTGACCTTATATTAGGAATGGATTGGTTGACTAAGCATCGTGCCAAGTTGGACTGTGGGAATAAACGTATGGTGTTGGGAACCCCGAAAGGCGGGGAGGTGGTTGTGTTAGAAGAAAGGAGGAATTACTTGTCCAACGTGGTATCATCCTTAAAAGCTATTAAGATGATTCGGAAGGGATGTAATGCATTTCTAGGTTTTGTTAGTGCGTTGGATGCTAAAGAGGTGGCTGTTAATGAGGTTCGAACAGTCAAGGAGAAATTACCAAGATTACCCCGGATCGCGAGGTGGAATTTGGAATAGACCTACTTCCGGGTACAGCTCCAGTATCTATTACTCCTTATAGCATAGCGTCGAATGAGTTGGTGGAGCTCAAGGCTCAGATTCAGGAACTATTGGATTGTGAGTTCATTCGATCGAGTGTGTCTTCATGGGGAGCGCCGGTCCTGTTCGTGAAGAAGAAGGGCGGATCCATGTGTATGTGCGTGGACTATCGTCAATTGAACAAGTTGATGATCAAAAACAAGTACCCATTACCAAGGATCGACGATCTATTCGATCAACTCAAAGGAGCTTCGATCTTTTCTAAGATTAACCTACGGTCTGGATATCATCAATTAAGGGTTAAAGAAGGAGACATTCATAAGACGACGTTTTAGACTCGGTATGGGCATTATGAGTTCTTGGTGATGTCGTTCGGGTTGACGAACGCTCCAGCAGCTTTTATGGATATGATGAACTGGGTGTTTCAGCCATATCTTGATCGGTTCGTCGTGGTGTTCATCAACGATATCCTGGTTTACTCTAAGTCAGAGGAGAAGCATGATGACCATCTTCACGTGGTATTGCAAACTCTGAGGGAAAAGCAGTTGTTTGCAAAGTTCAGTAAGTGTGAGTTCTGGCTGAAAGAAGTGACTTTCTTAGGATATGTGGTTTTGGCCGAGGGAATCAGGGTGGACCCTCAAAAGATAGAGGCTGTATTGGATTGGAAACCACCAAAGTCTGTGGCGGAGGTTTGAAGTTTCTTAGGTTTGGTAGGGTATTACCGAAGGTTCGTTGAAGGGTTTTCTCTAATAGCGGCTCCTCTAACTAAGTTGTTGAGGAAGGGAGTATCATTCATATGGACTGACAAACAGCAAGAGAGTTTTGAGAAGTTGAAGAGAATCCTGACAGAAGCGTCTATGTTAATTCAGCCGGAGGCAAGAAAGGAATTTACCGTCTACTGTGATGCATCGCACACGGGTTTAGGGTGTGTGCTGATGGAAGAAGGAAAGGTGGTGGTGTATGCATCTCGACAGTTGAGACTGCATGAGTTGAACTACCCTACGCATGACTTGGAGTTGGCGGTAGTGTTTGCCTTAAAGATTTGGAGGCACTACTTATATGGGAGAAGTCGAGAATTTATACCGACCATAAAAGTTTGAAGTACCTCGTTACCCAAAAGGAGCTAAATTTGAGACAACGTAGGTGGATCGAGCTCCTGAAGGATTATGATTGTTCAATCGAATACCACCCTGGTAAGGCGAATATAGTGGTAGATGCGCTAAGCCGTAAAATAGTATCGGAGTTAAGAGCCATGCTCACTCATCTGATTCTATTCGACGACGGGAGTTTACTGGTGGAGTTACAAGTAAAGCCAACATGGGTAAGTCAGGTTAAGGACAAACAGTTAGGGGATAAAAACTTGAGTGCTCGACTGTTGTGAGTGAGAGATGGTTGAATGGAGGACTATAGTTTGAATAAGGATGGAATTCTGTGTTATCGTGAAGGTTTGCATGCCTAAAGACAAAGAGTTACGGTAAAAGATTCTTCGAGAATCACATAGTAGCCCTTATGCTATGCATCCTGGAGGAGTCAAGATGTACCGTGATTTGTGAGAGCAATTTTGGTGGCCAGGTCTAAAGAAAGAGGTAACAGAAGTCATAGGAAAATGTTTGACGTGTCAGCAGGTCAAAGCTGAACACCAAGTACCATCGAGATTGTTGCAGCCAGTGAAGATTCCCTAATAGAAATAGGAGAGAATCACAATGGATTTTGTTAGTGGGTTACCCCTTACACCCACTAAGAAAGATTCGATTTGGGTGATCGTAGATCGGCTGACGAAGTCTGCTCACTTCATACCGGTTCAAGTGGACTTTTCTTTACAAAAGCTGGCTAAATTGTATGTGGCTGGGGTTGTAAGATTGCATGGTGTGCTAGTGTCGATCATATCAGATAGGGACCCTAGGTTCACGTCACAATTTTGGAAGGCTCTTCATCAAGTAATGGGAATAAGGTTAGACTTTAGTATTGCTTTTCACCCGTAGACTGATGGTCAGTCCGAGAGGGTCATTCAAATCTTGGAAGATATGCTAAGGGGTTGCATCATCGACTTTAGGGGCGGTTGGGAAGAGTATTTGCCCTTGGCAGAATTTGCATACAATAATAGTTATCAAGCTAGCATTCAGATGGCGCCTTATGAAGCGTTATATGGAAGGAGATGTCATACTCCAACTTGTTGGACGGAGTTGGGTGAACGTAAGGTGTTAGGTCCAGAATTAGTTTTAGAAATAGAGGAGAAAGTGAAGTTGATACGGGCTCGACTAAAGGAAGCATCTGATCGACAGAAGTCTTACGCGGATCTAAAGTAGAAAGAGATGGAATTCATAGTAGGTGATTAAGTCTTTTTGAAGGTATCCCCGTGAAAGAAAATAATGAGGTTTGGTTGAAAGGGGAAGTTAAGTCCACGGTTTATTAGGCCTTATCGGTTGCTAGAATGTGTGGACCCAGTGGCTTATCGGTTGGAGTTGCCTTCGGAGTTGGAGCAAATACATGGCGTGTTCCATGTCTCGATGTTGAGACATTATCGATCTGATCCATCGCACATAGTGCTAGTAGAAGAGATAGAACTAAGGCCGGATTTGTCTTTCGAGGAGGAACCAGTACAAATTCTGGATCGAGATGTGAAAGTGTTGAGAAGGAAGTCTGTTCCATTGGTCAAAGTTTTGTGGCAAAATCACGGCGCAGAAGAGGCGACGTGGGAGCCAGAAGATGTTATACGACAGCAGTATCCCCATATCTTTTGATCAGGTAAATTTCGAGGCCGAAATTTATTTTAAGGGGGTAAAACTGTAACATCCTAAATGTGGGCTTGTGCATTTATATGTTGGTTTAACATGTTGGTTCAAGAATTTAAGGCTCGGGCTGAAACCTTGATTAAATATATGGATTAGAGTTTAAATTAAGGTTTTGGATAGTTTAAGTGATATTTTGGGCTTTAAAACTTGGGTTAGAATGATTAAAAATAGTGTTAGTAGTAATTAAATTTAAATAGTTATGTTTGGTAGCAAGTCGGGCTTGTGGCCCAAAAATTTGAGTACTTTGAGCAGGCACTAAGGTGGTGCCACTTAGGGAGGTTATTGGGCCATGTGTGGCCACTTGAGGCCCAAGAATTGGGGGTAAAATTTCGGCATATCCAGGAGGGGGAGTGGACGACACACTTGTTAGCATTTAGAAGTGTTTTTTTTTTTCAATTTAAGTGATAAAAGATGATAATTAAAGAGGGAGGAGTTGGCTTTAGTGTGGGCTATCCTAAAGGTAAGATAATGATTGAGTTATCATGAGATTTAAAGATTATCAAAAGAAGAGAGAGTTAGCCGAAACTCAACTACAAGAGGGGGGAAAATTGGTTTAGTATAGGCTAGCCAAAATTCTGCTAACCATTCTCTCCATCTTTTCTTTCTCTTTGCCAAAATCTTCACTCCATTCTCTCTAAGTTTTCTTTCTTTCCTTTTTCCTAAAATCACATCATAGCCAAAACTCCTTAGGTGTTTCTCCTCTCCTTGAAAACCCTTCTGAAGGTGAATACTCTTAGTGCACATCTTCTTCCTCCATAGCCAAATCATTAGGTGAGATCTCTGTTTCCCAAAGGTGCACCGCAAGCTGAATACTCCTTTGTAATCCGGTGAGTTTTGGGATTTTGTTCTATTTGATTTCACTCTTTCTTTTCCTAAGATCTAACCCGAATCATGTGTACTAATGCCTATCGATTTCCCTCTTTGTCCATATAAGCCAAATCTTTTCTTGTCGAGATCTATAGTGCTGAGTTGTGAAAAGCCGAAGGTAGGTGGTCAAGGGTAGGTTCGACCGAATGGCCACTTTCCTGTTCTTTTGTTTTCAGCCGAATGGCATAAAATGTTAGATGGCTTTCAATCATTGGTTTGGTTAATTACTTTTGGTGATGGCCGAATGTAGGAAAGGAAGTGACGAGTTCTCAATGACATTCGGGATTCCATTAATTAGGTAAGAATTTGATTTAAGTATTATAGTTGTTAAGTAATTAGATCTCATCGTTTAAATGATTTAGCGATTAAGGATGGACTCAAATAATAGTTAGGCAGAAAAGGTTGGATCTGTACAACCAATACCCAAATACAAGAAGCGATCTATCTCGATAGTGCGAGATTGGCCATTGGAGTGTGGGCCGACATCGAAGTCAGATGTGGGCCGATAGTGGTTGTCTCGAGTAATAGTAGCGTAGACGTAGAGAAAGCATTAATACGAGAATCAGGTGTGTAATACTTCCCCATCGAATAGATCTGATTAATTATATATATTTGTTCATAAGTTGTATATGTTAAAAGCCGAAATCTCAGATTTAAACAGCGGACCCTCAGGTTAGTAAATAATCTGATTATATGTTATAAGTAAATTGTTGTACATGTTTTTAAATTATTGTACATGTTTGCATGGGTTGGGTGATGAAAGGAGGAAGTATATGTATATGTATATGTGTAGCTATTTTTACCGTGATTTACTGTAGCGGCTAATGCCGTGATCTGTTATAAGGGCTTCGGCCAATATATGTTGATGAATAGCATGACTGCCATCTTGGCGTGCAGCGGTGTGGGTTGATTGTAGAAATCCCCAATGTTGTGTTGGTTGGTACGGGGGCGTGTAGCAGATGGAAACCTAGGCAATTAGGTTGGGCTTTGCATATTATTTGTTAATTATGTAAATGAAATTGTTATTATATTGTAAAAGTTAAGGCCCAAAACTAGTGGTGCATGAGGGTTGCACACTGAGTCTCGTGACTCACCCAATTAAACTAACCTTTCAGGTGACAATTAGTGCATCGAACCGGGCCGGAGTGGAGCTCAAGGTGGCCATGCAAAAGTACATGTGGATCCGGCGAAAATTTTTCCCTTATTAGTTTTTTTTTAAAGTATTCTATGTTATGGATTTGAACTATTTTGTAATAAGGCCATGGGCCACTAGTTTACCTTTTTGTTTTGTTATGGGCCTTTATTGTTTATTTTTATTTATTTTAAAACTAAGACATGTAATTCTATTTTAGGCTTTTGATTATTAGGCATATTTTATATCAATTATATTTGGGCTTTCTGTCAACACGATTGGTTTTACAAAAAATTTCTTAGTGACATACCAGGTCCGGTAGTAGTGTTTGGGTCGGGTTTGGGGTGTTACACTTGAGACCCTATTTAAACCCCACAGTCCTCCTCCTTCTCCCCTCATTTTTCTTCTTTCTTTTTCTTTCTTTCCTCAGAAAAAGTGTCCAGACTCTTGAGCTACACTAGAATAATGCCAAAGAAACGTAAGAAGGCAAGCATTGTCTACTTAAAGGAGACCCCAACACATAAGTTCATGCCATCCGTTTCATTCAAAAACCATGCCAAGGGTCTTTTAGACCATTTAAATTCTTCTTTATGTTTATTTTCCCCTTTATCCTACTTATCTATAATTCTCTTCTACTTAATATATTTTAAAATATTTTAGTTTCTTGGTTTTAGGTTCTAAAGGCTACTTGGGAATAACACACCATAGCCTTAGAGGTCACACCCACCTCGCGAACCATACAACAATAAGGACTCCTTATTCCATTAGTTTTTTCTTTCAATTTCAATTTTCTTCTTAGTCTCATTCTCTTTATTTCCTTTGTATTTAATTATAGTATTAGTATATTATTAATGTTTCTTTAGATTTCTTGGCTATATCTTTGCAGGCTACCCAATTTCTTTATCTAGCACAAAGATCATCGATAGACACCCGACCAGGCCCATAGAAAACTCCACCACTACCTCCTCCACCTACTTTCTACCACCAAAGACGCCAACTCCCGAAATCATCCAAAATTCAGGAAGTGTCACTTCTCCCCTTCTCTTTTGATTATTTTATCACATAATTATTTATCTATCTTTGTATATTGAGGGCAATGTACATCTTAAGTGTCGGGGGTAAAAGTACCTAACTTTTTGCATTATTCTAATATCCTGAATTTTAGTCTTGTCCCTAAGAAATTTTCTCATATTATTAATTAGGGTGAAATTTCTAATGATTTATGATTTTTATTGATAAGCTCTTGAATAAGTCATTGATAATTGTGCATTGATGATTCATACGTGAAGAATACTAGAGAATCAATCATGATAAGTCTATTTTTCAAGAATAAAAAATTTCTTAGGTTGTTGAACTAAATTTGAATATTACCTTGAAGCTTAAAATTTACAGGATTGATGTCAAATACCCATAATTTTTTGTGAGATTTGAGCCTTATAGAGAATATATTCTTTTTCATGCTAACTTTATTAATTATGAGTGTCTCAACACTGAATTGTTATTCTAGAACTTGCCTCGATTATACATGTCGAGACCACATTAATGATTTGATATACTGAGATGATAAAGGCACCTAGGTTTTAACTCATTCACTCCACTAAAAAGCTTACCTACATAATTAACCCTTAGTAAACCCATTTGATCTCAACAACCCTTTTATTGAATTACCCGCTTAATATTAACCTAAAACCCTTTGTATTTGTTATCACCATTCTTTTGACCACCCTTCTATCGAGAATTGAATTGATCAAGTTACCAAATTAGTTTATTTGATAAAGTTCTTTCTTTATTTAATTATATACTTAGTTTATTCTTAAAAAAACCAAAGTATATTCAAGTATTAGTATCTGATTAAAGGAGCTTATGCATTCAAATTCCAATTGTTGAAGAAGAGCTCGTATCAAAAGTATTATCAATAGTAGTATTATTAGTTTCAAATTTTAAATTGATGTAATCATTTATTTTTTTTAGTTAAGTAAATGGTCAGGTCAATCTCAATTCTAAACCCTTTAATTCAGCCTTTATCCACACTTTTAACCCAAGCCCCGTTACAACCCTGTCAAAGACCTTTTGATTTGTGTATCATCTTATATTACAGTGGTGGAGATTTGATTTTCAGGCAAGCCTATGGGATTAACTTTTCAGGTTCAACTTATGAGTGCTTTTCTTGAAACTTTAACACTTTGAGTTCTTTGAGTGAATCCTTAGTGAGGATGCTAATCCTTGTCGGTTTCAAATTAAAAGGTAATCATTTAGATAAGGGGAGACACCTATGTTTTCATACTACAAAATTCATGACTTATATTGTTTGAATCATTAAGACTCTTTGAGTTAAATTATCCATGTATAAATTATCTGTGAATTATGATGAAGCATTGTTGATAGGAATTGTGAATTACAGAAAGTTCGTTTTAATTGTAAGTTGAGAATTTTGCTTGAGGACAAGCAAAAGCTTAAGTGTGGGGGTATTTGATAAACCGTAAAAGTAACATATTTTAACCCCATATTTAGTATGCTTTTGGGATGATTTAGCCTTGATTTATGTAAAAAGGTGCTTTTAATCCTTTCTTTTCATATTTCTACTCAGGAAAGCACCCGAGGACGAAAAAACAAGAAACGGGCATAAAACGGGCCAATTTGGGTCAAAGAAGAAAATGGACATGGCCTAGACTTCAAGCCACATGGTCGTGCTTCGATAATTAACTAAGACACGGCCATGCCACGATTTACACGGTTGTGCCCCAATTGACAGAATCGAGATACAACCCAACCACAATTTACACGGGCGTGTGCCATGGCCGTGCCCCCGTTACGGGAGAGAGCAATTTCACTCAGATTTGGATACTTAGAGCCAAAGAAACACGTTCCAAAGCTTATTCAAATATCGAGTAAGAAGTAGACTTAAATTAGGACACTTAGAGGCCAAGTAAAGCATTCCAAGAGACTATATAAACACCCTAAGTGTATCTTGAAAGGGGGCAGTGAGCTAGGCCAAGGAGCCGAGCCAGAAGGTTCACATTTGTGGGAATCACTCAAAGATAGCCAGAAGATCCATCTCGAAGAGCTGGAAATCTACTTAAGACGGTGAATTTCTCCTTCAATTCCTCTAGTGGGTCTTAGGGATTTCTTATTGTAATATCCAGGATTTAGGGGTTATGAATTTTCACTTGAATGTGTGTAGTGGCATGTTGTGTGTTGTCAGCATGTGTTTTGGAGACTTCAGGAATTTTAGAATGTAGAAGAATGCCTTAGAAAAATATTATATTTTTAGTCTTAAAGGGAGCTAAGCAAGATTGGCCTTAAGAAGAATTTGTATGAGGATTTAATCACAAGGAGAGATGGTAAGTGGCTTCAAGACATATGGAAATTTATGAGTAAATAGCTAACATAAAATGAGCTATTGGTAAGAAGGATATGATGCCACATGATGGACTTGAAGGGATGAGGTTCGAATCACTTGGTGTGCAAATTTTGAATTATTATTTTTTTTTTTGCATGCTTTCCTAAAGTGTCGGTCAAAGAGGTATTTATGGATAGGATAGACTTTTTTTTATGGCATAAAGGCTTAAGGTTATGGTAAGCATGAAATAAGGGATAGAATTGCTAGTTTGTGGGGATAGAATTTCTTTAACTTTGGGAAAGTAGAGGATTACAAGGCATGTATCTAGGTGGATGTTTTGGAAATTATTTCATGGTCATTTTGACCATGAACATGGACGGTTTTATGGACTAGAGGGGGTGGCCAAAAGTTTGAAGGCTTTTGATGAGTTAGGAATTAGTTGTGCACATCTTTCTTTTAGTCATTTTGAGTCACAAAGCATTTCTCTCTAATATTCCTCCTCTTAGCCAAATGTATATTGGACAAAAGGTAAACCTTTTTCTTTTCTTTTGGTTAATTGAGTTTTTACCATTTCGGTTTTGAGTTGTCCTTTTTTCTCCAAATCATATCTTCTTTCTCTCCTCTTTGTGATAGAAAATACCAAAACATCAAAGACCATTTTCTTCTCTATTTCCCTCATTGCAGAATGCACATTTCTTCTAAACTCACCTCTTTTATTTTGAAAACCAAATCATTATCATCTCCTTCTTTCATTCTTTTATTTTCTTCTTTTCTCTTCTCATTTACCTTGTCAAGGCCGAAATCTTCCTCTCCTTATTTCACCATTGCAGCAACCTCTTTAACCCAAAACACCATCATTGTCGAATCTCCCTAAACTCCATTTCTTTTCTTTCTTATTTGTTAAGGCCAAATATCTCTTTGGATACCAAAACCTAATCGTATCAAGTCTCAACCTTTTCTCTTTATAATCTTCGTGACTCGTTAGAAAAAATTGAATCGAAGTGTTAATGTAAGGGTTTTTATATTACTTGTTATATCATTTTAGATGGTATACTAATCGATTTCATTTTAGGGGACTCTATCGCTCGATTATTATTTTTCTCGTGAACGTAAGATTTTGGGGCAAACAAAATAGGTTCGAAAAGAGTGGTAAGGAGTGTTTGGAAGAGGGGTGGTTCTGCTATACCCTAAAATTTCAAATGAAGGGCTGTATCGGGGATCCAAGACTTTCCACCGGGTTGTGGACCCTCTGCCAACAAAGATCGATTATTTGAAGTCGTACGTACACCCGAGCCATTGTTTGTTCGTGGTTCTTCATCGGGTTATGAACCATCAATTGGAGAGAAATTGCATATAGTTGTGGTTCAAGATTCCGAGGGTAAGGATTTAGAATACTTATCAATTATATAGTTTTATAAGTATTAGTGTTCTAATCAAGTGTGATAAATATTTAGGTATTGACGACGGAAAGTATAGTTCTCATTGTTATAAGATGTGTAACACTACACTAAATTTCTATTAGATCGATAATATTAATGATTTGTATATGTTAAGAAAAATATGTAAGATAATGGTTGCTATAAGCATGAATACCATTCATGATAACGGTATGTACATGGTATTTAGGTATGTTTACCCCTAATACTATATGAATCTAGTGACTTGATAATGCTATAAGCATGAATATGAAATGTGTATGATTCGATTTAGTAATCGTTATGATTTTGGGGGATATATGGCATGATGTGATTTAATCGGTTTTAATATGATTTGCTATTTTATGGGCTTATAAACACCTATGGTTTTCACAATAATAATAAGTTTTAAATTTAGTTTTCTTTTAATTTATAATCTTTTCATAAAGATAACGCTTTAATAAGATACAAACTTATTTAACAACACGATTTTTCAACGCGGTCACTAAATATATCTATTTTATACGAAACCATCACATTTTCTTATAAAACAAAACGAGATGTAATTGAAGTTTTACTCGAGGAATGTACCAGATCCGGTCAGGGCTTGTGGGCCGAGTTTGGGGTGTTTCAACTTGGTATCAGAGCCTAGTTTTAAACACTCGGGCTTGGGTTTTGAAGCCCACAATGTTTTCAAATTTAGGCCCAAATGACTTTTTGAAAATTTTTAGTTAAGATGGTTTTATAGAAGCATGGCACCCAAGTTCTCGGCCAGTCCACTGTAAGTTCTTTTGTTGACAAATTGATGTGAATGTATGATACTTTAATTGATAAGCCTAAGGAAACTATACTTTAGAGACATTGACCCTAGGTATATGTGTCTCGAATGTAGAGATGAGGCCTATCGGATCATGGTGGCTCAGGAAAAACCGAAGGTGCGTCAAAGAGAGTATCCCCGAGGATCGAGTGGATTGGGGGATATTTAAGATTAAGTTTGAGGAAAATACGTTGGAGCTAGTTACATCGACTCTTAGAGAAAGGCGTTTGAATTTAGTGCAAAGAAATAAGTCGGTAGTGAGTATGAAGCGGAGTTTCTGCAGTTAAGTCGGTATGCGGAGGGATAGTAGCTACTGATTATGAGCGGTGTGTCAGATTCGAGGATGGACTGAGAGATGAGTCATGCAGTGTTGATTGCTCATAGGGAAAGAGACTTTCTGCCTTAGTGGATAAAGCACGGATAGTGAAGAAGTTAAGCGGTGAGAGATGTAATCGGACAGAGGTCAGAATAAGAATAAGAGGAACTTTGGGTCTTCAGGGTCATCCGGGAATTTTCAAAAGAAACCTATAGTTGATGGGCCGCGAGGTCAACAGGTTGCTACGGGAGGACAGTACCGTACTTGTGCACATTGTGGAAAGATGCACCTGGGAGAATGTTGGAAAAAGATAGGGGGATGTTTTAAGTGTGGGTCTAAGGACCATAAGATTAAGGATTGTCCGATGGATACAGATAAGAACCGTCCAGCAGGTCAGGGTTATAATCATGCTAGCAGAGGTGGACAGCAGCCGATGAGGGGCCATGGTCTGAATGGAAGAGGTAATGGTTCTGGTAGAGGTCACGGGACCCCAAGCAGAGGTAGTGGTAGCATCGAGGCAAGACAGCCAGGTCTGGTGTATACGGTTCATCGGAGGGAAGATAGTGACGCACCTGATGTTAAAACGGGTACATTCCTTATTTCTGGGTTGCCCTTTATTACTTTGATAGATATAGGGTCAACTCATTCATACATCGCTAGTGAAGTATCTAGAACTCTGCATGTGACTTCTGAGACTGTACCTAGGAAGATGATCGATTTAGTCCTTTAGATGATCGTAGTAGTAGATAAGCTCTTTAAAGAAGTACCTTTAGAAGTTCAAGGGACGTAGTTTTTGGTTGACTTAATGGAATTGCCATTCGGGGAATTTGACCTGATCTTAGGCATGGACTGGCTAGTGAAATACCGTGCAAATGTAGATTGTGCTGCTATGTGGATGTCATTAAGAACTATTGATGACAAAGAAGTTGTGGTGATGGGCGAGAGAAGAAATTACTTATCAAATGTAGTATCTGCCCTTAAGGCAGAAAAGATGGTTAGAAAGGGATGTGTAGCTTTTCTTATGTTGGTCAGTGCCTTGGAGGCTAAGGAAGCAACTGTTGAAGAGGTCAAGACGGTGAAAGAATTCGTGGATGTCTTTTCGGAAGAACTTCCAAGATTGCCTCCTGATCGGGAGGTGAAATTTTGGATTGACTTGTTGCCTGGTATGGCTCTAGTATCTATCGCTCCGTACAGAATGGCACCAAAGGGCTGGTTGAGCTTAAGGCTCAGATTCAAGAGTTGCTTGATCGTGGGTTTATCCGACCCAGTGTGTCTCCATGGGGAGCACCGGTCTTGTTCGTAAAGAAGAAGGACGGGATGATGCGGTTGCGCATAGATTATCGACAGTTGAATAAGCTGACCATCAAGAATAAGTATCTGTTTCCGAGGATAGACGACTTGTTCGATCAGCTTGAGGGAGCTGCGGTATTCTCAAAGATATATCTAAGGTCGGGGTATCATCAGCTTAAGGTGAAAGAAGCGGATATCCATAAGACAGCTTTTCGAACAAGATACGGGCATTATGAATTTTTAGTAATGCCGTTCGGATTGAAGAATGCCCCAGCTGCGTTCATGGATATGATGAATCGGGTTTTTCAACCCTACTTGGATCAGTTCGTCGTGGTGTTCATAGATGACATCCTAGTGTATTCTGAGTCGGAGATAGAGCATGATGAGCATCTCCGGATAGTGTTGCAAGTGTTAAGAGAGAAGAAGCTTTATCCCAAATTCAGCAACTGTGAATTTTGGCTGAAAGAAGTTGCGTTTTTAGGCTATGTGGTGTCTGCAGAAGGGATAAGGGTGGATCCTCGGAAGATTGAGGCAGTGTTAGAATGGAAACCACCTAAGTCTGTAGCTGAGATTCGCAGTTTCTTAGGATTAGCAGGCTACTACAGAAGATTTGTCAAAGGATCTTCATCGATAGCTGCACCTTTAACGAAATTGTTGAGAAAGGAGGTACCTTTCGTATGGGCAGATAAGCAGCAAGAGAGCTTTGAGAAGCTTAAGAGGGTTTTGACTGAAGCTCTGGTTTTGATTCAGCCTGAGGCAGGGAAGGATTTTGTGGTGTATTGCGATGCGTCTCACACAGGATTAGGATGTGTTCTGATGCAAGACGGGAAGGTAGTTGGTTATGTATCTCGGTAATTAAGGCCACACGAGGTTAACTATCCGACGCATGATTTGGAGTTGGCAGCGGTAGTCTTTACTCTTAAGGTATAGAGGCATTATTTATATGGGAAAATTCATGATATATACGGACCACAAGAGTCTGAAATATCTGCGACTCAAAAGGAGTTGAATTTGAGACAATGAAGGTGGGTGGAGTTGTTGAAAGACTATGATCGTTTCTATAGAGTACCACCCGGGCAAGGCGAATGTGGTGGCAGACACTTTAAGTCAGAAAGTGGTGTCAGATCTAAGGGCGATGTTTGCACATCTTAGTCTTTATGATGACGAAAGCTTGCTGGCAGAATTACAAGTAAAGGAGACGTGGTTGAGTCAAGTGAAAGAAAGACAGTTGGTAGACGATGATCTAAGTGCTAAGCTACGGCAAGTGCAGAGTGAGAAGTTGGAAGATTATGGTGTTAATAGTGACGGAGTGTTGTGTTTCAAAGGTAAGGTCTGTATGCCGAAGGATACAGAACTTAGGCGGAGAATTCTTCAGGAATTGCATAGTAGCCCTTATGCGATGCATCCTGAAGGTAGTAAGTTATACCGAGATTTACGAGATCAGTTTTGGTGGCCTAGTCTTAAGCGAGAAGTTACAGAATTCGTAGGGAAGTGCTTAACATGTTAGCAAGTCAAGACTAAACATCAAGTACTTTTGGGATTGCTTCAGCCGATAAAGATTCCGCAGTGGAATTGGGAGCGAATCACCATGGACTTTGTTAGTGGGCTTCCCCTTACGCCTACTAAGAAAGACTCGGTATGGGTGATAGTGGATCGATTGACTGAAATCTACACATTTCATCCCAAAGAAGGGTTGATTACTCTTTCGTAAATTGGCGAAGTTGTATGTGGTGAGATTGTGAGGTTGCATGGAGTGCTTGGTGTCGATTATTTTGGATAGGGATCGAGGTTTACGTCTCGATTTTGGAAAGCATTGCATCGGGCTTTGGGCACCAAGTTAGACTTCAATCGACATTTCATCCACAATGGACGGTCGATCTGAAATGAGTAATCCAAGTGTTAGAGGATATGTTAAGGGGACGTGTGATAGATTTCAGAGGAAGCTGGGAGGAGTTCTTACCTTCAGCGAAATTTGCGTACAATAACAATTACCAAGCCAGTATTCAGATGGCACTGTATGAAGCACTATATGGACGGAAGTGTCGCACTCCTACGTGTTGGACAGAATTAGGGGAACATCAAGTTTTGGGTCCAGAGATGGTGGCTAAATCCGAAGAAAAGGTTAAGGTAATCAGGGCTCAGTTAAAGGAAGCATCTGATAGGCAAAAGTCATACACAGATCTTAAGCGGAAGGAAATAGAGTTTGTTGTGGGAGATCAAGTATTTCTAAAAGTGTCGCCATGGAAGAAGGTAATGAGATTTGGTCGCAAAGAAAAGTTAAGTCCCAGGTTTATAGGACCTTATCGGGTTTTGAAGCGGGTTGGACCAGTGGCATATCAATTAGAGTTGCCGTTGGAGTTGAAGCAGATGCACGATGTGTTCCATGTTTCAATGCTACGTCGTTACCGGTCGGATCCATCTCATGTAGTGTCAGTTGAGAAAGTTGAGCTAAGTCCAGATTTGTCCTACGAGGAGGAGCCGATTCAGATTTTGGAACGGGATGTGAAGGTGTTACGGAGGAAGTCAGTTCCTCTCGTCAAAGTGTTATGGCGTAACCATGGATCGGAAGAAGCTTCGTGGGAGCCGGAGGAAGCAATGCAACAGCAATACTCTTACTTATTCTAGTCAGGTAATTTCGAGGTCGAAATTATTTTTAAGGAGGGTAGAACTGTAATATCCAGGATTTAGGGGTTATGAATTTTCACTTGAATGTGTGTAGTGGCATGTTGTGTGTTGTCTGCATGTGTTTTGGGGACTTCAGGAATTCTAGAATGTAGAAGAATGCCTTATAAAAATATTATATTTTTAGTCTTAAAGGGAGCTAAGCAAGATTGGCCTTAAGAAGAATTTGTATGAGGATTTAATCACAAGGAGAGATGGTAAGTGGCTTCAAGACATATGGAAATTTATGAGTAAATAGCTAACATAAAATGAGCTATTGGTAAGAAGGATATGATGCCACATGATGGACTTGAAGGGATGAGGTTTGAATCACTTAGTGTGTAAATTTTTATTTATTTTTTATTTTTGCATGCTTTCCTAAAGTGTCGGTCAAAGAGGTATTTATGGATAGGATGGACATTTTTTTTATGGCATAAAGGCTTAAGGTTATGGTAAGCATGAAATAAGGGATAGAATTGCTAGTTTATGGGGATAGAATTTCTTTAACTTTGGGAAAGTAGAGGATTACAAGGCATGTATCTAGGTGGATGTTTTGGAAATTATTTCATGGTCATTTTGACCATGAACATGGACAGTTTTATGGACTAGGGGGTGGCCAAAAGTTTGAAGGCTTTTGATGAGTTAGGAATTAGTTGTGCACATCTTTCTTTTAGTCATTTTGTGTCACAAAGCATTTCTCTCTAATATTCCTCCTCTTAGCCGAATGTATATTGGACAAAAGGTAAACCTTTTTCTTTTCTTTTGGTCATTTGAGTTTTTACCATTTCGGTTTTGAGTTGTCCTCCTTTCTCCAAATTATATCTTCTTTCTCTTCTCTTTGTGACCGAAAATACCAAAACATCAAAGACCATTTTCTTCTCTTTTTCCCTCATTGCCAAATGCACATTGCTTCTAAACTCACCTCTTTTCTTTTGAAAACCAAATCATCATCATCTCCTTCTTTCATTCTTTTATTTTCTTTTTTCTCTTCTCATTTACCATGTCAAGGCCGAAATCTTCCTCTCCTTATTTCACCATTGCCGCAACCTCTTCAACCCAAAACACCATCATTGCCGAATCTCCCTAAACTCTATTTCTTTTCTTTCTTATTTGTTAAGGCCGAATATCTCTTTGGATACCAAAACTTAATCGTATCAAGTCTCAACCTTTTCTCTTCATAATCTTCGTGACTCGTTAGAAAAAATTGAATCGAAGTGTTAAGGTAAGGGTTTTATATTACTTGTTATATCATTTTAGATGGTATACTAATTGATTTCGTTTTAGGGACTCTATCGCTGATTATTATTTTTCCGTGAACGTAAGATTTTGGGGCAAACAAAATAGGTTCAAAAAGAGCGGTAAGGAGTGTTTGGAAGAGGGTGGTTCGCTATACCTCAAATTTCAAACGAAGGGTCAGACGGGGATCGAGACTTTCCACCGGGTTGTGGACCCTCTACCAACAAAGATCGATTATTTGAAGTCGACGCACACCCGAGCCATTGTTTGTTCGTGGTTCTTCATCGGGTTATGAACCATCAATCGGAGAGAAATCGCATATAATTGTGGTTCGAGATTAGGGTAAGGATTTAGAATACTTATCAATTATATAGTTTTATAAGTATTAGTGTTCTAATCAAGTGTGATAAATATTTAGGTATTGACGAGCCGGAAAGTATAGTTCTCACTGTTATAAGGTATGTAACACTACACTAAATTTCTATTAGATCGATAATATTAATGATTTGTATGTGTTAAGAAAAATATGTAAGATAATGGTTGCGGGTACCATTCAGTGGTTCATGGTATTCAAGTATGTTTACCCCTAATACTTCGTTAATAATGCTATAAGCATGAATATGAAATGTGTATGATTCTGTTATGATTTTGGGGGTATATTGCATGATAACGAAATAATATGTATGTGCATGGGCATATGGGTGATTTTGATAAAGGGGAAGTGTTCCGGTGGTTTTTACCACATAATCCGGTGACGTTGGTCACATATATGAATCCGGTGACTTCGATCACATATTATGAATCTGGTGACTTTGTCACAATTATCCAGTGGCCATGCCACAATTTATAAGGGCGATGTGTAGTTGACTGCAGCGACTACCTTCGATGGTGTGTAGCAGATGGAGGGTCGATTTAGTAACCCCCACGGTGTGATTGTTAGGTACGGGTGGTGTGTAGCGGATGGATATTTAGGTGGGCTCGAGATTGCATTTCATTTTTATATGTACATGTGATTTAATCGGTTTTAATATGATTTGCTATTTTATGGGCTTATGACTAAATGTGATTTAAATGGGCTTTAATGTTATGATCGGTTGGGTTTTTAGTGTAATGTTACACATTGAGTCTGTTGACTCACCCTTTATGGGATATATTTTCAGGTGACGCTTAGCGTGATGGATCGGGTCAGCGAGGACTACGTGGTGGTCATTGCTCAACTCAGTATCTCGGATTTTCTTTTAATTAAACCTACTATATTTTCTTTTACTATTTAGGACTTTATTTTGGGTTATGTTTTTTTAATAAGGCCACTATAAACTGTTTTATTTTTACGTTTTTGATTTTTATCTGCTACGATCAAATATTTACTAAATAATTAAATGATTTCAAAAAAATAACTTAAACTGTTTTGACACCTAAACACCTATGGTTTTCACAATAATAATAAGTTTTAAATTTAGTTTTCTTTTAATTTATAATCTTTTTCATAAAGATAACGTTTTAATAAGATACAAACTTATTTAACAACACGATTTTTCAACGCGATCACTAAATAGATCTATTTTATACGAAACCATCACATTTTCTTATAAAACAAAACGAGATGTAATTGAAGTTTTACTCGAGGAACATATCAGATCCGGTCAGGGCTTGTTGGCCGGGTTTGGGGTGTTTCACTTATGTTTTGTTTTATCTTTTCTCTTGAGATTTTTTTATTCATTATGAACTAAACCCTTTATATACCTAAAGGGGATGAAACTTGGATGAATTTTGTTATTATTTTCTGAATTATATGATAAATACTTAGTTTGTTCTTAATTATGTTGCTTAATCCAAATCTGATGTGCTTAGGTGGAGGAGGAATAGACCCTGCTTAAGAGTAGATCTAGCATAATTAAGTGGAGTTGATCGAATGCCTAGAGATAGGGTTACGAGATTTTACCGGATTAGGGTGAAACCTAATATGGGAATCCATTGATCGATTTACTGCTATTCTAGGGGGTTATTATAAGTGAACGAGAGTTCCACTAATTAACCTAGGGTTAGACGTTATTCTCCTCGAGAGAGGGTTTAATATAGGTTAGGGAGTCCTACGGATCAAGCTAAGTAAATAAATCATATGATTTAGTAATAAGTAACAAGTGAAGTCTAGGTGGATTCTTCCTGAGGGTATCGTCGTAATCAATTGAGTTTCTTCAAGTTATTTCCCAATTCATTCTTTTTGTCTTTGCATCTTTAGTTTAGTAGTCGTTAAACTAGATTAAATCAACCGATCACTCCATATTTTAGGCTAAATAATAAAAAAAGTGAGTATTAGTACTTTTAGATCCTTTGGGTTCGATAATCTGGTCTTGCCTAAGCTATACTACTGGTCGATTGGTACACTTGCCTTTAAGTCATTGTCAGAGATAGTTTTCAGGTTTGATCATTCTATTTATAAATTTTAAAGCTCTGATTTCAGTGATCAAGGAGCCTATCAAAGTCTTGAGGAAATTGTTCTTGATATTGAGAAGATTCCAGCTTAAGCTCAATCTAACGAAATGTACCTTCAGGGCTAGGTCGAAGAAATTGTTAAAATTTGTAGTCAGTGAAAAGGGATCGAGATGACCCGGATAAAGTTAAGGCTATATAGAAGTTCAAGGTTTCCTAGGAAGACTAA
The DNA here is from genome assembly GCA_025506655.1 of Gossypium rotundifolium. Classification (NCBI taxonomy): domain Eukaryota; kingdom Viridiplantae; phylum Streptophyta; class Magnoliopsida; order Malvales; family Malvaceae; genus Gossypium; species Gossypium rotundifolium. The sequence goes on along the minus strand of CP106731.1, from coordinate 161,233,027 downwards.
ATTACATCGCCTGTTTCATTTCACAACTAATTGAGAAATGTGACTCCATATTCCGTCTCCTTAAGAAACACAATCCATGCATTTGGGATGAAAAGTGCCAGAAGACTTTCGATAAGGTCAAACATTACTTGTCCAATGCCTTAGTTACTAATGTCACCTAGCCCAAACAAGTCATTGATACTGTACTTTGCAGTATTTGGGAATTCGATGGGATACGTGTTCGACCAACACGATGAATCAAGAAGGAAAGAAAGAGCGATATACTATCTCAGTAAGAAATTCACTGAATATAAGACAAGATATTCGCTAATTGAGAAGTTGTGTTGTGCTTTGATCTAGACAACCCAGAGATTGAAATAGTACATGTTGTACCATACAACTTGGCTCATATCAAAAATGGACCCTCTAAAGTACATGATGGAGTCGACTGCTCTAAATGAAAGGATGGCTCGATGGTAAATTCTACTTTCCAAGTTTGATATAGTATATTTGAACCAGAAGGCAGTAAAAGGGAGTGTAATAGTAGATTTTTAGCCAGTAGAGCTCTAGAAGATTACGAGCCTTTGAAATTCCAATTTCCCAAATAAAGATCTGATGTATGTTGCAACCATTGAAGAAGGTGCTCAAGAAGAACATGCTTGGAAACCAAACTTTGATAGGGCCTCCAACACTATGGGTAACGGAATTAGGGCAGTCTTGGTATCCCCAAATGGAGATCATTATCCTTTTACTAGTAAATTGGATTTTGATTGTAGGAACAACATGGCAGAATACGAAACATGCATCATGGGCATCCGTGCATCCATAGAATGCAATATCAAAGTACTAGAGGTATATGGGGATTCTACATTAGTGATCTATCAACTCAAAGGTGAATGGGAGACGAGAGACCCCAAATTGATCAATTATTGAAGGCTGGTTCTTGAGTTAATTGAGGAGTTTGATGACATCACCTTATGCTACTTCCCATGAGATGAAAGCCAGGTGGCTGATGCCTTGGCTACTTTAGCTTCCATGATCAAAGTGAACAAACAAGAGGATGTAAAACCTTTCGAGATGAGTATTTATGAGGCTCCGACTCATTATTACAACATTAAGGAAGAAGAAAAGGACGATCACCTTTAGTACCACGATATACTGTGATATGTAAACAATCATGAATAACTTGATCAAGCGACCGAGAATGAAAAAAGGATGATGAAGAGATCGGCCAATGACTATGTCTTAGATGGAGAGATCCTATATAAAAGAAGAAATGATCAGGTGCTACTAAGATGTGTGGACGCCATTGAGGCCAAGAAGATTGTGAAAGATGTCTATGAGGGTGTCTGCAAACACATACTAAGGGTTTTACAATGGCTAGACAAATCATGAGATTTGGGTATTATTGGTTCACTATGGAAGGGGATTGTATCGGTTATGCCAAGAGATGCCATAAGAGCCAAATTTATGGAGACAAAATTCATATGCCTCTTTCACCTCTTCATGTTATGACTTCTCCATGGCCTTTCTCTATGTGGGGCATAGATTCCATCGGGTCAATTCACCAAAAGCTTCCAATGGGCATCGATTCATCTTTTTGGTCATCGAATACTTCACCAAGTGGGTAGAAGCCACTTCTTATACTAATGTCACGAAGTTGGTAGTTAGCAAATTCTTGAAGAAAGAGATCATATGTCGGTATGGAAAACCAGAAAGGATTATATTTGACAATGCACTAAATTTGAGCAACAACACGATATCAGAAATTTACAGTCAATTCAATATCAAACACCACAACTCGTCACCATATCGCCCAAAAATGAATGGTGTGGTGGAGGCAACCAATAAGAATATCAAGAAGATCATGGGGAAAATGACTGAGACTTATAAATATTAGCATGAGAAGTTACCATTTGCTATATATGCTTATCGAATGTCTGTCAGGACCTCCACTAGGGCAACACCTTTCTCTTTGGTTTATGGAATAGAGGCAATTTTGGCCATTGAAGTTGAGATTCCTTCTCTCCGAGTTTTGGAAAAATTGAAGTTGGATGAAGTAGAATGGATCCAATCTCGATATAATTAGCTAAACTTGATTGAAGAGAAAAGGTTGAAGACCATCCGTCATAGTCAGATGTACCAAAAGAAAATGATGTGAGCTTACAACAAAAAGGTTCATCCTAGAGAACTCCATGAGGGGGAGCTGGTATTGAAAAAGATCCTTCCCATACAAAAGAATTTTAGAGGAAAGTGGATGCCAAATTGGGAAGGACCTTATGTAGTAAAGAAGGTCTTTTTAAAGGAGCATTGATTTTGATCTAGATGGATGGCAAGAACTTGCCTAATCCTGTGAATTTAGATTCAGTCAAAACATACTTCACCTAAAAATTAAAAAAAAAAGGAGAGGCCAAGGTGAAAACTCGCAAAAGGGCACCTTGAGACCAAGGGGGTTTTGAATTGAAAACCAAGGAAAAGGGAATTCAAATTTTGATAAAAAAAATGGGGCATGTGGTAGTCTTGGTATCCATGAATTAACAAGGAGGAGGGATGCTACATCTTGGGGCATCAACAAAGTATTTTGGATCTCTGAAACACATATCAAGTTCAAAAGGGTCCTCGAGAAGTTAGTGTGAAGAAGCTCATACTATGATATATGGGGCACCTATTTTCATCTTATTCATTTTGTATTTTAGTATCATTTGCTATCCTTGATTAATTTATTCATTTCAAGCTTTGCTCCAAATAAAAATTCTTTTTGTCCATTGTGATAATCTTTTTCAAATTGAAACAACGATGAATGGACTGATAATATTCAAGTAAAAGGATTTCTGCATATTGCTCTAAAAGGTTTTCTAAATAGCACAAAGACCTAAAATAGGACCACTAGTCAGAACTAACCAAATTTAAGAGTTGGAAATTTTTGGGAATGAATAGTTTAAATTGTGATTATTTCTTCGAGTTTTCTTTAAAAGATACCAGCTAAACAAGAAGGTAGGGTAATGCATCGTGATAGAACCTTTGATGAATAACGAGCAATGTCAACCTAAGCATTAAAAGGGGATCATTCTCGAAAATGACATTTTGTATTCATGCAAACATCATTCATACACATCTAGTTAGGAGCATTTGATTCATTCTGATCATGACATCCTAATTGCTTGGCATAAATAGGCTCATGAAATAGATTCTACGGTCATGTTCCCCAGAGAATGGTGTAAAAAGATCAGAGAAAACATAAATCCTCTACCCCTGAAGTTGTAGTAGGATGGCTTAAAATTATTATGGTGAATCTTATCTCCCTGAAGTTGCAGTGGAGTAGATTGAAGCCACTAATCTTATCTTCTTGAAGTTGCAGTGGAGCAGATTGAAGATAGCAAATCTTATTTCCCTGAAGTTGCAGTGGAACAGATTAAAGCTAAAATTTACAAACCTTATCTCCCTGAAGTTGCAGTGGAGCAAATTGAAGATAGCAAATCTTATTTCCCTGAAGTTGCATTGGAACAGATTAAATCTAAAATTTACAAATCTTATCTCCCTGAAGTTGTAGTGGAGCAGATCAAAGATAGCAAATCTTATTTCCCTGAAGTTGTAATGGAATAGATTAAAGCTACAAGTCACAAACCTTATCTCCTTGAAATTGCAGTGGAACAGGTTAAAAATAACAAATCTTATCTCCCTAAAGTTGCATTGGAGTAGATTAAAGTTACAAATCCCATATCCCTGAAGTCCCAGTGGGATGAATTGAAGTTATTATGGCGAATATTATCTCCCTAAGGTTGCAATGGAGCATATTGAAGTCACGAACCTTATCTCCCTGAAGTTGCAGTGGAGCAAATTAAAAATAACAAATCTTATCTCCCTGAAGTTACAGTAGAGTAGATTGAAGTTACAAACCCTATACCCCGTAGTGAGTGGAGATTGAAGTTACAAACCCTTATACCCTTATCTCCCTGAAGTTACAGTAGAGTAGATTGAAGTTACAAACCCCATACCCCTGAAGTTGTAGTGGCACAGATTGAAGTTATTATGGTGAATCTTATCTCCCTGAGGTTGCTGTGGAGCAGATTGAAGTCACGAACCTTATCTCCCTGAAGTTACCTTATCTCCCCGGGTTATAGTAGAGTAGATTGAAGTTACAAATCCCATACCCTCGGAGTTGCAAAGGGAAAGTTAAAAATAACAAATCTTATCTCCCTAAAGTTACAGTGGAGTAGATTGAAGTTACAAATCTCATACCCCTGAAGTTGTAGTGGGATGGATTGAAGTTATTATGGTGAATCTTATCTCCCTAAGGTTGCAGTAGAATAGATTGAAGTCACGAACCTTATCTTCCTAAAGTTACAGTGGAGCAGGTTAAAAATAACAAATATTATCTCCCTGAAGTTATAGTGGAGTAGATTGAAGTTACAAATCCCATACCCCTGAAGTTGCAGTGGGACAATTGAAGCTATTATGGCGAATCTTATCTCCCTGAGGTTGCAGTGGAGAAGATTGAAGTCGCGAACTTTATCTCCCTGAAGTTGTGGAGCATATTGAAGATAGCGAATCTTATTTCCCTGAAGTTGTAGAAGAGTAGATCGAAGATAGAAAATCTTATTTCCCTGAAGTTGCAGTGGAACAGATTAAAGCTACAAATTACAAATCGTATCTACCTGAAGTTGCAGTGGAAATGATCAAAGCTACAAGTTATAAATCTTATCTCCCTGAAGCTGTAGTGGAGGAGATTGAGGATGCGAATCTTATATTTCTGAAGTTGCAGTGGAATAGATTAAAGCTAAAAGTCAAATCCTATACCTTTGAAGTTGCAGTAGGTCGGATCAAAATCTATCATGGAAATTCTTATCTCCCTAAAGTTGCAATGGAGCAGATTGAAGCCAGTAATATTATCTCCCTGAAGTTGCAATGGAGTAGATTGAAGATAGCAAATCTCATCTCTCTGAAGTTACAGTAGAGCAGATTAAAGCTACAAATCTCATCTCACTGGAGTTGCAGTGGGACAAAACTGAAGCCACTAATCTTATCTCCTTGAAGTCGCAGTAGGTTAGAATGAGGCTACTTGAAGAAGATGAGCACCAAGAAGTCAAGATTCAGCGAGATTGGGCAAAATTGGTCCTTCTTAAAAGTCTTTACTCCATTCTCATTACACAACAACGAGCAAAGAGGGGTAGCTGTAGTAGGCCCAATTTGCCCGGGCTTAAACAAAAATATAAAAAAAAAAAAACAAAAATGAATCCACAGTCTAATAACAAATAGCCCAAAATAAAAAAAAAAACCCTAATGGCCCAGTGGCACACAACCTAAACTAAATTCTCAATAAAACTAAAAACCCTAGCAGATGCTCTTTTTGAGCTGCCCAAGACACCTCGTCCCGAGGCTTGACGCACGTCTGCCGCCTTGCACCAAAACAACAAAAGCAACCCTTCTCTCATCGTCATTGACTCCACCACCCCTGCAAAAATGGAAAGAATAAAAAGACAAGAAGAAGATGAACAGTAGATATAATAAAAAAGAAATATGTAAATCGACTATAAAGGCCGAATTCAAGATGTATTTTTTTACACACAGAAAAACACACGAAAAAGTAATAAAAAAAAGAAGAAAAACATTAACAAAGGTGATTTTTTTCTTTTGATTTATTTTATTTTATTTATTATTATTTTTTTAATAAATAAGATTAAAAATAAAAGGGAGGTTTTCTTACCTGTCTTCGTCGGAGGAGAGAAGAAACCGAAAGATTTCCCGACCAAAGATCTGATTTTTACTAGCTTTTTCAATGATTTTCACCTCAAAACGGGGTTCCTAAGAAAAAGTGGATCAAAAGGGTGTTTTCGGGTGATTTTCGACCATCGAAGACGATGGTCGTCGTCGGCAACAATCGGTGGCATGGCAATGGCTCCAAAGGGCGGGACCCAAACCAGTTTCAAAGAAAAAAAAGTAACAAAAAAGAAAATTTTTGTAACACCCAAAACCCGGCCCAAACACTACAACCGAATATGGCGTGCCACAGAAAAGAAAACATTTGGAAACCGATTTGTTTTAGAAAAAAAACCGTTGTAAGATTTTTGAGAAAATGTCGATGTATTTGTATCGTGTAAAACATGTTGAAACTTGGTTTGGAGAACCTTAGTTGTCATACTGTTACTCCGTATTAATTACTTAGTCTTTGTATACAAAAAAAAAAAAAACAAGTATTTATTTAGCTTTTGAAAACATCCATTTCATAGCTTAATCAACATATTAAATAGAAACTTTAAAATCAACTAAATAAAAGAAACCAACTAAAACTTAAGTGGCCTTATTACAGAACTGAAAACCAAAATTTATAAAAATAGCTAAGTCTGAATGGAAAACTTTGAAATAAACCAAATGTTGTGCATGGCCACCTCGAGTCCACTCCGGCTCTATATCCACGATCTAGGTCTGATCTGCAAAATGTAATGGAAGGGGTGAGTCATCTAGACTCAGTGTACAAATCCCCATCCCAACAGAAGTTATGATCTTACACAAATTCATACACTAATATGCAAGTCATGTAACCCATCCAACCTAAGCATCCATCCGGGTCTTCCAAATCTACCCCTTTTGGTACCAAACCACTGGTGGTGCCAAACCACTGGTAACCGAAGTTACAAAAATATCATATGTGGTACCAAACCACTGGTAACCAAAGTTACAAAAATATCATATGTGGTACCAAACCACTGGTGGTGCCAAACCACCGAGACTTAGTCACAATTTTTAATATGTGGGGCCAACCCAATCGTGTGATACCAAATCATCACGACACCGATAAATCATACCCCTTCTCTCATCACCCATAACACATATTTATGGTAACAATATCAATATGATCATGCTTAACATACGAAAATCATGCTCTCATAGATCACAATCAACGCGAGAAATAGTAACAACTTACCCGACATCCTCGCTTTTACCCACAATGGTAATTTAGCAACCATTGCCATCATTCTAGCTTTTAACAACACACAACATTTACATATTAAGTATAGAAAGTGTGTAAGAGTTACACCCCTAGTTTTCGTACTAACGTTTTTACTGCTTTTACGCTACTGTCACTCGACACTATCACTATCGGCCTACGATCTACTTCCGATGTTGGCCCACACTCCAAAGGCCAATCTCGCACTCCCGATACTGATCATTTCTTGTACTTTGGCATTGGGTTTACAGATCCAACCCTTACTGCTTGACTGTTAATATTGTCCATGATAACTCCTTGGTCACTAAACCAATCAATGCGATGAGATCTAATAAATAAACGCAGTGTTTAAATGAAACCCTTACCTAGCTTTCGGATCCCGAAAGTCTTTACGAAAACGTCACCACCAACCCACCTACATTCACCAACAACCATATATTAAATCAATCCATGAATCGCAACCAATTGAGTACCATAACACATTTGGCCAAAGGAAAGGACAAGAAAGGCCATTCTACCGAACCTACCACCACCTACCTTCGACTTTTCACCAAATCAAGACCTCTAACTATAGAAAGACAGATTCAACTTCAGGCGGGAGAGTGAAATTGACAGGGCTTTGGAGCAAACAATTGATTAGAACTTGATAAAAATAGAGAAATCGCAGAGAAGCAAAATCCCGAAACTCACCAGATTAAAGAGGAGTATTAGGCTTATGGTGCACCTTCGGGAAAAAGAACCCACTCTTGTAGATTCGGCTATGGAGGAAAATGATGGGGACCAAGGTATTCGGCTTTGAAAGAAAAGACTGAAGAGAAAAAGAAAGTGTTGGACAGTGGCGGCAAAGAAAATTTGAGACAATAGGAGGAGAGGATTTTCGGCTAGCAGAGTAGGTGAGAAAGATTAGGAAAGAAAAAGATGAAAGAAAGATGAACACTTTGGCTTACAAAATTTGGCTACACATGCACACACCTCAGAGTTCGAGTTTCGGCCAACTCTCCCCTCTCCTAATAGCCTTTATCCCTTATCTCATCCATCTATTATCACATCCCTTATCTTACCTTTAGAAGAGCCCACCTTAAAACCACCTCTTCCCCCTTAATTATCAGCTTTTAACACTTAAAATTAAAGAAATAAAGCTCCTAAAATGCAGCCTCTATGCCATCCACCCCTTCCCCCTTGAAGTGCCGAAATTTGACCCATCAATCTGGGCCCCAAGTGGCCACACCAGGCCCAAACTCCTCCCCTTTGTGACGCCACACTCATGTCCACTTAAAGCACCTCTAAATTTTGGGCCACAAGCCCAGCTTGCTACTAAACATAATAATTTACAAATAAATTACTACCAGCACTATTTTTAATCAATTTAACCCAGATTTAAGCACAACCCTGAGCCCAATACACACCTCAAAGCCTTTAACCTACTAACTTATCCATGCAACATACCAAAAGCACAGACCCACCAAAATCAGGATATTATAATTTTTTTAAACTGATTTAAAATGAATTTTTTTTAAAAGATTCTTTTACTTATATAAGCCCCCAAAATTGCATCGTTTTGGGTTTCTGCTTTAGATGCCAAAATGGCGTCGTTTTGAATCCGACTCGCCAACCCGACCGGACTCGACCCTAGCAAGATCCGCGTGTTTTTTAAGGGGGTCTAATTACTGTTTTGGCCATTTTGCATTTTTTCTACTCTTCAATTTAGTCCAGTTTATTTTTATTTGTTTTAATTTTCGCCCCATAATTTCAATCCCTGTGCAAGTTAGTCCCCTGACCCATTGTGAACTCCTTTGGGAGTGACAAGTGTTAATATAAGGGGATAATTGACATTTAACCCCTAAATGTTTTATCTTATTTTAATTTAATCCTTTAGGTTCTTTTTCTTTATAATTTAGACTTTTAGTTTTTTATCTTTTAAATTTAGTCCTTTATTCCCTTTTCTTTATTTATTTTGTGATTTATGCTTCAATTTTCTATTCAATTTCAATTTAATCCTTTATTTGGTTAATTTTGCCTCTTTATTTATTATATTATTTATCTTAGTATTTAAAATTTATGTTATTTGTTTTTTCCTCTATTTATACATTCTATTTTATGTTATCCTTGTTACTATTATTTTATTTACTCATATTAGTATTATGATAATAATTACGATATGATTAGCATTATTATTATTATAAACCGATATTCTTATTACTATTATAGTTGGATTATTATTATTTACCAACGTGTTTCTTTTATTTTATTTTTATTATTTTTAATTTTTAAATTTTAATTTTCTCACTTTTTTTTTTTTGCTTATTATCCTAATACCGTCATTTCATTTTGAATGGCTCTCCATTATCCCTTGTAAGATGTGCATCTAATCAATCATGATACATTGGTCTCATTGTTCTATAAGCTAGTTTCTTCGGTTTCGTGAAGCATGGTTGTCTAGTAAACCGTAATCATGATGCTTATAGGTATATTTAACTTTTGCATCGATGATTGTAACCTCTGATTTCTTGCCTTCACATTGGTGAGTAGCTACTGATGGAATCTAAATCGACATAGGTCTTTGTGCTCGAGGATTCTGGTTTGCTAGTAGTCCTTTTTATCCATTAACTCCAAAATTCTACTGATATGCTCTTGATTTTCCACAAAGTTAGCAACCATTTAAGAACTACTATTTTTTAACTCCATAATGTTTTTTTTATTCAAACTGGACATAATGAGGGTGTTTTTGCAAGTGGCGTGCACCTTACAACTACTTTTCGAGTGTCTTATTCCTTACAGTAAGGAGAAGCAAAGGATTGAAAAATATTTCCTAAGATATATATATATATATATAGGTTTAATATTGAACCATTTGGAAATACAGAACTACCTACAAATGAATTGTAGTCACTTTCTCACAATGGTTATATTTATTGAAATGCTTTATTCGTAGATGCAGCCATTTAACCATCCACAACTTCTGGTTCATGCACTGCCATGTTTTGATATTTTTGGCATTACATTTAACAATGCTAGGCAGTGGTATAGCACTTTTGTTGACCTACAGATGCTAACATATATGATCGTAGCTCAAGTACAAAGTTCTTGGAAGCTTCCATCGCTACTGGCTTTAACAATAAGTTCAGTAAACTTGGCATTAGATCATTTTATTTTGCTATCACTATCCCATGGATCATATTACAATGTATTTAGCATTTTTTATTTTTCCCAAAAAAAATGTATATCGTTTTATAAGTTACGTTCGTTTTATGTAATGCATAATAAATATTTAAAACCGAGGCAATGCTCATTATTTTTGGGATTTGAGGAGTTGTGCTCCTAACTTACGGAGTATGGAATCTTTCTCAAACCAATGTAATTGATCGTGTGTCGAGTCTTAAAAATTTATATAATGAATGATCTAGCCTAAAAACTAACTGTGACAACTACTTGAGGCAAGCGCACCTATCAAAAAGTAGTATAGTTTAGTGGCAAGAGCAGATTGTCAAACCCAAAAGAACCAAAAGTACTAATACTAACTTTCTTTTTATTATTTAACCTAAGAATTAAAGGAATTGTTGTTTAATCTAAAATAAACTAACTACTAAGCTAAAAATGCTAAGACACAGAGAAGGAATTAGGGAAATACTTGTGGGAAAAACCAATTGATTGAGATAATACCCGAGGAAGAATTCACCTAGACTTCACTTGTTATTTAACTCTGAACCAGACAATTTATTCACTTGACTTGATCCGTAGGATTCCCTAATTTATATTAATACCTCTCTCGAGGCTACAAACGTCTAACCCTAGGTTGATTAATTGAAATTTCTTTCTAATTAAAACTCCTAGAATTGCCTTAAATCGATCTATGGACTCCCATAATAGGTTTGGCCCTAATCCGGCAGATTTTCGTCATCCTATCTCTAGGGTTGCGATCAACTCCGTTTAATTATGCTAGATCTACTCCTAAATAGGGAATATTCCTCCTCTGCCTAAAAGCATAAATACTTGAATCAATATCATGAAATATCAAAGGAAGAATTAAGAACACATAGTTAAGAACAAATCAAGTATTTATCATATAGTTCAGAAAACAATAACAAGATTCATTTTAGGTTTCATCCCCCTCAGGTATTTGATGGGTTTAGTTCATAATCATAAAAGAATACATCTCAGAAGAAAATATAAAACAAAACATAAGAAAAACCTAAAACCCCCTGAAGGAAATTGAAGGGAAGATCCTCCGTCTTGAGTATGATTCCGGCTTCTTGAGATGAATCAACTGGCTTTCTTCGAGTGAATCCCACAATTCTAGCCCCTTGGATTGGCCCCTTGGCCTAGCTGAACCGCCCCTTTTAGGTTGGCCTCTAGGGTGTTTATATAGGCTTTTGGAATGTCTTTCTTTGCCTCTAAGTACCCTAATCTGAATGAAACTCTTCTTTGCTACAGCAGGGGCACGCCCGTGTGATTCGGGGGCAGGCCGTGTTGATTTCATATTTTGGCCCATTTTCTCCTTTTTTGGCTCGTTTCTCGTTCTTTTTAACCTTCGGTGCTCTCTTAAGTATAAAACATGAAATTAAAGGATTAGGAGTACCAAATTCCACAATTCAGGGAATAAATCATCCAAAAGTATGCTAAATATGGGATTAAAATATGAACATATTACGATTTATCAAATACCCCCACACTTAAGCTTTTTCTTGTCCTTAAACAAAAATTCTCAACTCACAATTAAAATGAACTTCCTCAATTCATAATATTCATCGATAATGTTTCATCATAATTCATAGATAATTTATACGTGGATAATTTAACTCAAAGAGTCCTAAAGATTCAAACAATTAAAGTCATAGTTTTTGTAGCATGAAAAATATAGTTGTAACATCCTCAATTAGGGGTTAATTGTAATTTAATTAATTTCCCATGTGTGCTTAAAGAAATAAATAGTATGATTTTATTTGGCGTGTTTTAGGGTCTAAAAATAACCCGAGCTAGGCGACCTGAATTAAAATTTCTTCCTAAGTGTTTTAAAGAAGGAGCTAGGTGAGAAAGGGCTAAGGGAAATTTGGGCAAATTATGACACAAGAATGGTTACTGAGCGGTGGGTAGGTAGCGTGTGGTTGGCAAGGAGGTCTTGGGTTCGATCCGTGGAAGTAACAAGGGATATTTTTTTTTCTTTTGGGGCGTTAAAGGAAGGGCCCAAGTAAGGAAGGCCTTAAAGAATTTTGGGCAAGGATCGGACATGAAAGTCAAGGAGGTGGAGTGGCTTGGGCGCCACTTAAAGGGGCTTTAGTTAAGGTCTCGGGTTCGAGACATGTAAGACGCAAGAGTGTTATTTTTTGGGCTTTTTGCGTTAAAGGCAAGAGGGCCAAGAAGAAGGCTTATAATTAAAAGGTAAGGGCTCATGACATGAAAGTCTAAGGGAAAAGTGGCAAAGTGCGTTGGAGGAGAGGGTCGCATGAGGTCATTGGTTCGAATCAAAGAAGCGACACCTTGGTTTTATTTTTTCTTCTCTTTTCTTTGTTGGCGTGAAGGAGGGATGTTGGCGACTTATAGGACTCTTAATTGATAAGAGATAATGCTTATTTTTTTGCTTAATTTCTTTGGAAGGGGAGTAATTAGTGGTTTATTTGCTTTTAATTTGTTCAAGAAAGATTAGGAGATAGATGGAAGATAAAACCTTGCATTATCTTGGATAATTCAAAATTGGAATTATCACAAAAACAAGGTGTTTGCTGATTTGAGGACTCTTTGGGGGCTATCTATAATCAGTTTGTATAGCAAAGAAGTGCCAAAAAGTTCAACCAAAACTATTTTCTTCTCCCCAAATTTGCTGCTGTCGAATTCTCCATTGTTCATAGCCAAAATTATTCAAAACTTCCACTTTTCTTGCTTTCTTTTAGCGAATATACCCCCTCTTTAAGAGAAAATTTCCACTTCTCTTGTTCTTCTTAAATCGAAAATACTTCTTCTTCTTTTAATTTTGTCTTGGTCAAACCACTCCAACCTTTGCCCAAAACCCTTCAAAATTTCCTTCTTTTCTTTCCCTAGTAGTTTAACCTATCTCTAAAATTCCAGCCCTCCATTTGAGTTTGGCGAATCTCCTTAAGGAAAAGGATCTTGTTTTGGTTCCTTTCTCTTCATTGAAGATAGCCAAACCCTCTCACAACATTAAGAGGTCTTGCCAAATTTTCAATAAGTGTGGTAAGGGTAATCATCTCTTCGAATTAAAGTTATGGCCTATGATTCTTACTAATACGATTAAAGCGATTGTAGGAAGCCATAGCAATTAAAGGAAACTTTGGGATTTATTCTCCTAAGGTAAGTGGTGGTAAGGATCTACTTTAATAGACTATATTTTAGTGTTGAAAAGTCAAGGCTACTAATATGTATGGGTGCCGATTGTAGGGAAGTGAAAGCATTTACATATCGTGAGGTGGTTAGTGTTCAAAGGGCGTGTAGGTAAGGTTTGGGTTCGTGTGAAACCCTTTGGTACAATCTTGGTTTGGCCGAATAGGCCATTAGTACTAACAGTGATGATTGGTCGATTATAGGGTCAAGATCTAGCATTGCGATTAGATCTTCATGATCTAAGAATTTCGGTAGAAACATGTGTGTAAGATCTCAATACACACTTTATTAATTTCATGACTTTATTGTTTGCCCTTAATCCTTTGGTTGTGATTAGCTTGTGGCATAGTCATGGTTTTCGAGTAAGTCCCCTAACTTGTGACTTTTGATATATGATTTGCATGCTATCACATGATATTAAATGCTATGACATGATATATGAAAATTGATATAAAAGCATGTGATGGTGGGATTGATGAGAGGAGGGATGAATTATGGGTATCGTCGGTGGTTTTGACCACAAGATGGGTTGGCCCCATCGATTATTTGTGACCTATGGTCATCGATGGTTTTGACCACATCGATTGATTATTTGCGACTAAGTCCCGGTGGTTTGGTACCACCAGTGGTTTTGAACACACTTGATTATTTGTGACCTATGGTCATCAGTGGTTTTGACCACACGATGGGTTGGCCTCATCATTTAGTTTGTGAGTCTAAGTCATCAGTGGTTTTGACCACACGGGGTAGTTAAGGAGTATGGATGGTTAGGTTGGGTTGCATATTTTCATGTTAATTGATATCTTGTGTATGAGTGCTTTTCCGGGTGGGGGATTTACACACTGAGTCTTGGTGACTCACCCCTTTCCCTTAACATTTTGCAGATGAGCAGATCGCGGAGATGGAGCCGGAGAGGACTCGAGGCGGCCATACTTGTTTGTCATATTTGGAACTTGTTTAATTCAGTTTTAGTTATTTATTTTCTAACTTTTATTTTGGGATTGTAATAAGGCCGCTATTATTATTGTTGGATGTTTATTTTATTGCTTTATTTTACTCATACAAATGGAATTTCATAATTATTAATTGAACCGGTTAAAAGTAATTTTTTTTTTAAAACTAAGTAACTACTATGAGTTTTCAAGGAAGTTACCATCGGGTAACAAAATTTACCAAGTCCCCAATAACTCGAGACGATTTTAAATTGCTACATGATCAAATGTTTCAAAAGGGCTTCTCATTATTGTATTTATAAAAGCCCAACTAAGTTTTCAAACCCGTTTTAGTACCTTAGCCAAATTTTACTAAGTTCTCACCAAACTTTCAAAATGACTCAAAATATTTTACCCCGTGACATACCAAATCCGTCGGGACTCATGGGTAGGGTTTGGGGTGTTACATTTTGATATCGAGCAGGTTCAAAACTTCACCAAATGGCCCAAGGCCCAAAATGTTTGGCTTTTGGATAGTAGACCTTATTATGAAGTTTTGAGGAACTGTTTTGGCTTGAACGACATGGCATCGAGTCTCCGGCACCTATCCGCCTAGGTAAGTACTTCTATCCATTTTTGTGAATTCTTTTGATGAGGGGTAGAAGGGCAATTAGGAACGTAGACTATTAGAGTAAAAGCTGTTGAACCCTAGGTTAGCATACCCCAACAAACATACATAAGATTTAATAATTACCTAAACAAACCACGTGAGTTGTCAATGAGCAAAAGATGTGGCAATCGTTATATGCATGTCTAGGATTGGATTAGGTTGGGAGCACAGTATTTAGCAGGTCCTCGTGACTCACCTCCTACTCACTTGAATCCTACACGGTGCATAGTAACAGTTCATCCTAGTTGAGATGACGTACCCACAGGCTGAACATAATAACTAAAACCCGAAAGGGACTAGCAGTTTTGTTTTTGAAATAATTAAAACTTTAGTTTTAGAAAAAAAAAGAGACCAAAATACCCCTGGTTTGTAAATTACCAAAATACCCTCTATATGAAATTTTTCAAATAGAAATTTTCAAAGTATCATTCTTTTGTGAAATCACTTAGAACCCAATTTTTGGAAATCATTTTGTGAAAATTCCCTGATTATGTGAGAAATTACTAAAATACCCTTAGGGGTAAAATTACAAAAACGCTCTTGATTTATGATATTCCTAAAATACCCACAGTTTAATCAAAATTTCATCACATAAAAAGTGCTCAAAAACCTTAAATTGCAAAAACGTCAAAATTTTAGAAATTACAAAATTGCCCCAACCTACAAAATTACGTAATACCCACAACTTTCAACATTTTGCAACATCACTAATTTGGAAAATACAATTATCAAAAAGAGCCCTCAAAGCTTTACAACTTTTGAAATATCCCTAATTTGATAAATTTTACAAATTTACCCTAATTTGTGGAAAATTACCAAAATGCCCCTAAACTTTAAAATTACCCAAATACCCCCAGATTTCAAAAATTTTTCAAAATACACCGAAAATTTAAGAGTTTCAAAATTCTTTTTGACAAGATCATCCGAAAATTTTATTTTTGAAAAATTATGAAAATACCCCTGTAGGACAAATTACGATAATACCCCTGGGTAGTGGAAAAACAATCACAACGAAACTACAACGTCTCTCTGGAATGAATGAATGAAAGACTGTGTGCTTGTTGAATATGAAAGAACCACTTCTAAAACTCCTATCATAAAATTTCTTCGCGGATAACCAAGTGAAATACTAATGCATAAAATTCTTAAACAGATAAACGCGATTGTTAGAATGAGTTCAAGGGGTCGTGGACATCCGCCGAGTGGCCGTGGTAGAGGTATGATGACCCTGTCGGAGCCCGCGAGGTCTGGTCATGGGTCCGAAAATAAGATCTTTGGATCTGCATGAGACCGAGTTCCAAGATCGACGAGGTAATAACGATGTTGTGTCACAAGCTGTATTAAGGATATTGGAATGGGTAGCTGAGGCTGGCGCGGCTACAAGAACCCGTAAATCTGTGGCTGAACAACTCAAGACTATGCAGCGAAGTATTCGAGAGGAGTGTCCGGAGTGGTGCCCAGTCTTGTGAGTATTGGCTAAAATCCTTGAAAGGATTATGGGTGACTTAGATTTCACGGTGAGGAGAAGTTAAAGGTATCATCTCTTTGCTTCGGATGAGTCATATCGGTGGTGGCTCACTTGTAAGGGATGGAGCCGTGGCGAAAAATCTTACTTGGGAATTCTTGAGGATGCCTACGGAAGAAATACATCGGTACTAGCTACGTAGATCTTGTTGATGAAGCTTTCTGAACTGGTTCGAGGAAATAAAACAGTGGCTAAGTATGAGGCCGAGTTCCTCCGATTGAGTAGATATGCTCGTGGTATTGTGGGTCTTGAGCATGAGCAGCCGTGTCGGGGTTTGAAGATGGCACGAGAGATGAGCTGAGAATGATGATAGCTCCACAATAGGAAAGGGAGTTTGCTGTCCTAGTGGAGAAATTTAAGGTTGCTGAAGGGGTAAGGCAGTCTGTTAGACGGAACCAGGATAGAAATTGGAATAAGAGGAGCTCCGGACCTTCAAGGTTTTCGGGTAATCAGCAAAAGAGGACAAGGTTTGGTGGGTCGATCAAGTCTGCTGAGCTTCTTCTTCTTTGCTAATTCTCAATGGCCGCCACGGTGTAATCGGTGTGGAAAGTCTCACAAGGGAGAGTGTTGGAATGGTAATCGTGGATGCTTCGAATGTGGGTCTATGGAGCATCGTGTTAGAGATGTCAAGAAGAAGCGGTTAAGTTTGAGATCGAGGTCGTCGATCGTACCACCGAATAGAAGGATAATCGGCAGACCACGGAGAGGTCGTGGTGCGGTAAATAAGGTAATGGTCTTTGGCGAGAGTTGTGGGGCACGAGAGGAAATACCGGTGGTCTTGAGGCTAGACAACTGGTTTGGTCTATGTCACGAGGCGTCAAGAGGAGGTGGCGACGGACGTCATAACCAGTATGTTCTTGATCTTTGGTGTGCCTTATAATACATTGATTGACATTGGCTCAACCCACTCAGATATTGCTAGTAGCGTGGTGGAAACTTTGCACCTAGACTACGAACTTAGTTCTAGGAAGATGGTATACTAAGCCCCCAGGTCACTCTGTAGAAGTAAGTAGACTCTATAGGACGTACCCTAGAACTCCAAGGGTCGTATTCTTGGCTGATTTGATGGAACTACCATTACGGGAGTTCGACCTAATTCTCGGAATGGATTAGCTAGTTAAGTATCAGGCTAGCTTGGATTGCGCGGCTAAGCGCATGGTGCTAAAGATCGAGGAGGGTGATGAGGTGGTGATGATAGGTAAAAGGAGGAATTACCTATCTAACTTGGTTTCGGCATTAAAGGCGGAAAGAATGGTGAAGAAGGGTTGTGAGGCTTATGTGGTGCATGTCTGTGCCTTGGAAGCTAAGGATGTTACTGTGGGAGAAGTCCGGACCGTAAGGGATTATGCTAATATGTTTCCAGAGGAACTTCTGGGTCTACCTCCGGACTGTGAGGTTGAATTTGGAATAGACCTGTTACCCAGAACCGCTCTAGTATCTATAGCTCCGTATCGGATGACGCCAAAAGAATTGGTAGAGTTGAAGGTACAGATTCAGGAATTGTTGGATAGAGGGTTCATCCGACCAAGTGTATCACCGTGGGGAGCTCCTGTGCTTTTTGTCAAAAAGAAGGGTGGAACAATGAGGATGTGTATCGA
Source organism: Gossypium rotundifolium (assembly GCA_025506655.1). Taxonomy (NCBI): domain Eukaryota; kingdom Viridiplantae; phylum Streptophyta; class Magnoliopsida; order Malvales; family Malvaceae; genus Gossypium; species Gossypium rotundifolium. The sequence continues at coordinate 161,215,044 of CP106731.1, read as the reverse complement.
CTATCGGCAGTTGAACAAGTTGACTATAAAGAACCGGTACCCTTTGCCCAGGATTGATGATCTGTTCGATCAACTTAAAGGGGCATCGATGTTCTCTAAGATTGACCTTAGGTCAAGGTACCATCAGCTTAAGGTGAAGGAGGCTGATGTTCATAAAACGACATTCCGTTTCGGTATGGACACTTCAAGTTTACAGTAACGCCTTTTGTCCTCGCAGCGAATGCACCGGCGTTTATAGACATGATGAACTGGGTTTTCCAACCCTATCTAGATCGGTTCGTCGTGGTCTTCATAGACGACATTTTGATGTACTCGAAGTCAGAAGAGGAGCATGACGTACATCTTCATGTGGTTCTACAAGTTCTAAAGGAGAAGCAGTTGTACGCCAAATTCAGCAAATGTGAGTTTTGGCTCAAGGAGGTAACTTTTCTAGGGCACGTAGTTTCAGCTGAGGGCATTAGGGTGGATCCCCATAACATTGAGGCGGTGTTGGAGTGGAAGCCACCAAAGTCAATTCTGAAAATTGAGTTTTCTGGGTTGGTGGATATTATAGAAGATTCGTGGAGAATTTCTCCTTGATTGCGATGCCATTGGCTAAGCTCTTGAGAAAGGAGTTACATTTGTGTGGTCAGAAAGCAACAGAGAGTTTTGATGAGTGAAGAGGATTACGAAAGCACCGATTTTAATTGACTGGTAGGGAAGGAGTTCATCGTGTCTTGTGATGCATCGATATCGGGACTAGGGTGTGTCTTGATACAAGAAGGAAAGGTGGTTGCTTATCGTCATGACAGTTGAGGCCTCACAAAGCCAATTATCCACACACGATCTGGAATTGGGTGCATGTGGTGCTTCGCCTTGAAAATTTGGAGGCACTACATGCAGGGGAGAAGTCGGTGGTGTACATGGATCACAAGAGCTTGAAGTACCTCGACCCGAAGGATTTGAATCGAGGCAGCGGAGGTGGATTGAGTTATTAAAGGACTACGATTGCTCAATCGAATACCATCTGGGAAGGCTAATGTGGTAGGCGATGCATTGAGCGAAAGGTGGTGGCGAATTCTGAGCAATGTTTGCTCATCTAAGTCTATATAATGACGGGAGCCTTTTGGTGGAATTGCAAGTGAAGCCATCTTGGATCAATGAGGTCAAAGAGGGGTAGTTGACCGAAAGAAGCTTTGAGTACTCGGAGGTTACAAGTCTGAAATGGTGAGTAGAAGGTTTCGGTTTGAAGCGATGATGGAGCATCTTGTACTTCGAGGAGAATGTGCATGCCTAAAGATGATGAGTTGAGGCGCGAATTCTTAAAAAAGCTCATAGCGATGCTTATGCTATGCACCGGGAAGCGACAGATGTATCGAGATTTGAGGGAAGCGATTTTGGTGGCGGGTCTTAAGCGTGAAGTGACTGAGTTAGTGAGCAAATGTTTGACATGCCAGCAAGTTAAGGTTGAGCATCAGTTACCATCGGGGCTATTACAACCGGTAAAGATCCCACAGTGGAAGTGGGAAGATGTTACTATGGATTTCGTAAGTGGGCTTCCCTTCACGCCCGATGAAAAAGATCTTGTTTGGGTGGTAGTAGACCGGTTGACTAAGTCGACTCATTTCATACCGGTAAGGGTTGACTACTAAACGAAGTTAGCCAAGTTGTATATCGCGAGAGATAATACGGTTGCATGGGGTACCAGTGTCCATTATTTCGAATCGGGATCCTCGGTTCACGTCGAGATTTTGGAAGGCCTTACATCAGGAGTTAGGCACCAAGTTAAATTTCAGCACGGCTTTCCATCCGCAGTCTGATGGACAATCTGAGAGGGTAATCCAAGTGTTGGAAGATATGTTGAGGGGCTGTGTTTTGGATTTTCGTGGTAGTTGGGAGGAGTACCTACTGTTGGCGAGTTCGCTTATAACAATAGTTATCAGCGAGCATTGAGATAACACCGTATGAGTATTTGTATGGTCAAAGTGCCGTACTCCTACATTGGACGGAACTAGGAGAACGTCGAATGTTGGGTCGAGTTAGTGGCGAGAGCAGAGGATAAAGTTAAAGTGATTCGGGATCGTCTTAAGGAGGCGTCAGATAGGCAAAAATCCTCTGTTGATCTGAAGCCTTGAGAAGTTGAATATCACGATGGGTGACAAGGTTTTCCTGAAGGTATCGCCTTGAAACAAGGTGCTAAGGTTTGGCCGGAAGGGCAAGCTGAGCCCTAGATTCATCGGACCGTACACGGTGTTGAAACGTGTGGGACCGGTAGCTTATCAGCTTGAGTTGCCAGTGGAATTGAGCGAGATCCATGATGTCTTTCATGTTTCAATGCTGAGGCGTTATCGATCAGATCCCTCACACGTAGTCTGCGTGAGCGAAAATTGAGGTGAGCCTAGACTTGTCCTTTGAAGAGGAACCGGTACAGATTTTGGATTGAGATGTCAAGGTTCTTCACGGGAAGTCCGTGCCTTTGGTGAAGGTGTTATGCGGAACCATGGTATGGAGGAGGCCGCATGGGAACAGGAGGTGATCTGACGACAATACCCCACTCTTTTGATCCGGGTAATTTGAGGCCAAAATTCTTTTAAGGGGTAGAACTGTAACATCCTCGATTAGGGGTTAATTGTAATTTAATTAATTTCCATGTGTGCTTAAAGAAATAAATAGTATGATTTTATTTGGCATGTTTTAGGGTCTAAAATAACCCGAGCTAGGCACGACCTGAATTAAAATTTCTTCCTAAGTGTTTTAAAGAAGGGAGCTAGGTGAGAAAGGGGTTAAGGGAAATTTGGTGAATTATGACACAAGAATGGTTCGGAAGCGGTGGTTGGTAGCGTGTGGTTGGCAAGGAGGTCTTGGGTTCGATCCATGGAAGTAACAAGGGATATGTTTTTTTCTTTGGGGCGTTAAAGGAAGGGCCCAAGTAAGGAAGGCCTTAAAGAATTTTTGGGCAAGGATCGGACACGAAAGTCAAGGAGGTGGAGTGGCTTGGGCGCCACTTAAAAGGGCTTCGTTAAGGTCTCGGGCTCGAGACATGTAAGGCATAAGGAGTTTTATTTTTTGGGCTTTTTGCGTTAAAGGCAAGAGGGCCAAGAAGAAGGCTTATAATTAAAAGGTAAGGGCTCATGACATGAAAGTCTAAGGGAAAAGTGGCAAAGTGCGTTGGAGGAGAGAGTTGCATGAGGTCATTGGTTCGAATCAAAGAAGCGACCTTGGTTTTATTTTTTCTTCTTTTTTCTTTGTTGGCGTGAAGGAGGGATGTTGGCGACTTATAGGACTCTTAATTGATAAGAGATAAGGCTTATTTTTTTGCTTAATTTGGCGGGAAGGGGAGTAATTAGTGGTTTATTTGCTTTTAATTTGTTCAAGGAAGATTAGGAGATAGATGGACGATTAAACCTTGCATTATCTTGGATAATTCAAGGCTGGAATTATCACAAAAACAAGGTGTTTGCTGATTTGAGGACTCTTTGGGGGCTGTCTATAATCAGTTTGTATAGCAAAGAAGTGCCAAAAAGTTCAACCAAAACTCTTTTCTTCTCCTAAATTTATCTTCTTAGAATTCTCCATTGTTCATAGCCAAAATTATTCAAAACTTCCAGCTTTTCTTGCTTTCTTTTAGCCGAATATACCCTCTCTTTTAAGAGAAAATTTCTAGCTTCTCTTGTGCTTCTTAAACCGAAAATACTTCTTCTTCTTTTAATTTTGCTGCTGGCCAAAACCACTCCAACCTTTGCCCAAAACCCTTCAAAATTTCCTTCTTTTCTTTCCCTAGTAGCGAACCTATCTCTAAAATTCCAGCCCCCATTTGAGTTTGGTCGAATCTCCCTTAAGGAAAAAAGGTGCTATTGTCGGTTCCTTTCTCTTCATTGAAGATAACCGAACCCCTCTCACAACATTAAGAGGTGCTGCCAAATTTTCAATAAGTGTGGTAAGGGGTAATCATCTCTTTCAGAATTAACGTTATGGCCTATGATTCTTACTAATACGATTAAAGCGATTGTAGGGAAGCCATAGCCATTAAGGGAAACTTTCGGGATTTATTCTCCTAAGGTAAGTGGTGGTAAGGATCTGCTTTAATAGACTATATTTTTATTGTTCGAAAAGTCGAAGGCTACTAATATGTATGGTTTCCGATTGTAGGGAAGTGAAACAGATTTACATATCGTGAGGTGGTTAGTGTTCAAAGGACGTGTAGGTAAGGTTTCGGGTTCGTGTGAAACCCTTTGGTACAATCTTGGTTTGGCCGAATAGGCCATTAGTACTAACAGTGATGATTGGTCGATTATAGGGTCAAGATCTAGCGTTGTAGATCGGATCTTTAGGATCTAGGAATTTCGGTAGAAAGAGGTGTGTAAGATCTCAATACACACTTTATTAATTTCATGACTTTATTGTTTGCCCTTAATCCTTTGGTTGTGATTAGCTTGTGGCATAGTCATGGTTTTTGGGTAAGTCCCCTAACTTGTGACTTTTGATATATGATTTGCATGCTATGACATGATATTAAATGCTATGACATGATATATGAAAATTGATATAAAAGCATGTGATGGTGGGATTGATGAGAGGAGGGGGATGAATTATGGACTGTCGTCAGTGGTTTTGACCACAAGATGGGTTGGCCCCATCAGATTATTTGTGACCTATGGTCATCGATGGTTTTGACCACATCGATTGATTATTTGCGATAAGTCCCAAAGTGGTTTGGTACCACCGATGGTTTTGACCACACTTGATTATTTGTGACCTATGGTCATCGGTGGTTTTGACCACACGATGGGTTGGCCCCATCATTTAATTTGTGAGTCTAAGTCATCGATGGTTTTGACCACACGGGTAGTTAAGGAGTATGGATGGTTAGGTTGGGTTGCATATTTTCATGTTAATTGATATCTTGTGTATGAGTACTTTTCCGGGTGGGGGATTTACACACTGAGTCTTGGTGACTCACCCCTTTCCCTTAACATTTTGCAGATGAGTAGATCGCGGAGATGGAGCCGGAGAGGACTCGTGGCGGCCATGCTTGTTTTTCATATTTGGAACTTGTTTAATTCAGTTTTAGTTATTTATTTTCTAAGTTTTATTTTGGGATTGTAACAAGGCCGCTATTATTATTGTTGGATGTTTATTTTATTGCTTTATTTTACTCATGCAAATGGAATTTCATAATTATTAATTGAACCGGTTAAAAGTAATTTTTTTTTAAAACTAAGTAACTACTACGAGTTTTCAAGGAAGTTACCATCAGGTAACAAAATTTACCAAGTCCCCAATAACTCACACGATTTTAAATTGCTACATGATCAAATGTTTCAAAAGGGTTTCTCAGCCCAACTATATTTATAAAAAGCCCAACTAAGTTTTCAAACCCCGTTTTCGTACCTTAGCCAAATTTTACTAAGTTCTCACGAAACTTTCAAAATGACTCAAAATATTTTACCCCGTGACATACCAGATCCGGTCAGGACTCATGGGCCGGGTTTGGGGTGTTACAATTGGTGTTTCCCTTTATCTAAATAATTACCTTTAATTCAAAATCGACAAGAGTTGACATCCTCATTAAAGATTCACTCAAATCACTCAAGGTGTTTAAGGTTCAAAATAAAGCACTCATCAGTCAAACATGAAAAGTTATTACCATAGGCTTGCATGAAAATCAAATCTCCACCACAATAAAATGAGATGATACACAAAGCAAAAGGTATTTAAAGGGATTGTAACGGGGCTTAGGTTAAAGGTGTGGATAAAGGCTCAATTAGAAGGTTAGAATCGAGATTGAATTGACAATTCACCTAACTAGAAAAAATGAACTAATCCCAAAATAATTACATTAATTGAAAACTTGTAATACTAATAATACGAGATTTTTCTTCAAGATGTGGAATTTAAACGTATAAGCTCACTTAATTACAGAACAAATAATGAATATACTTCAAATTTTTTTTCTTAAGAACAAATCAAGTTAAGTATATAATATAAGATGAATTCAACTACTAAAATAAAATAATTAGGTAACTGATCAAATTAAATCTCGATAGAAGGGTAGTCAAGAAAAATGGTGATAATAAATACAAGATGGGTTCTGGGTTATTATTAGTGGGTGAGTTAATAAAAGGTTTGTTAGGATCAAAAGGGTTCACTAGGGGTTAATTGTGAAGGTAGGCTTTTAGTGGAGTAAGTGAGTCAAATCCTAAGTGCCTTTATCATTTCTGTATATCAAATCAATGATGTGATCTTGACATGTATAATCAAAGCAAGTTCTAGAATAATAAATCAATGTTGATACACTCATATTAAAAAAGAAGTGAGCAAGAAAAGAATATATGCTCTAAAAGGCTCAAAATCTCACAAAAATTATGGGTTTTTTATATCAACTTTGTAAATTTCAAACTTCAAGGTAATATTCAAATTTAAGTCAACAACCTTGCAATTTTTTTTATTCTTGAAAAATAGACTTATCATGCTTGATTCTCTAGTATCTTAAAGTTTAAATTATCAATGCACAATTAACTATGACTTAATCTAAAACATATCAATAAAAATCATAAATCAACAGAAATTTCATTCTAATTAGTGATATGAGAAAATTACTTAAGACAAGATATCATTCAGGGATTTTAGAATAATGCAAAAAGTTAGGAACTTTTCTCAAAATAAACTTCACCCCCACACTTAAGATGTACATTGCCCTCAATGTGCAAAGATAGATAATAACATTATAGTGAGAAAATCAAAAGATAGGGAGAAGTGAAACTTCCTGAATTTCGGATGAATTCCTTGAGTTGGAAGTGTGGAAACTTGATTCGGAGGTGAAAGATAAGTAGGATGAGGCGTGGTTGGTGGTGATACGGTGGCCGCCCACAATTTCTGTGCTAGATGAAGAAATGGGGAGGCTCGTTAAGAATTAGTCAGGAAATAATAAGAACAAATCAAAATTTACTAATTATATATTTAAAGAAAAGAAAAATAAAAAGAAAGAGTGTAAGAAGTGAAATAAAACTAAAAGAAATGATTAATGGACTGAAAGGTCCTTATTGTTAGATGGTTCGTGAGGTGGGTGTGATTTCTAAGGCTGTGGTGTGTGATTCCCAAGTAGCTTGAAGAACCTAAAGCTAAGCAACTAAAATAAAATAAACTAAATTTAGTATAAGAAAATTAAAGATAAGAAAAATAAAGGAAAAGAGAAAAGAAAAGAAAGATTAAATGGACCCAAAGGTCCTTTTCTTGTCGAGTTAATGAAGCGGCGCATGAACTTATGTAGATTGGTCTCACACAGGGAGACTGGGCTAGGATCCTTCTGTTTCGTTGACATGGATATGGTGTAGTTCAAAAAGATTAGGGAATGAAGAAGGAGGAAAATGAAATGGGAGGGAAGTATAGAGGTTATGAAAGAAGAGAATAGAGAGTAGGTGAGAAGGGGAGAGGGGTATTTTAAATAAAAAAATTGAACTCTGGTACATCCCTACGCCTGTGTATCATGGGCGTGTCAGGTCACACGGCTGTATCGCACGGTCATGCGACTGTTCATTCGCTTCTTCCACGCTTGTGTGCAGGTCGCCACACCCGTGTTGTTAAAGCAGTGTCGGCTACAGCTGCGTCGCACGGCTGTGGTTTTTAGTCGGAGTCCATGGCTTGAAGATATTTTTCGTCATGTTTCGTACTATCTCTGCCATGCCAGTACTAAAATCCGTAGTGTCCATACGGCCACGGCCACGGCCGTATGCAAGGCCATGTGGTATGGAAATCTGCACTTTAGTTAGTTCATAGTTAAGTGCTAAAAAAATAGAAGTAAAAAGATAAAAATGTAAAAATTAATGGGGTTAGTGCTCGGGTTGCCTCCCGAGAAGCACTCATTTAAAGTCTTAAGCTAGACTTACCTCTCACTCGCATAATCATGGTGGTTTGAGGAGTGAAAAATCCTTTCTCATTCTATCAGTTTTATTAACATTATATAATTCGAGTCGAGTAGCGTTTACTTTAAAAGTACCGAATAAATGATTGTTTACCTCAATTTTCTCGTATGGGAAGACATTAAGTACCTTAAAAGGGATCTCTTCATTTGTCTTGAGGTCTGAAGTGGTGATTCGAGGGTCTGTTTTCCCTAACAGTACCTAATCTCCTATTTTAAAGTGATTTGATGTTCCTATAAGCTCGTTTGGGGGTTCCTTTGGTTTCACTTCGTGTGGTTTTGATTCCTCCTTGAAATGTGCATTCCACTCGTCTAGTTCATCAATCTAAAGCCTTCGTTCCTCATAAGTTATTTCTTCTTTAGTGATACGAGGTCTAAGATCTGGCTCAGTTTTGTAATTCTGTGGTGCTTCCTGTAAAGAAAGTTGAACCAAATGATTATCAATAGAATTTATGTTCTCACCTTTATCACTCGATGTCCTAGCTGAGTCGAGAGCTTGAAGCCTGATTGATTTGTCACCTATACGAAGTGTAAGCTCACCTGTACCAACATCAATTTTAGCTCTGGCAGTTGCTAAAAAGGGTCTTCCTAAAATTAAGGGAATACTATTGTCCTCATCCATGTTTAAAACAACAAAGTCTACTGGGAATATGAATTTATCAATTTTCACTAGTACATCTTCCATTATACTCCTAGGGATTCTAATAGTTTTATCAGCTAATTGAATGCTCATCCTAGTTTGTTTGGGTTTCCCTAGACCTAGCTTTTTAAACATTTTAAAAGGCATAACGTTTATGCTTGCCCCTAAATCAGCTAACGCGTTATCAACAGATAAACTACCAATTAATCATGGAATTGTAAAACTCCCTGGGTCTTTTAATTTTCGTGGTAGTTTCTTTTGTAACATTGCGATTCCTCGCCTAACTTCCGTTTGTTTGTTGAAAGCTCTTTTAAAAATTTTCTTGAGTCTGGCATCTACGAAAGAGCTTCAAGAAACGGTAAGTTAATATGTAATTTCTTCAGAAGTTTAAGAAACTTACCGAACTGTTCATCTGTATTGTCTTTCTTCATCATATTGGGGTATGGTATTCGAGGTTGGTACTCTTTAATTATCGGTTTTGGTTTTTCTTGGCTTCCCTCAACCTTACCTTCACTTACCACAGGTTCTAGCCTTGGCTCAGATTCAGATTCCACTAACCCTTCACTATTTTGAGCTGTTATGGCTTGAAGTTGCTCCTTTGGGTTAGTCTCAGTGTTATTTGGCAAGCTACCTTGTGGTCGTTCGGAGATCTACTTAGCAAGTTTCCCTAACGGTTCTAGATCCCTTGAATCAATGCTTGTTGATTTTTAAGTGTTGTTTCGGTGTTTTGGAAACGTATTTCTGACACCGCTATGAATTTTGTCAGCATCTCCTCAAGGTTCTGCTTCTTTACCTGTGGGTAGGGCTATTGTTGGAAGTTTGGAGGGGGTTGTTGTCTCTGATTTCCTTGACCACCCCATGAGAAATTAGGGTGGTTCCTCCAACCTAGATTATAAGTATTACTATAAGGGTTATTTTGAGGTCTGAAATTGTTACCTGTATAGTTTATCTGTTCACTTTCCATGCCAGGATTGTAGGGTGGGTACTCATGATTCGCCACACCTCCTAGGTTTGAATCATATTGCATTACTGGGTGTACCTGCGAGGAACTACACAAACTATCAATCTTTTTATTTAACATCTCTACCTGATTTGATAGCATGGTGAATGCGTCGAGGTTGAAAACTCTGGCTGTTTTTGTTGGCCTTGTCCTTATAACATGCCACTGATAGTTGTTTAGTGACACCTCCTCTATAAACTCATAGGCTGCCTCAGGATTTTTGTTATTCAGGGTTCCGCTGGCTGCTGAATCAATCAGTTGTCTCATTGAAGTGTTCACACCGTTGTAAAAAGTTTGGACCTATAGCCACAAAGGTAATCCATGGTGCGGGCACCTTCTCAATAGATCTTTGTATCTGTCCCATGCATCATATAGTGTTTCTATATCCATCTGCACAAAAGAAGAGATATCATTCCTTAATTTGGTCGTTTTGTCCGGCGAAAAATATTTTAACAAAAAATTTTTGGTCATTTGATCCCAAGTAGTGATTGATCCTCGTGGAAGAGAATTCAACCACTATTTGGCTTTATTCCTTAATGAAAAGGGAAATAACCGAAGACGAATGGCATCAACAGAAATGCCATTTATTTTGAAGGTATCACAGAATTCTAGAAAATTTGCTAAACGAGTATTTGGGTCTTCGTCTTGCAAACCATCAAATTGAGCAAATTGTTGAATCATTTGAATAGTGTTAAGTTTCAGTTCAAAATTATTAGCAGCTATAGCAGGCCTAACAATACTCGATTCAGTCCCTGTTAAATTAGGTTTAGCATAATCATACATAGTTCGAGGAGCATGATTTTCGGCTACCTCCTGAGGGAGCGGATTGTTCTCAGCCATCTCTTCGGTAGTATTAATTTCATTCCCTTGCTCTTCTTGTATGTAGTTTAAGCTTCAACTTATTTCTCTACGATTTCTCCGAACCGTACCTTCAATATCACTGTCGTAAATCAAGGGTCCTGTCGGGTTCCTTCTAGTCATAAACTAGAGGTACCTACTAGGAACAGATAAAAAGAAAAAGAAAATTAGAAATGTAAAATTAGAATTTAATTGCAAAAATAAAATATGGCTAAAGTAATAAAAATTAAGTGTTTTTAATATTTCAATTCCCCGGTAACTGCGCCAAAAACTTGATCGTGTGTTAGAGTCTTAAAATTTTATATAATGAATGATCTAGCCTAAAAACTAACTGTGACAACGACTTGAGGCAAGCGCACCTATCGAACAGTAGTATAGTTTAGTGGCAAGACCGGATTGTCGAACCTAAAGGAACCAAAAGTACTAATACTAACTTTCTTTTTATTATTTAACCTAAGAATTAAAGGAATTGTTGTTTAATCTAAAATTAACTAACTACTAAGCTAAAAATGCTAAGACATAGAGAAGGAATTGGGGAAATACTTTTGGGAAAAACCAATTGATTGAGACAATACCCGAGGAAGAATACACCTAAACCTCACTTGTTATTTAACTCTGAACCAGACGATTTATTCACTTGACTTGATCCGTAGGATTCCCTAATTTATATTAATACCTCTTTCGAGGCTACTAACGTTTAACCCTAGGTTGATTAATTGAATTCTCTTTCTAATTAAAACCCCTAGAATTACATTAACTCGATCTATGGACTCCCATATTAGGTTTGACCCCAATCCGGAAGATTTTCGTCATCCTATCTCTAGGGTTGCGATCAACTCCGCTAAACTATGGTAGATCTACTCCTAAACAGGAAATATTCCTCCTCTGCCAAAGAGCATAAATACTTGAATCAATATCCTAAAATATCAAAGCAAGAATTAAGAACACATAGTTAAGAACAAATCAAGTATTTATCATATAGTTCAGAAAACAATAACAAGATTCATCTTAGGTTTCATCCCCCTTAGGTATTTGGGGTTTAGTTCATAATCATAAAAGAATACATCTTAAAAGAAAATATAAAAAAACATAAGAAAAACCCTAAAACCCCCTAAAGGAAATTGAAGGTAAGATCATCCGTCTTGAGTATGATTAAACTTCTTGAAATGAATCAACGGCTTTCTTGAGTGAATCCCACAATTACGCCCTCTGCTTAGCTTAGCTTGGCCTAGTGAACCGCCCCTTTTAGGTTGGCCTCTAGGGTGTTTATATAGGCTTTTGGAATGTCTTTCTTTTCCTCTAAGTACCCTAATGCCAATATGATTCGGGGGGCGAGGCCATGGTCGGATCTACTAAGGAGGCACGGTCGTGTGTCTCGGGCCCAGGCCGTGTTGATTTCGTATTTTGGCCCATTTTCTCCTTTTTCAGCCCGTTTCTCATTCTTTTCATCCTTCAATGCTCTCCTAAGTATAAAACATGAAATTAAAGGATTAGGAGCACCAAATTCCACAATTCAGGGAATAAATCATCCAAAAGTATGCTAAATGTGGGATTAGAATATGAACATATTACGGTTTATCAGTAATAGAATATCCATTTTATTTATTTATTTATTTATTTTTCTAAAAAATAAAAACAAGGTTTAAAATAAGATCAAATGGTGATTGTTATTGTTTTCGAGGATTCAAGGCATCGTGTCCTAACTCACGGGGTACGATCTTTTCTCCTTGACTAACTCGTAATAAGCCCTTTTCGTAAAATTTAATTTAGCTAATTGGTTTTAAAGAACATTATGCAAGCAAAGAGGGATCGTAGTTTAATTTCTCTTCGAATTTTCAACTTTCGGCACTAAGACATTAATTAATCAACTAGGTACCAATTATGGGCGTAACGAGGGTACTAATCCTTCCTCGCGCGTAACTGAATCCCGAACCTATTTTCTGGGCTTTGTAGACCGAAAAGAATTGTTCTGATAAATCAAACCTTTTATTAAAACGATCAAATTACGAGGTGATCCGATCACACCTCATAAAAAAGGATTGATGGCTACTCTATTTTTGTTCGTTTCAAAATAAAAGTCGATCGCCAAAAAAAAGAGTTTCAACAAACTGAAGAAACAAAATGATGAAAGAAAAACAAAAGGTGAATTAGGTAGGCGTGAGGAACTTTTTGGGGAATCATTTCCCTATTTCAAAAAAATAAAACTAAAACAAATGAAATAAAATCAATGTCGAAACCATTTTCTTATGTTTGGAAAACGGGCTGACTTTAAAAAGGAAAATAGAGTCACCACCAATCTTTTTTGAAGTGCGATTGGGTTACCTTATAAAACATTTTGGTCTATGAATCTTAAGAAAATAGGTCCGGGAGTCAGTTACGCGCGAGAAAGGATTAGCACCCTCGCAACGCCAAAAATTGGTACCTTATTGATTGATTAATGTCCTAATATCGAAAATTGAAAGAGATTTTAGAATACAAATACTTTAGAAAATGTTTGGATAATTCAAATTGGGTATCGAAATTCTCTTGTTCCGAAAGAATGATATATCACATCTAGCACGTTAGGATACGATGTTTCAAACCCTTGCCACCAAGATCATTTCATGATTTCCAAAATACATGCATTGCAATTTTAAAAGGGTATTCTATTATTTGGCCAAACGAAAAAACCGAAACCCAGCATGTTAGGGCACGATTCCTCAAATTTCCAAACATGAAATATTTCCTTATTTTTTGAAGTTAAGAAAACACGGTCAAAGTCTTAAAAGGATATTTAGTTGTTTGGACGAACAAAAACCGAAACCCAGCACGTTAGGGCACAATTTCTCGAAACTTCCAAACACGAAACATTGCCTTGTTTTCAAAAGCTCTTAAATAAGCGATTATGAAATTGACCGAGAATGCATTTATTTGATTTGTTTGGGATAAAAGTGAAATGACCAACATCGACCAAAATGTTGGAGTTTAAACCATAATGTAATAATAAGAACCCGCAATCATAGTATCGAGCCTAAAATAAAAATACATGGTACTAATACTACGTGAAAAAAAATAATACATATCAATCCAAATAAACAACGTACATGAAATAAATAAAAAACTTATTATAAAAATATGTACATAAAATAACATGGAATCAATAATATATATATATATATATAGAGAGAGAGAGAGAGTAAAACTATTTAGTATGGAAAATAATGATAATAATAAAATAATACTAATAATATTAATGAATATGGTAATAATAATGAAGCTAAATTAAAAAGAGTAATAATAATATTAAAATAATAAAAATTATAGTAACAATAATGATAAATAATAATAATGGAAAAAATTTAAAATAAAAATAATATTAATAGTAAATGAAAATAATAATAAAAGTAATAGTAAAAAATAGTATTAGTAATAAAATAATAGTAATAATATTATAATTAATAGGGATAAATAATAATAATGAAAATAGAAATAATAAATAGTACTATTGAAAGTAAAAATAATAATATTAGTAATAAAAATAAAGATAATAAGAAATATAAGAAATATGATTATAGTAATAATAATATTATATATAAATAATAATGGCAATAATAAAATAATACTATTAATACTAATGAATATAATAATAATAATAAAGAAAAAATAATAATAGTAATGGTAAAATTAAAATAATAATTATAATAAAATAATAATAGTAAAGGCAATAATAATATGATAATTATAACAACAAAACAATATTAATGATAATCAAAATCAAAATTAACAATAATAATAATAAAATAACAATAATCACAAAAGAAATGAAAAAAAGACGAAATTGAATCTTTAAATAAAAGTTTGGGGAAAGTTTAAAATAAAAGGGAACTGAATTAAAAAAATTAAAAAATACGGAAGGGCTTGATGCGCAATAGCCCATTTGTAAAAAAAAAAGCCATGATCCTTTGGCTCGGTTAATCTGTAGCCAGATCTTGGGTGAAAGCAGGCGTCGTTTGAGGGCCCTATAAGAGTTAGATTTTTTTTTTTTTTGAAATTTCATTCTTTCATTCTAGCAAAAAAAAAAAAAAAGTTGGGGCTTTCAAAAAAAATTTTGCCCCAGGCGATTTTCGGCAATAAGTCTAGTGAAGCTCGGTCAAGACTACCCCACCACAAGATGGTAAAAACTCCCAAAAAGTAAAAATTTCCTCACTTTTTTATGTTAATATATATTATATAGCTTCAAAAACTGAACAAAATAAAAAATATAAAAACAACAGTATTTGAAAATGAAAAGAAATAGAAAAAAAATAAAACCTCTACTGATTTGGTATTCTCTTTGTATTGATTTCTTGTAGGAATGTATTGACTGTGTATATCATTAAAAACAAATCGTATATCGTCTTAGTATCTAGAAAAACCATCCTCTATTACAAATGATTTCTTTTGGCTTTTATAGCCTTTTAGGAAAAATAAAAAACAAAAAAAATCTAGATTCGTTAGATCTATTGTGCTATTTCTTTTCCCTCTTTTCCGTAGGTATGGCGACATGGGCATGACTCGGGCATTGGAGGTGTGTACAATGCGGAGGCATAGGTACGTACGGTGCTGGGGAGGTGCTGGAGGCTTGCGGCGCGAAGATGTTTAGGGTTTTTTTCTGATTTTTTTTTTTGTTTTGGGCTTAGTGGGCTTAGGTTAGTGTTTTTTTTTTTTTTTGGCCTGGGACTATTGGGCTTTGATGGTTGTAAATGGACTGTGTTAAAATTGAGTCGTTAGGTAGTCTTTGATTTGGGTCTTATAGGCTGGGTGAAATTTAGGCCCAACAGCTACCCATATTTGCTCGTTGTCGTGTAACGAGAATAGAGCAAAGACTTTAAAAGGGCCAATTTTGCTCGGCCTTGCCGAGTCTGGACTTCTTGATGCTTTTTCCTTCAAGTGGCCTTGCTTTAACCCATTGCTTCCTTAAGGGTATAAAAATTGTCGTTCTAATTCACTCCAATGCTGTTTTATGGAAATAAGATTCGTCAAAATTTGATCGGCTCCACTACTTCTTAGAGAGATAAGATCTGCTATCTTTAGCTTGCTCCACTCCTACTCAGTGGAGATAAGACTATAATCTTCAGTCTACTCCATTGCCGATACATGGAGATAAGACTTTTGTAATTTCAGCCTATTCCACTATTGCTTAGGGGGTAAGGCTGGTGGTTTGAATATGCTCCATTGCTATATGGATGTAAGATTCACCGTTTTTGATCTGCTCCACTACTGCTTAGGGTGACAAGATCTACAATCTTTAGTCTGCTCTATTGCTGATACATGGAGATAATACTTGTAATTTTCAGCCTGCTCCACTACTGCTTAGTGTGATAAGGCTTGTGGCTTGAATCTGCTCCATTGCTATATGGATTAAGATTCATTGTTTTCGATTTGTTCCACTACTGCTTAGGGTGATAAGATCTACAATTTTAGTCTACTTCATTGCCGATACATGGAGATAAGACTTATAATTTTCAGCCTGTTCCACTATTGCTTAGGGGGTAAGGCTGGTGGTTTGAATATGCTCCATTGCTATATGGATGTAAGATTCACCGTTTTCGATCTGCTCCACTACTGCTTAGGGTGACAAGATCTACAATATTCAATCTGCTCCATTGTCGATACATGGAGATAAGACTTGTAATTTTCAGCCTGTTCCACTACTGTATAAGGGGTAAGGCTGGTTGCTTGAATCTACTCTATTGCTTATAAAGATGTAAGATTCACCGTCTTCGATCTGCTCCACTATTGCTTAGGGTGACAAGATCTACAATCTTCAGTCTGCTCCATTGCCGATACGTGGAGATAAGACTTGTAATTTTCAGCCTGCTCCTACTGCTTAGGGGGTAAGGCTAGTGACTTGCATTTATTCCGTTGCTTATATGGATGTAAGATTCACGTCTTCGATCTGCTCTACTACTACTTAGGGTGATAAGATCTACAATCTTTAGTCTGCTCTATTGTCGATACATGGAGATAAGACTTGTAATTTTTAGCCTGTTCCACTATTGCTTAGGGGGTAAGGCTGGTGGATTGAATCTGCTCCATTGCTTATACGGATGTAAGATTGTAACATCCCAAAGTTGGGCCTAGTAGGATTGGGCCTATTGGGCTTTAGGCGTAGGAGCATTTAAAATTTTTTAGAATAAGAGAACGGCTTTAGTGCTAGTTGGGCCTATTAGGTGAGTGATTTTGGAAGGTTAGAGGATTCTATGAAGTTCTAGGTTCAAACTTTGGCTTTAGGAAAATTTTGGTTTTAGGTGAATAAAACCCTGAGAGTTAGTAGTAGGCTTTAAGAATAAAATGTGGAGAAAAATGACACAAGTGGAGTGTGTGGTGTAGTGGCAAATGATGCCACATGGGAGACAAGGAAGTGACGCCACACAAGGAAGCAAGGGGTCCAAGGTTCAAGTCTTGGTTCTTACATTTTGGATTTCTTTTTAAATGGACTCTAGAATTTTGCCATAGGGTTATATTTAGTTGCGCATGATTTTAGACACAAGAAAGTGAGTGGTCTAGTGGCAAGGCGTCATTAAGGGTACAAAGGAGCCTAGGTTTGAATATCATGACAAGCAAGAGAGTATTTATTTTGCAGATTGGACGGGAAGAGTTTGAGTTGGATTTAAACTCTGCTAACGGAGGGATCCCACATCGGAAAGATACAAAGAAGGAAGGTGAGAAGCTAGCTATATATAGAGCATTCTATGAGGAGAGTTAATATACCTTGGTGGGCATTTGGTTGCAGACCTAGAGGATAATTGCCAATAGTAGCAAAGGAAGGGCTACTATAACGTGAGGTGAACGGTAAGGTTATGGTGAGGTTTCGATTTTGATAAGTGTATATTAAGTTATGATTAATCGTTTGGTGATGTCGATTGTAGGTTCGTGACTAAGGGGTTTGCAGTGCGCGTGGTTACCAGGTGTGTACAAACACTACACACATGATATCGACAATGCCGAAAAGTCAAAAAGTCGAAAGTGGCTAAATGAGCCTGTGAGCCCTAAGGCTAAGTTTGATGAAATGGTTTGGTTGGTTATACGAGTTGAATTAGTCATGCATGATACATGAATTGGATTTGTTTTGGGCCTAATAGGCCATATGATGAGATTTGGGCCTAATGGGTCGTAAGGGAGTGATTTGGGCATGATGGGCTTATGGGGACGTAGACATGTATGTTAGGGTTTATGGACCCTAGGTCTAGTTTGAACAACTCTTAAATTTCATAAGACTTAATTTCTCTAATTAAGCATGTCTGTGAACAAGTCGTTGGGTTAGGGTGTGGCAACGGGCATACGCATGTCTAGGATTGGATTTAGGGAGAGCTTGGTACTTAATCGGCCCTAGTGGCCTACCTCCTCTTTTCTGGAAATCTACCTGGTGCGTAGTGTCTGTTCACTTTAGCTGCGAGGACTTGTTGATGGGCCAAAGTTAATAACTAAAACTCAAAAGGGACCGAAATACCCCTGATTTGTGAAATTACCAAAATACCCTCGATTTATAAAATTACCAAAATACCCCTATTTGCGAAATTACCAAAGTACCCTCGATTTGTAAAATTATCGAAATACCCCTAATTTGTGAAATTACCAAAATACTCCCGATTTGTGAAATTACTGAAATACCCCTGATTTGTAAAATTACGAAAATACCCTTGGTGGGTAAATTATGAAAATACCCTTAGTAGGTAAATTATGAAAATACCCTTGGTAGGTAAATTACGAAAATACCCTTGGTGGGTAAATTATGAAAATACCCTTGGTAGGTAAATTATGAAAATACCATTGGTGGGTACACCCTCTTTTTAATATTTTTTCTCATGTAATCCTCAGTAAGCGGTTCAACGTGCTAGAGGACTCGGAGGTGGCCACACTACGAGCATTTTTTGGACTCTAGTATTATACTTATTTTTAACTTGGGTTAATATTTTGTAATAAGGCCTCTCTTAAATTCTGGTTTTAGTTTTGGATTTTTAGTTTATTATGTCTTAAATCTGCTAAACTTTGTATCACGGTTTTCCAAAACAATATCTACTTTCAAAATACTACGCTTTCGCGAATAGGTCGTAAACATCACGTTTTCATAAGTCAGTCATTTTAATTAAGTTTCCACAACAAACAAAGTTTTTTTAGGTAATAACTTTTTAATAAATGTCGATTAATAATAAACAAGCATAAATCGACTTTAGTTTTTAATATATCAAGAAAGGTTTTCAAATGGAACCATGGTTTCTCGAAAAGCACCCCAATGTGACACACCAGATTCGAGCCTAACTTCTAGGCTGGGTTTGGGGTGTTACATTTAGTGGTATCAGAGCGTAAGTTGCAAAACTCGGGATGTGAGATGGGTTTTAGTGTTTATTTTAAAGATGTTTACAAATGATTTTTAAGTAGTTTTGAAAGGTTTTTGTGTGGCACACCGAGTCTCTAGCGTCGGACCAAGTAAGTTTTCTTATCTGTTTTAAACTGTTACTGCTCTAGGTAGATACTGGGCTTACTTTAGATGATAGACTATATTGAGGCCCGTAGGAGACTAAAAACTATAGTGAGCCGGTAATTTCAAAAACAACTCTTAACTACAACTTCCATAAAACATTTGTTTAATTATTGGAACTATGAGCTAAATTCATAAAATTTGTAATTCAAATAATTAGGACTAAAGTGCTTGCAGAAGCGTGAGTGGTATATCCGTAGATTGTGCTTATGAGATAGTTGGAAATTTCGAGGATGAAATTTCTTTAAGGAGGGTAGATTTGTAACATCCCAAAGTTGGGCCTAGTAGGATTGGGCCCATTGGGCTTTAGGCGTAGGAGTGTTTAAAATTTTTAAGAACAAGAGAACAACTTTAGTGCTAGTTGGACCTATTAGGTGAGTGATTTTGGAAGGTTAGAAGGTTTCTATGAAGTCCGGGTTCAAACTTTGGCTTTAGGAAAGTTTTGGTTTTAGGTGAATAAAACCCTGAGAGTTAGTAGTAGGCTTTAAGAATAAACTTTGGGATGATACACGTAGTACTATACTCTCGCCCAAACACGCTTAACTTCAGAGTTCTGATGGGATCCGGTGAATTAGTGCTGGTAAGGGTGGTGTGTAGCGGATGGATCTAGGATTGGATGGGCTTTGCTTAATTCTGATATACGATATTCCGTTATTCTGTTCTGTATGGCTAAGGCCCAGTCTGACGGTGCACGAGGGATTGCACACTGAGTCTTGTGACTCACCCCATTGTTTAATATTTTTCAGGTAGCAATTAGTGCATCGGACCGGGCTGGAAAGGAGCGCAAGATGGCCATGCATGGATTTAATTCGACTCAATAAAGGATGTTGTTTTAATTATTTTTCCCTAATATTTTCAATTTGTTTGGTTTTACTTTTTATTGTAATAAGGCCACTGACTATGGTTTATTGGTTTTATGTTTTCGTTTTCGGGTTTCCATACGCTTAGATTTTATGATTAATTGAAACTAAGGCATGTGTTTAAATAATAAAACTCAGAGGCAAAATTTTAGTTCTTATTCATTAAGGCATTAATTAAAATTTATTTCTTTTACAAATTATCAAATTATTAAGTTTTTCCCGTATAAATGTTTAAACTAAGTTTTTTAAAAAAAGAAAAAAATATGCAACATGTTTTACAAACACTTCTCAGTGACATGCCAGATCCGGTCGGGGTGTTTGGGCGGGTTTGGGGTGTTACAAAGATTCACCGTCTTTGATCTGCTCCACTACTGCATAGGGTGACAAGATCTACAATCTTCAGTCTGCTTCATTGTTGATACATGGAGATAAGACTTGTAATTTTCAACCTGTTCCACTACTACTTAAGGGGTAAGGCTGGTGGCTTGAATCTGCTCCATTATATGGATGTAAGATTTGCTGCTCTTTGATCTACTCCAATTTGCTCTATTGCTGGAGATAAGGTGACAAGATCTACAATCTTATATGGATGTAAGATTCTCTTTGATCTACTCCACTCCATTCTACAATCTTGATTGCCAATACATGGAGATAAGACTTGTAATTTTCAGCCTGTTCCACTATTGCTTAGGGTGATAAGGCTTATGGCTTGAATCTGCTCCATTGCTATATGGATGTAAGACTTGCCATTTTCGATCTGCTCCACTACTGCTTGGGGTGACAAGATCTACAATCTTCAGTCTACTCCATTATCGATACATGGAGATAAGACTTGTAATTTCAGCCTACTCCCTTGCTATCTTAAGGAGATAAGGCTATGTGGCTTGAATCTGCTCCATTGCTATATTGATGTAAGATTCACGGTTTTTGATCTACTCCACTTCTGCTTAGGGAGATAAGATCTGTAATTTCACCGATGTTGCTACATGTCCTTTGGGACATGTCCTGTAGACTTGATTTTATATGCTTATGTTTATACCAAATGATTAGGATGCTATGATCAGAATGAATCTAATGCTCTTAACTAAATGTATTTTGAATGAATGAATGTAAAATGTCGGAGAATGATCCATTTCTTAACATTTGGGTTGTCATTGCTCGCTGTTTATTAAGGTGATACCCTTGATGTATGTTAATAAACCGTAAAATTAATATATCTTAATCCCACATTTAGCATACTTTTGGATGATTTATTCCCTGAATTGTGTAAAAAGGTGCTCTTAATCATTTCTTTTCATGTTTTATAATCAGGAAAGCACCTAGGGATGAAAAGAATGAGAAACGGGCCTAAAACGGACCAAATTGGGCCAAAGAAGAAATCGACACGACCTGGGCCCAAGACAATACTACCGTGCCTCCCTAATTTACTCTAATATAGCCTGGACCCCGAAACACATGGGCGTGTCTCTTTAGCAGACTCGACCACGGCCTAAAATTGATTCATACGGGCGTGTGCCATGGGCGTGTCCCTGTCGCGGCCAAGAGGAGTTCTACTCGAATTTGGATACTTGAAGGCAAAGAAACACATTCCAAAGCCTATCCAAACACCCTAGTAGGAATTCAACTCAGATTAAGATATTTAAGGGCCAAGTAAAGCATTCTAAGAGTCTATATAAACACCCAAGGGGGCAACTTGAAGAGGAGTTTGGCAGAAGCCTTCTGCCAGGGCTTTTGACGAGGTAGCGAAAGCTAGGCCAAGGAGCCGAGCCAGAAAGGTAAGATTTGTGGGAATCACTCAAGGATAGCTAGTTGACCCATCTCAAGAAGTCAGAATTATACTCAAGACGGCGAATCTCTCCTTCAATTCCTTTAGGGGGTTTTAGGGATTTCTTATGTTTTGTTTTATCTTTTCTTCTGAGATGTTTTCTTTTATTGTTATGAACTAAACCTTTCAGATACATGAAGGGGATGAAACCTAAGACGGATCTTGTTATTGTTTTCTAAACTATATGATAAATACTTGATTTGTTCTTAATTATGTGAGCTTAATTCTTGTGTTAATATTTCTGGGATATTGATTCAAGTTGAATGTGCTTAGGTGGTGGAGCAAAAGTCCCTGCTTAAGAGTAGATATAGCATAATTAAGCGGAGTTGATCACGTGCCTAGAGTTAGGGTGACGAGATTTTGCCAGATTAGGGTGAAACCTAATATAGGAGTCCATAGATCGAGTTAATGCGATTCTAGGGGTTTTAATTAGAAAGATATTTCAATTAATCAACCTAGAGTTAGATGTTATTCGCCTCGAAAGAGGGTTTAATATAAATTAGGGAATCCTACGAATCAAGTCAAGTGAATAAATCATCTGGTTCAGTGTTAGATAACAAATGAAGTCTAGGGGGATTCTTCCCAAAGGTATCGTCTTAATCAACTGAGTTTTCCCAACAGTATTTCCCCAATTCATTCTTTTTGTCTTTGCGTCTTTAGCTTAATAGTTAGTTTTAGATTAAACAACCAATCACTTAATAATTAGGCTAAATAATAGAAAGAAGGTTATTATTAGTACTTTTAGTTCCTTTGGATTCGATAATCCGGTCTTGCCTAAGCTATACTACTATTTAATAGGTGCACTTGCCTTAAGTCGTTGTCAGAGTTAGTTTCCAGGTTCGATCATTCTCTTTATAAATTTTAAAACTCGACAAAACAACGATCAAGTTTTTCGCGCCGTTGCCAGGGAACTAAAATATTAAGAAAGCTCTATTTTTATTACTTTAGCCATTTTTTATTTTTTATTTTATATAATTTATTTTTATTTTTATTATTATTATTTTTTACTTTGCCAATCTTTCCTCTATTTGCTTTTGGCAGATAATTTTAGTTTATAGAAAAGATGGCAATGAATAATTATTAGTGGCAAGGCATGAGGACAATTCCTACTAAAGCAGTACACCCAATATTGCATTATGACTCGAATCTAGGAGGCGTGTCGAACCCTGAGTACCCATCCTACGGATATGGCATGGAAAATGAGCAAGCTCACTGTATGGGTAGCTATCCTAGACCTCAAAATAATTTTTATAATGACACTTATAATGCAGGTTGGAGGTACCATCCTAATTTTTCGTGGGATGATCAAAGTAGCCAAATACCGGAACTTCCTCCAGACTTTCAACAACTACCTCACCAACAGGAATAGGAGTCGAACCTTGAGGAGATTTTGACAAAATTTATAGCGGTGATAGAAACTCGTTTCCAAAACACTGAAATAACACTCAAAAATCAAGAAGCATCGATCAAAGGGATCGAGAACCAAGTTTGGGAACTTACTAAGTCAATTGGACAACTTGCGAAGCTGATCTCAGAACAACTATAAGAAAGCTTGCCAAGCAACACTGAAACTAACCCAAAAGAGCAAATTCAAGTCGTAACAGCTCATGACAATGAAATGTAACATCCCAAAATTGGGCCTTGTAGGATTGGGCCCAATGGGCCTTGGGTGTAGAAATGTTTAAAATTTTGAGAACAAGAGAATGGCATTATTACAAATTGGACTTGTTAGTTAAGTGAATTTGGAGTTTACGGGGTTTCTATGAAGTTTTGGGTTTAATTGGGCCTTAGGAAAAATTTGGTATTTTAGCACTTTAAGGAGAGATGGTAAGTAGGTTCAAAGCTTATTGAAATAAATGAATAAATGGTTAGCACAAGTGAGCAATTAGTAAAGAGGTTATGGCATTAAGTGAAGTACCTTGAGGGAAGAGGTTCAAATCCCTTTGTGTGCAATGTTTGGCTAATATTTTTGCACTCTTTCCTTAAGTGTCGGCCAAGGACTATTTATGGCAAAGGTGGACTTCATTATTTTTGATAAGGTGGCTATAAGAATAAGGCAAGGTTGAAGTTGGGAAAGGAATCAAGAGAAATAGGTAAGTAAGGGGGACAAGAGGCTTATTTTGTGGATGGTGTTTTGGAAAGTTTGGGTGGCCAAACTCTTATCCTAAGTGGGGATGCATGTGGACGGTTTTGAGGTAGATAGGTGGCTGAAAATTTTACCTTGGCATTTGGTAAGGCATTGGTTTTGTTTTGGCCAAAAATCCTATTGCAACCTTTGTGTCATCTTCTCTCTTTTTGCTACTTTCTTTGCCGAAATTTTCTAGCACAATAGTGCATTTTCTCTTCTCTTGAATTGGTCACCTATTCATCTTTTGTCTAATCTCCTTGATAGCCAAATATCATTGTTCATTCTCCTCCATAACCAAAACCTTTCCATCGTTCTTTCTTTCTCATTCCTTAAGCAATCGGTAAGTATTCTTTCCAATGTTTTATTTTCTTCTCTTATGGCCGAATCCATACTTTGGTTTTTGGATGGTCATTTTGACCAAGACCATCACCTTACTTTCTCTTATACGAGATCATTTTCTTCTTCGTAGTGATATAAAGGGAGGCAGAATACCACAACATTGCCTAATCATCTCTAGTCATAGGGGCGATTGTGAGAAACGGGATTATAATCGATTAAGATAAGGAAGATCTTTCATAGTCCATTCGATATCTCCATTCGGTTATTAAGTTAATCGGATTAAAGGTTGGCTAATTGATATTGTTGGTAGGATTGATTCTTGGTACATCGAGGGAGATCACAGTCGTGGTAAGTGGAGTTAGCCTAATAAAGTGTTTCTAGTTACGATTATTGAAGTTGAGACTAACCTTCTATCAACTATCAATATAGGTGTTGAAATCGGTAGAAAGCACAACTCGTAATCAAGGTTTGTAATCCCGTACCCTTCCGAATATATGTTTGAAATGGTGAGTAAGTCTCACATCTCTTTGAAAGTTTATATGAAATATTCTGTGATTCGGTAGAAATACCGAAGAAAACCGATAACCGGCATCCGTGATCACTCGGACGTGCGTATGCTCGTAGTGGTAATCATGTTTTGTAATAAAATAGTTTCGGTCAGAAATAGTGATGTGTATTTGAAAAATCATGAAAAATTGGATAAAAGGAATTACAAAGTGAATAAGATATCAGATTAAATCTTAATGTGTCTACTTTAATATGGAAGAAACGGAGAAGGAAAAGGAATATTATATTCTGAGATATATTAATTTTAGTAAAACTGGTTCTGAATGACTTCATGGTTCCCTGATCTGTCTTGGAAAAATCATATAAATTTCTACAAAGTGAATTATGGGTTATAATTTATATATATGGATTTCTTAGTGAAATATTTGAAATTAAGGAATAGTGAGATATTTGAAATCGGAAAGAGAGATCATTGGACAGTGAAACAATGGAAACTTTAATGAATAATCTGTACTAAACGGCTAAATCAAAAATTATGGAAAAATTTTAGTAAGAAGATATATGAGTCTAGTTTCAAGGAAAATTTACAGATCTTAATATTGAGTTTCCTAATGCGAGTTATAGTCAATTTAGTCAATATAACGCTGATGGACAGTTTAATTTTTTTTTTGCCCAAATTATTAGTTAAGTCCAGGATTGCGAGATTTCTGAATTACCCTTAGTGGGTAAAATTACCGAAATGCCATTATGGGACAAATTATGAAAATGCCCCTAATGGGCATAAATACGAAAATGCTCTAATGGGCCGATTTAATATATTGCTTAATGGGCTGATTTGATATATTGCCTTAATGGGCCGATTTGATAAATTGCCTTAATGTGCCGAATTGCAAAGTGTTAATGGGCTAAACTTTTGTATGAAATAGTTATTGTTGTTATATTTGTAAATATCATGATTTGCTATGTATGTTGCATAATTACTTATTGCATGGGATGGGAAACTTGAATGAAGAGAAGAGTAGACCGATAGCATTGCCACAAATTCTGATAATGGCTATGTGCCAATTTAAATATGGCTTTGTGCCATCGTGACTAAGGTTGTATGCCGATTATATTACCATATATGATCCTGGTGGCTGGCTCAAATATTACAAATATTATAAATGGCAGCTTGGGTTGACAAATTGGAGAGATTGGTTGGTACGGTGGAGAGGCGGGGGTGGGTTGACTTGATCCCACAGAGAGATTGGTTGGTACGGTGGAGAGATCAAGGGGGTGGGTTGACTTGATCCCCACAGAGAGATTGGTTGGTGCAGGTGGAGAGATTGGTGGATGGGATGGGCTGCATTCATATCATTTATTTATTACATGAAAGTGGGCTTAGGCCCAAGATTATGTAAATGGGTTCAAGCCCAAGATATTGCTAACGAGTTCGAGCCAGTGGATGACGGTAAGGGTTATACTCGAGTTCTTGTAACTCACCCCCTTCTTTCTTAATCCTTGTAGGTAAATCTCAGTGATGAGGACTTGGGCCCATGGATGACTCGGTGGAGGCCATACTTCGGAAATAAATATTTCAAACTTTAGTAAATTACTTTTCTGCTCTATTTCATTATTTTTACTATTTGGGTTTTTATGTTGTAATAAGGCCTCTGGATTATTTTATTTTGTTTTATGTTTGACGTATTTATTATTTTGTTGGTTTATTTTAAATGGGAATTTACTAAAAGCATAATCAACGATTTTCCAAATTGATTAATAAGTGGATTTTATAAATAAACTTTTACAAATTATTTAACTCGGACTTTCTTTCAAATTATCAACGGCATTTTCAAAAGTTACGGTTTTAAAAGATCACTAGTTCAAATATCAATTCTTCAATTAGCTTTTCAAAGATTAGTAGTATTTTTATCAAATATTTCTAAACAAACTTGTTTTCTTCAATTACACCTATTTTAGTATGAATCACAAGATCCTTTATACGTTTTCTTCATTGTGACACACCAGATTCGGGCCTAACTTCTAGGCCAGGTTTGGGGTGTTACATGAAAGGTTAGTGGAATCTGACCCAAGACAAGAGCCTGTGGTAAGTGGAGGTAAGGTTGAGGTAAGCCAGGATTTACCAAACCCGATAATTATAGAGTATCAAGCTCGTGTGCCATACCACAATGCAATAAAGAAAGACCACATAGAGGAACAATTCGGTAAGTCTCCTGAACTTCCAAAGAAATTTCATATTAACTTTTCATTTCTTGAAGCTCTTTCGTAGATGCCAGATTGTAACAACCCAAGTTTGGGCCTAGTAGAATTGGGCCCATTAGGCCTTGGGCTTGGGAGCATTTAAAATTTTTGAGAACAAGAGAACGACATTATTTCAAGTTGGACTTAATAGGAAGGTGATTTTGGAAAGTTACGAGGTTTCTAGGAAGTTTCGGGTTCAAGTTAGGCCATAGGAAAATTTTAGTGTTGAAGCATTTATAGGGGAGAAGACAAGTGGCGTCTAGCATAAGGGAATAATTGGGCAACTTGCTAGCACAAAAGGAGCTTGTGGCTTAGTGGCAAGTGGCGTGAATTGTAACATCCTAAATGTGGACCTGTGCATTTATATGTTGGTTTAATATGTTAATTCAAGAATTTAAGGCTCAGGCTGAGGCCTTGATTAAATATTTGGATTAGGGTTTAAATTAATGTTTTGTGTAATTTAAGTGATATTTTGGGTTTTAAAATTTGAGCTAAGTGGCAGATAAATAGTGTTAGTTTATAATTTAAGTTAGGTAGCAAGTTGGGCTTGTGGCCCAACTTTTGGAGGAGTTTGGGCCTTGTGTGGCCGATTAGGCCTCAAGATTTGTTGGTTAAAATTCGGCATAGGAGAGAAGGGGGTGGACGGCACATGTGCTATAATATAGGGGATTTAATTCTTTTATTTTTATTGATTATTAAATGATGATAATAGGAAGGGAGGAGTTGGTTTGAAGGAAGTCTCTTCTAAAGGCAAGATAAGGATTGGGTTATCATGCAAGATAAGAGCTATCAGGAGGGGGAGAGTTGGTTGAAACTTCAACACTGTGTGTGTGCCAAAATTTAATAGCCTGAGTGTCCAGCTTTCTTTCATTTTTTTCGCTTTTCCTTCTGCCTTTCTCATTTTTTTCTCTCTGGCCAAATTTCTTTTCTTTCCTCTTCTCATATTTTTCTCTCTTCTAGCCGAAATTCCCTAGCCTTATTTCCCTCTTCATTATATTTTCAAAAGCTGAATTCTCCCTGTGTATATCCTTTTCTTCCATAGCCGAACCATCAGGAGAGATCTTGTTTTCTCGAAGGTGCACCATAGCTGAATACTCCTCTTTAATCTGGTAAGTTTTGGGATTTTGCTTCTTTGAGATTTCTTCATTCTCTTTTATCAAGTTTCTAATCCGAATCAGTTTTCTAAGGCCCTGTCGATTTCACTCTCTGTACCTAGAAGCCAAATCTGTTTCATTAAAACCTCCTGTGCCGATTTGTGAAAAGTCGAAGGTAGGTGGTCAATGGTAGGTTCGGCCGAATGGCCACTTTCTTGTTCTTTTGTCTTTGGCCGAATGTCATAAGGTGTTAGATGGGTTGCGATCATCGGTTTGGTTAACAATCTTTTGTGATGGCCGAATGTAGGAAGGGAGGTGACGTGTTCTTAAGGACATTCAGGATTCGATTAACTAGGTAAGAGTTCGTTTTAAGTGTTATTGTTGTTTAAGTAATTAGATCTCATCGTTTAAATGGTTTAGTGATTAAGGGATTATGATGGACTGGAATAACAGTCTGGCAGAAAAGGTTAGATCTGTAAAACCAACACCTAAATACAAGAAGCGATCTGTTTCGGTAGTGCGAGATTGGCCATCGGGGTGTGGGCCGACATCGAAGTCAGATCGTGGGCTAATAGTGGTAGTCTCAAGTGATAGTAGCGTAGACATTGCGAAAGCATTAGTACGAGAATCAGGTGTGTAATACTTCCTCACCATCTAGATCTGATTATTAAATATATGCTCATAAGTTTTATATGTTATGGTAAATGTTGAAATCTCGGTTTAATGATGGAAACCCAAAGAGGGTAAAAGCGTACCACCAGGTTAGTGAATAATCTGATTAAATGTTATAAGTAAAATTTCTTGTATGTGATTGCATAGGTTGGGTTGATGAAAGGAGGAAGTTATCGTTATATGTGTAGCGGTTTATCTGTGATCTGCTATGTGACTAATCTGCCGTGATCTCGCTATAAGGGCTTTGGCCATAATATGTTGATAAGCGATTATGACGCCATCTTGGCGATGTAGTGGTGTGGGTTGATTGTAGAAATCCCCAATGGTGTGAGCAGGTGATGCACGGCGTGTAGCGAATGGAAACCTAGGAAAATGGGTTGGGCTTTGCATATTATTTGTTATCTATGCAAATGAAATTATTATTATGTTTTATGGGTTAAGGCCCAAATCTAGTGATGCATGAGGGTTGCACACCGAGTCTCGTGACTCAACCAATTAAATTAATATTTCAGGTGATACTTAGTGTATCGGATCGGGCTGGAGAGGAGCGCAAGGTGGCCATGCAAAAGAATATGTGGATCCAGCAAAATGACTCAACTTAATAGTTTATAAGATATTTTGTTTTTATGGATTTTAAACCCCGTTGTAATAAGGCCAAGGGCCACCAGTTTATTTATTTTTCTTTATTTATTTACTTTAATTAAACAAGGACCTGTAATTAAGTTTTGGGCTTTTAATTATAAAGGCATATTTTATAAATTACATATGGGCTTTCTAGTAACCTAAATTGTTTTATTAAAATTTTTCTTAGTGATATACCAGATCCGGTTGTAGTGTTTGGGCCGGGTTTGGGATGTTACAAATTGGTATCAGAGCCCAGTTCAAAACTCGACTCTGGAGGTTTTTGGGCTCAAAATGTTTTCTAAAAATGGGCATTTGAAACATGGATGTTTTTAGGTAAAGGTTTGTTAGCTCAGCGTGGCACCTGCGTCTCCGGCCCAAGTTCGCCAGGTAAGTATTCTGAACTCCTGATTGTGATATAAATGTGGGCTAAATGGGTTTTATGGGACGTAGATTATCTAGGTTAGAACTTGATGGACTCTAGGCTTAGACAAACAACTCTTAAAATCCATAAGACTTAACTTCATTAAACAAAACCTATAAACAAGTCACAAGACTAAAGTGTGGTAACAAACATATGCATGTCTAGGAGTAGATCCGGAAGAGCTTGGTATTTAAGCACCCCGAGTGACTCACCTCCTCTTCGTTGGAATCTTACCTAGTGCATAGTGATTGTTCACTTTAGCCATGACAGGGTGTGGCAATAGGCATATGCATGTCTAGGAGTGGATTCAGGGAAAGCTTGGTACTTAAGCAGTCCTAGTGACTTACCTCCTTTTCACTAAAATCCTACCTGGTGCATAGTGACTATTCACCCTAGTTACGAGGACGTGTTGGCAGGCCAAAACTTACAATTAAAACCCGAAAGGGACCAACCATCCTGTTTTGTAAAATCCTAAAGTAAACCTTAGTTCTAAAATCACCAAATTACCCTTGATTCGTAAAAATTACCTTGGTTTTGGGAAATGACAAAAATACATCTTGTCTAAAAAATGACCGAAATACCCTCAGATTTGTAAAATTATCGAAATACCCCCGAGTTAAAAATTATCAAAATACCCTTATTCCGTAAAATTAACTAGAACCATATTTTGAAAAACATTACAAAAATACCCCTATAGGTTAAAATTACGAAAATACCCCTGGGTAGCAAAATGATGAAAATACCCTTAGGTGATGGATGTTACTTGTATGAATGTTGTGTGTGCATAATTCCTAGAATTAGGAAGACTGAAAACTGTAGATAGGTTGAAATTCGAAAGAATCACTTTTTAAAACTATGTTTCAAAAGATTGTTTGGGGATAATTAGTGGAAACAACTAATGACTCATAAAACTTTTATATCAGATAAATGCGAACTAGAAGAATGAGTACAAGGGGTTGAGGACGTCCGCCATATGGTCGCGGTAGAGGTAGGATGACCGTGTCAGAACCCGTAGGATTGGGTCATAGGTCTGGAAGTGAGATACCGATTCTATCAGCTGCTGAGGTGGAATTTCAGGACCAGGCAGGTGGAGAGGACATGGTGTCTCAGGCTGTACTGAGGGTTTTGGAAAGAGTGGATGAGGCTGGTATGGGTATAGGAGCCCGAAAATCTGTGCCAGAGAGGCTTAAGAACAACGGGGTAGAAGTATTTAGAGGAGTCTCTGGAATATCCCCAAGTTTCGCTGAATATTGGTTGGAGGCAGTGGAACATATAATGGATGACTTAGACTTCACGGTAGAGGAGAAGCTGAAGGGGGTCGTGTCTCTTCTTCAAGGTGAGGCCTACTAATGGTGGCTCACGGTGAAAGAGGGTACGGCCGCAGACCTGATTGTCTGGGATTTCTTTAAGGAGTCATTCTAGGGAAAGTATGTTGGGGCTAGTTATATGGATGCTTAAAGGAAAGCATTCCTGAACTTGGTGCAGGGGAGTAAGTCGGTGGCTGAGTATGAGGCTGAGTTTTTGTGCTTGAGTCGTTACGCTCGGGGAATAGTTGCAACGGAGTATGAACGATGCGTTTGGTTCGAGGATGGGCTACGGAAATGAGCTAAGGATTCTGATTGCACCGTAGCGAGAGAGAATTTTCGTAGTTTTGGTGGATAAGGTTAAAATAGCTGAGAAAGTGAAACGGGTGGAGAGACAAGAGAAGGATAAGGATCGGGGCAGGAGTAAGAGAAGTTTTAGACCATCTAGAGCAATTGGAAATTTTCAGAAGAGGCCTAGGACTGATGGGCTAGCTCGTCCTCCAGCGGGCCAGAATCAAGCATGTTTTACATGTGGGAGAACCCATTCTGGGGAGTGCAGAATGAAAATCGGTGGATGCTTTAGGTGTGGATCCACAGAATATTTGATGAGGGACTGTCCTCAGATGGATCGGGGATAACCAATGGGCTGAGGTTCTGACCAGCCAAGGAGAGGTGATCAGCATGGACCAAAGGGTAGAGGTGCAGCTAGAGGAAGAAATGGATCTGGTCAGGGTCGTGAAGCATCTGGCAGAGGTGCAGGTAATGTAGATGCAAGGCAGCCTAGTCTAGTTTATGGAACTCGTCGAAGGAAGGATAGTGACGCACCGGATGTTATAACCGGTATGTTTCTTGTTACTGATAATCCTTTACTTGCCTTGATTTATATTGGGTCAACCCACTCCTATGTTGCATGTTCAGTATCTGAGACTTTAAGTATAGACTCTGAAGCAACCACTAGGAAGATGACTGTGGTTAGTCCTTTAAGACAATCTAAGGTAGTGGACAAACTGTTTAGGGATGTACCTTTAGAGACTCAAGGGGTAGTATTCCTAGCAGATTTAATGGAATTACCATTTGGAGAGTTGGACCTTATTTTAGGAATGGATTGGTTGACTAAGCATCGTGCCAAGTTGGACTGTGCGAATAAGCGTATGGTGTTGAGTACCCTGGAAGGCGGGGAGGTGGTTGTGTTAGGAGAAAGAAGGAATTACTTGTCCAATGTGGTATCATCTTTAAAAGCTATTAAGATGATTTGAAAGGGATGTAGTGCATTTCTAGCTTTTATTAGTGCGTTGAATGCTAAGGAGGTGACCGTGTATGAGGTTCAAGCAGTCAAGGATTTTATGGATGTCTTTTCGGAGGAATTCCGGGATTACCCCGGATCGCGAGGTGGAATTTGGAATAGACCTACTTTCGGGTACAGCTCCAGTATCCATTGCTCCTTATAGAATGGCGCCAGAAGGAGTTGGTGGAGCTCAAGGCTCGATTCGGGAACTATTGGATCGAGGTTCATTCGACCGAGTGTTCTCCATGGGGAGCGTCGGTCCTATTCGTGAAGAAGAAGGACGGATCCATGCATATGTGCGTGGATTATCGTCAACTGAATAAGTTGACGATCAACAACAAGTATCCATTACAAAGAATCGACGATCTGTTCAATCAGCTCAAAGGAGCTTTAGTCTTTTCGAAGATTGACTTAAGGTCTGGATATCATCAATTAAAGGTTAAAGAAGGAGACATTCATAAGACGGCATTTCGGACTCAGTACGGGCATTATGAGTTCTTGGTAATGCCGTTCGGGTTGACAAATGCACCAGCGACCTTTATAGATATGATGGATCGGGTGTTTCAGCCATATCTTGATTAGTTCATCGTGGTGTTCATCGATGATATCCTGGTTTACTCTAAGTCGGAGGAAGAGCATGATGAACATCTTCGCGTGGTGTTACAAACTCTGAGGGAGAAGCAATTGTTTGCAAAGTACAGTAAATGTGAGTTCTGGCTGAAGGAAGTGACTTTTCTAGGATATGTGGTTTCGACTGAGGGAATCCAAGTGGACCCTCGAAAGATAGGCTGTATTGGATTGGAAACCACCGAAGTATTGGGTGGAGGTTTGGAGTTTCTTTGGTTTGGCAGGGTATTACCGAAGGTTCGCTGAAAGGTTTTCTCTAATAGTGGCACCTCTAACGAAGTTGTTGAGGAAGGGAGTATCGTTTGTATGGACCGACAAACAGCAAGAGAGCTTTGAGAAGTTGAAGAGAATCCTGACGGAAGTGCCAGTGTTAATTCAGCCAGAGGTAGGAAAATAATTTATCGTCTACTGTGATGCGTCACACATGCGTTTAGGGTGTGTGTTGATGCAAGAAAGAAAGGTGGTGGCGTATGCATCTCGACAGTTGGGACCGCATGAGTTAAACTACCCTACGCATGACTTGGAGTTGGTGGCGGTAGTGTTTGCCCTGAAGATTTGGAGGCACTACTTGTATGGGGAGAAGTCGGTAATTTATACTGACCATAAAAGTCTGAAGTACCTCCTTACCTAGAAGGAGCTAAATTTAAGACAACGTAGGTGGATCAAGCTCTTGAAGGATTATGATTGTTCGATCGAATACCACCCTGGTAAGGCGAATGTGGTGGCAGATGCGTTAAGCCATAAGGTAGTATCGAAACTAAGAGCCATGTTCGCTCATCTGAGTTTATTCGATGATGGGAGTTTGCTGGCTGAGTTGCAAGTAAAGCCGATATGGTAAGTCAGATTAAGGACAAACAGTTAGTGGATGATGTCTTGAGTGCTCGACTTTTGCAAGTGAGGGACGGTGGAATGGAGGACTATAGTTTGAACAATGATGGAGTTTTGTGTTACCGTGGGAAGGTTTGCATGCCTAAAAATGAGGAGTTACGACAGATGATTCTCCGGGAATCGTATAGTAGCCCTTATGCTATGCATCTTGGAGGAGTTAAGATGTACCGTGATTTGCGAGAGCAATTTTGGTGGCCAGGTTTGAAGAAAGAGGTAACGAAATCGTAGGAAAATGTTTGACGTGTCAGCAGGTCAAAGCTAAACACCAAGTGCCTTTGGGATTGTTGCAGTCGGTGAAGATTCCCCAATGAAAATGGGAGAGAATCACGATGGATTTTGTTAGTGGGTTACCCTTAACACCCACTAAGAAGGATTCGATTTGGGTGATATTAGATTGGCTGACGAAGTCTGCTCACTTCATACCGGTTCAGTGGACTTTTCTCTACAAAAGTTGGCTAAATTATACGTGGCTGAGGTTGTAAGGTTGCATGGTGTGCTGGTGTCGATCATATCAGATAGGGACCCTAGGTTCACGTCACGATTTTGGAAGGCTCTTCATCAAGCAACGGGAACAAGGTTAGACTTTAGTATTATTTTTCACCCACAGACTGATGGTCAGTCGGAGAGGGTAATTCAAATCTTGTAGGATATGTTAAAGGGTTGCATCATTGATTTTAGGGGCAGTTGGGAAGAGTACTTGCCTTTGGCGAATTCACATATAATAATAGTTATCAAGCTAGCATTCAGATGGCGCCTTATGAAGCATTATATGGAAGGAGATGTCATACTCCAACTTATTGGACGGAGTTGGGTGAACATAAGGTGTTGGGTACAGAATTAGTTTCGAAAATGGAGGAGAAAGTTAAGTTCATACAGGCTAGGCTAAAGGAAGCGTCTGATCGATAGAAGTCTTACGCGGATCTAAAGCGGAAAGAGTTGGAATTTGCGGTAGGTGATCAAGTCTTCTTGAAGGTATCCCCGTAGAAGAAGGTAATGAGGTTTGGACGAAAGGGTAAGTTAAGTCCACGGTTTATTGGCCTTATTGGGTACTAAAACGTGTGGTCCCAGTGGTTTATCGTTTGGAGTTGCCTTCGGAGTTGGAGCAGATACATGACGTGTTCCATGTCTCGATCTTTGAGGCGTTATCGATCGATCCATCACACATAGTGCCGATGAAGAGATAGAAGTAAGGCGGATTTGTCTTTTGAGGAGGAACCAAGACAAATTCTAGATCAAGATGTAAAAGTGTTAAGAATGAAGTCATTCCTTTGGCCAAAGTCTTGTGGCGAAATCATAGCACAGGAGAAGCGACGTAGGAGCCAGAGGATGTTATACGCCAGCAATACCCCCATCTTTTCTGATCAGGTAAATTTTGGGGCCGAAATTTATTTTAAGGGGGGTAGAACTGTAACATCTTAAATGTGAGCCTGTGCATTTATATGTTGGTTTAATATGTTAATTCAAGAATTTAAGCCTCGGGCTGAGGCCTTGATTAAATATTTGGATTAGGGTTTAAATTAATGTTCTGTGTAATTTAAGTGATATTTTGGGTTTTAAAATTTGGGCTAACTAGCAGATAAATAGTGTTAGTTTATAATTTAAGTTAGGCAGCAAGCTGGGCTTGTGGCCCAACTTTTGGAGGAGTTTGGGCCTTGTGTGGCCGATTGGGCCTCAAGATTTGTGGGTTAAAATTCGGCATAGGAGAGAAGGGGGTGGACGGCACATGTGCTATAATATAAGGGATTTAATTCTTTTATTTTTATGGATTATTAAATGAT
Organism: Gossypium rotundifolium; assembly: GCA_025506655.1. NCBI lineage: Eukaryota > Viridiplantae > Streptophyta > Magnoliopsida > Malvales > Malvaceae > Gossypium > Gossypium rotundifolium. The sequence goes on along the minus strand of CP106731.1, from coordinate 161,179,556 downwards.
GATAATAAGAAGGGAGGAGTTGGTTTGAAGGAAGTCTCTTCTAAAGGCAAGATAAGGATTAGGTTATCATGCAAGATAAGAGCTATCAGGAGGGGGAGAGTTGGCTGAAACTTCAACACTGTGTGTGTGCTGAAATTTAATAGCCTGAGTGTCTAACTTTCTTTTATTTTTTTCTCTTTTCCCCTTGCCTTTCTCATTTTTTTCTCTCTGGCCGAAATTTCTTTTCTTTCCTCTTCTCATTTTTTTCTCACTTCTAGCCGAAATTCCCTATCCTTATTTCCCTCTTCATTATATTTTCAAAAGTTGAATTCTCCCTGTGCATATCCTTTTCTTCCATAGCCGAACCATCAGGTGAGATCTTGTTTTTCCCGAAGGTGCACCATAACTGAATACTCCCTTTAATCTGGTAAGTTTCGGGATTTTGCTTCTTTGTGATTTCGTCATTCTCTCTTATCAAGTTTCTAATCAGAATCAATTTTCTAAGGCCCTGTCGATTTCACTCTCTGTACCTAGAAGCCGAATCTATTTCATTAAAACCTCCTGTGCCGATTTGTGAAAAGCCGAAGGTAGGTGGTCAATGGTAGGTTCGGTCGAATGGCCACTTTCTTGTTCTTTTGTCTTTGGCCGAATGTCATAAGGTGTTAGATGGGTTGCGATCATCGGTTTGGTTAACTATTTTTGGTGATGGTAGAATGTAGGAAGGGAGGTGACGTGTTCTCAAGGACATTTGAGATTCGATTAACTAGGTAAGAGTTCATTTTAAGTGTTATAGTTGTTTAAGTAATTAGATCTCATCGTTTAAATGGTTTAGTGATTAAGGGATTATGATGGACTCAAATAACGATCGAGGTAAAAGGTTGGATCTGTAAAACCAACACCTAAATACAAGAAGCGATCTATTTGATGAGTGCGAGATTGGCCATCGAGGTGTGGGTGACATCAAGTCGGATCGTGAATGATAGTGGTAGTCTCGGTGATAGTAGCATAGACATAGCGAAATCGTTAGTACGAGAATCAAGTGTGTAATACTTCCTCACCATCTAGATCTGATTATTAAATATATGCTCATAAGTTTTATATGTTATGATAAATGCCGAAATCTCGATTTAATGATGGAAACCCAAAGAGGGTAAAAGCATACCACCAGGTTAGTGAATAATCTGATTAAATGTTATAAGTAAAATTTCTTGTATGTGATTGCATGGGTTGGGTTGATGAAAGGAGGAAGTTAAATGTTATATGTGTAGCAGTTTATACAGTGATCTGTTGTAGCGGCTAATGCCGTGATCTGTTATAAGGGCTTCGGCCATAATATGTTGATGAGCAGCATGACTTCCATCTTGGCGTGTAGCGGTATGGGTTGATTGTAGAAATCCCCAATGGTGTGAACGGCTGGTACGAGGGCATGTAGCGGATGGAAACCTAGGAAAATGGGTTGGGCTTTGCATATTATTTGTTATCTATGCAAATGAAATTATTATGTTTTATGGGTCAAGGCCCAAATCTAGTGGTGCATGAGGGTTGCACACTGAGTCTCATGACTCAACCAATTAAATTAACATTTCAGGTGATACTTAGTGTATCGGATCGGGCTGGAGAGGAGCGCAAGGTGGCCATGCAAAAGAATATGTGGATCCGGCAAAATGACTCAACTTCATAGTTTATAAGATATTTTGTTTTTATGGATTTTAAACCCCTTTGTAATAAGGCCAAGGGCCACCAGTTTATTTATTTTTCTTTATTTATTTACTTTAATTAAACAAGGACCTGTAATTAAGTTTTGGGCTTTTAATTATAAAGGCATATTTTATAAATTACATATGGGCTTTCTGGTAACCTAAATTGTTTTATTAAAATTTTTCTTAGTGACATACCAGATCCGGTTGTAGTGTTTGGGCCGGGTTTGGGGTGTTACATGAATGGCAGAGGGAGAGCTTGGGTTCGAATCCCACCTAGTGCACTTATTTTGGATTAATTTTTTTTGGTGCTTTAAGGTAAGTGTCGGCCATGGCATCAAAAAGGAAAGGGAGACTTTTTAATTAAGGAAAGAAGGCAAATGAATATGGTAAGGAGGAAAATAAGGGAAAATGAAGGAAAGAATCAAAGGAAAAAGGTAAGAGAAGGGAACATGTTGGCCTATTATGTGGAGGATGCTTTGGAAAGAATATTTTAGGGTCAACACTCATCTTTTTGGTAAAGATGATACAAGGTTTTGGTAGGGAGAAAGAGGGGAGCCGGATTTCCTTTAGGCATTTTGCAATTTTAGTGCTGGAAAGGCTAGTTTCTATTTAGAATTTTTTAGTTTTCTCTTTTCCAATTTCTTCCCTCACTTGCCAAAACTCTAAAGCCAAAATTGTGCACCTTTCTCCTTTGTTTTGCTGAAACTATCAAACCATCCTTTGCTGCTTATACTTATCATTCTCTTAGCCTTGGTTTGGGTGATTAGTTGATTGGTAAGATGGGTGATTATTTTGTGGTGATGATATCAACTTCTTGCACTTGTGAATATTGGATGAAGGCTAACCCTTTGGTACATCACTTATTTATTTTAGGAATTCATTGCAATAGCCAAAGTGTAAGGCTGGATTTTAGAACACTAGTATGTTACACCTCTTTATTTTAAAATTTTGATGTTTTGCTTAAAACATTTGAGGTGTATAAAAAGACAACACTTAGCTTTGTTATTTAAAAATCCGTTAAGTCATGTTGTTACCAATTACATCAAGCAGTTTAAATAATCCATCCATGTGATTCTATTTTGTGGTGATGATATCAACTTCTTGCACTTGTGAAAGACTCAATGTAACCCTTCCCCGGTTTAGTGCAACATCATACACAATTTATAACTAAATTTAACATGCACTAAGTTTAACATGCACCCAACCTAGCCAACCAAAACACCTTTCTCTATCCCGTGTGGTAATATTGGATGAAGGCTAACCCTTTGAGGTGCCAAACCTCGGTGACCGTAGTCATCACTTATTTATTTTGAGGAATTTTATTTAATAACATATCTTTGAGTTTATCAAAAGCCACCTTCTTATATGCCACATATGTCAATAGCCAAAGTGCAACACAATATATATAGCACATTAGTTAGTTATAAAGTGTGTATGTACACCTGTTCTAATGATAGCTCTTAATCACAAGAGTCGGATTTTAGAACACTAGTAGGCTAAGGATCATGATTGAGATTAGGCCGGCCATAACAAGAACAAAGATTAAGCTTAGTGATCCTTACCACACTATGAAATTCTAATGGAAGGGCTAAATTTTGAGAAGAAAAAGGGTGTATTCGGCTAAGAGAAGTTGAAAGTTTGAGCAAAATGCACCAATGGAAGAATTCGACTAGCACAATGAAGAGAGTGTAATCTCACTCACATCTTTATCTCTCTTCCAAATTAAATTAAGAAATAGCGACCATCACTCTCCTCTCCCATTCATCTGTTTACAAAAAAAATTTCCTAACACAACCCCCTTTAACGCCCTTGCCACTCTTCCTTTAGACTTTCATGTCATGAGCTCTCATGAAATGTTTTATGATTCCCCTTGTAACTCCTAAGAATCGAACCCAAGACCTCCTTGTATCACCCTTAGGAAAGATTGTAAAACCCTATCTCACCTAGCTCCCTCCTTTTAGGTACTTAAAAAGAAATTTTTAATACTAAGTCATCTGACCTGACCACCAAATAAATCACGGTATTTATTTCTTCAAGCACACACACATGGGAACAAATAAATTTTAAATTTTCAATCAACCCCTAATTCAGGATGTTTCTTTAGTCCAGTGGTAACCACCTCTCTGAATGTTTGCATGAAATATTTTGCAATGAGACAATTTCCGTTATGTGTTTGTAGTGGTAACCATATTTTGCAATGAAAAAGTTTACGTTATAATAAATTGATTTTGAAAAATCACGAAAAATAGGATAAAGGGAATTAGAAAGTGAATAAGATATAGAATGAAATCTTATTGTGTCTATTTTATATGAAAAAAACAGAGAAGGAAGAGGAATTTTATATTCTATGATATTTTAATTTTAGTGAGACTAGTTTTGAATGATTTCGTGGTTCCTATTCATCTTGGAAAAATCATTCAAAATTGTACAAAGTGAATTATGAGTTATAATTTATATGTATAGATTCCTTAATGAGTCTATTTTTCAATAGAAATAAGTGGGAGCAAAATATAAAAACTTTACAATGAGATATTTGAATTTAGGTTAAGAGAGGTCAGAACCATTGGTTAGAGAAACAGGGGAAACTTTAATGAATAAACTATACTAAATGGCTAAGTCAAAAATTCTGAAAACATTGTAGTAAGAATTTATATGAGTCTAGTTTCAAGGAAAATTTACGGATCTAAATTTCAAGTTCCCTAACTCGAGTTATAGTCAATTTAGTCAATATGACGCAGATGGAAAGTTTCAATTTTTATACCCCAAATTAGTAGTTAAGTCCGGGGTTGCAAAATTACCAAAATAACCTTGGAGGGTAAATTATCGAAATACCCCTGGGTTGTGAGATTACCAAATTACCCATAGTGGGTAAAATTACTGAATTACTGATTTACCAAAATGCCTCTATGGGTCGATTTATTGAAATGCCCCATGGGCCGATTTACAGAAATGCCCCTATGGGCCGATTCATTATAAGTATTCAATAGTTTAATGGTTGTTATTTATATGTGGATATTTTATGGTATTATGAATGTTGCATCTCTACATATTACATTGGATGGGAAAAATTGTATGAAGAGAAGTATAGCCCGGTGGCATTGCCACAAATTTTGATAATGGCTATGTGCCAACCTCAAATATGGCTCTGTGCCATCGTGATTATGGCTTTGTGCCAAACGTATTTACCCAAGGTTGTGTGCTAATTATATTTCCGTATATGATACTCTAGTGGCTCAGTCACAAATATTATAAATGGTACCTTCACTGCAAATTTGAGAGACTGGCGGGGTGGGTTGACTTGATCCTCACAGGAGAGATTGGTTGGTCGGGGGAGAGATTGGCTGGATTGGGTTGGGTTACATTACATTATCTGCATTATCATGATTATAGGGCTAAGGCCCAGTTTGTATATATATGGGCTTCAGCCCAGTTGTTTTTGTATGGGTTTTGGCCCAGTTAATGACCGATAAGGGGATTATACACTGAGTTCTAGTAACTCACCCCTCCTTCTTAATCCTTTCAGGTAATGCTCAGTGACGAGGACTTGGGGCCATGGATGACTCGGTGGAGGCCATACTTTGGAAATAATGTTTATGAACATTAGTAAACTTCTTTACCATTTTAATTCGTTACTTTTGCTATTTTGGGTTTTAAAATTGTAATAAGGCCTCTAGAATATGTTTTATTTTGCTTTACATTTGACGTACTTCATATCTTTCTTGAATTGTTTTAAATGGGGATTTTCTAAAATCATTAATAACGGTTTTCTAAAATTGATTAAGAAATGGATTTTATAATAAAATTTTATAAATATTTTAACTCGAATTTTCTTTCAAATTTCCAACGACATTTTCAAAAGTCACGGTTTTAAAGTTCCCTACCTCGATTTTTGACTCATCAATCAACCTCTCAAAAATAGTTGTATTTTATCAAATATTTACATCCAAACTTGTTTTCTTAACCATAACCAAATAACACTTATTTTAGTACGAATCACAAATTCTTTATATGATTTCTCCATGTGACATGTCAGATCCAGTCGTAACACATGGGTCGGGTTTGGGGTGTTACACAGATCCTAGACCTCGTGTCAATAAAGAAGAAATTCATGAGGAACGAAGGCTTTGGATCAATAAACTAGAAGAATGGAAGACACACTTCAAGGAGAGACTAAAAACACACGAAGCAAAAGAGAGGCAAATCCACGACGAACTTAATGATGGGACAAACCAGCTTAAGATAGGACATCAGGTACTCAAAATCTCCCCAGATGGAACAGTTGAGATAACTAGTCCTAAAATTAGCACCTTTAAGGTAAACATCACTCAACTTAAACTTTATATCAAAACCGAGTTGATCGCATGAGAAAGGATTTTCACCTCCTCAAACCACCATGACCATACCAATAACAGGTAAGTCTAGCTCAAGACTTTAAACGAGCACTTCTCGGGAGACAACCCGAGTACTAACCCCATTTTTATTCTATTTTTATTTTATTTTTATTTTTATTTTTATTTTCTCTTTTTAGCATTCAAATAAACCAAAAGTGAAGATTTCCAGACCACGACCTTGCACACTACTGTGGTGTGGTATGTGGGCATCATGAGAAGGAACACGGGCATGGGATGCATCTCTATTTAAACCCCCTTCTTCCCTTCTCTTTTCTAGTTGTCTTTCTTCTTTCATTTTCCATTATTTACTTTTATTTTTATTTTTATTTTCTTTATTATTTTCTTCTTATTCTTCATGCAATTTAGATTTAGCTTAGGATACAATAAAATCAGAACGGCTGCTTCGAGGATTCAATTTCAAACGGTTCGAACGTTTCCCCACGTTCACATCCAATCTTATCCGATTTCTTTTCAGTGACTTCATCCAAAATTCAGGAAGTTTCACTTCTCTCCCCATCTTATGATTTTATGATTATTTTGATATTATCTATCTTTGTACATTGAGGGCAATGTACATCTTAAGTGTGGAGGGGGGGTTAACCATAGTATTATTTGAAAATACATGAATTATGCTTAATTCTAAAGTAAGTTTCTCATATTATGATTAGAATGAAATTTCCCATATTTATGATTTTTGTTAATATGGTTTGGATTAAGTCATAGTTTATTGCGCATTGATGATTTAAACTTTAAGATACTAGAGAATCAAGCATGATAAATCTATTTTTCAAGAATAAAAAATTTTCTAGGTTGTCGAACTGAATTTGAATATTACCTTGAAGTTTAAAATTTACAGGGATTAATGTCAAATACCCATAAGTTTTGTGAGATTTGAGCCTTATAGAGCATATATTCTTTTTTATGCTCACTTTATTGATTATGAGTGAGTCAACACTGAATTGTTATTCTAGAACTTGCCTCGATTATACATGTCAAGACCACATTATTGATTTGATATACTAAGATGATAAAGGCACCTAGGTTTTAACCCATTCACTCCACTAAAAATCCTACCTTCACAATTAACCCTTAGTGAACCCTTTGATCCTAACAACCCTTTTTATTGATTCACCCATTAATATTAAACCAAAACCTCGCTCGTATTTGTTATCACCATTCCTTTGACTACCTTTCTATCGAGAATTTATTTGATCAGTTGTGTAACACCCTGAAAATGGGCCTATGCATTTCTTTTGATTATACGAAATGGCATGTCTTATGTGTTATGAATGTATTATGAACATTTTTGGAAACTTGGAAATGTAAGAAATGATTTAGAAATGTTAAGTTTCAAAAAGAGGAAAGTGAACATTTTGGAAACTTGGAAATGTTAAGTTAAAAGAGGAAAGTGAACATTTTTGGAAACTTGGAAATGTAAGGAAATGTCCCGGAAATGTAAGGAAATGTCTTGTCTTGGAAATGTAAGGAAATGTCCTGGAAATGTAAGGAAATGTCTTGTCTTGGAAATGTAGGGAAATGTCTAGGAAATGCTTTAGAAATGTTAAGTTTAAAAAGAGGAAACTAAGGCAAGGTGGCCTTAAGAAAATTAATAGGAGGAATTTTGACACACAAACAGGCTTGGAAAAGTGGCTCAAGATATCACTTGAGGCCCGGTAGGTGACGCCACATACAAGGGTATTGGACCTAGGTTCGAGTCACTTGGAGAGAAAATAAATGAGTTTTATTTTTGCTACAAAGCGCGGAAGTGGACGGCACTAAGGAACCCCAAGGAAGAGTTTTATTCTCTTTAAATTTCATCTAAATAGAAGATAAATAATAGATTTAATTATCATTATTTTTAGGAGATAATTGTTGGATTAATTCTTTTAATAAAGTGATAATTCAAAGGATAAAGTTATCAAAATAGAAGAGTGGTGACCAAGTAAGGGATTCTGAGTAGTAAATTCGGCTATAAAAGGAAAAGAGAGGCCATTCAGCATTATTTTCTCTCCCTTGATAACCTCTGCCGAATTCTCTTAAGCAACTATTCTTTTCTTCTTCATTCTTCTCCTCTCAATATTCCAAAAGCTGAAACTTGTGTGACTACTCTCTAGGTCTTAAGCCAAATCTTTGAGGACTCAAGAAAAGGGGGCTGTCGATTACAAAGATTAAGGGTAAGGTCAGTAGTGATTGATTTCCATTCTTTTTCTTCTAATATTAAAGCTGAAACTAGGAAATCTAACCCCATTATTCTGTTAGTCAAAACTTGGAAAGAAGGCTCTTCGGGATTTACTAAGTGTCGACTACAAGGAAGGAGAAGTTCTTTTCCCGAAGGTACACCATAGGCCGCGTGTTCCCTAGTTATTCGGTGAATTTCGGGATTTAAAATCCACAAGGTAAGACATGCAAATATTCAGCCAAGGCCTATTTTTGGTGTTTTAGATCTAGTTCATATTTATTCAAAAGCCAAAACTAATTTGTTAAAGTGATTTAAAGCTTTGTCGAATACAAGAAAGAGTATAGTGAAGATTTCGGGATTTGGCACCAAGGTAAGTTTTAGTGTACTAATCCTACTAAGATTTGGATTTATGGCCGAATGGCTTACTAAGTATTAAATGATTGATTAAATGTAGAGATTTAAGATCTAAGGCATTAGATCAAGCTTTTGGGATTTGGATTGGAAACCTTAAGCGAATCGGTTGTACCCACACTATATCATAATATGTTTTATGGCTACGTTTAATTAATATATGTGATATTAAGAATATGAAAGTGGCTAAGGTACCATGTTATGGTACAAAGTACTCAGCACGCGTTCCTACTCCTACTAGGATTATGAAATATGTTAATTATAATATGAGAATAAGAATAAGAATGTGAACTCGGCATATTTATGCATATTACTATTATATGGGGCATATGGGTTTATTTTGGGGAAGTGAATGTAGTGACCTAAGACAAACACGGTACCTAAGACCGTATATCTGAATGTGGTTAAGACCTAAGACCTAAGACCACATCTAAGCGTGGTGACCTAATACCACGAATGCGATGACCTAAGACCGCGATTTGGAGTGTAGCGGAAGGAGGGTCGACTTAGTAGTCCCCACGGTGTGCAGGATGGTACGGGTGGTGTGTAGCGGATGGCATATAGGTTTGGGTTCGGGTTGCATCATATTGTTTAAATGCTTTATGAACATGTATGACATTGTATGCCTGAAATATTAAATTTTAGTGTTGGTTACACATTGAGTCTGTTGACTCACCCTGTTGTGGGATTACTTTTCAGGTGACGACTAGTGATGGACCGGGCTAGATGCTTAGTGGAGACCATGTGAAGTTCAAATTTCTTATATTTGGACTATTTTACTTTAAGTATTTTGAATTTAAATTTTGGTAATTATTTGATGTAATAAGGCCTTAGTAGAATTATTTTATTCTGTTTTTATTTATTAAGCTTACAAACTTCATTTTATTAAAAGATTAAGTAAATTATTTTTTTTTTAAAAAAATAAAGCCCAAATGTTTTGTCACCTAAAGTAAAGGATTTTTAACAATGAATTAAACTTGTTTCCAACTCAAGCCCAACCCAAAACGATCTTTCTTCCAAATCACACAAGTTTTTCCTAACTAACAAAAGAATTTGAAACGGCTTACACCGGGGAACATACCAGATCCGGTCAAGGCTCGTGGGCCGGGTTTGGGGTGTTTCAAGTTGCCTAATTACTTTATTTTAGTTGATAAAGTTCTTTCTTATATTATATATTTATTGCTTTTTTCTTAAAAAAATTGAAGTATATTCATTAGTTCTATGTTCTAAGAGCTTGTACGTTTAAATTCATCATCTTGAAGAAGAAGCTCCTATTATTAGTGTTTTCATATGATGTAATTATTCAAAGTTATTAGTTCATTTTTCTAAAGTTAGGTAACTTGTCAATTCAATCTCAATTTTAACCATACAATTCAACCTTTATCCACACCTTTAACCCAAGCCCCATTACAACCTTGTTAAAGACATTTTGATTTGTGTATCATCTAATATTACAGTGGTGGAGATTTCATTTTTAGGCAAGCCTATGGGATTAACTTTTCAGGTTCGACTTATGAGTGCTTTTTCCTTCTTCTTAAACACTTCGAGTGATTTGAGTGAATCTTTTTTGAGGATGTCAATCCTTGTCGGTTTTGAATTAAAGGTAATCATTTAGATAAAGGGAGACACCTAAGTTTTCGTGCTACAAATATATGACTTAGAATTGTTTGAATCTTTAGGAGTCTTTGAGTTAAATTATCCATGTATGAATTATTTATGAAATATGATGAGGCATTGCTAATGAGAATTATGAATTGTGGAAAGTTCATTTTAATTGTAAGTTGAGAATTTTGCTTGAGGATAAGCAAAAGCCTAAGTGTGGGGGTATTTGATAAACCGTAAAAGTAACATATTTTAATCCCACATTTAGCATACTTTTGAATGATTTATTCCCTAAATTGTGTAAAAAGGTGCTCTTAATCCTTTCTTTTCATGTTTTATACTCAGGAAAGTACCTAGGAATGAAAAGAACAAGAAACGGGCCTAAAACAGACCAAATTGGGCCAAAAAGAAATCGACATGGCCTCGGCCCAAGACCACACGGCCGTGCCTCCCTGATTTACTCTAACATGGCCTGGACCCCAAAACACACGAGCGTGTCTCTTCAGTAGACTCGACCATAGCCTGAAATTGATTCACACGGGTATGTGCCATGGGCGTGTCCCTGCCACAGCCAAGAGGAGTTCTACTTGAATTTGGATACTTGAAGGCAAAGAAACACATTCCAAAGCTTATCCAAAAACCCTAGTAGGAATTCCACTCAGATTAGGATATTTAGGGGCCAAGTAAAGCATTCCAAGAGTCTATATAAACACCCAAGGGGGCAACTTGAAGAGGAGTTCGGCAAAAGCCTTCTGCCAGGGCTTTTGATGAGCTAGCAAAAGCTAGGCCAAGGAGTCGAACCAGAAAGTTCAAATTTGTGGGAATCACTCGAGGATAGCTAGTTGACCTATCTCAAAAAGCCAGAATTATATTCAAGACGGTGGATCTCTCCTTCAATTCCTTGAGGGTTTTAGGGATTTCTTATGTTTTGTTTTATCTTTTCTTCTGAGATGTTTTCTTTTATTTTTATAAACTAAACCCTTCAGATACCTGAAGGGGATGAAAGCTAAGACAGATCTTGTTATTATTTTCTGAACTATATGATAAATACTTGATTTGTTCTTAATTATGTGAGCTAAATTCTTGTGTTAATATTTTTGGGATATTGATTCAAGTTGAATGTGCTTAGGTGGTGGAGCAAAAGTCCCTGCTTAAGATTAGATCTAGCATAATTAAACGGAGTTGATCGTGCGCCTAGAGATAGAGTGATGAGATTTTGCCGGATTAGGGTGAAACCTAATATGGGAGTCCATAGATCGAGTTAATGTGATTCTAGAGGTTTTAATTAGAAATAGATTTCAATTAATCAACCTAGGGTTAGATGTTATTCACCTTGAGAGAGAGTTTAATATAAATTAGGGAATCCTACGGATCAAGTCAAGTGAATAAATCGTCTTGTTCAATGTTAGATAACAAGTGAAGTCTAGGTGGATTCTTCCTAAGGGTATCATCTTAATCAACTGAGTTTTCCCAACAGTATTTCCCCAATTCATTCTTTTTGTCTTTGCTTATTTAGCTTAGTAGTTAGTTTTAGATTAAATAACCAATCACTTAATATTTAGGCTAAATAATAGAAAGAAGGTTATTATTAGTACTTTTAGTTCCTTTGGGTTCGATAATCCGGTCTTGCCTAAGCTATACTATTGTTCTATAGGTGCACTTGCCTTAAGTCATTGTTAGAGTTAGTTTCTAGGTTCGATCATTCTCTTTATAAATTTTAGAACTCGACAAAACAACAATCATATGTCTTATTGTTCAACTAATATTTTCAACAGAGAATCTGAAGATGTATCCATGCTCCTAACCCTTTAAGCTTGGTGAGCTCTAAATAATTGTCCTATTTCAGATTCTTGCAGTATTTAGAGACTTTAAGAGTAATATGCAAAGCTTCTTTTGTGAAAGTATTATAAGTTCATTAATCATTATTTCAATATGAAATGCTTGAAAAAAGATTATAGAGATGAACAAAATTGACTTTTATTGGGGACAAAATCCGTGAAGAATGGATTAAGCAAAGGAAGAAAATTTTTCTAAGGTACAAAAATGAGTAAGGGTGGAATTGGTGCCCCATATATTGTCGAAACCATTATTTTGTTGTGTAAAAATAGGGATCGACTTTAAAAAGAAAATGGAGTCGCCACCGATCTTTTATTCAACGTGTGATTGGATCACCCTAAGATGGATTATTTTAATAAATCATTTGGATTTATTAAAACATTAATTTTTGGTCTACAAAATATAAGAAAATAGGTTTGGGAGTCGGTTACGTGCGAGGAAGGATTAGCACCCTCACAACACCCAAAATTGGTACCAAATTGATTAGCTAGTGTCCTTGTGTTGAAAACTTGAAAATATTTAAGGTATGATACTTTTTAAAGAATGTTAATTAATTTTGAACTGAATCTCAAGATTCACTCATTCCAAAGGAATAAAAACATCATATCCAACACGTTAGGATATGACAAGTTTATACCTCGACACCGAGATCATCTTTGATTTTCAAAATATGCGATTAAAAGGATATTTGGTTATTCGATCGAATGGAAAATTGACACCCAGCACGTTAGGGCACAATTCCTCGAACTTCCAAACATCAAATATTGCCTTGTTTTAAAAACTTTTAAATAAGCGATTTTAAAATCGACTCAAAATGTATTTGTTTGGTTTGTTTGGATAAAAAATGAACAATTTTCATAAATAAGTTGGAAATCTTAATCACAATACAATAATAAAAAAAAGTATAATCGCAACACATATATATATATATATATAACACCCCAAACCAGGTCTATGCGTCAAGACGAGATTTGGTTTGTCACACAAACCGAACATTTTTTTAGTCTATCTAATGATTTAGGTGAATCGGTAATTACAAAAATCCTTTTAAAAAAATAAAGTTTAATAAAAACCAAGAGAAATAATTTAAGTTCGATGAATTTGAGAAACATTAGTTGAAAATCTCATCATTTAATATTTAATTGTCAAAACCTTAAAGTAATTTTTTATAAGAGTTCAAAGTATTTGAAATTAAGAATAGATAAAGAATCTCATATGTTTGAAACCCAAAGTATTTTAAGAAAACATTATAGGATAAACATAAGCCCATATTAATTATCCAAAACATAATTTAAATCCATCCACATAAAATCCATAAAACATTAATAGAGGCCTTATTACATCATACCTAAAATAGCAAATTAAAGAAAGTACTTATTAAAAGTTCAAAGTTTATTTAACCCATGTTTGCGTATGGCCTCCACGAAGTCATCCTCGCCCAAGTCCACGTCAATTTCCATTACGAGATGGAAAATTTAAGGAGTGAGTTACTTAAAACTCGGTGTATAACTCACTTACTATATCCATGGGCGAGATCATCAAATCATAATTTTGGGCTTGAGTCCATAAGCAGTTTAGCAATGTAATAAGCGTAATGTATGCAAAATGAAATTTCCCACCCAAACCTAATTTCCATCCGCTACACACCACCGTACCAACCATCACACTGTGGGGATCAAGTCAACCCACCCCGCCAACACACCAAACATAGACAATAAGCCATTTTTATATTTGTGGCAGAGCCACCGAACTAGATTGTGACAAAGTCACCGAACTAGAGGCATTGAGCCATTAAAATATTTGTGGCAGAGCCACCGAACTAGAGGCAATAAGCCATTTAATTATTTTGTGGAAGAGCCACCGAACTAGAGGCAATGAGCCATTTAATTATTTTGTGGCAGAGCCACCGAACTAGATTTTGGCAACAGGCCTTTGTTCTCTTCATCATTAATCCCAGTATGCAAAATAGTCTATATACATATGATGATTTAAGCAAAAAGGCCCAATTTACATGTGAGTCAATATTTCAGGTTTTTATTTAAAAAGGCCCAATTTACATGTGAGTCAATATTTCAGGTTTTTATTAAGGCCCATAATACAAAATATCATTTAGCCCATTTAACAATCTAGCAACTTTGGCCCATTTAACAATCTAGCAGAGTTTTCGGCCCATTTATCGATCTAGCAGAGATTTCGGCCCATTTTACGATCTAGCATACTTTTCGGCCCATTTAACAATCTAGCAGAGTTTTCGGCCCATTTATCGATCTAGCAGAGGTTTCAGCCCATTTTACGATCTAGCATACTTTTCGGCCCATTTATCGATCTAGCATATTTTCAATTTACCAACTAACTCATTGAGGGCATTTTCATAAATTTCACAACTTTAACCGTTTTCATAAATTTTCACAAAAATACCAATTATTACGTATTTTACCGATTTTGTCATCTTTACGATTTTCCCAATAATTACGGTATAACATCTAACCCGAGATAAGTGTGAAATTACACACCTTGATATTGTGAGTACTAGACCTTCCCACTCGTCAATACCTAACGTAACACGAACCATTAGAACACTATCATTTATTAAAAATACACTATTGGTAAACGATCTAAATCTTTACCCTTTGGATTTCGAACCACTTCTATTTTTGGTTTCTCCTCGATTGTTGGTTCGTTGCCCGATGAGAATCCACGAACGAACAAAGGTTCGGGAGTACGAATAACCTCAAACAATTGATTCTCCTCGGTTGAAGGTCCGCAACCCGGTGGAAAATCCCAGATTCCCGAAACAACCCTTCGTTTATATTTAGGGGGATTAGCGGAACCGCCCCTCTTTCGAAGACTATGGACTGCCCTTTTCTGCCCTATCTTGAATCTCTCTAATGACATAGGATCATTAGTCCGACTTATAAATATCGAAATATGGCTAACGATTTTTTTTAAAAGATTTGAGATTGGCTTACCACGATTATCTTCGTTCCTCGAAGAAACGATCGAGCGATTACGTCCCTATAACGAAATCGATTAAGTAACTAACCATACTAATATAATGAATAAAGTGAGAATCCTTAAATAATCTCCTTACCTTAACTCTTACGATCGATTCCAACGATCCACAATACTCAAGAACACGTTGAGTTTCTGTCTTCCAAAACTCTCACTAATGTCCACGGTTGAAAAGAATTGAGTGAGAAAATTATGTATGACTAAAGGAAATCGGTTGTGATCAAACAAAGAAAATGAAAGAAATTTTGGCACAAGAGCATATTATCATTCGGCCATGAGTGAAAGTATTGAAGAGATTTTAATGAAGAAGAAAATAAAAGAATGAGAAAATGGAAATGATATGATTCGGTTTCAAGAGAGAAAGAGAGAAAGAAAAGAGAATTTAGTTTAAAAGAAAAGTACATTCGGCATTGGGGAGGAAAATTAGAAAAACAAAAGAAAGAAAAATCCTTGCTTGCATAAGTGCTTTCGGTCACAATGAGAAGAAAAGATTTAGAGAGAAAAAGAGTTACTAAACCGAAGTGGTCAAAAGAAAATGACAAAAGAATGAGTTGCTTACTCAAGGTTGTTGGAAATTTTCGGCTAGAGAGAAAATGGATGGAGAGGAAATATGTTTTGCTAAAAAAAAATGACCAAATGAAAGTGTTTCACCAACACCAAAGCCTACCAAAGCAATCAACAAAACCGGCCATCCCCCTAGCCTCTATGCCGTCCAAATACAAGGTCAAAAGGCCATTAGGAAGTTTCCAAAACATCTCCCTATTCTTAAGCCTTATCCTCCTCCTTTTTCCTTAAGTTGGAGAGACAAAATCCCCCAATTCAAGCCATTCTATCCCCTATCTTTAGCTTTCCATAATCCTTAATCTTCTTACCAAAAAAAAAAAAACAATCCAACTCATCCTAATCTTATCCATAGCCGACACATGCTATGCTAAAGCAAAAAATAAAATTCCTTAATTGCATGCTAGGTGATTTGAACTCCTTCCCTCATGTCCAACTTATGGCGCCTTCACCACTTTGCCAATTACTCATCTTATGCCATCTTTTAGTACTTAATTAACTTAAGTTTCAAGGTCACTTAATTTCTTTACACTAAAGTACACTTTACTAATATTTATTTTAACTCCAATTAAACCCGAGCTAACACTTAGCAACATAATGATACTCGAATATTTAGGATGTTACAATTCTACCCCCTTAAAGAAAATTTCGTCCTCAAAATTTACCTGATTAATAGAGGTGAGGATATTGTTGCCGAATTGCATCCTCAGGCTCCCACGTAGCTTCCTCCGCTCCGTGATTACACCATAAAACTTTGACCAACGGCACGGTCTTCTTTCTTAGCACTTTAACATTCCGGTCTAAAATTTCCACTGGTTCTTCCTCAAAAGACAAGTCTGATTTCAATTCCACTTCCTCTACCGGTAATATGTGAGATGGATCCGATCTATAGCGTCTCAGCATGGAAACATGGAAAACATTATGAATTTGACTCAACTCCGGAGGTAGTTCAATCTGATAAGCCACTGGACCAACACGCTTCATCACACGATATGGCCCGATGAACCTAGGGCTCAACTTGCCCTTCTTTCCAAATCTAAAAATTTTCTTCCAAGGTGAGACCTTCAGGAAGACTTGCTCTCCCACAACAAACTTGATATCCTTCCGCTTTAGGTCAGCATATCGATTTCTGTCTATCCAAAGCTTCCTTTAACCGTGCTCGAATAACTTTTACTTTTCTTGGTTTCAAATATCAATTCAGACCCAACATCATCGTTCGCCCAATTCAGGTCCAACAAGTAGAGTACGGCACCTCGACCATACAATGCCTCATAGGGTGCCATCTGAATGCTAGGCCGATAGCTATTGTTATCATAAATTCCGCCAATGGTAGAAAATCCTCCCAACTACCTCTGAAGTCAATCACATCCTCTTAACATGTCTTCCAATATCCGAATTACTCTTTCCGATGACCATCGATTGAGGATGAAAAGCCGTACTAAAGTTTAACCGTTCCCAAGGCTTCATGCGAGCTTTCCAAAATCGTGGTGTATATCTAGGATCCCCGTCTAATATAATGAACCTTTGGTACCCCATGCAATCTCACGATTTCGGATACATACTACTTAGCCAATTTACGTAATGAATAATCCGTCTGAATGGAAGAAAATGAGCGGTCTTCGTCAAACGATCAACTACTACCCATACAGAATTTTTCTTAGTAGGTGTTAAAGGTAACCCACTAACAAAATCCATTGCTATACGCTCCCATTTCCAAAGAGGAATCTTTACTGGTTGTAATAAACTTGATGGCAATTGATGCTCCGCTTTCACTTGTTGACAAGTCAAACATTTTCCTACAAACTCAGAAATCTCACATTTCAACCACAGCCACTAATATTTCACGGAGATCTCGATACATCTTATTTCCTCCGGGGTGCATAGCATAAGGGCTACTATGCGCCTCCTGCAGAATCATTTGTCTCAAATCTGAGTCTTTAGGCATACAAACCCTTCCACGAAAACACAGCACTCCATTCGTGTTTATACCAAAATCCTCTATTTCACCTCTTTCAACCTGCTGGAATAAGGGTCCCAACTTTTTATCTGATGTCTGCTTTTCCCTGATTTGTTCTAACCACAGGGGCTTCACCTGAAGTTCTACTAACAGACTACCATCCTCATATAAACTCAAATGAGCAAACATTGCTCTCAATTCAGATACCGCCTTACGACTTAGCGCGTCAGCTACCATATTAGCCTTTCCAAGATGATATTCAATTGAGAAATCATAATCCTTTAATAATTCTACCCATCTTCTTTGTCTCAAATTCAACTCCTTTTGGGTAAGGAGGTACTTAAGACTCTTGTGATCCGTGTAGATGATAGACTTCTCACCGTAGAGATAGTGCCTCCAAATCTTTAAAGCAAATACCACTGCATTAACTCCAAATCATGAGTAGGGTAATTTACTTTGTGCGGTCTCAAGCTGTCGAGAAGCATAAGCCACCACCTTTCCATTTTGCATCAAGACACAACCCAAACCCATGTGAGGCGCATCACGATAAATAGTAAATTCTTTTCAGCACCTCCGGTTGAATCAAAGCGGGTGCTTCCTTCGAATCTTCTTCAATTTCTCGAAACTCTCTTGTTGTTTTTCACCAAATATATGGAACTCCTTTCCGCATAGCAGTTTAGTTAGGGTGCGACAATCAACGAAAACCCCTCAACAAAGCGTCTATAATAACCAACCAAACCTAAGAAACTCGAATTTCACTACCAACTTTGGTGGTTTCCAATCGAAACGACCTCAATCTTGAGGATCCACCTTTATTCCTTGGTGATACCACATGACCCAAGAAAGTCACTTCCTTTAACCAAAATTCACATTCTTGAATTTGGCATAAAGTTGCTTATCACGAAGTAATTGCAATACTATCGCAAATCGTGTCATGCTCCTCTTCATTTCTTGAATAAACCAAAATGTCATCTATGAACACTACCACAAACCGGTCTAAATATGGTTGAAAGACTCGGTTCATCATGTCCATAAATGTGGTGGTGCATTGGTTAATCAAGCGGCATCACCAAAAACTCATAATGTCCATAATGAGTTCGGAATGCCATCTTATAAATATCTACTTCTTTCACCTTAAGTTGGTGATAACCCGATCTCAAATCAATTTTGGAGAAAATTGAAGCTCCTTTCAATTGATCAAACAGGTCATCAATTCTCAGTAAAGGATACCTATTCTTGATCGTCAATTTATTCAATTGCCTGTAATCAATGCACATACGCATCGATCCATCCTTTTTCTTAACAAACAAAACTGGTGCTCCCCACTGAGACACACTCGGTCGAATAAATCCTGATCCAACAATTCTTGAATTTGAGCTTTAAGCTCTGCCAACTCCTTCGGTGCCATTCTATAAGGAGCAATGGACACTGGAGCTATTCTAGGCAAAAGCTCAATACCAAATTCTACTTCCCGATCTGGAGGTATACCAGGAAATTCTTCGGGAAATACATCTGGAAATTCCTTCACCGTTCTCACATCATCCACAGATAACTCTTTGGCATCCAAAGCACAAATAAAAGCTAGGAATGCCCCATATCCCTTCCGCATCAACTTCACTGCCTTCAACGCAGATACCACATTTGCCAAGTAATTCCTTCATTCACCTATCATTATTACTTCCTTATCATCCGAAGTTCTTAATGACATCCGCTTTTCAGCACAATCCAAATGCGCCCGATGCTTAACCAACCAATCCATGCCCAGAATGAGACCAAATTCGCTGAAAGGCAATTCCATCAAATTTGCCAAAAATACTTCTTCTTGAATTTCTAAGGGCACATCTCTAAATAGTTTATTTACAATTACCGACTGTCCTAAAGGACTAATTACTGTCATCTCACTATCGATAATTTCAGATTCTAGATTCAAGTTTCCAAATATGGCGCTAGCAACATACAAGTGGGTAGAACCAATATCTATTAAAGCAGTAACAGGTACATCAAAGATGAAGAACGTACCAGTTATTACATCAAGTGCATTGCCATCCTCGCGGCGTCTAACTGCATAGACCAATCCTAGCTGTCTTGCATCTGTGTTACCTCTAGGACCATTTCCTCGACCCGGTGCACCTTGACCATGTCCAGCCCCATTACCACCACGACCTAGTCCATGACCTCTCAGTGGCTGCTGAGTACCTCTAGCCGGCTGTGCATCAGTATTACAAACTTCCTGAGTCGTATCCATACGTCGAGGGCAAGTTCTATATTGGTGATCCATTGAACCACATTTATAACAAGCACTCGTTTTCCTCCAGCACTCTCCAGAATGCCTTTTCCCACATTCAGCACAATCTCGGCTCTGATTATTAACTACGGTGCTCTACCTTGAGTGGTTCATCATTCCGAGGCCTCTTTAAAACCTTTTGAAGAACACAATGCTTTAAATCTCTCTTGCTTCTAAATTTTCCCGATTCGACATTCTGAGTTCTTAGCCTCTTCGACTATCTTGGCCTTCTCCATAAGCGTGGCAAAAGTTCTAACTTATTGTGGGGCAATCAGAACCCGCAACTCATCATTCAGCCCATCCTCAAAACGTACAAAATGTTCATGATCCATTGACACTATTGTTCGAGCATAGCGACTCAAGCGTAAAACTTCGACCTCATCTGTTGCCACTATCTTACTCTCTTGAATTAGATTCAGAATTCCTTCCTTGAGCATCCACATAACTTGTTCCTACATACTTCCCTTGGAAGAAAGCTTTGAAGAATTCCCAAGTAATCAATGTAGCCTCGGTGCCCTCTCGAGCGATAAGCCACCATTGATACACCTCGTCTCTTAGCAAGGACACGACTCCTTTCGGTTTACGCTCGATAGTGCATTCCATATCATCCATAATCCGCTCCACAGCTTCGAGCCAATATTCTGCCACATTCAGAGCTACACTGAAAACTCCTCTAAAAACTTTTGCATTATTAGACTTGAGTCGTTCCGATATCGACCCACGAGTTGTTGGCCCAAATCTAGTTCCAGCGACCCTTTCAAGAACTCGCAACATTGCTCGTGTCAAAGCATTACCTTCTTCCATATGATCATGTGATCCCGTCTCACTCTCAAATGAGGCAGGTGCATCCATTTTCAGCATATGACCCGACGCTTCAGTTGCACCTCTAACACCTCGTCCTCTACCACGGCCACGTCTCTGGTGTCCACGACCACGTCCTCTAGTGCTCATGATGACTAATTCGATTTAATCGATTACAAGTTTTATGAATCAGAATACTATTTCAGTGTTTATTAACGATGTTTCATGAGATTTGAGAGATAAAGTTGTTTTTCGCAAACACATCCTATAGTCTCAATCTCTACGATTTTCAACATCTAAAACTAAAAGTTCTAGAGTGTTCCTATGATCATATCATCATCATAATAATCATTCAGTAACGAATACTTACTTGACTTGGTGCCGGATGCTTGTGGTGCCAAACTAATCTTTAAAACATAATTGAAATAATTTCATACAGAAGTTATTTGTTGAACCCAACCACAGCCGAGTTTTGAAACTAGCTCTGATACCATTAAATGTAACACCCCAAACCAGGTCTATGTGTCAAGACAAGATTTGGTTTGTCACACAAACCGAACATTTTTTTAGTCTATCTAATGATTTAGGTGAATCGATAATTACAAAATCCTTTTAAAAAAATAAAGTTTAATAAAACCAAGAGAAATAATTTAAGTTTGATGAATTTGAGAAACATTAGTTGAAAATCTCATCATTTAATATTTAATTGTCAAAACCTTAAAGTAATTTTTTATAAGAGTTCAAAGTATTTGAAATTAAGAATAGATAAAGAATCTCATATGTTTGAAACCCAAAGTATTTTAAGAAAACATTATAGGATAAACATAAGCCCATATTAATTATCCAAAACATAATTTAAATCCATCCACATAAAATCCATAAAACATTAATAGAGGCCTTATTACATCATACCCAAAATAGCAAATTAAAGAAAGTACTTATTAAAAGTTCAAAGTTTATTTAACCCATGTTTGCGATATGGCCTCCACGAAGTCATCCTCATTGAAGTCCACGTCAATTTCCATTACGAGATGGAAAATTTAAGGAGTGAGTTACTTAAAACTCGATGTATAACTCACTTACTATATCCATTGGGCGAGATCATCAAATCATAATTTTGGGCTTGAGTCCATAAGCAGTTTAGCAATGTAATAAGCGTAATGTATGCAAAATGAAATTTCCCACCCAAACTTAATTTCCATCCGCTACACACCACCCATACCAACCATCACACCTGTGGGGATCAAGTCAACCCACCCCGCCAACACACCAAACATAGGCAATAAGCCATTTTTATATTTGTGGCAGAGCCACCGAACTAGATTGTGACAAAGTCACCGAACTAGAGGCATTGAGCCATTAAAATATTTGTGGCAGAGCCACCAAACTAGAGGCAATAAGCCATTTAATTTTTTTGTAGCAGAGTCACCGAACTAGAGGCAATGAGCCATTTAATTATTTTGTGGCAGAGCCACCGAACTAGATTTTGGCAACAAGCCTTTCTTCTCTTCATCATTAATCCCAACCCATGCAACATGTATGCAAAATAGTCTATATACATATGATGATTTTAGCAAAAAGGCCCAATTTACATGTGAGTCAATATTTTAGGTTTTTTTTAAGGCCCATAATACAAAATATCATTTAGCCCATTTAACAATCTAGCAACTTTGGCCCATTTAACAATCTAGCAGAGTTTTCGGCCCATTTATCGATCTAGCAGAGATTTCGACCCATTTTACGATCTAGCATACTTTTCGGCCCATTTAACAATCTAGCAGAGTTTTCAGTCCATTTATCAATCTAGCAGAGGTTTCAGCCCATTTTACGATCTAGCATACTTTTTAGCCCATTTATCGATCTAGCATATTTTCAATTTACCAACTAACTCATTGAGGGCATTTTCCTAAATTTCACAACTTTAACTGTTTTCATAAATTTTCACAAAAATGCCAATTATTATGTATTTTACCGATTTTGTCATTTTTACGATTTTTCCCAATAATTACGGTATAACATCTAACCCGAGATAAGTGTGAAATTACACACCTTGATATTGTGAGTACTAGACCTTCTCGCTCGTCAATACCTAACGTAACACGAACCATTAGAACACTATCATTTATTAAAAATACACTATTGGTAAACGATCTAAATCTTTACCCTTTGGATTTCGAACCACTTCTATTTTTGGTTTCTCCTCGATTGTTGGTTCGTTGCCCGATGAGAATCCACGAACGAACAAAGGTTTGGGAGTACGAATAACCTCAAACAATTGATTCTCCTCGGTTGAAGGTCCGCAACCCGGTGGAAAATCCCAGATTTTTGAAACAACCCTTCATTTATATTTAGGGGGATTAGCGGAACCGCCCCTCTTTCGAAGACTATGGACTGCCCTTTTCTACCCTATCTTGAATCTCTCAATGACAGAGGATCATTAGTCTGACTTATAAATATCGAAATATGGCTAACGATTTTTTTAAAAGATTTGAGATTGGCTTACCACGATTGTCTTCGTTCCTCAAAGAAACGATCGAGCGATTACGTCCCTATAACGAAATCGATTAAGTAACTAACCATACTAATAAAACGAATAAAGTGAGAATCCTTAAATAATCTCCTTACCTTAACTCTTGCGATCGATTCCAATGATCCACAATACTCAAGAACACGTTGAGTTTCTGTCTTCCAAAACTCTCATTAATGTCCACGATTGAAAAGAATTGAGTGAGAAAATTATGTATGACTAAAGGAAATCGGTTGTGATCAAACAAAGAAAATGAAAGAAATTTTGGCACAAGAGCATATTGTCATTCGGCCATGAGTGAAAGTATTGAAGAGATTTTAATAAAGACGAAAATAAAAGAATGAGAAAATGGAAATGATATGATTCGGTTTCAAGAGAAAAGAGAGAAAGAAAAGAAAGAAAAGAGAATTTAGTTTAAAAGAAAAGTGCATTCGGCATTGGGGAGGAAAATAAGTAAAACAAAAGAAAGAAAAATCCTTGCTTGCATAAGTGCTTTCGGTCACAATGAGAAGAAAAGATTTAGAGAGAAAAAGAGTTACTAAACCGAAGTGGTCAAAAGAAAATGACAAAAGAATGAGTTGCTTACTCAAGGTTGTTGGAAATTTTCGGCTAGAGAGAAAATGGATGGAGAGGAAATATGTTTTGCTAAAAAAAATGACCAAATGAAAGTGTTTCACCAACACCAAAGCCTACCAAAGCAATCAACAAAACCGGCCATCCCCCCTAGCCTCTATGCCGTCCAAATACAAGGTCAAAAGGCCATTAGGAAGTTTCCAAAACATCTCCCTATTCTTAAGCCTTATCCTCCTCCTTTTTCCTTAAGTTGGAGAGACAAAATCCCCCAATTCAAGCCATTCTATCCCCTATCTTTAGCTTTCCATAATCCTTAATCTTCTTACCAAAAAAAAAACAATCCAACTCATCCTAATCTTATCCATAGCCGACACATGCTATGCTAAAGCAAAAAAATAAAATTCCTTAATTGCATGCTAGGTGATTCGAACTCCTTCCCTCATGTCCAACTTATGGCGCCTTCACCACTTTGCCAATTACTCATCTTATGCCATCTTTTAGTACTTAATTAACTTAAGTTTCAAGG
Organism: Gossypium rotundifolium; assembly: GCA_025506655.1. Taxonomy (NCBI): domain Eukaryota; kingdom Viridiplantae; phylum Streptophyta; class Magnoliopsida; order Malvales; family Malvaceae; genus Gossypium; species Gossypium rotundifolium. Next base: position 161,155,217 of record CP106731.1, on the reverse strand, counting down.
TCACTTAATTTCTTTACACTAAAGTACACTTTACTAATATTTATTTTAACTCCAATTAAACCCGAGCTAACACTTAGCAACATAATGATACTCGAATATTTAGGATGTTACATATATACATAAATAAGTAATGTTTAAAATAAACAAAAGATAATGAAGTATTTCTAAGACATGATACATATGTACAAACAAATTTAAATGAAAATATATAAATATTTACATAAGACAATATATACATGAAATGAAAATAATTTTGATAAAATTTTATATAAAAACATTTGTACATGAAATACAATGATATAAAAAATTATTTATATTCAAAATTATATCAATTTTGAATCATACAAATATCTAAAGAGGAATTAGAAATAAGCATTTTTTATATGCAAGAAAATAAAATATATAATAAAATATATGTAAGTAATTTGAAACATATTAAAATTAATAAGTTAATTCAAAACAACTTATTAAAATCCAAAAAAAAATTAATAGATTTAATAAAAATAAAAATACAACTCAATTGAATTAAAAAAAATTAAAAGGTTAATTTATAAGCAACAAAACTATTAAACATAATAAGGACTTAAGCGTAATCCATGCAAGTGATCATGGGTTAAAATAGCAAACTTCCCAATAAACAAAACGCAACGCACGAATAGGACTAAATGGAAATGGCGCACACTTTAGAGAGATAGATTAAATAAAGAAAATGAATAACAGGTCTAATCCAATGATAGCACAAACGATAAGGACTAAACACGTAATTTATCCATCACCGCGAAAATGCGCGGGTCCTATAGATATCGGGTCGAAATGGATCATGGCCTATATGGCACCATTTTAGAGCCACTAAAATAGGCTCTAAAAGTTGTCGTTCCGTGCATCTCAATAAAACCCTAAAACTAACCTAATCTATTGGTCATTTTTAAACAAACAAAAAACTTAACCCTCCTATCAGCCGCTTCCAAAACCATTCGATCGGCCACCTAAAACACCACCATGTATGGCGACTGATGGAACTCGAAGGTACCCAACCTCATCCTTGGGCCTCCTTACTTTGATTACGACAAAGAAGGCGGACTGACTCCCGGTAAATCTCTCTTTTTATTCTCTTGATTTTCACATGAACCAAAAAATGCAGAAAAGAAAAAGAAAGTAAAAAATGAAAGCAAAAAGAGTATCAAAGACCTCAAAATCACCTTTCAAAATTGGTTTTCCTTTTTCTTTTTGTATTTAGAATATATACGTTCGTACATAAAAAATGGGGCCTCCCCCTTTACACTGAATCATATTTGGCCTTTTTAGCCAGATCCGAGAGCGAAAAAATAAAAGAAAAATCCATAAAAATACAATGTCTTTCCATCAAATCATTTTTCTAGTTTTTTCCTTTTCTCTTTCTGTGTTGTGCTACTTTTCTTTGTTGTTCGTTTGTTTGTCTTTTTCGCAGTGTGTGTGGCCTTGCATGGAGGCTCGGCGTGTGGTGTCTTGGCGTGGGGAAGCCAAAAGTCCGGTGGCGTCTTGAAATTGCAAGCATATCTGAAATTTGTTAGGCGAGTTATAATGTTGAGTATTCAGAAACCCCTAGGGTTTCCAGAAATTTTTTTTTAAAGATAATTGGGCTTAATGGGCTTGTAACTGTGTATTTGGGTCAGCTGGGCTTTTATTTTATTTTTGGGTTTTTTTTTATGGGCTAGGTTTGTAATGTATTGGACATTATTGAACTTTTATTAATGTTTTGGGTTTTTTTTTAAATTTTGGTTTTTGTTTAATAAACTGGTTAATTGGGTTCGGGCAAATTGGGCCTATTATAGATATCATAGTCTGAGCTTCTTTATTCAAACTTCTTGAGGACCATTTTAAGCTCAATATGTGTTTAGGGGATCCAAAGTACTTTGTCAATGCCCCAAGACGTAACATACTTCCTCATTGTTAAATCCAGCTGTAGCAAGACTACTGTATGCCCCACTTTTGATCAAAATTTGAGCCGCCTTTTTCAGGTTTTCAACTCAAATCCCCTTTGGTCTCAAAGCACCTTTTGCGGGTTTTTTACCTTGGCCTCTTCAAATTTTTTTGAACTCAAGACACCCTTTGCGGGTTTTCGCCTTGGCCCATTTTCCTTCTTAAGTGAAGTACTTCTTGACAGAGTCCGTATTAATTAGGTTTGGAAGACTTTTGCCGTCCATCTTGACTAACATCAATGCCCCTCGGAAAAGGCCTTTCTTACAACATAAGGTCATTCGCAATTTGGCATACACTTTTCTCTGAAGTCCCTTTTGCATGAGAAGGATCCTTTTTACCATCATGAAATTCTCTTGGGCGAGCCTGTTTGTCATAAGCTTGTATCATCCATTTTTGGTGTGTTCAACCATGATGAATACTTTTAATCAAGCCTACTAAAGACATTCTATTTCATCCAATTCTTAATTCAATCAAAGCTCGGAGAAAAGGAATATTAACTTCCAGAAATTGATTCCCTTCCATAAACCAATGAGAAATACTTTTAATCAAGCCTACTGGAGACATTCTATTTCATCCAATTCTTAATTCAATCAAAGCTCGGAGAAAAGGAATATTAACTTCTAGAAATTGATTCCCTTCCATAAACCAATGAGAAAGGTGTTGCTCCGACGAAGGTTCCGCCAACATTCGAGAGGCATAGAGGGTAAATGGTAACTTCTCTATGCCAATCTTTACAAGTCTCAATCATCTTTCAAAATCTTTTTTTCTTTTGCTACACTGATATGGCGTCTGGTCTTTGAATAGACTGTAACCTTTGACCTTATGTTAGACATGTTCTTTTCTGACATTCTTTATTGCCACTTTTTTTTGAATTTAAATTTGAATTTGATGACTGTTGACTTTGTAAGTTTGGCACATGAAGCGACTTTCACCCTCTTAGCGGAGTAATTGACAATCACGTAGATGAATTGGTGTCGACTAGATGCTTTTAACGAGATCATCCCCATAACATCTATGCCCTACATATAGGAAAAAATGGAGGAAGCACATAAGTCTTGTCTTCCTCAATTTGGCAATTATGGTATAACAGATGCAATCTCCTTTTCATGGTAGACCAGCAGTACCCGAACCTTATAATCGGCCTAGCTATCGAAAACTATCAACATGTGCCTTTTCGAACACTCTACAACACCCTTGTGCCTAGGCATATCTTGATGCGATCATGCAATGACATCTTCTTGGAATAACTCAATGACATTTCGTTTTGTTTCTGTGGTGGGCTAGGCTTCGATCTTCACTCCTTTCCTAGACTCGCAATGTCCCTTGACCCTTTGTACGGTAGAGTCTATTTTCATCCTGTTTTACCATCCTTAACAAATCGAATGATAAGTTACAATCTCTGACATATTCAAAATCCTTATATCCTTTTGGACCCATATCTCACTCAAAAGGGAGTCAGTAATATCGTCGCTCATGTCTTGATATCTGGGTACCTATTGTAGGTACGAAGGTAGATTCCAAAGCATAAATGACTCTAAGGATGATTATTTATATGGTATGATCATGAATGAAGAATTAAAGAATATTCCAAAGGACAAAAGAATGTATAGTATGACATGGAAAAATGAAAAAAAATATTTGCTCGGCATGAAACACAAAAGTGCATTTTTTGATTGAAAATAAAGATGTTTGAACAGGAGCCTATTTCACAAAAGATTTTTATTGTTTCTAGGCTTAAAACAACAAGTGCGTTTTGAACATTACTCTGTGTTTGCTCTAAAAACTACAGGAATTTCCTCCGCAGTCTAGTTGTTTAGAACACTTCTAGGCTCATAAGGGCGAATGCCCCTAGGTTTCCTTCTTTCAATCCCTCTTCGAATAAGGCATTGATGCTTAAATTTTTCATTATATCTTCATCCATTCCTTCTCTTGTCATCCCCGATTCAAGAGGGATGATTCCTTCCGATATGATTGCCTTGGATGTATGGGGAAAAGTCATTGATCCCCATTTGACCTCAACGCCCTTCTCTACTGACTCTCCTCCTACGGTGCACACGTTCTCATCTTTAGTGAACTCAAAGAACTCTAGCTCTTTATTGTTCATTAGACCCTGCACCAAGGCCCTGAATTCAGTGCACCTCTGAATCTCATGGTCCTCCACCTCGTGGAACTCACAGTAGTCCCTCGCTTTTCGGGATTTGCCCCCTACATCTTGCCTGATTAAACCTCTTTCCACCATCCTTCTCCAGACTTCTCTCAATGGGGTTCTTACTTTTGCACCATTCAACCTGATTCTTTTTCTCGTATTCTCAATTATCGCGTTCACCCCATTACCAGTATGATTGGGTAACGGATTTCCTACACCAGGCACATCATCGAACTTCACAATGCCCATTTTGATGAGTCTTTCAATAGCTTTTTGAAAGAGAAGCAATCTTCTATCGAGTTCCTCATTATCCTCGCATGGTATTCACATTAAGTACTTGCATCGTACCATTTGGGGTATAAGGGATGCAACGATTTTAAGTAGACAGGGGATACAACATACGCATCGAATAAACTTTTGTATAGCTCCGGTACATCATTGGAATGGGAGTAAACTTGAGTTTCTTCACGTTTTGCTTTGTATTAGGCTCTTGTCTTGATGAAGCTTGTTGGCCCGTGGCCACCGCTCTCGGTTGATTTACCGTGATTGGTTTTGTATAACCCCCGCTCACATTGCCAACCTCGCTTTCTCTTTCTTCGGGGCTGACCTCCTGGTACTTTTCCCAGCCTCTATTTTTTCGCACCTTATTGCATTCTCTATCATTTCCCCAAACATCACTATATCCACGAAACTCTTAGTTGCACCTCCCATCATGTGATTAATAAAAGGTGCCTTCAAAGTATTAATAAAAAGAATGGTGGTTTCTTTTTCAACAATGGGGGTTGGACTTGTGTAGCGACTTCCCTCCACCTTTGAGCATATTACTTGAAATCTTCACCCGACTTTTTCTCCATGTTCTGTAACATGATCTTGTCAGGTGCTATATCTGTCACATGGCCATAATGCTTCATGAAGGCCTATGCTAAATCCTTCCATGATTTGACTTGGGTACGACTCAACTGATTGTACCATATGGTCGCAGCCCCAATCAAACTATCCTGGAACAGTGAATCGACAACTGGTCATTACTGACATGACCCATCATTCTTCGACAGGACATTGTAATATGGGCCTCAGGGTAGCTGGTCCCATTGTATTTTTCAAACTCTGGCATCTTAAACTTTGGAGGGAGTACCAGATCTGGGACCAGATCAACTTCTAAGCATCCACTTTGCATTAGTAACCAGTGCTTTCCAATGCTTTGAACTTCTCCTCCAACCATTTGCATCGATCTTCAAACTATTTTGGGAGCTCCGCCCTTGCCTTTTCCTCTTCTACTGCATCATCGAAGTCAGGTACTATTGGTTTTGCTAAATTATCTCTGGGGTTAGAGCTCGAGCCTGTTAGGAAATTTTTGGGCCTGAGGTACCGGATTGATACAGGGTTTGATGTTAACAGACACTCTTGGTGGTTGTACTTGGGAATTTAAAGGGGCAAAGCTTAGAGGATAAGCAGAGTCTTCATTATCGTCTCCGATATTGACCATAGGGCTCTTTCCTTTATCAGGCCTTCCAGTTAACAACTGTGTTAACTGGCTCATCTTGCTTCTCTATGATTCCAGCATTTGATCCCTCATATCTTATTGGATCTTAGCCAACTGTTCTTGCATTTGAGTTTGCAATTGGTCCTGCATCTCCTTCTGCATCTGTTCTAACCTTTCTAACCTTTGATCCATAACTTTAGTTTTTCTTCGTGTGTAGTAGCGATGTTCTAGGGTAACTATAATACGATCTCTAGTTCATAGGGTTCTTTTATGACATTCAATGCATATGATGCAATGTACTACAAATGCATGATATGCGATGCAAATTCATGGAATGAATGCAGAAAGAAAGAGAGGCGTTGATTCTGAATTCAATTCCATTAGAACAACTTTTCTAGAAAACAAATTTCTTTACATAAAATGGATTACATATGCGGTTTTATCCTCATAGTCCAAGTGAAGACACCAATCCTTTTCTTCGTATCCGGATGTTATGGTCGTGTCCCGTGAACTTTCTCAATAGATGCCTTTTCTAGCTCCTTGTTGCTTGATCCAGACCGTGACTCTTCACTTATTTATCCTCTACGATGCTCATAAGCTTTTTTAAGAAAATTGAGACATGATGCCTCTCGAATGATCCTTGTTGGCTTGAATTCTCGAGCAACGAGGCAAAATCATATACTATCAATCTTTTCTCATTGTGTTTACTTGGACTATATTTGGACAAACGCATTATAACCCACTTTATCAAGCAATCCATTTCCTATGACAAACTCTTCTATTTAGCAATCGAATATGAATCAACACCTCCTTTCTATGATGATGAGATGCAATATAGTCATAAACAAAAAAAATGTGTTAGTTTCATATACAGATGTTAAAAATCAAACACCTATCCAGGTGACTGCTAGGGTTCAACATAGTTCTACCTAGAGTGGGCTCTTAGGGTTCACTATATGTGGTTTGGTTCTAAAAGAAAGGTACCTGAACCAGCAGATTCCTCGATCCTCACCCATTATAGGCTCATACGGACCGAGTTTAGTTCAGGGGAATACATTTCCCTATGGATGCATGGAGACGAAAATCTCACGAAGACATAGGTACGAATGTATCCCGAAAGCGATCCACTATCCTGCATAGAAGTGAAAACCTCACGAAGGAGTAGCTTCTCACTCCCACTTAAATAGGGTAAAACCATATGGTTTTTATGCGATATGATGGAATAGTACACTAGAACTCAAATCACAACCAACTAAATGACCTAAACACATACAATAAAAAGGATCATAATCTTCAAATCTGATTTTCAACTTTCGTCAAAAGGACAAAAATTAATTAATTTACAGCTTGACTCTCTTAGGGTACTAGTGGAGTCGCTAAGCTGTCGAAACCATTTTTTATGTTTGGAAAATAGGCCAACTTTAAAAAGTAAAATGGAGTCGCCACTAGTCTTTTTTGAAGTGCGATTGGGTCACCTTATAAAACATTTTAGTCTAGGAATCTTACAAAAATAGGTCCGGGAGTCGGTTTCGCACGAGGAAGCATTAGCACCCTCGCAACGCCCAAAATTGGTACCTTATTGATTGATTAATGTCCTAATATCAAAAATTGTAAGAGATTTTAGAATACGAATACTTTAAAAAATGTTTGGATAATTCAAATTGGGTATCGAAATTCTCTTGTTCAAAAAGAATGAAATATCACATCCAGCACGTTAGGATAAGATGTTTCAAACCCTTGCCACCAAGATCATTTCATGATTTCCAAAATTCATGCATTGCAATTTTAAAAGGGTATTATGTTATTTGGCCAAACGAAAAAACCGAAACCCAACACGTTAGGGCACGATTCCTCGGATTTCTAAACATGAAATATTACCTTATTTTTTGAAGTTAAGAAAACATGGTCAAAGTCTTAAAAGGATATTTAGTTGTTTGGACGAACGAAAAACTGAAACCCAGCATGTTAGGGCACAATTTCTTGAAACTTCCAAACACGAAACATTGCCTTGTTTTCAAAAGCTCTTAAATAAGCGATTATGAAATTGACCGAGAATGCATTTACTCGATTTGTTTGGGATAAAAGTGAAATGACCAACATTGGCCAAAACGTTGGAGTTTAAACCATAATGTAATAATAAGAACCCGCAATCATAGTATCGAGCCTGAAATAAAAATACATGGTACTAATACTACATAGAAAAAAATAATACATATCAATATAAATAAACAACGTACATGAACTAAAAAAAACTTATTATAAAAATATGTACACAAAAAACATGGAATCAATAATATATATATATATATATAGAGAGAGAGAGAGAGAGAGAGAGAGAGAAAACTATTTAGTATGGAAAAATTGATAATAACAAAATAATACTAATAATATTAATGAGTATGGTAATAATAATGAAGTTAAATTAAAAAGAGTAATAATAATATTAAAATAATAAAATGATAGTAATGAAGAATGATAAATAGTAATAATAATAATAGAAAAATTTAAATAAAAATAATATTAATAATAAATGAAAATAATAATAAAAGTAATAGTAAAAATAGTATTAGTAATAAAATAATAGTAACAATATTAAAATTAATAGGCATAAATAAATAATAATAATGAAAATAGAAATAATAAATAGTACTATTGAAAGTAGTAATAATAGTATTAGTAATAAAAATAACGATAATGAGAAATATAATAAATATAAGAAATATGATTATAGTAATAATATATTATATATAAATAATAATGGTAATAATAAAATAATACTATTAATACTAATGAATATAATAATAATAAAGAAAAAACAATAATAGTAATGGTAAAATTAAAATAATAATTATAATAAAATAATAATAGTAAAGGCAATAATAATATGATAATTATAACAGCAAAAAAAATATTAATGATAATAAAAATCAAAATTAACAATAATAATAATAAAATTAATAATAAAATAACAAAATCACAAGAAATGAAAAAAGACGAAATTGAATCTTTAAATAAAAGTTTGGGGCAAATTTAAAATACAAGGGAACTGAATTAAAAAACTAAAAATGCGGAAGGGCTTGATGCGCAAATAGCCCATTTTTAAACAAAACGCGCGGATCCTTTGGGTCGGGTCAACTGCGCACGAATCTTGGGTGAAACGGCGTCATTTTAAGCGTTTAGGGCCAGCTCCAAAATGACGTCGTTTTACGGCCCTGTAAGAGTTAGATTGTTTTTTTTTTTTGAAATTTCATTCTTTCATTCCAAGAAAAAAAAAGGGGCATTCAAAAAAAAGCTTTGCCCCAGGCGATTTCCGGCAATAGGTCTGGCGAAGCTCTTGGAGCCACCACGCACGGTGGCCGGAACTCCCAAAACAGGTAAAAATTTCCTTTTTTTTTTATGTTAATATATATTATATAGTTTCAAATACTAAACAAAATAAAAAATATAAAAACAACAGTATTTGAAAATGAAAAGAAATAGAAAAAAAATAAAACCTCTGGTATTCTCTTTGTATTGATTTCTTGTATGAATGAATTGACTGTGTATATCCTTAAAAACAAATTGTATATTGTCTTAGTATCTAGAAAAATCGTCCTCTGTTACAAATGATTTCTTTCGGCTTTTATAGCCTTTTAGGAAAAATAAAAAACAAAAACTCTGGATTCGTTAGATCTATTGTGCTATTTTTCTCCCTCTTTTTTTGCGGTATGGCGACGTGGGCATGACTCGGGAGTTGGAGGTGTGCATGATGTGGAGGCATAGGTGCATGCGACGCTGGGGCGGTTGCTGGAGGCTTTCGGCGCGAAGATGTTTAGGGTTTTTTTCTGATTTCTTTTTTTTTTTTGGGCTTAGTGGGCTTAGGTTAGTGTTATTTTTTTTGGCCTGGGACTATTGGGCTTTGATGGTTGTAAATGGATTGTGTTAAAATTGGGTCGTCAGGCAATCTTTGGTTTGGGTCTTATGGGCCTGGGCAAAATTTAGGCCCAACAGTTGCCCCTCTTTGCTCGTAGTCGTGTAACAAGAATAGAGCAAAGACTTTAAAAGGCCAATTTTGCCCGACCTTACCAAGTCTGGACTTCTTGATGCTTTTTCCTTTAAGTGGCCTTGTAACACCCCTAACCCGTAACCATCATCAAACTAGGGTTAAAGGCGTTACTAGACATTTCGAAACTTCCATAATATTTCATTCATTTCATTCATCAATCATATGCGCAATGTCCCTTAGGTGAGTCATCGAGACCCTAAGCATGCTTATAAACCAAGTCGGGACTAAAATGAAACATATACAAAAGTTCTTGGGAACTTAAAAACTTTTCTAAAATACAGGGGATACACACCCGTGGGAGCCAACCGTGTGTCCTCCCCGTGGTTAAACCTGACTTCTCACCACGGCCACAAGCACGCCCATGTACCCTGGCCGTGGTCGATCCTGCCAAACCCACACGGCTACCAAGCACCCCCGTGTGCTAAGATCGTGTACTACTAAGCCATACCCTGACTTTCTCACACACTTACGTAACATCCACGATAATAGATGAGTAATTGGCAAGGTGGTTGGGCGCTTGGATGAGTGCTTGAGGGAGAGGTTGAATCCCACAGCTAGCAAATGGGAGGATTTTATTTTTGTTTCCTTCCTATAGTGTCGGCCAAGACTCTTCTAGAATGGATGAGCATCTTTTTAATTTTGGTTATTTGACCATATGAAAAAGGTAAGCTAAAACTTATGGCATGGAATCATGAAAGGATGGTAAGATGAGGGGGACAAAAGGCTTGAAGTAAGGGCATTGTCTTGGAAACTTTTTCATGGTCATAAGACGGCTTTCCGAACTAGATATGGGCATTATGAATTTCTGGTAATGCCATTCGGATTGACGAATGCCCCAGCTGCGTTCATGGATATGATGAACCAGATTTTCCAACCCTACTTGGATCAATTCGTCATGGTGTTCATAGACAACATCCTGGTGTATTCTAAGTCCGAGGTGGAACATGATGAGCATCTCCGGATTGTGTTGCGAGTTTTAAGGGAGAAGAAGCTGTATGCCAAATTCAGCAAGTGTGAATTTTGGCTGAAAGAGGTTGCATTTTTAGGCCATATGGTGTCTGCAGAAGGGATAAGGGTGGATCCTCGGAAGATTGAGGCTGTGCTAGATTGGAAACCACCTAAGTCCGTAACTGAAGTTCGCAGTTTCTTGGGGTTAGCCGGATACTACAGAAGATTCGTCGAAGGATTTTCATCAATAGCTGCACCTTTAACGAAGTTATTGAGAAAGGAAGTACTTTTCGTGTGGGCTGATAAGCAACAAGAGAGTTTTGAGAAGCTCAAGAAGGTTTTGACTGAAGCTCCGGTTTTGATTCAGCCTGAGGCAGGGAAGGATTTTGTCGTGTATTGTGATGCTTCTCACACGGGATTAGGATGTATTCTGATGCAAGACGGGAAGGTACTTGCGTATGAGTCTCGGCAGTTGAGACCACACGAAGTTAATTACCCGACGCATGACTTGGAGTTGGCAGCAGTAGTCTTTGCTTTTAAAGTTTGGAGACATTATTTATACGGGGAAAAGTCAGTGATATACATGGACCACAAAAGTCTGAAATATCTACTGACTCAGAAAAAACTGAATTTGAGGCAACGAAGGTGGATAGAGTTGTTGAAAGACTACATTTGTTCTATCGAGTACCACCCGGCAAGGCAAATGTGGTGGCGGGGCGCTCTAAGTCGAGAAAGTGGTGTCGATTTAAGGCGATGTTTGCACATCTTAGTCTTTACGACGATGAGAGCTTGTTGGCGAATTACAAGTTAAGCCGACATGGTTGAGTCAAGTGAAAGAGAGAGATTAGTAGAGCGAAGATCCGAGTGTAAAGCTATGGCGGTGCTGAATGGAGAATTGGAAGATTTTGGTATTAACAATGATGGGGTCTTGTGTTTCAAAGGTAAAGTCGTATCTTGGGGATCGGGAATTGAGGCAAAGATTCTTGAGAGTCGCATAGTAGCCCTTATGCTATGCATCCCGGAGGAAGTAAGTTATCTGAGATTCTGAGATCGATTTTGGTGGCTCTGGTCTTAAGCGAGAAGTTACGGAGTATGTAGGAAAGTGCTTAGCGATGTCGACAAGTTAAGGCTAAACATCAAGTACCTTGGGATTGCTTGGTAATGATAAAAATTCCACAGTGGAAGTGGGAGAGAATCACCATGGACTTTGTTAGTGGGCTTCCTCTTACGCCTACTAAGAAAGACTCTTTATGGGTGATAGTGGACCGATTGACAAAATCTGCACATTTTATCGATTCAGTTGATTACTCTTTGCAGAAATTGGCGAAGTTATATGTGGCTGAGATTGTGAGATTGCATGGAGTGCCGTTGTCGATTATTTCGGATAGGGATCCGAGGTTTACGTCTCAGTTTTGGAAAGCATTGCATCGAACTTTAGGCACTGATTGGATTCGATCGGCATTTCATCCACGGTCGGCGGCGGTCTGACGAGTAATCCAAATCTTAGAAGATATGTTAAGGGATGTGTGATGGATTTCAAGGGAAGTTGGGAAGAGTTCTTACCGTTAGCAGAATTTGCATACAATAACAGTTACCAAGCCAGTATTCGGATGGCACCATATGAAGCACTATATGGACGGAAGTGTCGCACTCCTACGTGTTGGGCGAAATTAGGGGCGTCGATTTTGGGTCCGAAATAGTGGTGAATCGAAGAAAAGGTTAAGGTAATGGGCTCGTTTAAAAGAAGCATCCGAGCAGGACAAAAGGTCGTCGACGCAGATCTAAAGCGGAAGGAAATAGAGTTTGCTGTGGGAGATCAAGTATTCCTAAAGGTTTCACCTTGGAAAAAGGTGATGAGATTTGGTCGTAAAGGAAAGTTAAGTCCCAGGTTCATTGGACCTTATTGCGTTTTGAAGCGGGTCGGACCTATGGCATATCAGTTAGAATTACCTTCAGAGTTGAAGCAAATGCACGATGTGTTCCATGTTTCAATGTTACGCCGTTATCGGTCGGATCCATCTCATATAGTGCCAGTTGAGGAGGTGGAATTAAGACCAGATTTGTCCTATGAAGATGAGCCAATTCAAATTCTAGAGCGAGATGTAAAGGTTTTATGGAGAAAGTCGGTTCCTCTCGTCAAAGTATTATGGCGTAATCATGGATCAGAAGAAGCTTCGTGGGAACCAGAGGAAGCGATGCGATAGCAATACCCTCACTTGTCCCAACCAGGTAATTTCGAGGACGAAATTATTTTAAGGGGGTAGAACTGTAACATCCTGATAATTAGGGGTTACGCATCTTTACTTAATTGAATGATGTTGCATGCTTAATTATGATTGAGTATGTTTTGGAAGTTTATTTTTGAACTTCATTAATTAAGTGAATGCTTAGTGAAACTTTTAATTTTTAATAATTAAGATGAAGCTAAGCATGTTAGGCTTTAAGAAATAATGACAAGAGGTTTTAAGCATAAGATGAGTAATTGGTAAGGTGGTTAGGGCGCTTGGATGAGTGCTTGAGGGGAGAGGTTCAAATCCCCTAGCTAGCAAATGGGAGGATTTTATTTTTTGTTTCCTTCCCTATAGTTTCGGCCAAGACTCTTCTAGAATGGATGAGCATCTTTTTAATTTTGGTTATTTGACCATATGAAAAAGGTAAGCTAAAACTTATGGCATGGAATCATGAAAGGATGGTAAGATGAGGGGGACAAAAGGCTTAAAGTAAGGGCATTGTCTTGGAAACTTTTTCATGGTCATTTGACCATGAATCTAGTCGGTTTTAGGGGCTAAAGGGGATGGTTAATTGTGATAGCAATCTAAGGGTTGATGGGGAAGAAACATGGAGGAAAAAGGGGGATTATGTTGGCAAGCTAGTTGGCCGAATTTGACTTGGGTTAGGGGGTGATAGTTGGCCAAAAAGTCTTGCATTTTTGTGCATCTTTTCTCATTTCTCCAAAAGTTTTTCTCCTAGCCGATTTTTGTTATTGATTTTAGGTAAAAATTTCTCTTTGTTTTGGCTTTCATTTTGACCATTTTAGTTAAAATTCCTATTCTCTCAAATTCTTGTTCTCTTTAGTCAAAAGCATCAAAAAGATTGGAAAACATTTTCTTCTTTTCTTTTTCTCTCATTGCCGAAACTACCAAAGTTCAAAGAACTATTTTTTTCTTCATTTCTTCCTCTTGGCCGAATGTGCAAAGGTCCCTAAACCTATCTCTTTTCTTTTGAAATCACCTTCATCATCATCTTTCTTCTTCTTCTCTTTCTCTCTTCTTTCATTTTTCATTTTCTTTCTTCTTTCTCTCAACCGAAACTATTTTCTACCAATACCAAAATCAACATTATTTTCATCTCTTTTTTCAATCGAATCATCTTCTATTTCGATTTCCTTTCTTCTTTTCTTTTATTGAAAACCGAAACTATTTTATGCCATAAATCACTATCTTTCTCTCTTTTCTTTTTGTGCAAACCGAAATCACCAAATTTACTTTTTATTCTCTTCTTTTCTTGTTCAAGGCCGAATCTTCAAGTGCTCAAAGTAAGGTTTTTTGTCAATGATTTTCATTATCTCTTTTTACTATAGTTGATTTAGAAAACATAAATCCTTTTATTTTTCTCCTAGGCGAATCCTTGGAAGGGATTTTAAGGATCTTTGTTGAAGCCAACTTTTAAGAAGTGATCTTCGAAATCATCCAAGGTAAGGATTATTAATTTCGATCGTATCAATCCTTTTAGAATGGATCACTAATCAACTTTATTTTTAGGGGTGATTTAAGACTAACAAGATAGGTAAGAAAAGAGCGACTGAGTGTTTGGAAGAGAGGAGGCCTTTGTTTTACCATCGAACATCAAGCGAAGAATGACGTGAAAAGAGATTTTCCACGGGTTGTGGACCCTCCGCTAACGAAGATTGGTTATTTGAAGTAGTACGCATAACCGAACCACTTTATGTTGGTGGGATATCAGTGGTTTTGATCCATCTAGCGGAGAAAAACCACAAATAACGATTGTTCGATAATCCGAGGGTAAGGATTTAGATCTCTCGTCAATAAATATAGTTTTATTAGTAATAGTATATTCTAACCAAGTGTGATAATTAACTAGGCGTTGACGAGCGGGAAGGTATTATTCTCATAGTCATAAGGTGTGTAACCTTACAATAAAATCTCATAGATCTATTTTTTTTATGTGATTATATGACAATGTGTTTGAAAATGATTGTGGATACCAATCATTGGTATATAAAATTCAGGTATGTTTACCCCAATATTTAGTTAATTTTGCTATATGCATAAATGTGAAATAAGTATGACTATATTATGATTTTGGGGTAAATAGGATGAAAAATAAATAATTTTGTATGTGCATGGGCATATGGGTGAATTTGATAAAGGGAAGTATTCGGTGGTTTTACCACAATATCCGTGACTTCGGTCACATATTTGAAATCCGGTGACTTGGTCACATATGTGAATCTGGTGACTTGGTCACATATTTGAAATCCGTGACTTGGTCACAATTTTGTCTGATGGCCTTGCCACAAAATTATAAGGCGATGTGCATGTTGACCGCAAACAATCGCCTTCGATGGTGTGTAGCGGATGGAGGGTCGATTTAGTAATCCCCACGGTGTGATTGGTTGGTACGGGTGGTGTGTAGCGGATGGATATTAGGTGGGCCGGGTTTGCATTTCATTATATGTGTATATTCATGTGATTTTAAATGATTATTATTTAATCTGCTATGAAAGTGGGCTTTTGGGCTAATCATGACTTAAATGGACATATGGCTATATGTGTAATTATTGGGCTTTAAGGCATATGATCAAATGGGCTTTTTAATGTATGTGTTACACATTGAGTTTATGACTCACCCCTTTTGTGGGATAACTTTTCAGATGATTCGTGTGCGATGGATCGGATTGACAAGGACTCAAGTGGTGGTCAATGCTCATATCAAGTATTTTGGAGATTTTCCAATTTAAACTTATTCAATTTTATTTCTTAGACTTTATTATGGGTTTTGCTATTTTATGTAATAAGGCCATTATAAACATTTTTTAAATTTTTGTGTTTGGATTTATTTTGCCATGAATAATTATTAATTAAATAACTAAATGAATTTTTATAAATAATTTAAACTGCTTTTGAAAACAAAATATATTTCCACAATATTCCTCTTAAAAATAATGTTTTAAGAAGATGCTAATTTACTTTACAATTAAATTTCAACTTTGATCTTTAAGTTAATCTGCTTTTATTCAAAATCATCAAGTTTTTCTTAAATAAGTGAGAGTTTGCTAAAGTTTTACTCGAGGAATATATCAAATCCGATCAGGCTTTTTGGGCCGAGTTTGGGGTGTTTCAGCTTCTAGGCATGCCCGTGTGCCATGGCCGTGTGCTCTAAAGCTAGCTACTGACTTTACCCCACGGTCACTAGGCACGCCCGTGTGCCATGGCCGTGTGACATTATAGGTCATTTGCAAGACCAAAATGCCATCCATTTGGGTCATACCTATAAGCAACATTTACCATTCCATTGCATGCATTCAATACCAATTCCAAATATGACAAATTTCAAGACTAAAACTCATTCCGTCAAAAGAATAATTCATTCATTCAAGCATTTTATCAACTCAAAACTAGCCAAAACCATGGCTAAGTTCACTTCATAAACATATACACATATCTAGCCTATACATGCCATATCTAGCTATATACATTTTTCAAAGAGTACCAAAAAGAGTTTAGTAGTGTGATGACGATCCTTGACGGTCTCGAGCCTTCAGTAGTTTTGACGACCTATAAAACAGAGAAAACAGACACACAGAGTAAGCTTTCCAAAAGCTTAGGAAGTTAATATACAAACAAACTTGGCATAGAATGCATATTATGCAAGTAGATATATTGGCACATCCCAAACACTTAACATACTATCACAAATGTGCTTTGGTTCATATGCTTGTGACCACATTGTCCATATTCACAATTCAATAATATTATGCATACATATCTCTTTCATAATCATTCTTGCATCTCATTCACCTTCTCATATTCAATCATACTTTTCTTCAAATCAAAGTCATATAGGTACTTAACCTTTATATACACTTAATGTACATTCAATGTACTTGAAACGAACATTCATTCACTTATTTGATCATAGCTCAGATTTATAATTCGTATCACAGACTTGCCCGTTGAACCTTTAGGAATCTAGTAGGATGCTTAGAAAGATCGAAATAGTCGTACAATGCCAATGTCCCAGACGAGGTCTTGCATGCACTCGGATATCGATGCCGCTATTCCAGACAGGGTCTTATACGAATCAATACGAAGCCGATGTCCTAGACATGGCCTTACACATAAAGCTCATATCGATGCCAACGTCCCAGACGTGGTCTTACTCATAAAGCTCATATCGATGCCAACGTCCCAGAGGTGGTCTTACTCGTAAAGTTCATATCGATGCCAACGTCCCAGACGTGGTCTTACACGAAATCTCAAATCAATGCCAACATCCCTAACATGGTCTTACAGAATAGATACCTATGTCATGACATATCTAATCCTATCTATTCCTAAGTTCGTACGAGACTTCTCGGACATTGTCACTATATCGAACTTATCTCGGAATTCATCTGCATAATCTCTCATAAGAATTTATTATCAACATTAGCCATATGAGCAACCACAATTTCGTACAAGTACGTTTATTTGCATAGTGACTTACCTCGAATTCAATTTATCGGAATGGAAACGGCTACTCGGTTACTTTTGCTTTCCCGCGATCTAAGTTTGTTTTCTTCGGTTCTTGATCTAGACATATTCAGAATTAACCTTTTATTTATTAATTCATTCAATTCAATCCAAGGACACACATTTAGGGCTATTTGCAAATTAACCCTCATACTTGCACAATTTATCAATTTAGTCCATTTTTCTCAAAACATCAAATATACAAAAAATTTTCACACACATGCATAGCTGAATGTCCCTAGGGACCATACAAGTCTATATTTTCCATCAAATTTGTAATTTAGTCCCTCAAATTACTATTTTCTCAATTTAGCCCTAATTAACTAAATTCATCAAAAGTTCAAGAACAAAGTATGTTTATCTAGCTTAAATCTTTCATTTATCAGTATCAAACATCACAAAGCTCAACATAACATTAATGGCATTTCTCATGAACAACATCAATTCACAAAATTGAGACATAGGCTTGATAGTGGACAAAGTACCGATTACAAAATGTAGAAATTATCAAAAACCGAAATCAAACATACCTTGAATTAAGCCCCAAATGGCCGAATGCCCTAACTCAATTTTCTTTCTTTTCTTTCTTTGATTTTCGACAAAGGGAGAGAAATAAAAAATGAACACTCATCTTTTTGTTTCATTAATCTAATGTTAACAATTCAATTACAAAAATAGCCTTCATTCATATAATTAAAACAATTATACAATATGGGCATTTAAGACTTTTATTCATCCACTATCTATAATTTGGTATAATAGTAACATAAGGCCTCCACCTTAACAAAACCACAACACATTGATACTTTACCAAATAACAAGCAACTTTCACATTTAATGCAATTCCATCCTTTTGTCAAATTAAACACACAGACGGACAAATTAACTCACGAAAATTTACCACATGCTTAGTCACATATCAATGGCACAGAAAATAATATTCAAATATTATTTGAACTTGAATTTGTGGTCCCGAAACCACTATTCTGACTAGGGTATAAATCGAACTGTTATAATTCTCCCCCTTAAGGATTTTTGTCCCCAAAAATCTTACCATTAAATAGAGTTGGATATTTCTATTTCATTGAATCCTCAGGCTCCCACGTAGCCTCTTCTATTCCATATCGATTCCACAGTACTTTTACTAATGAAATTTTCTTGTTTCTTAACTCTTTCACTTCACGGGCTAAAAGATGGATTGATTCCTCTTCATACGTCATATCAGATCGGATTTCAATTTCAAATGGAGCAATCACATGTGACAGATTAGATCGATATCTACGGAGCATCAAAACATGAAATACATTATGAATCTTTTCTAGCTCAGAGTGCAACTTTAATCTATAAGCAACAGGCCCAACACATTCAATGATCTCATACGACCCGATGAACCTCGGACTCAACTTGCCTTTACGTCTGAATCGAAGCACTTTCTTCCACGGAGACACTTTTAGAAATACTTTGCCACCGATCTTAAATTCTATATCTTTTCATTTCAAGTCCGCATAAGACTTCTAATGATCAAATGTTACTTTCAAACAACCTCGGATCAATATCACTTTCTATTCTGAATCTTTTATCAAGTCAACCCTGTGTAGCTTATTTTCACTAAGCTCGGTCCAATATAGAGGTGTACGACATTTACGTCCGTACAAAGCTTCATAAGGAGCCATTTTGATGCTTGACTAAAAACTATTATTATATGCAAATTTAATCAATGGCAGATAATGTTCCCACGAACCATTAAACTCAAGTATATAGCATCTTAACATGTCTTCAAGGATCTGAATAATTCGTTCAGACTGACTATCTGTTTGCAGATGATAAGCTGTACTAAAATGCAATTTCATGTCTAAAGCTTCTTGCAATTTCTTCCAAAATCTTGATGTGAATCTCGGATCTCTATCCAACACTATAGACAGTGGCACCCCATGTAACCTCACAATCTCGAAATGTAAAGCTCGGCTAATCTCTCAAGTGAGTAGTCAAATCTTACCGGAATAAAATGGGTAGATTTAGTCAATCGGTCAACTACAACCCAAATCACATATTTCTTTCTCGGAGTCAGAGGTAATCTAGAAACAAGTTCCATCGTTACTCTATCCCATTTCCACTCGGGAATCAGAATTGGTTGTAGCAAACCAGATGAAACTTGATGTTCGACTTTCACTTGCAAACAAACATTTCAAACATTGTCTCGTTTCAAACAAAATGTCGAAATGTCTTTTAGTACTTTTAGATGAGCATAGACCTATTGTGTGCTTCATTCAATCCAACTCCGGATGTCATTTCAAATCATGATACATTTTGAGTACTTCTTAGATGATTATCAGCATAGACTATTGTATAAACAATGGTTTCGCTTTTAATGTAGCATCGACCAAATCTAGCGGGCATTCAAAACATGTAATCAAACTTTTTCGACTCGACCGCAACAACATTTGCTTTACGGATGATAATCTATTACAAGCTCATAATCTTTCAACAATTCAATCCATCTTCTCTGACGCAGGTTCAAATCTTTCTGGGTCATCAGATATTTCAAAATTTTATGATCTGAAAAAACATGACATTTTTCACCATACAGATAATGATGACATACCTTAAGTGCAAATACAATCGCGGCTAACTCAAGGTCGTGCGTTGGATAATTATTTTCATAAGGCTTCAATTATCTTGAGGCATAAGCTACAACTTTGACTTCTTGCATCAAAACACATCCCAGACCGTTTAACAAAGCATCACTATAAATCACAAATTCTTTGCCCGATTCTGGTAGTATTAACACTGGAGCTTCTATTAACAGAGTTTTCAGTTGATCAAAACTTTTCTGACATTTATCGGACCATTCAAATCTAAATCTTTATGAAGTAATCTAGTCAACGGAGTAGCTATCACTGAAAATCCTTTCCCAAATCGGCGATAATAACCAGCTAAACCCAGAAAACTACGGACTTCAGACACATTTCTCAGAGGTTTCCAATGCAGAATAGCATAAATCTTGCTCGGATCAACACGAATCCTAGAAGCTGACACGATATGTCCCAGAAAACTAACCTCATACAACCAAAATTCGTATTTGCTAAATTTCGCATACAATTGCTTTTCTCTTAAATTTTGCAACACGATTTTCAAATGTTCAACATGCTCAGTCTCATCCTGTGAATAAATCAAAATGTCGTCAATGAATACAACAACAAATTGATCTAGGTATGGTCTAAAATTCTGTTCATCAGATCCATAAAAATAGCAGGAGCATTGGTTAGTCCAAATGGCATAACTAAAAACTCATAATGCCCGTACCTTGTTCTGAAAGCAGTCTTCGGAATATCTGAATCTTTCACTCTCAATTGATAGTATCCTGATCTCATGTCAATATTTGAAAATACAGTAGCTCATTTTAACTGATCAAATAAGTCATCAATTCTGGGCAATGGGTATTTATTCTTTATGGTCACCTTATTCAATTGACGATAATCGATGCACATTTTCATCGTGCCATCTTTCATTTTTCACAAACAGAAGGAGCACCCCAAGGTGAAAAACTCAATCTAGCAAACCCTCTATCAGTCAATTCTTGCAACTGTGACTTTAACTCTTTCAACTCTGTTGGTGCCATTCTATACAGATCTATCGAAATAGGTGTCGTACCAGGCATCAATTCAATACCAAACTCAACTTCACGAATCAAAGGCAAGCCCGGTAACTCTTCAGGGAACACATCAGAAAACTCGCAGACAATAGGTACTGACTCAATTTTTCTTTCAGACATTTTTGAATCTATTACATAAGCAAAATATGCCTCATATCCTTTTTTCACATAACTTTAAGCTTTCAATATTGATATCACAACATGCAATCCATTCAAATTATTAGATTCAACCCGTACAATTACATTATTCGAACATCTCAAATCTATAGTCTTTCTTTTGCAGTTCACAATAGCATCATGCAAAGACAACCAGTCCATACCCAAAATAATATCGAACTCATCAAATGGCAAAAGCATCAGATCAGCAGGGAAACAGATATCTCTAAACATTAACGGAGAGTTCTTGCATACTTTATCAACCAAAACACTTTTACCTAAGGGGTTCGATACTTTTATAGCAAACTCAATAGACTCTACAGGCAAAGTCTTCAGCATACTAAATTCATGGATATAAACGAATGCATAGAACTACGGTCTATCAATGCAATCACAAAAGTATCATAAAGTGTAAAAGTACATATTATAACATCAGGTGATAAAGCTTCCTCATGAGCTCGGATAGCATACGCTCTAGCAGGCGCTCTAGCTTCAATTCTTGCAATAGTGTCTCTCGTAGTCCTCTGACTACCACTAACATTTCTTACATTCTTTGGAGGTCTACCTCTCACAGGTGCATTATCAGGTCTTGGATTCTGAACAATTTCTGGCTCGACAGACTCAGGAAAATCACGGATGAAATGATCAAGCAATCCACATCTGAAGCAAGCTTTGTCGTTTAATCTAAAGCTTTCTGGATGCCTTTTTCACAATGTTTACATTCAAGTCTCTCGGATCAAACATTGCCAACACTGGCCACTGAAGTTACTGGGTTGGAACTCACTTGCGATCTAGCTCGATTCCTATTCGAATGTCCCACATTGTCTCTTGAACGAATTTGATCGTCTCTGAATCTCTTCGAAGAAGACTGGAATGACATGCTTGGATATCTCTTTCTCATATCTCTAGCTTCGACTCAACTTTTCTTTTATCTTTCCCAAGTTCTTTAGCTTTGCATGCTTGGTCAACGAGTACAACAAACTCTTTTATTTCTAAAATCTTGACTAGCAAACTAATATCTTCATTAAGATCGTCTTCAAATATTTTGCACATTATAGCTTCAGAAGATACACATTCCCGAGCATACTGACTCAATCTTACGAATTCTCGTTCATATTTCGAAACAGTCATTCTGCCCTGTTTTAATTCCAGAAATTCCTTCCATTTCTGATCGATGAATCTTTCACTGATATATTTCTTTTGAAACTCACTCTGAAAGAAATCCCATGTAATTTGCTCTTTTGGAACAACAGAAATCAAAGTTTTCCACCATTGATAAGCTACATCTCGGAGTAAAGATACAACACACTTTACGCATTCTTTCGGAGTCAGAGACATTTTATCGAATACCCAGATAGTATTTTCAATCCAAAACTTGGCCTTTTCAGTATCATCATCATTAGTAGCCCGAGATTCTTCGGCCCCATACTTACGAATCTTGTCAACCGGAGGCTTATTCCACGGATTCAAATTTGCAGTCAGAGGAATATCAGATGTCTGAGGGGGATTAACTTGGGGCAGGGGTTGCGAAATACTCGGGTTATTCCTCATGAATTGAGTGAACCATTCACTCATCATTTGGAAGAAAGCTTGATTAGCTTCTCCCTCTTGACCGCTTGTAGCCGGTCTCGAATCAGAGGGTATTGTCCCTTGCGCGGGAGCAGGTACATTACTTTCTACGTCGTCAACTATGACTTTTCATGATCCATTACTATACGAAAATCACATTTTATATGTCAGGATTCATTACACTATCACAATTTAGATATATGACATGTATAACTAGACTCTGACATGCTACGTTAGTCCAAGAATCGACTAAACCGTAGCTCTGATACCAACCAAATGTAACACCCGTAACCCATAACCATCGCCGAACTAGGGTTAAAGGCGTTACCAGATAGATCAAAAACTTCCATAATATTTTATTCATTTCATTCATCAATCATACGTGCAATGTCCCTTAGGTGAGTCATCGAGACCCTAAGCATGCTTATAAACTGAGTCGGGACAAAAATGAAACATATACAAAAGTTCTCGAAAACTTAAAAACTTTTCTAAAATATAGGGGATACACGCCCGTGGGAGCCAATCGTGTGCCCCCATGGCTTCTAGACACACCCATGTGTCCTCCTCGTGGTCAAACCTGACTTCTCACCACGGCCACCAAGCACGCCCTTGTACCCTGACCGTGGTCGATCCTGCCAAACCCATACGGCTACCAAGCACCCTCGTGTGCTAAGATCATGTACTACTAAGCCATACACTGAATTTCTCACATGGCTTTTAGGCACTCCCGTGTGCCATGGCCGTGTGACATTATAGGTCATTTGCAAGACCAAAATGCCATCCACTTGGGTTATACCTACAAGCAACATTTACCATTCCATTGCATGCATTCAATACCAATTCCAATTATGACAAATTTCAAGACTAAAACTCATTCCATCAAAAGCATAATTCATTCATTCAAGTATTTTATCAACTCAAAACTAGCCAAAACCATGGCTAAGTTCACTTCATAAACATATACATATATCTAGCCTATACATGTCATATCTAGCTATATACATTTTTCAAAGAGTACAACAAAGAGTTTAGTAGTGTGATGACGATCCTTGATGGTCCCGAGCCTTCAGTAGCTTTGACGACCTATAAAATAGAGAAAACAGACACACAAAGTAAGCTTTCCAAAAGCTTAGTAAGTCAATATACAAACAAACTTAGCATAGAATGCATATTATGCAAGTAGATATATTGGCACATCCTAAACACTTAGCATACTATCACAAATGTGCTTTGGTTCATATACTTGTGACGACATTTTCCATATTCACAATTCAATACTATTATGCATACATAGCTCTTTCATAATCATTCTTGCATCTCCTTCACCTTTGCATATTCAATCATAATTTTCTTCAAATCAAAGCCATATAAGTACTTACCTTTTATACACACTTAATGTACATTCAACGTACCTGAAACGAACATTCGTTCACTTATTTGATCATAGCTAGGATTTATAATTCGTATCACAGACTTGCCCGTTGAACCTTTAAGAATCTAGTAGGATGCTCAGAAAGATTGAAATAGTCATACAATGCCAACGTCCAAGACGAGGTCTTACATGCACTCGGATATCGATGCCACTATCCCAGACAGGGTCTTATACGAATCAATACGATGCCGATGTGGTCTTACTCATAAAGCTCATATCGATGCGAACGTCCCAGACGTGGTCTTACACGAAATCTCAAATCAATGCCAATATCTCTGACGTGGTCTTACATGATAAAATAGAACAGATACCTATGTCATGACATAGATAATCCTATCTATTCCTAGGTTCGTATGGGACTTCTCGGACATTGTCACTATATCGAACTCATCTCAGAATTCATGTGCATAACCTCTCATAAGCATTTATTATCAACATTAGTCATATGAGCAACCAAAATTTTGTACAAGTACGTTTATTTGCATAGTGACTTACCTCGGATTCAATTTATCGAATGGAAACGGCTACTCGGTTACTTTTGCTTTCTCGCGATCTAAGTCTGTTTTCCTCGATTCTTGATCTAGACATATTCAGAATTAAACCTTTTATTCACTAATTCATTCAATTCAATCCAAGGACACATATTTAGGGCTATTTGCAAATTAACCCTCATACTTGCACAATTTATCAATTTAGTCTATTTTTCTCAAAACATTAAATATACAAAATTTGTTCATACACATGCATTGCCTAATCTCTCTAGGGACCATACAAGTCTATATTTTCCATCAAATTTGTAATTTAGTCCCTCAAATTACTATTTTCTCAATTTAGCCCTAATTAGCTAAATTTATCAAAAGTTCAAGAACAAAGTATGTTCATCTAGCTCAAATCTTTCATTTATCATTATCAAACATCACAAAGCTCAACGTAACATCAATGGCATTTTTCATGAACAACATCAATTCACAAAATTGAGACATGGGCTTGATAGTAGACAAAGAAACGATTACAAAAATGTAGAAATTATCAAAAACTGAAATCAAACATACCTTGAATTAAGCCCTCAAATGGCCGAATGCCCTAACTCAATTTTCTTTCTTTTCTTTCTTTTATTTTCGGCAAAGGGAAAGAAATAAAAGATGAACACTCATCTTTTTGTTTCATTAACAAATTCAATTACAAAAATAGCCTTCATTCATATAATTAAAACAATTATACAATATGGGCATTTAAGACTTTTATTCATCCACTATCTATAATTTGGTATAATAGCAACATAAGGCCTCCACCTTAGCAAAGCCACAACACATTGGTACTTTAACAAATAGCAAACAACTTTCACATTTAATGCAATTCCATCCTTTTGTCAAATTAAACACACAGACGGACAAATTAACTCATGGCAATTTACCGCATGCTTAGTCACATATCAACGACATAGAAAATAATATTAAAATATTATTCAAACTCAAATTTCTGGTCCTGAAACCACTGTTCTGACTAGGGTATAAACCGGACTGTTATAGGCCTCGCTTTAACCCATTGCTTTCTTAGGGGTATAAAAATTTTCGTTCTAATTCGCTCCAATACTGCTTTATAGAAATAAGATTTGTCAAAATTTGATTTGCTCCACTACTTCTTAGGAAGAAAAGATCTACTATCTTTAGCCTTCTCCAATCCTACTTAGTGGATATAAGGCTATAATCTTCAGTCTACTCCATTGTCAATACATGGAGATAAGACTTTTGTAATTCAGCCTATTCCACTACTATTTAGGGTGATAAGGCTTATG
The DNA here is from genome assembly GCA_025506655.1 of Gossypium rotundifolium. Lineage (NCBI taxonomy): Eukaryota > Viridiplantae > Streptophyta > Magnoliopsida > Malvales > Malvaceae > Gossypium > Gossypium rotundifolium. Next base: position 161,129,277 of record CP106731.1, on the reverse strand, counting down.
GCTTGAATCTGCTCCACTGCTATATGGATGTAAGATTCACCATTTTCGATCTGCTCCACTACTGCTTAGGGTGACAAGATCTACAATCTTCAGTCTACTCTATTGTTGATACATGTAGATAAGACTTATAATTTTCAGCTTGTTCCACTACTGCTTAGGATGATAAGGCTTGTGGCTTGAATCTGCTCCATTGCTAGATGGATGTAAGATTCGTTGTTTTCGATCTGTTCCACTACTTCTTAGGGTGATAAGATCTACAATCTTTCATCTGCTTCATTGCCGATATATGGAGATAAGACTTGTAATTTTTAGCCTGCTCCACTACTGCTTAGGCGATAAGGCTGGTGGTTTGAATCTACTCCATTGCTTATATGGATGTATGATTCACCGTCTTCGATCTGCTCCACTACTGCTTAGAGTGATAAGATCTACAATCTTTAGTCTACTCCATTGTCGATACATGGAGATAAGACTTGTAATTCTCAGCCTGTTTGTAACACCCCAAACCTGGCCTAGATATGGATGTATGATTCACCGTCTTCGATCTGCTCCACTACTACTTAGAGTGATAAGATCTACAATCTTTAGTCTGCTCCATTTTCGATACATGGAGATAAGACTTGTAATTCTCAGCCTGTTTGTAACACCCCAAACCTGGCCTAGACGTCATGACCGGATCTAGCATGTTACATAGAAAGGTTGTTTAAAAACTGCGCGTTAGTTAAAAAGTTTGTATTCTTTTTGAACCTTCAAGCTTTATTGTTTGTGAAATTCAGATTTGTTTTTATGGTTTTCTTGTAAAAATGATATTTTTATTATTATTATTTTCAAAACTTTATTTATAACAATTTTGCCCCAGTGGGCCAGATAGTTCATTGGGCCCATTTGGCTCATTTTTGCTCGATCAAGCCTATTACAACCTCAGTTTCGCGAGAGTGCTTGTGATACTCTCAATGACTTACCTTCTTTATTCGCATTCCGATTTACCACTATGAGCGTTTGCACGCTCGAGTGGTCACAGAAGTCAGTTTTATAGCTTTTTGGCTTTTGGTCGATTCGCATAACACCACGTGCAATCATTTAGAGGAGTGTGAGATTACACACCTGATTTGGAACCCTCAATATTACGCACCTTCACAATCAATTCATCCCTAACTATTAGTCTCATCATTATTAAAACATAACCAAGTGTTGAGTCCGAATAATCATTACCTTCACTTACCACAAGAAATCTCCTTCGATGCACCAAACAGCTCCGCCTTATCCCTTGACTAACACCCACAGGTTCCTATCACCATTGGTGTATCAAAACATAGAGGGGTTATCAACCATCCACATTCATTAATAAAGAGAAAGTCACAATACCAATAGCACCACTTACCCTCAGATTTGGCAAGAATAGGTTCTTTAACAATCAGAAGTTGAACACCCACAACCCTCAGAAACGATAATCAACTGGAAGAGAAGAGAAAAGATTAATTTGGCTTGACCAAAAAGGGAACGGCAGATGAAGTATTAAGGGAGAGTGGATTCGGCCTAACCAAAAAAGTCAAGATGAGAGTTTTGGCTTTAGAAGAGAATCAAGATAGAAAAGCACAAGAAAGTAGGGAAAGAAACAACCATTACCTTAGATTAGAGATAAGTCGAATGGGAGAAGAGATTTAGCAACCAAACAAAAAAACTGAGGATCACTATGGAGCACTTCGGCACTTAGCAACCAAAGCAAAAGGTTCAAGTTCGGCTATGGGGTTAGACCAAAATGAAAAATCTAATGATGAGAATGAAAAGAAATAAGCCAAACCAAGACTAGAAGCATAAGGGTTTCGGCTATGGTGAAACACAAGAGAGAAAAGGTGAAAGGAAAGTAAAAAAAAAACTAAATGAAGAGAGATGAAAGGAAGAGTTTCGACTCACTAGTGTTTAGGTAACAAGCAAAGAAAAATGCATGAATACAAAATGGGAGAAAGAGGGATAGAGAGAAGCTGACAATTCGGCAAAGAAGGCTTTAGGAGAAAAAGACTCGAAATGCACTATGAAAACAAAAGAAAACCACCCAATGGCACATCAAAGTTTGGTTTATGCTCCCTACACGAAAGTGCCAAATTTGTTTCCCAACACCAACCTCTAGCCAAAATTCTCAACCCCCACACTCCCACATTTGGCCAACACCTCTTCTCTTCTCTATCCCACGGTTTTCTCCTCCTTTTCCTCCTAACTTTGCTCTCCATCATCCATTTGAACCAATTGACCAAGTCTCCAACTCCCTTAGTAGAATTTGACCCAAACTCAGCCACATCTTCTTCTAAGACATAAAATAAAAACCTTTAAAAGCTTGCCAAGGGAATCAAACTCCTTCCCCCTTGCTCTGCCAATGATGCCACAGCCACCACACCACACACTCCACTTGTGTCTCCTAAACACACCAAATTTTACTTAAGTCCTACTTCCAATAGCCCTCTCCCCTAAAGAGCCAAAAATCAAAATTTTTCCTATGGCCTAACTTAAACCCGGGACTTCATAGAAACCCCGTAACCTTTCAAAATCACTTACCTAATAGGTCCACTTGTAGTAATGTCATTCTTATTTTCTAGAAAATTTTAAAATGCTCTTACGCTCAAGGCCCAATAGGCCCAATTATCCTATGCCCAATTTTAGGGTGTTACAAATCTACCCCTTAAAGAAATTTTGTCCTCAAAATTTCCAGCTATCTAACAGTGGTTTTAACACAGGCTACTCCACTACGCTACCGCTGCACTCTCAATAACACTAATACACTTCTACCCTAATCTAGAAACCTCTTCACCTAACCAAATATCTAGCCACAGAAGCAAACAAGTATTGATCACATATACATAAAATTTCCTACATTCAAACACCACATCCAACCAAAACATACCCGATTTAATGGTGATGGAGCAATCTCAAGCCTTATGCTCCTTAGACTTGCATCTCAAGCATGCTCTTGACCTCCTACAGCATTCACTCGAATGACGCCTTTTCTAATATTCACAAGCCGGGAAGTTTGGACGTGCCTTAACATGCTTCATAGAATGAGACTGCGGTCCTAGAGAATTGCGATCTCTTTTGTTCCTACAATCTACGGACCCAACTCGAAGTGTTTCAACAATTTCTTTAACCTCCTCCAGTACCTCCCTAACTAGCTGAGTTAGCACATCAGCTCCGGCTCGGTCATGAGACCTCATCTCAATCACTGGTGATGCCAACGCCTCCCTTCCAAGCATATGCCCTGATGCTAAGGATCCAGCCCTAGCATCTACCACGATCGTGTGTACCTCGTTCATGTCCTCTTGTACTCATACTGCTGAATCGAGTTAATCTAATTAAGAATTTTATGAATCAGTCTATAATTCCAATGTTTATTAACAAGTGTTTTATGAAAAATAGGTATAAGAGTTATTTTCGCGATCTAATTTCCTACTGTTTTAGTCTCTATAGTCTTAATTTCTATAGCTAACAGTTTCAGTGTACTACCACTAACTCTAGTAGTTTTCTCTCTAGAGTTATCTCATCCTATCATCAGGTAAAGTAAGAGGACTTACGGATTTGGTGCCGGAGACTCGGGTGCTATACATCCAATAAAGATATATTTTCTAAACCAAATTTCAAAAAAATTTGAAAAATATTTTCGAACTCGTTCCACAGCTGAGTTTTACAACCGGGCTCTGATACCACTAAATGTAACACCCCAAACCTAGCCTAGATGTTATGATGGGATCTAGCATGTCACATAGAAGGGTTGTTTAAAAACTGCGCGTTCGTTAAAAAGTTCGTATTATTTTTAAAACTTTGAGCTTTGTTGTTTGTGAAATTCAGATATGTTTTTATGTTTTTCTTGTAAAAATGTTATTATTATTATTTTCAAAAACTTTGTTTATAACAGAAATCAGATTCAGTAATTTGAGGGAACGTGATATTTTGAAAACAATTATTAACTTTTTAAGAAAACCCAGAATTTAATCGTTTATAGTTTGAATATAACTGAAATAAAAGCTTAAAAGAAAAATTAAAATCTAATGGTCTTATTAAAAAATATTAAACCCAAATTAAAATAGATCTCAAAATAAAGCAAAACGAAAAGTTACAAAAGTTTGGGAGAAGTACTCCGATGTATGGCCACCATAGAGTCCTCCACAGCTCCAAATCCTAAATGCTGGGAATCACCTACAAGGTTAAAGCAGAGGGGTGAGTTATGAGAACTCAGTGTGTAATCCCCTAATCGGTCATTAACTGGGCTCGAGCCCATACAGAAGCAGACTAGACCGAAGTCTTATTTAGTAACAATCTGGGCCTTAGCCTTATAAACATGATCATGCAAAAAAAATATACAGCCCAACCTAACAATCCATCCGCTACACACCCGCGTACCAGCCCAACACACCTGTGGGGAACAAGTTAACCCACCCAGCCCAACATAGCAATATGGCAGACAAGTTGCTAATCACAGAATTTATGGTAGAGCCACCAGAATAACAGAATATACATGGCATGGCCACCAGACAGAATATGGCAGAGCCACCAGATTACACTTCCTCCGATCATCAATCCCACCCTATGCAACATATTATAAATGCAATGCATTATACGTACAGAAATGTAAATAAAGCATATACATGTTAACAAACCATAATCAAGGGTATAATGGTCATTGACCCTTTAGGGGTATTTCGATAATTTTACCCTCTAAGGGCATTTTGGTAAGTTACCCTATAGGGTATTTCAGTAATTTTACCCTTCAAGGGTATTTTGGTAATTTTGCATTTAACAGCCTCTTCGAAGGCCTACGGTTGCCTCAAGCGACACAAGACCCTTTTTCGGTCTCTACGAAACTATTGGGCCTAAATTCCATTTTAGGTGCAATCGGGCCCACATGCTCATGTGGCCTATTTCGCATGATCTCGGTTTCAGATTTACATATTTTGCAATTGAACTTATCGTTCGATAGATTTCCAACAATTTTGCCCTAGTGGACCGGATAGCCCATTGGGCCCATTTGGCCCGTTTCAGCTCAATCAGGCCCGTTATAGCCTCAGTTTCTTGAGAGTGCTCGTGACACTCTCAATAACTTACTGTCATTATTCGCACTTCGATTTACCACTACGAGCGTTTGCATGCTCGAGTGGTCACAGAAGCCGATTTTACGACTTTTCGACTTTTGGCTGATTCGCATAACACCACGTGCAATCATTCAGAGGGGTGTAAGATTACACACCTGATTTGGAACCCTCGACATTACGCACCTACACAATCAATTCATCCCTAACTATTAGTCTCATCACTGATAAAACATGTCCAAGTGTCGAGTCCGAATAATCATTACCTTCACTTACCACAAGAAATCTCCTTTGATGCACCAAACAGCTCCGCCCTATCCCTTGACTAACACCCACAGGTTTCTATCACCATTAGTGTATCAAAATATAGGGGGTTATCAACCATCCACATTCATTAAAAAAGAGAAAGCCACAACACCAATAGCACCACTTACCCTCAGATTCGGCAAGAACAGGTTCTTTAACAATCTGAAGTTGAACACCCACAACCCTCAAAAATGATAATCAACTGGAAAGGAAGAGAAAAGTTAATTGACTTGACCAAAAAGGGAACGGTAGATGAAGTATTAAGGGAGAATAGATTCGGCCTAACCAAAAAAGTCAAGATGAAAGTTTTGGCTTTAGAAGAGAATCAAGAGAGAAAAGCACAAGAAAGTAGGGAAAGAAATAGCCATTACCTTAGATTAGAGATAAGTCGAATGGAAGAAGAGATTTAGCAACCAAACAAAAAATTGAGGATCACTATGGAGCAATTTGACACTTAGCAACCAAAGCAAAAGGTTCAAGTTCAGCTATATGGTTAGACCAAAATGAAAAATCTAATGATGAGAAAGAAAATAAATAAGCCAAACCAAGACTAGAAGCATAGGGGTTTTAGCTATGGTGAAACACAAGAGAGAAAAGGTGAGAGGAAAGTAAAAAAAAAAAAAAACTAGATGAAGAGAGATGAAAGGAAGAGTTTCGGTTCACTGGTGTTTAGGTAACAAGCAAAGAAAAATGCATGAATACAAAATGGGAAAAAGAGGGAGAGAGAGAGAAGCTGACAATTCGACAAAGAAGGCTTTAGGAGAAAAAAACCGAAATGCACCAGGAAAACAAAAGAAAACCACCCAATAGCACACAAAAGTTTCGATTTATGCTCCCTATACCAAAATGCCAAATTTGTTTCCCAACACCAACCTCTAGCCAAAATTCTCAACCCCCACACTCCCACATTTGGCCAACACCTCTTCTCTCCACTATCCCCACAATTTTCTCCTCCTTTTCCTCCTAACTTTGCTCTCCATCATCCACTTAAACCATTTGACCAAGTCTCTAACTCCCTTAGCAGAATTTGACCCAAACTCAATCACATCCTCTTCCAAGACATAAAATAAATACCTTTAAAAGCTTTCCAAGGGAATCAAACTCCTTCCCCCTTGCTCTGGCAATGACGCCACAGCCACCACACCACACACTCCACTTGTGTCTCCTAAACACACCAAATTTTACTTAAGTCCTACTTCCAGTAGCCCTCTCCCCTAAAGAGCCAAAAATTAAAATTTTTCCTATAGCCTAACTTGAACCTGAGACATCATCGAAACCTTGTAACCTTTCAAAATCACTTACGTCTTATATGCGTCATCTGAACCGATTCGATGAAGGTCTCTCATAGCTATATATGCTATCGATCATCGTCTAATTCCGAAATCTCATAATCAATGTCAACATACCTGCTACATTCATTCAAGCACCAGGTATTGAAACTCAATCATTACTAATCTCCTTGTATTGACTTCGCATTGTCATTCATCATACTTATCTGAATTCAATTAACCTCTATAAATTATATCAATTCATTCTACATTGATGCATAATATCCTCTACTTACAATTTATCTTTATTTTATCAACATCAATTATACGAAAATCTTTACAATGAACTTATCTTGTAATATTCGCGATCTAATATCAATATTATTTAGTAATCTCAATTACAATTAACTTTTATCAACATTATAGAAATTGATATTGTCTTATTAAACTTATTAATTATCAATTTCAATCTACAATTTAAATCAAATAATCATTTCACATTCAACATCATGATTCAATCTTGCCAGTAGATCATAAATTTCATAAATTTTTTTTAAACTATCCTAATCAATTCAATTATGCACTAATCAACTTCTATTTATACTGCATTGATCATAATGCAATTTACAAATTTTTATCACTCAAATAATTTATGTCTTCTATACTCATCAATATTATAACAATTCAAATACAAATTATTCAAACTAATAATTTCTAAAGCAAATCAATTAACTTCAAACACACAATATCAATTATCTTAACCATAATGCATTCTTTAACAATTCTTAAATTTCAAAAGATGACTGAAAATAATACCAATTTCAACAATTTATACATCAATACAAAATTATCTTTAACATTTAATTGCTAATTTTCACCCAATTGCTTAGCAATAATTCTTAAATCTTAAGTATTCTTTCAATAAAGAATTCATGGTAATAATTAATTCATGTTTTCTAATAGATTCATTCAATCAAAGTCACCTTCACATATTCAATCAATTCATAAATTATCTTTTAACTTATTCACATCATATATTGTATCTATAATTAGAACGTTATGGCCATCCACCTTAACAAAGACGATATTCTTTACCAAAAACGAACAACTTACTTAATCTACATTCCAATTTCAATTATACACCAACAAATTTTTCAACCTACATTTACTTATCAAACGAAAATCAATATTCAAATATTTAATTGAAAATGGCAACCACTTAGATATGTCTTTGTACTAATTCTCCCTTAAGTAATCTTTCCACCATACTACTTAATTATTACAATTAATCAATATCTCATCTGCTAGCTTTTCTATAAGTCTTCATCTTACATCATACATTTCATTCAACTTTATAACATTTACTTGCACTTAAATTAATTTACATTCTCAACATATCGATCTAACGATATTTCTACATCAAACATATCATAGACAATCTCAACGTCTATCAAATAAATTAAGTATTGCTCAGATTGCACTTAAGTGGCATAAACAGAAGACAAAATTCTATCATCAACTTCTAGATTTCCATAAGCTCATAGACCAACTACTTATACAAGGCTGATAACTCATCAACAATCAATCTAATTCGAGACTAACTCTTGTAATCTATAACTATTTCAGATAATAATTCGTTATACTACATTATAATCAAAATCTTCTTGATCAGGATTTAATTCATAAACTCATTCTTCAAACTATGGATGCTAATCCATATTCACATCAATCCAGTATTCACACGTACTTCATTATATCATAAGCTTCATATTCAACACTGATAACGATTAATGTCTATGCTTCTAACAACATCATCTATTATAATTACTTCATGTATAGCAACTTCATCTCGTTGCTTCATCTAACATTATCTAATCAGATTTTGTCAATACGCTAAATGCAAGATTAATATCGTTGATAATACAGATTCAAAGTTGAAAGCACTTATCAAACTTTCTTAATCATTACATTTGATTCTTATCCAATATTTCTCAAAACATTGTTGAACCATTAAAACTTACATCGAAATCTAAAAATTCACAATATGCATTCAAATAGTATGCTAATTATCTCAATATATTCGACATTTGCAATTAACTTATAACAAGTATTTATCCAATCTCTTTACATTTCAATCAAGAATCTAGCACAATTCCATACATTATCAATACATTTTCACTCGATTATCAAAACAGTCTTAAACGAATGAACTATGAAGTTATTTTCACTATTCGACTAACAACTATTTAATACAATTAACTCATGTATATTCAACATTAACCTAGACTTATTATCACAATATATTGCAACTAGCATTACAGACACTAATTTACGCTACTTCTTATGCAATCCATTGATAACTAACTATTAAATATTCAGTGATCATAAAATTATCTGCACTTCAACATCGATTGCCAAATCTCTAGAACATATACCTAATCAGTATTGCATTCAAATCTTATCAAAGAGTTGATAATATCATTTATCTTATGACATCAATTCTTATAATTAATTATCATCGTCTAATCAAACATCGCAAATCTCTGGCTATATAACATGTAATCGCTAACTAGAAATTTCCTCGATATTCGCACATCACAAAATCTTTACGACATATTGTACAATAATCAATCTCCTAGAATTTAACCAATCTGTAGAAGTTCAAATCGTTTTGCTAATTAGTGAATCAAATATCTTATTCGAAATGATATCACATTAAATTACAAGGTCAAACGGCTAATCAAGATGTCGTTGACTAATCTTCATAGGTCAATTATAGTTGAGGCATAAGCTACAACTTTAATTCCCTTAAACTACGTAACGACATTGTGCAATATTTAAAATATATCCCTATTCAATTTTTGAACAGATCTTTATATTACGAATTTATTAATGAACTTTTATTTCAATCATGCTCTTTCAACATCTATAATAACTCTTTAATTATCAGTCGTTTATCTTATCTAGACCATTATCAAACTGCGTAATATCACTCTATGTGATTAATTCAACAACTTACGGCAACATTCTGATTTCTCATCAAAATAGCATCTTTCGGATCATCATTACAAACTCATAAACAAGATAGTCGAACCTAACACCATCAATCACTTTGTAAATAGTCATCATGAACTTTACTACAAAATATTCTTAACATATTCAAATGTCAACATCTGTGATTACATTTGAAAAAGACAATCCAATTAAATACAACAATTAATATTCTAAATAATCTAAAGATAATAACATTTTATTCAAGATCATGAAATTATCAACCAAAATCAATGCTACTTAACCAAAGTCATGACAGGTTATCACTAAATATTCGAACTTCAATGCAACGATAAAGATTTTCAAGGAAGTTAAACTTAAATTAAGACTTCATGGTTACATATATATAATTGAAGGGATATAATGCATTGATTTACAATCGCATAAAAAGATACATAATTACGCATATTTATTCAAAAGCTATGAAACCATCTTACAACATCGATAACCTCTGTTCAGTTCTCTCGAACTGCCATTCTAACTATACTTTCAATCTTAGTACTTCACATTCTTCTAATTACTTATCCAAATCACTCCTGGCAATCTCAAACAATCCGTCTCCTACAACAATAAAGCTTCCTAACTAAGATTGAAATCCAGCAATTGCTTCATACGATAATCATTCTAATCACTTCGATGCCTATTTCAACTTAATCTTTCGCATATGCCACTTTCAAATTGTCAATCCTTATTCTAATCAATTGTCACTTCAATTTAGATATCACAAATCCTTTAAAATCTTGACTCTCAAATCTTCTACTTTCATTGCAACTCAATTCTATTCACTTTCCAACAACATATTGCTACTAATGCATTAGCCGATCAAATGACTCTAAATCAATTTTAATTCGAAAGATCCATTAATCTTTACAGAATCTACTTCCGAAATTCATACTAACCAACTAATTACATTTCTCATCAAATCTATTCATAGCAATTCATTTACCTAAATCTTGCACTATCAATGAATCTATTAATCACTCGAATCATATATGCTTCGTGAAACACGAACATATTATCACCAATAATTACATAGTAAAATACAAATTTAATCTCTCGAGTACATTCTTAATCTTAGATTCCTTCTGAGTTCGCTTAAATTCCTTCTAGTGTATATTTCGTCCAATTACTACTGAAACTATTTAACGATCACATTAATACCATTCAACTTCGCATTAACTAGTCAAACCGGGTTTTCACAATTAAATTCAGATACTCGAATAATTCAACTCTTGGATAATAATAGCTTCTGTCGTTATATTGACATATATACTTTAATGATTGTTAGAATTGGTATACTCTCTGATCAACATTGAACTTTATCTAAGGCTTGAAATCTGCATTATATTACCATTATGCTCATGCCATACGAATTAATTGACAATGACAATCTAGTTCAAATCTATCCATACTCAATTAAGGTACTATTCCCAATCTATTGCATGCCTTTCATGACATCATACAACGTCTTATATGCTAAACATTATCAACTATGAAATTCACAATTCTCACTTGTACAATATCAACCGAAACTATCCAATGTAACGAACTTGTACAATAACATGCAGACGATAATAGCATCTACCTTAAAATTTAAAATCTTCGATAATGATAAATCGTTCAACAGATAATTATCGTTTCCCATCGATTTTCTCAGATCAACACTATAAGCATTGCAGATTCATTTTAAATTGTTAATACACGATGTACAAGATTAGTCTCAAATCTAATTTCCTATGATTCACATCTGTGTCCTGCAATTTTACACGAATTCGATAGTCTATTTCCAGTCCAACATGCCATCGCCATACGCATAGGTATGCCAACTCATTATCCTCTTAGATATTACTACACATCCACTGAATCGATTTAACTTCATTGTCCGAAATCATAGTTTTAAGTATTAGCATCACTGACATACCAATACTTCACATTTCATACATATTGCCATTCATCGAATACTTAACATTACTCAATCATTCTGAAATTTCATTTAGACATGGTAGACTCCTTTAGATGACTAAAGGACTATTATCACTAACGAGTAACAAAGTAACATCAAATATCAAAGTAGAATATCTGACATATAGAAGATAAATTGCAACAAACTATAAAGTTTAGAATAGTGAATAGAATCCATACATTACGATCGATAGCATAGTTTATCCAAAATTAAACATACATTCACAATCTTAATTTACAACCAATAAATCCTTAAATAATCATCGAACGAACATGTAACAGTAAGCTAGAATATAACTATGCAGTGAAATAGTTCGAGATCGATTATCATCATACCAATGGGGAGTCACAACGCGAACTACCAGCATCCTTAACAATCATATGCTCCAACATTTCTACATTAGCAAACTCTATCTTCAACACCTCTCAAAACTATTCTTGCACAAATAGCTATGTTACTAGTGTACTCAAGCAAATCCTTCCTATTCCTTAGACATGCATTGATACTTAACATATAATACTAATTCCTGAAAGATCTTAAGTTCAACATGCACTCAAACGGTTATGCACCGTATGTGCAATATCATTGTCATAACAAATTTGCACCTACTCTAGCATACAGTCTTTATCTAAGATACAATGTTCTCGCGATGGCATTCTGGATACCAGATGCCAATTAGACCTTTTATATTTCAACAAATTCTACATAGAATCAATTACATTCAATAACATATACCATTCATAATCTATATTTCATCAATCAATTATATCAAATGTAAACATTCATACGACTAATTCATACTTAATTCATGTTCATATTTAATCCTAAATTCTACCTCAATTTCCTAAGTATTCATCATTAGATCATATTTACTACATTATTACTATTCATCATTATCAAACATCACTAGATAAGTATAAAATATTACAATGAACTTAGCTCTTGACTTAAAGCTGAAATATCATAACGATCAGCACCTTGAATAAGCTTTCCAAAGCATCTAATATCTATAATTCTCTTGTATTAGAACATAAAGTTAGACAATATCGTTAGCCATCAAATTAGCATTTATCACAAGCTTGCTCATATTACACATATCATTCATTAGATACTATAGCATATGCTCTTATATCTTGATCAAACACATTCTACATTAACATCACATACTTAATAAACTCCATGAATCTACTATTTTCTCTCACACAATTCATGCAGAAGCAAATTAACACTATCTTGTATATCACAATTGTTAAATTCTTGCAATAGTGAACTATACCTATATATTCGAATAATTGGTATAGTCTACTCCTCTTACAGCATTAATGCTGATTTCGATTACCAATTTAATAGATCATTCATCTATTCTACATACTTTAAATCCATCATATTATTTGACAATCATCTAGTAACCATAGATTTCAAATGTTACATTTAGTTATATCGTAAGCTATTCATCTTAGGTCTAATGTCATGCGCTATTGATGGACTAAACTATCATTCACTATTAGTAATCTTATACTTTCTAATCTACTCAATTAGGTAAATTCTAATCAAGATCATCGATAAAGATTTATTTATCATTATATCATGAAATCAATTTCAATGCTGCATCTATATGATCACTTTATCAACATAGCGCTATTTCAGTAAATTTGATTTATGCAGTAATAAACAATTAATTCACTACTATGATAATTAATTTAACTTCATCTAATAACTAATATTTTTCTGATCTCTTTGCAGATAAATTAAACTCTATTATACAATCATTTTTACTACACTTGTTAAATTACATGCTTCTTACATCTTCTAGGTAATAATATCTACTTATTTAACATCAATTTTGAGTCCATACGTAAAACTTATAATTGCTTTAGCTAATCTATTTCACATAGATAACATGTAACTTACTAAACTTCATTTTACAACTTACACTATGGCGTTGACTAAAATCATTTCATAATCATTGGGTGAACATTACACATCAGTTTTAGTGTGAATCAAGCTATTAGGTCAAAAGCAACTTTACATCTTGTAATATTATGCCTTCAAACTCAGGTATCAATTTAATCTTCTATTATCGATATTTGAATCTTATAACTCATTGATCATAACATGTTTCACATTGATTTCATACAATAGTTTTATAAGTCATTCAATAACCAATACTCATTATGGAGATATTAACATTTATCTTCCTTTAATCGAGTACAATCTCATATATATCATGTCATATAGACAAAGAATATTGAGCTTTACTACTTAAAAGATTGCCTTACGAACTTTCATGCTTTAATGATAATCACCAATTTGAAAAACATCTAACAAACATCATGGTATACGATAGCTTGAATTTGCATAAATAAACAAATACATTAGCAGTTTGTCATTACATGAAGATAGATATATCGTGACTAGCCATCCCTTAACATAGAGATCTAAATATTATCAAGCTTGTTATATGAGAATGATCTTGAATACCAAATGTAAGTAGCACTTGAAGACTAAGAAAGCTAAAATAGCTCTATAAACAAATTACTTGTAGAAATCTCAATGTTAGTTGTAGATTTAATATAATTTCTAAAACTAGATCAACTCCATGTAGAACTACGCTCAGGTTCTCTTAAGTTCCCAGCTATTCCTCATCTTGAATTGTGACAATCTAACAACTAGATTTATCATTTGCTAAGCAGAAGAGTAAACCTTAAGTCACATGAGATAAGCTTTCTGTGCATTCGAATAACACAATGTTGAATCATTCAAGAGGAGTCTCACAGCAAATCCGGCTATGAGCACTTCAAATCCACAATACATATAAACTAACCATTGACAATCTACTTGCTTCTAAGCTCTCTGGCCCAATATCTTATCCTTGAACACTCCAACTCCCATTTTCTAATAAGACTCATGTTACTCACCATCCCATCCATAACTTATTCTCATACTTTCAAACCAAACAACCCTAGAGATTATCCTAACATTCTTTACATATAACCAAAAGATGCCTAATGGTACTTGAATGTAATAATTAGCCTAAGTGTACTTTGCTCGAAATGCACAATTGCTATCTCTATCTTCAAGACAATTATAAATTTTATAATGATGATTCAAACATCCATTGCAAATCATTGACCAGAGCTCTATTCATATCTGAACCTCAATAATTTATTACATAAAGCTATATGACACTTATCTAACTTATTGCTCTAAGCTTTTGTCCCAATTGATACTAGTATACATTGACACTGAATCTTCTGACTCATTTTAATTCAAGTACACAAATGCTATTACAATTAGATACGAAGACTTGAACTTAGATAATTTACCCACATACTCAAATCTTAATATAGTATCATTTATTTCAACTACAATGTTGATCTCTCGAATTCAATCATTCCTTCTCTTATCAATGAAATTTGGCCAACTGTTACTCTAATTTTCTATACCTATTACAATATCAACATTTTAATCTAAACTTCACCATACCATTACAATAGAATACAATACCAAAACTTACCATGTTAATAGCAACTTTCCAAGTGCAACCCATGATCTCAGAAACAAAATTTCAATTAAGTTACTTGAAATATGCTTCTTACAAAGAACGAAGTTATTAAAAGTTAGAAATTTAATAATGAAATACTTACTTTATGAAACAGATAACATTGTCAGTAATTAAAAAGCTCTTAGCTTAATTAATTAGTCAATTACATATGAGAATTAGACAATCTAAATAAGAGAAGGAATTTCCAGATTTCATACAATAAAGATGTTACAATTCCATTTAACAATATTCAAATCCTAACTGGAATTACACTATAACCATACTCAGAAAACTGGTTGACATTACAGGACTATTAACAAAAGCCATTAACATGAAAAGAAGTCATTTTAACCAACTTGTATAACTTGACGAAATCATAATGTATTTTTTGAAAGTATAAATCAATTTAAAGAATTTAACGAAAGATAGATTGAACATTAAACTGGACAATTTAAGCATTAACGAATTTTATCCAACACTAACCTCTAATAATAACACATCATTGAACAATTATATCTCATCACGAATTCTTGTCCCTACTTTAGATCAGGATAACGCATTGACCCAGTTAGTCTGTACTTTACCAGTTCATAATTCCTCTAAATTTAATTCCTTAAAGTTAAAAGTTTTGATTTGACTTCAATGTTCCATCAAGCACTCACAACTCTTATGTCTCAACATGTCAAATATTAGCCTAACCAATATTTTCCTAACTCATCATCATTCTCTAAGGAATAACTTGAACAATTTCGACACTCAACTTACCTAATAGTCATTTCCCTAAATCCACTTCAGATATGTCTATATTTGACATAAGATTTACCATCCTCGCATCACCAGCCTAGGCAAATTATATTCACAATATTGTTTAATGTATTAATAAAGAATTGTACTTAAACTTCAGCTTTCCTATGGTTTTAAATGTTTAGTTCTTGTGCTTACTCATACTTATTACTTTACCTAATCTTTATATAATTGTATTAATGATTTTCACAGTACTATTTTATAAACAAATCTTTATCGCCATTCAACATAAAATGCCAATAATGATGAAATTACAGTCTTGCTTACCATTAAATGACTAATACGATATTAAGGGTTAACATACCAAGTTACAAAGTTGGTTGAACAGCTACAGATATCGCATAAATATCTCGTTACTAGTAGAGGATTACATAATGTTTAGTACAATCGTATAATCGCTAGACCAAGGCAACTTAATTAGACACAACTGTAATATCTATATATTCAAAAACATAATTAGCCAATCTCCAAGCTTGACGATCTAGCATCCCACACAAAACGATTGAAAACAGTTTCTAATCACTGATTAATGATGGTTAAATATCTATAGAAATTAGAAAAATCATCAATATAATTATTAACTATTTAAATGAATAGAATAAGATGACGTTTAAAAACCTAAATATAGTTTATAGTCTATCTAATTTTGTACAAAACTATAGTTTTGCTCTAGCATTCACCTTCATTGAGAAGTTCATGTTAACATTTGAGCACACACTAGGCATGACAGTCCTTATGATTGATTATAAGCTAATTTCAACAAAAATTACCTTAAAATTTTCTGACCTTCCAATTGTCAAGGTCATCCAAATTTGCCTTGACCATGCATTAATTACAGCAATTATAGGGTCCTGATGTGTTGCTACCGTTAAACACAGTCATATTAAAATCACTATTGAGAGACGAAATTACGTTTTCATTCTAACAATTGATAATTAAATTAAAAATGATTTTGAAAGTTAAAACAAACAATTTAAAAAACCCAACTGTTACAAAAATTGTTTATACTTAAGAAAATCAACTTAACATTCACAATTTAAAAAATTAAACAAATTAAACCTCTTCAAAAAACAAACAATCAATTCACTACTTCCCTCTACAAAATTAACCAGACAAACCAAATATTGAAAATAAGTTAAGCAAAAGGGATAATGAAATTTAAGGGAAAATTTATATTTGGACTAACGATTATAACCCACTTTATCAATCAATTCATTTTCTATGACAAACTCTTCTATTTAGCAATTGAATATGAATCAACACCTCCTTTCTATGATGATGAGATGCAATATAGTCATAAATAAAAAAAACACGTTAGTATCATATACAGATGGTAAAAATCAAACACCTATCTAGGTGACTGCTAGGGTTCAGCATAGTTCTACCTAAAGTGGGCTCTTAGGGTTCACTATATGTGGTTTGGTTCTAAAGGAAGGGTACATGAACCAACAGATTCGTCGATCCTCACCCATTATAGGCTCATACGGACCAAGTTCAGTTCAGCGGAATACATTTCCCTATGGCTGCACGGAGATAAAAATCTCACGAAGACATAGGTACGGATGTATCCCGAAAGCGATCCACTATCCTACACGGAAGTGAAAACCTCACGAAGGAGTAGCTTCTCACTCCCACTTAAATAGGGTAAAACCATATGGTTTTTATGCAATATGATGCAAGAGTACCCTAGAACTCAAATAAATTACAACCAACTAAATGATCCAAACACATACAATAAAAAGATCATAATTTTCAAATATGATTTTCAACTTTCGTCAAAAGGATAAAAATTAATCAATTTACGGCTTGACTCTCTTAGGGTCCCCAGTGGAGTCGCCAAGCTGTCGAAACCATTTTTTTATGTTTGGAAAACGGGCCTACTTTAAAAGGAAAATGGAATCGCCTCCAATCTTTTATGAAGTGCAATTGGGTCACCTTATAAAATATTTTGGTCTACGAATCTTAAGAAAATAGGTCCGGGAGTCGGTTATGCACGAGGAAGGATTAGCACCCTCGCGAAACCCAAAATTGGTACCTTATTGATTGATTGATGTCCTAATATCGAAAATTGGAAGAGATTTTAGAATACGAATACTTTATAAAATGTTTGGATAATTCAAATTGTGTATCGAAATTCTCTTGTTCCGAAAGAATGAAATATCACATCCAGCACGTTAGGATACGATGTTTCAAACCCTTGCCACCAAGATCATTTCATGATTTCCAAAATTCATGCATTGCAATTTTAAAAGGGTATTCCGTTATTTGGCCAAACGAAAAAACTGAAACCCAACACATTCGGGTACGATTCCTCGAATTTCCAGACATGAAATATTACCTTATTTTTTGAAGTTAAGAAAACACGGTCAAAGTCTTAAAAGGATATTTAGTTGTTTGGACGAACGGAAAATCAAAACCTAGCACATTAGGGCACAATTTCTCGAAACTTCCAAATACGAAACATTGCCTTGTTTTCAAAAGCTCTTAAATAAGCGATTATGAAATTGACCAAGAATGCATTTATTCGATTTGTTTGGGATAAAAGTGAAATGATCAACATCGGCCAAAACGTTGGAGTTTAAACCATAATGTACTAATAAGAACCCACAATCATAGTATCGAGCCTGAAATAAAAATACATGGTACTAATACTACACAAAAAAAAATAATACATATCAATCCAAATAAACAACGACATGAAATAAAAAAAACTTATTATAAAAATATGTACACAAAATAACATGGAATCAATAATATATATATAGTAAAAACTATTTAGTATGGAAAAAATGATAATAATAAAATAATACTAATAATATTAATGAATATGGTAATAATAATGAAGTTAAATTAAAAAGAGTAATAATAA
Organism: Gossypium rotundifolium; assembly: GCA_025506655.1. Taxonomy (NCBI): domain Eukaryota; kingdom Viridiplantae; phylum Streptophyta; class Magnoliopsida; order Malvales; family Malvaceae; genus Gossypium; species Gossypium rotundifolium. The sequence continues at coordinate 161,110,400 of CP106731.1, read as the reverse complement.
TATTAAAATAATAAAATGATAGTAACAAGAATGATAAATAGTAATAATAATAATAATGAAAAATTTAAATAAAAATAATATTAATAGTAAATGAAAATAATAATAAAACTAATAGTAATAAAATAGTATTAGTAATAAAATAATAGTAATAATATTAGAATTAATAGGATAAATAAAAATAATATTAAAAATAGAAATAATAAATAGTACTATTGAAAGTAATAATAATAATATTAGTAATAAAAATAACGATAATAATAAATATAAGAAATATGATTATAGTAATAATAATATTATATATAAATAATAATAATGGTAATAATAAAATAATACTATTAATATTAATGAATATAATAATAATAATAATAATAATAATAATAATAATAATAATAATAATAATAATAAAGAAGAAGAAAAACAATAATAGTAATGGTAAAATTAAAATAATAATTATAATAAAATAATAATAGTGAAGGCAATAATAATATGATAATTATAACAAGAAAACAATATTAATGATAATAAAATCAAAATTAACAATAATAATAATAAAATTAATAATAATAATAAAACAAAATCACAAAAGAAATGAAAAAGACGAAATTGAATCTTTAAATAAAAGTTTATGCAAACTTAAAATAAAAGGGAACTGAATTAAAAAAAATAAAAAATGCGGAAGGGCTTGATGCGCAAATAGCCCTTTTTAAACAAAACGCGTGGATCCTTTGGGTCGGGTCAACTGCGCGCGGATCTTGGGTGAAATGGAGTCGTTTTGGGTGTTTAGGGCCATCTCCAAAACGACTTCGTTTTGGGGCCCTATAAGAGTAACATTTTTTTTTTTTGAAATTTCATTCTTTCATTCCAGCAGAAAAGAAAGCTAGGGCCTTAAAAAAAAGCTTTCCCCCAGGCGATTTCTGGCAATAGGTCTAGCGAAGCTCCGGCACCGACGCCACCGCGCACGGTGGCCGGAACTCCCACAACAGGTAAAAATTTCCTATTTTTTATGTTAATATATAAATATATATATTATAGTTTCAAAAACTGAACAAAATAAAAAATATAAAAACAACAGTATTTGAAAATGAAAAGAAATAGAAAAAAAATAAAACCTCTACTGATTTGGTATTCTCTTTGTATTGATTTCTTGTAGGAATGTATTGACTGTGTATATCCTTAAAAAAAAATCGCATATTGTCTTAGTATCTAGAAAAACCATCCTTTGTTACAAATGATTTCTTTCGGCTTTTATAGCCTTTTAGGAAAAATAAAAAACAAAAACTCTAGATTCGTTAGATCTGTTGTTCTATTTTTTTCCCTCTTTTCCGTAGGTATGGCGACGTGGGCGTGACTTGGGCATTGGAGGTGCGCACGTTGCGGAGGCACAGGTGCGTGCGGCGTTGGGGAGGCTGCTGGAGGCTTGCGGCACGAAGATGTTTAGGGTTTTTTTCTGATTTCTATTTTTTTTTTTGTTTTGGGCTTAGTGGGCTTAGGTTAATGTTATTTTTTTTGGCCTGGGATTATTGGGCTTTGATGGTTGTAAATGGACTGTGTTAAAATTGGGTTGTTAGGCAGTCTTTGGTTTGGGTCTTATGGGCTCGGGCGAAATTTAGGCCCAACAGCTACCCCTCTTTGCTCGTTGTCGTGTAACGAGAATAGAGCAAAGACTATAAAAGGGCCAATTTTTCCCGGCCTTGCCGAGTCTGGACTTCTTGATGCTTTTTCCTTCAAGTGGCCTCGCTTTAACCCATTGCTTCCTTAGGGGTATAAAAATTGTCGTCCTAATTCGCTTCAATGCTGCTTTATGGAAATAAGATTCGTCAAAACTTGATTTGCTCCACTACTTCTTAGGGGGATAAGATCTGCTATCTTTAGCTTGTTCCACTATTGCTTAGGGTGACCAGATCTACAATCTTCAGTCTGCTCCATTGCCGATACATGGAGATAAGACTTGTAATTTTTAGCCTATTCCATTACTGCTTAGGGTGATAAGGCTTGTGGTTTGAATCTGCTCCATTGCTATATGGATGTAAGATTCGCAGTTTTCGATCTGTTCCACTACTGCTTAGCGTGATAAGATCTACAATCTTCAGTCTGCTTCATTGCCGGTACATGGAGATAAGACTTGTAATTTTCAGCCTATTCCACTACTGCTTAGGGGGTAAGGCTGGTGGTTGAATCTGCTCCATTGCTATATGGATGTAAGATTCGCCGTTTTCGATATGCTCCACTACTGCTTAGGGTGATAAGATCTATAATCTTTAGTCTGCTCCATTGCCGATACATGGAGATAAGACTTGTAATTTCCAGCCTGTTCCACTACTGCTTAGGGGGTAAGGCTGGTGGTTTGAATCTGCTCCATTACTTATATGGATGTAAGATTTGCCGCCTTCGATCTGCTCTACTACTGCTTAGGGTGACAAGATCTACAATCTTCAGTCTACTCCATTGCTGATACATGGAGATAAGACTTTTAATTTTTAGCCTGTTCCTCTACTGCTTAGGGGGTAAGGCTGGTGGTTTGAATCTGCTCCATTACTTATATGGATGTAAGATTCGCCGTCTTCGATCTGCTCCACTACTGCTTAGGGTGACAAGATCTACAATCTTCAGTCTGCTCCATTGCCGATACATGGAGATAAGACTTGTAATTTTCAGTCTGTTCCACTACTGCTTAGGGTGATAAGGCTTGTGCTCCATTGCTATATGGATGTAAGATTCGCCATTTTCGATCTACTCCACTACTGCTTAGGGTGACAAGATCTAAAATATTTAGTCTACTCCATTGCCGATACATGGAGATAAGACTTGTAATTTCAGCCTGCTCCCTTCTTATCTCAGGGGGATAAGGCTATGTGGCTTGAATCTGCTCCATTGCTATATGGATGTAAGATTCGCCGTTTTCGATCTACTCCACTACTGCATTGGGAGATAAGATATGTAATTTCATCGATGTTGCTACACCATCCTCTGGGGGACATGTCCTGTAGACTTGATTTTATATGCTTATGTTTATGCCAAATGATTAGGATGCTATGATCAGAATGAATCTAATGCTCCTAACTAAATGTATTATGAATGAATGAATGCAAAATGCCATAAGAATGATCCATTTCTTAACACTTGGGTTGTCATGAGAATGAATGCAAAGTGTCATTTCTTAACACTTGGGTTCTTAACATCGGGCGAAATTTAGGCCCAACAATCAAGTAACATTAAATTAAAACAAACTTAAAACTTCCAACCCCAATTTTGGGTGTTATAATGACTTTTAGTCCATGCAAGACACAATTGAACTAAATTGATACATGGAACATATCATGATTTACGAAGCACAAAAGTGCAGGAAACACATACACCAAAGTGCATAACAGAATAGGAGGCAACGAAGTGCAATATCACAAATTATGATTAACATGGGAGCGCTCGAGTTCCTATGACATGCCAACTATATCCACGAAGTTCAACACTAGCTTACATGGGCACTCGAGTATCACTGAATTTACATTATTTATTCACGAATGTAATATTTCACGATTTCATAATTTCATTACACTTTTACACTTTTCAAAAATAATTGTAAGTTTCACTTACAATATTCATGATATTTTATTCACTAAATTATTGGTCCACAATACATCATATATTTCATGCTCTCTACACCATTTTCACTTATCAAATAACAATACATAAAACTTTCACATACTTTTTAATTTAGCCTTTTTTACCATGAAATTCAATATGATATATATTACCACAAATTTCATATAATTTACATTTTAGTCATTAGATAACAAGGGAATTCAAGGGTACTTACCTATCACTAACCCCAAATCACTCGTTTTTCTTTTCTCCTCATCTCAATTTTTTTTATATTTTTCCAAATTTCCATAGAGTTCCTGAGTGAGATCAAGATTTCTCATCTTGCTGGAAAAGGACCAAATTGAAAGGGAATAAAAACTTTCTCCTTTCATGAGTGTTGGTGGTGTGAAGATGGTGATGAATAAAAAGAAATCTTTATTTTATTAATTAAATTAATCTAAAATAGTTTAATATTAAATCCAACCAATCATTTTCCAACACTATTTATCCTTAATTATTAACATGATAATTATGTCCATATTTACCAATTTTGTGTCACAAGGACTTTTGGGTTATTTTAAATTTCGGTCCTTTAACTTTTCACGTCTTCACAATTTAGTCCATATCTTAAATTAATATGCCACAACATACTTTTTAAATCAATTTCCTTTCACATCCATCAATCTTCTCTTTTATCAATTATATTCCTAATTTTACTTTACCAAAGAATTCATTACGCATGATCACAATTGAGGCGTTACATATAAAAACATATAGGAGAGAATCAAATTCCATTAAAAAGACAGCTCTACTTTTTAGAGAGAAATCCAAATTCAAATAAAATGAAATTTGCTTATAAAAATGATTTAAATACAACCCAAATGTAAAAGGAAAAAAAAGGACTTTATTATTAAAAATATGAGAAATAGCCTTTATTTTTAAAATTATTGCTTTTACGGGAAAGATAAATTTAAATGATTTTAGTGATGATAACTCAAACTAATAATAATTAAAAGAATAGATGTAATGATTTAAAATTATTTTTACGTTATTAGGTTTTTAATTAAACTAAGAGATTATAATATAAAGTAAATAGTTTATATTCAATTAGTGAAACTACGTATAAGGTAAAAGAAAATGAAATGAAATTTAGATGGATTATTTTCAATTTTAAAGATGACCAAACCCTTTACATTTATTTGCTTTTTACACTGAAAAATAGAAAAAGATATACGAAGAAGAAAAATATATATTTAAAACCACGGGTTTTATTATATATTATGAAATATTTGGTACATTGAATATATAGTATTAGTACCTATTTTTATTTTTTGGTGGCACCCCCTCGCTGAAGAACAATAGCATAGTTTACACCATGAGTTCTCCCCAAATATTTTGTCCAAATAATCTGATTTTTCTCTTAATCACAACTTTGAAATTCTTCCAAGGCCTATTACGGGGTATTTCAGTGAAAGTAATTTCATCATTCACTTTCAATCCTTTCTCAACTGCAAACCATGGCAAACTTATGGAAACATAGTTTCCAACATTATCACTGGCATGGAATTTGCCAACAAATATCCATTCTTTCCCCACACTATTTGTAGCATTCATAAATAACAGATGATCTGCTTGGAACACGAAGAAATCCGCAACCACAGTGTAAGAGAATAATATCATACGGTTCTCCAGTTCGATTTGGGTAAGACGTTTTGAAAAACTTTGCCTGCGTTCCTGTTGATTTTCCATAGCTATGAACGACAGTAAATAGTGAAATATATCAAGAGTAGTAAAAATTCCAAATTGAACTTCAAAGACAATGATTATAACTCTGTTACAAAAGTTCTTTATAAATGTGTTGAACAGAGATGTTTTTATAACAAATAAGTACATAACACCTTTGTGAACAGATATGTAATTATATATCGATGGATTAGCAATTTTTCACCCAATTTATAAACAAACACAACTTTTCATCAACTTTTAAAATTAAATGAAATCTATCATATATGATTTTTTCTTGAACTCCGCAAAGCATACCCTATTACTTAAATGAAATGAAAATGTGTTAAAATTTTAAGGTTTAATGGGATTTTATACCAATTTCTCATTTAAAATAAAAACAAAACTATACCACCATAATGAATCGGAACTACTAGTTTAAGGAGTTTTCACATCAACACAAGAATATTTAACTATGTTGAATTAAAAATTTTAACATCAAATTTGAATATAATGACTAAAACAAAAGTTGATTGAAATTTTCATTTATTTATTTACCTATGTGACGACCAAATTGATTATATAATACGACATCTGAACATGTAAATGTGATGAAAAGAAAATAAAAATTGTTTATAATTTTATATATATTTTCCACCTAAAGTGATTTAAATATAGAAATAATAAAATTTTTGGTTTTGTTTTAAGATTGAGAAATTTATATGAAATCTTGACTGTTATTTTTATAAATGCAATCACAAAATAGAGTATTAAAAATAATTAAAAAATTGATTAATACATTTTCAATAAAAGATTGTTTTTCTTTAATTGAGGAGAGGAACACTTTTCACCAAATATATTACAAATGCTAATACCTAGGAATTTATTCCAATATGTATTATTCACCCGTGAAAATATAGAATAAAAAGTTGATAAACAACCTTGAGTTTTATTAAATATTATGAAATATTTGGTACATTAAACGCAAAAAATTTTATTTGAAAATTTACACATTAAGCTCTCCCCAAATGTCTTGCCCAAACAATCTAATTTTTCTCTTGATTACAACATTGAATTTCTTCCAAGGTGCTTCACCTTCACATCGGGGCCTTTCTATAAATATAACTTCGTCGTTAGCTTTCAATCCTTTCTCACTTGAAAATTGTGGCCATTTTATTGATACATACTTACCAACTTCTGGGTTCGCATAAAATGTACCTATAAATGTCCATGCTTTTCCCAGACTATCTGTAACATCCATGAAAAATAGACGACCTTCTTGAAACTCAAAGAACGGGGCAACATCAATGTAAGAGAAGAATATGATGCGATCTTTCACTTCGTTTTGAGTCAAGTGCTTTGAAAAGCTTTGTCTTCCTTGCTCTTGGTTTTCCATGTTTACAAACAGTAGTAAATATTGAAATATAAAAAAAAAAGTAATAAGAATTTCTAGTTGATTTTTTAAGAACCAAGTTCTTTATATATTTGTTGAAAAGAGATGTCTTTTTAAAAAATAGATACATAATACTTTCGTGAATAGGCATATAATTGTATGTGATCGAATTGACTTAACTATTCATTGAATTGGTGAACAAACACTACTATTCACGAGTGTTAGATGAATTTACTTTCTATATATGATTTTTTTCTTGAACTGCAAAACATGCATACACTACATCCCTAACGAACGAAAATATTTGAATTTAGATAAATTTAAGGAAATTTTTTAGGGATATATTTGGGTAATTTAAATAAGAATTTTATATACTTTTTAAGTTTATTGTTTTAAAAATTTTAAAATTGATAAGGGTTTATTTATGTTATTCTTATCATTTTTAAAGGCTATTAACATTTAATTTTAAAAGGAGATGACTTAACATGCAAATAAACCAAAAGTTGAAACATAGCATAGGGCACCACTTTTTCAGCTAATTTAAAAAGGGTAATTGCTTCATTAAGTTCCTAAACATTTTATAAAATCACACTTCAGTTTGGTGCCGCCAATTTATCCTGCAGCACAACTAAAAATTTATATATTTTTTGAAAAATACAATTATTGGTCGATGATGGGGTTCAATGCCACCGGTGTGTCTGGCAACACTGAAAAATACTGTAAAAATTGGGTCATTTACTTACATAATTTGTGTTACTTTTATAAAAAAAAAAACCCCAAAATAAGTTTGAAAATATATAATTAATAGGAATATGAAAATAAAATTACTTTTAATATTTAAAATAAAATTACTTTTATTCATCTTATATTTTCATAATATAATTTCTTTTTAGATTAAAATTTTCAAATACTATAAATTATGTCATAATTAAAAGAATATTATTATTCCATGAGATATAAAGATAAATGATGTTTCTTTTCATTTATGGTAAAGTGTTAGGTATAATGGTAAGATGTATTATATTTGCAATGAGAGATGTAGATTCAAATTATGAAGACGATATTATCATGAATTGTGTAATCAGCCCATTTTGCCCGGGCCCATGAAAACCAAAACAAAAGAAAAAGAAAATAATAAAATAACAAAAATAAAACCCAATGTTCACTAAACAGTCCATTTATAGGCCTAAATGATACCCCAAACCCAAACAGCCCAATCTTTTGACCCAATACCTAAAACCCGACTACAAAACACTAACCCAACAGACCCAATTATTACACCCAATAACAGAGACAATCTAAAAGGGCCCAACATTAAACCAAATCAGAGACCTAGGGTTTCTGAAAAATCCTAGGCGCCGCAAGCCTCGACCCCAACAGCCCCTTGGTCACGCCGCTAATCGCGCCGCAGCTTGTACGAATCGCCCCATCGACGCCGAGATCTCCGCTTCTCGCCTACACAAAAAGGAAAGAACAACAGAAAATATGGCAACATCTATGTATTTCTTTTTTTTTCATTTAATTTTTCGGGTTATAAAAAACCCAAGGAATCTGTAAAATATAAAAAAAAAACACAGACAAAAGATACACAGAAAAATACACAGAGATTAAAAAAATTAATAAAGCAGAAGGTGATTTTTGGATATGATATTTAAAAATAGCACTAAAATAAAAAGGAAAAAAATACCTTCAAAACGAGAGATCTGACCTTCCTACCGCCGACTGAGGCGGCGCGTGTGACGGAGCCTAGGCCGAATCCTGGCCTTAGGTCGGAGACCATAGAGAATTTTGGGGCCTCTCATTTGTTTTGGTTTTTTTTTTTTGAAATGTTTAAAATGATCTTTTTAACCGAATTTTGACTTATATAGCTAAATGGAAACGGCGTCATTTCTGCTTAAGCTAATAAGCACAAAACGACGGCGTTCAGAGTAAGGATCCACGTGTTGACCCGAAAACCCGGAGGATCCGCGCATTTTTATAAATGGGATATTTGATGTTTAGGCCCTTCCACTTTATTTCAATTTTATAATTACGTCCTGAGATAGTATTTTATTTTACAATTGGGCCCAGAATTACTTCTTGTGTTTCAATTTAGTCCTTCGGGCTATTTAAAGGTCAAAATCAGAACGGCGTAGTTTTGGAAATGAGGCATAATTGCCATATTAGTCCCTGTGGTTTAACGCACGTTTTGATTTAGTCCTTTTATCTATTTTTATTACTATTTAACCCTTGTTTCTTTGTTTATTTTTAAATTTTTATTTCATTTCATTTTATTTTATTTTATTTTAAATTATTCTAACATTGTATTAAATTATTTTATCATATTAAATATTCTATATTATTTTCTTTATTATTTATATATTAATTTATTAATAGTATAAATAACACCCAAACCCTACTTATGAGTCCTAATTGATCCGGTATGTCACGAGTAAAATGATTTGAAACATTTTGAGTGTCTGGTGAAAACTTGTTAAAATATGGCTAAGGTATTAAAACAGGTTTGATAAAACTCGATTGGGATTATTTTTATAAACATGGTTGTGTTGATAAACCCTTTGAAAACGTTTGATCATGTAAAATTTTAGAATTGTCAAGGTTATAGTTGACTTGGTGTATTTTGTTACCCGATGGTAACATCTTTGAAAACTCGTAAAGTTACTTAATTTGAAAATGTTGCTTTTAACCGATTTACTTAACATTTATAATTTCATTTTAAAATATAGTATAAGTAAATTTAAAACAACTAATTAAACATCCAAATAATAATTAGCGGCCTTATTACAACCCAAATTAAAAATGTAGAAAGTAAATAAACATAAACCGGATCAAATAAAATTTCAAAGACTAAGGAACAAGCATGGCCGCCTCGAGTCCACTCCGGCTCCATCTCCGCGATCTACTCATCTGCAAAATAATTTGGGAAGGGGTGAGTCACCAAGACTCAGTGTGTAAATCCCCCACCCGAAAATGCAACTCATACACAAATTATTAACAACATGCAATCATGCAACCCCACTAACCATCCGTACTCCTTTAACTACCCCTGTGGTCAAAACCACGGTGGTCAAAACCACCGTGACTAGAGTCACAAATCAAATGATGGGGCCAACCCATCGTGTGGTCAAAACCACGACGACCATAGGTCACAATTTATCAAGATGTGGTCAAAACCACTGGTGGTACCAAACCAATGGGACTTAGTCACGATTTATCAACGGTGTGGTCAAAACCACTAGTGACCGAAGTCACAATTAAACTGATGGGGCCAACCCATCTTGTGGTCAAAACCACTGGTGACAGTCCATAGAAATCATCCCCTCCTCTCATCAATCCCACCATCATCATGCTTACATAACAAATGTCATAATCACATATATCATGCATTTATGTATAGCATAGCATATGATGACATACAAAATCATATATCATAAATCACGTAATAGGGACTTACCGGAATCCATGCTAATGCCCACAAGGCTAAGTTACAACACAAAAGGTTATACAACAGCACAATAAACAGTCTATGCTAATAAAGTGTGTAAGAGTTTACACACACTTACTTAACGCTAATCCTAGATCCCAAGTTTTCGATCTATAGTGCTCATCCCTTGACCTATATTCGGTCAACAACAAGGTTAGTGACATAGGCCTATTCGGCTAAACCAAATAATCCCAAGGATATGTCGTGCTCGAAATAACACTCACCTTGGTTGCCTAGTTGGTTTCCAACCAAATCCCGAAGCCTTTGCTTGCCTTGGCCGATCTGCCCCTAAATCCATGGCACATAATCGGTTATACATAGATACCTAAAAATGGCCTTTAGCCGAATAAGACTAGTCACTTACCAAACTTACCGAAATCCTGAAATTGTCACTTGTCTTGTCGAGATCCCTACCAAAACATTTGTTAGAATTAGCTTGCACACTTATACATAATCAAGGCCTATGGCCGAATGTTACTCTCCACTTTATCAAATCTCGAAAGCTTCCTTCAATCGGCTAAAGTCCTCCCCTACAATTGGTTTAAACACATTATTATGAATCACAGGCCATTCGGCCATAACCATAGATCCTGAACCAACCAAAGAAAATCATTCTGCCATGTCCACTTACCTCTTACCAACTGATTGAAAAAGAAACCCAAAAAGAAACTTGTGCTCACTTGCTATTCGGCCAAAGTAGCTCTAATGGAGGAGAAAAGATTTTGGCAAAGGAGGGGAATGGATTCGGCTAGAGAGCAAGAAGGAAATAATGAAAAGGGGTGATAGGGTTTGAAGAATTTTGGTACTTGTGGACTAGAGAGGATTCGGCCAAAAGAAAATCAAGAGGAAAAGAAAAGAAAACTTGATGAATTTCGGCACCTCCTTGCTTTATCAAAACCGAATGTAGATGGCCCCCAAGGAGTCCCATAAACGGCCATCACCTTTCTTTTTGTGATAATTTCCAGCCTTTAATTATCACAAATAAAGCAAGATTTATCTTACATTTAATCTCCTTGTTACCCCCTTCAAAATAAAAGAAAAATAAACTAACAATACTACTCTTTCCAGCAGAAAATTAAAAGGAAAACAATGTTTATCCTTATCACCTTAAGAGTCCCACATGCAAGCCATCAGCTCCCTCTCCCATTCACGCCAGCTTCCAAAAAAATAAAATGCCAAACTGCTGTTCCCTTGGTTCGAACATAGGTCCTAAAGGAGCAAACTGCCGCAGCCCCTTTCAACGCCCCATACCGCTCTACCACCTTGACTTTCATGCCCAAACTCATCCACAAAAATCTTTTAAAGCCTTCTAACTTGGCCCCCTTTCCTTTAACGCCAAAAAGCCCAAAAAAAAAAAATAAAACACATCCCCCCTTGTAACTCCCAAGATTCGAACCCAAGACCTGCCCAATCGTCACCTCTAGCTCTTAAGTGGCGCATGAAAGCCACTTTGCCAATTAATCCTTTGTGTCATGCTTCTCCCGAAATTTCTCTTAACCCCTATCTCCTAGCTCCCTCCTTTTAAACACTTAAAAAGAAATTTTTAGTCCTAAGTTAGGCCTAGCTCGGGGTTATTTCTAGACCCTAGAACATGCTTAGCAATCATAGGATTCATTTCTTCAAGCACACACATGGGAAAATAATTAAATTACAAACAACCCCTAATTTAGGATGTTACAATAAAATTCATATATTTTAAATGTATTATTCTTATAAATATTAAATTATTATTTATTATTTTATTTGGCTTAATATTATTTTTATTGTATAATATTTTTTATATATTAGTTATTGTATTATATATCTTGAAAATTTCTATATTATATAGTATTATATTATATCATATATTATTTTTAAAATTTTATTTTGTATAAAATCTATTTATATTATATAACATATTTTATTTATATTATCTATTACATATGTAATTTTTATGATTAGTGTATTATATATATGTTTTACTTAAAATTATTGTAAGAGCCCAAATCTGCTTGGGCCCATACCAAAAATAAAAAATACAAAATTAAAAACTATTATTAAAGTCCATCAGTCCATTACAAATAAATTTAAAACCCAAATCAGGTATTAAACCCAGATCGGCCCAAATACCCCTAACCCTAAGGCCCGAATGGTTTAAAAATTTGGAAATCGTATAAGGTTCCAGGAGCGCCGCTCTAGCAGCCAAGCCTTGCGTCGCTTCAGCTACCTCACGTCACGCACCACACGAATCGTCATCCCACGCCCTCCGCATCGCCAACAACCTCAGACGCCTAGCCACGTTCATCTCGCACTGCGAAAACAACAAACAAGCAGCAGAGAAAACAAACGAAAAACAGTTGTAATTTTTATTTTTCTCTTCGGTTATAAAAACCTAAACAACCATTTTGTAAGGGGGGACAAATTTACAAATACTGAATAGAGAGAAATACAGAGTAATAGAAATAAAAAAGGAGATTCAAAAGGTTTCTTTTTTTGATCTCATTTTCTTTGATTTTGCTTTCGAATCCATTCTGTAGCATTGATTTTCCATCTCTCTTTTTCTACTTGCGAAAAATAATAAAAAAGGGGGGAAGGAAAGGGATTACCCGATTTTGGGCAGTATCGTCGGAGCTCAATCTTCCTCATCAAAAGCGCGCCCAAAGGAAATCGGGGTCCTTTCCAGCCGTCCTGAGGAGTGTACGTCGAATCTTTCACCTCTGACCACCGATTGAAATGGTGGATCGCCGGTAGAGGATCGGTTTGTGGCTGAGGGGGGAAACGAAAAGGGCTAGGGTTTCATTTCGTTTTTGAAAAGAAAAAAGGAATGGCTTGTTTTGTTTTTTTTTTTGTCTGATTTTAGAGGTAATATCACATTAAAGAAATGACGCTGCTTGGACTCTTCTCAATAGTCTCAAACGGCACCGCTTGGTGCTAGCTCGACCCGACCCGAGGTCTCCTAAATATCCGCAAGCTTTTCGCGATGAGCGGGATATTTGCGTGTTCAATCCTTCTTTTTGTATTGCTATTCAATTGGATTTATTACATGCTTTCTTTTATTTCTTAACTAGTCCCTCGTAATGTGAGTATTATTTCGCTGTAGTCCGCCTGTATACTGCGTTTTGGTTTGTAAATATTTGCTATTTTACTCCCGATTGTTTGAGCGCATGTTGATTTAGTCCTAGGTTTTGTTAAACAAATTCTTTGCAAAACAATCTTTTAATTCCATTTCTTTTTCAATTAAGTATTTTTTTAGTCTATAAAATTTATCCATTATTTATATTCAAAAGTTGTCTTAATAAATTATTTTGAATATTTTAATTTACCTTAAACTTTCATTTATATATATTTTCATTTTATTGTATAAATATTTAATTTCAAAACCATATATTATGTATTTCTTTGATGACTTATGAAATCTCTTTATATGTTATTATTTTGTATATTTACATATAATAATAAGATTTTTGTACATATCATTGATTCTTACATAGCGTTTAATTTGTGAATAATGCTCGATTAATGTTTGTACATCTTGTACCATAGCCTGCTTCAAATTCCAATACATGTATGCCTTATATCAAATATTTTGTATACATTAAGTTCATTTTAAAATTTCACGTATATAATTTTTTTGAAAAACAAGGCAATATTTGTGTGTTTAGAAGTACGGAAAATTACATCCTAACATGCTGGGTGTTGATTTTTCGTTCAACTAAATAACCAAATACCCTTTTCATATGTTTTGAAGATCCAAGATGATCTCGACGTCAGAGTATAAAGGTATTATACCCTAACATGCTGGGTATGATACTTTTATTCCTTTGAAACGAATTAATCTTGAGATTCAATCCCAATTTAACGAATTTGCTTTTAAATTTTTTTTTACCCAAAATATTTTCAAGTTTTCAACATTAGGACAACGTTAATCAATTTGGTACCAACTTTGGGCGTTGCAAGGGTGCTAACCCTTCCTTGCACGTAACCGACTCCCAAACCCGTTTTCTCAAACTTTGCAGACCAAAATATTTTTATAGGTGACCTGATCACACCTAAACAAAAAGGATTAGTGGCGACTCCCACATTTTTTAAAGTCGATTCCCATTTTTTCAAAACCCAATAAAAATAGTTTCGATAGCTTGGCGACTCCACTGGGGACCTCGTTGAGAGTCAGGCCATAGATTGGTTAATTCTTGTCCTTTGATTGAAAACTTGAAAATTGTTTTAGAAAATCATGTTTCCTTTAAAGCATTGGTTTGTGTTGTAACTGCAATAATGTCGAGTCTTATAATACTTTGGCATTGCATTGCATGACCGTTGTGGTCCCACCTTTAAGTGGGAGTGAGAAACTAAGCTTTCGTGAGGTTTTCACCTCCGCACGGGCTAGTGGACTTCTTCCAGAATACATCCGTACCTATGTCTTCGTGAGGTTTTCATCTCCGCATGGCCATAGGGAAATGTATTCCCCTGAATCGAACTCGATCCATATAAGCCTATAATGGGTGAGGATTGAGGAATCTGTTGGTTCGGTATCCCTCTATAGAATCAAACCACATATAGAGAGACCTAGGAGCCCACCTTAAGTAAAGCCGCGCCAAACCCTAATGGTCACTCATGTAGATAATCTATTTTGGTTGTTTTTCTTGTGCTACCGTGTTTTATGTTTATGCTTGCATTACATTGCATTGCATTGCATTGCACTGCATGGTTATAGAAAGAAGATGTTGATTAGTAATTCGATTGCTAAATAGAGGAGTTTGTCATAAGGAAATGAATTTTTTGATAAATTGAATTATAATACGGTTGTTCGGACATGGTCTGAGTAAACACTATAGAAGAAAGTTGATAATCCGTAGAGGAATACAAAACCTTGCCCGCAAGATTTAAATTGACAAGAATTGTACAAGAGTCATCATGCCTCAATTTTCTTAAAGAAGCTAATCAATATCGCCAGGGATAAGTGAGCAGTGAACCATGACCCGAATCAAGCCAAGTGGAAATAAAAGAGATATCTTTTGCAAGGATTTGAAGGATTCGACTGCAGCGTCCGGATATGAAGGAGAAGATCGATGTTTTCACCTGGACTATGAGGACAAAGCCGCATACGTAATCCATTTTATGAAAAGAAATTTGTTTTCTAGAGAAGTTCTTCTAATGGAATTGAATTCGGAATCAACGTCTCTCTTTCTATTTGTATTCATACCATGCATTTGCATTGACATAGCATTACATCATACGCATTAGATTTTATGAGGAGACCCTAATTGGTTAAAGTTATTTCAGCCTTAATCTAGAAGCTAACAAAAATCAACCAAGCACGCACCCTTACGGTACAAGGAGAAAAACCAAAGCAATGGATAAAAGATTAGAAAAGTTGGAACAAATGTAGAATGAGATGCAAGAGCGGATGCAAGCACAAATGCAGGAGCAGCTTGTTAAGATCCAACAGGATATGATGGATCGGATGATGGAATTAAAGAACTATGATGTCCCAATTGACTTAGTTATTGGCAGACAAAGGGAAAGCCCCCATGGTTAACACTGTGGTGGATAGTGAGGAACGACTATATCCCCCGGGTTTCACCCCGACACATCATGAAGTGCAGCCACGAAGGACATCCGTTATAATTAAACCTCAACAATTTCAAGAGGGTGTCTCGGTACCGCCAAATTTCCAAGCTGGACCAGGTTCTAATTTGGTAGACCATCCGATGAATACTAATATTCCCAACTTTGATGAGGCAGCAGAGAGAGAAAGGGCAAGGGCTGAATTGCCAAAACAGTTAGAGGAGCGATACAAATGGTTGGAAGAAAAATTTAGGGCCATGAAAAGTGCTGATAGGCAATATGGAGTCGATGCTAAAGATCTAAGTTTGGTGCCAAATTTAATACTTCCCCACAAATTCAAGGTGCCAGAATTTGAAAAATAAAATGGGACCACTTGCCCGGAGGCTCACATAACTATGTTTTGCCAGAGAATACTGGGTACGTTAACAATGACAAACTGCTAATTCATTGCTTCTAAGACAGTTTGGTGGGAGCAACATCTAAATGGTACAATCAATTTGCCGTGCATCAAATTGGTTCTTGGAGGATTTAGCCTGAGCATTTATGAAGCGATGCAGTACGTAACAAAATGACCCCTGAAAGAATTACCCTGCAAAATATGAAGAAGAAACCAAGCAAGAGTTTTTGACAATATGCACAAAGATGGAGAGAGGACGCCATACAGGTCCAGCCACCTCTTTTAGAGACAGAAACCACTATGCTCTTCATCAACACCTTGAAAGCCCCATTTATCAACCATATGTTGGGGAGTGCCACGAAGAGTTTCTCAGACATAGTAATGACCGACAAAATGATCGAAAACACTGTGAGAAGTGGTAAAATAGATGCAGGGGAAAGTGCCAAAAGATCAGCCCTGAAAAAGAAAGAAGATGAGGTAAATAATGTGGGAGCATACAGCAAGGGTTATTCAAAGCAAGTTACTGTGGGATCACCAAGGATGACAACTACAAACCTTCAGACTCCTTCAAAAAATGAATCTAGGCAAAGGGCAAATACAGAAAAGCTTCAGTTCACTCCTATTGCAATAACAAACGAAGAGCTATATCAGAAATTATTTGATAAGCACATAGTGTCCCCTTTCGACTTGGCGCCATTGCAGCCCCTGCATCCTAAGTGGTACGATGAAAATGCCGAATGTGACTATCATGCGGGAGTTTCGGGGCATTCAATAGAAAATTGTCTTGCTTTTAAGAAAGTCGTGGAAAGACTCATTAAGCTGGGCGTTGTAAAAGTGGCTGATATGTTAAATGCCGATAATCCACTACCAAATCACACTGATGTTGGAATAAATGCGATTGATGAAATGTTGAAAGATGTATACGCCATATATGAAGGGATCACTGAAAGAGGAACCTTGTCGATATCTGCTCGTATAAACCTGGGAGCGTTTTGAATAATTGGACTATGGAAGAGATTCCTATAGTTTTTAGAGCTTATTCAGAGTAATGTTCCGAACACACTTATTACTTTCAGCCTAGGGGCAATAAGGGTCCTCTTGTGAAATAGGCTTGTGTCCAAAATCTTTATTTCAATGAAATGCATCCTTTTGAGCAAATATCTTTTCTATTCATAGATTCTTTTGTCCTTTGGATTTCTATGCAAATCTTCTTTCATTCTTTATTCGTGATCATATCATATAAATAATCATCCTTAGAATTGTTCATTCTTTGAATTTACCTTCGTACCTATAATAGGTACCTAGATATCAACGACAGGAGCGACTTTGTTACAAACTCCCTTTTTGAATGAGATATGAGTCCAAGGGATCTAAGAACTTTGAAGATGACAGAGATTGTAGCCTATCTTTTGATTTGGTAGAGCAAGTGAAAAAAGACTCTACTTTACAAAGGGTCAAGAGATGCTGCGAGCTTAGAAAAAAACCTAACTCACCACAAAAATAAGACGAGACACCATTGAGCTAATTTCAAGAATTTCAAGATGTTTTTGCATGATCATATCAAGGCGCGTCAGACTACTGAAATGTTAGGATGTTGCTAAGTTTGAAACCCATGTTGATGGTTCTACAATGGCTAGGCTAATCAAGAGGTTCGAGCTATTGGTCTACCAAGAAAAGAAAATTGCATCAAATGCCAAATTGGGGAAGACAAGACTTATGTGCCTCTTCCATTCCTTCTATAGTTGGGGCATAGATGTTATGGGACAAACCCCCTCAAAAGCTTCTGGTTAACATCAATTTATTTTCGTGGATGTCAATTTCTTTACTAAGAGGGTGAGGGTCGCTTCATATGCCAATATTATAAAGTCGATAGTCATCAAAACAAAAAAACAAAAAAAAGAAAGAAAGAAAGAAAGAAAAAATATTGACAAAAATGTCGAAAAGATCATATTTAACCGCACAACATTAAAAATTTATGGTCTGTTCAAAGATCAGATGTCACATCACAGTAAAAGTAGCCAAAAAGAAAAATAAAAGATAAAAAAGGACCGAGACTTGTAAAGATTAGCATACAGAAGTTACTATTTACCCTCTATGCTTATCAAACCTTGGCCAGGACGGTCCCCAAGGTAGCATATTTCTCATTGGTTTCGCCCATTAAAGTTAAATTTCCTTTTTCAAGTCTTATTAGAACTGAAGTTGGATGAGGCAGAATGCGTTTAATCTCAATATGATCAGTTGAATTTGAAGATAAAATGCTAAAAGCTAACTATCATGGTCAGATGATGCGAGCTCGCAACAAAAATGATTCATCCTAGAAAATTTCATGATAGGGCTTTGAAGAAGATTCTTTCCCATGCAAAAGGGACTTCAAAAGAAAGAGGATGCCAAACCGAGAAAGACCTTAGGCAGCAAAGAAGGCCTATTCTAGGAAAGCATGGATATTGTCTGAGATAGATGACAAGGACCTACCCAATCTGGAGAATTCAGATTCAATAAAAAGAATTAAAAAAAAGGAAGAAAGAAAGAAAGAAGAATAAGAAGAAATTTTTAGCAAAAAAGAAGAAAGAAAAAGGAGAGGCCAAGGCGAAAACCCACAAAGGGCGCTTTGAGACCAAAGGGGATTTGAGTTGAAAACTCGAAAAGGGCAGCTCAAATTTTGATCAAAGAGGGCATACAGTAGTCTTTGCTATGCCTGAATTAACGATGAATAAGTATGCTACATCATGGGGCATCGACAAAGTATTCCGGATCCCCTAAACACATATTGAGCTTAAAATGGCCCTCAAGAAGTTTAAATAGAAAAGCTCAAGCTGCGATATCTGGGGCACCTAGTCTCCATTTTACCAATTTTAAATTTGTTATTTGTGATTATATTATTCTTTTCAAAATATGTTCACAATAAATTTCCTTCTTGACTGCGATTGCTATCTCTGCTTAGCTTATTTGTTTCAAGCTATGCTCTTAATATTTTTCTTCTTGTCCATGGTTACCATCTTTTTCAGGCACTTTGCATTGGAATAACGATTAGTGGACTAATAATATTTTCATAAAATAAGTTTTGCACATTACTCTGGAAGCTTCTGAATGATACAAGAACCTGAAACAGGACTATTATGTAAAACTCACCAAGTTTAAGGAAGAGTCTAAGTTGAGTCTATCTCATTGGATGTTCTGTTAAAAATAGTTGGTGATACAATCTCAACGAAAATGGGCATCATTAACCCGAGTGTAAAATGGAAATCATTCTCCAGAGAGAAAATGATATTTTACATCCATGCAAATATCATGCATACACATTTGGTTGGGTCACCCAAGGAGTGATCAGTTGATAGAGCAAGCCACAGACCCTATACCCTTGAGTTACAGTGGTTTAAATGGAAGCTTATATAGATCCCATACCTTTGAATAGCAATGGGATAGATTGAAGAAGAAACAAATCTTACATTTTGAAGTCGCAAGAGGGTGGATGGGAAAAGATTCGGATCCTATACCCCTAAGTCATAATGAGAGAAACCCTGAAGTCACAGTGGGGCAAGTTTGTTGAGCAAGATATTTGTTTTCTCGATTTTTCTGTCGAGAATATCAGCCGAACAAGAGGGCAACACATTACCCTAATAAACAATGAACGATGAAACCTTAAGCAGGGATCATTCTCATAAAATTCTGCATTCATGCAAAACACATTTAGTTAGGGGCATTTGATTCATTCCGATCATTGCATCCTAATCATTGTAAGAAATCATTCTCATGACATTCTGTATTCATACAAATTTCATCCATAAGACACATCTATTTAGGGGCATTTGATTCATTTTGATCATTGCATCCTAATCTTTGTAAATAGACCATTCTCATGACATTCTGCATCCATGCAAATGGCATCCATAATACATTTAGTTAGGAGCATTAGATGCATTCTGATCACTGCATCCTAACCATTTTGCATAAGCATAAACACAAAATTGATTTTACAAGACAGGCCCCTAGAGGACGTTGTCGCAATATCGGTGAATTAGAAGATCTTACCTTCCTGAGTGAAGCAGATCGAAGATAGCAAATTTGGCAATCCTGAGTTTGCAGGAGCAGATTGAAGATAGTAAATCTGGCAATCCTGAGTTTGCAGGAGCAGGTTGAAGATAGCAAATCTGGCAATCCTGAGTTTGCAAGAGCAAATTGTAAATGGTAGATCTGGCAATCCTGAAGTTGCAGAAGCAGATCAAAGACAGCAGATCTTGTCTCCCTGAGTTTGCAGTGGAGCAGATCAAAGATAATAGATTTGCAATTCCTAAAGTTGCAGGAAGCAGATCGAAGACAGCGGATCTTGTCTCCCTGAGTTTGCAGTGGAGGAGATCAAAAATAGTAGATCTGGCAATCCTGAAGTTGAAGGAGTAGATCAAAAGCATCAGATTTTGTTTCCCTAAGTTTGCAGTGGAGCAAATTGAAGCTACAAGTCTAATTTCCTTGAGTGGATCGAAGTGTTAGTTCTCAGGCCCTTGAAGATACAGCCGGATGGAATGAAGCTACTTGAAGGAAAGAAGCACCAATAAGTCAAGATTCGATGAGACCGGGCAAGATTGACCCTTCTTATGAGTCTTTGCTCCATTATCGTTACACGACAATGAGCAAAGAGGGGCAGCTGTAAGAGCCCAGATCTACCCGGGCCCGCACCTAAAATAAAAAATACAAAATTAAAAACTATTATTAAAGTCCATCAGTCCATTACAAATAAATTTAAAACCCAAATCAGGTATTAAACCTAGATCGGCCCAAATACCCCTAACCCTAAGGCTCGAATGGTTTAAAAATTTGGAAACCGTAAAAGGTTTCAGGAGCGCCGCTCTAACAGCCAAGCCTTGCATCGCTTCAGCTACCTCACGTGTGCACCACGCGCGCGTCGCATCCTACGCGCCTCCGTACCACCAACAGCCTCGTACGCCCTAGCCACGTCCGCTCCGTACCTGCGAAAACAACAAACAAGCAGCAGAGAAAACAAACGAAAAATAGTTGTAATTTTTATTTTTCTCTTCGGTTATAAAAACCTAAACAACCATTTTGTAAGGGGGACAATTTTACGAATACTAAATAGAGAGAAATACAAAGTAATAGAAACGAAAAAAGGGAGATTCAAAAGGTTTCTTTTTTCGATCTCATTTTCTTTGATTTTGCTTTCAAATCCATTCTGTAGCATTGATTTTCCATCTCTCTTTTTCTACTAGCGAAAATAATAAAAAAGGGGGAAAGGAAAGGGATTACCCGATTTCGGGCAGTATCGTCGGCAGCTCTGTCTCCCTCATCAAAAGTGCACCCAAAGGAAATCGGGGTCCTTTCCAGCCGTTCTGAGGAGTGTACGTCGAATCTTTCACCTCTGACCACCGATTGAAATGGTGGATCGTCGGTAGAGGATAGATTTGTGGCTGAGGGGGGAAATGAAAAGGGCTAGGGTTTCATTTCATTTTTGAAAAGAAAAAAGGAATGGCTTGTTTTGTGGTTTTTTTTTTTGTCTGATTTTAGAGGTAATATCACATTAAAGAAATGGCGTCATTTGGACTCTTCTCAATAGTCTCAAAACGGCACCGTTTGGTGCTAGCTCTGACCCGACCCGAGGTCTCCTAAAGATTCACGCGCTTTCGCAGTAGCGAGATATTTGCGTGTTCATTCCTTCTGTTTTTATATTGCTATTCAATTGGATGTATTACATGCTTTCTTTTATTTCTTAACTAGTCCTCGTAATGTGCATATTATTTCGCTGTAGTCCAAATTGCATAATCTGCGTTTTGGTTTGAAAATATTTGCTATTTTACTCCCCGATTGTTTGAGCGCATGTTGATTTAGTCCTAGGTTTTGTTAAACAAATTCTTTGCAAAATGCAGTCTTTTAATTCCATTTCTTTTCAATTAAGTATTTTTTAGTCTATAAAATTTATCCATTATTTATATTCAAAAGTTGTCTTAATAAATTATTTTGAATATTTTAATTTACCTTAAACTTTCATTTATATATTTTCATTTTATTGTATAAATATTTAATTTCAAAACCATATATTATGTGGTTATTTGATGACTTATGAAATCTCTTTATATGTTATTTTTTGTATATATACATATAATAATAGGATTTTTGTACATATCATTGATTCTTACATAGCGTTTAATTTGTGAATAATGCTCGATTAATGTTTGTACATCTTGTACCATAGCCTGCTTCAAATTCCAATACATGTATGCCTTATATCAAATATTTTGTATACATTAAGTTAATTTTAAAATTTCATGTGTAT
The DNA here is from genome assembly GCA_025506655.1 of Gossypium rotundifolium. Classification (NCBI taxonomy): domain Eukaryota; kingdom Viridiplantae; phylum Streptophyta; class Magnoliopsida; order Malvales; family Malvaceae; genus Gossypium; species Gossypium rotundifolium. The sequence continues at coordinate 161,088,001 of CP106731.1, read as the reverse complement.
AATTTTTTTGAAAAACAAGGCAATATTTGTGTGTTTAGAAGTTCGGAAAATTACATCCTAACGTGCTAGGTGTTGATTTTTCGTTCAACTAAATAACCAAATATCCTTTTCATATGTTTTGAAGATCCAAGATGATCTCGACGTCAGAGTATAAAGGTATTATATCCTAACGTGCTGGGTATGATACTTTTATTCATTTGAAACGAGTTAATCTTGAGATTCAATCCCAATTTAACGAATTTGTTTTTAAATTTTTTTTAGCTTAAATATTTTCAAGTTTTCGACATTAGGACAACGTTAATCAATTTGGTACCAACTTTGGGCGTTGCAAGGGTGCTAACCCTTCCTTGCACGTAACCGACTCCCGAACCCATTTTCTCAAACTTCGCAAACCAAAATATTTTTATAGGTGACCTGATCACACCTAAACAAAAAAGATCAGTGGCGACTCCCATATTTTTTAAAGTCGATTCCCGTTTTTCAAAACCCGATAAAAATAGTTTCGACAATTATTATATACTATTTACTAATTATTTTTATTATATGTAGTAAATTATTAAATTATGTATTTGTTATAAGTACTCTTATTTTTCTTATATTGTTTATATATATTAAATCGTTTTAAAAATCGTCATATTCTTTTTTTATTTAATGATTAAATATATTATTCCTTTTCATTTGACTTTGTTATTTTGTAAAGATCATAATTATCGTTATTTATTTTATATTCCATGTTTATTTATTTATGTTTCTTTAGACGCTTATTATTGCTTAACATAATTCTTTATTTTCTTGTTCATGTTATATTATTCTTTAATTATGTATTGTTAATATAATTTGTAGTTATGTTGAATTGCTATGAAATATGTATGTTATAATATCTTACTCAAACCATTGTTTTATAAAACACCTTTTGAATCAACACATTTTATTCAAATAGTTTTTTTAAATACGATGATATTTAATATTTGGGGACTTCGAGAAGAATTGTGCCCTAACTCACTGGGTTTCGATTTTTATCTTTGAACTTAAAATATTAAGTATCTCTTTTCTTTTAAAATTGAAATTTATGAATTTCCAAATCAAAACTCATTCTTGGGAATTCAAAACGTTATACCCTAACTTATTGGATATGATATTTTGTATCTCGAAATAAGAATTTTATAAATAAAGGTAAGCCTAGTTTCGAAGCCATAAGATGTTATATCTTAACTTACCGGGTATAACATTTTATTTCTTTGAGATAAGTAAGTCTTGGTTTTCTTTCTTATAAAAGGATCATATTTTAAAATTTTTCAAAATTTCAACATTGGGACATGATTTTATAGATTATGTACCAATTTTTGGGCGTTGTGAGGGTGTTAACCCTTCCTCATACGTAACCGACTCCCGAACCCATTTTTCTTATATTTCGTGGACCAAAATCAATGCTTTAAAATAAAATGTTTTATAAGGTGATCCAATCACACTATGTAAAAAAAGATTGGTGGCGACTCCTATTTTTGTTTTTAAAGCCGACCCCTATTTTTTATAAGCCTTTTAAAAAATGGTTTCGATAGCTTGGCGACTCCGCTGGGGACAATAAGAGAGTCAAGCCTGTAAAATCGATAATTTCATGTCCTTTTGTCCGAATTTAACATTATGATTTAAAAAACCATGATCCTTTTATTGCATGTGGTTCTGATTTTTGATATATCCTCTGCATTACACTGCATAACCGTTGTGGTCGAACCCTTAAGTAGGAGCGAGAAGTTATGCCTTCGTAAGGTTTTCACCTCCGCATGGGCTAGTGGATTGCTTCCGAGATACATCTGTACCTATGTCTTTGTGAAGTTTTCACTTCGCATGGCCATAGGGAAATTTATTCCCCTAAACTGAACTCGGTTCGTATGAGCCTATAATGGGTGAGGATCGAGGAATCTACTAGTTCAGGTACCTCAACTTTAGAGCTGAACCACATATAGAAAACCTAAGGGCTCACCCTAAGTAGAACTATACCAATCCTTAGTGGTTACCCAGATAGATGTTTGTTTATTATTTGCTTTGTATTTTATTTCATAATACTGATTTGTGGTGCTTTATTTTTGGTGCATGTCATTTCATATTTTAAAGAGGTATCGATTCACAGTCAATTTCTAAGTTAAAAAGCTGGTTATGAAGAATGAATTCCTTGATAAAGTGGAGGACAATGCAGCCATCCCCATATGGTCAGAGCAAACGCAATTAGAGAAAGGGAACAGCTTAGCTGACGGGTACGTATCTGAATTATGGGATTTTACTCGTATTAGTATTACGCAGAATAAGTTTCAAGAGTTGAAAGAAATATGGACCTAGTGGGATGATGAGGCTAAACAGCTGTTTTATTGCAATTATGGAGATCAAACTTACTTGCTCGATGTCAAGGTAGATAAGCATCTATTCGAGGCTATAACTCAGTTTTGGAACTCTACTTATAGTTGTTTCACTTTTGGGAAAGTAGATTTAGTGCCCACGGTGGAGGAATATACAACCTTGCTTTGTTGTTCAAGGATCCAAGTCGACAAAGCTTATTCTAGGGCTGCTAACGTCCCAACTTTTGTGAAGAAGTTAATGAATATCACAGGGATGAGTAAACCGTGGGTTACAGCCAGAATTCAAGAGAAAGGTGAAGGTAAATGCATACATTGGGTGAGTTTGAGGGATCTGATCCTAGCACATCCAAATGTAAAGAAGAATCTTGACGTCTTTGCCTTGTGTATTTACGGTTTGGTAATTTTTCCTAAAGCTCTCAGACACGTAGATGAAGCAGTTACTAATTTATTCGATAGACTTGACAAAGGGGTCACGCTTGTACCTGCGATCTTAGCTAAGATGTTCAGATCTTTGAATGCATGTAGAAGAGCAGGTGAAGGTAGGTTTATTGGATGCACGTAGTTGTTATTAGCTTGGTTCCATAGTCATTTCTGAAAGGTGGAGAAATTTTCTTATTGGGTTTACTCTGAGAACTACTCTTCGTTGAAAGAGATAGTAGCTACACCAATGAGAGAAGACGTGTCCGAGGAAAACTGGATGGCGCTCCTTCAGAACCTTCAAGAGGAAGACATCGAATAGAGGGCTCCTTGAATGATTCCCGACAAAATTCTTTATCGGTGTGGGAGGTTCAACTGGGTTCCTTTACTCAAAATTTAGGGAGCCATTGGGTACACTCATTTGCTCGTACTAAGGCAATATGGATCAAGACAATTCTTACCTACAATATATGGGCTGGCTCAGTGTGAGTTCTCATATAAATGGGAAAATTATAAGAAGAGGGTTAAAGAGATTTTTGGTGCTTGGAATCAGATTCAGAATGAAGAGATTATCTGCAGGCCCAATGACGACCTCAGAATACAGTGGATAGAGGATCATAAGGATTAATAATAACATCCCCGAGCTGAATCCAGAAGACGCCCGAATAAGAGAAGAATGCTTGCAAGCGGTCCCATCAGAATTAAAGATTATAAAACAAGATTTCAAAAGATGAGTTCAGAGCTTGGAATGAGGATAGAGAAGTTGGAAGAAGAGAAAATATATCTGAGGTTAGACGTGGATGTTCAGAAACTAGAGGCCGATAAGTTAAGAAAAGAGAAGAAAAGAGCCAAGGAAGACCTAGATAGCCTAAAGACAAAATATAAGAAGTTGCGTCTATCAATGAAAAAGACTGGATTGGGGAAGACCTCCCAACAGTGGCAACAAGAGGTTCAAGAGGAAAAAGCCAAAGCCTACCATTGGGAGAAGAAGTTCCAAGAGATGCAGATGCGAAACGAGGCCCTAGAAAGGAGCTTGGCAGAAAGTCAAAAGGAGAAAAGTGGATTAAAAGCTAAAGTGGCTGAACTGGGACGGTCTCTTCATCACCATCGAAGTCGTAATTCTGCAATCGAGTTGAAGTCAATTCTGAACAAGATTGAGGAAATGAAGGGCAAGATTGAAAAATTAGAATCGGCGTTGCAAAATTATGAACTCTGGATCAAGTTTTTTGAAGCAAGAGAAGGACATTGGAAGGAAGAGCTCCACCATTCCCAAGATCAAGTTAGAAATCGGGATTATCTCATGGGCGAAGCAATAGTTCAGATTCGAGAGGTAGCCAATCACCTACAGACTTTAGCAGCACAGGCTGATACGTTGAGCATGAAGTATGAGCTACAGTCAGATCGTAGGCAAGAGCTCATTTCGTTATTTGGGAAAATTAAAACTTTTGGCCTCAAGGAAAAAGCATATTTGTAGTCCTTTTATGTAAAGCATTTTGCTTTCTAATAAAGTTTTCTAAAATGAAGTTGAATCTGAATCAATGCCTTCTTTTTGCATTCATACATTTGCATTACATTGCATCATTTGCATTAGAATTTACAAAAGGACCCTAATTAGGTAAAAATATTTCAGTTAACTTGGAAAACATGGAACAAAGGTTGGAGAGAATAAAGCAAATGCAAATACAGATGCAGGGACAATTGACCAAGATTCAACAAGAAATGCGAGAATAAATGCTAGAATTCCAAAAGAATATGATAGGCCAGCTAACCCAGTTACTAGCCGGAGGACTTGAAAAAAAGAGTGGCTCAGTGGATAACAGTGTGGATGATGATGAAGACATCGTTTACTCTCTAATAGGTGTCCCAACTCAACCAGACGTGCATTTACATGGGGCACCCGTCATTATTGGACCCCAATGTCAAACTGATACTTTGGCCCTATCGAACTTCCCGATGGGTTCAGGTGTTAACCCAAATGATAATCGAGCTAAACCGGTTGTACTCAGAAACAAAAGAAAAAGGAAAGTGTACTTCAAAGGCCCTAAAGAAGAAGGAAAAGGAATCGAACGGTAGAGTAGGTATAACAAGGGCCATTCGAGCCGATTACAATAAGCCAGCCAAGAACGGTAACTACCAGTCATTAGGTCTTCCCAAGGCAATAACCCAATCCAAGACTTTAATATAGAAATAATGAAATTTTGGGCTTTGTTTTAATATTGAGAAATTTATATTAAATCTTGGCTGTTATTTTTATAAATGCAATAAAAAAAATAGAGTATTAAAAATAATTAAAAATGAGTAATATAGTTTTAATAAAAGATTGTTTTTCTTTAAATGAGGAGAGGAACACTTCTCACCAAATATATTACAAATGCTAATGCCTAGGAATTTATTCCAATATATATTACTCACCCATGAAAATATAGAATAAAAATTGATAAACAACCACGAGTTTTATTAAATATTATGAAATATTTGGTACATTAAACGTAAAAAATTTTATTTGAAAATTTACACGTTAAGCTCTCTCCAAATGTTTTGCCCAAACAATCTAATTTTTCTCTTGATTACAACATTGAATTTCTTCCAAGGTTCTTCACCTTCACATCGGGGACTTTCTATAAATATAACTTCGTCGTTAGCTTTCAATCCTTACTCACTTGAAAATTATGGCCATTTTATTGATACATACTTACCAACTTCTGGGTTCGCATAAAATGTACCTATAAATGTCCTTGCTTTTCTCAGACTATCCGTAACATCCATGAAAAACAGACGACCTTCTTGAAACTCAAAGAACGGGGCAACATCAATGTAAGAGAAGAATATGATGCGATCTTTCACTTCGTTTTGAGTCAAGTGCTTTGAAAAGCTTTGTCTTCCTTGCTCTTGGTTTTCCATGTTTACAAACAGTAGTAAATACTGAAATATAAAAAAAAAAAGTAATAAGAATTTCTAGTTGATTTTTTAAGAACCGTGGTCATAACCTTAATACCAAGTCCTTTATATATTTGTTGAAAAGAGATGTCTTTTTAAAAAATAGATACATAACACTTTCGTGAACAGGCATATAATTGTATGTGAATGAATTGACTTAACTATTCATTGAATTGGTTTACAAACACTACTGCTCACGGAGCTTTAGATGAATTTCCTTTCTATATATGATTTTTTTCTTGAACCGGCAAAACATACACTATATCCCTAACAGGACGAAAATATTTGAATTTAGATAAATTTAAGGAAATTTTTTTAGGGATATATTTGGGTAATTTAAATAAGAATTTTATATAATTTTGTAAGTTTATTATTTAAAAAAAAAATTGATAAGGGTTTATTTCTATTATTCTTATCATTTTTAAAGGTTATTAAAATTTAATTTTAAAAGGAGACAGACCTAACATGCAAATAAATCAAAAGTTGAAACATTTCAAGATAGGGCACCACTTTTTCAGCCAATTTAAAAAGGGTAATTGCTTCATTAAGTCCCTAAACATTTTATATAATCACACTTGAGCTTTGGTGCCGCCATTTATCTCAAACACCACTAAAACCAAAAGTTAATGATTCTAAATGGTTACTTCCTTTGACCTGTAATTATTTAAATATATTTTGATGAGTTGGGTGATTTTCATAATTAGTCTGTTACTTTTATAAAAGAAACCCAAAAGTCAATGATTCTAAATGGTTACTTCCTTTAACCTATAATTATTTAAATATATTTTGATTTCCGATTTATTTAATTTAGTTCTTTTTCAATTTATAAGTTTGAAAATATATAATTATTAGGAATATGAAAATAAAATTACTTTTAATATTTAAAAATAAAATTACTGTTATTCATTTTATATTTTCATAATATAATTTCTTTTTAGATTAAAATTTTCAAATACTATAAATTATGTCATAATTAAAAGAATATTATTTTTCCATGAGATATAAAGATAAATGATGTTTTTTTCATTTATGGTAAAGTGTTAGGTATAATGGTAAGATGCAGATTCAAATTTTGAAGAAAATATTATCGTGAATTATAGTTTTGAATCTCAAACATGGATTGTAAAATAAATATGGAGAATACCAAAAGTATATATAAATTAAAAAATCTTCAAATACTAATTGTACACAACATATTAGATTTTTGCAAATGATATAATTTATCTTTACAATTTAATTTATCTTTAAAATCCTTATTTTTTAAAAAAATTATCTATAAATATATATAATTAAATTAAGGTAAGAATAATATTACCAAAACTAGTGACTTTATATTACCAAAATTAGCGATTTTATATACTTAGAGTTTGTTTGGACGATAAAATTTAAAATTTTGAGATTTTAAAATGTTAGTATTTTAGAACCCATCAATTCAAAATGCATTTGTAATTTAAATTTAAGAAAAATTAGGTTATTGAAATTTTAAAATTAAAAATTAATTAGAAAAGAAGAATAATTATATTAAAATAAATAATATACAAAATTCAATATTCATTGTATTTGTATAATTTTATAAATAGTTTTAAAAGAATAAAATTTAAAATATATATTAGAATTAAATAAAATTTATTTTGAAGTTTAAGTTCTTATATTATAACGGACCATGTGTATTAAATCAAATAAAAATATGAAAAATTAAAAAAAAACCACCATTTTAGGTCAAATTTGAAAAAGGAAATTGAGCTAATAAAACCCACTCTTAAAATTACTCAAAAAATTTAAAATTTTTAATATATTTATCCTAATAAGTAAATTCAGATTTTGAATTTTAAAAACTTGATACAAATGAAATACCTCCAACAAATCTCTCATCTAAATACACCTAGAATTATCCATTAACAGGTAAGTAAGAAATTATTTGAGGGAGTGGAATTAAATTGTAAATTTTACAATAATAAAAATACAATTTTATTATTTTAATAGTTTATATCTTTATAATTTTAAAGTATTAAATTAAATTTTTATCATTTTAAGGAATTATAATGTAATTTTATTTTTACTAATTTAAAAATTTTAAAACCTAATTAAAAATTTTTCCATTTTAGAGCCGGGCACCTGCCCCAACTATACGCCTGTCCATTAAATTTGAAAACATTAATGTATCTTATCATATAATTAGTAATTTGAATGGAATTACAAAAACAAAAAATGAATCTGTCCAAAAGAGAAATGAAAAAGAAAAATGGTAGCTAAAAAGAAAAAATGCATCTTATTCACTAGTACTTTGATCCACTACTTTGTCATTTCACGATATAACATGTGCTTTTTATCAGAACTTACTTACCATGACTGTAACACCTCAAAACCTGGCCCAGAAGTTTTGATCGGATTTCAAATGTCACATGATGTGACATGGCCGTACCAAGCACCACACGGTCTGGATCATGTGACACGGCCGTGTGACCCATATTTTAAAAATTTACTAATTTTCCATGAATATTATGGTTTGTTTCAAATTGGTCCCTGATTGTCCCCAAACTAATTTTAAGGCCTCGTAAGCTTGATTTAGAGTCCATAAGTGTATGTTTACTTCAATCTGAATTATTTTTAAAAAATAAATATTGTTAATTATTCTAATGAAATGAATGCTATTATTTTTGAATGTTTTGAAATGTACAGTGATACTCAGTCACCCTAATCTAGAGAAGGAAGCGAATATGGGTGTTACATTAACAGTTAAGCAAAACATATGCACACAAAATTTCTCAAACACACAACAACTATATCAATTTGAACTAAATAGTCATATGAGAAGTATTTACTCAACAATAGAACAAAACACAAGTGTGATTCATAATCAAATGCACCAGTCCCAAACCCCTTATTATCCAACCTCTACACACTATATAACAGTCCAGTTTAGACCCTAGTCGAAATAGTGGTTTCGGGACCATAAATTTGAGTTAGAAAAATATTTTAATATTATTTTCGTGTTTACAGTATGTGATTAAGCAAGTGTGAAAGTTTCGTGAAATAATTTTATTGTTTGTATGCTTAATTTGAGAAAAGGACTAAATCGCATAAAAGGTAAAAGTGACCATTTATTTGTTAATGTGTTTAATTGAGTTAGCTTTTGAATGTGATGGCCTTTAATCAAACATAAAATAAAATTTATATGTTAATTGTAGCCTTTAATCAAACATTTGGTAAATGTGATATTATGTTAATTAAAACATAAAATAAAACATTTATTTCATCACTTTTATCCATCCACCACCGAAATATAGAAAGAAGAACAGGTTTCATGAGCTTGAAGCATTCGGCCAACATCTAGTTTGATTAAAGGTTCATTTTTTTCGGTTTTTGATAATTTTTATGTTTTTGTGATCGTTGCTTAGCATACTATCAAACCCATGTTTTAATTTTAGTATTTGATGAAGATTTTGAGATGTGCCATTGCTGATTGTTTAAGCTTTGTGATGATAGTTGATTAAATATGAAATATATGTGTTAGATTAACATGTTTTGTATTTGGATTTTTGATGAATTTGAGTAATTTGGACTAAATTGTGAAAATAATAAATTGAAGGAATAAAATGTTAAATAAAAGAAATGTATGGACTTGTACAAACATGAGGAATATTCGGCCAAGCATGGGAATATTGAAATTTTGTGTATTTTGTGAAATTGTGAAATAGGGACTTAAATGTCAAAATGTAAAAATGTGAGGGCTAAATTGTAAAATTCCCTAAATGTGTGTTTTTGGATTGTATTGAATGATTTGGTGAATAATGAGTTAAATTTGAATATGTATAGATCAATAACCAAAGAAAACAGATTTAGATCGGGGAAAGTCAAAAGTGATCGAGTAGTCGTCTATGTCCGTTCATATCCGTACGAGGTAAGTCGATATAAAAATAAATGTATTTGAGATGATTTATTTATGTTCTTATTAAATTTAATTGTGATGAATGACTATGGAAGATATACATGTGAAATCCGAGAAAGTATCGACAATATGTCAATGTCTGAAAAGTTCCGTACGAACCTTAAGAATAGTTAGGATACATATGTCATGACATAGGGTTCCGATATGTGATATCGTGTAAGACCACATCTAGGACATTGGCATCGATTTGAGAATTACGTGTAAGACCATATTTACGACATTGGCATCGTACAAGATTTCATGTAAGACCCAGTGTCTGGGACAGTGGCATCGATATTTGATTACATGTAAGACCACGTCTGGGATGTTGGCATTGTACAAGTATTCCAAGTTATCCGAGTATCCTATTTATTTTCAAATGGTTCAACGGGCATTTTGAGAATTGAATATCTATGTGAAATGTATATCTGATATAGGTACGTTTGAAGGGTACGCAAAGTTTGAGTATGAAAAGTAAGTATATGTGAGTTTGAGGATTGTGATATATATATGATATAATTAGATAAGATCTGATATAAACCAAATGTGCTATGTTCAAATGAAATACATGGATATGTGATTTGTTGGTAAGCAAGTGGTTAGAAACAATTAAACCAAAGAAGATATATGAATTTGCTATTGTGATATGCTATTGATTAAGTGAATGAATTGGTTATAAATGTTTATTATGATAAGCTTATTTGTATATGGCTTACTAAGCTTTTGAAAGATTACTTTGTATGTGTTTGTATTGTTTTATAGATTATCAAAGCAACAGAAGGCTGGGGGGTTGTCGAGGATCATCACCACACTATCAAACTATATTTTTGGTACCTTTTGAATGTGTACATAGATAAGTATGGCATGTATAGGCTAGTAGTATTAGACTATGTTTTGAGATGTATAAAGCTATATGATATGGCTTGATAAAGGATGTGAATATGGTAATCTTAAATCTAAGTTTAGATGATGCAATGTTGGTATATTTGTAATGAATGATTGGTATGTTTTGGTTTCTTTTGGAGTATGAAATGATATTTGATTATGCTTGTAGGATTGACCCTAAAATGGGTGGCAAATTGGCCTTGCAAATGGTCTATATTTGCCCACACGGTTGAGCACATGGGTGTGTACCTCGATCGTGTCCCTTAAGTTTGTATTTTGAGGCAAGTCAGGCTCGTACATGGGTTGGACACACGGGCGTGTGACTGGCCGTGTGAATTAAGTCAGTATCGACCAAGAGCCAGACACACGGGCATGTGACAGGCCGTGTGTAATAAGTCAGTGTCGACCACGGGTTAGGCACACAGGTGTGTCTTCGGCCATGTGGACAAGTTAGTATGTATGCCCTGTTTTGCCACGGTTTGGACACACGGGTATGTCTAAGGCCGTGTGAGGCACAAGGCTTGCCCACACGGGCGTGTGACCTCTATAACTTTGAAAATTGTTAAGTTTTGAAAAAATTTTGTATGTACTTGGTTTAGTCCCGACCCCTTTCTAATGCATGTTTAAGGTCTTGTAGACCTATTTTAAGGACACTATGTATATTATTTGCTATGATATGATGATGATGTGTTCTGTGTTTTGAAATAATTGTAAAAGTTCTTATATGTTCGGTAATGCCTCTTAACCCTATTTCAGTGATGGTTACGGGTTAGGGGTGTTACATTTGATTGGTATCAGAGCTACGGTTTAGTCGATTCTCGAACTAATGTAGCGTATGAGAGTCTAGCTATACATGCCATATATACAAATTGTCATGGTCTGATGAATCCTAACATATAAAATGTGTTTTTCGTATAGTAAACGGATCCCGAAAGAGCTGTAGCTGTCGATGTTAAAAGTCATGCGCCTGCTCCCTCATAAGGGACAGTGCCATCTGATTCTGGATCGGCCACTAGCGGCCAAGAAGGAGAGGCTAAACAAGCCTTCTTTCAAATGATGAATGAGTGGTTCACTCAATATATTAGATCAAATCCAGCTGTTTCACAACCTCCGCCCCCACCCAATCCTCCTTAGACTTCTATTATACCTCCGGTTATGAATCGATCTGATGTATAAGCCTTCGGTTGATAAAATTTGTAAATATAAGGCTAAAGAGTTAAGGGCTACAAGTGATGATGATGCTGAGAGAGCTGAGTTTTGGCTTGAGAATACAATTCGAGTGTCAAAAAAGGGACAAAATAGGCCTATATCAAAAATCACATGGCCTGGACTATCGACCACGGGTAGATCACACGGCCGTGTGTGGCGAGCAGAATCGACCATGGTCAAGAAGTCCACCACGGGCGTGTCCCTGCCGTAGCAAAGAAGAATTCTATTCAGAATAAGCTACTTGTGGGCCAATAGAGGTGTTCCAAAGCCTATATAAACACCCTAGGGGCCAACCTAAAAGGAGACATTGAATAGACTCCGAATAGGAGGCAAAAATACTCGAAGACTGCCGTCAGGAACAGCTTAGGAGAAGAATCTCCATCAAGGCTGAAGATCTCCCATCAAGTTCTTTAGAAGTTTTTGGGTTTTCCTTATGTTTTGTGGTTTTCCCTATTTTATGATGTTTCCCTCTATCAGTATGAACTAAATCCCTTAGATACTTAAGGGGATGAAACCTAGATGAATCTTATTGTTATTTTATTTATAAGATAAATACTTGTTCTTATTCTTAATTGAGAGTTTTTATTCTTATTTTGATAATTCAGGTTATTAATCCAAGTCGAATGTGCTTATTCAGTGGAGCAAAAGTCCCTGTTTAAGAGAAGATCAACACAATTAAGCGAAGTTAACTGCAACCCTAGAAATAGGGCGACGAAAATCTGTGGATTAGAGTCAAATCTAATAAGGGAATCCATAGATTGAGTTAATGCGACAATAGAAGTTTTAATTAGAAAGAAATTTCAATTAATCAACCTAGATTTAGTTGTTAATAGCCTCGAAATAGGTATTACTATAATTTAGGGATTTCTACGGATTAAGACAAGTGAATAAATCATATGAATCAAAAGTAATAAGTGAACTTTAGGTGGATTCTTCCTTAGGTATTGCCTATCTCATATAAGTTGTCCAAAAGTATTTTCCCAATTCACTCTTTGTCACGTTCATAGTTATTTAGTAGTTAAATTAGTTATTTAATTTTAGATTAAAAATAAATCCCCTTAATTATTAGGCTAGATAATAAAAAATAGTTATTACTAGTAATTTTAGTCCTTGAGGATACGATATTTTGGACTCACCATAGCTATACTACTGTTCAATAGGTGCGATTGCCTTTGTCGAAATAATAGTTAGTTTCGAGCTCCATCAAAAGGTTAAAATGGGGTGAGTTTACGAAAACTTAGTATGTATTCCCCTTATTAAAGAAACAATCAGTATACAGAAATAGAATCAGTCTGGGCTTGAGCCCTTTAACAGTAACAGTACAGTGTGGGCCTTAGCCCATTACAGTAATGGTGGCAATTGGGCCTTAGCCCCCCATTAGCCTCGGTTGGGCCTTAGCCCATATCAAATGTCACATATCACATCTATCTGGGCCTAAGTCCATCTCAACATCAGAATCAGCATATGCAATGCATAAATACCCATACCAACCTTGCACTCCGTCTCCCGTCCAACCTTACACTCCTGTGGGGATTAAATCGACCCACCCATCCCTACACTCCTTATGTAGCACCGGTTGCGGCACTAACCAGTATTGTAGTAGAGTTGCCAATCACATAATTTGCTTAAAGCCATCGGTGGGTCCATAGTCGTCTCGCGACCCGTGCGACCCTCATATATCAATCACTTCCTCCAATACAAGATCCCAACCCCATGCAGTATGTCATGTAGCAGTATGCCATGCTCAGAATCAGTCAAATCATTCACAATTAAGTTAATCAGATCATAGTCATACAACCACAGTCAAATCAGTCAAATCATAGCACAAGTCATTCATTTACCCTCGAGGGGAAAAATAGTCATTTACCCTACAGGGGCATTCCGGTCATTTTACCCTAAAGGGGCATTACGGTCATTTTATCCTATAGGGGTATTACGGTCATTTTACCTTATAGGGGTATTTCGATCATTTTACCCTATAGAGGTATTTCGATTATTTACCTTATGGGGGTATTGCGATCATTTTACCTACCTTAGGGTCTTGGTACAGTTAACGACCTTTTTGAATGCCTACAGTCGCCTCGAGCAACACAGATAATCCATTTGGTCAAAACAGTGTAAATGGGCTCAAAGCCCAATATTCGGCCCAAATGGGCCCACACGCTCATGTGGCCCATTAGCCCAAATTCAATCACGCTATGCGATCTACATAGCCCAATCCTGTTTCTGCCACTTTTCGTAAATTTTATTCGTGTGGGGCCCACGAGCCCATTATGTCCATATGGTCCATTTCAGCCTAACGAGGCCCATAAAGGCCCAAGAGCACGAGAGTGCTCGTGGTGGCCTCTTCAGCCTACCGCCCACGATTGTGGGCTTGGTTTTACCACACGAGCGATCGCACGCTCGTGAGGCCTCAAATGCCAAAGTTTCAGCTTTTTGACTTTTGCCGATTCATAGCGGAGATAGTATGATTACACATCTGATTGCGAAATGTGAATGACCCATGAGAACTCCAACCCACATCCAATCAAGGCAGTCCATTAATCACTTGTCAATCGAGTTAATCAAATCCCAACCAAATTATCAAAAACAGCCTTCTACAAAAAATACTTGTCCAACAGATTACCTCTCCCTTGACTAGATCAGTAGGTTGTGGTTTGCCCACTTGATCCAGAGATTGGTGCAACCACCTTGTCACACCCCGGTGAAAAATCCCAAACAGCTGACACTTTACGCTGCTTAAATTTGGGGCCAGGGGCTACGTGCCCATTATCAGCTGGCACCATTCCTGATCCTCCCTCAGAATGGCTACTACTCGCCACCATTGATATCTCTTTATGCAACATATTATCTGAAACCTCTATTTCTCTTCTAGAGATTTTAGATCCCTAAGAACAAAATAAGCATGGCTTGGAAACACAATGCTAATGAAATAACTCACTTGGAAAAAGTTGGAAGACTTACCAAAATTGATGATGATGGAATTGGTTGGAATAGTTTAGGTATATTCGGCCAAGCACAATTTGTAAAGATGATAAACTGAACGTACACAAAAAGCCTTATGAAGAATTCAGCTATGATTGGAAGAGAATGGAAAGCAGAAAGGAAGAAGATGGAGAGTAGGTTCGGTTTAGAAGGGAGGCCGAGAGGTGAAGGATTTAGAAGGAAAAGAAGAAGCAGGACCAAGAGTGAGAGAGGAAAGGGATTTTGGCAAAGCAAAGAAAAAAAAAGAAACCCAAAAAGAAGGTTAGCTATCAACAATTGTAGGAAGGAGGAAAGTAGTGGAAATTTTGGTCACTTCAATAGCTAAAATGCAAACTCAGGAGGAACCTAAATGGTAGAAAAAGAACATTCGGCACCTTCCTTTCAACCCTCTTAAAACCGAACAAAGAATTACCTTGTGCCGAACATGCTCCCTCACTTCCCCTTAGTCGAATTTCACTAAGCCTTAGAGTCCCAATCAGCCACAACACCCTACCAACCTCCCATTTTTAAATTTCCTTGATTTTCTCCCCAATCTCCTCCTTGATTTGCTCCACAAAACCCTCCAAGACCAATTCAAACTTCACCTGACAGAGTTTTTTTCTAACTCCACTTCTCATGCTGCAAGGAAATAAAATAAATACTCATTTGTATGCCAAGGGGTTCGAACCTCAGACCATTAGTACACTCCACACGCCACTTTCCACCTTTACTAGCAAACTCCTTGTGTCATGATTTCACCAAAAATATTTATAAAGCCTTCAAGCTAAGGCCAAGATTCATTTAAGAGCAAAAATTAAGAATTTTGCTAAAGCCCAGGTTTGAGCCCAGGACTTCTCCAACACTCCCAACTCTTTCTAAATCACTAAGCCACTAAAGCAAACAAGCAAGTTGTCATTTCCTTGCACACATAAATATTTATGTGTAGTCTACTAGCTAATCCCACGCTCAAGGCCCATTCCTTCTGGGCCCAAATTCGGGGCGTTACAGTCCTGAGTCTGTTGAGCAAGAGATTGTATAGAATCTAAAATCAGATAATGCTTCAGCTAGGGGTAGAACTTCTAGAAACACAAGAAATGTGAGTGGTAGCCAAAGAGCTACGAAAAATACAGTTGCGAGATCTAAAGCTAGAGCACCTACTAGAGCCTACACCATTCGAGCTCGTGAGGAAGCTTCGTCTCTAGATGTTATTAGGGTACATTTACTCTTTATGATACTTCTATGATTGCTGAAATTGGCCCAATTTTCCAGGGCCCATGCAAATCAAATAAACTAGAACAAAAAAATAAAATAAAAAATAATGTCCAATTACAGTCCAAAACCAATTTACAGGCCCAAATTTACATATAAATTACCCGTGGCCCAACTAGACCCACTAACCCAATATCAGAATCGGTTACACCCCACTGACCCAATACTTAAAATAGCCTACCTAAATATTCAGACCTAAAACAATCTGATTAGCCCAAATCCAATGGCCCAAATGGCTTGCAGACGTAGAAACCCTAGGTTTCCATTGCGCCGCAAGCACCCCTAGCAGCCTCGACACCCACCCTTCGATCGCATCGCGAACAACGCCACCATAAACGCACGGACAACCCTTCATCGCGAGATCCTCGTTATTTTCCTGCACAAAAAGGAAAGAACAGCAGCAGAATATGGCAAAAAATGGGCAAAACATTCATATTCATTTTTTTTTATTTCAAGGGCTATAAAAGCCCCACAAAATCTGTAACACGGGGATGCATACAGTGAAAACACACAGAGAGAATACACAAAAAATATATTGAAATAAAATACGAAGAACTTTTAAGCAACAGAAGGTGATTTTTCATTTTATTTTATTTTGTTTTATTTCTTTTTTTCTTGATCTATGCATTTTAAATATATAAAAAACTATTTAAAAAATATATAAAAAAAGAATACATGTCGATTTGCGCTGAAAAGCAGAGGTTTTTAACCTCCGACATCAGATTAGGCAAGACTGGATGATTGCAGCGTGCGCGTGAAGCGTAAGCCCAGAGGTCCGATGATCGGAGCTAAACCTCAGGCCGAGAGGGAGATAGCTTCTCAGAGCTCCTATTTTTTTTAAGTGTTTGAAATGAATTTTTTTTTAGTTTTTTTTACTTATATAGGGCCTATTGTACGACACCTTTTTTGAGGTTCCCTTTTAAGGCCAAAATGACGTCGTTCAGGAACCAAGGATACGCGTGTTGACCCGAAAATCCGGGGAGGATCCGCGCATTTTTAAAAAAGGGTCCAATTGCTTATTTAGCCCTTCCACAATTTCTTTTTGTTCAATTTAATTCTTTTTTATTTTCTAATTTGGCCCTGGAAGTTTGTTTCTGTTTTAATTTAGTCCTTTAGGCCACTTAATGGTGGATGTCCGAACGACGTCGTTTTAAAAGTTTGGCATAATGGCCATATTGACCTCTCGTAGTGTTGCCGCGTTTTAATTTAACCCCTTTATATTTATTTTTATTGCTATTTGATCCTTTTTTAATTTTAAAACCTTTTATTTCATTTCATTTTAAATTAATTTAACATTGTTTTAAATTATTTTATCATACTAAATATTTTATATTATTTTCGTTATTATTTTTATATTAATTTATTAATAGTATAAATTTTATATATTTTTTATATGTATTGTCTTTATATATATTAAAATATTATTATTTATTATTTTATTTGGTTTAGTTATTTTCTTTACATATTATCTTAGGATTTATATTAGTTATTATATTATATATTTTAAAATTTTGTACATTATATAGTATTATATCATATCATATATATATTTTAAAATTTTATTTTATTTAAAATTTATTTCTATTGTATAACATATTATTTATTCTTAAATATATAGTATTTTATTAGGTTATTATAAATATGTTTTTGTTTAAAGTTATAAATCATTTATTTATTTCAAAATGTATTTTATTTATTATCTCAAAATATACATATATTATGTTTTTTTACAACATTTATTATTTGGTATATGTCATTGCATGAAAAGTGTTCATATTTATTTTGTAGTTTTTTATTATCTTATTATTTATTGTTTATTATATTTGTTCATACTTTTTTTCATTAATTTACAATTGTTTTTGTGTAGGTATTATTATTAGTCGTATTTTATATTATTATTTCTTTTATTGCCTATATTAATATGAAATGTTAGTATATGATGATTACTTTTGGTATTTGATGATGTATTAATGCGATATTTTCACATGGATCATCGTTTAGAATAAAATGCATTTTGTAAAATTATTATATTTAATCTAAAGTTTTGTTTTAAAATAAGGCAATGTTTTGTATTTAGAAATTTGGGAAATAGTGCCCTAACGTGCTGGATTTCGATTTTCTGTTTGACTAAATAACTAAATATCCTTTTAATAAAATTTCGTAAATCATGAGATGATCTTAGTTACGAGGGTTTAAAAATATCATGTCATAACGTGCTGGATCTGATGTTTGTATTTTTTCGGAACAAAGAAATCTCAAATTTTAACTCAAATTGTTCAAGTTTTTTTAGAAATCATATTTTAAAATTCTTTCAAATTCTCAATATTAGGACTTGATTTTATCGATTAGGTACCAATTTTGGGCGTTATGAGGGTGCTAACCCTTCCTCATACGGAACCGACTCCCAAACTCATTTCCTGTATTTTGTGGACCAAAATCAAATGTTTTGAAATGAAACGTTTTACAAGGTGATCCAATCACACTTAAGTAAAAAGGGATTGGTGGCGACTCCATTTCTTTTTAAAGTCGATCCCCATTTTTACCAAAATCTTAAAATGGTTTCGACAGCTTGGCGACTCCATTGGGGACCAATAAGAGAGTCAAGCCATAAAATCGATAATTTCATGTCCTTATGTCTGAATTTAAAAATCTGATTTTAAAAAATTATGATCCTTTTTTATTTTGAATGTGGTTTTATTTTTATTTATGCATTGCATTGCATGACCGTTGTGGTCACAACCTTAAGTGGGAGTGAGAAGCTACTCCTTCGTGAGGTTTTCACCTCTGTGCAAGATAGTGAATCACTTTCGGGATACATTCGTACCTATGTCTTCATGAGATTTTCATATCCGTACAGCCATAGGGAAATGTATTCCTCTGAACTGAACTCGGTCCATATGAGCCTATAATGGATGAGGATCGAGGAATCTGCTGGTTCAGGTACCTTAACTTTAGAGTTAAAACCACATATAGAAAACCTGAGAGCTTACCCTAGGTAGAACTATACCAAACCTTAGCAATCACCCAGATATGTGAATGATTATTTTCTTTATATTTTACTTCATGTTACTAATTGATTGTGTTTTATTTTGTTGTATGTCATTTCATATTTTAAAGAGGTACCAATTCATGATCAGTTTCTAAATTAGAAAGCTAGTTATGGAGAATGAATTCCTTGATAAAGTGGAGGACAATGCAGTCTTTCGTAGTGGTCAGAGCAAACACAGTTAGGAAAAGAAGATAGCCTAGCTAAAGGGTACAAATCAGAGCTATGGGACTACACTCGCATTAGTGTGACACATAACAATCTTCAGGAATTAAAAGAGATATGAGATCAGTGGAGTAACGAGACCAAGCATTTTTTTTACTGCAGCTATGGTGATTTGTCGTACCTGTTGGACATTAAGATAGATGAACATCTATTCGAGCCATCTCCCAATATTGGAACTCTTCGTATAGTTGCTTTACTTTCAGAAGAGTTGATATTGGTACCTACGGTGGAGGAATATATAGCTCTATTGCGACATCCCAAGATTCAAGTTGATAAAGCTTACTCAAAGGCTCCTAATGTTACGACCTTTTTGAGGAAATTGATGAATATTACTAGGATGAGTGAGCAATGTGTCACAGCCAGAATCAAGCAAAAAGGTGAGTATAAGTGCATCTCATGGAAAGCTTTGAAGGATTTGATTTTAGAGCATCCTGATATGAAAAAGAAAGTCGATGTATTTACTTTGAGTATTTATGGATTAGTGATCTTCCCTAGGGTATTGGGATATGTAGATGAAGCAGTTTCTGATTTATTCGACAAACTTAAGAAAGGGGTCACACCTGTGCCTGCGATCTTGATCATTCTTTTGTCGAGTTTTAAAATTTATAAAGAGAATGATCGAACCTGGAAACTAACTCTGACAACGACTTAAGGCAAGTGCACCTATCGAACAGTAGTACAGCTTAGGCAAGATCGAATTGTCGAACCCAAAGGAACTAAAAGTACTAATACTAACCTTCTTTCTATTATCTAGCCTAATTATTAAGTGATTGGTTGTTTAATCTAAAACTAGCTGATTACTAAACTAAGATTCAAAGACAAAAGAATGAATTGAAGAAATAACTTTAGGAAAACTCAGTTGACTAATATGATACCCTTAGGAAGAATCCACCTAGACTTCACTTGTTATCTAACACTGAACCAGATGATTTATTCACTTGACTTGATCCATAGGATTCCCTAATTTATATTAAACCCTCTCTCGAGGCGAATAACATCTAAACCTAGGTTGATTAATTGAAATCTCTTTCTAATTAAAACTCCTAGAATTGCATTAAGTCGATCTATGAACTGCCATATTAGGTTTCACCCTAATCCGGAAAAATCTCGTCACCCTATCTCTAGGCGCGTGATCAACCCCGCTAATTATGCTAGATCTACTCTTAGGCGGGACTTTTTCTCCACCACCTAAGCACGCCCAACTTGAATCAATATCCCAAAATATTAACAAAAGAATTAAGCTCACATAATTAAGAACAAATTAAGTATTTATCATATAGTTTAGAAAACAATAACAAGATCCGTCTTAGGTTTCATCCCCTTCAGGTATCTGAAGGGCTTAGTTCATAACAATAAAAGAAAACATCTCAGAAGAAAAGATAAAACAAAACATAAGATATCCCTAAAACTCCATGAAGGAATTGAAGGAGAAATTTGCCGTCTAGAGTAGAATTCTAGCTTCTTGAGGTGGATCAACTGGCTATCTTCGAGTGATTCCCACAAATTTGGCCTTTCTGGCTTGGCTCCTTGGCCTAGCTAACCGCCCCCTTGAAGGTTATGCTTAGGGTGTTTATATAGGCTCTTTGAATGCTTTATTTGGCCCCTAAGTATCCTAATCTAAGTGGAATTCCTACTAGGGTGTTTGAATAGGCTTTGGAATATGTTTCTTTGCCTTCAAGTATCCAAATCTGAGTAAAACTCCTCTTGGCCGCGGTAGGGACACGGTCATGGCACACACCCGCGTGAATCGATTTCAGGCCATGGTCGAGTCTACTGAAGAGACACGCCCTTGTGTTTCAGGGTCTAGGCCATGTTAGAGTAAATTAGGGAGGCACGACCATGTGGTCTTGGGCCTAGGTCGTGTCAATTTCTTCTTTGACCCAATTTGGTCTGTTTTAGGCCTGTTTTTATTCTTTTCATCCCTAGGTGCTTTCTTGAGTATAAAATATGAAAAGAAGATTAAGAGCACCTTTTTACATAATTCAGGGAATAAATTATCCAAAAGCATGCTAAATGTGGGATTAAAATATGTTACTTTTACAGTTTATCAAATCTTAGTCGAGACGTTCATATCTTTGAATGCATGTCGAGAGCTGGTGAAGGCAGATTCATTGGATGCGCACATTTATTGTTGGTTTGGTTTCACAGTCATTTTTTGAGGGTTGACAAGGTTCCTTACCGAGTGTTTTCTAAAATTTATTCACCTTTAAAGGAGGCCACAACTATAATAAGGAGGGACGATATATCAGAGGAAAGATGGATGGAAATTCTTCAAAACTTTCAAGAGGAAGATGTTGAGTGGAAAGCCCTTGGATGGTTCCCGACGAAGTCCTTTATCGATGTGGAAATTTTGATTGGGTACCTCTGCCTGGAATCTGGGGAGCTGTTGGATATGCACTATTGCTCGTACTAAGGCAATACAAAGCAAGACAGTTCATACCAGCGACATATGGGTTAGCTCAAAGTGAATTCTCATATAAGGGGATAATTATAAGAAGAAGATTCGAGAGATTTCTGAGGCTTGAAAGCGGACTCGCTGTATGAAGATATTGACTGGAGGACCGATGACAACCCTGGAATACAAGGAGTGGATGTGCAAAAGGATCAATGATAACATCCCTGTGACAAGCTTAGAGGGTGCTCGATCGATGGAGGAATATTTACAAGTGGTCCCATCGGAGTTAGAGATTATAAAGTAAGACTTCGAGAGGCAAAGTTTAGAGCTCAGAAAGAGGATAAAGAAGCTGGAAGAAGAAAAGATGTACTTGAGGCTAGATGTGGATGTCCAAAAATTAGAGGCCGAGAAATTAAGAAAAGAAAAGAGGAAGATCGAGATAGTTTGAAGACAGGGTATAAGAAGCTGCGTCTATCGATGAAAAATGCCAGATTGGGGAAAACTTGAAATAGTGGCAACAAGAGATTCGGAAGAAAAGGCCAAAGCTGATCCTTGGGAGAGAAAGTTTCGAGAAATGCAAGCACGAAACGAGGCCTTAGAGAAGAGTTTGACAGAAAGTCGAAATGAAAAATGAGAATTAAAAGCTAGAGTGCCTGAACTTGGGCGGTCTCTTCATCACCATCAAAGTCATAATTCTTAAATTGAGTTAAAATCAAGTTTAAACAAGATCAAGGAAATGAAGGGTAAGATTGAATAATTAGAATCAGCATTACACAGTTGTGAACTTCGGATTGAGCTTCTTGAAACAAGATAAAGGCGTTGGAAGGAAAAGCTTCACCACTCTCATGATCAAGTTAGAAGTCGGCATTACCTCATGAGTGAAGCAATAGTTCAGATTCGAGAGGTGGCTGATCACCTACAGACTTTGGCAGCACAGGCTAATATATTGAGCATGAAGTATGAGCTATAGTCGGATCGCAGTCAAGAGCTAACCTCTTTGTTTGGGAAAAATAAAAACTTTAGGCCTTAGGGCAAAAGCATATTTGTAGTCCGTTTTATGTAAAGGATTTTTTTTCTAATAAAGTTGTCTAAAATGAAGTTAAATCTGAATCGATGCCTCCCTGCATTCATGCATTTGCATTACATAACATCATATGCTTTTAAGTCTATAGAGAGAGTCTAATTAGTTGAAATTATCACATAGAGAGAGTGAGAAGGAAAATCTAGAAGCTGAACACCCCTACGATACACTTGCCAAGACAAAGAAAATGGATCAAAGACTTGAACAATTCCAAAAGGACATGCAAGACCAGATGTAGGAGCAATTGGCAAAGCTCTAACAAGAAATGAGAGACCAAATGTTGGAAGCACAAACGAACATGATAGCTCAAATGGCCCATATGCTAAGTGAGGAAATGGAAAAAGGGAAGGGTCACATAGTTAACCCTGAAGACAATAAGGACTTTCCTCGGGGTTTCACTCCACCGCATGTACAACTTGAGGAGTATCCCCAAAGTCCACCTGTCATGATTAGGCCTCAACAGGGGCAAGCTGATACTAGACCACCCATGAATTTCCAGGTCGGTTTAGGATCTAACCTAGGAGATAACCCTACTAATCCCGTTATCCCTGATTTGGATATAGCAAAGAGGGAAGGGACAAGAATTGAATCCTCGAGGCAGTTAGAGGATCGCTGTAAATGGTTGGAGGAAAAATTCAAGGCTTTGGAAAATCCGATCATCACCATGGTATTGATGCAAAAGACTTGAGTCTGGTTCCAGATTTGGTGCTTCCTCATAAATTTAATATGTCAGAATTTGAGAAGTACAATGGGACTAGCTGCCCTGAAGCCCACATCACTGTGTTTTGTAGATGCATGACTGGTTACATGAACAATGATCAACTTTTGATTCATTGTTTCCAAGACAGTTTAGTGGGGGCAGCATCCAGGTGGTACAATCAACTCAGTCGTGCTAATATTAGCTCCTAGAGAGACTTATCCCAAGCCTTCATAAAGCAATACAATCATGTCAAAATGTGAAAATAATAAATTGAAGGGCTAAAATATAAAATAAAAGAAATGTATGGACTTGTATGAACATGAGGAATATTCGGCCAAGCATGGGAATATTGAAATTTTGTGCATTTTGTGAAATTGTGAAATAGGGACTTCAATGTCAAAATGTGAAAATATGAGAGCTAAATTGTAAAATGCCCTAAATGTATGTTTTTGGATTGAATTGAATGATTTGGTGAATAAATTATTTAAATTTGAATATGTATAGATCAGGAACCAAAGAAAACAGATTTAGATCGGGGAAAGTCGAAAGTGATCGAGTAGTCGTCTCTGTCCGTTCATATCCATACGAGGTAAGTCGATATACAAATAAATGTATTTGAGATGATTTATTTATGTTCTTATTAAATTGAATTGTGATGAATGACTATGGAAGATATACATGTGAAATCTGAGAAAGTATCGACAATATGTCAATGTTCAAAAAGTTCCGTACGAACCTTAGGAATAGTTAGGATACATATGTCATGACATAAGGTTCCGATATGTGATATCGTGTAAGACCACGTCTGGGACGTTGGCTTTGATTTGAGAATTACGTGTAAAACCATGTCTGCAACATTGGCATCGCATAAGATTTCGTGTAAGACCCTGTCTGGGACAGTGGTATCGATATTTGATTACATGTAAGACCACGTCTAGGACGTTGGCATTGTACAAGTATTCCAAGTTATCCGAGTATCCTATTTGTTTCTGAATGGTTCAACAGGCATTACGAGAATCGAATGACTATGTGAAATGTATATTTGATACATGTACATTTGAAGGGTGTGAAAAGTAAGTATATGTGAGTTTGAGGATTGTGATAAATGTATGATATAATGAGATAAGATGTCATATAAACCAAATGTGCTATGTTCCAATGAAATACATGGATATGTGATTTGTTGGTAAGCAAGTGGTTAGAAACAATTAAGCCAAAGAAGATATATGAATTTGCTATTGTGATAAGCTATTGATTAAGTGAATGAATTGGTTATAAATGTTTATTATGATAAGTTTATTTGTATATGGCTTACTAAGCTTTTGAAAGCTTACTTTGTGTGTGTTTGCATTGTTTTATAGATTATCAAAACTACAGAAAGGCTCGGGGATTGTCGAGGATCATCACCACACTATCAAACTATATTTTTGGTACCTTTTGAACGTGTACATAGCTAAGTATGGCATGTATAGTCTAGTAGTATTAGACTATGTTTTGAGATGTATAAAGCTATGTGATATGGCTTGATAAAGGATGTGAATATGGTAATCTTAAATCTATGTTTAGATGATGCAATGTTGGTATATTTGTGATGAATGGTTGGTATGTTTTGGTTGCTTTTAGAGTATGAAATGATATTTGATTATGCTTGTAGGATTGACCCTAAATGGTGGCAAATTGGCCTTGCAAATGGCCTATATTTGCCCATACGGTTGACTACAGGGGCGTGTGTCTTAACCGTATCCCTTAAGTTTGTATTTTGAGGCAAGTCAGACTCATACACGGGCTGGATACATGGGCGTGTGACTGGCCATGTGAATTAAGTCAGTATCGACCACGGGCCAAACACACAGGCATGTGACAGGCCATGTGTAATAAGTCAATGTCGACCACGGGTTAGGCACATGGGCGTGTCTTCAGCCATGTGGACAAGTCAGTATGTATGCCTTGTTTTGCCACGGCTTGGACACACGGGTGTGTTTAGGGCCGTGTGCCTGCCCACATGGGCATGTGACCTCTATAACTTTGAAAAATGTTAAGTTTCTAAAAAATTTGTATGTACTCGATCTAGTCCCGAGCCCTTTGTAATGTATGTTTAAGGTCTTGTAGACCTATTTTAAGGACACTATGTATATAATTTGCTATGATATGATGATGATGTGTTTTGTGTTTTGAAATAATTGTAAAAGTTTCGATATGTCCGGTAATGCCTCTTATCCCAATTTCGGCGATGGTTACGAGTTAGGGGTGTTGCACACCATTTCCAACCAATCGTTACACACCAAATATAGGGTTTTTCTAATCCCTTCCATCCTCTAAACACCACTATCGGGTTATGGTAGACCCGTCCAACCAATACACACCACAAAGAGGTCATATGCCTCATTATTGTTATGCAGTCAAGCTAGCTAACAAATGTTGTGGTTTTACCGCTAGATAAAATAACGCAGTTAAATTGTCGAAACAAATTTCCTTCATCTCCAAAATCAAATCCCAACCCAAAATGCAAATACATACAAATTCTAGCAATTCGAATATACAGAATTACAAATACAGAAATTCACATTCTCAATTTCCATAATCTATTACATATGGTCAAACAGTTTAGACATGTAGAGACAATATTAGACATTCATATAGTCAATTATAAAATAACAAAGTCAGTACACATAGTTTTCTAATCGTCATGACTAACGCATTTATAGATACCAAAGTCCCCATGACATTATCAAACTTACAACCAATACAAATAACAATATAAAACTTACGAACATTAGTAACTAAACTATTCTAATAGTAACACACCTATTGTAAGGAAAATTTGTGATCCAAACACCCCTATGGAAGCTTAAACACTGTAGAAATCAACCAAGGACTAAAATTAATCTTTTAGCAAAAACAGGACCACACGACCATGTCGGAGGATCCAGACCGTGTGACAAGGATACACGACCGTGTGGATGAGAGACACGCCCGTGTGACTGAGGTGTGGGCAGGTCGTGTAACTTTCTAAACCGTGTGACTAAATTATACACTTAAAGGAGTAAGGGAGACACGACCGTGTGTCTGAATGACATGCTCATGTGTGTTCGACAAAAATCCCCAGCACAAAGGTCACTCGATCGTGTGACTAGCCCGTGTGACACACCCAAACTGTATTAAAAACGAATTACCCTAACATTTAAAATGACACATGGCCATGCGAATCACCCCTGTGCGGCACACACCCATGTGGTTTAAAAACCATCCCCAAATGTGCTGCAAACTGTGAAATTTGCCTCCAAACTGACCCCTAAATTACATATTGCTAGGAAACACACCCGATTTTGTGATTCCTAGCACCAATGAACGGTTGAGACACCTTTACAAACCAATTTGAAACTTAAAATAACATGCACATAAAGCCTATAAGAATTTAAAGTTTACAGTATAAAAAGAAAACGAAAATAAAACTGATCTAAAACTCAAAAACCTTGTTTACATGTTAAAGCTTTGACGACTAAAATGTAAAAGAACAGATGAACTCTAAAGAACCAACAATTAGAGATGATAACATTGGTGCAATTGAAGCAACATAATATTTCTAAAATTTTAACGATGAACAAAGAAAGAAATTACGAAACAATAATGAACTGAAGAAAGAAAATGGTGACCAAAGACACAACAAAAAAAAAAAACAAACTCTGAATCTTTGAGAAAGAAAAACAAAATGTGAATTAGGGAGACGTGAGGAACTTTTTTGGGGAATATTTTGTCCCTATTTCAAAAAAAATAAAACTAAAACAAATGACATAAAACCAAATAACATTAAATTAAAACAAACTTTAACCTATCAGAAATTTCTGAATTAACCTAGAAGTAAAAAATAATTCCCATTTTTTGTACATAAGGATCCAAACTCGAGATCTAAGGATATGCATGAGCTTAACCATTGAACCACTAGGCTCATCGTTAAATCCCAAATGCGAAAGAAAACAAAAATGTCCAACCGAATCCGCTTGACTCAACCAACAAACTTAAAACTTCCAACCCCAATTTCAAGGTGTTACCATAACTTTTAGTCCATGCTAGACATATTTGAACTAAATGGATACATGGAACATATCATGATAAGAGAAGTTCAAAAGTGCAGGAAACACATACACCAAAGTTTATTCCAATATATATTATTCATCAATGAAAAAACATAATAAAAATTTGATAGTGAATAATTAAAATGAGGAAGATATGAGTTTTATTAAATATTATGAAATATTTGATACATTAAACGCATAGCATTAGTATACATTATTATTTGAAAATTTATACCTTAAGGTCTCCCCAAATGTCTTGTCCAAACAATCTGATTTTTCTCTTGATTACAAGTTTGAATTTCTTCCAAGGTGCTTCACCTTCATGGCGGGGTCTTTTCGTAAATATAACTTCGTCGTTAGCTTTCAATCTTTTCTCACTTGAAAACTGTGGCCATTTTATTGATACATACTTACCAATTTCTGGGTTTGCATAAAATGTACCTATAAATGTCCATGGTTTTCCCAAACTATCCGTAACATTAACGAAAAATAGATAGCCTTCTTGAAACTCAATGAAAGGGCAACATCAGTATAAGAGAAGAATATGTTGCGATCTTTCACTTCGCTTTGAGTCAAGTGACTTTGAAAAGCTTTCTCTGCCTTGCTTTTGGTTTTCCATGTTTGGAAACGGTAGTAAATACTAAAATATAATAAAAAGTAATAAGAATTTCTAAAACAATACAAAGACATAACTTTGTACATAAGATTATCATACAAAGACATAATCTTATACAAAGTTAATTTATAAAACAATACAACCCTATGAAAGGGTATCTTGTTAAAAGATACATTATAATTTATGAAAAAATACATCTATTTGGTATTTATATAAAAGATTTTTCTATTAGTCATTTTTACAATTCTACTTGGAATTTGAATCTTTAAGGAAAGTATTCTACACGTTTGAAAATCAATCATATTTTACTAACATTATATTCATCTTTCTTATTTTAATTTTCTTTTTTATTCAAACAGAAAAATGTCATATTGTTAAAGAGGAAGGTCATATCGTCAAAGAGTGAATAATCGTTGATCGTGTCAAACAGTCGAGTTTTAAAATTTATAAAAAGAATGATCGAACCTGTAGACTAACTATGACAACGATAGAGGCAAGTGCACCTATCGAACAGTAGTATAGTTTAGGCAAGAATATCTTATCGAACCCAAAGGAATCTAAAAGTACTACTACTCACTTTCTGTCTATTATTCAACTTGAAATATGGAGCAATTGATTTATTAATCTAAAACTAATGAATATTTTAAACTAAATGCAAAGACGAAAAAACTAAACTTTGGGAAAAGACTGTGAAAAAAACTCAATTGATTACAACGATACCCTCAGGAAGAACCCGCCTAGACTTCACTTGTTATCTAACCTTTAATTCATATGATTTCTTTACTTAGCTTGATCCGTGAGACTCTCTAACCTATATTAAACCCTCTCTCGAAGCGAATAACGCCTAACCTTAGGTTAATTAGTGGAATTCTCGTTCTCTTATAATAACCCCTAAGGAAGCGATAATCGATCAATGGACTCCCATATTAGGTTTCACCTAATCCGCAAAATCTCGTAACCCTATCTCTAGGCGTTCGATCAACTCCGCTTAATTATGCTAGATCTACTCTTAGGCAGGGTCTATTCCTCCTCCACCTAAGCACATCAGATTAAATTAAGCAACATAATTAAGAACAAACTAAGTATTTATCATATAAACCAAAAATCAAATAACAAAATCCATCATAGGTTTCATCCCCTTCGTATCTCGGGGTTTAGTTCATAACAAAGTAGGAAAACATCTCAAGAGAAAATATAAAACAAAACATAAGAAATCCCTAAAACCCCCTGAAGGAATTGAAGAGGAGATCCTCCGTCTTGAGTAGAATCCGGCTCTTTGAGATGGATCAATTGGCTATTTTCGAGTAAATCCCTGAATGAGAAAAGCTTTGGCAGAAAACTCTGCTCAACTTCCGCCCCCTAGAATGACTGCCTTGGCTTGTTTATATAGGCTTTTTGGATGCCTCACTTGACTCCTAAGCATCTACTTCAAGTAGAATTATTATTAAGGTGTTTAAGTAGACTTAGAAGTATGTTTCTTTGGCTTCAAGCATCCAAATCCGAGTGAAATTGCTCTCTCTCGTGGCAGGGGCACGGCCAGGGCACGCCCGTGTAAGTCGTCTTCTAGGTCGTGTCTCTATTCTGTTGATTGAGGCACGGCCGTGCAAGTCGAGGTTCAGGCCGTGCTTCGGGTCTGTCTATTGGGGCACAGCCATGCAAACCGTGCCTGGGTCGTGTTGGGCTTTTTGTCGACGAGGAACGGCCGTGTAAATCGGGGACAGGCCGTGTTCTAGATGGATGGCAAGCCACGACCATGTGACATGAAGCCCAGGCCGTGTCATCTTCTCGGTTGGCCCAATTTTGTCTGTTTTAAGCCCGTTTCTCATTCTTTTTATTCTCGGGTGCTTTCCTGAGTATAAGACATGAAAAGAAAGAATTAAGAGCACCTTTTTTACATAAATTAGGGATAAATCATCCAAAAGCATCCTAAATGTGGGATTAAAATAAATTACTTTTACGGTTTATCAATCGTCAACTAAGTTACTTTAGACAAAGGACTACTCATCCCAAACCTGAACCATTGCCTGCATGGGAGAAAACATTCTGCATCGAAGTGGGTGCAATGCCATGGGAAAGATTTGTTGAAGCAAAGAAGAATTTGTATGAACATAACAAAAGTGTTCGAATGGGATGATTATGCTGGTTTAACAGCTTTCCAGGAAGCGAAACAAAGATTTTGAGAAATTTATCATGGTTTTCCTTGCGAGAATAAGTTGTCAAGTAATGCAGTAGATTTGTATATCGACAATGTTGACTGGAATTCCGAAATTGATCCAGAACTTTTCTCGAAAATAAAGTCACTTACCGATTATGAGGATGGAGAGAAAGACAATGCAAAGGAAATGGATTAGTTTTCAATTCCGTTGGAGGAAATTCAAGCCACTGGATGGGATGAATATGAAGAATAAGATCACAATAAAATTGGCAAACGTTGGCTAAGAACTTTATTATTAATATTCAATATCTTTATCATATTTTGAGGACTTATTGTTATTTTGGAAGAAAATATTTATTGTTTTTTAAGTTTATTATGATTGAATAATAATATGTATGGTGATGACTATTTTAAACACTAATGATCATTATCATGTGATTGAATAATATTATGCATGGTAAATCAATATATATTCATTTTTACAATTTCTAGTTTGAACACTAATGATCATTACCATGGATATAAATTATTTCTGTTTTACTTGCTTCGGTTTCTACAGGTAACGCTTTTCTGGTGTCGGGTGCCACAATAGCTACTTTACTCATGCTTGGTGTTCTTCATGCTCGACGGCTCTATGATGACAGGAAGGTAAAAATCTACTTATTATATTAACTGTTTTGAAGAAGCACGGGAGAAAATAATTGTACTGTGTAATATAGTGGAAGCCAGGAGATCACATACATTCACCAGTTGATTGCATTCTTACTGTATCTTTGTTCCAATTTGAATTTTAAAAACTCAAAATACTGCATAATAAATGTATTTTTTTTTCTTTTCAAAATCCATCCAAACTAAACCATATATAATAATTAGATTGAGAAATTTATATTAAATATAGAAATAATAATTTTTTTGTTTTGTTTTAAGATTGAGAAATTTATATGAAATATAGAATAATAAAATTTTTGGCTTTGTTTTAAGATTGAGAAATTTATATGAAATATAGAAATAATAAAATTTTGGGCTTTGTTTTAAGATTGAGAAATTTATATTAAATCTTGGCTGTTATTTTTATAAATGCAATCAAAAATAGAGTATTAAAATAATTAAAAATTGAGTAATACATTTTAATAAAAGATTGTTTTTATAAATGCTAATGCCTAGGAATTTATTCCAATATATATTACTCACCCATGAAAATATAGAATAAAAAATTGATAGTGAATAATTAAAATCAACAACCATGAGTTTTATTAAATATTATAAAATATTTGGTACATTAAACGCATAAATTTTTATTTTAAAACTTATACCTTAAGTTCTCCTCAAATGTCTTGCCCAAATAATGTGATTTTTCTCTTGATTACAACATTGAATTTCTTTCAAGGTGCTTCACCTTCACGTCTAGGCCTTTCCCGTAAATATAACTTCGTCGTTAACTTTCAATCCTTTCTCACTTGAAAATTGTGGCCATTTTATTGATACATACTTACCAACTTCTGGGTTCACGGAGCAACATCAGTGTAATAGAAGAATATGATGCGATCTTTCACTTCGCTTCACTTCGCTTTGAGTCAAGTGCTTTGAAAAGCTTTGTCTGCCTTGCTCTTGATTTTCTATGTTTACAAACGGTAGTAAATATTGTAATATAATAATAATAAAAAGTAATAAGTGTAACATCTCGAAATTGGGCCTAGAAGAATTAGGCTCATTAGGCCTTGGGCACGGGAGCGTTTAAAATTCTTTAAGAATAAGAGAACGGCATTAGTGCAAGTTGGATCTATTAAGTGAGTGATTTTGGAAGGTTAGGGGACTTCTATGAAGTCCCGGGTTCAAGTTAGGCCTTAGGAAAAATTTTGGTTTTAGGTGAAAAAAACCCTGGGAGTTAGTTGGTAGGCTTTAAGAATAAAATGTGGGGAAAATGACAAGTGGAGTGTGTGGTGTAGTGGCAAAGTGACGCCACAAGGAAGGAAGGAGGTCCAATGTTCAAGTCTTGGTGCTTGCATTTTAGTTTTCTTTTTAAATGGATTTTTAAATTTGGCCATAGGACTTATATTTAGTTGCGTATGATTTTAGTCGAGGCCACCATGAGTATTCTTATGTGTGTGAGCTGTTAGGCTACGATGGCCCGAAATGGGCCCAGGGGGCCATATGAGTAAATTGTATGATTCAGCAGTAGATAGTGAACTAGACTATATGAATCTCATATATGTGGCTAGGTTTGGGCTAAATCGGCCACACGAGTGTGTGGGCCCACTTGGGCCGAGAATGGGCCTTAGGCCCATTCGCATCATTATCTCTGTTTAGAATACTTGAGCCGTTCGAGGCGACAGTGGACCTTCTGTTGGGTCGTTAATACCCTATTTTATGAAATTACCGAAATACCCCAGATTACAAAATTACCAAAATACCCCTGGTTTGTGAAATTACCAAAATACCCCTAATTTGCAAAATTACCGAAATACCTTTGGGTTGCAAAATTATCGAAATACCCTTGGTGGGTAAATTACAAAAATACCCTTGGTAGGTAAATTACGAAAATACCCTTACATGTTATATGATTATTCTTGTATGTGATTTATGATTGTTATCGTATGATTATTATTGTATGTTGCATTCATGAGTTATTATGTTGCATAGGGATGGGATTATTCGAAAGGGGAAGTGCAGATAGGATCGCATGGTCGCTTGACGACTGTGGATCCATCGAAGGCTTTTAGCCACCGAAAGCGCCTATCTTTGCACCAATAAGTTAGTCTTTAACCGGTGCTACATAAGGAGTGTAGGGATGGGTGGGTCGATTAAATCCCATAGGAGTGCGAGGGTTGGACGGAGACAGTGTGAGGGTTGGTATGGGCATTAATGCATTGCATATATGGTTTTATTTGAGATAGGCTCAGCCCGATAAATATGATTTGTGACATTTATGGGTTAAGGCCCAATCGAGGCTTTTATGGGCTAAGGCCCAATTGCCACCGTTACTGAAATGGGCTTTGGCCCAAACTGTTGTGATTCATGTTCTTATTGATGAGGGTTATGCACACTGAGTTTTCGTAAACTTACACCCTCTTTTTAATAGTTTTTTCCTCAAGTAATCCTCAGTAAGCGGTTCGACGTGCTGGAGGACTCGGAGGTGGCCACACTACGAGCAGTTTTGGACTCTAGTATTTTACTTATTTTTAACTTGGGTTAATATTTTGTAATAAGGCCTCTCTTAAATTTTGGTTTTAGTTTTGGATTTTTAGTTTATTATGTTTTAAATCTGCTAAACTTTGTATCACAGTTTTCCAAAACAATATCTACTTTCAAAATACTACGCTTTCGCGAATAGGTCGTAAACGTCACATTTTCATAAGTCAGTCATTTTAATTAAGTTCTCGCAACCAACAAAGTTTTTTTGGTAATAACTTTTTAATAAATGTCGATTAATAATAAACAAACGCAAATTGGGACTTTAGTTTTTAATATCAAGAAAGGTTTTCAAATGAAACCATGGTTTCTCGAAAAGCACCCCAATGTGACACGCCAAATTCGGCCTAACTTTTAGGCTAGGTCTAGGGTGTTACATTTAGTGGTATCAGAGCTTAGGTTGTAAAACTTAGGCTGTGAAATGGGCCTTAGATTTTGGGTTATTTTTAGAAGTTTTGGCAGGATTCTTGAAGTGTGGTCCTCGACGTCGAGCCAAGTAAGTATTTCTGTAATTGTTTGAATTATTGAATTGTATAGATAATGGGCTACTTAAAAATAGGCTTTTAGAGACTAAAGCCCATAGGAAACTTAAGCCTGTAGAGGATTCTCGACCGTGGAATAACTCTAAGAAATTGTTGTTACTTACATAAGACATGTATTTTAAACAAGTGGAACTAAGTACTAATTTCATAAAATTCTTAAATCAGAGTGCACAGTGAAAGCATAGTGATGTAACTTGAGTGGTGCGTTTAGTAGTTAGTTGGAAATTTCGAGGACGAAATTTCTTTAAGGAGGGTAGATTTGTAACATCCCGAAATTGGGCCTAGAAGAATTAGGCTCATTGGGCCTTGGGCACGAGAGCGTTTAAAATTCTTTAAGAATAAGAGAACGGCATTAGTGCAAGTTGGATCTATTAGGTGAGTGATTTTGGAAGGCTAGGGGCTTCTATGAAGTCCCGAGTTCAAGTTAGGCCTTAGGAAAAATTTTGGTTTTAGGTGAAAAAAACTCTACGAGTTGGTAGGTAGGCTTTAAGAATAAAATGTGGGGAAAAATGACAAGTGGAGTGTGTGGTGTAGTGGCAAAGTGACGCCACAAGGAAGGAAGGAGGTCCAAGGTTCAAGTCTTGGTGCTTGCATTTTAGTTTTCTTTTTAAATGGATTTTTAAATTTGGCCATAGGACTTATATTTAGTTGCGTATGATTTTAAAAATAAGGACCTAGTTGGTAAAGTGGCTAGCAGCGTGGATTTTGTTATAGGGGAGCGTGGGTTCGAATCTCATGAGAAGCAATGGAGTATTTATTTTGCTAAGATGGGGCGGCAAGAGTTTGAGTTGGATTTAAACTCTGCTAGTGGAAGGATCCCACATTGAAAAGATATAAAGAAGGAAAGTGAGAAGCTAGCTATATAAAGAGCATTCTAGGAGGAGAGAAAAGATACCTTGGTGGGCGTTGGGCATAGGAGCTTTGGGAGCGCGGTTTAGCAGCTTCAGAATTCCTATCAGGTGTGTATTCTCTCTACTCTAGCTATAGAGTGGCAAATGCCGAAATGCCGGTCACACGACGATGGTAGCCACACGAGCGTACGAGCGCACGTGTGGAAGCTTCGACGCGATAGTCGAGGCCACCATGAGTATTCTTGTGTGTGTGAGCTGTTGGGCTACGATGGCCCGAAAGGGGCCAAGTGGGCCCAATAGGCCCGGGGGGCCATATGAGTAAATTTTATGATTGAGTAGTCGATAGTGAACTAGACTATATGAATCTCATATATGTGGCTAGGTTTGGGCTAAATGGGCCACACGAGTGTGTGGGCCCACTTGAGCCGAGAATGGGCCTTAGGCTCATTCGCATCATTATCTCTATTTAGAATACTTTTTAATAAATGTCGATTAATAATAAACAAACGCAAACTGGGACTTTAGTTTTTAATATCAAGAAAGGTTTTCAAATGAAACCATAGTTTCTCGAAAAGCACCCCAATGTAACACGCCAGATTAGGGCCTAACTTCTAGGTCGGGTCTGGGGTGTTAAAATAAGAATTCTAGTTGATTTTTTAAGAATCGTGATCATAACCTTAATACAAAAGTCCTTTATATATTTATTGAAAAGAAATGTCTTTTTTTTTAAAAAATAGATATGTAAATGAATTAACTCAACTATTCATTAAATTGGTGAACAAATACTACTTTTCACGGAGCGCTAGATGAATTTATAATCTTTAACCTTAAGTGCGATTGCTTCTGGGTCTTTACCATGTGAGTCCATGAGAAAATAAAACCGTACTTTGAAATCTTTTTTAGTTAAAAATGATGAGTAATTTATGGACATATAATTTTCAATTTCTTCATTGGAATGAATGATATATGCCTCCCTGCATCCATGCGCAACAATCAATTTCTTTTCTTTGAAATTAAAGAAGAAAATAATATTATATATTTCCAAATTCAAGTAACATGAATCGGGTACTATGATAATAAAAACTATGTTAAACACAACCATATATTATGCATGATGAATGAGAGTTGATTTATGTGAATGTCATACAAAGGGTGTTCTTGTTTCTTATTTCTGGTTTCTCTTAAATTGATTGAACTGCGTCACGCTTCAACTGAGAAGGAAGAAAAAGGTCTATAATAAGGAGATCCACGAGGAGATCTTCAATCAGGATTGGATTAGGAGCTGAAGAACGCCTCAATTCAAAGCCGGTACTTTCATTTCCATAAAAAGCTAATGTTACTATTAATTATATATTAAGTTTTCTGCTAGGAAATCCTTATCAAAGACATTCCTTATAATGGGTTGAGATTCTTATTTTTGAAAAAGAGGAATTCTTTGTTAATTATTATTTGACTTTAACGTAGAGGAACTTTGCAAAGCTTAGCTGCTTTGTGTCTTACATATGTGTGTGTATATATAATATCTTTCCAGTGTTTAACTTATTATTAGGACAATTAGAAAAGCTTGTACAGAAATTGAAATAACGGCACTAATTAAATGAACCTTTTATGCTTGACTTCCCATAGCTTTAGTTTCTTTTTCCCCTTTTTTGATATCAAAAGATGCATGGTTGAGGATTTGCTTATTCATATATATACAGACCGGAAGTTTTAGTACAAGATTTTCCTTGTCGTCATTTGTTAAACGAGTGGAGAAACTCACTGATGATCAACGAACTGCGATAAAGAAAGTTGGTTTCGGTAATTTGCTTTTAATACCTAACCAGATGCTGAGCAAGAGTCTGCTAGTAGAGTTGACGGACAGATTGAATTCTGAAGAATGTGGTTTTATGCTGCTTCCTGGTATTGTCAAAATTACACTGATGGATGTAGCTTTAATTTTGGGGATTCGCGTGATTGGTGACCCTATACTGCTTAGGCAGGATGAAGCCTTTTTTGAGCTGGAAACTGATTATGGAGCTGCTTTATGGAAGAGAAAGATCACAGTTGCGTCACTTGAAAGTAGACTTGATTCGCTTGGACAAGTAGTTAATGAAGACTTTGTTAGGACATTCATACTCTTTACATTTGGCACTATACTTTTTCCCAATGCAAATGGAAAAGTGGATTCCCGTTATCTTTCCTTCCTTAAAAATTTGGATGATATCAGTCGCTTTGCGTGGGGTGCAGCTGTTCTAGAGGACATATTTATGTGGTTGAACAAAAGAAAAAAGTCAAATGTGCAGTACGTTGGAGGTTGTCTTATACTACTTCAAGTAAGTTGAGATTACTTAAGATGCTAATGAGTCGTAAAAGTCCATAGTTTTTTTTCCAAATTCTTTATTGTTAAAGAATTCTTTATTGTAAAAGTCCGTTTGCTTTTGCTTCTTCTTCTTAGTTGAATATCTGTTCTTTGTTTGCAATTCGTTGGTTTGTCTGCAAATTTTGAAGATAAGTGTTTAGGTACGATTGGTTCAAAATGCTTTGTTGCTCTTCCTATTTGTTTTAATTGCTTTGTGCTATATTGTTGATTGCATTCCTTTTGGATTTTCTTTTTAGACATTTGAGGGACCTATTCCAAGTTGATCCTGCTGATTACATGGTAGTTATTTGCGGTAGTGATGCCCTTAGGTAGCTTTCTTCCCGGGAAGAGTGGAAGCTTCTTTTACCTTACTCGATGATGATGATTTATTATAAAGACAAGAAGAAATCAAGTCAAAGTTAGTTGGCACCTTTTTGACTTAACGTGAAATTTCTTTGTGTTTCTTGATGCATTAATTTCTCATATTGCATTCTTTAAAGTTGGAAAATTGTTTGCTTCTCATTTTCAAATGACTTAATTTGTTAAACTAACATTTTTAATGGTAGGAATGTTTAAACCGATTTAAGTCTATGATTTGTCAGAGTTCTTATAAGGATGCTTCCAAGTTACTACCAACATGTTTCTAAATCTGAAAATTCCCTAGTGACAAAATTCTTTGGTGTGCATTGTGTCAAACCTATAGGTGGCCAAAAGGAACGTGTGAATCTATTCTCATTCAACGCTTTGATCATTGATGAAATTATCTCACTTGCTCAAAAATTGCATTGTTAAATACCGGACACGGTTCATTGTGATGGGAATCTGTTTTGCTCGACTATCGAATTCATAGACGGTTTGACTGAAAGGATCCTCCCATGACCGCTCAACCGATAAGCGAAGAGGAAATTGATGAAACCACTCCCTTAAAGACACGGATCTTAATTATGTGTTTCGTCTCCAATGAATTGGTTCCAAGAGCTTATGAAGTAAGCTATATTTTATTACTTTACTCTGTTATGTCACAGTCGTGTATTTTGCTAATTTCCTATGACTACATGGTGATAGGTAAATTGATCGAGATTACGAGTTCTTGGAGGTGAGAGAATTATGGATTATAGTCTTTTGGTTGGACTACACTTTGGGATGATAATAGAGGTGATAAAATGGGGTTATCACCGCTTTCTTTACGCATGTAAGTTAATAGAAAACCATACTATTCCCTCATGAAATTTGAATGGATAATATCTGTTGAAATAAGAATAGGATTTGAATATGCCTTCCTATGCAGCAAAAAGGATTCATATCGAATGAAAAGTTTATGCGTGGTATCGATTCTTTGAAGCTAAGCTACAGGACATGGATCAATTTTAGTGGCCAAGTATGTTTTGCTCTCTTCCTTAAATAATATTTTTGGTTCTAGTTATTTCCTTATTATAGATGTGGAATTAGGCAAGGCTCCTCCATAATGATGCTTAAATTTTAAATTTCTCGGTCAACTGTTGATACTTGATCATATTCGATGGAATAATTGAAGGTTGATTGTGTTGTCTGAGTGATTTTGTGGAAATAATTCAGAAGACAATTTTATTTTTGGTGGGGCATGTAGCAATTGTGGCCCTTTATGATCCTATGCCTTGATTTTTTGTTACCCATTATCTAGTTTCTATGAAATGATTCATGAACTTGGTGGATGAGAATGGTGGAGAATGCGACCCGATGGTTCTGTGCATATCACTAGTTATTCTATTTTAAAGTCTCTTTCCCTTCTAATGATTTTTGGACTGTCACCGTATGACATACCATTTGTTCATCACCCTCTTGGTGAAAAATTATATATGCATTCGAGATACTTTAGGGAATTGGATCTGAAATGGGCTTTGATAGTATGCGTTAGAATTTTATGTGTTGTGTATTGATGCCTCTTCTCATGAGTTGTGATTTTGTAGGAAAGAAAACTTAATGAAATTCTAAATAATTTTCTATGTATTTTTCTTTTGGCGAGAAACCATTGATACGGCTAGGAGCAAACATGCCGCAAAAGAAAGTCACGAATGTCAAGAAGAAGCGACTTTGATCAAGATACACGTGGTGGAGTCGGTCTCTTTTCACATAGTGGCGAAGTTTATGAAGTTGTGTTATACTTTGGCATCATTGACATCTTACAAGACTACGACATCGACAAGAAATTTGAGCATGCCTACAAATCACTACAAGTGATCCTTCTTCAATATCACCGTCGGTCCAAAACTCTACTCAAGAGGTTTCGGATTTTATTGGAAGAATTTTCATTGAAGACGAGTAGAGCATGATCGGAAGGCTAATTGGAATAAAACATCCGGCCCGTGTCTAGTCCGAAAATGCCACTTCAGATTCTCCCATATCGGGAAATTGTTCAGCCCTGTTACAAGCTTTGAGCTAAGACTGGTAACTTTTGTGTTTGTAATATTTGGGACGGTATGTTTTAGCTTGGTATTATATTAATCTATTTCTTCTAATTATTTCTAAAATCAACATGTCAATCATATGTTTCAATCCTTAGATAAGGTGCACAAAGCAAGATATAAAAACTATAGGGATTGTAATAGAAATGTATACTATACTATAATATAAAGCATGCAAGACATGTACTTTAATCACATAAATTAATTAACTAATACATAGCAAGGATCGGGAGTTCATCTATTTTGATTAAAATTAGCCTTTAAAGATGCATGGCATAA
Organism: Gossypium rotundifolium; assembly: GCA_025506655.1. NCBI lineage: Eukaryota > Viridiplantae > Streptophyta > Magnoliopsida > Malvales > Malvaceae > Gossypium > Gossypium rotundifolium. The sequence continues at coordinate 161,048,107 of CP106731.1, read as the reverse complement.
GTTAAAATTAACTTACTTATATATGTTTCATGTAACCTTCATTAATAAATGAATATTATGTTTATGCAAAATATAAATTCTCAAGTTATTTATTACTTTTAATATTTTTATTGTAGAATAATTAAATTATTTGTTTCAATAATGATATTTTAGCACATTAAATATGCATTACAATTTAAAATAATAAAATAGATTATATATATTTTATAGTATTATATATTTTGATTTTTAAATCATATAATAAATATATTAAGAATGTTATTAAATTATTTTTATTAAATTATATTTAATAATAATTATGTTACAATATGATTAAATTATTTATTATTTTTATTAAATTATTTTCAATAATAATCTTATTAAAATTTAATAACAATAACAATAATCATCTACCTAAAAAAAATTCTGCTAAGGGTATTCTGGTCATTTTAGTTCTTTTCCTTATGCTATTACAACATCATTCCATTCAACCAAACACAAGAATTTTATTACAGCTCTATTCCATTCCATTCAACCAAACAGTTGAATTACTTATTACAGCTCTATTCCATTACACCTCTGTTCCATTACACCTCTATTCAATTACAGTTCTATTCCATTACAGCGAACCAAACGTGGCCTTAATGTTTTAATTATGTGGCTAAGTGTGTTTTGATTAATATAAACAGTGCCAAAATTTATTCCAGCAGATCTATTCAAATATATTCAATAATATTTGTGTCGAAACTATTTTTTTGAAAACGGGGATCGATTAGAGTTTTGAAAACGAAAATGAAAAAAAAACGAGAGTCGCCACCAATCCTTTTTGATGAGGTGTGATCAGGTCACCTCGTAATTTGGTTATTTTAATAAAATTTTAATTTACTAAAATGATGACTTTTTTTGGTCTACGAAATCCAAAAAAATGAGTTTGGAAGTCGATTACGCACGAGGAAGGATTAGCACTCTCGTAACGCCCAAAATTGGTACCTAATTGATTAATTAATGTCTTAATGTCGAAAGTTAAAAATTTGAAAAAAATTTTAAAAATACGATCTCGTTTTATTAATGTCTATTTTAAAAGACGCTTGAATTAAATCAAGACGATTGCTAAAGATTTCCTCGTCTCGAGATATCGGAGTGATCACATCCCGTAAGTTAGGACACGATACCTTGAACTCCTGAGCGCAAGTTTGTCTTTAATTTTTTATTGAAATTTCATGCATTTTGAAATTTAAAAGGATATTAAGTCACTTAGGTTTGATGAGAAAATCGACACCCCGTTTTTTTGAAGATTTTTCTTTTAAAATAATAGCGAGTTCAATATTTAACAACGTGCATTTATTTAGTTGAACTATAATAAAATGGACTATCATGGATAAACACGTTGGGGCTTAATTCACAATGCGATGGCATGATATAAAAATAGTAATGATCATGGGTCAATAATTCATGAACACAATATTATACAAATGAATGACAATATGAACAAATAAATTATAATACACACAATGACAATAATCACACAACATATGCCACTTAAATACCAACATTAGTAGTCAAAAGAATGAAATAAATAACATAAAACAATTTAAAATAAATAATAAGACAATTTTAAATAAATAAAACATAAAAAACAAGTTTAAAATAGATACTATAAAAAGCAATTTAAAGTAAATGGTATAAAAATTTAAAATAATTAATATACAAATCAATTTAAAATAAAGTAAAGCAACTTAAAATAAATAATATATGCGTAACATTTTAAAATAATATATAAAAAGCCTAAAGTAAATAATATATAAAAGTAATTTAAAATAATAGCATATATAAAATATAAAAAATAGTTTAATATAAAATAAAAATAAATAATACATGTAGAAAGAGTTTTAAAATAAGCAGTATATAAAATTTGGAAATAAATAATGTATATAAAAGGTTTTAAAAAATAAATAGATATATATATATATATATATATATATATATATATATATAAGAACTTATAATGACAAAACAATTCAAAAATAAAATATAAAAAGTTTTAAAATAAATAAATAAGTAACAAATTTGTAAAGATAAATCAAGATCAAACAGATTTTGGACTAAATCAGGATAAAGATGAAATTAAAGGTGAAAACTATGTTTCCCGTTTTATGCGCAGCGTTTTGTTCGGCCAGCTAAAGGACTAAATTAAAAATGAAAGAAAATTAAATGACCAAAATTAAAAAGGTAAACCAGAGACATTATGTCCCAATTGCCATCCGCTTGAAAAATGGAAGGACTGGGGCTACAATTATACCCCCAGCCAAAAAAAAAATGTGCGGATCTTTTGCTAAATGGGTCGGGTCGCACGGGTTCCACATCAAAATCGCGTCATTTTAAGGCCACTGAAACAGGCCTTAAATGACGCCGTTTAACTTATCTTATAAAAACAATTTTTAACAAAACAATCAGTCTACTCCCTTAAAAAAAAACTTTTGATAACTCTCAAAACCTCTCAACTCTCTCTTTGCCGACCTTGGTTCCGTCTTCGGACCACCGTGGTCGGCAACTGGAAGGCAAAAAAATGAGCCCCTTTTTTAACCCTTTCGAAAAGGAAACCGAAGGCAAGGCCTTCCTAGCCTTAAAAACCGAAAGGGAGGAAGCCTTTTAACCTTTCCTTAAGCCGACTTCAACGATGAAGGAGAGATTTCGACGACGGAGGCGCGGTATGAATCCGGTAAGTTCTCTTCTTTTCATTTTTATTATATTTTTATGCATGTAAAAAGATTTGTAAAAAAGAAAAGTAAAGATTAACAGTGAACAAAAGGTAAGTACAAACACATTTTCGATTTTTGTTTAAATCTCTGTTGTTTATTTCTGATATTCATAAAAAGGGGAGAAGAAGAAAAATACAATATGGTTGTTGTGCCTTTTATAAGTGAACTACAAACTGTTGATTTCCTATTATTTTTTCATTTTTCCATTGTTTCTTATGTTATTGCGTGTTTCCCTTGTTGTTGCAGGTGACAGAAGCGTGTCAGAGGCGGGTGTAGAGTAGCGACAGCTGAAGACAGTGGTAGCAAAGGCATGCGGCGGCAACATTGGGGGCTAAGGTTAGGTTTGTTTGCTGAAATGTTTTAGGCTAAATATGCTAGGGTTTCTAGACTTTTGGGCTTGTTAGGCTGGTTTGTAATTGGGTTTGTAATGATTTGGGTTTGGGTTAATGTGTTTAGGTTATTTTAATGTGGGGTTTTAATTTGTTTATTTTTGGGTCTTGGGCCTGGGCCAAAATTGGCCTATTACAGCTGCCCATCTTTGCTCTTTGTCGTGTAACAAGAATGAAGCAAAGACTTCAAAAAGGGTCAATTTTGTCCTGGTCTTGCCAAATCTTGACCTCTTTTGGTACTTCTTTTCTTCAAATAGCCTCATTCCATTCCATTGCATCTTCAGGGGTATAGGGATTATTGCTTTGATTCATTCCACTGCAACTTTAAGGGGATAAGAATCGTAACTTCAACATGCCCCTCTGCAACTTCAGGGGGATAAGGTTTGTGGCTTTAATCTTTTCTACTGCAACTTCAGAGAGATAAAATTTGCTATCTCCAGTCTGCTCCATTGTAACTTCAGGGAGATAAGACTTGTGATTTCAACTGCTCTACTGCAACTTCAGGGAGATAAGATTCGTGATTTATAGCTTCAATCTGTTCCACTGCAACTTTAGAGAAATGAGATTTGCTTTTTTCAGTCTACTCCATTACATCTTTAGGGAGATAAGACTTGTATTTTCAACCTGCTCCACTGCAACTTCAGGGAGATAAGGTTTGTGGCTTTATTTGCTCCAATGTAATTTCAGGGAGAAGAGATTTGTAGCTTCGATCTACTCAGCTGGAACTTCAAAGAAGTAAGAATTGTGGCTCCAATGTAATCTCAGGGGGAAGGGATTTGTAGCTTCGACCTACTCCGCTGGAACTTCACGGAGATGAGAATTGATCCTCAATGTGATTTCAGGGAGAAGGGATTTGTAGTTTCGACCTAATCCACTAAAGTTTCAACGAGACAAGAATTCAGGGAGAAAAGATTTGTAGCTTCGATCTTCTCTATTGGAACTTCAAGGATATAAGAATTTAGAGAGAAAAGATTTGTAGTTTCAATCTTCTCTACTGAAACTTCAAGGAAATGAGGATTTCGGGGAGAAGGGATTTGTAGCTTTGACCTACTCTATTGAGACTTCAAAGGGATAAGAATTCAGGGAGAAGACATTTGTAGCTTCAATCTTCTCTATTGAAACTTTAAGAAAATAGGAATTCAGAGAGAAGAGATTTGTAGTTTTGATCTTCTCTGTTGAAACTTCAAGAAAATGAGGATTTCGAGGAGAAGGTGTTTGTAGCTTCGACCTAGTCTGTGGGACTTCAAAGGGATAAGAATTTAGGGAGAAGAGATTTGTAGCTTTGATCTTCTCTGCTGAAACTTTAAGGAAAGAGGAATTTAGAGAGAAGAGATTTGTAATTTCGATCTTCTCTGCTGAAACTTCAAGGAAATGAGGATTTCAGGGAGAAGGGATTTGCAGCTTCGACCTACTCCGTTGGGACCTCAAAGGGGTAAGAATTCAGAGAGAAGAGATTTGTAGCTTCTATATTCTCTACTAAAACTTTAAGGAAATAGAAATTCAGAGAGAAGAGATTTTTAGCTTCGATGTAACAGCTCGTTTACGACCCTAATCGAACGGTAGTTTTGGGACCACAAATCTGAATTAAAAGGATAATTTTTATAAATATATTATTTTTCGTGTTAAATAAATATGCTTGAGCATGTGCTAGTATTTCGTGAATTTAATTTATAGCTGGTATGAATAATTTAAGAGTGAGGATTAAATTGCAAAAGGTGATAAAGATAGCTTTTATTTAATTAGGTGGCTAAATTAACTTGTCTTTTTCATTCTAAGGATTTAAATTGCAATTACACAATTTGTTACATGAGTGGACGGCATCATGCTCCACTATGTGATTATTTAATTGTTTTTTTTTTAGTTTAGTGGAAATAATAATAACATAAAAAATAAAAAACACCATTGCATGTTCATCTTTCTTTCCTCTCATCACCGAAACACTAAAGAAGAAGAAGAAAATTTAGCTATTCCATATTCGGCCTTTACAAGCAAAAATTAGGTATGTGTTGTTTTAGATTTTTTATAATTCTTGCATTTTTGAGATGGTTGTTTGGAGCTTTACATAGCCCATGTTGTAATTTGTGCTTTGGTTGTGTTTTTCATGAGATGCCATTGAAGGAAACTAGATGTTTTTGTTGATCAATGGTGAAATATTGATGATAGGTGATAGATTAGTAAGCTTTGTTCTTGCACTTTTGATGAAATTGAGTGAATTAGAATTTTAGGTTAAAATAATTAGTTGAGGGACTAAAATGCTAAAAAAATAGTTTGTATAGACTTATAAAAGCATGAAGAACATTCGGCCCTTAAGAAGTGAACTCAAATTATGTGTATTTTGAGTTTTGTGCATTAAAGACTAAATTGTAAAAGTTATAAATGTCAGGGGTAAAATGGTATTTTGTATAATTAGGTGTTTTTGGATTAAATTTATTTAAAATGTATTTGAATAAGTTCAATTTGGGATTATTTAGATCAAGAACATAAGGAAACGGGATTGGATTGGGGAAAGGAGAAGTTGAACGAATAGCCGGGAAACTTAAATTCATCGACTCTCGAGGTAAGTTTAAGCAATCAGATTGGATTGTATTTTTATTTTATATTATGCATGTATATTAAATGATTTAAGCTTGTTAATATCATGAGGCCAAATGTATTGATGGAATTAGCATGTAATGACCAAATGTTTGACTTGATAGATGTTTAAGTAAACTCGATTTCATTGAGTGGTTTTAATATGTATGTATGCAATATAAGATGGTTGTATGTAAAGATGATATGAGAGATGATTGTTTAAAGATGGAGGATATATGTTATATGTATAACAAGTGTGCCGAATGTGATGGTGTGTATTTGAGTAAATGAGATAGTTGTAAACCTATAGTTATATATATAAATTTTTGAACATATGTGTAAATTGTAATGAGGAGAAATTGGATTAAGGGCACTATGTGTGCAAGTTTGTAACCAAGCACTGTGTGTGCGAGATCGGTTGTTTGGGCACTATGTGTGCGATTTTTAACCGAGCACTGTGTGTGTGAGATTGGTTGTTTGGGCACTATGTGTGCGAGTTTGTAACCCAGCACTGTGTGTGCGAGATCGGTTGATTGGGCACTATGCGTGCGAGTTGATATACCGAGACTGTGTGTGCGAAATCGGTCGTATGGCACTATGTTTGCAGAAAATAGGTAATGGCACTAAGTGTGCAATATGTTACACGAGTTGCATTATGTTGCGATTTACGGAGCTTACAATGACAAAAACAAATGAATGGAGATATCCGAGAAATGGTAAATAGGTAAATAAGGCATGACAATTGAGTAGCTTAATACAAGAGGTATGTAACACCCCAAACCAAGCCCATTCGTTACTTAATCAAATTTGAAATGCCAACGCGGAAAACGTTTGAAAATATCCCGACTTGCGGTGGAACTTGAAAATTTTGTTCTTATCCAAAACCATGTCCATTTAAAATTTTAAATAATATAAGCTTGATAAAATATCCAATTAAAACTTTATTATATATATAGATTTATGAAAATAAAACCATTTGTGAAAGATATCTCAATTGTCAATCCATAATAAAACATAATATTAAAGATACTTAATAAAAATACTTAAATACTTTAATGGGCCTTATTACAATAAACACTTAATCAAAATACTAAAAATATAAATAATTAATTAATTAAATAAAATGTCTTCAGATGGGCCACCTCGTATCCACTCCAAACCCGATCCAAGCATCACCGTGATGTTGATAAAAATTGGGTGAGTCATACTGAGACTCGATGTGTAATTAAACCACTGAATTCCACCCACATGCTAACACATATTAACCCATATATCAGATAACAAGATATCATATTCACAATTTACCACATTCTGGGCTTGGCCCATATTCATAACACTTATCAGGTAACAGGGTAATTAACCACATACTTTTCACATACTAGGCTTAGCCCATTTCTTATTCAAATCCACATTCGCATACTGGGCTTGGCCCATTTACACATTAGTCCACATATCAATTGGGCTTGGCCCACTTTCACATTAAATTCACATATCAGATATAATTATGCAAAGTGTACCCAACCCAAACCTAGGGTCCATCCTCTACACACCCCCTTATCCAGCCTACCACACACCAAGGGATTAATAAATCACCCTCTCCTTTTCACTCCAAAAGGCAATCAATGCCGTCCATGTGCAATAAAGCACAAAAATCCACAACGCGACCTCAGTCAATGCCAATCCACAATGTAGCCGTAGCTAACACCAAAACCACGATGGGACACATAGTCACTCATCAACCACGATATGGCACATAGTCGATATCAACCACGATGAGGCACACAGCCACTCATCAACTCACGCGAACTAAATCACAATTAATCCACAACGTGACCTCAATCAACGTCAATCCACGATGTAGCTCAAGGCTAACATCAAACCACGTACTCGAAGTACACCCGTACCTTCTTTCATATCCCAACCCATGCACATGCAACATGTAATAGTGGCATAATAATAAATGCATGCACATGTTATTAAGGTAGACCATCATATTTCCATAGGCATAGTCACATTCACATCGGCACTTTCACATTCGTATCAACAGATAATACTAACCTGATTATCGATATACCCCTTTTTAGGGCAATCACCACATAATTGCCCTTTGCCTTTGGTTAGCACATAATTCACACATGCAAATATAGCAAAAACCCGAAAAATGGTGGGTTAATCATACACCTTACTATTTAGCGAAATCCCAAATTACTAGGATCTAACACAATGAACGGGGTTTTTCTTCCTCCCTTAATGCCGATTTGGTCTCCTACCAAATCCAAGGCTTTGGTTATCTCTGCCGATTTACCCCTAACATCCATAGATAGAATCGATCATCCATTAAATACTAAATATGGCCTATGGTCAATTCTAGCAACTACTTACCTGCTCTTCCAAATCCAAAATCGTCACTTGATCCTTGAGATCGTTGAAATCCTACATGCCATATGTCAAATTCGGCGTAATACATAAATCTATGGAAAATGGCCCTTTGGCCGAATACCATATTATCTTACCTTGATGAATCGACTCCCGAAAGACTCCTTCAAAGCACCTTGACGTTATCTACCCACAAGTGATCACATCACTTATTGTCTTAAGGAAACATTCGCCAACCTATAACTAAAGTTTAATCATTTGATTCGGCACCCTTATGAAAAAGAATCTAAAACCGATTACTACAGAAATACTTACCATTACACGTTACTTGAAGAGGCTAAAAGAAAGACTCACACTAACACTTTCGGCTCTTAAGTCTTGCGACAAAAAGAGAGAATGAGGCCACAAAGGGATTCAGCTATGGCTTCTAGATGGCAAGGGGTTATTCGGATATCCAAGATAATATGTAGAATTAAAGTTGAAGAAAAGACAAAGAATATGGAGAAGAAGTGAGGAGCAATTCGGCTCAAAGAGAGAATTAGAGGAACAATTTTTGGCCAAGGAAAATAAAATGAAGAAAAGAATAGCTTAAAAGATGGTCACCCCTATTTATACAACTCAAATTCGGCACTCCTACCGCCTCTCAAATTCCACTTCCTTCTCCTATAATAACTCTTGAACACATATTCAAAATATATAAAAATAAATCTATAATTATCTTCTATCTATCAACTTAATAAAATAAAAATTATCCATCATTAATCCCTTATCAAACTCCTAAATCATCTCTTATCTACCTATAAAAGAATAATAAAAACAAATTAACAATTATTTACTACTTATCTAGCCGAAATTCAAAATAAAATCCAGCTTAATCCTTACCCAATTAGAGGTCCAATTGCCGTCCATTACTCACCCTGCTGTTGACGTCAAAAGCCAAAAATAAAAGCCTCAAAATTTTGCTTCCCTTACGTTTTGAACTCATGACCTGCACTACACCAAGCCCCTTTAACACAAGCTTTAACGCCCCAAGCCACTCTGCCAAGGCATTTTTTTGTGACATAATGCACCCATAATTTCTTTTAAGACTTACTTAGCCCAGTTCCCTTTGTTTTAAAGCCAAAAGAAAAATAAAAACACGCCCATGCCGCCAACGGATTCAACCAAGGCCCTTGTTGCCGCAGCGCATATAACGCTCCAAGCCACTCTGCCATGGCCTCTTTTTATGACATAAACTCACCACAACTAATTTTAAAGCCTCTTTATCTTACTCCCCTCTTAGCGCAAAAAATAAAACACCCATTTGCTTTCCACGCTACTCGAACCCAAGATTTGCGCCAGCGTCACCTCCAGCCCTTAAGTGGCGCCTTGCACCACTTTACCAAGGCACGCTTTATGTCCAAAGACCACTTGATATTTCCTTAAAGTCGTCTTGATCTAACCTCCTTCTTGCATAAAATACAAAATAAAACACTCCCATGCCGCCTCAAGACTCGAACTCCAAACCCTTGTTGGCGTCATTCCAGCCTTAAGTGGCGTCCTTAAGCCATTTTACCAAGCCCTTTTATGACCCAAAACGCCCAAAATTATTCTTAAGGCCTCCTTAGCCTAATTTCCTCTTTTACACTTAAATCCAAAATTTTCCCAAAGCTTTCACCTTCATTCTAAAGTTCTAAAACTCTTAAAACATCTCCAAATGCCCTTAAAACCCACTAGCACTTGGGTTATGCTCCAAACGCATAACCCCTAATCTAGGATGCTACAGTTCTACCCTCCTTAAAAATAATTTCATCCTCGAAATTACTTACTAACGAATAATCACACATTTTAACTCACCAAGACTATGCTTATGTCACAGCACTCTAATCTTAACAAAACTAACACATTCCTTAGATACTATCTCAAGATTCGTATTCAAAGTTCCATACTTCACTAGCATACAACAAGGAACTATCTCTAAAGCAATAAATAATATTCCAAAAACAAGGAACTTACCTGCTATCACATCCTTGGTTGTCTCACATGCGAACCTTCAGCTCCTCTGCCGGGTGTTCCACAACCTTGGCCAGAACCATTTCCTCCATGGTTTGGACCACGATTCATTGCCTGAGGACAATTCTTAACCAAATGAGCCTTAGATCCACATCGAAAACATACCTTACTATTACCCCAACACTCTCCTATATGAGTTCTCCCATACTGAGCACATAGACGACTCGATTCTCGAAACCGCACAGTGCACGTCTGAAATTCTCAATCCTTGGTCTTTTCTGAACATCTCCAAACGATGCTGACGGTCCAAAACTTCTCTTATTCCCGTTCCTATTCTTTTCTCGATTTTCTCTTACAGTCCTCTTAACTTCTTCAGCTATCCGAGCTTTCTCCACTAGAATGGCAAAGTCTCTTTCTCTGTGCGGAGCAATCAACTTTCGCAACTCATCTCGTAGCCCATCTTCAAATCGGACACACCTTTCGTAATCAGTAGCCACGATCCCTTTGGCGTACTGACTTAACCGCACAAATTCAGCTTCATACTCTGCTACTGACTTACTTCCTTGAACCAAGTTTAGAAACGCCTTCCTCTGCGAGTCTAAGTACCTAGATCCAATCTACTTCCCTTCAAACTTAAGCTTAAAATATTCCCAATCCACTTGGTGCATGGAACACCTTGCACGACGGTGAGCCACCATCGATAAGCTTCATCTCGGAGCAACGAGACAGCACCTTTCAGCTTTTCCTCAGGAGGACAGTCCAAATCGTCCATGATTCTTTCAACTGCTTCCAACCAATACTCCGCTACATTCGGAGCTACTCCTGATACTCCTCTAAAAACTTCAGCTCTGTTCGACCTAAGTCTTTTCGATACTGATTTTCGAACTCCATTTCCCACACTAGCTCCTGCCACACGTTCTAGTACTCGCAACATAGCGCGCGATACTGCATCATCCTCGTCTGATCTTGCTGCTCAACACCAAAAGCTGGTGGTAGTGGCGGTGGTACCCCATTCTCAGATCCTTGACCCGACCTAACGGGTTTCGACACGGCCATTCTACCTCTACCGCGTCCACGACGACCACGTCCCCTAGAACTCATCTCTAACGTCGTGATTTAATCTGATTAAGAAGTTTTATGCATTAGTATTTGTTCCACTATTTAACCGCGAACAATTTTATGAAAAGTAATTCTAGAAGTGGTTCTTTCGATCAATCAAAATTTCAGTTTAAGTTTACTACTCTAATTCAGAGAGTCACATCCATTCCTCAATGGAGGCACATTCATTCATCAACAAGAACACATTTATTCAAGGGTATCTACCACACATTCACTATTCGGACATTTACGCCTCGCTCTATTCCGAGGTATTTTCGTCATTTGTCCTATAGGGTATTTTGGTAATAAATCGGGATCAATTTAAAAATCTTTATAAACTAAAGGTTTTTCAAAAACTCGGGGTAATCTTGAAAATTTGTTTTTCCAAATCAGAGGTGTTGCAAAAATTTTAAAAATCGGGGTTATTTCGGTAATTTTGGAAGTTAAGGGCATTTTCGTAAATTCTCCAAATAAGGATATCTTGATATTTGTAAAACAGAAGTTTCTGGTATTTTTGAAAAGTAGAAACATTTTAGCAAAAGTCGAGGGTATTTTTGAAAATCTTAAAAACTAAGGGTATTTTAGTAATTTACAACACAATGGCATTTTAGTAATTTTCCCAAATCAAAATACCTTAAATTTTCCGTAAAATAGAGTTTTTGGACACTTTTGCAAAATAGAGAAATTTTATTAAAATCGAGGGTAATATGGTATTTTTAGAAACCAAGGGCATTTTCGTAATTCTTCCACCGGGTTATTTTAGTAATTTGGCAATTCGTAAATTTTTTCAAAATTTTTTTAAAATAGATTTTGTTACAAATCGAAAGGGTAATTTAAGGATTAAAAAACTAGGGTTTTATAGAAAAATTTACTGACTAGTCCTTTCGGGTTTTAATTCTTGGGTTTAGCTTATGAATAAGTCCTCTTGGTTAGGGTGAACCGTAGCTACGCACTAGGTAGGATTCGAGTAAAGAGGAGGTGAGTCGCTAGGACTACTTAAGTACCAAGCTCTTACTGAATCCACTCCTAGACATGCGCACAATGGTTGCCACACCTTAACTCGGCGACTTACTTCACAGGTTTGTTTAATAGTCCGTAAGTCTTATGCATGTGTTTGAGTGCACTAGCCCTAGGGTTTAATAGCCCTAATATTCTAATCTATGAGCCCAAATAAGCCCATAATAGTTCACATAAACAATCACTTCAATAATTAGAAGTACTTACCGTGGACTTGGTAGGAGATCAGAGTGCCATGCCGAATAACTCAAATAAAAGTCCATATTTTGAAAAGCCCATTTTGAAAACATTTTGGACCCAAAACCCTCAAATCGAGTTTTGAACCGACTTTGATACCAAATCGTGACATCCCAAACCCGGCCCATTCATTACGAATCAATTTGAAATGCCACTTTACGCGAAAACGTTTGAAAATATCCCGACTTGCGGTGGAACTTGAAAATTTTGTTCTTATCCAAAACCATGTCCATTTAAAATTTTTAAATAATATAAGCTTGATAAAAATATCCAAATTAAAACTTTATTATATATATAGATTTATGAAAATAAAACCATTTACTGAAAGATATCTCAATTGTCCATCCATAATAAAACATAATATTAAAGATAATAAAAATATTTAAATACTTTAATGGGCCTTATTACAATAAACACTTAATCAAAATCTGAAAATATAAATACTTAATTAATTAAATAAAATGTCTTACATGGGCCACCTCGTATCCACTCCAAACCCGGTCCAAGCATCACCGTGATGTTGATAAAATTGGGTGAGTCATACTGGACTCGATGTGTAATTAAACCACCGAATTCCACCCACATGTTAACACATATTAATCCATATATCAGATAATAAGATATCATATTCACAATTTACCACATTCTGGGCTTGGCCCATATTCATAACACTTATCAGGTAACAGGGTAATTAACCACATACTTTTCACATCTTGGGCTTAGCCCATTTCTTATTCAAATCCACATCCGTGATCTCTGGGCTTGGCCCATTTCCACATTAGTCCACGTATCAATTGGGCTTGGCTCACTTTCACATTAAATTCACATATCAGATATAATTATGCAAAGTGTACCCAACCCAAACCTAGGGTCCATCCTCTACACACCCCCTTATCCAGCCTACCACACACCAGGGGATTAATAAATCACCCTCTCCTTTTCACTCCAAAAGGCAATCAATGCCGTCCACGTGCAATAAAGCACAAAAATCCACAACGCGACCTCAGTCAGTGCCAATCCACGATGTAGCCATAGCTAACACCAAAACCACGATGGGACACATAGTCACTCATCAACCACGATATGGCACATAGCCGATATCAACCATGATGAGGCACACAGCCACTCATCAAGCCACGCGAACTAAATCGCAATTAATCCACAACGTGACCTCAGTCAACGTCAATCCACGATGTAGCTCAAGGCTAACATCAAACCACGTACTCGAAGTACACCCGTACCTTCTTTCATATCCCAACCCATGCACATGCAACATGTAATAGGGGCATAATAATAATAAATGCATGCACATGTTATTAAGGCAGACCATTTTATTTCCATAGGCATAGTCACATTCACATCGGCACTTTCACATTCGTATCAACAGATAATACTAACCTGATTATCGATATACCCCTTTTTAGGGTAATCACCACATAATTGCCACTGCACTGGTTAGCACATAATTCACACATGCAAATATAGCAAAAACCCAGAAAACGGTGGGTTAATCACACACCTTACTATTTAGCGAAATCCCGAATTACTAGGATCTAACACGATGAACGGGGTTTTTCTTCCTCCCTTAATGCCGATTTGGTCTCCTACCAAATCCCGAAGGCTTTGGTTATCTCTGTCGATTTGCCCCTAACATCCATAGATAGAATCGGTCATCCATTTAATACTAAATATGGCCTATGGCCGAATTCTAGCAACTACTTACCCTGCTCTTCCAAATCCCGAAACTGTCACTTGATCCTTGAGACTGTTGAAATCCTACATGCCATAAGTCAAATTCGACAATACATAAATCTATGGAAAATGGCCCTTTGGCGAATACCATATTGTCTTACCTTGATGAATCGACTCGAAAGACTCCTTCAAAGCACCTTGATGTTATCTACCCACAAGTGATCACGTCACTTATTGTCTTAAGGAAACATTCGGCCAACCTATAACCAAAGTTTAATCATTTGATTCGGCACTCTTATGAAAGAGAATCCAAAATCGATTACTACAGAAATAGTTACCATTACACGTTACTTGAAGAGGCTAGAAGAAAGACTCATACTAACGCTTTCGGTTCTTAAGTCTTGCGACAAAAAGAGAGAATGAGGCCACTATGGGATTCGGCTATGGCTTCTAGATGGCAAGAGGTTATTCGGATATCCAAGATAATATGTAGAATTAAAGTTGAAGAAAAGAGAAAGAATAGGAAGAAGAAGTGAGGAGCAATTACTCAAGAGAGAATTAGAGGAACAATTTTGGCCAAAGAAAATAAAATGAAGAAAAGAATAGCTTAAAAGATGGTCACCCCTATTTATACAACTCAAATTCGGCACTCCTACCGCCTCTCAAATTCCACTTCCTTCTCCTATAATAACTCTTGAACACATATTCAAAATATATAAAAATAAATCTATAATTATCTTCTATCTATCAACTTAATAAAATAAAAATTATCCATCATTAATCCCTCATCAAACTCCTAAATCATCTCTTATCTACCTATAAAAGAATAATAAAAATAAATTAACAATTATTTACTACTTATCTAGCCGAAATTCAAAATAAAATCCAGCTTAATCCTTACCCAATTAGAGGTCCAATTGCCGTCCATTACTCACCCTGCTGTTGACGTCAAAAGCCAAAAATAAAAGCCTCAAAATTTTGCTTCCTTGCGTCTTGAACTCATGACCCTGACTTGCACTAAGCCCTTTAACGCAAGCTTTAACACCCAAGCCACTCTGCCAAGGCATTTTTTGTGACATAATGCACCTGAATTTCTTTTAAGACTTACTTAGCCAGTTCCTTTGTCTTAGCGCCAAAAGAAAAATAAAAACACGCCCATGCCGCCAACGGGATTCGAGCCAAGGCCCTTGTTGCCGCAAGCCGTATATAACGCTCCAAGCCACTCTGCCATGGCCACTTTTTTATGACATAAACTCGCCACAACTAATTTTAAAGCCTCTTTATCTTGCTCTGTAACAACCCAAACCCGGCATTTGCGTTAAGATGAGATTTGGTTTGTTACATAGATCGAACTATCTTAATAATTTAGATGAATCGGTATTTCAAAACCCTTTGAAAATTTGAGTTTAATAAAAAAAACAAGAGAAATAATTTTAAGTTTGATGTATTTGAGAAACATAAGTTGAAAATCTCGTTAATTAATTTTTAATTATCAAAACTCTAAAGTAACTTTTATAAGAGTTCAAAGTATTTGGAAATAAGAATAGTTAAAGAATCTCGTATGTTTGAAAACCCAAAATATTTTAATAAAATATTATATGATAAACATAAGCCCATATTAAAATATCCAAAACATAATTGAAGTCCATCCACACATAAAACCATAAAATAATAATAATAGAGGCCTTATTACATCAACCCAAAATAGTAATTTAAATGAAGTACTTATTAAAAGTTCAAAGTTTATTTAACCCATGTTTGGAGTATGGCCTCCACGAAGTCATCCTCGGCCCAAGTCCACGTCAATTTCCATTACGAGATGAAAAATTTGAGGGAGTGAGTTACTCGAACTCAAGTATAACTCACTTACTTTATCCATCGGGCGATCATCAAATCATTATTTTGGGTTTAAGCGAGTCAACAGGTTTAACAACATAAATAATGAGATGCATGCAAATAATGAAATTTCCTACCCAAACCTAATTTCCATCCGCTACACACCACCCATACCAACCATCACACCTGTGGGATCAAGTCAACCCACCCCGCCAACACACCAATCGTAGGCATTTAGCCTTTTTATATTTGTGGCGAGCCATAGAACTAGATTGTGACAAAGTCACCGAACTAGAGCATTGAGCCATTAAATATTTGTGGCGAGCCACCGAACTAGAGCAATGAGCCATTTAATTATTTTGTGGCGAGCCACCAACTAGAGGCAATGAGCCATTTAATTATTTTGTGGCGAGCCACCGAACTAGATTTTGGCAGCAGCCTTTCTTCTCTTCATCTTTAATCCCAACCCATGCAACATGTATGCAAAATAGTCTATGTACATATGATGATTTTATTAAAAAGGCCCAATTTACATAAGAGTCAATATTTCAAGTTTTTATTAAGGCCCAAAAATTACAAAATAACATTTAGCCCATTTAGCAATTTAGCATCTTAGGCCCAATTAACGATCTAGCAAAGAGTTCGGCCCATTTAACAAGTTGTCAGGGTTTTCGGCCCATTTAACGATCTAACAGAGATTTCGGCCCATTTAACGATCTAGCAGAGATTTTGGCCCATTTAATAGTCTATCAGGGATTTCAGCCCATTTAACGATCTAGCAGAGATTTCGGCCCATTTAACAGTCTATCAGGGATTTCAGGCCATTTAACGATCTAGCAGAGATTTCGACCCATTTTACTATCTAGCATACTTATCGGCCCATTTTACGACCTAACACATTTTCGGCCCAATTTTACAAAGACACAAAATTTACATTTTACCAACTAACTCTTGAGGCATTTTGTAATTTTCACAATTTTAACTGTTTTCATGTAATTTCACCAAAATACCAATTATTTCAGATTGTACCAATTTTGTCATTTTTACGATTTTGCTCAATACTACGGCATGACATCTAACTTTGAGATAAGTGTAAAGTTCACACCTTGATATCGTGAGTACTAAACCTTCCCTTGTCAACATCTAAGCGTAATCTGAACCATTAGAACACTTTCATTTATTAAAATATACTATTGGTAAACGATCTAAATCTTTACCCTTTTGATTTTGAACCACTTCTATTTTGGTTTCTTCTCAATTGTTGATTCGTTGCCCAATGAGAATCCACGAACGTACAAAGGCTCGGAGTACGAATAACCTCAAAAATTGATTCTCCTCGGTTGAAGGTCCAGAACTTGGAAAATCCCGATTCCCAAAATAGCCCTTCGTTTATAATTAGGGGGATTAACGGAACCGCCCTCTTTCGAAAACTATGGACTACCCTTTTCACCCTATCTTGAATGTCTCACGGTTATCTTCGTTCCTCGAAAAACGATCGAGCGATTATGACCCTAAAAATGAAATCGATTAATAACTAACTATACTAATAAAATGAATAAGAATCCTTAAAAGAAAATCACCTTACCTTGATTCTTGAAATCGATTCCAAAGTTTCAAAAAATACTCAAGATCACCTTGAGTTTCTACCCTCCAAAATCTCACTAATGTCCACAATTGGAAAGATAATTGAGTAGGAAGAATTCAGTTATGATTAAAGAAAATGAAAGAAATTTTGGCACAAGAATAAATTAACATTTGGCCATAGATGAAAAAATTGAAGAAAATGGTAATGAAGAAGAAAATGAAGAATAGGGAAATAGAATGGTATGGTTCGGTTTCAAGAGAGAAAGAGAGAAAGAAAGGAGAAGAAAAGAGAACTTAGTTTAAAAGAAAGATGCATTCAGTTTTGTGAAGGAAAAAGAAAAAGGATTAACCTTCTTTGTGTGATGATGGTTTCAGCATTAGGAGGAATAGTTGGAAAAGAAGTGATCAAATGATCAAAAAGAAAGAATGGTAAAAGAAATGGCTATAGTTTCCTCAAGGTATTTGGTAAAATTAACTAGAGAAAAATAGATGAAAAGAAAAATACACTAAGCCTAAGCCAAAAATGACCAAAATGAAAAGGGTTTTCCTAACATCCAAGCTTACCATCCTCTCAACCAAAATCGGCCACCCCCCTTAGCCTCAATGCCGTCCAAATACAATGGTCAAATGGCCATTAGGAAGTTTCCAAAACATCTTCCTACACTTAAGCCTTTTTCCCCTCCTTTTTCCTTAAGTTGATGAAACATAATCCCCCAATTCAAGCCCTTATCTTTAGCTTCCAAAACCTTAATCTTCTTACCAAAATAAAAATAATACAACTCATCCTAACCTTATCTCCTTGCGAGCACATGCATAGAATAAAGCAAAAAAATTAAAATTCCTAATTGCATGCTAGGTGATTCGAACTCCTTCCCTCATGTCCAACTTATGGCGCCATCACCACTATGCCATTAACTCATCTTATGCCATCTTTTAGTACTTAATTAATTTAAGTCTCAAGATCACTTAATTTCTTTACTCTAAATTACACTTAACTAATATTTTTATTCTAACTCCAAGTAAACCCGAACTAACATTTAACAACATAATGATACTCGAATATTTAGGATGTTACAATTCTACCCCCTTAAAGAAAATTTTGTCCTCGAAATTTACCTAATTAAAAGAGGTGAGGATATTGTTGCCGAATTGCATCCTCAAGCTCCCACGTAGCTTCCTCCGCTCCGTGATTATGCCATAAAACTTTGACCAACGGCACAGTCTTCTTTCTTAGCACTTTAACATCCCGGTCTATAATTTACATTGGTTCTTCTTCAAAAGACAAGTTTGAATTTAATTCCACTTCCTCTACCGGTACTATATGAGATGGATCCGATCTATAGCGTCTCAAAGATGGAAACATGGAAAACATTATGAATTTGACCCAACTCGGAGGTAATTCAATCTGATAATTCATTTGGACCAACACGCCGTCATACTATATGGCCCAATGAACCTAGGGCTCAACTTGCCCTTCTTTCCGAATCAAAATTTTCTTCCAAGGTGAGACCTTGAGAAGACACGGTCTCCCACAAAGAAACTCGATATCCTTTCGCTTGTGTCGCATACGATTTTGTCTATCTGAAGCTTCCTTTAACCGTGCTCGAATAACTTTTACCTTTTCCTCTGTTTGGATATCATCTCGGGACCCAACATCCGCTGTTCACCTAATTTAATCCAACAAGTAGAGTACGGCACCTCGACCATACAATGCCTCATAGGGTGCCATCTGAATGCTAGACAGATAGCTATTGTTATACGCTAAATTACGCCAATGGTAGAAAATCCTCCCAACTACCTCTGAAGTCGATCACACATCTCCTTAACATGTCTTCCAATATCTAAATTACTCTTTCCGACTGACCATCGACCGAGGATGAAAAGTCGTCTTGAAATTCAACTTTGTCCCCAAGGCTTCATGCGAGCTTTCCAAAATCGTGATGTAAATCTAGGATCCCATGCGATATAATGACACTGGTACCCCATGCAACCTCACGATTTTAGATACATCTGACTTAGCCAATTTCGTAATGAATAATCCGTATGAATTGGAAGAAAATGAGCGATCTTAATCAAGCGATCAACTACTACCCATACGAAATTTTTCTTAGTAGGTGTTAAAGGTAACCCACTAACAAAATCCATAGTTATCCGCTCCCATTTCTAAAGAGGAATCTTTACCGGTTGTAATAAACCTGATGGCAATTGATGCTCCGCTTTCACTTGTTGACAAGTCAAACATTTTCCTACAAACTTAAAAATCTCACGCTTCAACCACAGCCACCAATCACATTCACGGAGGTCTCGATACATCTTATTTCCTCCGGGTGCATAGCATAAGGGCTACTATCGCCTCCGTAGAATCATTTGCCTCAATTACGAGTCGTTAGGCATACAAACCCTTCCACGAAAACACAGCACTCCATTCATGTTTATACCAAAATCCTCTATTTCACCCTTTTCAACCTGCTGGAATAAAAGTCCTAACTTTTTATCTGATGTCTGTTTTTCCCTAATTTGTTCCAACCACAGAGGCTTCACCTGAAGTTCTGCTAACAGACTACCATCCTCATACAAACTCAAATGAGCAAACATTGCTCTTAAATCGAATCTGTATTACGACTTAACGCGTCAGCTACCACGTTAGCCTTTCCAGGATGATATTCGATTGAGAAATCATAGTCCTTTAATAATTCCACCCATCTTCTTTGTCTCAAATTCAACTCCTTTTGGGTAATGAGGTACTTAAGACTCTTGTGATCCGTGTAGATGATAGACTTCTCACCGTAGAGATAGTGCCTCCAAATCTTTAAAGCAAAGACTACTACAGCTAACTCCAAATCATGAGTAGGGTAGTTTACTTTGTGCGGTCTCAACTGTCGAGAAGCATAGACCACCACCTTTCCATTTTGCATCATCACACAACCCAAACCCGTGTGAGATGCATCACAATAAACAGTAAATTCCTTTCCAGCCTCCGATTAAATTAAAACTGGTGCTTCCGTCAGAATCTTCTTCAATTTCTCGAAACTCTCTTGTTATTTTTCAGTCCAAATATACGGAACTCCTTCCACAATAGTTTAGTTAGGGTGCGACAATCAACGAAAACCCTCAACAAAGCGTCTATAATAACCACCAATTCTAAGAAACTCAATTTCACTCACCGACTTTAGTGGTTTCCAATCTAGAATAGCCTCAATCTTCCGAGGATCCACCCTTATTCCTTCAGCTGATACCATATGACCCAAGAAAGTCACTTCCTTTAGCCAAAATTCACATTTACTAAATTTGGCATAAAGTTGCTTATCACGTAAGTAGTTTGCAATACAATACGCAAATCGTGTCATGCTCCTCATCATTTCTTGAATAAACCAAAATGTCATCTATGAACACTACCACAAATCGGTCTAAATATGGTTGAAAGACTCGGTTCATCATGTTCATAAATGCGACTGGTGCATTAGTTAATCCAAATGGCATCACTACAAACTCATAATGTCCATAACGAGTTCGAAATGTCATCTTATAAATATCTGCTTCTTTCACCTTAAGCTGGTGATAACCTGATCTCAAATCAATTTTGGAGAAAACTAAAGCTCCCTTCAATTGATCAAACAGGTCATCAATTCTTGGTAAAGGATACATATTCTTGATCGTTAATTTATTCAATTGTTTGTAATCAATGCACATATGCATCGATCCATCCTTCTTCTTCACGAACAAAACTGGTGCTCCCTACGGAGACACATTCGGTCGTATAAATCCCGATCCAAGAATTCTTGAATTTGAGCTTTAAGCTCGCTTAACTCCTTTGGTGCCATTCTATAAGGAGCAATGGACACTGGAGTCGTTCCGGGCAAAAGTTCAATGCCAAATTCTACTTCCGATATGGGGGTATACCAGGAAGTTCATCGAGAAATACGTCTGAAAATTCCTTTACCGTTCTCACATCATTCACGGATAACTCTTTGGCATCCAAAGCACAAATAAAGGCTAGGAATGCTCCATATCCCTTCCACACCAATTTCTCTGCCTTCAATGCCGATACCACATTTGCCAAGTAATTCCTTCGTTCACCTATCATTATTACTTCCTTATCATCCAAGGTTCTTATTGACATCCGCTTTTCCGCACAATCCAAATGCACCCGATGTTTAACCAACCAATCCATGCCCAGAATGAGATCGAACTCGCCGAAAGGCAATTTTATCAAATTCACCAAAAATACCTCCTCTTGAATTTCTAAGGGCACGTCTCTAAATAGTTTATTTACAATTACCAACTGTCCTAAAGGACTAATTACTGTTATCTCACTATCGGTAATTTGATTCTAGATTCAAGTTTCGGATATGGCGCTAGCAACATACGAATGGGTAGAACCAATATCTATTAAAGCGATAATGGTACATCAAGATGAAGAATGTACCGATTATTACATTAGGTGCATTGCCATCCTCGCGGCGTATAATCGCATAAACCGATCTTGGTCATCTTGCATCCATGTTACCTCTAGGACCATTGCCTCGACCGGTGCACCTTGACCACGTCCGACCTCATTACCACCACGACTGGTCCACGACCTCTCGGTGGTGTTGAGTACCTCGGCCGGTGTGCATCGATATACGAACTTTTGAGTCATATCCATATGTCGAGGCAATTTCTATCTTGGTGATCCATTGAACCGCATTTGTAACAAGCGCCCATTTTCCTCCAACACTCTCGAATGCCTTTTCCCACATTCGGCTAATCTCGACTTTGATTATTAGCTCTGGTGCTCTACCTTGAGTGGTTCATCATTCCGAGGCCTTTTAAATCTTTTCAAGAACCCGACCTTTATATCTCTCTTGTTTCTAAATCTTTCCCAATTCGACATTACGAGTTCTTAGCCTCTTGACTATCTTGGCCTTCTCCATAAGCATGGCAAAATTCTAACTTGTTGTGGGGCAATCGAACCTCAACTCATCATTCAGCCCATCCTCGAATCGCACACATCGTTCATGATCCGTTGACACTATTGTCCGAGTATAGTGACTCAAGCGTAAAACTTCGACCTCATCTGCGCCTTTGTCTTACTCCTTGAACAAGATTGAAACTCCTTCCTTGAAAGCGTCCACATAACTTGTTCCAACATATTTCCTTTGAAGGCGACTTTAAAGAATTCCCAAGTAATCAATGCGACCTCGGTGCCTTCTCGACGATAAGCCACCATTGATACGCCTCGTCTCTTAGCAAAGACACGACTCCTTTCGGTTTACGCTCGACGATTGCATTCCATATCATCCATAATTCGCTCCACGACTTCAAGCCAATATTCACCACATTCGAGCTACACCGAAACTCCTCTAAAACTTCGCATTATTTGACTTGAGTCGTTCAAATCGACCCCGAGTTGTTGGCCCAATTCTAGTTCCAAATGACCCTTTCTAGGACTCGTAACATTGCTTGTGTCAAAGCATTATCTTCTTCCATATGATCCCGTGATCCCGTCTCACTTACAAGTGACACAAGTGCATCTATTTTCAGCATATGATTTGGTACTTTAGTTGCAGCACCTCGTCCTCTACCACGGCCACGTCTACCGCGTCCACGACCACGTCTTCTAGTGCTTATGATGACTAATTCGATTTAATCTGATTACAAGTTTTATGAATCGAAAAATTGTTTGGTGTTTAGTAATGGTGTTTTATGAGATTTGAGAGATAAAGTTATTTTTCGCAACACATCCTATAGTCTCAATCTCTACGATTTTTAACATCTAAAACTAGAAGTTCTAGAGTGTTCCTATGATCATATTATCATAATAATCATTAAGTAACAAAAACTTACTTGACTTGTTGCCGGATACTTGTGGTGCCATACTGATCTTTAAAACATAATTGAAATGATTTTATACAGAAATTATTTGTTGAACCCAACCACAGCCGAGTTTTTGAAACTGGCTCTGATACCATTAAATGTAACACCCCAAACCTAGCCTTTGTGTTAAGACGAGATTTGGTTTGTTACATAGATCGAACTATCTTAATAATTTAGATGAATTGGTATTTCAAAACCCTTTGAAAATTTGAGTTTAATAAAAAAACAAGAGAAATAATTTTAAGTTTGATGTATTTGAGAAACATAAGTTGAAAATCTCGTTATTTAATTTTAATTATCAAAACTCTAAAGTAATTTTATAAGAGTTCAAAGTATTTGGAAATAAGAATAGTTAAAGAATCTCGTATGTTTGAAAACCCAAAATATTTTAATAAAATATTATATGATAAACATAAGCCCATATTAAAATATCCAAAACATAATTGAAATCCATCCACACATAAAAACCATAAAATAATAATAATAATAATAATAATAGAGGCCTTATTACATCAACCCAAAATAGCAATTTAAAGAAAGTACTTATTAAAAGTTCAAAGTTTATTTAACCCATGTTTGGAGTATGGCCTCCACGAAGTCATCCTCGGCCCAAGTCCACGTCAATTTCCATTACCTGAGATGAAAAATTTGAGGGAGTGAGTTACTCAGAACTCAGTGTATAACTCACTTACTTTATCCACTGGGCCAGATCATCAAATCATTATTTTGGGTTTAAGCCCGTCAACAGGTTTAACAATATAAATAATGAGATGCATGCAAATAATGAAATTTCCCACCCAAACCTAATTTCCATCCGCTACACACCACCCATACCAACCATCACACCTGTGGGGATCAAGTCAACCCACCCCGCCAACACACCAATCGTAGGCATTTAGCCATTTTATATTTGTGGCAGAGCCACCGAACTAGATTGTGACAAAGTCACCGAACTAGAGGCATTGAGCCATTAAATATTTGTGGCAGAGCCACCGAACTAGAGGTAATGAGCCATTTAATTATTTTGTGGCAGAGCCACCGAACTAGAGGCAATGAGCCATTTAATTATTTTGTGGCAGAGCCACCGAACTAGATTTTGGCAACAGGCCTTTCTTCTCTTCATCGTTAATCCCAACCCATGCAACATGTATGCAAAATAGTCTATGTACATATGATGATTTTATTAAAAAGGCCCAATTTACATAAGAGTCAATATTTCAAGTTTTTATTAAGGCCCAAAAATTACAAAATAACATTTAGCCCATTTAGCAATTTAGCATCTTAGGCCCAATTAACGATCTAGCAAAGAGTTTGGCCCATTTAACAATTTGTCAGGGTTTTCGACCCATTTAACGATCTAACAGAGATTTCGGCCCATTTAACGATCTAGCAGAGATTTCGGCCCATTTAACGATCTATCAGGGATTTCAGCCCATTTAACGATCTAGCAGAGATTTCGGCCCATTTAACAGTCTATCAGGGATTTCAGCCCATTTAACGATCTAGCAGAGATTTCGGCCCATTTTACTATCTAGCATACTTATCGGCCCATTTTACGACCTAACACATTTTCGGCCCAATTTTACGAAGACACAAAAATTTACATTTTACCAACTAACTCTTCAGGGCATTTTGTAATTTTCACAATTATAACCGTTTTCATGTAATTTCACCAAAATACCAATTATTTCGTATTGTACCAATTTTGTCGTTTTTACAATTTTGCTCAATACTACGGCATGACATCTAACCCGAGATAAGTGTGAAGTTACACACCTTGATATCGTGAGTACTAACCCTTCCCGCTCGTCAACACCTAAGCGTAATCTGAACCATTAGAACACTTTCATTTATTAAAATATACTATTGGTAAGCGATCTAAATCTTTACCCTTTTGATTTTGAACCACTTCTATTTTTGGTTTCTCCTCGATTGTTGATTCGTTGCGGATGAGAATCCACGAGCGCACAAAGGCTCGAGAGTACGAATAACCTTGAACAATTGATTCTTCTCGGTTGAAGGTTCCGGTGGAAAATCTGGATTCCCAACCGTTTATAATTAGGAAAATCTATGGACTTCCCAATCTTGAATGTCTCACGGTTATCTTCGTTTATAATTAGGGGATTAATAACTAACTATACTAATAAAATGAATAAGAATCCTCTTCACCTTACCTTGATTCTTGAAAACTATGGAGTTTCTACCTTTCTCACTAATATCCACAATTGGATCTTGAATGTCTCACGATGAAAAAATTATCTTGAAGAAGAAAATGAAGAATCCTCAAAAAAGAAGAAAGAAAGGCGATTATGACCCTAAAATGAAATCGATTAATAATTAACTATACTAATAAAATGAATAAGAATCCTTAAAAAATCACCAAAATGAAAATCACCTTACCTTGATTCTTGAAATCGATTCCAAAGTTTCAAAAATCTTCTTGAAATCGATTATACTCTTTCCAAAACCTTAATCTTCTTACAAAATAAAAACAGCCATTAACTCATCTTATGCCATCTTTTAGTACTTAATTAATTTAAGTCTCAAGATCACTTAATTTCTTTACTCTAAATTACACTTAACTAATATTTTATTCTAACTCCAAGTAAACCCGAACTAACATTTAACAACATAATGATACTCAATATTTAGGATGTTACATGCTCCCTCTTAAGGCCAAAAAATAAAGCACCCATTTGCTTTCCACGCTACTTGAACCCAAGATCTGTGCAAGGCGTCACCTCCAGGCCCTTAAGTGGTGCCCCTTTATGTCCAATCTAGGATGTTACAAGGTAAGTTGTTGTGCCCACAAATTATTCTAAGGCCTCCTCAACTTAATTTTCTCTTTTACACTTAAATCCAAAATTTTCCCAAAGCTTTCACCTTCATTCTAAAGTTCTAAAACTCTTAAAACATCTCCAAATACCCTTAAAACCCACTAGCACTTGGGTTATGCTCCAAACGCATAAATTATAGTATTGAGATGTCATCTTCAATCTTTGAGTTTGTTCGAATGGATAAATGGTATGTTTGTATTCGATTTTGAGACTTATTGAATTTGGTAAATGATAATTTGTAATATGATATATGTAATGCATTGAGGTATTCGTTGATGTTCAAGTTAGATTGATTTAATTCGTATAATAATTAATTGTAATTTCTTTATTAATGCTTAAACTTACTAAACTATGATAGCTTACTGTATATGTTTACTTGACTATTTTATAGATTTTGAAAGCTAGCTCGTGCTTGGGGATCTCCGTCGAAGTCAAACACACTATCACCAAATTTTGGTATCTTATAAGTTACAACTCTTTTGAATTCGTGGCATGTATAGGCTAGGTCTCTTTGGTCTATTTTGAATGGTGCGAATTTTTATATAAGCCATGCGAAAATGGCTATACTTTTATGCTTAAGTGTGGATAGTTATGTTTGATTATGGTTCTATTATTTTGTATACGTATGAACACATTATAAATTTATCTTGGAAGTTCTTTCATTTTAAGTTATATGTGATATTAAGGTATTTGAGGTAATTTTGAATAGAGTATATGGTGTAATGGATTTGAATTGGAAAAGTTTGAGTAAAGTATTAAGGTTCGGGGATATTGGCCTTGTTATACACTTAACTTGTAAATTTATTCCTTGGCATGTTACATGTGAAAATCGTGTGCATAAATGTGGTCTTGAGTGAGCTCTATAGTATATTTGATTGGTAAGTGAATTTAAGTTTATTTATATACATACGCATACATGTTAGGTTACAAGATGGCTATGTATGCATTATTTATCGACTTATGAACATAATTTCATAATGATCAAGATGTGGTTAATTTTTGTAAAGGTATGGCAATGTATTGACAAATTTTTTTTAGTTAGCTATATTTTATTGAAATTCATGCACCATTCGATTATAATATGTATGAATTTTTATTGAGATTTGCCATTATCGTCCTTAGGTTATATATATACATATATAGAATCGTGATTCTTTTGTAATTGTTTAAGTATATAATGAATGTGTGAATTTTATTCATGGAACAATCGAATATAACAAATTGAATGATAGATTGTTTATTAATTTGATTCTTGTTTCCTAATATTTAATATCTGTTAAGTAAGCGAATAAAGTTGAATGTAGGGATCATGAGTGCCTTACAAGTAATATTATGATTTATATGAGTGTGTTGGGTTTGATTTGGTCGAGTAATGCCCATAACCTTAATTCGGCGACGGATACAGGTTAAGGGTGTTACATTCGACCTACTCCATTGAAACCTCAAAGGGATAAGAATTTAGGGAGAAGAGATTTGTAGCTTCGATCTTCTCTACTGAAACTTCAAGAAAATGAGGATTTCAGGGAGAAGGGATTTGTAGCTTCGACCTACTCCGTTGGAACCTCAAAGGGATAAGAATTTAGGGAGAAGAGATTTGTAGCTTCGATCTTCTCTACTAAAACTTTAAGGACATGAAAACTGGTAATTTCAACCTGCTCCGCTGTATCTTCAAGGAGACGAGGTTGGTGACTTAAATCTACTCCGCTGCTTCATGGATATAAGATTCATCATTTTTGGTCTGCTCCACTCCTACTTAGGGAGACAAGACCTGTAATCTTTAGTCTACTCCACTGCCGCTTTAGGGAGATAAGACTGATGGCTTAAATCTACTTCACTGCTTCATGGAGATAAGATTCGCCGTCTTCGATCTGCTCCACTACTACTTAGGGAGACAAGACCTACTGTCTTCACCGAGGTTGCTACACCGTCCTCTGAGGGATATGTCCTATAGACTCCATTTCATATGTTTATGTTTATGCCAAATGATTAGGATATTATGATTGGAATGAATCTAATGCTCCTAACTAAATGTATTATGGACGACATTTGCATGAACGCAGAATGTCATGAGAATGATCCCTTTTTTAAATGTATAATGATTAGGATGCAATGATCGGAATAAATCAAATGCTCCTAACTAAATGATATTATGGATGAAATTTGCATGAATGTAGAGTGTCATGAGAATGATCTACTTTTTTTTAAAGTACAATAATTATGATGCAATGATCGGAATGAATCAAATGCTCCTAACTAAATGATATTATGGGTGAGATTTGCATGAATGCAAAATGTCATGAGAATGATCTTTTTTTTAAAATGTATAATGATTAGTACGCAATGATCGGATTGAATCAAATGCTCCTAACTAAATGTGTTTTGCCTGAATGCAGAATTTCATGAGAATGATCCCCTCTTTAAATGCTTAGGGTTGTCATTGCTCGTTGTTCTTCCAGGTTGTATCAGTTGACGTAATATCCTATCTTCTTGTTTGGGTGGTATTTTGACCGAAAACCCGAAAAAACAATCGTATTTTGCTCAACCGATTTGCCCCAATATAACCTCAAGGTCCATTCCATGGTACCTCTGGGACTTTAAGGCTTATACCATCTTCAGACCCTCTCATTACAATTCGTAGGGAATAGGATCTTAGATAATAGGATCATCTTCAATCCATCAAATGTGTGGCCTAGAATAATTTGAGGTGTTGGTCACTCAAGAGGAGTAATATAAATTTGTATCATCTTCAATCCATCCACTCTTTTCTTTCTTTTTCCAAACTTTCTCTCCTCTCTCTTGGGGTAATCAATTTGGATGAATGAAACTTCTTTTCTCCCTACTAATTTTCTTTGGCGAATATACCTATTGGAAGTGCCGATTTCCCTTCCATTCTCCATATTCCAAGTTTTGGCGTGTCATAAGGTGGTAAGTAGAGTTGGTAGAATGCCTATGCTCCTTTTCCCTATCTTTGTCAATTTTACAAGGTACTAAGGATGTATATGAATGTCGACAAAACAAGCCATCATTCGTGACCAATCAAGTGGTAAGTGTTGGTAAGAATCGGTTTCCATGGGTTTAGTTTGCAAATATTTAAAAGCCGAAGGCTAATGGCTTGTTTACTAACCGGTGGTAATTGATGAAGCAGATTCGGAATCGGGTATTGTGATTAAGTATCCAAAAGCGTAAAGGTAAGGTTCGGGTTCACAAGGAATCCCTCTCAAATTAATTGGTTTGGCGAATGGCCCATATCACTAACTCTATTATGGTAGAATATAGGAACAAAGAGATCTAAGGTGGTGACTCCTTCATTGGGATTTAAATTAATCGTGGTGACAGTGTGTACATACACACATATAATTTGTTAATATCTTTGTTGTTGTGAATGCTAACTTGATTTCTATGTAGCATTGATAATATACCATCCGGTATAGTTGGCAATCCGGGTAAGTCCACGAAAATGTGTACTTGTTATTTGATGCTTTGGTAAGCATGATGCATTATTATATGAGATTCAAGTATGTGATTGATGTGGGATTAGTGAGTGGAGGCGGTATTAATCGTGCTTGACGGGCACCGTGTTTTAGTAACACACCGTGACTATATGTCACGGAGGTTTGGTACCTCCGAGGTTTAGTACCTCAATAGCGACCTATCCCCGTGGTTAACACCACCGTGGGTTGGCCCCACTTGAGATATGGGATCGTCGCGGTGATTTGGTATCACACGATGGGTTGGCCCCATCAAATGATCGTGTCCACGGACACCGGTGTTTTAGTAACACATTGTGACTATATGTCACCGGTGGTTTGGCACCACCAAAGGTTTGGTACCACAATGGGGTGACAAAGGCGTTTGGATGGCTAGGTCGGGAATTAAATATTCGCATATTTATTGTTATATGTTGTGTATGAAAATATTTTAAAGCGGGAAGGGTTACATCTGAGTCTTGGTGACTCACCTTCTCCATTAATTTTTCAGTGATGCTTAGATCGCGGACATGGGCCGGAGGGACTTGAGGAGGCCATGCGGTGGATTTAAAATTAAATGAACTTTAATTTTAGTTATTATAAATTTTGTTATTTGGTTGATTTATTTTGGATGTAATAAGGCCTCATTATACTTTACTTTAGTTATTTTCTTTTATGTTGGACATTTTGTTTTAATTATAAATTTGAATCACACGTTTTCTAAATTAATTAGTAAAAATTTTATCGTGCCATCGGGCACATCCGAAATTTGTATAACAACTTGACTTAATTCAATTTTGAATTTGGACTAAGTATATTTTGACAAGATAACTTCAAGCAAGCGATTTCAACAAAACTTAAGTGGATTTGAAAATGGGTTTCAAAAGTTCCTCTTCAAATAACGACCCATATTAGGTCCTAACTTTTGGGCCGGGTTTGAAATATTACAAATTAGTATCGAGCCAGTTCAAAACTTCATTGTGGGGGCCCAAGGCCCAAAAATGTTTTAGTAGGCCTTATTAATTGTTTTGGGTTTTAAGCGGCATGGCAGAGTCTCGGCAGACCGATCCGCCTGTAAGTACATCTAAACCTCTGTGTGAATTATATTACATAGAAGGGTAGGAAGCATGGAGCGTAGATAGACTTATAGGAATTTGAACCCTAGGATTAGATTACTCAAACACACAAGCTAAACATAAGACTTAAAGAACTAAACCAATCTATGACTTAGTCCTTTGAGCTAGGGTGTGGTAACCCCAGACGCATGTCTAGGATTGGGCAGGAAGAGCACAGTATTTAAGCGATCAGGTGACTCACCACCTCTTCGCAGTATCCTACAGTGCGTAGCTTGGGTTCACCACAACTCGGAGGCTCGATGGTGTGGTAACCTCTGTGCGCATGTCTAGAAAGGTTCGTGGGAGCTTGGTATTTAAGCGGTCAGTGTGACTCACCTCCTCTCCACAGAAACACACTGGTGCGTAGCTTGGGTTCACTCGACCAAGAAGGCTCGGTCATGACTGATTTCTTTGATAATAATCTCATTTTAATGCTTGGGTTACTCATTATTTGTCGAGGTTGTATCACAAGGAGGTCGAGGCGAAATTATAGCAATATCTTGCCTTTTCCCATTGGGAGGTTGCTAGGGAGATGACCGTAGTGAGTCAGTTAGGTCACTCTGTAGTGGTAGACAAACTTTTGGGGACGTACCCTAGAACTCCAAGGGTCGATTCTGGTCGATCGATGAAACTACCATTCGGGAGTTCGATTTGATCCTTGGAATGGATTGGTGGCTAAGTGTCGGCGAATTTGGATTGCGCGACTAAGCGCATGGTTCTTAAGACAGTGAGAATGATGAAGTGGTTATGATAGGTGATAGAAGAATTACCTATCCAATGTGGTGTCTGCCTTGAAGGCGGAAAAGATGGTCAGAAGGGTTGTAAGGCGTATTGGTTCAATCATGCTTTGGAAGCTAAGGAGTCGATGGTTGGAAGGGTCCGAACGGTTGGGGAATTTCTTGATGTATTCGGAAGAACTTAGGTCTACCCCAGGCCGAAGTCGAATTCGATATAGACTTGCTACCGGAACGGCACCGTGTCTATAGCACCTCACCGAATGGCACCAAAGGAATTGGTGGTGAAGGCTCGATTCGAGAGCTCTGGATAAAGGGTTTATTCGACCTAGTATATCTCCGTGGGGAGCGCTGTATTGTTTGTCAAGAAGAAGGGCGGTTCTATGAGGATGTGCATCGACTACGCCGCTTAAACAAGTTAACGATCAAAAACAAGTACCCATTGCCTCGGATCGATGACTTGTTTGACCAGTTAAAGGGGGCGTCGGTGTTTTCGAAGATAGACCTTAGGTCGGGTTACCATCAACTTAAGGTGAAGGGGGTCGATGTCCACAAGACGGCTTTTCGAACTCGGTATGGGCATTACGAGTTCCTGGTGATGCCATTCGGGTTGACCAATGCCCCGTGGCGTTCATGGACTTAATGAATAGGGTATTTCAGTAATAGCTAGATCAATTCGTCGTAGTGTTCATAGGCGACATATTGGTCTACTCAAAGGCGGAGGAGAACACGACAAGCATTTACGGATAGTCCTACAAGTGTTGAGGAAAATGCAGTTGTATGCCAAATTCGATGAAGTGCAAATTTTGGTGAGTAGGTGGCTTTCTTAGGTCACGAGTGTCGGTGGAAGGATTAGAGTGGATCCCGCAAGATTGAAGCGGTATTGGAGTGGAAACCGCCTAAGTCGGTGGCGAGATACGGAGTTTTACGGGTTTAGGGTATTAGGAGATTTGTGGAAGGGTTCTCTCGATCGCAGTAGTAGCTTGACTAAGTTGCTAAGGAAAGGTGTTCCATTTGTATGGTCGGAGAAGCAAAGCAAGAAAGTTTTGATAAGTGAGGAAGATTCTAACGGAAGCTCCGGTTTTAGTACAACCCGAGGCAGGGAAATTATTCACAGTCTATTGTGATGCATCTCACCTTGGTTTGGGGTGTGTGTTGATGCGAGATGGAAAGGTAGTAGCCTATGCGTCCCGACAAACCGAGACCGCATGAGGTTAACTATCCAACTCACGACACAGAGTTAGCGCGATCGTCTTCGCCTCGAAAGTATGGAGACATTATCTTTATGGGAGAAGTCGGTAATTTACACGGACCACAAAAGTTTGAGGTATCTTCGACACGAAGGATCTGAATCGAGGCAATGGCCGATGGATTGAGTCATTAAGGACTACGATCGCTCCATCGAATATCATCCGGTAAGGCTAACGTGGTGGGCGACGCGTTGGCCTAAAGGTCGTGGCGGACTTAAGAGCAATGTTTGCTCAGTTGAGCCTATATGACGATGGAAGCCTTTTGGCAGAACTTCAAGTTAAGCCAACATGGATCGAGGAGATTAAGAACAAACAGTTAGTGGATGAGGGGTTAAATGCTAAGAGAATACAAGTTCAGGATGGTGGTTTAGAAGGGTATAGTTTGACTGGTGATGGTGTGTTATGTTTTCAAGGACGGCCTGTATGCCAAAGGACATGGAGTTGAGTGAAAGATTCTCCATGATGCTCATAGTAGCCCATACGCTATGCATCACGGAGGTAGCAAGATGTATGGAGACCTACGGAAATAGTTTCAACACTTTGATACTTTTGACAAAAATCTTAACGGTAGCCTCAAATTAGACTCCTTTCCAACCCTTAGTGTTGGTGAGTTACGAACAACAAAGATCTGTTTCTTATGATCTCAAACGTTCTTGTATTATTTAGAAGCTTCCAAAATAATATCTTATCGAAACTCCTTTTATGAAAGTATTATTAGTCCACTAATCGTTATTTCAATGCAAAATGCTTGAAAAAGATCATAACAATAGACCAGAAGGAAATTAATTGAGAGCAAAGCTCGAAATGAATAAATTAATCAAGATATCAAATTTTGAAAAAAAAACACAAAATGAGAATGAATTAATCAAGATAACAAATGAAATTTATTGGGAGCATATCTTGGAAAGAAAAAGTAATCAACTATAGCAAATTTAATATGGATAAGATGAAAACCAGGAAGTGCCCTTCCTTTGTCCTCTTTTCTTTGTCCTAGATATCGTGATCGAGCTTCTGCATACGAACCTCTTGAGGACTATTTTGAGCTCAATATGTGTTTAAGGGATCCGGAATACTTTGTCGATGCCCCAAGCCGTAGCACACTTCTTCATTGTTAATCCAAGTGTAGCAAAACTACTGTATGCCCCACTTTTGATCAAAATTTGAGGCGCCCTTTTGGGTTTTTAACTCAAATCCCCTTTGGTCACAAAGCGCCCTTCACGGCTTTTCGCCTTGGCCTCTCCTTTTTCTTTTTTTCTCTTTTTATTCTTTTGATTTTTTGATTTTTGATTTTGATTTTTTAATTTTTTTGTCTCGAGGCGCCTTTGCGGGTTTGCACCTTGGCCTCTCCATTGGGCAGATCTTTGACATCCATCTCGGTCAGTACCAATGTTCTTCCAGCAGGCTTTCTTTACTACATAAGGTCCTTTCCAGTTTGGCATCCACTTTCCTTGGAAATCCTTTTGTATAAGAAAAATCTTCTTCAAAGCCTTATCATGAAATTGTCTAGGGTGAACCTTTTTTGTTGTAAGCTCGCATCATTTGATCATGACATATAACTTTTA
Source organism: Gossypium rotundifolium (assembly GCA_025506655.1). NCBI lineage: Eukaryota > Viridiplantae > Streptophyta > Magnoliopsida > Malvales > Malvaceae > Gossypium > Gossypium rotundifolium. The sequence continues at coordinate 161,013,756 of CP106731.1, read as the reverse complement.
ACATTTTCTCTTCAAATACAATGCTCATATCGAGATTAAATCCATTCTACCTCTTCCAACTTCAGTTCTGACAAGACTCAAAAAAAGAATGTCGACTTCAATAGACAAAACATTTTTTTTCCACAAACTAAGGCATTGCCCCAGCGAAGGTCTTGGCCAATGTTTGATAAGCATAGAGGGTAAATGTAACTTCTTTATGCCAATCTTTACAAGTCTAGGTCATCTTTCTAATGATCCTTGTTTTGTTATTTTTTTTATTTTTTTATTTTTTACTTTTGTTTTTCCTCTCTTGCTGCCTTTGCTACACTATGATGTGGCACCTGATCTTTGATCAGACCGCAAACTTTTGACATTGTGTGGTCAAATGTGATCTTTTTGACATTTTTTGTTGGTATTCTTTCTTTCTTTTTCTCTTTTTTGTTATTATGAGTATCGACTTTGTAATAATGGCCTACGAAGCTACTTCCACCCTCTTAGTGAAATAATTAATGCCTGCTAGAAGCTTCCGATGAGATCGTCCCAATAAACTCCATGCCCCACATAGATAAGGTCATAGATTCTACTTATTCTTTGTAAGGTGGGATCTATTTTGCATCTTATTCTACCATCCTTAACAAATCAGGAGGTAGGTTACAATCTTTGTCATCTCCAAAGTCCTGAGATCCCTCCAGAAATGTCTTACTCAAAAGTAGACTCTGAGTCAGTAGCAGCGTCGCTCATGTCGTTGATATCTGGGGCCCTGTTATAGGTATGAAAAAATATTCAAAGAACAAATGAATCTAAGAATAATTATTTATGTGGTATGAACATGAATGAAATAAATGAATAAAAGAATATTTTCTCAAAATGAGACACAAAAATGCATTTTCATTGAAAATATAGATATTGAACATAAGCCTATTTCACAAAAAGATTCTTATTGCTCCTAGGCTTAGAGCAATAAGTGTGTTTTGGATTTTACTCCGAATTTGGCTCTAAAAATACAGGGATCTCTTCCACAGTCCCATTGTTCAAAACTCTCCCAAGTATGTAAGGGTAGATGCTCGAAAAATTCTATTCCCCGGTTCCCTCTTTGGATACGTCGTTAATGTTCAGAATCCCCAATATCAGGTCTTGCATTAGAACCCTAAACTCGATGCATTCTTCGATCTCATGCTCCTATCTATCATGGAACTTGCAATATTTACCCCTTTAACAGAATGGTTGGGTAACGGACTTCCTGCACTAGAGGGATCATCGAATTTTACAATACCCATTTTGATGAGTCTTTTGATTATCTTTTTAAAAGCATTGTAATTCTCAATCGAATGCCCTGTGATTCCAGCATGGTATTCGCATTGGACGTTTACATCATACCATTTAGGGTATGGGGGCCGTATTGGTTCTCTATAAAAAGGGGATACAACATATGTGTCAAACAAAATTTGGTACAACTCCCCATACATGATTGGGATGGGTGCGAATTGGGGTTTTTTTAGTTCGGTCTTGGATTGGATTCTTGCCTTGGGGAGACCTAATGGCTGGCAGTTACCATCCTTGGTTGGCTTACTGTAATCGGCTCCGAATGGCCCTTGTTATACCTACTCGTACTATTTGCTTCCTTTTCCTTCTTCTTTGGGGCCTTTAAAGTCCACTTTCCCCTTTCCTTTGTTTCTGCCAGAATAACCAGTTTGGCTCGATCATCCTCCAGGTTAAAACCTAAGCCCATCGGGAAGTTTAATAGGGCCAAGGTATTAGTCTGAAATTAGGGTCCGATAATGATAGGTACCTCATGCGAATGCGTGTCTGGTTGGGTCGGGACACTTATTGGGGAAAAACCTGGGGAATAAATGATGTCTTCATCATCATCCCCACTGTTGACCACTGGGCCACTCCTTTTTTCAAGTCCTCCAACTAGTAACTGAGTTAACTGGCCCATTATATTCCTTTGGAATTCTAGCATTTTTTCTCGCATTTCTCGTTGAATTTTGGTCAATTGCTCCTACATCTGTATTTGCATTTGCTATATTCTTTCCAACCTTCGGTCCATGGCTTTTGTTCTTGCGTGAGTACCCTAACGATGCTCAGTTCAGTAGACTTTTGTCGGTTTCCAGGTTACTCAAATAATTTTTAATTAATTAGAGTCTTTCTACAAATTTTAATGCATATGATGTGATGCAATGCAAATGCATGGAATGAATGCAAAAAGAAAGAGAGACGTTGATTCTGAATTCAATTCCATTAGAAGAACTTTTCTAAAAAATAAATTCCTTTACATAAAGCGGATAATTACACATACGGCATTGCCCTAATACTCGAAGCGAAGGCATCGATCCTTTTCTTCATATCCGGATGTTAAGATCAAATCTCGCGAATTTTCGATAGCTCATTTACTAGCTCATTTTTCTTGGATCTAGACTGCGACCCATTCCTCACTTATCCTCGCGATGCTCGTTAGCTTCTTCAAGAATGTCGGGGTGTGACGGTTCTCAAATAATCTTTGTCGATTTGAATCTTGAGCAACGACACAAAGTCGTGTATCCCTCCACGGATTATCAACCTTCTCTTATTGTTTACTCGAACCCTATTCGACGGTCGTACTATATTCCACTATATCAAGAAATTCGTTTTCCTATGACAAGCTTTTCTATTTAGCAATCGAATATGAATCAACACCTCCTTTCTAAGATGATGCGATGCAATGCAATGCAATCATAAAAAAACAAAACACGTTAGCACAAGAAAAATGAACAACAAAATAGATTACCTAAATGGGTGACCACTAGGGTTTGGCACGGCTCTACTTAAGGTGGGCTCCTAAGGTTCGCTATATGTAGTTTAGTTCTAAAGTAAGGGTACCCAAACCGGAAGATTCCTCGATCCTCACCCATTATAGGCTCATATGGACTGAGTTCAGTTTAGGGGGATACATTTCTCTATGGCCATGCGGAGATGAAAATCTCACGAAGACATAGGTACAAATGTATCCCAAAAGCGATCCACTATCCCATGCGGAGGTGAAAACCTCACAAAGGCGTAGTTTTTCACTTCCACTTAAAAGGGTAATGGAGCAGTCATGTAATGCAATATGTGAAATATATCATAAGGCTTAAACCAATGAAGCAAACAAAGACTACAAAAATGATAGATAAAATGCAACAAAAGGATCGTAAATCTAAAACGAATTTTCAATTTTTCGACAAAAAGACAAAAATTAATCAACTTGTGGCTTGACTCTCTTATTGATGTCCCCAGTTGAGTCGCCAAGCTGTCGAAACTATTTTTTTGAAAATGGGGATCGACTAGGGTTTTGAAAACGAAAATGAAAAAAAAATATGGGAGTTGCCACTAATCCTTTTAGATGAGGTGTGATCGGGTCACCTCATAATTTGGTCATTTTAATAAAATTTTAATTTACTAAAATGACGATTTTTTTGGTCTACGAAATCCAAAAAATGGGTTCGGGAGTCGGTTACGCACGAGGAAGGATTAGCACCCTCATAACGCCAAAATTAGTACCTAATTAATTAATTAATGTCTTAATGTCGAAAGTTAAAAATTTGAAAAAAGATTTTAAAAATACGATCTCTTTTTATTAATGCCGATTTTAAAAGACGCTTGAATTAAATCAAGACGATTGCTAAAGATTTCCTCATTTCGAGATATCGGAGTGATCACATCCCGTAAGTCCCGAGCGCAAGTTTGTCTTTAATTTTTATTGAAATTTCATGCATTTTGAAATCTAAAAGGATATTAGGCCACTTAGGTTTGACGAAATATTGCCTTTGTTTTTTTGAAGATTTTTCTTTTAAAATAATGGCAGGTACAATATTTAACAACGTGCATTTATTTAGTTGAACTATAATAAAATGGACTATCATGGATAAACACGTTGGGGCTTAATTCACAATGCGATGGCATGATATAAAAATAGTAATGACCATGGGTCAATAATTCATGAACACAATATTATACAAATGAATGACAATACGAACAAATAAATTATAATACACACAATGGCAATAATCACACAATATATGCCACTTAAATACTAACATTAGTAGTCAAAAGAATGAAATAAATAACATAAAACAATTTAAAATAAATAATAAGACAATTTTAAATAAATAAAACATAAAAAAAGTTTAAAATAGATACTATAAAAAGCAATTTAAAGTAAATGGTATAAAAATTTAAAATAATTAATATACAAATCAATTTAAAATGAAGTAAAGCAACTTAAAATAAATAATATATGCGTAACAATTTAAAATAACATATAAAAAGTCTAAAGTAAATAATATATAAAAGTAATTTAAAATAATAGCATATAAAAATATAAAAAATAGTTTAATATAAAATAAAAAAAATAATACATGTAGAAAGAGTTTTAAAATAAACAATATATAAAAATTTGGAAATAAATAATGTATATAAAAGGTTTTAAAAAATAAACAGTATATATATAATATAAGAATTTATAATGACAAAACAATTCAAAATAAAATATAAAAAGTTTTAAAATAAATAAATAAGTAACAAATTTGTAAAGATGAATCAAGATCAAACAGATTTTGGACTAAATCAGGATAAAGATGAAATTAAAGGTGAAAACTATGATAAAATAAACAGAGAGGGAGTAAAATGAAAGGGCGCGAAAGGGCAGAGGGCCAAACGAGAAATATTCCCCGTTTTATGCGCAGCGTTTTGTTCGGCCAGCTAAAGGACTAAATTAAAAATGAAAGAAAATTAAAAGACCAAAATTAAAAAGGTAAATCAGGGACATTATGACCCAATTGCCATCCGCTTAAAAAATGGAAGGACTGGGGCTACAATTATACCCTTAGTCAAAAAACGCGCGAATCTTTTGCTAAACGGGTTGGGTCGCACGGGTAAACGGCGTCGTTTTAAGGCCATTGAAATAGGCCTTAAACAACGACATTTCACTTGTCTTATAAAATATAAATTTTTTAACAAAAAAATTAGTCTACTCCCTTAAAAGAAAACTTTTGATAACTCTCAAAACCTCTCAACTCTCTCTCTTGGCCGGCTTTGGTTCCGTCATCGAACCACCGTGATCGGCAACCGGAAGGCAAAAAAATGAACCCCTTTTTTAACCCTTTCGAAAAGGAAACCGAAGGCTAGGAAGAAAGGAAATCGAAGGCAAGGCCTTCCTAGCCTTACAAACCGAAATGGAGGAAGCCTTTTAACCTTTCCTTAAGCCGACTTCAACGATGAAGGGGAGATTCCGACGACGGAGGCGCGATATGAATCCAGTAAGTTCTCCTCTTTTCTGTTTTTTATTATATTATTATGCATGTAAAAAGATTTGTAAAAAAGGAAAAGTAAAGATTAACAGTGAAAAAAAGGTAAGAACGAACCTTTTTTATTTTTGTTTAAATCTCTGTTATTTATTTCTGCTATTCGTAAAAAAGGGGGGAGAAGAAGAAAAATACAATATGGCTGTTGTGCCTTTTATAAGCGAACTACAAACTGATGATTTCCTATTATTTGTCATTTTGCCATTGTTTCTTCTGTTGTTGTTTCCCTTGTTGTTGCAGGTGACAAAAGCGTGTCAGAGGCGCATGTGGAGTACCGCGGCTAAAGATAGTGGTGATAGAGGCATGCGGCTGCAACATTGGGGGCTAGGGTTAGGTTTGTTTGTTGAAATATTTTAGGCTAAATGGGCTAGGGTTTCTAGACTTTTAGGCTTGTTGGGCTGGCTTGTAATTAGGTTTGTAATGATTTGGGTTTGGGTTGATGTGTTTAGGTTATTTTAATGTGGAGTTTTAATTTGTTTATTTTTGGGTCTTAGGCCCGGACTAAAATTAACCTATTACAATTTCAACTTTAATTATATGACACATCGTCATCCTAAACTCTTTTAAATTTGAAAATGAGTTTAAAAATCAACTAAATTAATTTTTTATATTTTAATTAATAAAATTAACTTTAAATATAAGTTTACTTTTAAAAGTTTTAAAATTGAAAAACCAAATCCTTCAAACACATCAAATTTGGTTTGGTTTTATTTTACATGTGCTTCGATGGATGAATTTCCTTTTTTCATAAAATACTGTATAAAAAAAGAGATTAATAAAATAAAAATAAAAATATATATTTAGAACCACAGGTTTTATTATATATTATGAAATATTTAGTACATTAAACACATAGCATTAGTACCTATTTTTATTTGTTGGTGGCTCCCCCCAGTGAAGAACAATGGCATAAAAAGTTTTTTTTTTTTTTTCACAATTTACACCATGAGTTCTCCCCAAATATCTTGTCCAAAAGATCTAATTTTTCGCTTGATTACAACTTTGAATTTTTTCTAAGGTCTATTACCTTGGGATTTTTCAGTAAAAGTAATTTTATCGTTCGCTTTTAATCCTTTTTCAAGTAAAAATTATGTCCAACTTATGTAAACATGGTTTTCGACAATATTGTTGGCATGAAATGTGCCAACAAATGTCCATTCCTTCCTCAAGCTATCTGTCACATCCATAAAAAAATGACGACCTTCTTCAAACTCAAAGAACTCCGCAACCACGATATAAAAGAACAATATTATGCATTTCTCCACTTCGATTGGTGTAAGACGTTCGGAAAATGTTCGCATGCCTTATTCTTGATTTTCCATAGTTACGAACTGCAGTAAATACTGAACTATATCAAGAGTAGTAAAAATTTCAAATTGAACTTTAAAGACAATGATTATTACTCTGTTCCAAAAATCCTTTATATATGTGTTGAAGAGAAATATCTTTATAACATATAAGTATATAACATTTTTATAAACAGATATGTAATTATATATCGACGGATTAACAATTTTTCACCCAATTAATAAACAAACACAACTTTTCATCAACTTTTAAAATTAAATGAGATCATCCATCATATATGATTTTTCTTGAACTCGGCACAGCATACCCTATTACTTAAACAAAATGAAAATGTGTTTAATTTACTAAACAATCGTTAAAATGTAATATTGAATGGATATGCTGCGATAAAAATATTGCATGTATAATTATTTAAAATTATTCCAAAATACTTTTAAACATATTGAAAAATATTATAATTTTAATTTTGTGATAATTACCGTCAAATTCAAGTAATATTTTAAAATTTTTAATTTATATTTTTGTGTGATATATTGAGAAGTTATCATATAATATTATTAAATTGATTAACAGTTTTACATTAATATAAACTAACAGTATTAATACAAAATATAACTTAATTATTACAAATTTAAATCAATACAAGTTCTAAAATATATGTGAATAAAAGAAAAAATAAACAGATGGCAGTATCAAAATCAGTGGGGTAAAAAGAAAACAAACGACGCCTGAGAGATTCGAACTCTCGCGGGGAAACCCCATGTACTTAGCAGGCACACGCCTTAACCACTCGGCCAAAGCGTCGTTGCTTGATTAGTTTGTATATAATTTATATAATACATATAGTTATTGTTCAAACTGGTTACTTAACGTTGATGAGAATTTTTAGGAAAAAGGAAGAAAGTTTTGGGTGGATCATATTTTAAGTTGTGACATTTTGTATCCTCATAAAGTTAACCCATCCTTCTCTCCACTCTCACATGTAAACTGAAAAGGACAAGAAAAGGTGACCCTTCCTTGGCTTCTTTCAGTGCTTGGTTTCACTTTCATTTCATATCAGTTGTCGGATACTAGGAAGCACCGACACGGCAGAACCCCTCTCGTACCGGTGTCGTACGATGTCCGACACCGACACGCCGCCGACACGGCCGGATCGTCTGGACACGCTTTGAAAGCGTGTCCGACAATGACACTCCTCGTCTGCGACTTTTATTTGCGAGATTGAAAAAGCGAGATATTGAAAAAGCGAGCAAGGAAAGGAGGCACTCTCCAGAGTCTCAACGCAACAACCGAGCGGGATTGTCTCAAAAACACCAAAAGAATATGAAAAGCTTTAAACTAAAAAACCGGATGTTAAAAATAAGGGTAACAAGTAACAATCCAAGAAAATGCAAACTTTCAGCGAGACAACAAGACAAAGATACCCAATCCAAAAAAAACTATTCAAGAAAGATTACAGAAATGGATTGATTAAAAAGTGGGATCAGCTTCTTCCCCAAGATGATCAGAACAAAGATTCTCAATTTTCATAAGAAGGATAAAAGGGGTTTTGAGTTAAACCAGGATAAAAGTGGGATCAACTTCTTCCCCAAGATGCTGTAGTGTTCATACTCTGGAATCTGGATTTAACCAACCCTCAAGAAAAATAGTGAAAGTATTGATTTCACTTTTGAGTGACCGAAGGCTGAAAGTCTGAAACTTTAGCCAATTTGCAATAAATCGGATAGATTATCGAGGTTGTAATTTAACAATGGAAAACCATTTAGAGTTTACACGATGACAGGGCATGGGAGTTGAAATTTTTTAAGTTTTATGACTTCTCATTTCAACAACTATTTATATTCATATTTAATAAACATATAATATTTGTCTAGTATTTATTATATTAAAAATATTTTAAAATTTAATTTTAATTATAAATTAATAAATAATTAAATATATGTGTGATCTAAAATTTTATTAAATAAAATAAGATATTGTTTGTAAGTTAAGTTAAACAAAATATATTCTTTTCTAGAAGATTTAATATTTATTAGTATAATATATTTTATAGTTATTAGCATAATTTATTCTACTTATAAATTTAGTCTATAAATAGATACTTTTACAACCTTAGAAATTTTGTATTTAAGTTTTGAGGGTTATTTATTTTTGGGTTTTGGGATTTAGTTTTTATCTCAATTTCTTCTACTATTTTTACTTGATCATTGTTTAATCGAATTCGATCACCCACATTAATCATGGCATCTCAAAGTGGTAGTGGAGGTGTTGACTCATCAAATAATGTTACCAATGCTAGTGTGTCTCAAGATGATAGTAACACTCCTCTTTGGAGATATGTTACTAAATTACCAAAAAGCTGTTGAAGGAGGTGGGAATGTTAGTTTTGTGTGTAATTTTGTAATGTTACATTTAAGGGTCATACTCTAGGGTTAAGGCGCATTTGTTGAAACTAGGTGGGCAAGGAATTGAGTGTGTCCTAAAGTAACACTACAACATCTTCTTGAAATCGAAAATAGTTGAAGATCTGAAACTTAAGTTGCGACCAAAAAGCAGTCCACGCCACCTAGTTCTCAAACACTAGCATCTTCATTTGGGCCAAACACAACATCACTTCAAGGTCACAATTTAGGTTCAAAAGAAGAAAAGGCCCTTTAGAACAATCATTCAATCTAGTTGCTCGAGAGAATTTAGATAGTGAAATTGCTCGAATGTTTTATTCGGTGGATTGCCCTTTCATCTAGCTAGAACCCTCATTATGTGAATGCATTCACCTTAGCTAGTAAGAATTGATTCAGTTACATACCTCTGGGGTATAATGCTTTGAGGACTACATTGTTGCAAAAAGAACGAGCAAACATAGAGAGGTTGTTACAACCTATAAAGGGAATGTGAAAGGAAAAAGGTATTAGTCTTATATGTGATGGATGGGCGGATGCACAAAGGCGACCATTGATTAACTTTATGGCCGTTTACGAAGGTGGAGCTGTTTTCTTAAAAGTCATCAATTGTGAAAAGGAGTACAAGGATAAGTTTTACGTGGCAACTTTAATTAAAGATGCCATAAGTGAAGTTAGGGCACAAAATGTTGTTCAAGTGATAACCGACAATGCACCGATTTTGTAAAGCCATGGGATCATTAGTAGAGACACAACATCCTCATATCTTTTGGACTCCTTGTGTGGTACATACTCTTAATCTTGCTCTTAAAAATATATGTGCTACAAAAAATATCGAAAAGAATGAGGCTACATATGATGTTTTGTGTTGGATTAATAATGTTGGTGATGATGCTATCTTTATAAGAAACTTCATTATGAATCACTCTATGAGGTTGGCAATATTTAATTCTTTTGTGCCTTTGAAATTACTTGCATATGCGGATACTCGATTTGCTTCTATGATTGTGATGTTAAAAGATTCAAGCTTATTAAGCAGGGTCTCCAAAATATGGTTATTAGTGATGAATGGTCTACTTATAAAGAAGATGGCGTTTCCAAAGCCTATTTGGTGAAGGAAAAATTTTGGATGACCTTTGGTGGGATAAAGTTGATTATATCCTTACTTTTACGGAACCTATATATGATATGCTTCGAATTATGGATACAGATAAACCTACTCTTCACTTGGTTTATGAGATGTGGGATGAAATGATCGAAAAAGTGAAGACAAGCATTTATAGGCATGAAGGGAAGAAAGGAGATGAAAAATCAATCTTTTATGAAGTCCTATATAATATTCTTATTGATCGATGGACTAAGAGTAGTACACCACTTCATTGTATGGCTCATTCTTTAAATCCAAGGTAAACTTAGATATAATATATTACATTTATACTTATTTTATTCTTTTATACTTGTTTTATTTATTATCAATTAAAATTAAAAATTTATTTGTTTACATAGGTATTATTGTAGTGATTGGCTTAATGAGGTTCCAAATCGCCTTCCTCCACATAAAGATGTAGAGATCTCGGAGGAAAGGAATAAGTGCTTAAGAAGATATTTTCCTTATACTAGAAGAAAGGAAGATGGTTTTCAAGAGTTAGCGAGATTTTCGGAGCACTAGATATTTTTGATTCATTTGATTCACTACAAGATAGATGGCTTTTGGATCCCAAGTCTTGGTGGTTAGTTCATGGGGCTTGATTACCTTTGCTCCAAAACTTAGCTTTGAAACTTCTTGGACAACCTTCTTCATCATCTTGTTGTGAGAGGAATTGGAGTACATATTCGTTTATCCATTCCATAAGGAGAAATAAGATTAATCCTCAACGTCTTAGAAGATTTAGTATTTGTGCATACTAATCTTGATTACTTTCAAGAAAAACTCCTCATTATAAAGAAGGAGAGAACAAGATGTGGGATATTGGAGGTGATGTATTTGACTCATTTGAAGGAGTTGGAATTCTTGGAGTTGCTAGCTTATCTCTTGATGAACGGATATGGAGATGGTAATTTTGCCAATAAAGAAGAAGATATGGAAAATGTTAATGCTATGAATTGAACTAAAAAATTGTTCTTTTTTGCTTCTTTTTGTACAAGCCTTCTTAAGCATATTGGTTGAACTTTAAATTTAGATTTGATATGATATGTTTTGTGTAATGAACTTAAAATATATATTACTATATTTTGTTATATTTTATTTAATGATAAGACAACTTAATGGAAAAGAATTAATTATATATTAATGTAAAATATCAATATTTTCATTTACATTGAGTATTTTAACATAAATATATATATATAATAAAAATATTTTTATTTTAAATATTCTGCCGTACCCGTGTCCTTATTTTTAAAAATTACCGTGTCGCCAGATCCGTATAAATCGCATACCGTATTACGTGTCCGTGTCCATGCTTCATAGGTCGGATATAATATTAAGAGGGGGTGAAAAAGCCATTTTCCAGCATAATAGCAGCAGGAACCTTCTTCATTGATGATGACATATGAAAATCAAGTACAATGAAATGTTATGACAAAGAAACTTTTGTTCAAGCAATCAGATGATTAATCTGTTGATTGAGAAACGCTTTGCAACAATTTGTTTGCTTCACTTGAATCTGAAAATCACAAGGACTCCTCCTGCACTCCCTGAATCCACCTAACAGCAATGGGACTCCTCACAAGATGGACTCCATCGCTCCACTCGATCGACCCGAACCCTTGTGACTCAACGGAAGACAACCCCAAACCGTCACTTGCAAATGAAACCTCGTAGCTCAACGTTTTGTTTACGGCACTGAATTCGAGCTTACTCGGCGAAACACTGATTTTGACACCAGGTGGAGCATTCACTTTAGCTTCATAAACTGCACCAGCTGAAGTCCCTACATTCTTTACCTTCCTCCTGTACTTAACTACATGATCATTAGAATTAAAAACTACTGAAAATGATGGATAATTAAGATCCCCTGGTGTGGCCAATTTTGTAGCACATACATCTGAACTAGTAGGTTCCCTCACAAATACTGCAATCCTTTTTGAATCATAGCCGACTGAACAAAGGAACGCGATGTAGTCGCTATTATCGATATCATATACCAATCCCGGATTTAGAGCTCTGTTGGGATCCACATGACCAGCTCCATAAATAAATGGTGATGCTTCTTCCCCAGTAGCAAGATCATTAATGGTGTGTCCCGAGTTATCTAAATTGTAAGCTGTTGTCATCAAAGCAGATTTTATGGCAGCAGGTGACCAATTGGGGTATGCTTTCTTAAGCAGAGCTGCCAATCCACTAACATGAGGACAAGACATTGAAGTGCCTGAAATAATGTTGAAATCAACTCTTCTTGGATCAATGTCCAAATCAGTTGGTGCAGCGGCACCAGTCCATCCTGCCAAGATATTAACACCAGGAGCAATGACATCGGGTTTGAGAATCTCCGGGATCAAATGGTTCGGACCACGGCTCGAAAAGGCTGCAACCTTCGGAGCTGGTGGTGAAGAACCGATCATGGTTCCTCGGAACGAAATTGTAGCTGTAGGAAATTGAGTTGTTTTAATGTATTCCAGGATCTTATTACCAGCTGCCTCACCCACCATTGTAGCTGGGATAAGATGAGCATCGGAAATGAGTTCTTCACCATTGTCGGCAGTGTTTTCTAGTATCATTCCTAACCCACCGGCAAGCTTCACTGCACCTCCTTTTTCAACTCTAGCATTCTCTCCCCTATCACAAACAACGATTTTGCCTTCAACTTTTGATGAATTTAGGCTTCCCATGTGGCAATACCTGTCACCACAATCACCACCATAGACCAAAGGAAGCTTGGAATCACCCAAAGGTTCACCAGAGTACAACGAAACACCACCAAAAATCCTGCCATCACCAAGAACCACATCAGCTGGGAACTCCCTATCAATAGTGGAAGCACCAACTGTTAAAATCCAAGGCGCAATGTTAACAGCAGTGGATGGACCAGGACCAGAATTCCCAGCAGAACATGAGACAACGATACCATGATTAGCTGCACCAAATGCCCCAATGGCTATGGAATCATGATCGTATTGTGGAGCATATCCGGTGGCTCCCACAGATAAAGAGATCACATCAACTCCATCTGCAATAGCTTGGTCCATAGCTGCGAGTATATCAGAATCAAAACAACCCATTTTCCAACAAATCTTGTAAGCAGCAATCCTGGCGTTTGTAGCCATACCACGAGCCTCCCCATATGCAAATTCGAAAAGGCTGGCATTAGAAACCATAGATCCAGCAGCAGTGGAAGCAGTATGCGTGCCATGACCTTCAGTATCTCGGGGAGACTTAGATTCCTTCGTTTCATCAATGGGGCCTTCAAGGTAAGATTCGTAGCCTTTATAAAAGGCTCTAGCACCGATTATTTTCCGGTTACAAGCTGAAGCAGGGAAGTCAGGTCTGGTATCACAGGTACCCTTCCAGGTATTGGGAACAGGAGGCAGCCCGGAGTCCAGAAAACTGGGTCGTTCCGGCCATATTCCGGTATCCAAAACACCGATTATAATACCATCACCGTAATGGGAGTTTTGCCAAAGGCCTACACCATCGGAAAGGCCTAAAAAATGAGGTGTCCGAGTAGTGTGGATCTGACGAGCCTGATCGGGAATGACGGAAAGGATCCCAGGGAAATGTTTGAGCTTGTTAGCCTGAGAAGAAGTGAGGCGAGCGGAGAAGCCATTGATGGAAAGTTGATAAGTGTAGAGGAGCTTGGTGGGGTGAGGGGAAGGAGGGAGAGAATGGAGGATGGAGGAATACCAGTGATGGTGAGATGAGAAAAGTGACGGCTTGTGAGATTTGGAGACGTGGATGATGAAGTTTTGTGGACGGTCTGCTGATGAAGAGGAGGAGAAAGGTATGAGAAGGAGAGAGAGGAAGAAGAGAAAGGAAATGGCCATGGCCATCAGGAAATTTCTCTGTTTTTGTGTTCCGGGGAAATTGGGGACACAACACCCTCGTCACCTAATCATATCAGATCAATGGAAGAAATATCAAACGCTGAATCCACGTTTGAGGAAATTAAAGCCTTTAATGAATGCCCAAAAGGCAAATTCTTCATTTCTTTAAGATATATTAATGATGGATGGATGGATAGCTACTATTGAATTGATGTTTTATAATTTAATGATACGAGAACGTGACAAAGAACGTGGCTGGACTGAAATCATGCCAAACTTGCTGTTTATGGTTGGATTAGGTGTAGGTAACAAAAATATTCCACCACTAAATTTGCTAGTGTCCTGACCTCGTTGTTGCCCAAAATTCCACCCACTGCAGCCCTAAAGATGAACCATCGACGTTAAATTTAAGCCAATTCCAATCAGGAGCAGTCCACATTTGTACCCCCAACATGATGCATGTCATTAGAGGTTGGTTGGGCAAAAAGACTAGGGAGATGCAAAAAAACGACTCAACGTAGCTGTCAATTTCCGTGGTATTCACCATTCTAACCTTGGCCTCACATTCTCCCCCAATTATAACAGTAAAAGTACAGTAGAAGTCTTTGTATTGAAAATTAGGTTATATTTTATTTTTTTATTAAAAAAAGGGATAAATTAGTCATTGTATGATAAATTAAATGGAAAATTAGTTTTTTATGTTAAAAAATTAATCTATTTTTACAATTAAAAACTGGCATAGTTAACGATACAACCAGACAATTACATGTGATGTACTACTGTGTATTTTATGCTAATGTACAATGATTAACTTTTAACAATAAAAAATGAAAGGAATTTTTAACAGAAGGATTAATTTGCTATTCAATTTAAGATAAAAAATTAATTTGTTCATTTTTTGAATAGAGGTAAGATACAATTCGAGTTTTAGTATAATGGCTTTCATTGTATTTTTACCTAATTGTAACACATCTACATACTTACCATTCAAGATAATCTTATTCCTACACAACGAGATGGACTTGACTTCAACCCCAAAAAAGAAAGAGACATTCTCCAAATATGTTGCTATGACCATATTAATTTGATTAGTATTGATGTTGTTGTATACTTTTAGACTAAATATTCAAATGAATTTAAATGTATAATATTTTCAATGAAGAATTTGAGAAAATTAAGGTTAATTTTATAAAAAATTAAATAAAGTTAAAGTTTAAAAACTTATTCAAAGTTGAACTTGAATAAAATTGATTTATCATGTTCGATAGATAATGGAGTCTTTTGAACATACATTTCATGTTATAAGGTTAAGTATAGTTATTAATTTTCACACAAGAATAGAAACATAGAAATAAAAATAAAATGCAACTTCCTAATAAATTATTTGATATAATGGCAAGAGATATTGTATTTTTAAGGAGAAAGTAAGTTCAAATCTTGAAAATAATATTATTGAGAAATTAACTCCAAATCTCAAATATAAATCATAAAATAAACATGCATAATATAAAAAAATAAATTGCAATTTCTTACTTATATGCTTAGGATCCTAACAGCCTCATGTGGCCAGACATAAATGATGCAAAAGCAAGTAAATTATTGAGACAGGAAAATCTCAAGTTTTATCTCAGCCTACTTTTTTTTTTGGTAACAAGGGACATATCATGGTGTGATGAATTATTACTTGGACTAATCAGTCAGTAGCTGCTCGTCGGGTTACAGTAAAATAAACTATTTTCTTTGTTGGACTACAGCGAAAAGAAGACATCCTCCCAAGTATCAATGTATGTTTCCACGACTGACTATTTGTTTAGATAGAAAAAGGACGAGAGACAAGTGTTAATTTAGTTACTATTGATGTTACGGTAGGCTTTTAAAATATGAAACTCATTCAACTAATTGGTTAAAGGTGTTCACTTTATCTTAAAGATGTAAAATTTATTTTACAAGTTTCATCTATATGGTAGTTTAGTAGCGTGTGTGGATATGTAAGTTGTACTTAATGATATAAAATAAAAAAGTTGAAGGTTCGAGTGAACTTAGACCTACAATATACTTATTATACAATATTAAGAATAGGGATAACACAGTTTGAATTTGTGTCAGACAAAAACTCTTAACCACTACTCTATTTTTTTAATTATAATTGTAATAACCAATTTTGGCCCTGATTAAAAGTCAAACCAAAATAATTCAACAATCCAAAATAAAAAAAAACAACAACAATGTCCATTTATAAGATTAAACCAACCCTTTTGACCCAAATTAATTACAGCCCACTAAACCCAAAATTTATAAACCCTAGCCCATTACAAAGAAAGGAAAAGCAATGACCTCAAGGTCGACCTTGACCCTTCATCTCCTTTCACCGACCACCACGTACACCAACCAAAGAATCACCCATGTTTCTGACACCTGCAACGCAGTAAATACAAGAGCAGAAAGCAACACCAGCAGTAAAAGCAAACAAACAGAGACAACAAAAAAGGGAGAAGTAGAAAGTCGTTCAATTGGCTATAAAAGCCTAAACTCATCATTGTTGTCATACCCCAATTTTGCCCGACCCATTCTATAACAATCAAACCAAATACAAGACCCAATAAAACCTATCAGCATTAAACCCAAATGGCCCATTAAACAAACCAGAAAAGACAAAACCCTAGCCACTTACCTCTGCAACACTGCCACCATCGCGCCACTTCCTCTGCCACCGTCCTTACCTGCTCTCTTGCAAATCAAGGCAAACACGCAACAGAATAGAAAAATAAACAACAAAAGATTATAAGAATCGGCTATAAAAAGCCGATTTAAACCATTTGTAAAAAAAAAGGGGAAAAAAACCAAAAAAAATTAAAAAAAAAAGGGATTCGAACCCATCAAAAAAAATCGAATGTACAGAGGGGAAATTCTGAATGACAAAAGAAAAGCAGATCTATTGAAGTCTAGAGGTTTTTCATTCTTGTTCTCGATTATTGCATTTCTATTTCAAATTTATCTTTATTTTCTTTTATTCACGAATCACAAAAAAATTAATAAGAAAAGAAGAAGTATACCTCTCCTTCGTCGAACCCGCTTCTCCCAGATCAAATCAAAGCTAAAAGGGAAGAGGCACTTGTCGTTTGGTGCTTGTGGAGGTTTGAGGACGGAACCTTTGGTCGTGCCTTGAAACGGGTCTAAGGGCTGCTTTTGCACAAAATCGACCACCAGTATGCATGGTGGTACGATGGGCAACAAGCAAGCTCACGGAGGTAGCCCGATCGTTTGGGAAGATGAAAGGAAGAGAGGAAGAGCGTGGGTGGAAGATGAAAGGTTTTAAAACCTGTTTTAAAAAGAAAAAGAAAAAAAGGGGTTGCAAAATAAGAAATAAAAATGGTTTTAAAACATTGAATGAAAAAGCAGTTTGGTGGGGTGGGAATCTGCGTATACCAACCTTAAAAGGAAAATTTACGCTTCTGGTCCTTACCTTTTGTTGTGTTATTTGATCAGACTTTATTTCTTTTTATTTTTAATTTGGCCCAACAATTTGTTTCAGATTTCAATTGGGTACTCCCTGACGTTGTGCATTTTGAAGGAAGGGGTTATTGACCATTTTGGTTCCCCTCCTCCCACGCGCATTTCAAATAGGCCATTTTCCTTTTATTTTATTTCGAATTGACCCCAAACTTTCATTTTAAATGCAATTTGATCCTGTTTTAGTTATTTTGCAATCCTTTTAGTCCTTTTGTTATTATATTATTATTGTTATTACCATTATTATATTTTTTATGTACATATTTTATTATTATTTTGTTTCACTAACTTTATTATTATTATTATTATTATTATTATTATTATTATTATTATTATTATTATTATTATTATTATTATTTGTTATTTTGATTATATTTTTACTATTATTTATTTGCTATTACTATTATTTATTATTACGATTGTATGTGTTATTATTTTATTTTTCTACTATTATTATGACTAAGATTATTATTTTATTTATTATTATTATTTGTTGTTTTCATTATTATTATTATCTATTTTTATCATTATTTTATCATTATTATTACTACTATTATATTATTTTTTATATGTATATATTTTATTTATTTATTTTATATATATTATTTCATTTATTAATTGCCATCATTATTTTTTATGTATTATCATTATTATTTTATTTTCATTTCAAGTATCATCATTATTATTTTATCATTATTATTTCTTATTTTATTTTATTTTATTTTTACTTCTATTACTACGTTTTAATTATCATATTATTATTATTATTATTATTATTATTATTATTATTATTATTATTATTATTATTATTATTATTATAAGTATTTTTATATTTACTATATTTACATCTATATTTGTTTTCTTAGTTTTGTACTATATTGTTAAACAAAGTACATTTTGTAAAATCATCATATTTCATCTAAAGTTTTTAAAATAAAGGCAATGTTTTGTATTTAGAAATTCGGAGAATAGTGCCCTAACGTGCTGGGTTTCGATTTTTCGTTTGACTAAATAACCTAACATCCTTTTAACAAACTTCGTAAATCATTAGATGACTTTGATTACGAGAGATTAAAACATCGTGTCCTAACGTGCTGGGTGTGATGTTTATATCCTTTCTAATAAAAAAATCTCAATTTTAACTCAAATATTTATATTTATTTTCTTAAGTTTAACACTATTAAACAAAAATACATCTTGCAAAAGTATTATATTCCATTCAAAGATTTTTAAATAAGGCAGTGTTTTGCGTTTAGAAATTCGGGGAATAGTGCCCTAACATGCTTTGAGTTGCAATTTTACATTTGACTAAATAACTAAATATCCTTTTAATAAATTTAAGTAAATCATGAGATAACTTTGATTACGAAGGTTTAAAATATCATGTCCTAACGTCTTTGGATGTGATGTTTGTATCTTCTCGGAACAAAGAAATCTCAAATTCCATTAAATTATTCAAACATTTTTAACGGTCCGTATTTTAAAACCTTTTCAAATTTCCGACATTAAGACATCGACTAATTAATTTGGTACCAATTTTGGGCGTGACGAGGGTGTTAACCCTTCCTCGCACGTAATCAACTCCCGAACCCGATTTTCGAAATTTCGCAGACCATCAACATTGTTTTAGTAAACCAAAACATTTTATTAAAACAAAGGTGATCCGATCACACCAAATAAAGATCGGTGGCGACTCCCTGTCTTTTTTCGTTTTAAAAAAACAAAATCGAACCCTTTTTCGTTTTCCAAAAAGAATGGTTATGACAGCTTGGCGACTCCACTGGGGACAAAATAAGAGAGTTAAGCCACGAGTTGATTATTTATTGTCTTTTTGTCGAAAATTGAAAACTTGGTTTTAATATACAATCCTTTCTTTGCATTTCATCTGCTTTATGTTACAATCTCCATCATTGTATTCATATTTCCTCTATTTGCTTCAAGCTTTTTGGAAATCTTTACACATTCCATTGCACGACCGTCGTGGTCACACCTTTTAAGTGGGAGTGAGAAACTACTCCTTCGTGAGGTCTTCACCTCCGTGCAGGATAGTGGATCGCTTTCGGGATACATCCGTACCTATGTCTTCGTGAGATTTTTATCTCCGTGCAGCCATAGGGAAATGTATTCCCCTGAACTGAACTCGGTCTATATGAGCCTATAATGGGTGAAGAGCGAGGAATCTGCTAGTTCGGGTACCCTTACCTTAGAACCAAACGACATGTAGTGAACCCCAAGAGCCCACCTTAGGTAGAACTATGTTAAACCCCTAGTGGTCACTTGGATAGGTACTCTATTTTGTTTATTTCTCATGCCCTAACGTGTTTTGTTTTGTTTGTGATTGCATTGCATTACATCACACCGCATCATCTTAGAAAGGAGGTGTTGATTCATATTCGATTGCTAAATAGAAGAGTTTATCATAAGAAAATGTATTACTTGATAAAGTGGATTATAATACGGTCGTTCGAACATAGTCCAGGTAAACAACGAGAAATGACTGATAGCCCACAGAAGAATACAAGACTTTGCCCAAGGATTCAAGCCGACAAAGATTATTCGAGAGTCATCATGTCTCCATTTTCTAAAAGAAGCTTATGAACATCGAGAAAGATAAGTGAGCGAAGAGGTACGGCCTGGACCAAGCAACAAGGAGCTAGAAGAGGTATCTATTGAAAAAGTTCACGGGGCACGACCATAACATCCGGATACGAAGAAGAGGATTGGTGTTTTCACCTGGACTATAAGGATAAAGCCGTATATGCAATCCGTTTTATGTAAAGAGATGTATTTTCTGAAAAAGTTCTTCTAATGGAATTGAATTCATAATCAACGCATCTCTTTCTTTGTGCATCCATTTCATGCATTTGCATTGCATCATATCACATGCATTAAAATTTGTAGAAAGACCTTAATTAGGTAAAGTTATTTCAGTAACCTAGAAGCCATGAACTGAAGGTTGGAGAGATTAGAGCAAAGGCAAATACTGATGCAAGAGCAATTGGCTAAAATTCGACAAGATATGCGAGATCAAATGAATATGATAGGCCAGTTAACCAAGATACTAACCGGAGGACTTGAAAAAAAGAGTGGTTCAATGGTTAACGGTGTGGATGATGATAAAGAAATTGTTTACTCCCCGATAAATATTTCGACTCAACTAGACGCGCAGTCGCATGGGGTACATGCCATTATCGAACCCCAATGTCAGACTAATACCTCGACCTTGTTGAACTTCCCTATGGGCTCATGTTTTAACCCTAATGATGATCGTGCCAAATCGATTGTTCAGGCAAAGACAAAGGAAAGGAGAGAGCGGACTTTAAAGGCCCCGAAGAAGAAAGAAAAGGAAGCAAATAGTACAAGTAGGTATGAAAATGGCCATTCGGAGCCGATTACAGTAAGCCAGCTAAGGATGGTGACTACCAGCCATCAAAAGCCCCCTCGGCAGGATTTCAACTCAAAGCCTAACACTGGAAAGCTCCAGTTCACACCCATCCCGATGACATATAAGGAGCTCTATCAAAATTTATTTAATGCACATGTGGTGTCTCCTTACTACTTAAAACCAATGCGACCTCCATACCCCAAATGGTATGACACAAAAGCTCAATGTGAGTATCATGCGGGATTATAGGACATTCAATAGAAAACTGCCTTACTTTCAAAAAGTTGGTCGAAAAGTTCATTGAAATGGGAATTGTGAAGTTCAACGATTCTTCAGAACCTAATCGCTCTGACAAAGCAGTAAATACGATAGTTGGAGGTAGAGGCAAGAGAGTTGCGATGCCTTGAATAAGGCAAGGAATATCGAGGAGTCTGAATAACATATCCGAAGAGAGAATTTGGGGAATAAAGTTTTCAAGCCCTTATATGCTTGGGAGAGTATTGAACAATAGGACTGTGGAAGAAATCCTTGCCTTTTTAGAGCTAATCTAGAGTAATACTCGGAACACACTTGTTGCTTTAAGTCTAGAAGCAATAAGAGTCCTTTTGTGAAATATGACTTTGTATAAGACATCGTTATTTTCAATGAAATGCATCTCCACCATCTTTTGAGTAATTTTTTTCCTTCTATTTTCATTCATTATCATTATTCTTCTATTCTTTAGATATTCTTCTAAATATCTCCATTCTTCATACATCATGCCAATAAATATGTTTAGATTCTTTTGTTCTATGAGCCTTTATTCATCTCCATAACAGGTCCCCAAATATCAATGATTTGAGTAACGCTACCGATGACTCAGAATGTCTCTTTGAGCAAGATATGGGTACGGAAGATTTTCAAGATTTTGAAGATGACCAAGGTTGTGACCTATCTCTTGAACTGTTAAGGATGGTAGAATAAGAGAAGAAACAAATTCTACCTCACAAGGAGTCAGTGGAAATAGTGAACCTAGGGGATGGACAAGAAAAGAAGGAAGTGAAGATCGGAGCTGGTATTACCGCAGAGAAAAAGCAAGACCTCATTGAGTTACTCCAAGAATTCAAAGATGTCTTCGCGTGGTCGTATCAAGACATGCCTGGGCTAAACACTAATATTGTGGTACACCGTTTGCCCATAAAGGAAGAGTACAAACCGGTCCAATAGAAACTTCAGAGGATGAGGCCAGATGTTTTGCTGAAAATAAAAGAAGATGTCAAGAAGCAATTTGATGCAAGTTTCTTGCAAGCGGATAAGTACTCAGAATGGGTAGCCAATATCGTCCCTGTCCCCAAGAAAGATGGGAAAGTACGAATGTGTGTAGACTATAAAGATCTAAACAAGGATAGTCCTAAAGACAATTTTTCGTTACCTCATATCGACACCTTAGTGGATAATACGGCGGGTTATTCATTGTTCTCATTCATGGATGGCTTCTCAGGATACAACCAGATAAAGATGCTCCCTGAAGACATGAATAAAACCACTTTCATAACCATGTGGGGAACCTTTTGCTATAAGGTAATGCCATTTGGGCTGAAGAATGCAGGAGCAACATATCAGAGAGCCATGGTAACCCTATTCCATGACATGATGCACAAAGAAATTAAGGTTTACGTTGACGATATGATCTCCAAGTCTCAAACTGAAAAGGAACATGTCTAAGTCTTAAGGAAATTATTTTTGAGGTTGAGGAAATTCCAGCTAAAGCTTAACCCGGTAAAGTGTACCTTTGGAGCCAGCTCAGGGAAACTGTTAGGATTTATAGTCAGCGAAAAGGGGATTGAGGTTGACCTAGACAAAGTCAAGGCTATACAAGAATTGCCTCCACCGCACGCAAAAAGAAGTTTGAAGTTTCTTAGGAAGATTAAATTACATTGCTCGGTTCATTTCTGGCCGACCGAAAAATGTGACTCCATATTTCGTCTTCTTAAAAACACAATCCGGTGTATGGGACGAAGAATGTCGAAGACCTTCGACAAAGTAAAGCAATACTGTCCAATCCTCCCAGATTGACACCGCCTAATCCAGATAAGCCTTTAATCCTCTACTTAACAGTACTGGGTAATTCAATGGGATGTGTGCTCGGTCAACACGATGAGTCAAGAAAGAAAGAAAAAGTAATATACTACCTTAGTAAAAAGTTTACTGAGTGTGAAACAAGGTACTCACCAATTAAAAAACTATGTTGTGCCTTGATCTGGACAACCCGGAGATTGAGGCAGTACATGTTGTATCATACGACCTGGCTCATCTCAAAGCTAGACCCACTGAAATACCTAATGGAGTCAACTACTTTGAATGGACGGATGGCCCGATGGCAAATCTTACTTTCTGAGTTTGACATAGTTTATGTAAACCAAAAGGCGGTAAAAGGAAGTGCAATAGCGGATTTTCTAGCAAGTAGAGCTCTGGCAGATTATGAGCCTTTGGACTTCGATTTCCCTAATGAAGACCTAATGTACGTAGCAACCACTGAAGAAGGTACCCCGGAAAGTCGTCCTTGGAAACTGAACTTTGACGGGGCATCGAATGCTATGGGCAATAGAATTGGGGCAGTTCTGGTGTCCTCAAACAGAGATCATTACCCATTTACTTGTAGGCTGGATTTTGATTGTACAAACAATATGGCAGAGTATGAAGCTTGCATCTTGGGTATCCGTGCCGCTATAGAATATAAAATTAAGGTCTTTGGAAGTATCTGGAGACTACTGACCGGTGATTTATCAACTTAAAGGAGAATGGGAGACGAGAGATCCCAAGTTGGTGAATACAAAAGATTGGTCCAAGAACTGATCAAAGAGTTCGATGACATCACTTTCGATTATCTACCAAGAGACGAAAATCGATGGTCGATGCTCTAGCCACATTGGCTTCTATGGTACAAGCAAACAACAAGGAGGATATGAGGCTTATACAAATGAGCATTTATGAGACCCACTCATTGCTACAATGTGGAAGAAGAGAAGCAAAATGATCACCGTGGTATCACGATATACTACAATCGTGAAAGATCATAAATACCCGATTAAGCAATCGAAAATGACAAAAGAACGTTGAGAAGACTAGCTTGTGACTATGTCTTAGACGGAGAGATCCTATACAAAAGGAGAAAGGATCAAGTGCTATTGAGATGTGTGGATGGCGCCGAGACTAAGCAAATCCTAGAAGAAGTCCATGAGGGTGTCATGGAACACATGCCAATGGGTTCGCAATGGCTAGACAAATCATGAGATTCGGTATTATTGGTCTACCATGGAAAGAGATTGCATTGATTATGCTAAGAAATGTCATAAGTGCCAAATTTATGGGGACAAGATTCATGTACCACCTCACCTTTACATGTTATGACCTCCCATGGCCTTTTTCTATGTGGGGCATGGGCGTCATTGGACCAATCTCTCCAAAAGCTTCCAATGGACATCGATTCATCTTCGTGGTAATTGATTACTTCACTAAATGGGTGGAGACCACTTCATACGCTAATGTGACAAAATCAGCAGTCAGCAAGTTCCTAAAAAAAGAAATCATATGTCGATATAGAATGCCTGAGAGGATCATATCTGATAATGCATTAAACTTGAACAATAGCATGATCGCAGAAATCATGAGGCAATTCAAGATCGACATCATAATTAAATCCAGATCGCCCAAAGATGAGCGATGCGATGAAGCGACTAATAAGAACATCAAGAGGATAGTAGGAAGATGGTGAGACTTACAAAGATTGGTACGAAGTTACCATTTGCCCTTTTCGCCTATCGAACATCGGTTAGAACCTTCACCGGGGCAACTCATTTCTCATTGGTTTACGGAATAGAGGCGGTTTTACCCATCGAAGTTGAAATTCCATCCTTTCGAGTATTGTCTAAACTGAAATTGGATAAAGCAGAATGGATCCAAGTTCGATATGATCAGTTGAATCTGATCGAAGAAAAGAGACTGAAAGCTATCCTTCATGGTCAGATGTACCAAAAGCAAATGATGCGAGCATACAACAAAAAAGTGCGTCCAAGAGAATTCCACGAGGGAGACTTAGTTTTGAAAAAGATCCTCCCCATACAAAAGGATTTCAGAGGAAAATGGATGACAAATTGGGAAGGACCTTATGTGGTGAAAAAGGCTTTCTCTAGAGGGGCACTAATTTTGGCCGAGATGGATGGGAAAAATCTACCCACTCCCATAAATTCAGATTCAGTTAAGAAGTATTATGCTTGAATAAGGGAAAGGCTAAAGTGAAAACCCGTAAAGGGCACTTTAAGACCTAAAAAAAATATCGAGAGGTCAAGCAAAACCCGTAAAGGGCGCTTTGAGACCAAAAGGGGCTTTGAGTCGAAAACCCGATAAGGCGACTCAAATTCACACGAAAGAAGAGGTATGTGACAATTTTTGTTCCCCCAGAATTAGCAAAAGGAGGAATGTTACACCTCGAAACATCTACAAAGCACTGCAGATCTCCCAACGTCTATTCAGCTCAAAATGATCTTTGGAAGGATTCAGTGGTGAAGCTCAGGCTGCAATATCTGGGGCACCTACTTTTTCTTTTTACTCATTTTTTGTACTCCAATAATGTTTACTTTTGTTGATTTAATCCAATTCCATTCTTCATAAATTCCATTGTTATTTTAAATCTTTAAGTTGTTTGCAATTGAAATAACGACCCATGGACCCATAATGCCTCCATAAAAGGAGTCTCGCCTATTACTCTGGAAGCCTCTAAACAGCGCAGGAACATGAAATAGGACTGTTGTCTAGGAACCACCACACTTAGGGGTTGGAAACGCTCGAGGAAGATGAGTCTAAAATTATGACTATTTCTTCAAATTCACTGTCATAGATATCAGATGAGATGTTGCGTCTGTGCCGTGACCTTGACGAGCAATTACGGCCCTAAGCTTGTAAAAAGAGATCATTCTCATGACATCCCTCATTCATGCAAATGTCCTTCATAATATCATTTAGTTAGGAGCGTTCGATTTATTACGGTCATTACATCCTAATTATTATGAAAAATCATCATTCTCATGACATTCTGCATTCATGTAAGTGCCATCCATATCACACATAGTCAGAAACATTTGAGTCATTTCGACCATAGCATCCATATCATTTGGCATAAACACAAGCATATAAAATCAAGTCTACAGGATATGTTCCCAGAGGACGGTGTAGCAACACTGGTGAAGCCATCATCCTATCGCCATTGACCAGTGGTAGAATAGATTGAAGACCATCCTATTGCCACTGACCGGCAGTGGAATAGGTTGATTACCCTATTGCCACTGACCAGCAGTGGAATAGGTTGATTACCCTATTGCCACTGACCAGCAGTGGAATAGGTTGAAAGTTGTCTTATTGCCATCGACCAACGATGGAATAAGTTGAAGATTATCCTATTGCCATCGACCAGCGGTGGAATAGGTTGAAGGTTGTCCTATTGCCATTGACCAGCTATGGAATAGGTTGAAGATTGTCCTATTGCCATCGACCAGCGGTGGAATAGGTTGAAGATTATCCTATTGCCACTGACCAGCAGTGGAATAGGTTAAAGATTGTCCTATTGCCATCGACCAGCGGTGGAATAGGTTAAAGATTATCCTATTGCCACTGACCAGCAGTGAAATAGGTTAAAGATTGTCCTATTACCACTGACCAGTAGTGGAATGGGCCAAAAATTGTAGATCTTGTCGCCCTAACCAGTAGTGGGGCAAGATCGAAGGCAAATCTTGGCTCCCTAACCAGTAGGGAACATGATTTAGGCCACCGTCCTATGTCCTTGACCAGCAGTGGAATAGGTCAAAAATTGTAGATCTTGTCGCCCTAGCAAGTAGTGGGGCAAGATCGAAGGCAAATCTTGGCTCCCTAACCAGTAGGGAACATGATTTAGGCCACTATCCTATGTCCCTGACCAGCAGTGGAATAGGTCAAAAATTGTAGATCTTGTTGCCCTAGCCAGTAGTGGGGCAAGATCGAAGGCAAATCTTGGCTCCCTAACCAGTAGGGAACATGATTTAGGCCACCGCTTCAATGTCTCGACCAGCAGTGGAATAGGTCAAAAATTGTAGATCTTATCGCCCTAGCCAAGAGGGGGCAAGATCAAGGCAAATCTTGGCTCCAAAACAAGAGGGAACATGATTTAGGCCACGAACCTATGTCCCTGACCAGCAGTCGAATAGGTCAAAAATTGTAGATCTTGTCGCCCTAGCCAAGAGTGGGCAAGATCGAAGGCAAATCTTGGCTCCCTAACGGTGAGGGAACATGATTTAGGCCACTTGTCCTATGTCCCGACCAAAGAAGTGGAATAGGTCAAAATTGTAGATCTTGTCGCCCTAGCAAGTAGTGGGACAAGATCGAAGGCAAGTAGGGAACATGATTTAGGCCACCGTCCTATGTCCCTGACCAGCAGTGGAATAGGTCAAAAATTGTAGATCTTGTCGCCCTAGCCAGTAGTGGGGCAAGATCGAAGGCAAATCTTGGCTCCCTAACCAGTAGGGAACATGATTTAGGCCACCGTCCTATGTCCCTGACCAGCAGTGGAATAGGTCAAAAATTGTAGATCTTGTCGCCCTAGCCAGTAGTGGGGCAAGATCGAAGGCAAATCTTGGCTCCCTAACCAATAGGGAACATGATTTAGGCCACCGTCCTATGTCCCCACCAGCGATGGAATAGGTCAAAAATTGTAGATCTTATCGCCCTAGCCAGTAGTGGGGCAAGATCGAAGGCAAATCTTGGCTCCCTAACTAGTAGGGAACATGATTTAGGCCACCGCCCCATGTCCCGACAAGCAGTGGAATAGGTCAAAATTGTAAATCTTGTCACCCCAGCCGGTGAGGGCCAAGATCGAAGGCAAATCTTGGCTCCCTAACTAGTAGGGAACATGATTTAGGCCACCGTCCTATGTCCCTGACCAGCAGTGGAATAGGTCAAAAATTGTAGATCTTGTCGCCCTAGCCAAGAGTGGGGCAAGATCGAAGGCAAATCTTGGCTCCCAACCAAGAGGGAACATGATTTAGGCCACTGTCCTATTGCCACCGGCCGCCGGTGGAATAGGCCAAAATTGAAGATCTTATCACCCTAACCAAGAGTGGGGCAAGATCAAGGCAAATCTTGGCTCTCTAACCAAGAGGGAACATGATTTAGGCCACTGTTTTATTGCCACCGACCAGCAGTGGAATAGGTCAAAATTGTAGATCTTGTCACCCTAACCAAAGAGTGGGGCAAGATCAAGGCTAATCTTGGCTCCTTAACCAAACAGGGAACATGATTTAGGCCACCGTCTTATTGCCACTGACCAGCGGTGGAATAGGTCAAAAATTGTAGATCTCGTCGCCCTAACCAGTAGTGGGGCAAGATCGAAGGCAAATCTTGGCTCCCTAACCAGTAGGGAACATGATTTAGGCCACCGTCCTAGGTCCCTGACCAGCAGTGGAATAGGTCAAGATCGCCGATCCTGTTGCCCTAAACAGCAGTGGAACATAATCGTCCTGTCTTCTTGACTAGCAGTGGAACAAGCTGAAGATTCCAAACCTTATTTCCCGGAAGTTGCAATGGAGCTGGACTGAAGATACAAATCTATCTCCTTGAAATTACGGTGGAGCAAATCAAAATAAACAAGTCTCATCCCTTCGAAGTCGCAGCAGGAGCAAATTGAAGCCACAGATCCTATCTCATTGAAATAGCAGTGGAGTGGATCAAACCAACAAGGTATGGTAGACTAAAACAAGGCTACTTGAAGAAGAAGAGCACCAAAGAAGTCAAGACTTAGCGAGGCCGGGCAAAATTGGTCTTTCTTGAAAGTCTTTGCTCCATTCTCACATACGATTAATGAGCAAAGAGGGCAACCATCATACCCCAATTTTGCCCTACCCATTCTACAACAATCAAACCAAATACAAGACCCAATAAAACCTATCAGCATTAAACCCGAATGGCCCATTAAACAAACCAGAAAAGACAAAACTCTAGCCACTTACCTCTGCAACACTGCCACCGCCGCGCCACTTGCTTTGCCACCGTCCTTACCTGCTCTCTTGCAAATCAAGGCAGACACGCAACAGAATAAAAAAATAAACAACAGAAGATTGTAAGAATCGGCTATAAAAAGCCAATTTAAACCATTTGTAAAAAAAAAAGGAAAAAAACCAAAAAAAAAATCAAAAAAAAGGGATTCAAACCCATCAAAAAAAATCGAATGTACAGAGGGGAAATTCTGAATGACAAAAGAAAACAGATCTATTGAAGTCTAGAGAGGTTTTTTCATTCTTGTTCTCTGATTATTGCATTTCTATTTCAAATTTATCTTTATTTTCTTTTTATTCACGAATCACAAAAAAAATTAATAAGAAAAAGAAGAAGTATACCTCTCCTTCGTTGAACCCGCTTCTCCTGTCTTCAAATCAAAGCTAAAAGGGAAGAGGCACTTGTCGTTTTGCACTTGTGGAGGTTTGAGGACGGAACCTTTGGTCGTGCCTTGAAACGGGTCTAAGGGCACGCTTTGCACACCGTCGGCCACCGTATGCATGGTGGTACGATGGGCAACGAGCAAGCTCGACGGAGGTAGCCCGATCGTTGGGAAGATGAAAGGAAGAGAGGAAGAGTGGGTGGAAGATGAAAGATTTTAAAACTGTTTTAAAAGAAAAAGAAAAAAGGGTTGCAAAATAAGAAATAAAATGGTTTTAAAACATTGAATGAAAAAGCGGTTTGGTGGGGTGGGAATCACAGTATACCAACCTTAAAAGGAAAATTTACGCTTCTAGTCCTTACCTTTTGTTGTGTTATTTGATCAAACTTTATTTCTTTTTATTTTAATTTGGCCCAACAATTTGTTTGATTTCAATTGGGTACTCCGACGTTGTGCATTTTGAAGGAAGGGTTATTGACCATTTTAGTTCCCTCCTCCCACGCCAGCATTTCAAATAGGCCATTTTCCTTTTATTTTATTTTGAATTGACCCCAAACTTTCATTTTAAATGCAATTTGATCCTGTTTTAGTTATTTTGCAATCCTTTTAGTCCTTTTATTATTATATTATTATTGTTATTACCATTATTATATTTTTTATGTACATATTTTATTATTATTTTGTTTCACTAACTTTTTTATTATTATTATTATTATTATTATTATTATTATTTGTTATTTTGATTATATTTTTACTATTATTTATTTGCTATTACTATTATTTATTATTACGATTGTATGTGTTATTATTTTATTTTTCTACTATTATTATGACTAAGATTATTATTTTATTTATTATTATTATTATTTGTTGTTTTCATTATTATTATTATCTATTTTATCATTATTTTATCATTATTATTACTACTATTATATTATTTTTTATATGTATATATTTTATTTATTTATTTTATATATATTATTTCATTTATTAAATGCCATCATTATTTTTTACGTATTATCATTATTATTTTATTTTCATTTCAAGTATCATCATTATTATTTTGTCATTATTATTTCTTATTTTATTTTATTTTATTTTTACTTCTATTACTACATTTTATTATCATATTATTATTATTATTATTATTATTATTTTATATTTACTATATTTACATCTATATTTGTTTTCTTAGTTTTGTACTATTGTTAAACAAAGGGCAAATATCTCAAAAATACCAAAAAATTCAAAATTATCTAAAGGACGTGTTTGAAATATTGACCTGAAAGGGCAATTTCCCCAAAATCGCGTCCACGTCGGTAGCGTTTTTGGAAAAGCGACCTAAAGCGCGTCCTCGAGGGAGCTTTTGGCCACCTCAACAAAAACGCTCCCACGAGGCGCTTTTTTTTGAGGTAGTCAAAAGCTCCCCTGTGGACGCCGCTTTAGGCCATTTTCCCCAAAATCGCGCTTACGTGACGCTGCTTGGGATTCTTTCCCGCCCACTTGCAATGTGAAAATGAAATAAGTTTTTGGCGAGTCTCCGGCAAAATAATTTTGAGGAGACGTTTGAAATAAACCGTGGCCAAAATGCTTTCACGTGGGCGCGCTTTTGCTACAAAGGGTCTCGGGCACAATTATTTTGAGGAGACGTTGCGTAACAAACCGTGGTAAAAACGCTCCCATGTGGACTCTCTTTTGCTACAAATGGTCTCCAAGAAATTATTTTGAGGAGACGTTTCAACAAATAGTGGCCAAAAACACTTCTAAAGGTGCACTATTACGAGAGTATCGAAAAGCGCCCCACGTGGGCCGCTTTTTCCACAATATTATCCGAAAAATTAGGCTATAAATCGACCAAATTTCATTCTCGGTTAGCGAAAGCAAATTCAAGCAAAAGGAAAAAAATTGAAAATGAGTGAACGATTAATCTTTATTTACTACGATGGTGAAGTGCGTGACACGAAGATGGTGTTGTTTTCTTATCGGAGAACACAACGCGATTGAGTTTTAATCGAACGTCGATTTGGTAGAACTTCAAAAAGAATTAGGCGTAAAATATTTGGAACAACGCTAATGAAAGTTCAGCCTATTAAGTATAGATTTTGTGCTTGGTTGATCCGGTGAGATATGACTCATTCGACATCAAAGGTCCTCGAGCCTTGAGGCAATGGTGGAGACTCATCTTGCCGATGGTTCACCCTATATCGAGGTATATGTAGAATTTTCATCTCCAAGTGATCTGGCTGTGACCTCAACATCTAGTATCATTCGAGGGGAATACACGACCCCAAGTCGACACTCTGTAAGTGGGAGGCAAAACACAGAAGTGCCCGTGTGCGGTGGTAGTATGAAAACATAACCCCTGCACGACACTCGGTTGGTGGATGGGACATGCATATTCGTCATTCGACGTCGGATGACAGAAATACGTATTGGGGGACGTTATCAACTTCTAGTGGATGGCAATCCACATATGATTGGGATCTTTACGAAAGATGTTTAAGGAGGGATGATGTATTACCGACGACATCCACCAGCGAGGGGCCCTCGTTTGTTGCAGGTTATGGAGGATCGGACGATGAATCCGATATGGATCCACCTCGGGAGCCAGGGCCTGACGGTGTA
Organism: Gossypium rotundifolium; assembly: GCA_025506655.1. Classification (NCBI taxonomy): domain Eukaryota; kingdom Viridiplantae; phylum Streptophyta; class Magnoliopsida; order Malvales; family Malvaceae; genus Gossypium; species Gossypium rotundifolium. Next base: position 160,981,806 of record CP106731.1, on the reverse strand, counting down.
GAAGTTTGATTATTTTCTGAACCGGAGCCCGTTCCAATTGTACCTGAAGATGTTGAGGGTGGTTTAGACGAAGAAGAAGAAGATCCGCTATTCAGGGCATACTCACCTCCAGCGCACATGCATAATGTCGATCTATCTCAAGATGATACATTGGATTTTTCTGAACTACCACACCGGACGCGTGATCGCACAAATTCTTCGTTGGATTCGGACCAATTAGAAGTTGGTAACCGCTTTTCCAACAAGAATACTTTTCTTGGTGCATTGAAACAATACAAACATCGAACGGGTTAACTACATTATGGTTAAATCAAAGCTCGATAGGTACAAGGCGAAGTGTGCGAGGCAAGACGGCACATGTTCATGGAAAATCATGGCGTCGTTGAGGAAAAGGACGAGGATGTTGGAGGTGAAAAGTACAAAGGTCCGCATACATGTCTTACCAAGACAAAGACCACTATGTGTTCAATGATTTCAAATAACACTAATATTATGTAATGTTGCATTATTTAACGTGCTTCATTGGCGGGTGTAACACAAGATCATCCGAGGATGGATTCGACATGTTGGTGATTTAATAATCTCGACGGTGAAGGCCGATCCCAAAACTATAGTGCCGACCTTAATTGGCAATATTCGTAGCTAAATAGGGTACACGCCTCTTCGTAAAGGCTTGGATAGCCAGCGAAGCGTTGGAAAAGTTGCACGGTCGGTGGGGCCTTCATATAATAAAGTGTGGCAATGGTGTCGGTGTTGGAGACATATGTCCCAGCGGCTACAATGCACCTTGAAACGGAACCGGCGTACTACAACGATCGTCTGCTCTGTGGATGCACAGTGTTCAAGCGCCTGTTCTAGATATTTAAGCAATGCCGAGATGCTTTTACATACTGCAAGCCATTGGTACAAATTGACGGTGCCTTCATGTATGGTAGATATACGTATCGACTATTGCTAGTCGTGGCACAAGACTACCGTGGGAGAATCTTTTCGATTACGTTCGCAATAACACCGGGAGTCACCGATGATCGGACTTCTTCCTATCTAGGTTAAGGAGGCATGTCCGCCTCAACCCGACATATCGTTATATCGGATCGGGGCCTAGAATACTTGCGGCAATAGAACGACAGGGAAGCATGTGGCATCGCACACACCATCGATATTGTCACGAGGCATGTTTCATCCAACTACTATAGGCAACACCGATCTAAAAGACAGAACGACAAGTGACCGATATGGGTATGAAATATCTATTAATATAATTTCTTTAATATAATTTCTTTTGAAATTTTCAATTTATTCGCAATTGAATAGTGGTATGTAATATTCGCTATCAACGATATTGGCGTGGTACGAGATCAATAAAGACCGCTTTCACGAGATGTTGGCGCTTTGCGTGCAGATAATGCCAAGGCGCAGAGTACTTGTAATATTCCTTTTGAACAGTGGACACAAGCATATGATGGCGGCCTACGATATGGTCATATGACCACAAACCCGCCGAATGCATAAATTACGTGCTAAAAGAACCCGTCATCCGCCGATTACTGCAGATTTCACGGAGACATATTTTCATTTAGCGGCACTATTTTGAAGAGAGCAGCGAGTTATCGAGAGCAGATGCAAGGAGGCCATGTATGGAGCCCGAAGGTCTTGTAAGAAATTAACCTTGGGAAGGCACGGCGAACACCATGCACATAGTGTGTCACGACCGCGATAGCCTATGGTTTCGTGTCATGGAGTTTGATGATCGAACCAAGGTATTGTTGGTGGGCATTATCGTGTACACTTGACAAATAGGACATGCGATTGTGGGATATTTGATGCACTTCGTTACCCATGTGCTCATGTACTTGCGGCTTGTCATAATCTTCGTCTTGACCCCATGAGCTATGTCGATTTAAGTCTACAAATTAGAAAACATGTACAACATGTGGAGACACATATTCCCACCATCCCAGATGAACGTAAGTGGTCATCGGTATCGCTTGCACATTATAAGCTGTTGCCAATAGAGAATTGAGGCACAAACCAAAAGGTTGACCTTTCTCAACTAGAATACGCAACAATATGGATATCCGAGAACCGACCAACCAAAGTCGGCGATGGGTGGTGTAGGAACCCGGGCCATACATCTCGCTCGTGTCCAAATCGGACTAGTTGACCGTGTTCTTAGCTTGTTTGTCTCTTGCTAGCTATGTAATTTCTATTTTTTTGGAGGAAAACGGTGAACTTTTGTACAATAACTCAAATTTATTAAATATAAGATAATTAAATTGCAAAAAATAAAAATTAAACCATTTCTATTTTATCAAAGATATTAAAACTAAATTAAAAAAATTAAATTACAAAAGAAATAACATTAAACTCAATTTTATTAAATATAAAAAAAATTTATATTGCAAAAAACTAAATTATCAATGAAAACTTCTTATTTATTAAATATATTAAAACTAAATTACAATAAAATAAAAATAAAAAACAATTTCTTATTTTATTACATATATTAAAATTAAATTACAATAAAAAACTTAAACAATTTCTATTTTATTAAAGATATTAAAATTTAATTACAATAAAAAATTAAACAACTATTATTTTATTAAATATATTAAAACTAAATTAAAAATATAAAATAAAAATAAATTTTTATTTTATTAAAAATCAAATTAAATTACATACAAAAAAATACACAACTTCTATTTTAGTGAAGATATTAAAATTAAATTACAAACACAAATAAAAACAACTTTTTTATTCAAAAATAAAAAATTTATTACAATTTAAAAATAAAAAATTTCATCCTAATCAATGTTGATGCTGGGTGGGAACCAAAGTTACACAGGAGGCGGTTATGCGTTTCTGCTACCGGATTCCTCCTTCTTCTAGCTTCCGGGGTCGTGGAACCTCAAGGGGAATCGGGTTCTCCCGGCGGTGGGTCCAGTTTTGGTGTTGCGATGATGACCCACCTTGATAAAATAATGACCACAGGTGTTTGCATAAACCATGGCGGGTGATCGCATCCGTCTGATTTGAAGGAGCTCGGTAGAAAGAATCGCCCCGACGGCGCCTCCTCTAATCCCACACCCGATGTCGGCCTCACGATCGGTGGCTAACGGAGTTGTCGAAACGGACTCAAACCCGCCATGCATTCCAACCAGGGTGGGACTAGGAAAAGGAAACATATATAGGTTAGGAGGATACATATAAGGGTAGGTATGCACCGGCATAAATCGTGGACGCTGTGATGTCGGTGTTGTCACCGAACCGATGGGCCCGGTGATTGTGTAGGCACTATTGATGGGCCCGTGATCGTAGTAGGCGCCGTTCTTGGGCCCGCCTCATCACCCATTCTCCTTGAATGTAAAGGGCCCGACGCTCCTTCGCCGCAAATTTGCCGCCGCCTCTTCATCCGGACAATAGATATGGCTTTCCATGGATTCTAAACCATGGCATGTACTCAAGACGCACGCTAACTCGTAAACTATGATCGATTCCGGTTAGGTAAAAAGTCATCTGGATTCTCCCACGCCTCGATATGTTCGACCAAAATCTTGACCAATCCGTGTCTTTGTCAGAAGTCCACTTTGTGCTCATCATCGAGCACCTCAAGAGGCACGGAATCGGTTGTCGACATCCAAATTACCGCAGAACCCGATCCGACCGGTGCATCTCCACGGTCGCGTAGGTGATTAGCGGACCTTAACGTGCAACTGCTCGGATTTTGGAGGAACTCCTCCAAATTATCGCCTCATTTTGGGATCCTCGTGCGGTGTCCATTGAAACTATATTAACATTACCAAAATATTAGTTATATACATAAATACTAAATTATAATAACGAAATTGACACTTACTTATGATTAGACCGTTGTTCCAATAGGAGTAGATATCCTCAAGCGAGTTAGGTATTCCAACATAACTCGTCGGATGGTTCCACCTAATTAAATAAACTTTTAGCATGCAATTATACTATAAATCTATGACATAATTGTAAAATATAATATTATATTTACCTCGTTATCGCGGGAATGAATATGGTGGGTCGAGTCGAGGACGTAAAATGGAAATCGAAACCATGCCCATGACCGCAGAGTGATAGGCAACCTCGATTTTTGCTTTACTCGGCAGCGTCGCCCGACATCTCCCAAGACAACCTCGATAGCATGGCGGACCCCAACTCAATTCACCGCTACTCAAAATCAACAAGTTTCAGGAGCCATCTCGTGGACGAGGTTTCTAGAGAGGTCCCAGATCGATAGCCTCCAATTATCTCAAGCATGTATGCCCGCGCATACCGTATTCTTTCTTCTTCGGTCGAACCTTCATTCGGCTGCGGGAATGCATCTCGTAACCAAGCCATATCGATCCGAGCTCCTTGAATTCTATTTGGAATGGCACCCAGAAGATCGTAGCATACGGCCATCCAATCGAGAGATGTTACGGACCCGGTGACTACCGACCCGTCCACCGGTAATCCCAACTGTAACTACACATCTTCTAAGGTGATGGTACACTCTCCGCATGGCAGATGAAAAGTGTGCGTCTCGGGTCTCCACCTCTCTATCAACGCGCTGATCAAAGGCGGGTCCAACTTGAACCCCCGGCCTATCGTGGCCACGTGCCAAAAACCCGCTTCCCGTAAGTAATTCTCGATCAATGGCGATGGGGACCAAGCATGTTGCGAATATAACATTGCAACACCGATCTACGATCGCTTTAAAATTATAAAATTCAAAATTAATTAAAATTGCATAATTAAAAAATTTAATAATATTGAAAATTAACATTCAAACTTACCATTTTCATTTGCTCGACGGCAATGTGCTTGTTGTCTAGGCGACGTAATTCCCCGGCCATTGTACTCCGATAAAGAATTTTTAAATTTTCCAAAAAATAGATATATTAAAAAAATTATAAAGGGCTTTTTCGTAAATAGTAAAGGACTATTTTGAAATTTGAGCGTAAATTTCAAGGACTTTGAGAGAAACTTGAGAGAAATTTGAGAGCAAATTGAGAGAAAATTGAGAGAAAAATGAGAAAGGATTGAAGTGTGAAAAAATGAAGGGTTGGGGGTATTTATAGTTTTTTTCGACGTTTGGGGCCAATGGTCAAAAAAAAAGCGTTTGATTACTGACCTCAAAAGCGCGTCCTGAGAGTGCTTTTAGCTAAAGCGCCCTTAGGGCGCTTTAGGTCGCTTTCAAAAACGCTACCGACGTGGGCGCGATTTTTGGGGAAATTGCCCTTCCAGGTCAATCTTTTGAAACCCGTCCTTTCCGGTAATTTTTAATTTTTTTTGGTATTTTTGGGATATTTGCCCTTAAACAAAGTACATTTTGTAAAATCATCATATTTCATCTAAAGTTTTTAAAATAAAGGCAATGTTTTGTATTTAGAAATTCGGAGAATAGTGCCCTAACGTGCTGGGTTTCGATTTTTCGTTTGACTAAATAACCTAACATCCTTTTAACAAACTTCGTAAATCATGAGATGACTTTGATTACGAGAGATCAAAACATCGTGTCCTAACGTGCTGGGTGTGATGTTTATATCCTTCCGGAACAAAGAAATCTCAATTTTTAACTCAAATATTTATATTTATTTTCTTAAGTTTAACACTATTAAACAAAAATACATCTTGCAAAAGTATTATATTCCATTCAAAGATTTTTAAATAAGGCAGTGTTTTGCGTTTAGAAATTCGGGGAATAGTGCCCTAACATGATGGGTTGCGATTTTCTGTTTGACTAAATAACTAAATATCCTTTTAATAAATTTCGTAAGTCATGAGATAACTTTGATTACGAAGGTTTAAAATATCATGTCCTAACGTCTTTGGATGTGATGTTTGTATCTTCTCGAACAAAGAATTCTCAAATTCCATTAAATTATTCAAACATTTTTTAACGGGTCCGTATTTTAAAACCTTTTCAAATTTTCGACGTTAAGACATCGACTAATCAATTTGGTACCAATTTTGGGTGTGACGAGGGTGTTAACCCTTCCTCGCACGTAATCGACTCCCGAACCCGATTTTCGAAATTTCGCAGACCATCAACATTGTTTTAGTAAACCAAAACATTTTATTAAAACAAAGGTGATCCGATCACACCAAATAAAGATCGGTGGCGACTCTCTGTTTTTTTGTTTTAAAAAAACAAAGTCAAACCCTTTTTCGTTTTCCAAAAAGAATGGTTACGACAATTGTAATTTTTTTTACGCACCTAAGCAAAAGAAAATGAAAAGAAAACAGATTTATTGAAGGTGATTGTTTTATATCGATTATTTTCTTCTTCTTTTTTTCCTTTTTGATTCTTGATTATTTTTTTATTTTCTTTTATAAAACATAATAAATAATGGAAAAGGAGTCAAGAAACCTTACCTGAACCCCCATAGGTGCGGCGTCGGAAGGCTCCTTCCGTTGCTACCTTTGGTTTCGAGAGGGGATCAAGGTTTCCTCCTTCGTTTACGATGAGGCATTGAGGTCGGGGCTTCAAAGGGGGTCTCGAATGGGACTAAGGCCCACTTCGCGCACCGTCGGCCACCGTATGCGGTTGTGGTGCGACGGACGGCTGAAGGGAGTCCAATCGTTGGACAGAAATGGGGAGAGAGAGGTCTTTTTTTTTATTTTTGAGAGAAATGGGGGCCTTTGATTTTTTTGTTCTGAAACATTAAAGAATGAAATAAAAAAATTTTCTGGTTTAAATAATAAAAGAAAACGACGTTGTTTGGAGAAAGGAGGAACCCGTACGACCCGACCCGACCCATATAGCAGAGGATCCGCGAGTTTATGCCTAAAAGGGCAATTTGCACATATGGTCCCTCTGTCTTTGCTGTGCCATCCGATTTAATCCTGTTTCATTTTCTTTTAATTATAGTTTTTACTCGTAATTTACCCCTATTCTAATTTAATTCTATTAATTTGATATGTGTTTATCCATGTCAATATAGTATGTATTATTTCAATTTCATTTATTTTTAAATCGTTTGTGCATTATTTAATTAAAAAATCATCTTATAAATTATTTATTTTATATTGTTTTATCTTATTCATTTTAAACTCTCTTTATTATGAATTTTGGAATTATCTTATTATTATTAAATCTTTGTGTATATACTCATTTTAGTTTATTTATCTCCAAATCTTGCATATTGTGTTTATAAGATTTTACATATTATTGATTTTCCTATTTATTATTTATTTTAATTTTCTTTTTGTACATACTGTTTATTTTGAACTTATTATATATTATTTTAAGTTATTTTATATATCATATGTTTTAAACTTGTATACATCATTTGGTTCAAATTACGCTATTTATTATCTATTTTAACTTTTATTACTATTATTTGTTTTAAAATCATTTTATTATTACTTATTTTAATATTTTGTACATAGTTTGTATTAAACTGTTTCGTATTTTTATACATTGTTATTTTAAATTTCTTTTTCATATTATTTGCTTTAGACTATTTTATGTGTTATTTTAAATTTGTTACCTCTATTATTTATTGTAAGTTGCTTTATTCTATTTTAAATTGTTTTGTATATTAATCATTTTAGATTGTTTTATACTATTTACTTTAAGTTGCTTTTTATAGTATTTATTTTAAACTCATTTTTATGTTTTATTCATTTAAAATTATCTTATTATTTATTTTAAATTGTTTTATGTAATTTATTTCATTCCTTTAACTACTAATGCTAGTGCTTAAATGATATGTTGTGAGATTATTGCCATTGCATGTATCTTGATTCGTTTATTCCTTTTTTCATGTCATTGTCATTCATTTATAATGTTTTATTCATGAATTATTGTTCTATGCTCATTACCATATTGTCGCTTCATGTTATCGTATCGTGAATTTATCCCATGCATTTATCCAACTTAGATCGTCGTATTTTTAATCCTAAAAAAAATAATGCATGTTATTTAAATATTATACCCACTATCATTTTAAAAGAAAAATCTTCAAAAAAACAAAGGCAATATTTCGCGTTTCGGAAATTCGAGAAATCGTGTCCTAACTTACGGGGTTTCGGTTTTCTTGTTAAACCGAAATAGTTAAATATCCTTTAAAATTTCAAAAATAAATTTAAAGACGAACTTGTTCTCGAGGGTTTCAAAGGTCGATCCTAACTTACGGGACGCGGCATTTCGTTATCTCGAGACGAGTAAGCCTTTGAAGCTCGTTTTAATTCAAATCAATTTTTTTAAATGAACATTGATAAAAAGGGATCGTATTTTAAAATCATTTCGAATTTTTAATTTTCGACGCTTAGACACTAATTAATTAATTTGGTACCAATTTTGGGCGTGACGAGGGTGCTAATCCTTCCTCGCACTTAACCGACTCTGAACCCGTTTTCTTAAAATTTGTAGACCAAAAATGTTGTTTTATTAAATCAAAACGTTTTATTAAAACAAAGTTGATTCGATCACACCTAATAAAGATCGATGGCGACTCCATGTTTCATTTTAAAGTCGATCCCTGTTTTCCAAAACAAAAAAAATGGTTTCGACAGCTTGGCAACTCCGCTGGAGATGTTAATAAGAGAGTCAAGCCAAAAATGGATTAATTTTTGTCTTTTCGTCAAAGTTTGAAAATCTAATTTAAAATTACGATTATTTCATTGAATGTTATTATTTACTTTCATGGTTTTCTTTATAATATGCCGATTTTGTGGTTTAAATCTCTTGGTGTATCTTTGCATATCGCATCACATCGATTGGTAAATTTTACCTTTTTAAGTGGGAGTGAGAAACTATTCTTTCGTGAGGTCTTCACCTCCATATAGGATAATGGATTGCTTCCGGGATACATCCGTACCTACGTCTTCGTGAGATTTCATCTCCGTATAGTCGTAGGGAAATGTATTCCCCTAAACCGAACTCGGTCCACATGAGCCTATAATGGGTGAGGATCGAGGAATCTGTCGGTTTAGGTACCCTTACTTTTGAACCGAACCACATATAGTGAGCCCTAAGAGCCTACCCTAGGTAAAACCACGCCAAACCTTAGTGGTTACCCGAATAGGTGCTTGATTATCGCTTGTTTGTTTTGAGTTCTTTTTTGTACATAATACTGACTTGTTGTGTTTTGCTGTTATTGCATGGCATTTCATCATAAAAGGGTGTTGATTCACGTGCGGTTACTAGATAGAAAAGCTTAGCATGGAAAAGGGGTTTCTTGATAGAGTGGAGGATAGTGCTGTCGTCCGAATATGGTCCGAGAGTATACAGCGAGAGAAAGGAGATAGTCTGATCGGGGGCTATGAATCAGAGTTGTAGGACTTCACACGCGTCAGTGTGACTCAGAATAACCTACAAGAATTGAAGGAGATATGAGACTCATGGGGTGACGAGATCAAGCAATTGTTTTACTAAAACTACGGTGACCTACCTTATCTACTTGATATAAAGGTGGACAAACATTTATTCCGAGCCCTCGCTCAGTTTTGGAATCCTAGCTACACTTGCTTCACTTTTGGGAGAGTTGACTTGGTGCCTACCGTGGAGGAGTACACGGCCTTACTTCGTCGCCCAAGAATTGAAGCCGACAAAGCCTATTCTAAAGCTACTAACGTCCCGACCTTCATAAAGAAATTGATGAATATCACGGGGATGAGTGAGCAGTAGGTTGCAGCTCGGATTAAGCAAAATGAAGACAATAAGTGTATTCCTTGGAAGAAATTGAGAGATCTAATTCTAGCACATCCGGACATGAAGAAGAGGGTTGACATTTTCGCCTTAAGCATCTACGATTTAGTCATCTTTCCCAAGGCATTGGGACATGTAGAGGAAGCAGTCTCAGACTTGTTTGATAGACTTGATAAAGGAGTCACACCGTCCCCGCGATCTTAGCTGAAACTTTCAGATCATTGAATGCTTGCGGAGAGCGGCGAAGGGAGGTTCATAAGATGTGCGCAGCTTTTGCTATCATGGTTTCATAGCCACTTTTGAAAGGTAGAAAAAGTCTCATATCGAGTTTTCTCCGAGAACTACTCTCCGTTGAAGGAATTAGTGGCTACACCAAGACGGGACGACCTTTCTGAAGAGAAATAGATAGAGATTCTCCAGAATTTACAAGTTGAAAACTTCGAATAGAGAGCCCCATGGATGATCCCCGACGAGATCTTGTATCGATGTGGAGACTTTGATTGGGTCCCACTACTCGGAATATAGGGAGCCGTTGGATACGCTCCACTACTTGTGATGAGACAGTATCGCTCAAGGTAGTTCATACCTACGATGTATGTGTTAGCTCAGTGCGAGTTTTCATACAAAGGTGATAATTATAAGAAGAGAGTCCCTGAGATACCGAATCCATGGACCAAACCCATAGGATGAAGAGACTTGTCGCAGGACCGATGATGACCCCGAGTATGATTGGTGGTAGGGTAAAAGAATCAATGACAATATCCCAATGCCAAGTCAAAGAGACGCTCGTCCAATAGAAGAGTAGTTATAAGTAATCCCGTCTGAATTAGAAATCATCAAGCAAGACTTTGAGAAAAGGAGTAGGGAATTGAGAAACAAGATAGAGCAGTTAGAGGAAAAAAGATGCAGTTAGAGGAAGAAAAGATGTAGTTAGGATTAGACGTCGACGTCCACAAGCTCAAGGCCGAGAGATTGAGGAAAGGAAAAAATAAGGTCGAAGAGGATTTGGACAATTTAAAGACGGACTACAATAAGCTATGCATGTCAATCAGAACTGCTGGTTTGGGCAAGACATCAGAGCAATGGCGGTAGGAAATTAAGGAAGAAAAGACTAGAGCCGATCAATGAGAGAAGTTCCAAGATGCTCGAGTATAGGAGGACGCTTTGAAGAGGAGCTTGTTGGAGAGCCAAAATGAAAAAGAGAGGTTACGAGCCCGGGTAGTAGAATTGGAAAAGTCGCTACATCAGCATCGTAGCCGTAACTCTGTAATTGAATTGAAGGCCAGTCAAAGTAACATTGAGGAGCTGAAAGGAAGGATAAAAGAGCTCGAGACTACACTACGAGATAGTAAGATTCGAGTTGAACTTCTTGAAACTAACAATGAACATTAGAAAACACTTGCAAGATCAGATTAGAGATAGAGATTATATTATGGGCGAAGCTGTAGCTCAAGTTCGAGAAGTAGCCGATCATTTGCAAACTTTGGCAGTTCAGGCTGATATATTAAGTCTAAAATACGAGTCAGAATCAGATCGAGGCCGTAACTTAGCTTGGCTCCTTAAGAAAGTCAAGGCTTTGGGTATTAGGGCGAAGTCGTATATGTAATTATTCGCTCTATATAAAGAAATTTATTTTCTAGTGAAGTTGATCTAATAGAATTAAATCAAAATCAACGCCTTTTTTTGCATTCATCTCATTCATTTGCATTACATTAAATCATTTACATTAAATTACATAAAAAGACCCTAATTGATTAAAAATTATGATAGAAATCAATAAAAAGACCCTGGAAACCAACAAAAATCCACCAACTACATATTGCTACAATTCCCGCCGCAAAACGAAAGTAATGGATCAGAGACTAGAAAGATTAAAATAGATGCAAAGGGATATGCAAGATCAATTGCAAGCACAGATGCAAGAACAATTAGCAAAAATGCAAAAGGATATGAGGGATCAGATGCTCGAATCCCAAAGGAATATGATGAACCAACTGGCCCAGCTATTGGCCGGAGGACCCGACAAAGGAAAAAGCCTTGTGACCAATCTGGTGATGACAATGAAGAACCTCCCTATCCTTCGGGTTTTACCCCAATGCACACCCAAGCGCAACTAGATGCATACCCACAAAGGGTACCTGTCACCATCAGATCCCAGTACCAAGTCGGTGCATCGGCACCGATAAATTTTCCAACGGGCTCGGGCTCTAACTCGGGAGATCAACCAACTAATCCCGTCATTTTTTACCTTGATTATATAGCAGAAATAGAGAAGGCAAGAGTAGATATGTCTAAACAACTTGAGGACCGGTGTAGATGGATGAAAGAGAAGTTTAAGGCAATGGAGAATGCAGACTACCATGGCGGGGTTAATGCTAAGGACTTGAGCTTAGCCCCAGACCTAATACTCCCACCAAAATTTAAGACACCGGAGTTTGAGAAATATAATGGAACTAGCTACCCTGAAGCTCACATTACGATGTTCTATCGCAAGATGACAGGATACGTCAACAATGATCAACTGTTAATTCACTACTTTCAAGACAGCTTGATCGGATCTGCGGCCAAGTGGTACAACCAGCTAAGCTGTACTCAAATTAATTCATTAAAGGATTTGACACAGGCTTTTATGAAACAATATGGCTACGTGACGGATATAGCACCAGATAGAATTACATTGCAAAATATGGAGAAGAAGCCGAGTGAGCTTCAGACAATATGCCCAAAGGTGGAGAGAGGTAGCTACACAAGTCCAACCCCCCTTCTAGAAAAGGAAACGACTATACTTTTTATCAACACACTAAAGACTCCATTCATCAACCACATGTTTGGGAGTGCTACTAAGAACTTCTTAGACATAATGATGTCGGAGAAATGATAGAAAACGCGATGAGGAGCGGGAAGATAGACGCGGGGGAAAGCGCTAAGAGACCGGCCACAAGAAAGAAGGACAACAAAGTGAACAATGTGAGCACGTATAACAAGGGCTATTCAAAACCCATCACTATAAGCTAGCCAAGGGCGTTAACTACTAGCCATCAGGCCCCCCGAGGTAGGAATCCAACCCAAGGCCTAACATGGAAAGAATCCAATTCACGCCGATTCCTATGACATATAGGGAACTATACCAAAATTTGTTCGATGCACACGTGGTATCCCCTTTCTATCTGAAACCTCTGCAACCTCCATTCTCTAAGTGGTATGACGCAAACGCTCAATGTGAATACCATTCAAAATCAGGACATTCGATTGAGAACTGCACCGCCTTCAAAAAGATAGTTGAAAGGTTTATAAAGATGGGTATAGTAAAATTTGATGACCCCACAGACCTAATGTGGTAGGAAATTCATTACCCAGTCATTCAGATAAAGGGGTAAACGCGATAATAGAGGGTGGAGGCAAAAGAATCAAGGATGATCTAGCTGAAGTAAAAACCCCACTGAGATGGGTTTGGAAATAAATAGTAAATGGAGGTTTAATCACGCAAGAATCGGGAAAAGCCCAAAAGAGCGGGAAAATACTATGAGTTCCATATTGAGGTGGGTCATGACATCCAAGAATGCATCGATTTCAGGGCCATAGTGTAAAATCTCATTGATAATAGAGAGATAGAATTTTTTAAAGAGATTGAAAGATCAGAAGAAGGAAAGGTCTACGCGTTAGAAGAAAGATCAACCAAAAAAGTCTATGGGATCAATCACCCTATGGCAATTATCTCACGACACCAAAAGTTAGTGAAGCTGGAGTACCAATCGCGCCAAAGGTCATAATTCAGAAGCCTGTAGCTTTCCCCTATAAGGACAGTAAAAGGGTTCCGTGGAATTATGACAGTAATATGATGATCCTAGGAGAGGAGAACCCGACTAACACTTTGAAAGAAGGTCAAGACGTAGGTTTTTTTACACGCGGTGGAAGGCGTTATACCTCGAACACAAAGGCAGAATCGGTTAAAGGAAAATTCATGATAGTTGAGCAAAAGAAAGAAAAGACGATTGGACCTGAATCACCTGTCAATGAGCCGGTGATAGAAAAAGAGGCTAAAGAGTTCTTAAAATTCCTCAAGTACAGCGAGTATAGTATCGTGGAGCAATTACACAAACAACAAGCTCTCATATCGGTACTGGCCTTGCTCATGAGCTCAGAAGCTCACCGTAGTGCATTAATGAAAGTGTTGAATGAAACATACATCACGGATGATATCTCTGTCAGCAAGCTGGATCGTCTAGTCAACAACATAAGTGCCGAAAATTTCATCTTCTTCAATGATGATGAGATACCTTCGGAGGTATGGGATCAACAAAAGCTCTACACATAACTACACACTGTAATGGATATACGTTGTCAGGGGTTTTAATTAATAACGAATCATCCCTAAATGTCTTACCCTTATCTATGCTAAATAGGTTGCCCGTGGATAGTTCTCATATGAAAACCTGCCAAAATATTGTGAGAGCTTTCGATGGTACTGAAAGAAAGGTCATGGGAAGGATCGAGATACCTCTTTAAATTGGTCCAAATACATATGAGGTGGACTTTTTGGTGATGGACATCAAACCTTCTTACAACTACTTATTGGGGAGACCTTGGATCCACTAGGCAGGAGCATGCCCTCATCACTACACCAAAAGTTAAAATTGGTAATTGAAGGTAGATTGATCACAATAAACACGGAGGAGGACATCATAGCATCTGTTACTAGTGATGCTCCGTACATAGGGGCAGACGACGAAGTGATAGAATGTTCTTTTCGATCGATTGAATTTGTCAACGCAACCTTCGTCGTCGAAGGTAACAAGATCCCTATGCCCAAAATATCCAAATCCACGAGGATGGGCCTGCAAATGATAGTTAGGAAGGGAGCTTTATCGAAAAAAGGACTCGGGAAATACCTTCAAAGAAAGACTGAGGTACCAATGCTGAAAGAAAAATAAGATCTCTTCGGCTTGGGATTCAACCCAGATGTGAAGCAAAAGAGGAAAGAGATAGAGAAAAAGCGAGAGAGAAGAAGAGCACGTTTAAGAAGTGAAGAGACCAACTGGGAGCCAATGACCTTTCCTCATTTTTCCAAAATATTTGTCTCAGGAGGAACCATATACCCTGAATAAATGATGGTAGGAAGAGAAGTAGCGGAGGAAATATTGGGAAGTTTGAACATTAACGCCGTATCCGAGAAAGGAACTAAAGAAAGAAATTTATCTGGAATCTACCCTTATACTCTTGGAAGTGTTCTAAATGATTGGACCATTGAAGAGATTCCTGTAACCTTTAGAATTAATTCAGAGTAATATTCAAAACACATTTGTTGCTCTGAGCCTAGGAGCAATAAGAATCCTTTTGTTAAATAGGCATATGTCCAAATATCTTTATTTCAATAAAATGCACCTTTTGTATCATTCCGAGCAAATGTTCTTTTATTTTTTTCATAACCAAAATATTCTTTACATTTCATTCATAACCAATCATACAAATAATCATTCTTAGATTCTTCTATTTTTGCACCTCTCTTCGCCCTTCTAACAGGTCCCCGATATCAATGATATGAGCGACGCTGTTATTAACTCAAAATCTCCTTTTGAACAAGATGCAAGTGTGAAGGATTCTCAGTATTTTGAAGATGACCAGAACCGTAACATATCTCTTAATTTGTTAAGGATGGTAGAGTAAGATAGGAAACAAATCTTACCTCACAAAGAGTCAGTGGAAATTGTGAGCTTAGGAGAAGAAAAGAGTTGAAGATTGGAGCTAGCATTGTCGCAGAAATGAAGCGAGACCTCATTGAGCTACTCCAAGAGTTCAAGAACGTCTTCGCATGGTCATACCAAGACATGCCCAGGTTAAATACGGATATCGTGGTACACTAACTTCTCATAAAGGAAGAGTGCGGCCAGTTCAACAGAAGCTCCGAAGGATGAGACCTGATGTTTTGTTGAAGATAAAAGAAGACGTCATGAAACAGTTTGATGTCGGTTTCTTACAAGTGGTCAAATACTCAGAGTGGGTAGCCAATATAGTACTCGTTCCTAATAAGGATGGGAAGGTGCAAATGGGTGTTGACTATAGGGATTTGAAAAGGCCAGCCCAAAAGACAACTTCCCGTTGCCTCATATTGATACCTTAGTGGATAACACGACTGGTTATTGACTTTTCTCTTTCATGGATGGCTTCACCGGGTACAACCAGATTAAAATGCACCTTGAAGATATGGAGAAAACCACATTCGTAACCATGTGGGGAACGTTTTGTTATAAGGTAATGTCATTTAGGCTAAAAAATGCGGAGCAACGTATCAAAGAGCCATAGTAACCCTTTTCCATGATATGACGCACAAGGAGATCGAAGTTTATGTGGATGATATGATTGCAAAATCCAGGACTGAGAAGGAGCATGTGCAGGTCTTAAGGAAATTGTTCTTAAGATTGAAAAAATTCTAACTAAAGCTCAATCCAGCAAAATGTTCCTTCGGGGCTAAGTCTAGAAAATTGCTAGGATCTGTAGTCAGTGAAAAATAAATTGAGATTGACCCAGATAAAGTAAAGGCCATACAGGAGCTGTCTCCATCGTGCACTCAAAAAGAAGTTCGAGGTTTCCTAAGAAGATTAAATTACATCACCCGATTCATTACATAACTAACGAGAAATACGACCTCATATTCCGTCTCCTTAGGAAACACAACCCAGGTGTATGAGATGAGGAGTGCCAGAAAGCTTTTGATAAGGTCAAGCACTACTTTTCCAAAGCCCCAGTACTGATGCCACCTTGCCCAAATAGACCATTGATATTGTATTTGACAGTATTTAAAAATTTCATGGGATGCGTGCTAGGCTAACATGATAAGTCAGGAAGAAAAGAAATAGCGATATACTATCTCAACAAGAAGTTCACTAAATGTGAGACAAGATACTTGCCAATTGAGAAGTTGTGTTGCGCTTTGATTTGGATAACTCGGAGATTGAGACAGTACATGTTGTACCATACAACTTGGCTTATCTTGAAGCTAGACCCTCTCAAGTACATGATGGAGTCAACCGCTCGGAATGGAAGAATGGCCCAATGGCAGATTCTACTTTCTGAGTTTGATATAGTCTATGTAAACCAGAAGGCTGTAAAAGGGAGTGCAATAGTAGAATTTTTGGCAAGTAGAGCTTTAAAAGATTACGAGCCACTGAACTTTTATTTTCCGAATGAAGACCTAATGTACGTTGCACTAAAAATATGTTCAAAAGGAGGGTCATCTGTGGAAACTAAACTTTGATGGACCTTCAAATGCAGTAAGTAATGGAATCGGGGCAGTCCTAGTGTCCCTAAGCGGAGATCATTATCCTTTTACTAGTAAATTGGATTTTAATTGTACAAATAACATGGTCGAATGTGAAGCATGCATCATGGGTATCCGTGTAGCCATTGAATGCAAAATCAAAGTGTTAGAGGTATATGGTGATTCTACGCTAGTGATCTATCAGCTCAAAGGCGAATGGGAAACAAGAGATCCCAAATTGATCAATTATCAAAAGCTAGTTTTGGAAGGAGTTTGACGACATCACCTTCTACTACCTCCCGCAGGATGAAAATCAAATAGCCGACGCCTTGCTATTCTAGCTTCCATGATCAGAGTAAATAGACAAGAAGATGTGAAACCTATCCAAATGAGTATTTATGAGGCTCAGGCTCATTGCTACAACATCGACGATGAAGAAGAAAAAGATGATCACCCCTGGTATCACAATATATTGCAATATGTGAAGAATCGTGAATACCCTGACCAAGCAACTGAGAACGATAAGAGGACATTGAGGAGACTGGCCAGTGATTATGTCTTAGATGGTGAGATCCTATATAAAAAAGGAAAGATCAGGTGCTTTTAAGATGCGTGGATGCTGTTGAAGCTGAGAAAATCTTAGAAGAAGTCCATGAGGTGTCTGTGGAATGCATCCTAATGGTTTTACAATGGCCAGACAAATCATGAGATTTGGGTATTATTGGTCTACTATGGAAGGAGACTGCATCAGCTATGCCAAGAAGTGCCATAAATGCCAAATGTACGGAGATAAGATTCACGTGCCTCCTTCACCTCTTCACATCATGACTTCTCAATGGCCTATCTCTATGTGGGGCATGGACGTCATTGGGCCAATCTCACTAAAAGCTTCAAATGGGCATCGATTTATCTTTTTGGTCATCGACTATTTCATCAAGTGGGTAGAAGACACTTCATATGCAAATGTCACAAAGTCGAAAGTCAGCAAGTTCATAAATAAGGAGATCATATGCCGATATGGAATGCCTGAAAGGATCATATCTGACAATGCACTGAACTTAAACAATAGTACGATGGCGGAGGTCTGCAATCAATTCAAAAACAAACACCAAAATTCATCGTCGTACCATCCAAAAATGAATGGCTCAGTGGAAGCGGCCAATAAGAATATCAAGAAAATCATGGGAAAGATGAATGAGACTTATAGAGATTGGCACGAGAATTTACCATTTGCTCTTTATGCTTATCGAACATCAGTTAAAACCTCTACCAGGGCAACTCCTTTCTCCTTGGTTTATGGAATAGAGGCGGTACTTCCTATCGAAGTTGAGATCCCTTTCCTTCGAGTCTTGTCTGAACTAAAGTTGGATGAAGTAGAATGGATTCAATCCCGGTATGATCAGCTGAACCTAATTGAAGAGAAAAGGCTGAAGGCTATCCGTCATGGCCAAATGTACCAAAAGTGAATGATGCGAGATTATAATAAGAAGGTTTTCCCTAGAGAATTCCATGAAGAAGATCTTGTTTTAAAAAATATCATTCCCATACAAAAAGACTTTAGAGGAAAATGGATGTCGAATTAGGAAAGACCTTATGTAGTAAAGAAGGTATTCTCTAGAGGAGCTCTGATTTTGACCGAGATGGATGGAAAAAGCTTGCCTAATCCTGTGAACTCAGATTCAGTCAAGAGATACTTCACCTAAAAAAAAAAGAGGCCAAGGCGAAAACCCGCAAAGGGCGCCTTGAGACCAAAGGGGTTTTGAATTAAAAACCCAAGAATGGGCAATTCAAATTTTTGATTAAAGGGGAGGCATGCGGTTGTCTTGCTATGCCCGAACTAACAAGAAGGAGGAATGCTACGTTTTGGGCATCAACGAAGTCTTCTAAGTCTGCCAAACACCAATCAAGTTTGAAAGGGGTCCTCGAGAAGTTTCGTGTAGAAAAGCTCATACTGCGATATCTGGGGCACCTATTTTCATCATATTCATTTTATATTTTGGCAATATTTGCTATTCTTGATTAATTTATTCATTTTTGTATTTTATCAAATTTTCTATCTTAACTTATTCTCATTTTGTACTTTAACAAAATTTGATCTCTTGATCAATCTATGCATTTCGAGCTCTGCTTTCAAAAAAATTCCATCTTGTCCATTTTGATAATCTTTTCAAGCATTTTTCATGGAAATAATGATTAATGGACTATTAATGTTCAAGTAAAATGAGTTTTGCATATTACTCTTAAAACTTCTAAATATTATAAGAACCTAAAGCGGGACCACTATTCAGAACTGACCAAGTTCAGGGGTTGGGAACATTTGAGGAAGAATGATCTAAATTGTGACCATTTCTTCATATCTTCTTTAAAGATACCAACTGAACAAGAAGACAGGGTAATATGTTAGTATTAAGACCTCAACAAAAGATGAGTAATATCAAATTAAGTATTAAAAAATGACATTTTGCAAACATCATTCATACACATCTAGTTCGAGCATTTGACTCATTCTGATCATGACATCCTAATCATTTGGCATAAATAGGCCCATGAAATACATTCTATAGGTCATGTTTCCCAAAGAATGGCGTAACAGACTAGAGATAGCAAGTTCTATACCTCTGAAGTTACAGTGGGTCGAATCAAATCTATCGTGGCGAATCTTATCTCCCTGAAGTTGCAGTGGAGCAGATGGAAGCCATTAACCTTATCTCCCTGAAGTTGTAGTGGAACAGACTAAATATAGTGAATCTTATTTCCCTGAAGTTGTAGTAGAGCAGATCGCATCAAGTCTCATCTCCCTAAAGTTGTAGTGGAATAGACTAAAGATAGCGAATCTTATTTCCCTAAAGTTGCAGTGGAACAGATTGAAACTATAAATTAGATCTTATCTTTCTGAAGTTGCAGTAGAGTAGATCACATCAAACCTTATCTCTCTAAAGTTTCAACACAGCAGGTTGAAGTTGCAAGTCTCATCTCCCTGAAGTTGCAGTGGAACAAACTGAAGATAGCGAATCTTATTTCCCTGAAGTTGCAATGGAACAGATTGAAGCTATAAATCATAGATCTTATCTCTCTGAAGTTACAGTGGAACAGATGGAAGCCATCAAACCTTATCTCTCTGAAATTGCAGTAGAGCAGGTTGAAGTTACAAGTCTCATCTCCCTAAAGTTGCAGTAGAACAGACTGAAGATAGCAAATCTTATCTCTCTGAAGTTACAGTAGATCAGATTGAAGCCACAAACCTTATCCCCTTTGAAGTTACAGAGAAGCAGTGGGTCAAAGTGAGGCCACTCGAAGAACAGAAGCACTAAAGAAGTCAAGATTCAGCAAGACTAGGCAAAATTGGCTCTTTTGAAGTCTTTGCTCAATTCTCGTTACACGACAATGATTAAAGAGGGGCAGCTGTAATAGTCAATTTTGGCCCAGATTAAAACCCAAACCAAAATAATTCAACACTCCAAAATAAAAAAAAACAACAGCAATGTCCATTTATAAGATTAAACCAACCATTTTGACCAAAATTAATTACATCCCACTAAGCCCAAAATTTATAAACCCTAGCCCATTACAAAGAAAAGAAAACAGCAGCAGCCTCAAAGTTAGCCATCGACCCTTCATCTCCTTCCACCAACAGCCACCACGGACACCAACCAGCAACCACCCATGCTCCTGTCACCTGCAACGCAATAAATACAAGAGCACAAAACAACACCAGTAGTAAAAGCAAACAAACAGATACGACAAAAAAGGGAGAAGTAGAAAGTCGTTCAATTGGCTATAAAAGCCTAAACTCATCGTTGTAATTTTTTTTACGCACCTAAGCAAAAGAAAACAAATTTATTGAAGGTGATTGTTTTATATCGATTATTTTCTTCTTCTTTTTTTCCTTTTTGATTCTTGATTATTTTTTTATTTTCTTTGATAAAGCATAATAAATAATGGAAAAGGAGTCAAGAAACCTTACCTGAACCCCCATAGGTGCGGCATCGAAAGGTTCCTTCCATTGCTGCCTTTGGTTTCGAGAGGGGGACCGAAGGTTTCCTCATTCGTTTACGATGAGGCGTTGAGGTCGGGGCTTCAAAGGGGGTTTTGAACGAGACTAAGGCCCACTTCACGCACCGTCGGCCACCGTATGCGGTGGTGGTAAGACGGGAGGCTGAAGGGAGTCCAATCGTCCAGACGTAAATGGGGAGAGAGAGTCTTTTTTTTTTGAGAGAAATGGGGTTTGATTTTTTGTTCGAACATTATAGAATGAAATAAAAAAAAATTTCTGGTTTAAATAATAAAAGAAAACGACGTTGTTTGGAGAAAGGAAGGACCCGTATGACCCGACCCGTATAGCAGAAGATCCGCGCGTTTATGCCTAAAAGGGAAATTTGTGCATATGGTCCCTCTGTCTTTGTTGTGCCATCCGATTTAATCCTGTTTCATTTTCTTTTAATTATGGTTTTTACTCGTAATTTACCCCTAGTCTGATTTAATCCTATTAATTTGATATGTGTTTATCCATGTCAATATTGTATGTATTATTTCAATTTCATTTATTTTTTAAATCGTTTCAGGTATTATTTAATTAAAAATCATCTTATAAATTATTTGTTTTATATTGTTTTATCTTATTCATTTTAAACTCTCTTGTATTATGAATTTTTGGAATTATCTTATTATTATTAAATCTTTGTGTATATACTCATTTTAGTTTATTTATCTTCAAATCTTACATATTGTGTTTATAAGATTTTACATATTATTCATTTTCCTATATATTATTTATGTTTAATTTGAACTTATTATATATTATTTTAAGTTATTTTATATATCATATGTTTTAAACTTGTATATATCATTTGGTTCAAATTACGCTATTTATTATCTATTTTAATTTTTATTACTATTATTTGTTTTAAAATTGTTTTATTATTACTTATTTTAATATTTTGTACATCGTTTGTATTAAACTGCTTTTTGTATTTTTATACATTATTATTTTAAATTTTTTTCATATTATTTGCTTTAGACTATTTTATGTGTTATTTTAAATTTGTTACCCACATATTATTTATTGTAAGTTGCTTTAGTCTATTTTAAATTGTTTTGTATATTAATCATTTTAGATTGTTTTATACTATTTACTTTAAGTTGCTTTTTATAGTATTTATTTTAAACTCGTTTTTTATGTTTTATTCATTTAAAATTATCTTATTATTTATTTTAAATTGTTTTATGTTATTTATTTCATTCCTTTAACTACTAATGCTAGTGCTTAAATGGTATGTTGTGAGATTATTGCCATTGCATGTATCTTGATTCGTTTATTCGTATTTTCATGTCATTGTCATTCATTTATAATGTTTTATTCATGAATTATTGTTCTATGCTCATTACCATATTGTCGCTTCGTGTTACCGTATCGTGAATTTATCCCATGCATTTATCCAACTTAGATTGTCATATTTTTAATCCAAAAAAATAATGCATGTTATTTAAATATTATACCCACTATCAAATTAAAAGAAAAATCTTTACAAAACAAAGGCGATATTTTGCGTTTCGGGAATTCGAGAAATCATGCCCTAATTTACGGAGTTTCGATTTTCTTGTTAAATCGAAATAGTTAAATATCCTTTAAAATTTTAAAAAATTAAATTTCAAAAATTTAAAGACAAACTTGTTCTCGAGGGTTTCAAAGGTCGTATCCTAACTTATAGGATGCGGCATTTCGTTATCTCGAGACGAGTAAGCCTTTGAAGCTCGTTTTAATTCAAATCAAGTTTTTTTTAAATGAACATTGATAAAAAGGATCGTATTTTAAAAATCATTTCGAATTTTCAATTTCCGACGCTTAGACACTAATTAATCAATTTGGTACCAATTTTAGGCGTGACGAGGGTGCTAATCCTTCCTCGCACGTAACCGACTCCCGAACCCGTTTTCTCAAAATTCGTAGACCAAAAATGTCGTTTTAGTAAATCAAAACGTTTTATTAAAACAAAGGTGATTTGATCACACCTAATAAAGATCGACGGCGACTCCATGTTTCATTTTAAAGTCGATCCCTATTTTTCAAAATAAAAAAAAAATAGTTTCGACAATAACTAATTAAGAGCTTGAAATTTGCAATGGTAATTTTAACAAAAACATCAAATAATATATATGAGTAGAATTAAACTGTAAAGCTCAACTCAAATTATTAACAAATGTTGGGTATAATAATAAAAATATTATACCCTTAAAACGAAAATTCATATTAAAATTTTGAAAAGGATAATATTAATGAAATAATCACAAACCCTAAAAAATTAATTTTCATAAACCATAAAATAAATATATGTCTAACACAAATTAAATATATTTATCAAGTTGATGGATTGAAACATATAAAAAAATGCAATTTACTACAATATATGATTATGGTCCTAACAACCAATGTGGAGGGACATAAATGATGGGAAAGTAGGTAGATTATTAATACAGGATAATGTAAAGTTTTATCTCAGCTTACTCTTCCATATTTTATTTTTTGGTAATAAAAGACAAATCATGGTGTAATGAACAGTACTTTGATTAATCAATCAATAGTTGCTTGCTTGTCGAGTAATGTTCATAATAAAATAAACCATATTTTTAAAATTATTTAACGCTTTTCTTTTTGGTTATTTGATTTTCACTTACCAAATATAATTAATACTTAGTGGTTTAAAAATACAATTTTTATTATATTAATAGTCACTAAATTATTAAAAGTTATAAAATCATCATTCAATTATTTAATTTTATTTTTTATCACTTTCGATTATTCGAGATTTTTGAGTGTTTGTATTTTTATGTTAATTGACAAGTGGTAAAACTATATATACAATTTCTCACCAAAATATATATAATTGAATCACCATTTTATAATTTTCATAATTATAATTAAGTGGTTATAATTAAATAACTATTAATGTTGTTTAGCTGATAATAGTAGATATAAAGGGAAAACATTAGAGTTATGAGAGCCAATACGTTTAAGACTCCCTGAAACAGTGAACCCAATCCTGAAACAAAGTCCAATCCACTTTTCCAACTACAGTTTGACTCAAAAGAAACTTGTACTCTTATCTTCTAATATAAATACAATATGAATGGGACAAAGGGCTAAAAGGATTCAGAAAAGTTAGCCCACATTGACACCATGCTTTTTGAGAACACATGAAAATAGAAAACAAGTAATAATATATGAAAAATATTAATTACTAAATTTAAAATATAATAGCTCCTATTAGCATGATATTTGTACAACTTATGTTATTTTGGTTGAGGATAAGAGTTTGCATGTCTATTTTGAATCTAAGTTGAAGTTTATCTGGATTATTAATCGAGATTTTTTGGTCCATTTTAATCCTTAAATTTGACAATTAGATTCATTTTAATCTTTAAATTTGAATTTTATCAAGATTTAATGATGTGACTAGTGTTACCGAAATAGGACCCGATCCGACGAATCGAGAACTAATTGATATAACCCTCCAAACAAAGAGGTTGAATCGATTGATTCAGAAATTGTTTGAAATTGGTAAAAATTCAAATATATGGACAAAAATCAAAAGTTGAACTAGTTTAATTGGGTTAATAAATTTTTTATTCTTAATTATTGTTAGTTTGATGGTTAAACTTATCGAATTGGTTGAATTGATAACCTATGACCTGATTTGTTCAACCACTGGTTCAATTATTAAAACAATGAATGTGGCATTTTGAGATTGTAAGCTTTTATATTTTTTAAGTTCAAAGATGAAAATGGACCTAATTGTCAAGTTTAAGTACCAAAGTAGACAAAAAAAAGTATTAAGTACCAAAGTGAATCTAATTATTAAGTTGAGTCAAAATTGTATTATTTCTTTTTTATTTTAATTTGTTTTAACTCATGTGGTTGCGGTGTGATACCATAATATATGTTTTAAATAATTAATATAATAAATATTTAAAAGATAATTTTGGTCCAAATATGATATTTGTATTTGGTAGAAGTTATATATTTTAGCACCTAAATGTAACATTGTGAAGTTTTTAGTGTTTATTCGAGTTTTAAGGTGATTTGATGAATGTTAATTACTAATATTATTAGGTTTGAAATTTTCATGATATTGTTAATAGAATAAATTTAGTGTTAATTGTGAATTTGTTTAATTTTGTATTTAATATATGTGATTTAATTTTAATTCGAGTATTGGGTTGATTTGATGTAATTTAATTGCTAGTATTAGCTAATTGTGAATTTTGATCAAGTCATTATTATAACTTGAATTAAACACAAAAAGTTAACATTGTTACATTCATATATCAAAATATAACTTTTGTCAAATACAAGTACCATATTGAACAAAAGAAACCCACAAGTACCACATTATAAAAAGTAACAAACTCAGGTACCAAACTATGTATTAAGCCTAAAATAATCTATATAATTTGTAAAATTTTAAGCCCCTCCATATTAAAATATTTTTATATTTATGTTTAAAATTAAAACTGCTATCATTTTAGCCGATTGAGTATTAATTTGATTGACATGGATATTATTGTCAATGTAGGAGGACGTGGATTCAAGTGCGTCGAAGCGCATAATCTTTCTATTTATGAGTTATGAGTAGTTCTTATAAACTACTGTGATTTCAAGGATTAATTAATATCATAAAGTTTCATGCAAATATAATAATTTAATTGATATTTAGATATATAAGATACAATCATATTTATCATATTGTATATATATATTTAAAGTATTCACTTATTTTTATTTATGAACTCTTAACCTTTTCAATTCTTCTTTGGAACAACCTTCCATTGTCTACTCCTAAAGTTTATATATTTACTTTCATTCTCCAAAGTTTGATAATGACCTCACTAATTGAGTTGACTCTCAAAAAATTTGGAAGCACATTAATTAAAGAAGCCCATGAATTATCGAAACCAAATATTGGTATTTAAGCTCCACTTCTTCGTTGATTGTTTTATTTACCATTATTTCATAACAGTTGCCTCCATATAGATCCTCAATGTCTATTCTTTTATTGATGCATATATGATCGCACTCGATAATATGCTCCATTTTCTCCGCTGTTATGTTAGGCATTTAAAATCCCCAAAAATCATTTCATTAAATACACCCCATCTTCTCTTTTATTCTATTCATCTCTAACATTGACTTGTTCAATTGTTCCCCTGCCTTTTTTCTAGCTTCTTTCTTTGATTGTTAGATCCATTCAACATCCAACAACATTGGAGATAACTAAAATCATTTTATAGAAAAAAAAAAAAAAAAAAAGCCAATGAACAAATGCTAACACATTTTTGATTTTAAAACTCTAATCAAGAACTAATCACCTCAGCGATAAAATATAAAAACTTCCTCAATATGGCTTAATTAATTAGTTAAAATCCTGATAGTCATTTTACTGTAACCCTAATTTTCTATGAGTGATTCTTTCACAAATACTACCTTTCCCTATAGATCCACAATGTTTTGAAATGTTATCATATTTTGGGTGTAAAAAGGGACTCTAAATATTGTTACTTCAATAAATATGAATTTCATATAATCCACATGCGACTATGGTTCCATCTTTCTTAACCAACTCGATATCTAATCTCATTCTCACTTAACAAACATTTTTTCATCTCATCCACTTTAAATTCAAGAAAAAATTTATTGCCTAAGATTTTTCTTGTATTTATGCCTTCCAATTTCTCCTCTTTAAATTATTTCTCAAGCAACTAAATTTCAAAAAGAATTTGTTATGGTGGCAAACTATTATTTTTGTACCATCTATGAATAATTTCATCAACAAAACTACCAACCAATTTCTTAGATTCAAATAATGAATTGTTTTTAATACACCTATCACATCTAGAGCTGAGCATGGGTTGGGCTACCCGGCCCGACCCGAAGGTCTTCTCAAAAAATAGGAGGGTTCGGGTAAAAATATAAGCCCGAAAAATGAGTTTGGACGGAAAATGAGGCCCGTTTAAAAAATGGGTCGGCCTCGTAAGAATTTCTTGGCCCGAGCCCGGCCCAAAATATATATTAAATAATTTATTTTTAATCCTTTTTAAATTTTTAACTTTACCTTTCTTTTAGTTTAATTTTCATTTGCCTGACTTCCTCTTCGTAGTTCCTCCCCATTGTTCCCATTTTCAAAATCCCTAAGTCACCACTGGCCACCACCTCCTCCGATCCAGCAGTCTCCACCTCCTGAACACCCATTCACCTTCACTCTCCACCTCAAGCTCAGCTCAGCTTAGCTCATTTTCTTTACCCACAGCCACAACAACACAGTAAGTTGTAAGCCTCTTCTTCTTCTTCTTCTTCTTCTTCTTCTTCTTCTTCTTCTTTTCTTCTTTATCAAAGCTGTAAGTGAAAACGGTGACTTAATGAAAAGAGTATGCAGGGCAAATATGAAGCTAAGGTGGATTAAATATTGTTTCTTTTGAGAAGAAAATTATATGAACCTTTATCTTTAAAGCAATTTGCTATTAAATATTGTTGATAGTCTCGTGGTTGTGAAAGTTGAGTTTCAATGCTTTAAGATGTCGTTCAGGACTTAAATTAATAAAGGGAGATGGAAGAAAATGTTGGTGCAAGTACAGAGCTTAAAAAAAGCAAAGATTGTGTTAACTGTTAAGGCATGCATACTTTTGAAATATTTATATCATATTTAAAATTAATTTAAATTTATTTTTTATTTTTCTTTTTCCATTGTAGACACTAAAATAAAGAATGAAAGAGTTGGGAGTATAAATAAAGAAATAATGAAAAGAAGTTTCTTTCTCCATCGAACCAAATTAGTAGTGGAACATATTTTTTAGTTTAGAAAATTTGGTAGCAAGCAATCTGCTTAAAAGTTTTCATAATCTTGCTCTATCGAACCAAATAGCTTGTTTTTGTATTTTCATAATCTGCTCGTATTGTACCCATTCTGTTTCAACTTCTAGTTTCTGCCTGACTAAAAGTTTATGTGAAAACAAAGAACGACTGTGCAAAGTGCAAACACACACCAAATAGCTTCAATTTTTATATGCAAATTTATTGCTTAATATCCTATTTGTAATGCAAGTTTTACTCATTTATCGATGAGAATGGGAATCAATGACAATTTTGGTGGATTTTATTCATACATGCATAATTAGATTTCATTAGCTAAATAATATTTAGGTTAAAGGAAAACACTAAGATTTAGGTTAATGAAAATGTCAATGTGTTGCTTGTATTTTAAATCTCTAAACATTCCTTATATCTATTAATTATAAGTAGGTAATTATAGAAAATATATATTTAATGAAAAATCTTACTATATATACAATTGTTTAGCTGACAAAATGACAATAATCTAACACATAAGATTAGTTTCTTAAAATGCTTCTTCAAATTGCTTTAGTGTGTTTATTCCTATCTATTTATATAAATATTTGGGAGTTAATCCTGTTCTAATAATCAAGACAACATATCTTCCTCTTTTGGACTTTAGACAACATATTTAATTGCTGACCATGACTCCATCCGCTATGGAATATAATTTTAGATAACCAACTATTAAAATTTATCTTCTACATTTAAAATGATTTTTATGATGCAACTTCTTATTAGTTTAAAATGTAATCATTGAGCTAGATTTGTTTATACATATAAAACTAGTGATTATTTATCAACTTAGAGATAATAAATGACATTTGTATATTTTTATGAATAATTAATTTAATCATTTTCGTAATTCATCAAATATGATAAAATTATTACACCTAAAGCAGGAAAACATAACATTCATTTGCTTGTCTTTGTTTTTTGCTGCCTGTTGGATATGAGATGCTTTTGATAAATATAACTGTTAATATTTTTTTATTAAAGACTGTAAGGTGGTAATTTTCATGTTTTTGTTTTGGAATTGGTGTGTTGTGGCAAGAATAATTTGGGCTAATATTAGCTAACATTTTATGATAGTAGTAAATAATAATATGGAATGATTCATATATTTATAATTGTTGAACAATTATATTAACTTTTGGTTTATTTGGATTCCGGGACTTGAGTTTTTATGACTATGGCTAGTTCGAACACTCCTATACCTTTGGACAATGGGTTTAATGAGTATGAAAGTGCTACCAAACGTCAAAAGTCTACCACTTCAAAGGTGTGGGATGAAATGACAATGCTTGAATGCGAGGACAAAAATGAATTGAAGGCACAATGTAATCACTGTAAGAGTATCTTTTCTGCTAAATCTTCTAGTGGAACCTTTCATTTAAGACGTCATCTAAATCAATGTTTGAAAAAAGTTAATAAGGACATCACTCAATACACCATAGCCAATCAACCATCATTAGGAGGTGGTCCATCTATAAAAACTACAAGTTTGATGTTGATGAGTGTCATTGAATTGTTTCTACTTTTCTTATGTATGGCAAGCATTCATTTAGGACAGTTGAAGAACCAGAATTTAGATACATGATGAGAATTTCTAGTCCTAATTTTAAGAATATAAGTAGATTTACAAGCTGCTAAGGATGTCCTAATGTATTATGCAAAAGAGAGAGATCATGTTAAAGAAGAGTTAGCTAAAGCACCCGGTTTAATTTGTATAACTTTCGATAATTGGAATTCAGAGCATACTAATGATGAATATATTTGCATTAATACTCATTGGATTGAAAAAGATTGGAAGCTACAAAAGAGAATCATAAGGTTTAGAGCTTTATTTCCTCCGTATGATGGTTTGAATATAGCGGATGAACTTGTTTTATGTTTATCTCAATAGGGTATAGACAAGAAAATTTTTAGCATCACTTTGGATAATGCTTCTTATAATGATGTCTTGGTTTCTTGTCTTAAAAATCGTTTTCGTGCAAACCGAGCTATTTTGTGTGATGGTGCTTTTTTTCAAGTTAGATGTTATGCACATATTTTGAATCTTATAGTTAAAGCTAGTTTGGAACTTGCTGCTGATGTTGTTGGTAAGATTCAAAATGGAATTAAGTACATAAAAAAGTCGGGAATTCGTACGAAAAGATTTTATGATGTGGCCGACAAAAGTTTTCATTTGAATGTGACCAAAAAGTTGCGTTAAGATGTGTGTGTGTGTGTGTGTGTGTGATGGAATTCTACTTATTTGATGCTTGAATCTTCTCTCTACTATAAAGATGTGCTAGATTATTGGGGCCAACGGGATAAAGACTATCAAATGTTTGCACTTTCGGCGAGGAGTGGAGAAATGTTGCTATTCTTTGCAAATTTTTGAAAGTCTTTTATGATGTGACTTATTTTTTCTGGTTCTAACTGTAACATCCTAAATTTTTGGGCCTATGCATTTAATGGGTGAATATGTGGAATGAGTTAATTTAAGTGTTAGGGGCCCAAATTTTAAGTTTTAAGGAGCCCAAATCTTCTAATTTAAGTTAGTTAAATTTGGCATTAGGGATTAGGGAAGTGGACGGCACAAGGCTATTTTTTTTGGGAATTTTATTATATTTATTCTATATGGATAATAAGATATTATAGGCGTCTTTAAGGATAAAGGACTATTAGGAGATTTAGGGGATTTAGTCTTTAAGGATAATAAGCAGATAAAGACTATTTTTGAGGAGATAATAGATTAAGATAAGGAAATGGGATAGGAGCTATCATGTGTGTTAATGAAAATCAATCTCTAAAGGGAGGAATCGGTTTCTATATAAAGAGGGGTGTGCCAAAATTTTGGAAGTCGGTGTTATTATACATTAGCGGCGTTTGAAGGAAAACGCCGCAAAAAATGAGCAATAGCGTTTATTTCAAAACGCCGCTAAAAGGATATATAGCGTTTATTCAGAAACGCCGCTAAAAATCGAAACATGAAAAGTCGAGCATTAGCGGCGCTTCGGGAAAACGCCGCTAAATTTCGAACATTAAGCGCTTCGGAAAACGCCGCAAATAATTTTAAAGGTTTTTTATATATATGATTGATTGTTTTAAATTTATATATTAAATAATTTCTTATATAATCGTAAAAGAGATATATTAATTTTAAAATATTAAATTAATTATCATTATAGTTTAAATCAATCTCTAAAGGGAGGAATCGGTTTTTATATAAAGAGGGTGTGCCAAAATTTTGGAAGCCTTTCTTTTATTTTTTTTCGACGTGCAAAGAGAATATGCTCATCTTCTTCCTCTCAAAAGCGAAAACCACCATTTTCTTCACCCTTTCTTACTCTGATTAAAATTTCGTGGTTGGTTTTGATTTATTAATCTTTTAACCTCTATTGTTATTTTTCTTCTAATCCCTAAAAGCAAGACAAATCACATCTCTATTATTCTATTCTTCTCCTTAATATTCATTGGCCAAATCTCTCTAGCCATCTCTTCAATTCTTAAATCTTCTAAAACCAACATTCTTAGATCTTACCTCCTAAAGTTGCCAAATTTTTCTTCAACAATCCAGATTATCAATGGAAGAAATTTCTTGTGTATTGGTTGAGTTTCTATTTATTTGTTAAATAGATTTGTGCCTATGGAACATAAATGGATTTGTATAGGAATTGTTATCAAAGTAATGCTAAAGGATTTGCTTAAGCGAGTAGAGGATAGGAATGGATTTGTATATAAATTGTTATCTAATTAAAGCTTGTTTGGTGATGTGATAATAGTCTTGTTCATTTATATAATTTTTATTTTTTTAATTTTTATGATTTTTAGCGGCTTTGTGTGAAAAGCTAAAAAGCCCCCCACCTTGGCGTTTTTAAAAAGCTAAAAGCACCTTTAGCGGCGTTTTTGAAAAGCTACCGCTAAAAGCCACTATCTTTAGCGGTTTCTGAAAGCTAAAAGCCTACCTTTAGCTTTTTTAAAAGCGTCATAAAAGCCCTTACCTTTAGCGCTTTTTTGAAAAGCCGCTAAAAGCCCTACCTTTAGCTTTTTGAAAAGCGTAAAAGCCCCTACCTTAGCTTGGCGTTTTAAAAAGCTACTAAAAGTAGGGCTTTAGCGCTTTTCAACAAACGCCACTAAATTTTGTAGCGCTTGCTTTAGCGGCGTTTTCTTGGCGCTTTTCGCGCCAAAATACTATTAGTGGCTGAAGAAAAAAAACGCTAGAGGAGTCCAACGCTTAGATCTCTAAGTCAAAGATCAGAGAACACTCAAGTCGTGTTATTTTTATTTCGGGATTTCAAGGAGAGGCCTTATTTTCACATCTTTCCGGCTTTTTGAGCAAAGTTGTAGATCGGGATAACAAGGATATTGACTAAGAATATTGGATTTTGATATATTAGGTGTGTAACACTTTCCCACCATCTAAATCTGTTTGATTAATATATGATTATAAGTCTTATATGTTTTGATAAATGCCAAATCCGCATAATAGAGAAACCCAAAGAGGGTAAAACAAATCATCGTGTTAGTGAATGTTCGATTAAACGATATAAGTATATTGATTTTATGTGATTTCATAGGTTGGGTTTGATGAAAGGAGCGTTATATGTTGTAGCGGTTTTTACCGCGATTTTTACCGTGATCTCGTTATAGCGGCTTTTGTCGTGATCTCGTTGTAGTGGCTACGCCATGATCTAATGATGAGCAAAGACGATCGCCATCAAGGCGTAGTAGCAATGTGGGTTGATTGTAGAAATCCCCAATGGTGTGAATGGTCGGTACGAGGCGTGTAGCGGATGGAAACCTAGGATTTGGGTTGGGCATGCATATTATTTTTATTATGCATATTAATTCGATTATTTTAGTTGTATGGGACTAAGGCCCAAATCTAATGGTGCATGAGGGTTGCACACTGAGTCTCGCGACTCAACCAATTAATTAACATTTCAGGTAGCATTTAGTGCATCGGACCGGACTGGAGAGGAGTGCAAGGTGGCCATGCAAAAGAACATTTGGATCCAGCAAAAAGACTCCAGTTATTATTTTATATTCTTATTTAATAGATTTTAAATCTCGTTGTAATAAGGCCTTGGGCCACCAGTTTATATTTTGTTTTATTACGAGCTTTTATTACTTTTAGATATTTAAATTTTATTTTTAATTGAACTAAGGTATGTATTTAAATTTGGGCTTTTAATTCATAAAGGCATATTTTATTTAAAACTATAAATTATAAGTTTTTCCCGAATAAAAGGTTAAACTTTACCAAAATGTTTTTCTGAAAATGCGTCATGTTTTACAAAATTTCCTTAGTGACATACCAGATCCGGTTGTAGTGTTTGGGCCGGGTTTGGGGTGTTACACTAATTATCCGACGGCCAATCTTTATTTCAGAGGGATTTGAAAGGTTCACAAAGTCTTGCTTGCTACAATTAAGGGTCCTTATTCTTTTTTAACTCCAATGGTTAAACAAATGCAAGAGAAATTTAATAAATATTGGGATGGGTATTCGTTGATATTGTCATGTGCTGCAATTTTAGATCCTCGTTACAAGTTGAATTATGTGCAATATTGTTTTACTACAATCTATGGTATTCATGCTTCAGATTTTGTTGAAACCATTCTTAGCAATCTTAGACTCTTGCTTGATGAGTATGCTAAGAAATCCAAATCCACGTCTTCCTCTTTGGCCGAGAATTCTAATGTCTCAGATAAAGATCCTGTTGATTCTAGTTTGCATCAATACAATGTTAATAGTGTTGGTTTTGGGGGAGATTTTGATGAGAGTGATGATTATAAACGGTATTTAAATGAATCTAGCACTAAGAGTGAAAAGTCACAGTTGGACATTTATTTGGAAGAACCGGAGCTTGAGTTGAATAGTCAAATAGATGTTTTGAATTATTGGAGCAAAAGTTCAGTTCGATATAATGAGCTTTCATTATTGGCTTGTGATCTTTTGGCAATTCCAATATCAACTGTAGCTTTCGAGTCCGCTTTTAGCATGGGTAAGAAAGTTATTACACCTTTGAGAAGTTCACTAAATCCAAAAATGGTTCAAGCCGTTGTTTGCCTTGATGATTGGATGCGAGCTAAGGGATTTTCAACAGGTAATGATTGTAAGACCCAAAATTTTGCCCGGGCCCGTCAGAAACCTAAACCTGACCCAAACAAATTAAACCAACCCAAATTAAGCCCAAACCAGACCCAAACTAAGCAAATCAGCCTAATACAGACCCAATAAAATCCAACCAAACCCGAAGCCCAATAATGCAGCCCAAATAAAAAAAAAACAAAAAGAACTAAACCCTAGGTGTGCCACACATTGGGTTTTCTGACCCCTGTCTTCTGATCACCGCCATTGGCCACCGCCCTCTGCCATTTTGACCCCGTGCATGCCACTACGCCTACACGCCTCTGGCACCACCTACGCACAATAACAAAGAAACAAAAAAAAAATGGAAATCAAGTCTTGTAATTTAGCTATAAAAGCCATATCAACATCTTGTATTTTTTTCTTCGGTTCCAACTTCAAAAAAGAAAAAATATGAAAATTAATTAAAAAGAACAGATTTTTAAGGTGATTGTTTTTTATTTTTATTTTTATTTAATTTTTAGTTTATTTTATATTTTTCCACATACAAAAATCCAAAAAGAAACAAAGGGAGGAGCCTTACCAAAAACCCCTCGGTCATGGCGTCGAAGTGCTCTCTCTCCGTCATCAGAACTCGGCCTGAGGAGGGGTGTCGAAGGCCCTTTCCCTTTATTTGGGGCGCCAAGGGTCTGGCCTTCAAAGAGTGTTTCAAACGGGGCACTAAGGCCCAATTTTGCACATCGTCGACCACCGAATGCGTGGTGGTGGGACGGATTATCGGAGGAAGACCAATCGGTCGAGGAAAAAAGGGGGAGAGAATGCTGAAGTTTTTTTTGTTTTGTTTTTTTGAAGAAGAGGGTCTGAAAATAAATAATAAAAAAGATGAAATTTGGGCTTAAATTCGACCCTGAAATGACAACATTTCAATCGGTTCCCAGCGCCAAAACGGCATCGTTTTGGAGGAACCCAAACCTATCCTGATAAACCGTAAAAGTAACATATTTTAACCCCATATTTAGCATGATTTTGGATGATTTAGCCCTTGATTTATGTAAAAATGTGCTCTTAATCCTTTCTTTTCATGTTTTATACTCAAGAAAGCACCCGAGGACGAAAGGAACAAGAAACAGGCTTAAAACGGGTCAATTTGGGCCAAAGTGGAAATCAACGCGGCCTAGACTTCAAGCCACACGACCGTGCCTCAACAATTAACTAAGATACAGCCATGTCACGATTTACACGGCCATGCCCCAATCGATGTAATCGAGACACTACCGAAGTCGATCTACACGGCGTGTTCCATGGCCGTGTTCTCGTCGTGGAAAAGAGGAATTGTACTCGTTTGAGGCAAAGGAAAAGAGGAATTGTACTTAAAGGCCATTTGGATACTTTGAGGCAAAGAAACATATTCCAAAGCCTATTCAAAACACCCTTCAGTAGGAACTATACTTGAATTTGGACACTTAAGGGCCAAGTAACGCATTCCAAGAGCCTATATAAAGACCCTAAGTGTAACCTCAAGGAGGGCGGTCAGTTAGGCACTCAGCTAGGCCAAGAAGGCCGAGACATTCGGAATTCAGCAGAAGACGGAACTTTTGTGGGAATCACTCAGAGATAGCCAGTTGATCCATCTCAAGAAGCGAAATTCTACTCAAGACGGTGGATATCTCCTTCAATTCCTTCAGGAGGTTTTAGAGATTTCTTATGTTTTGTTTTATCTTTTCTCTTGAGATGTTTTCTTTATTTGTTATGAACTAAACCTTTCAGATACCTTAAGGGGATGAAACCTAGATGAATCTTGTTATTGTTTTCTGAATTATATGATAAATACTTGATTTGTTCTTAATTATGTGTGCTTAATTCTTGTGTTAATGTTTCCGGGATATTAATTCAAGTCAGATGTTCTTAGGTGGAGGAGGAATAGACCCTGCCTAAGAATAGATCTAGCATAATTAAGCGGAGTCATTCCCACGCCTAGAGATAGGGTGACGAGATTTTGCCGAATTAGGGTAAAACCTAATATAGGAGTCCATAGTTCAATTTACTGCTATTCTAGGGGGTTATTAAGTGAGAAAGATATTTCCGTTAATTAACCTAGGGTTAGACGTTATTCGCCTCGAGAGAGGGTTTAATATACGCTAGGGAGTCTTACGGATCAAGTCAAGTGAATAAATCGTATGGTTCAGTGTTAGATAATAAGTGAAGTCTAGGTGGATTCTTCCTGATGGTATCATCGTGATCAACTAAGTTTCTCTTCAAGCTATTTCCCAATTCATTCTTTTTGTCTTTGCATCTTTGTTTAGTAATTAATTAGTTAATCAACCAAATCATTTAATATTTAGGTTAAATAATAGAAAGAAAGTGAGTATTAGTACTTTTAGTTCCTTTGGGTTCGATAATCCATTCTTGCCTAAGCTATACTACTGTTCGATAGGTACACTTGCCTTAAGTCGTTGTCAGAGTTAGTTTCCAGGTTCGATCATTCTCTTTATAAATTTTAAAACTCGACAATTTAAGACATGATCAAGTTTTTGCCGTCGTTGTCGGGGAACTAAAATATTAATAAAACTCTATTTTTATTACTTTAGCCATTATTTTTATTTTTATTTTCGCAATTGATTTTATTTTATTTTTCTAATTTTCTTTCTTTCTTTTCCTAGCAGGTACCTCTAGTTTATGACTAGAAGGAACCCGACAGGACCTCTAGTATACGATAGTGATATCAAAGCGACCGCACGTAGGAATCGCAGAGAAATCAGGCAAGCCTTAAATTACCAAGAAGAACAACAATAAGGTGAATCCAATCCTACTGAAGGGATGAACGAGAATAATCCACCACGAGATATGGCAGAAAACAATGCTCCGCGTACTATGTATGATTATGCTAAACCTAATTTAATAGGAGTAGAATCTAGTATTGTTAGGCCTACTATAGCTGCTAATAATTTTGAATTAAAGCCTAACACAATACAAATGATTCAACAATTTGTTCAATTTGATGGTTTGCGGGACGAAGACCCGAACACTCATATAGCTAATTTTTTAGAGTTCTGTGATACTTTCAAAATAAATGGTGTTTCTGATGATGCCATATGTCTTCGGTTATTTCCCTTTTCATTAAGGAATAAAGCCAAATAGTGGTTAAACTCGTTACCACGAGGGTCAATCACTACATGGGACCAAATGACCGAAGAGTTTTATTAAAATATTTCCCACCGGCCAAAACGGCCAAATTACGGAATGATATCTCTTCTTTTGTGCAGATGGATTTAGAGACATTATACGACACATGGGAGAGATACAAGGATCTCTTAAGAAGGTGTCCACACCATGATTTACCCTTGTGGCTACAAGTCCAAACTTTTTATAATGGTGTGAATCCCTCAACGAGGCAACTAATTGATTCAGCCGTCGGTGGAACTCTGAATAATAAAACTCTTGAAGTAGCCTACGAATTTATTGAAGAAATGTCGCTAAATAATTATCAGTGGCAAGTTACAAGGACAAAACCGACAAGATCGGCCGGAGTTTTCAGCATCGATGCAGTAACCATGCTATCGAATCAGGTAGAGATGATGAATAAAAAGCTTGATAGTTTGTGTTCCTCACAGGTACATCCAGTAATGCAGTACGACACAAGTGGAACTATGGCGAATCCTGAGTACCCACCCTACCAGCCGAGCACAGAAAGCGAAGAAATGAACTATATAGGTAATAATTTCCGATCCAATGATAATCCTTATAGTAATACTTACAATCCAGGTTGGAGGAACCACCCAAACTTTTCATGGGGAGGTCAAGGAAATCAAGGAAATCAAAGACAACAACCTCCCCAAAATTTCCAAAATCAGCCATATCCGCAAGAGAAGAAGCCAAACCTCGAAGAGATGTTGACAAAATTCATGGTAAGCACAGATAATCGTCTCCAAGATACCAAGAAAACACTTAGAAGTCAACAAACATCGGCTGAAAAGACCAAGAACCGAATCGGGGAACTTACTAAGTCAGTAGGGGAAGTCACTAAAGCAGTCGGATAACTTGCAAAATTAATGTCCGAACGACTGCAAAGGCGTCTACCAAGCAACACCGAGATCAACACGAAGGAGCAAATCCAAGCCATAACAGCTCAGGAAAATGTAAGGTTAGATGAACCCATCTTAACAAGCGAAAACAAGGAAAAAGAAGGCAAAATTGAGATAACACAAAAGCCAAAACCGGTAATCAAAGAATACCAACCCTGCATACCTTACCCTGAAGTAATAAACAGAGACGATACAGAGGAATAGTTTGGTAAGTTTCTTAAACTCTTAAAGAAATTACATATTAACTTACCGCTTCTTGAAGCTCTTTTTTAGATGACAGATTCGAGAAAATTTTTAAAACAACTCTTGACGAACAAGCGTAAGATAGACGAGGAGCCATATGTGGAATTGAACGCAATGTGCTCAGCAATTCTACAAAATAGACTACCACGGAAGCTAAAAGATCCAGGGAGTTTTACAATTCCTTGTTTAATTGGTAGTTTAAGTGTTGATAATGCGTTAGCTGATTTAGGGGCAAGTATTAATGTCATGCCTTATAAAATGTTTAAGCAGCTTGGTCTAGGGAAACCCAAACAAACTAAGACGAGTATCTAATTAGCTGATAAAACTGTTAGAATTCCTAGGGGTATTATCGAAAATGTTCTTGTAAAAATTGACAAATTCGTTTTCCTAGTAGATTTTGTTGTCTTAGACATGGATGAGGATAATTCAATCCCCTTAATTTTAGGAAGACCCTTCATGGCAACTGCCGGAACTAAAATTGATGTTGCCACAGGAGAACTCATTCTTCGTGTAGGCGATGAATCAATCAGTCTTCAAGCTCTTGACTCGACCAGGACTACAATCGATAAAGGTAAGAAAGTCAATTCTGTAACACCCCCTACCCGTACATTTGCTTTTAATAAAGTACGAGGCATTACCGAGGAGTACGGAATACTCACGATAATTTAAACCATTTATCGCTCAAATACCTAAATTGATTATAAAAGTTTCTTTATACATATAGTGCACTTGAGGTGCACCATTCCATAATTATGAATGAACACTTTTATCAAACATATATCATGTTTTTATATATATCATAGTATCATATTTCCATGTATCAATTACCATCATTTCCTCGTATTTCGACAAATACGTGTAACAATTCATAAACATGTAATTCACTAACTCTTCCTACCAATCACAATTTAAATTGACAAATCACTTATTGAGCCCAATTTCAATGTTCACTACAATCTATCATATAAATTTGGATGTACGTATCCACCAATAAATTCCATGTATAGGTATCATCATCTCATATTTCCACATACATTACTTTGCACATTATGAACTCAAATAACATATACAAGACATACTAATGTATTTCAAATACATTTTCATAATATTTCATTTAGAATTAAGATTATTTCATATTAGAACTCTTCTCATTAACTCATTTGGAATACCAATTCATACAGATAATACACTCAAGGATGAACAAATATATAATCACAAATGAACTCATTCGTCAACCAAGTTCTACGTTCATGTCTCATCAACTCGTATTTCCTTATATCACATAATATATACCATGATTTCCATTCCCTTGATATTTTTCCATATTTATCCGTTGAATTTCTTAGAATTTCGATGGATTTTCAGGGTACACTTTAGTGTACAAATCGAGTCCAATCAATTCATATCCATGTCGCACATTTCCATTTCGAGAGCACACTCCATGAACCTCATCCTTAAAGAGGGATTACCATCGAGCTAAATCTCCCGTAAGAGAGCACACTCATGAACCTCATCCTTATAGTGGGATTACGGTCAGGCTAAATCCTTATAATATAAACTCATAGAGTATTGTCGGGATTACCATCAGGCTAAATCCCATAACGACAATTACTCTAATGAGCTTGGATCCAATTACCAGTCCAGGCTAAATTCAGACCCTAATTCAGATTACCCGTCTGGGCTAATCCATTTTCCACATATTCTTCGGGAGGGCTTATATCAGGATCACCCGTCCGGGCTAGATCCTGTTTACCGTCAATTTCTTTTCAGAGATCCATCAAATTTTCCGTTCATTCAACCGGGATTTATTTTCCATTTTCATCAAATATATCAATGTTTCATCAATCTTCTTACAATGAACATTCAAATTATATTCACATTAATCACATACATTTCAAGCATTTAAGAATATAATTCAAGTTACATGAACTTACAATTCGATTTTTATACCATAACGATAATCTTAGTTTCATAATAAATATTTGAAATAAAACATTATATCATTTCTACTTCAACGTTTATCAATTATAATCGGGCATGTGATCAATTTATGCATAAGTCATTCATATATTTTCCTCCTCCTCCTCTCCATTCCACATTCTTAGTACAAATAACACATTTGTAAGTAACATTATCTATAATTTTTCACTATTTATTTATGTGAATTTGAAGTTGTTCATCTATGTCATGGTCACTAAATTATTTTTATCTTGAGCTACAGAACTCCAAATTAAGATCCGCTAATTTTCCCTAAAACTAGACTCATATATATTCTTACCATAAAACTTTTAGAATTTTTGGTTTAGCCAATAAGTACAGTTTATTCTTTAAAGTCACCCCTATTCTGCAGTCTGGCAGTTCTGACCCTTCTTCACTAAAAATTGATTATCTCCTCATACGGGATTTGGATGATGTTTTTGTTTGTTTCCATTGAAAATAGACTCATTCAGGATTCTAAAAATATAAATTTAAGCCCCTAATTATTTTTCTCCAATTTGGTTATGATTTTACAATGTCAAAACAGGGAAACCCGAATTCATTCTGACCTTGTCTCACAAAATCTATTATATCTCATGATTTACAATTCCATTGCTTACACCATTTCTTCTATAAGAAACTATACTCAAT
The DNA here is from genome assembly GCA_025506655.1 of Gossypium rotundifolium. Lineage (NCBI taxonomy): Eukaryota > Viridiplantae > Streptophyta > Magnoliopsida > Malvales > Malvaceae > Gossypium > Gossypium rotundifolium. The sequence continues at coordinate 160,940,976 of CP106731.1, read as the reverse complement.
AAGATTTAATTCTATATTTTATTAATCCTCTAATTCTATTTTTACAATTTTTGATGATTTTTAAAAGTTAGACTACTGCTGCTGTCCAAAACTGTTTTAGTGCAAAGTGTTGATTTCCATTTTGCCCCAAATTTCACAGTTCATACAATTCAATCCTTATCCAATTAACCCCTCAATTGGGATAATTTTTCTCAATTAATACTTTATTCTATCATTTTGAACTACTTCATAACCCTTGAAAATAAAAAATTTAGCATTAGACCATAATTCCAAACTCTTACACAATTAGGTCCTAAAACCAATTTCCATCAATTTTACTTGATAAAATCATCATATATCAAAATTAAAGCTTCAATTCTATGTTTATTAATCATATGTTTACAACACTCATCCATAGAAACTTTAAAAATTAGCCATAGAATCAAAAACTAATGACATAGTAAGTTGGACCCAATTGTAAAAGTCCAAAAACATAGAAATTTCAAGGAGAAAGCAAGAATTAAACTTACATGAAGCTAGAGTATGAATACCAGCTTGAACTCTCTTCCATGATTGTTTTTCAGCTGACGAAAATGAAGAAAAATGAAGAGATTTCTAGATATTGCAATTTGGTCCCATTTTTATTTAGCTAATTTTGGTAATTTTCCAATTTTGCCCTTATTTCACCCATTTCCTGATTTTTCTTAGCTATTACCGCCCAAAATATCTTCTTTGGGCTTATTTGCACTTTAGGTCCTTCCTCATTTGACAATTAAGCTATTTAATCCTTCTAGCAACTTTTACACCTTTTTCAATTTAGTCCTTTTTATTTAATTAACCACCCAAAAGTCAAAATTTTCTAACGAGATTTTAATACTACCTTATTGACATTCCGTAAATATTTATAAAAATATTTATGACTCAGTTTATAACACCGATATCTCGATACCTCTTTTTCCTCAATTTCTTAACTAAATAAATATTTATAAAACACAATTTACTATTTCAAAAATCTTTTAAAAGCTACATTTGTCTCGTAAATATTAAATAGTATAATGTACGAGTTCATTTTTCAGATTTAGTGGTCTTGAACCACTATTTTCGACATCGCTGAAATTTGGGCTATTACAAATTCAGTTAATGATCAATTTGAGCAACCTTCATTACAGGAAACACCACAAGGATACGAATTTGAGCCGGAGCACGAGCCTAGTGCCAACAAAGGAGAATTATATGAGGAACGAAGCCTTAGGGTCGACCAACTAAAAGAATGGAAGACACAATTCAAAAAGGGACAGGAACCGCACGAAGTAAAACCTAAGGAACCCCTAAAAGAGTTCATAGGAACATCAAACCACTTCAAAATAGGAGATAAGATATGGATGAACAAAGTAGATCCACAAACAACCGAAGAAATCCCTCTTGAGGTACGAAATATCTTCCCATACGAAACAGTCGAGGTAAGCAATACAACATTCGGCACTTTTAAGGTAAACGCTTCTCGACTTAAACTTTATCATGAAAGTAAAACCGATAGCATAAAGGAAGATGTTCAAACTTTCAAACCACCATGATTATACAAACAAAGGGATAGTCTAGTGTAAGACTATAAACGAGCGCTTCTCGGGAGGCAACCTGAGCTCTAACATAATTTATCTTTACATTTTGCTTTCAAATTCTTTTCCTTTTTGAAAATTTAGTTTTAAATTAGCACAAAAATGCATATTTCAAAGCCACACGGCCTTGCACACAGCCGTGGCCGTGGCTAATAAACCGTAAAAGTAATATATTTTAATCCTACATTTAGTATGCTTTTGGATGAATTATCCTTGATTTATGTAAAAAGGTGTTCTTAATCCCTTATTTTCATGTCTTATACTCAGGAAAGCACCTAAGGATAAAAAGAATGTAAAACGGGCTTAAAACGGAGTAATTGGGCCTTAGCAAAATTCAACACGGCTCGCCTAAAGCCCACACGACTGCGTGCTGGCGGTTACCTAGAACACGGCCTCAACTCATCACACATGGCCATGCTTCATCCATTTACCGAACCTAACGTGCTCGGTGATCTACACTGCGTGCCCAAATGATAGAATCAAGGCACGGCCCAACCCCAAATTACACGGAGTTGTGCCATGGGCGTGCCTCAATCAACAGAATAGAGACACGGCCTAGAAAATGACTTACACGAGCGTGCCCTGGCCTTGCCCCTGCCGCAGAAATGAGCAATTTCACTCGAAATTGGATGCTTGAAGCCAAAGAAACATACTCCTAAGTCTACTTAAACACCCTAATAGTAGTTCTACTTGAAAGATGTACTTAGGAGCCAAGTAAAGCATCTAAAAAACCTATATAAACAACCCAAGGCAGGCATTCAAGAGGGGCTTTTTGGCAGAGGCTTTTGCCGAAGCTTTCATCTTTTAGGAAAGCACTTGAAGATAGCCAGTTGATCCATCTCAAGAAGCCGAAACTCTATTCAAGACAGAGGATCTCTCCTTCAATTCCTTCAGGGAGTTTTAGGGATTTCTTATGTTTTGTTTTATCTTTTCTCTTGAGATGTTTTCTTATTTAGTTATGAACTAAACCCTTCAGATACTTGAAGGGATGAAACCTATACGGATTTTGTAATTTGATTTCTAAATTATATGATAAGTACTTGGTTTGTTCTTAATTATGTTGCTTAATTTAATCGATGTGCTTAGGTGGAGGAGGAATAGACCTACCTAAGAGTAGATCTAGCATAATTGAGCGGAGTTGATCGGCGCCTAGAGATAGGGTTACGAGATTTTTTGGATTAGGGTGAAACCTAATATGGGAATCCATTAATCAATTTACTGCTTCCTTAAGGGGTTATTATAAGAGACTGAGAGTTCCACTGATTAACCTAAGGTTAGATGTTGTTCGCCTCGAGAGAGGGTTTAATATAGGTTAGGGAGTCTCACGGATCAAGCTAAGTAAAGAAATTATATGGTTTGGGGAATAAATAATAAGAGAAGTCATAGGTGGATTCTTCCTGAGGGTATCGTCTTCATCAACTGAGTTTTCCTAAAGTCTTTTTCCCATTCATTCTTTTGTCTTTGCATTTAGTTTAGTTTTGCATTAGTTTAATAAATCAATCACTCCATATTTCAGGCTAAATAATAGAAAGAAAGTGAGTAGTAGTACTTTTAGGTTCCCTTGGGTTCGATAAGGTATTCTTGCCTAAACTATACTCTTTGTTCGATAGGTGCACTTGCCTCTATCGTTGTCATAGTGAGTCTACAGGTTTGATCATTCTTTTATAAATATTAAAACTCAATTGCTTGACAGATCAAGTTTTTAGTATTGCTGTTGCCGGGGAACACTAAAATATTAAGAAAGCTCTATTTCTATTACTTTAGCCATATTTTTATTATTTCGTAATTTATTTTTATTTAGGTTAAATTTTTATTTATACTAAATTTCTTTCTCCTCCTAGTAGGTACCTCTAGTTTATGACTAGAAGAAATCCAAGAGGACTATTAGAATACGCAAGTGACATTGAAGCTACCGCTTCATGAAAATCGTCGAGAAATTAGATGAGTTTTAGACTACCAAAGAGAAGTACAATAAGAAAAATCCAATCCTCTTGAAGGATAGACGAAAACAATCCACCGCCAAATGTGCAAGAACAGAATGATTCGCGTACTATGTATGATTATGCTAAACCTAATTTGACAGGAGCAGAATCTAGTATTGTTAGGCTCGCGATAGTCGCTAATAATTTTGAATTAAAGCCTAACACAATACAAATGATTCAACAGATTTGTTCAATTTGATGGTTTGCGGGATGAAGATCCAAATACTCATATATCTAATTTTTAGAATTACGTGATACCTTCAAAATAAATGGCATTTCGATGATGCCATCGTCTTGATTATTGCCTTTTTCATTAAGGAATAAAGCAAAGCAGTGGTTGAACTCGTTACCAGAGGGTCAATCACCACATAGGATACCGAAAAATTTCTTTTAAAATATTTTCCACCAGCCAAAACAGCCAAATTTAGGAATGACATATCTTCTTTTATGCAGAGTGACGCAGAAACATTATATAATGCATGGGAAAGATACAAAGAACTCCTAAGGAGATGTCCACACCATGGATTACCTTTGTGGCTTCAAGTCCAAACTTTTTACAATGGTGTGAATTCATCAACGCGGCAAATGATTGACTCATCAGCCGGTGGAACTTTGAACAACAAAACTCCTGAAACAGCTTACGATTTTATTGAAGAGATGTCGTTGAACACCTATCAATGGCAAATTACAAGAGCCAAACCGACAAAATCAATCGGAGTTTTTAACATAGACGTAGTGACGATGCTGTCAACGCAGTGGAGTTAATGAATAAAAGCTTGATAACTTATGTTCTTCGCAGTACATCCAGTAATGCAATGCGAAACAAGCGGGAATGTGGCGAATTCTGAGTACCCACCCTACCAACCGGGCCCAGACAATGAGCAGACAAACTATATAGGTAACAATTTCAGATCTAATAATAATCCTTATAGTAACACTTATAATATAGGTTGGAGGAACCACCCAAATTTTTCGTGGGGAGGACAAGGAAATCAAGGAAATCAAAGGCAGCAACCTCCTCCTAACTACCAAAATCAGCCCTATCCACAGGAAAAGACATCAAACTTTGAAGAGATGTTGACAAAATTCATGTCAGCTCTGATTCTCATCGCCAAAAGATCAAGCAACAATTGATGAACAACAAAAATCGATCAAAGGGATCGAGAATCAAGTTGGAGAACTTACTAAGTCAGTGGGACATCTCACAAAGTCGATTTAAGCGTCAACAAGGACGTCTGCCAAGCAACACAAAAATAAACCCAAAAGAACAGATCCAAGCCATCACATCTCAAGAGGGTACAAAGGTAGACAATCCCACATCAGCACAAGAAACTAGGGAAGAAAACGGTAAAACAGAGGTAGCTTACGAAAAGCCAAAACCGATAATCAAAGAGTACCAACCTCGCATACCTTATCCCGAAGCATTGAAAAAAGATGATTCTGAGGAAAAATTCGGTAAGTTTCTAAAACTTTTAAAGAAATTACATATTAACTTACCTCTTCTTGAAGCTCTTTTTCAGATGCCTGACTCAAGGAAATTCTTAAGACAGCTCTTAACGAACAAACGCAAAATAGATGAAGAGCACCATGTGGAATTGAACGCAACATGCTCAAAGAATGCTACGTAAGCAGACTACCACGTAAACTAAAAGATCCGGGGAGTTTTACGATTCCATGTTTAATTGGTAGTTTAACTATTGATAATGCGTTAGTCGATCTAGGGGCAAGTATAAATGTCATGCCTTATACATTGTTTAAACGATTAGGTCTAGGGAAGCCCAAATAAACTAGGATGAGTATTCAACTAGCTTATAAAACTGTTAGAATTCCTAAGGGCATTATTGAAGATGTGCTTGTAAAAATCGATAAATTTGTTTTCCCAGTAGATTTTGTTGTTTTAGACATGGATAAGGATAATTCAATCCCCTTAATTTTAGGAAGACCTTTTCTAGCAACTGCTAGAACTAAAATTGATGTTGCCACAGGTGAACTCATACTTCGCTTAGGAGATGAATCTATTAAGCTTCGAGCTCTCGACTCGGCCAGAACAACAAATGATGAAGGTAAGAAAGTCACTTCAATAGATAATCAAATTTTTCAACTTTCATCGCAGGAAACACCACATAAAGACAAACCTGAGCCGACTTATAAGTCCCAAAACAACAAAGAAGAATCCTACAAGGGACAAGACCTTAGGCTTGATAAGTTTGAAGAGTAGAAGATTCACACCAAAGAAAAGCTGGATCCACACGAAGTAAAACCAAAGGAACCACCAGAAGAGCTCATAGGGACATCAAATCACTTTAAAATAGGAGACCAGGTGCTGTTAGACAAAGCTGATCCTCACATCACTTCAACAGACATGAAGAAAAAGGGAGAAATACTCCTTTAGGTACACGATATTTTCCCACATGAAATAGTCGAGGTAAGCAATCCAATATTCGGCAATTTCAAGGTAAACGCTTCTCGAACTAAACTTTGTCACGAAATAAAAACTTTCAGCAAGAGGGAAAATATTCAAACCTTTAAACCTCCCTAAAATTTTCAAAGTCAAGGCGGTCTAGCTTAAGACTATAACGCAGCGCTTCTCGAAAGCAACCCGAGCACTAACACTATTTACTTTCAAATTTATTTTCTTTTCTTTCCTTCTTTCTTCTCTCAACATTTAAACTAACACAAAAATGCATATTTTCAGGCCACACGGCCTTACACACGGCCGTATCCATGGCCGTGTGGACCACCAGAACCACCACACTACTGAGCAGAGCCATGCAAGTTAGTCCACCCACCCCCCCAACGTCATGGATCCAACCACCCACAACACGGGCACCGACAAAATAGCACGACCGTGCCTCACGACCGTGTTAAGATATTGACTTATTGAGTACGGGCAAACCACGCCCTTGCATTCCATCCGTGCTCACATCCTGGCCTTTTAGTAACGAGCGTGCCAATCAACAAAATGGGCATGGAAGAACAACACACCTCACAACCCTCGGTACACGGGCGTGGGAACGTGCCAGATTTGAAATCTTATTTAAATCCCCACAGCCCTTCCCCTTTTTTCCCATCTTCTTTATTCCTTCTCTTTTCTTTCAAATTTTTTCTTCCTGTTCATAGAAAAGGTCCAAGACTCTTGAGCAACACAAAGATCATGCCGAAGAAACGTAAGCATCGTCTCTTCAGAGGAGACCTCAACATGAGTTCATGCCGGCAGCTTCACTTAATTGACACACCAAGGGTCTTTGAAACCTTTTCGGTTCTAAAGGCTGCTAGGGAATCATGCCATTCCACCATCACCAACACTCCGCAGCCTTAGAAATCATACCCACCTCACGAACCATCTGCTAATAAGGACTCCTTAGTCCATTAGTCTTTTCTTTAAATTTTAGTTTTCTTCTTAGTCTCTTTCTTTTTATTTCCTTAATATTTAATTATATTATTAGTATATTATTATTATTTCTCTAGATCTCTTGGCTATATATTCGCAGGCTACCCAATTTCTTCATCTAGCAAATTATTTTTCGGTAGCCATACCACCAGGCCCATAGAAAACACCATCACTGCCACCAAAGACGCCAGGGATCATCCAGATTTCAGGGACTATTACTTTCCCCACTTATCTTTTTGATTTGGCATCTAATTATCATTATCTATCTTTGTACATTGAGGGCAATGTACATCTTAAGTGTGGGGGTAATAGTGCCTACCTTTTTGCATAATTCTCAAAACCCTGAATTTAGTCTTGATTTTAAGTATTTTTCTCATATTATTAATTAGGGTCAAATTTCTAATGATTTATGATTTTTATTGATATGTTTTAGAGTAAGTCATAGTTAATTGTGCATTGATGATTAAATCTGAAGGATACTAGAGAATCGAGCATGATAAGTCTACTTTCTAAAAATTAAAAATTAATAAGTCGTTGAACTGAATTTGAGTATTAATTTGAAGTTTAAAATTTACAGGGATTGAGGTCAAAAACACCCATAATTTTTGTGAGATTTTGAGCCTTATAGAGTATATATTCTTTTTCGTGCTCACTTTATTAATTATGAGTGAGTCAACTTTGAACTATTATTCTAGAACTTGCCTCGTTTATACATGTCGAGACCACATTAATGATTTGATATACTGAGATGATAAAGGCACCTAGGTTTTAACCCATTCACACCACTAAAAGCCTACCTACATATTTAACCCCTAGTAAACCCCGTTAAATCCTAACAACCTTCTTATTATTGAATTGCCCGTTTAATATTAACCCAAAATCCCTTTGTATTTGTTATCAACATTCTTTTGACTACCCCTCTATCGAGAATTGATTTGATCAGTTGTCGAATTAGGTTATTTCAATTATCAAAGTCCCTTCTATTATGTTTTACTTAGTTTGTTCTTAAAAAAAATCTAAGTTTATTCAATATTAGTAGTATATAAAAGAGCTTAGAGCATTTAAACTCCAATTGTTGAAGAAAAAGCTCGTATTAAAGTATTATAAAATTTTAAGTGATGAAAATACTCTTTATTATAGAGTAATTATCAATAGTGATATTATTAGTTTTCATTCGATGTAATATTCATATTTAGTTCATTGTTTTTAGATTAGGTAATTGGTCAATTTGATCTCGATTCTAACCCTCTAATTCAGCCTGTACCTACACCCTTAACCTTAGCCCCGTTACAACCCTGATAAAGACCTTTTGATCTGTGTATCATCTCATATACAGTGGTGGAGATTTGATTTTTAGGCAAGCCTATGGGATTAACTTTTTAGGTTCGACTTAGAGTGCTTATTCTTGAACCTTAAACACTTCGAGTGATTTGAGTGAATCTTTTGTGAGGATGTCAATCCTTGTCGATTTTGAATTAAAGGTAATTACTTAGATAAGGGGGACACCTATGTTTTCGTACTACTACAAAGGTATGACCTATCGTACTTGAATCTTTAGGGTTCTTTGAGTTGAATTATCCATGTATAAATTATCTACGAATTATGATGAGACATTGCCGATAGGAATTATGAATTATGGAAAGTTCATTTTAATTATAAGTTGAGAATTTTGCTTGAGGACAAGCAAAAGCTTAAGTGTGGGGGTATTTGATAAACCGTAAAAGTAACATATTTTAATCCCACATTTAGTATGCTTTTGGATGAATTATCCTTGATTTATGTAAAAAGGTGCTCTTAATCCCTTCTTTTCCTGTATTATACTCAGGAAAGCACCTAAGGATAAAAAGAATGTAAAATGGGCTTAAAATGGAGTAATTGGGCCTTAGCAAGAATTCGACACGGCCTGGCCCAAAGCCCACACGATCGTGCCTCATCGATTACCTAGAGCACGGCCTCAACTCTGTCACACATGGCCGTGCTTCATCCATTTACCACACACAAACGTGCTTGATGATCTACACGGTCGTGCCCAAAACGATAGAATCAAGGCACGGCCCAACCCTAAATTGCATAGGCGTGTGCCATGGGCGTGCCTCAATCAACATAATAGAGACATGGCCTAAAAAATGACTTACACGGGGCGGGAATGAACAATTTCACTCGAAATTGGATGCTTGAAGCCAAAGAAACATACTCCTAAGTCTACTTAAACACTCTAATAGTAATTCTACTTGAAAGAGGTACTTAGGAGCCAAGTAAAGCATCTCAAAAGCCTATATAAACAACCCAAAGCAAGCATTCAAGAGGGGCTTTTTGGCAGAGCCTTTTGCCGAAGCTTTCATCTTTTAGGAAAGCACTTGAAGATAGTCAGTTGATCCATCTCAAGAAGCCAGAACTCTATTCAAGATGGAGGATCTCTCCTTCAATTCCTTCAGGGGGTTTTAGGGATTTCTTATGTTTTTTCTATCTTTTCTCTTGAGATGTTTTCTTATTTAGTTATGAACTAAACCCTTGAGATACACAAGGGATGAAACCTATGTGATTTTGTAATTTGATTTCTAAATTATATGATAAGTACTTGGTTTGTTCTTAATTATGTTGCTTAATTTAATCGATGTGCTTAGGTGGAGGAGGAATAAGCCCTACCTAAGAGTAGATCTAGCATAATTGAGCGGAGTTGATCGGGCGCCTAGAGATAGGGTTACGAGATTTTTTCGGATTAGGGTGAAACCTAATATGGGAATCTATTGATCGATTTACTGCTTCCTTAGAGGGTTATTATAAGAGAACGAGAGTTCCACTGATTAACCTAAGGTTAGACGTTGTTCACCTCGAGAGAGGGTTTAATATAGGTTAGGGAGTCTCACGGATCAAGCTAAGTAAAGAAATCATATGGTTTGGGGAATAAATAATAAGAGAAGTCATAGGTGGATTCTTCCTGAGGGTATCGTCTTCATCAACTAAGTTTTCCTAAAGTCTTTTTCCCATTCATTCTTTTTCTTTGCATTTAGTTTAGTTTTGCATTAGTTTAATAAATCAATCACTCCATATTTCAGGCTAAATAATAGAAAGAAAGTGAGTAGTAGTACTTTTAGGTTCCCTTGGGTTTGATAAGATATTCTTGCTTAAACTATACTACTGTTCGATAGGTGCACTTGCCTCTATCATTGTCATAGTGAGTCTACAGGTTCGATCATTCTTTTTATAAATATTAAAACTCGACTGTTTGACACGATCAGTGGTCGTGTCGAAGTATCGAATCTCCGTACTAGGGGCAGTACGAATCAAATCCCACCTAACTTTCAACATCACGGATCCAACCACTCCCCCACGGGCACCGGTAAAGTGGCACGGTCGTGCTCTACGACTATGCGAAACTACTAACTTACCAGACACGGGAAAGACACGCCCATGCTACCCAACCGTGCCAACATACTGACTTATCACACACGGGCGTGGCTGGTTGAAAAACGGTCGTGTGAATCAACACACCCTTGGTCCACGAGCGAGGGCAAGCACCAGAAAGCAAAACTCTATTTAAACCCACCCCTTTTCATTCTTACTAACAATTCTTCTTCCTTTTCTTCCTCCCCTTTCTCTCAAAATTCTCCCCTCTTCTTAACAAACTTTTTCCAACCCTTGAGCCACACCAAAGTCATGTCAAAGAAGCATAAGAAGGCAAGCATAGTCTCCCGATAGAGACCCCGACACATAAGTTCATGCCGGCCGCTTCATTCGAACACCACGCCAAGGCTCTTCGAGACCTTTTCGGTTCTATTTTTCTTTTCTCTTTTGCTTCAATTTCCTTATCTTTACTTCTCTTCTGCTTAAAATTTATTTTACTTTAGTTTCTTAGTTGTAGGTTCTAAAGGCTGTTTGGGAATCACGCCAACACGACCACCACCCACGTGACCACAACCTTAGAAGTCACACCCACTTCACGAACCATATATCAATAAGGACTCCTTAGTCCATTAATCTTTTCTTTTAATTTCAGTTTTCTTCTTAGTCTCCTTCTCTTTATTTTTCTTGTCCTTAATTATATTATTAGTATATTTTTAATGTTTCTTTAGATTTCCTGGCTATATCTTTCCAGGCTACCCAATTTCTTCATCTATCACGGAGATTGTCGGTAGCCGCCCTACCAGGACCATAGAAAACACCACCACTGCTTCTCCAACTCATCTTCTACCACGACCACTACCAACTCTCGAGTCATCCAAAATTCAGGAAGTGTTATTTATCCCATTCTCTTTTGATTTCATGATTATTTATCTATCTTTGTACAATGAGGACAATGTACATCTTAAGTGTTGGGGGGTAAAAGTACCTAACTTTTTGCATTAATCCAAAATCCTGAATTTTAGTCTTGTTCCTAAGTAATTTTCTCATATTATTAATTAGGGTGAAATTTCTGATGATTTATGATTTTTATTGATATGTTTTTGAGTAAGTCATTGATAATTGTACATTAATGAATAAATTTGAAGAATACTAGAGAATCAAGCATGATAAGTCTATTTTTCAAGAGTAAAAAATTTCTTAGGTTGTTAAACTGAATTTGAATATTACCTTGAAGTTTGAAATTTACAGGGATTGATGTCAAATACCCATAATGTTTGTGAGATTTTGAGCCTTATAGAGCATATATTCTTTTTTGTGCTCACTTTATTAACTATGAGTGTGTCAACACTGAATTGTTATTCTAGAACTTGCCTTGATTATACATATCGAGACCACATTATTGATTTGATATGCTGAGATGATAAAGGCACCTAGGTTTTAACCCATTCACTCCATTAAAAAGCCTACCTTCACAAATTAACCCTTAGAGAACCTATTTGATCCAAACAACCCTTTTATTGATTTACCTACTAATATTAACCCAAAACCCTTTGTATTTATTATCACCATTCTTTTGACTACCCTTCTATCGAGAATTAATTTGATCAGTTGCCGAATTAGTTTATTTCAGTTGGTAAAGTTCTTTCTTTATTATGTTTCTATTTGATTTGTTCTTAAAAAAAATCAAAGTATATTCAGTATTAGTAGTATAAAAAGTGAGCTTGTACATTTAAATTTCAATTATCAAAGAAAAAGCTCATAGTATTATTAGTTTTAAAGTTTCAATTGATCTAATCATTTATTTTTCAGTTCATTGTTTTTAGTTAGGTAATTTGTCAAGTCAATCTCGATTCTAAACCTTCTAATTTAGCCTTTATCCACACCTTTAACCTAAGCCCCGTTACAACCTTGTTAAAGACCTTTTGATTTGTGTATCATCTCATATTACAGTGGTGGAGATTTGATTTTCAGGCAAGCTTATGGGATTAACTTTTTAGGTTCGACTGTTGAGTGCTTAATTGTGAACCTTAAAACACTTCGAGTGATTTGAGTGAATCTTTAGTGAGAAAGTCAATCCTTGCCAGTTTTGAATTAAAGTAATTATTTAGATAAGGGGAGACACCTAAGTTTTCATGCTACAAAATATGACTTAGAATTGTTTGAATCTTTAAGAGTCTTTGAGTTAAATTATCCATGTATAAATTATCTATGAATTATGATGAGGCATTATTGATAGGAATTGTGAATTATGGAAAGTTCGTTTTAATTGTAAGTTGAGAATTTTGGTTGAGGACAAGCAAATGCTTAAGTGTGGGGGTATTTGATAAACCGTAAAATTAACATATTTTAACCCCATATTTAACATGCTTTTGGATGATTAACCCATGATTTATGTAAAAAGGTGCTCTTAATCCTTTCATTTCATGTTTTATGCTCAGGAAAGGACCCGAGGATGAAAATAATAAGAAACGGGCTTAAAACGGCCCAATTTGGGCCAAAGTGGAAATCGACACGGCCTGGACTTCAAGCCACACGATCGTGCCTCGACAATTAACTAAGATATGGCCATGCCACGATTTACACGGCCGTGTCCCAATCGAAAGAATCGAGACACGACCTAAAGTCGATCTACACGGGCGATACCATGGTCGTGCCCCTATCGTGGAAAAGAGGAATTGTACTCGAATTTGGATACTTTGAGGCAAAGAAACACATTCCAAAGCCTATTCAAACACCCGAGTAGGAACTATACTTGAATTAGGACACTTAAGGGCCAAGTAACGCATTCCAAGAGCCTATATAAAGACCCTAAGTGTAACCTCAAGGAGGGCGGTCAGTTAGGCAGTCAGCTAGGCCAAGAAGGCTGAGACATTGAATTTGGCAGAAGTTGAAACTTTTGTGCGAATCACTCGAAGATAGCCAGTTGATCCATCTCAAGAAGCCAAAATTCTACTCAAGATGGTGGATCTCTCTTTTAATTCCTTCAAGGGGTTTTAGGGATTTCTTATGTTTTGTTTTATCTTTTCTCTTGAGATGTTTTCTTTATTCGTTATGAACTAAACCCTTCAGATACCTAAAGGGGATGAAACCTAGATGAATCTTGGTATTGTTTTCTGAATTATATGATAAATACTTGATTTGTTCTTAATTATGTGTGCTTAATTCTTTTGTTAATGTTTCCGGATATTAATTCAAGTCAGATGTTCTTAGGTGGAGGAGGAATAGACCCTGCCTAAGAATAGATCTAGCATAATTAAGCGGAGTCGTTCTCGCGCCTAGAGATAGGGTGACGAGATTTTTCCAAATTAGGGTAAAACCTAATATGGGAGTCCATAGTTCGATTTACTGCTATTCTAGGGGGTTATTAAGTGAGAAAGATATTTTCGTTAATTAACCTAGGGTTAGACGTTATTTGCCTCGAGAGAGGGTTTAATATACGCTAGGGAGTCTTACGGATTAAGTCAAGTGAATAAATCGTATGGTTCAGTGTTAGATAATAAGTGAAGTCTAGGTGGATTCTTCCGATGGTATCATCGTGATCAATGAGTTTCTCTTCAAGTTATTTCCCAATTCATTCTTTTGTCTTTGCATCTTAGTTTAGTAATTAATTAGTTAATCAACCAAATCATTTAATATTTAGGTTAAATAAGAGAAAGAAAGTGAGTATTAGTACTTTTAGTTCCTTTGGGTTCGATAACCCACCTTGCCTAAGCTATACTCTTTGTTCGATAGGTACACTTGCCTTAAGTCATTGTCAGAGTTAGTTTCCAGGTTCGATCATTCTCTTTATAAATTTTAAAACTCGACAATTTAAGACATGATCGCGACCCAATCTTAAAGCTAGGATCCGCGCGTTTTCCATCAAAAGGGTATTTGCGCTGCGAGTCCTCCCCCTTTGTCACTCTTTTGCAATTCAGCCCTCAGATTTAGTTTGGTTTTCAATTTGGTCCCTTGTGCTGTCAGTTGAACACGCGCAGAGAACTTAGGGAATTTTTTCCCATCTGGTCCCCACTAGTTTTTGTGCATTTCACTTTGATCCTTAATTGGCTTTTCCTTATTTCGAATTTATACCTTGAATGTCAGTCCGTTTTTTAATCTAGTCCTCAATCTGTTTGATGGGCTTATTTATTTATTTTCTTTAAAAATTGTATTATTATTATATTTTAAGTTTTTATATTCTACTTTTATTAAACTATTTTGTTTTTATATATGTTATTTATTTTAAACCCTTTTGTTTGTCAAAGTGTTTTATTATTGTTCGTTTTAAGTTTTTAACAATATATTATTTATCTTATACCTATATTTATATATACGTGTTATCTGTTTTAAATTTTTATAAATATATCATCTTTTTAACCGCTTTTGGGTATTTTAAATTTCTTTTTCACATTATTTATTTTAAGCTCACTATTTTCATTTTAAAATGTTGTACATTTTATTTATTTTACTTTAATTAACTTTATACCATTTTTTAATTGCTTATTTAATTCATTGGTCTTTGATTGTTAATGTTAGTATTTAAATGGTGCATATTGTGAGATTATTGCCATTGTGTGTATTTTAATTCGTTTATTTCGTACTTTTTGTACTATAGTTATTCACTCGTATAATGTTGTGTTCATGTATCATTGTTCTAGGCTCATCACTATATTTTCATTTTATATCATCGTCCCATGAATCTAGCCTCGTTACATTTATTTGATAATTTGTTTTATTCCAAACAAATAATGCATACCATTTAGTATTGTACAAGTTATTATTCAAAAAGAAAAATTTTCGAAAACAAAGGCAATATTTCGCGTTTCGAGAATTAGAGAGATCATGCCCTAACTTACGGGATTTCGATTTTCTTGTTAAACCCAAATAGTCAAATATCTTTTTAAATTTCAAAACATTAAGTTTCAAAAAATTAAAGGCGAACTTGTTCTCGAGGGTTCAAATGTCGTATCCTAACTTACAGGATGTGGCATTTTGTTATCTCGGGACGAGTTGGCCCTTGAAGCTCGTTTCAATTCAAGTCAAGCATTTTTAAAAATGAACATTGATAAAAAGGGATCGTATTTTAAAAATCATTTCGAATTTTCAATTTTCGACACTTAGGCATTAATTAATCGATTAGGTACCAATTTTGGGCGTAACGAGGGTGCTGATCCTTCCTCGCACGTAACCGACTCTCGGACCCATTTTCTCAAATTTCGTAGACTTGAATCGTCGTTTTAGTAAAACAAAACATTTTATTAAAACAATCAAATTTTATGAGGTGACCTACTCACACCTCACAAAAAAGGATTAGTGGCGACTTCTGTTTTATTTTCATTTTCAAAACCCTAATCGATTCTCGTTTTCAAAAAAATGGTTTCGACAGCTTGGCGTCTCCACTGGGGACAAAATAAGAGAGTCAAGCCACAAGTTGATTAACTTTTGTCTTTTTGTCAAAATTGAAAATTTAGTTTTAATATACGATCCTTTCATTGCATTTCATCCGTTTTTGTTACAGTCTTCATAATTTTATTCATATTTTCTTACTGCTTTGAGTTTTTGTATATCCCCGCACATCGCATTGCATGACCGTTTGGTCACATGCTTTTAAGTGAGAGTGAGAAGTTATGCCTTCGTGAGGTTTTCACCTTCGCATGGGCTAGTAGACCGCTTCCGGGATACATCCGTACCTATGTCTTCGTGAAATTTTCATCTCCACATGGCTATAGGAAATGTATTCCCCTGAACTGAACTCGATCTATATGAACCTATAATGAGTAAAGATTGAGGAATCTGTTGGTTCAGGTACCCTTTCTTTAGAACCAAATCCCATATAGTGAACCTTAGGAGCCCATCTTAAGTAGAGCCGTGCAAAACCCTAGTGGTCATCCATTTAGGTAATCTATTTTGTTGTTTATTTTTCTTGTGCTAACGTGTTTTGTTTTGTTTATGATTGCATTGCATTGCATTGCATTGCATTGCATCGCATCATCTTAGAAAGGATGTGTTGATTCATATTCGATCGCTAAATAGAAAAGCTTGTTATAGGAAAACGAACTTCTTGATATAGTGGAATATAGTATAGCCGTCCAAATAGGGTCCAAGTAAACACAATGAAAGAAGACTGATAGTCTGCAGAGGAAAACAAGACTTTACTTCATTGCCCGAGGATATAAGCCAACAAGGATTATTCCAAAATCGTCACATCTCAACTCTTTTAAAAGGAGTTAATGAACATTGCGGGATAAGTGAGCAATGGGTCGCGACACGGATCAAGCAAAAAAGGAGACAATAGATACATCTTTGGGAAAATTAGCAAGATTCGACCATAGCGTCCGGATATGAAGGAGAAGATCGATGTCTTCACCGAAAGTACAAGGGCAAGGCCGCATATGTAATCCGTTTTATGTAAAGAAATTTTTTTCTAGAAAATTTGTTCTAATGGAATTGAATTCAGAATCAACGTCTTTCTTTCTTTTGCATTCATTCCATGCATTTACATTGCATTGCATCATTTGCATTAGATTTTCACAAAAGGACCCTAATTAGGTAAAATTATTTTAGTTAACCTGGAAAATATGGAACGAAGGTTGGAGAGATTAGAGTAAAGGCAAATACAGATGCAGATAATTGGCCGAAATCCAACAGGATATGCAAGATCAAATGAATGTGATGAGCCAATTAACCCAGTTACTAGCCGAAAGGCTTGAAGAAAGGAAAAGCCCGGTGGTCAACAATGGGAGTGATAATGAGGACCTTATCTATTCCTCAGATTTTACTCCAATAAGTGTCTTAGCCCAACCAGACATGCATTCGTAAAGGGTACCCGTCATTATCAAACCCCGATATCAAACTGATACCTCGGCATTGTTGAAGTTTCCAATAGATTTAAGTTTTAATTCGGGGGATGATCGAGTCAATTCTGTGGTACATGGCTTAGCCGAAACAAAGGAAAAGGAAGAATGGACCTTAAAGGCCTTGAAGAAGAAAGAAAAAGAAGTGAATAATACAAGTAAGTATAACAAGGATAATTCGAAGCCGATTACGGTAAGCTAGCCAAAGACAGCAGCTACCAGCTATCAAGTCTCCCCAAGATAAGAGCCCAATCCAAAATCAAACTCGAAAAAACTCCAGTTCGCACCTATTCCAATCTCGTATAGGGAGTTGTACCAAATTTTATTTGAAGCACATGTTGTATCCCCTTTTTACGTGGAACCAGTACAGCTTTCATACCCTAAATGGTACGATATGAACGTCCAATGCGAATATCATGCAGGAATCACAGGGCATTCGATCGAGAACTGCACCGCTTTCAAAAAGATAATCGAAAGACTCATCAAAATAAATATTGTAAAATTTGATAATCCCTCTAATGCAGAAGATCAATTACCCAACCTTTCTGTTAAATGGGTAAATATTGTGAGGGCCACAATGGATAGCGGCATGAAATCTAAGAATACGTTGAGTTCGAGGCTCTAGTGTAAGACTAGATATTGGGGAATTTGAACATTAATGGCATATCCGAATGGGGAACTGGGGAATAAAAGTTTCTAAGCCCTTGCATACTTAGGAGCATTCTGAATAATGGGACTGTCGAAGGGATCCCTGTATTTTTAGAGCTAATTTAGAGTAATATTCAAAACACGCTTGATGCTTTAAGCATAGAAGCAACAAGGATCCTTTTTTGAAATGGGCTTACGTTCAAAATCTTTATTTCAATAAAATGCATCTTTTTGAGCAAATATTCTTTCATTCTATACAAATAATTATTCTTAGATTTTTTTTTTTGTTCTATGGACACTCTCTCAAATATTTTTCACTCATGATCATACCATACAAATAATCATCCTTAGAATTATTAATTCTTTGAAATTTTCTTTTGAATCTACAATAAGTCTTCAAATATCTACGACATGAGCAACGCTGCTACTAGATCAAAGTCTCCTTTCGAATGGGATATATGTCTAGATGGATCTCAAGACTTTAAAGATGACAGAGATTGTAGCTTATCTACTTGATTTGTTAAGAATGGTAGAACAAGATGAAAATAGATCCTAGCTTACAAAGGGTCAGTGGACATTGTGAGTCTAGGAAAGAGCCTAGCTCACCACAAAAATAAGGCGAGACATTATTTCAAATATGTTTTCGCACAATCATATCAAGACACTCCTGGGCTACTGAGACGTGGGTATGCTATTAAGGCTAAGGAAATCCTAAAAGAGGTCCACAAGGGTATTTGAAGATCACATGCTAATGATTTTACGATAACCAAGCTAATCATGAGATTCAGATTCTGCTGGTCCATCATAAAAAGAGATTGCATCAGTTATGTCGTAAATGCCAAATTTATGAAGACAAGATTCATGTGCCTCATTCATTTCTTCGTAAACCTTATCTATGTGGGGCATGGAGTTTATAGGGACAATCTCGTCAGAAGCTTCTAACAGGCATTAATTATTTCGCTAAGAGGGTGGAAGTAGCTTCATATGCCAATATTACAAAGTCGATAGCCATCAGAACAAAAAAGAGAAAAAGAAAGAAAGAATACCGACAAAAATAATTTCAAAAAGATCACATTTAACTGCACAATGTCAAAATTTTACGGTCTGTTCAAAGATCAGGTGCCACATCACAGTGCAGCAAAGGCAGTCAGAGAGGAAAAATAAAAGTAAAAAGAGAAAAAAAAAAAATAAAAGAAACAAAACAAGGATCATTACGAAGATGACCAAGACTTGTAAAGATTGGCATAAAGAAGTTACATTTACCCTCTATGCTTATCAAACATTGGCCAAGACCTTCACTGGGGCAATGCCTTAGTTTGTGGAATAAAAGCGTTTTGTCTATTGAAGTCAACATTCTTTTTTTCGAGTCTTTTTAGAAATGAAGTTGGAAGAGGTAGAATGGATTTAATCCCGATATGATCAGTTAAATTTGAAGAGAAAATGTTAAAAGCTATCTGTCATGGTCAGATGATGCGAGCTTATAACAAAAAAGGTTCGCCCTATAAAATTTCATGATAAGGCTTTGAAGAGGATTGTTCCCATGCAAAAGGGACTTCAGAAGAAAGTGGATGCCAAATTGGGAAGGACCTCATGCAGCAAAGAATGTCTGTTCTGAGGAAGCATGGATATTGACCGAGATAGATAGCAAGAACCTGCCCAATCTGGTGAATTCAGATTCAATAAAAAGTTTTCGAAAAAAACACAAAAAAAGGAAGAGAAAGAAAAGGAGAGTCCAAGGAGAAAACCCTCAAAGGGCGCTTTGAGTCTAAAGGAGATTTAAGTTGATAACCCGAAAAGGGCAGCTCAAATTTTGATCAAAAGTGAGGCATACAGCAATTTTATGCCTGAATTAATGATGAAGAAGTATGCTACGTCTTGGGGCATCGACAAAGTACTCCGGATCCCCTAAACATATATTAAGCTCAAAATAGTCCCAAAGAAGTTTGTACAGAGAAGCTCAGGCTGCGATATCTGAGGCACCTAGTTTTCCATCTTACCCATTTTGAATTTGCTATCTTTGATTTGATTACCTTATTCTTTTCAAGATACGCCTCCAATAAATTTCCTGCTTAATTACATTTGCTATCCTTGATTAACTTATTTGTTTTGAGCTATGCTCTCAATTGATTTCCTTCTTGCCATTATTTTTCAAGTATTTTGAATTGAAATAACAATTAATGGACTAATAATACTTTCACAAAAGAAGTTCTGCATATTACTCTGGAAGCTTCTAAATAGTATGAGAACTTGAAATAAGATTATTGTTTAGAACTCACCAAAACTAAGGGTTGGAAAGGAGTCTAATTTGAAACTATCTGTTAAGATTTTTTGTCAAAAGTATCAGTTGAATAAAAGATAAGATATTGCGTCGATGATACAGCCTCGACAAATAATAAGTAACCCAAACATTAAAATGGGATTATTCTCAAAGAAATTTGACATTCATATACATCTGGTCATGACACCCAGGGAATGGAAGGTGTAGTAGACCAAATTGATTGAATAAGTTACAAATTCTATACCCCCTAAGTCGCAGTGGGATGGATTGAAGATGGCACAAATCCTATATCCCCCTGAACTGCAGTGAGAGGGTCTGAAGATGGTATAAGCCTTAAAGTCTCAAAGGTACCATGGAATGGACCTTAAAGTTACATTGGGGCAAGTCATTTGAGCAAAATATGATTGTTTCTTTGAGTTTTTGGCAACGGTACCAGCCGAGCGAGATAGTAGCGTAATACGTCAGCAATAAAACTCTGATGGACAACGAGCAGTGATAACCCTAAGCATTAAAAAATAGATTATTTCATTTTGTATTCATACATCATCATTCAAAGCACGTTTAATTAGGAGCATTTCGATCATGGCATCCTAATCATTCGGCATAAGCGTGGACCCATTCTACAAATTATGTCCTCTAGAGGACGATGTAGAAGATAGATCGAAGATACCAGCCTCGCTTCCCTGAGTTTGTAGCGGAGCAGACTGAAGACAGTAGATCTTGTCTCCCTAAGTAGTAGTGGAGCAGATCGAAGATGGTGAATCTTATCTCCATGAAGCAGCGAAGTAGATTTAAGCCATCAGTCTTATCTCCCTAAAGTGGCAGTGGAGTAGACTGAAGATTAAAGATCTTGTCTCCTTAAGCAGTAGTGGAGCGGATCGAAGACAGCGAATCTTATCTCTATGAAGCAGCGGAGAAGATTTAAGCCATCAGCCTTATCTCCCTGAAGCGGTAGTGGAGAAAACTGAAGATTACAGATCTTGTCTCCCTAATCAGTAGTAGAGCAGATCAAAGACGGTGAATCTTATCTCAATGAAGCAATGAAGTAGATGTAAGCCATCACCCTATCTCCCCGAAGCGGCAGTGGAGTAGACTAAAGATTACAGATCTTGTCTCCCTAAGCAGTAGTGGAGCAGATCGAAAATGATGAATCTTATCTCCATAAAGTAGCGAGTAGATTTAAGCCACCAACCTCGTCTCATTGAAGATACAGTGGAGCAGGTTGAAATTACCAGTTTTCATTTCCTTAAAGTTTTAGTAGAAAAGATCGAAGCTACAAATCTCTTCTCCCTAAATTTTTATCCCTTTGAGGTTCTAACGGAGTAGGTCAAAGCTACAAATCCTTTCTCCCTGAAATCCTCATTTCCATGAAGTTTCAGTAGAGAAGATCGAAGCTACAAATCTCTTCTCTCTAAATTCTTATATCCTTGAAGTTCCAATAGAGAAGATCGAAGCTACAAATCTTTTCTCCTTGAATTCTTGTCTCGTTGAAAATTCAGGGAATAGGTCGAAGCTACAAATCCCTTCTCCCTAAAATAACATTGAGGATCAATTCTCATCTCCTTGAAGTTCCAGCGGAGTAGGTCGAAGCTACAAATCCCTTCCCTCTGAGATTATATTGGAGCCATAATTCTTACGCCTTTGAAGTTTCAGCGAAGTAGATCGAACTTACAAATCTCCTCTCCCTGAAATTACATTAGAGTGAATAAAGTTACAAACCTTATTTCGTTGAATTGGCAGTGGAACAGGTTGAAGTTACGAGTCTTATTTCCCTAAAGTCATAGTGGAATAGATTACGACTACAAATCACAAATCTTATCTCTCTCTAGAGGCAATGGAGCAGATCAAAAAAACCTTATCTCCCCGAAGTTACAGTGGAGTAGGTTGAAATTACAAGTCTTATCTCCCTGAAGATGCAGTGGAGCAGACTAGAGATAGAAAATCTTATTTCCCTGAAGTTGCAGTGGAACATATTGAAGCTATAAATCATAGATCTTATCTCTCTCTAGAGGCAGTAGAGCAAATCAAAACAACCCTTATCTCCCTGAAGTTGCAGTGGAACAGGTTGAAATTACGAGTCTTATCTCCCTGAAGATGCAGCGGAGCAGACTGAGGATAGCGAATCTTGTTTCCCTGAAGTTGCAGTGGAACAGATTTAAGTTACGAATTACAAGTCCTCTACCTCTGAAGTTGCGGTAAGTAGGATCAAAGTTGTCGTGTCAAATCTTATTTCCCTGAAGTTGTAGTGGAACAGATTAAAGCTACAAATTACGGCGGATCTTATCTTCTTGAAGTTACAGTGAAGCAGATCAAAGCCCCCAGCCTTATCTTCCTAAAGTTGCAAAGAAGCAGGTTGAAATTTCCAATTCTTATTTCCTCGAAGTTCCAGCGGAATGGATCGAGGCTACAAATCTCTTCTCCCTGAAATTACGTTCGAGCGAATTGAAGCACCAATTCCTATATTTCTGAAGTTGCAGTGGGTCAAAGCGAGGTTACTTGAAGAAGAAGAAAAGAAGCGCCGAGACTCAGCAAGAACGAGAAAAATTAGTCATTTTAAAGTCTTTGCTCCATTCTCATTACACGACAACGAGCAAAGAGGGGCAGCTGTAAGACCTAAATTTTACCCGGGCCCGTTAGAAACCTAAACCTGACCCAAACAAATTAAACCAAACCCAAACTAAGCAAATCAGCCTAATACAGACCCAAAAAATCCAACCAAACCCGAAGCCCAACAATGCATCCCAAATCAGAAAATAACAAAAGAACTAAACTCTAGGTGCGCGCACCTAGGTCTTCTGACCCCTGTCTTCTTATCACCGCCATTGGCCACCGCCCTCTGCCATTTTGCCCCGCGCATGCCTCCATGCCTCTGGCACCACCTACGCACAATAACAAAGAAACAAAAAAGCATAAATCAGAAGTCTTATAATTTAGCTATAAAAGCCATATCAACATCTTGTATTTTTTTTTTCGGTTCCGAATTCAAAAAAGAGAAAATACGAAAATTAATTAAAAAATCAAATTTTTAAGGTGATTGCTGTTTATTTTTATTTGCATTTACTTTTAAGTTTATTTTATATTTTCCACATATGAAAATACAAAAAGAAATAAAGGGAGGAGCCTTACCGAAACCCCCTCGGTTGCGGCATCTGAGTGCTCTCTCTTTGTCGTCGAACTCGGCTTGAGGAGGGGTGTCAAAGGCCCTTTCCCTTCATTTTGAGACGCCAAGGGTCTGGCCTTCAAAGAGGGTTTCAAACGAGGCACTAAGGCCCATCTTCGCGCATCGTCGACCACCGGATCACGGTGGTGGTGCGACGGATCATCTGCGAAGACCAATCGTTCGAGGGAAAAAGGGGGAGAGAATGCTGAAGTTTTTTTTTGTTGTTTTTTTGAAAAAGAGGGTCTGAAAATAAAAAAACAAAAAAAAGATGAAATTTGGGCTTAAATCCGCCCCTAAAACGGCAACATTTCAATCGGTTCCCCCGGGCGCCAAAACGATGTTGTTTTGGGGGAACCGAACCCAACCCGCTCTTAAAACCAGGATCCGCGTGTTTCCCCTTAAAAAGGGATATTTGCGCTGCGAGTCCCCCCTTTGTCACTCATTTGCAATTTAGCCCTCAGATTTCGTTTGGTTTTCAATTTGGTCCCTTGTGCTGTCAGTTGAACACGCGCAGAGAACTTAGGGAATATTTTCCCATCTAGTCCCCGCTAGTTTTTGCGCGTTTCACTTTGATCCTTAATTAGCTTTTCCTTATTTCAAATTTATACATTGAATGTCAATCGTTTTTTAATCTAGTCCTCGATCTGTTTGATGGGTTTATTTATTTATTTTCTTTAAAAATTATATTATTATTATTTATTTTAAGTTTTTATATACTACTTTTATTAAACTGTTTTGTTTTTATATATGTTATTTATTTTAAACCCTTTTGTTTGTCAAAGTGTTTTATTATTGTTCGTTTAAATTTTTTAACAATATATTATTTATCTTATACCTATATTTATATGTACATGTTATCTGCTTTAAATTTTTATAAATATATCATCTTTTTAACTGCTTTTGGGTATTTTAAATTTCTTTTTCACATTATTTATTTTAAGCTCACTATTTTCATTTTAAAATGTTATACATTTTATTTATTTTATTTTAATTAACTTTATACCATTTTTTAATTGCTTATTTAATTCATTGGTCTTTAATTGTTAATGTTAGTATTTAAATGGTGCATATTGTGAGATTATTGTCATTGTGTGTATTTTAATTGCTTATTTCATACTTTTTGTATTATAGTTATTCACTCGTATAATGTTGTGTTCATGTATCATTGTTCTAGGCTCATCACTATATTTTCATTTTATATCATCGCCCCATGAATCTAGCCTCATTACATTTATTCGATAATTTGTTTTATTCCAAACAAATAATGCATACCGTTTAGTATTGTACTAGTTATTATTCAAAAAGTAAAATCTTCGAAAATAAAGGCAATATTTCGCGTTTCGAGAATTCGAGAGATCATGCCCTAACTTACGGGGTTTCAATTTTCTTTTTAAACCCAAATAGCCAAATATCCTTTTAAATCTCAAAACATTAAGTTTCGAAAAAATTTAAAGGCGAACTTATTCTCGAGGGTTCAAATGTCGTATCCTAACTTACGGGACGTGGCATTTTGTTATCTCGGGATGAGTTGGCCCTTGAAGCTCGTTTCAATTCAATTCAAGCATTTGAAAAAAATGAACATTGATAAAAAGGGATCGTATTTTAAAAATCATTTCGAATTTTCAATTTTCGACACTTAGACATTAATTAATCGATTAGGTACCAATTTTGGGCGTAACGAGGGTGCTGATCCTTCCTCGCACATAACCGACTCCCAGACCCGTTTTCTCAAATTTCGTTGACCTGAATCGTCATTTTAGTAAAACAAAACATTTTATTAAAACAATCAAATCTTACGAGGTGATCCAATCACACTCACAAAAAAGGATTGGTGGCGACTCCCGTTTTATTTTCGTTTTCAAAACCTTAGGCGATTCTCTTTTTCAAAAAAATGGTTTCGACAATTATTATTCTTGTTTTATTGTTGTAATTTTATATTATTTTTATCAATTTGATAATATAATTATTTATTCTTATTTCATATTAGAAATTGGTGACAAGAATGACGATGACGATGAGGATGATGATGACGATATTTCTTCGGTTGCTTTTTAGGTTACCTTCTTTTCTAACTGTTGACAATTTAATTTAGATTACAATTTATAGTTTCTTATAAAATTAAATATGTTAATTGGTTAATGTATAGATATTTTGGTTGGTTGATTATATTTTGTAGGTTTTTGGTACTGTTTTGGGGATGTTGGTGATGTTGTTTTTCTGCTGTTTAGTACTATTTTTATGCTGTTTGGCACTGTTTTGTTGATGTTTGGTCTTGTTTTGGTTTTGATGCTGTTTTATTGTTCTTTTATGGTATTTTATTGTTTTGTTATCGTTTTTAATATTATTTCGATATTGTAGAACTTTTGTTTTATTATCAAGTTGGTTATTATTTTAGTTCAAACAAGTTGTTTCAATTTTAATATAACTACTTCTTATTGTTCATTGTCGCTTTTAATATTATTTCGATATGATCTTTGAGATCTTATAATATATTGATTAATATCAAGACTTTTTTGTGGAGATGAACAATGGATGGTTGCGTTTGGGTGCATGTGCCATCACATCTCGCATTTGATTTGAGAGACAGAAATTGATTTTATAAATTATGCAATGCCAACAGTGTACATACATAGGTATAGAAGAGGATATTTGACCTTTATGTGCATAACATCACTTCACTCTTACAATTGCAACAGATGATATTGAAAAGAAAAGATATAAGAAAGCATAAAAGCACAATGAACCTTAAGCATAAAAGCATAAAATCACTATCATAACTAAAAAAAAAAAATACATCTTTGGGCATCAACCACTAAAAACTCAAAGAATTGGTAAAAAATTTCAATGTTTTTGTATTTTGTTTTAGTATCATTTTTTATTTGTTTCTTGTTTTAATATTTGTTTTTATTTTTTAAATGTATTTGATTTATTTTATTTTATTTTTTAATAAAATAAGTTAAAAATTAATATTAGCCGGGCCGAGCTCGGGCCGGTTTAAGCCTACCAATTTTATGTCGGGCTAGACTTGGACAATTTTTAAGCTTATATTTCAGGCCGAGCCGGCCAGAGCTTAAAAAACGGACCAAAAATTTTTTTGGCCATGCACACCTCTAATCACATCCCATGGATGTAGATTTTCTAATCGTGTCTCTATATGCTTACTCCTAAGACCCCAATTTATACATATCAAAAAGTTTATTTAATTGAAAATGGGAAGAGAAATCCTTGGAAGCTTATCCCCAAACTATTCCAATAATCCAATCGCATACCTTCTAGAATTGTGATCATGTGGCTTGCACTTATTTCTTTCCTACCATATAGCATATCATTCCATGCTAATCTATTTTTTTTTCCTTGGTCTTCATGATACCTCAATCTAATACTTTTCGCCGATCATCATCATCACATAGAACTGTAAAAAACACAAAATCTTGCTTATTATTGTTTAGTAACTACACAAAGAGGGGTTTACTAATAATGAAGTGGACGGTTGACTTCTTTCCTCTTCTTTCGTTTTTTCTCTTTACCCAGTCCAAATGTAAAGAGAGAAACATAGAAAAAAAAAGCAATTTTCTATCTCATATGATTATGGTCTTAACAACCAATGTGGACAGACATAAATGATGTTGTTGACAGACAAAGACAGTAACTTAATTATTAACAACGGAAATCAAAAGTTCCCTTTTTGTGTAGTAAGAGAAAAATCATCAGTAGTTGCTTGTCGGGTAATTGGTCACGGTAAAATAAATCATTTTCTTTGTTGTGAAAAATGCATGTACTTAGGTTTCTTCGCTCCATTATTGAGCGGTTTTTTCTTTTTAATTATTTTTGGCTATTTGATTTTGACTTACCAAACATAATTAATAATGGGTGGTTAGAATAGATTTTGTGAGATCTGAAAATGAATGTAATGATATATAATGGGAAATTTTGACTGACATATTAAAATATGTTATTGGTTGATAAAATTATTATGAAGTCTTCTTTTATTCAAAAATCAAGTAAATTAATGCCTTAAATTAAAGAATAAATTAGTTTTTTATTTAAAATTTTTATTTATTTCTACTGTTAAAAATTAGTATAGCTGACGAAATAACCAAACAGTTACACTTGCTATGCCACATATACTTCATGTCGATGTACAATGATTAGATTTTAACAATAGAAATGAATAAAACTTTTAACAAAAGGATCAATTTACTCTTTGATCTAACATACAATGACTAAATTAATTTTTTTAGTAGAAAGGATAAAATGCAATCCAACTTCTAAAATAAAAGCCTTTGTACAAACCCATTTTGCCCAGCCCAAAACCAAAGAACCCAATACCCAAGATAAAACCCAAATTTAATAAATTACAGACCCTGACCCAAATTAAAAAACCCCTCAGCCCATTACACCGGGTGGCCCAATGGCCCAAAGTCTAAAATTAGGGTTCTGGGAACCCTAAGGGTCTCACGTCATGACATTGAATGGCACAGGGCCATTCGCCTTCGCTTCTCGATCACGACCCACGGTCCACCGCCACCAATCGCCCAGAGCCGCCCGACGCCACCGCCACCGCCTTTCCCACTTGGCCACCAAAGACTGCAAAACATTAAACAAGAAGCGGCAAAGAAGCAATTTGAAAAGGCTATAAAAGTCGATTTACATTCTGTTGTAAAGGACACTTTTTTTGGTTTTTTCGAATCAATACTATACAAAAAAGAGTTCGAATACAAGCACAAGTAGATTAAGCACAAAAAAAGACAGAGATTAAGGCATTAAATCGACCAAAAACCTAAAACAGAGGCGAAAAGAGGTGATTTTTTTTTATATTCTGTCGAAAGTATTCTTCTTTTTTATTTATTCTTTTCTTATCAAACCTAAACACATATATTCTATAACACATAAAAAAAAGAGGGGAAAATTTACCTTTTTTTTGAACTTTCAACCGCCGTGTACGGCGGCCGGCGACGGCGAGCTGCCAAAAATCCCACCGGAGACCAACCCCCTGCAGAGAAAAAAAAACAAAATGAAGTTTTTTTGGGGTGTAAGCAGCTGAAATGAAGAAAAAAGGGAAATTTTTGGTTTTATAAAGATTTCAAAACGACGCCGTTTAGGGCCTGATCCAGTGGCCCCAAAACGACGTCGTTTTGCCCCAGGATCCGCGCGTCGACCCGACCCAACCTAAGGATCCGCGCGTTTTTGAATGGATGGGCTAATTGCGCTTTTAGCCCTTCCGCATTTTTATTATTTTTAATCGGACCTTTGTTATTTTAAAATCTAGCCCGAACATTTAGTCCGGTTTTCGATCTGGTCCTCCCTACTGCTACGCGTTTTGGCCGAAGGGGTTATTTACTTCTTTGGTCCCTCCAGTCCTTTTGCGCGTGTAATTAGGTCCCCTAATCTTTCCTTTATTTTTAATTAGCCCCTAAATTTTGTTCCTTAATTTAATTTAGTCCTCTATTATTACTTTTAACTTTGTTAAATCTTCCTATTATTGTTATTATTATTACTATATTATTATTACTATATTATTATATCATTATTACTATTATTATTTTTGTTATTATCACTTCTCACTTTATCATTCTTATTTCTATTTTATTATGATTATTATTATTTATTTTTATTATTTTTGTTATCGCTTTTATAACCCTATTATTATATTATTATTAGCACTATTACTATATGATTATTTTTTTACATATCTATATTATTTCGCTTACTAATTATTATTATTACTATCACGTAATATTTTGTTTTATCTTTATTATTATATTTACTATTGTTATTATTGTTATTTATTATTATTATTTCTATTATTATTCCATTATTATTATTATTATTTATCGATATCGTATACATCTTTCCTTCATTGTTTTGTTTATCATTCGTCACTATTATATTATTATTATTATTATTATTATTATTATTATTATTATTATTATTATTATTATTATTAGTACTCTTATTTTTTACATTTATATCTCGTTCATTTTTCTTAATTTTATATCATTACTAAACAAAATATATTTTGAAAATCATCATATTTCATTTAAAAGTTTTAGAATAAAGGCATTGTTTCGTATTTAGAAATTTGGGAAATAGTGCCCTAACGTCTTTGAGTTGCGATTTTACTTTGACTAAATACTTAACATCCTTTTCACGAAGTTTCGCGAATCATGAGATGACTTTGATTACGAGAGATTAAAACATTGTATCCTAACGAGCTGGATGTGATGTTTATATCTTTTCGGGACAAAGAAATCTCAAGTTCTGACTCGAGCCCTTTCTTTAATTTAATCCGATACGATGCATTTTGTAAAATTGCTACACTCCATTCAAAGGTTTTAAAATAAAGGCAATGTTTTGTATTTAGGAATTCGGGGAATAGTGCCCTAACGTGCTGGGTTGCGATTTTCCGTTTGTCTAAATAATTAAACATCCTTTTAATAAACTTCGTAAAATCATGAGATAGCTTTGATTACGAAGGTTAGGAATATCATGCCCTAACGTGCTGGATGTGATGTTTGCACCCTCTCGGAACAAAGGAATCTTAAATATCCTAATACCTTTTAAGGGATCCGTATTTTAAAACCTTTTCAAACTTTCGACATTAAGACACTAATTAATCATTTTGGTACCAATTTTGGGCGTATCGAGGTGCTAACCCTTCCTCGTGCGTAACCGACTTCCGAACTCATTTTTTTGGATTTCGTAGACCAAAATCATTGTTTTGATAAATCGAACTGTTTATTAAAAACAACCGTTTTACGAGGTGACTCGATCACACCTCAACAAAAAGGGATTGGTGGCGACTCCCGTTTTTTTCATTTTTAAAACCCAAAGTCGAACCCCTTGTTGTTTTCCAAAAAAATGGTTACGACAGCTTGGCGACTCCGCTGGGGACCTTTTAGAAAGTCAAGCCATAAATTGATTATTTTCTGTCTTTTGTCGAAATTTTGAAAATTCGATTTGAAAATTACAACCTTTTATTGCATGTTGTTTTAATTTCGGCATTCCATTGCACGACCGTCGTGGTCACACCTTTTAAGTGGGAGTGAGAAACTACTCCTTCTTGAGGTCTTCACCTCCGTGCAGGATAGTGGATCGCTTTCGGGATACATCCGTACCTATGTCTTCGTGAGATTTTCATCTCCGTGCAACCATAGAGAAATGTATTCCCCTGAACTGAACTCGGTCTATATGAGCCTATAATGGGTGAAGATCGAGGAATCTGCTAGTTTGGGTACCCTTACCTTAGAACCAAACCACATGTAGTGAACCCTAAGAGCCCACCTTAGGTAGAACTATGTTAAACCTCTAGTGGTCACCTGAATAGGTACTCTATTTTGTTTATTTCTCCTGTGCTAACGTGTTTTGTTTTGTTTGTGATTGCATTGTATTGCATCACACCGCATCATCTTAGAAATGAGGTGTTGATTCATATTCGATTGCTAAATAGAAGAGTTTATCATAAGAAAATGTGTTACTTGATAAAGGGGATTATAATACGGTCGTTCGAACATAGTCAAAGTAAACAACGAGAGAGGACTGATAACCTATAGAAGAATACAAGACTTTGCCCAAGGATTCAAGCCGACAAAGATTATTCGAGAGCCATCATGTCTCCATTTTCTAAAAGAAGCTTATAAACATCGCGAAAGATAAGTGACCGAAGAGGTACGGCCTGGACCAAGCAACAAGGAGCTAGAAGAGGTATCTATTGAGAAAGTTCACGGGGCATGACCATAATATCCGGATACGAAGAAGAGGATTGGTGTTTTCACTTGGACTATGAGGATAACGCCGTATATGCAATCCGCTTTATGTAAAGAAATGTATTTTCTAGAAAAGTTCTTTTAAAGAAATTGAATTCATAATCAACGCCTCTCTTTCTTTTTACATTCCTTCCATGCATTTGCATTGCATCATATCACATGCATTAAAATTTGTAGAAAGACTCTAATTAGGTGAAGTTATTTTAGTACCCTAAAAGCCATGGACCGAAGGTTGGAGAGATTAGAGCAAAGGCAAATACTGATGCAAGAGCAATTGGCTGAAATTCAACAACATATGCGAGATCAAATGAATATGATGGGCCAGTTAACCAAGATACTAACCGGAGGACTTGAAAAAGGAGTGGTTCAATGGTTAACGGTGTGGATGATGATGAAGAAATCGTTTACTCTCCGATAAATATTTTGACTCTACTAGACGCGCAGTCGCATGGGGTACATGCCATTATCGAACCCCAATGTCAGACTAATACCTCAGCCTTGTTTAACTTCCCGATGGGCTCATGTTTTAACCCTGAGGATGATCGTGCCAAACTGTTTGTTCAGGCAGAGACAAAGAAAAGGAGAGAGCGGACTTTGAAGACCCTGAAGAAAAAGGAAAAGGAAGCAGGTAGTACGAGTAGGTATGAAAAGAGCCACTCAGAGCCGATTACAGTAAGCCAGCTAAGGATGGTAACTACCATCCATCAAGGGCCCCCTAGGCAGGATTTCAACTCAAAGCCTAACACCGAAAAGCTCTAGTTCACGCCCATCCCGATGACATATAAGGAGTTCTATCAAAATTTGTTTGATGCACATGTGGTGTCTCCTTACTACTTAAAACTAATGCAACCTCCATACCCCAAATGGTATGACACAAAAGCTCAATGTGAGTATCATGCGGGGATTATAGGACATTCAATAGAAATTTGCCTTACTTTCAAAAAGTTGGTCGAAAAGCTCATCGAAATGGGAATTGTGAAGTTCGACGATTCTTCAGAACCTAATCGCTCTGACAAAGCAGTAAATACGATAGTTGGAGGTAGAGGCAAGAGAGTTGCGACACCTTGAATAAGACAAGAACCCAAAAGGAATATCGAGGAGTCTGAATAACATATCCGAAGAAAGAATTTAGGGAATAAAGTTTTCAATCCCTTATATGCTGGGGAGAGTTTTGAACAATGGGACTGTGGAAGAAATCCCTGTGTTTTTAAAGCTAATCTAGAGTAATACTCGGAACACACTTGTTGCTTTAAGTCTAGAAGCAATAAAGGGTCCCTTTTGTGAAACATGACTTTGTATAAGACATTATTATTTTCAATGAAATGCATCTCCGCCATCTTTTGAGTAAATTTTCTTCTATTTTCATTCATCATCATTATTCTTCTATTCTTTAGATATTCCTCTAAATATTTCCATTCTTCATACATCATGCCAATAAATATGCTTAGCTTCCTTTGTTCTATGAGCCTTTATTCATCTTCATAACAGGTCCCTAGCCATCAATGATATGAGCAATGATACTGCAGATTTAGAGGTCTGTTTTGAGCAAGATATGTGTTTAGAGGAATCTCAGGATTTTGAAAATGACAGAGAATGTGACTTGCCTCCAGATTTGTTGAGAATGGTAGAGCAAGAAGAAAAACATATCCTACCGCATAAAAAGTCAGTGGAAGTGGTGAACCTGGGAGAAGGACAAGAAGTAAAGATCGGAGCTTGTATCACGGCAGAGACTAAGCAATACCTCATCGAGTTACTCTAAGAATTCAAGGATGTATTCGTGTGGTCGTATCAAGATATGCCCGGATTAAGCACTGATATCGCAGTACACCGGTTGCCCATAAAAGAAGAATATAAGCCCGTCCAACAGAAACTTCGAAGAATGAGACCGGATGTTTTGTTAAAAATAAAAGAAGAAGTCGAGAAACAATTTAACGCCGGATTCTTGCAAGTGGTTAAGTATTCGAATTGGGTGGCTAATATCGTCCCTGTCCCAAAGAAAGATGGGAAAGTGCGAATGTGCGTAGACTACAGGGATCTAAACAAGGCTAGCCCGAAAGACAATTTTTCGTTGCCTCACATTGACACCTTAGTAGACAATACGGCGGGTTATTCGTTGTTCTCCTTTATGGATGGCTTCTCAGGATACAACCAAATAAAGATGCATCCTGAAGATATGTATAAGACAACATTTGTGACCATGTGGGGGACGTTTTGCTACAAAGTGATGTCGTTTAGGCTAAAAAAACGCGGGAGCGACATATTAGAGAGCCATGGTAACCCTATTTCATGACATGATGCACAGAAAAAATAAGGTTTACGTCGACGACATGATCGCCAAGTCCCGCACCGAAGAGGAACATATGCAGGTCTTAAGGAAACTATTCTTGAGGTTGAGGAAATTTCAACTAAAGCTTAATCCAGCAAAGTGTACCTTCGGAGCTCAGTCTAGAAAGTTGCTCGGATTCGTGGTCAGTAAAAAGGGGATTGAGGTTGACCCAGACTAAGTCAAGGCCATACAGGAGTTACCTCCACCACGTACCCAAAGAGAAGTTAGAGGCTTCCTAGGAAGGCTAAATTACATCGCTCGGTTCATTTCACAACTGACTGAGAAATGCGACCCCATATTCCGTCTTCTTAAGAAACGCAATCCGGGCACGTGGGACAAAAATGCCAGAAGACCTTCGACAAGGTAAAGCAATACCTGTCCAATGCCCCAGTATTGACACCGCCTCATCCGGGCAGGCCATTAATCCTTTATTTGACAATGCTCGATAATTCAATGGGATGTGTGCTAGGTCAGCATGACGATTCAGAAAAAAGAGAGAAGGCAATATACTACCTTAGTAAAAAATTCACTGAGTGTGAAACAAGGTACTCGCCGATCGAGAAACTATGTTGTGCCTTGATTTGGACAACTCGAAGATTGAGGCAGTATATGCTGTATCATACGACATGGCTCATCTCAAAGCTAGTCCTCTGAAATATATGATGGAGTCTGCCGCTTTGAACGGAAGGATAGCTAGATGGCAGATCTTGCTTTCTGAATTCGACATAGTCTATGTGAACCAAAAGGCAGTAAAAGGGAGTGTAATAGCAGACTTTTTAGCTAGTAGAGTCCTTGAAGATTACGAGCCTTTAGACTTTGATTTCCCTAATGAAGATTTGATGTATGTGGCAAACACTAGAGAGGGTGCCTCAAAAGATCATCTTTGGAAGCTGAATTTTGACGGAGCATCAAATGCCGTGGGTAATGGAATTGGGGCAGTTTTGATATCCCCAAAAGGAGACCATTACCCGTTTGCTTGCAAACTGGATTTCGATTGCACTAATAATATGGCTGAATATGAAGCTTGCATCATGGGTCTCCGCGCCCGCTATCGAACGCAAAATCGAGTATTGAAGTGTATGGAGATTACGCCTCGTAATCTATCAACTTAAAGGGAATGGAAACCAGGATTCAAAGTCGCCATCTACAAAAGATTGGCCCAAGATTTGATCAGAGAGTTCGACGATGTCACTTTCCGTTATTTACCCAAAGACGAAAACCAGATGGCTGTTGCTCTGGCTACCCTAGCCTCCGTGGTCCAAATAAACGAGAATGAGGATATGAAGCCTATACGGATGAGCATTCATCAGGACCCAGCCCATTGCTACAATATTGAGGAAGAAGAGAAAATTGGCCTACCATGGTACCACGATATACTGCGGTACATGAAAAATCGTGAGTACCCAGACCAAGCAACTGAGAACGATAAAAGGACGTTGAGAAGACTAGGTTGTGAATACGTCCTGGATGGAGAGGTCCTATACAAGAAAAGGAAAGATCAAGTGCTGCTGAGATGTGTGGATGCCACCGAAGCTAAGTTAATCTTGGAAGAAGTCCACGAAGGTGTCTGCAGAACTCACGCCAATGGTTTCACAATGGCCAGACAAATAATGAGGTTTGAATATTATTGATCCACCATGGAAGGAGACTGCATCAACTATGCCAAAAAATGTTATAAATGCCAAATTTACGGAGACAAGATTCATGTGCCTCCGTCACCTTTACACGTTATGACTTCCCCATGGCCATTTTCCATGTGGGGCATGGATTTCATTGGACCAATCTCACCAAAGCTTCGAATGGGCATAGGTTCATCTTCGTGGTCATCGACTACTTCACCAAGTGGGTAGAAACCGCCTCGTATGCCAACGTCACTAAGTCATCGGTCAATCGATTCTTAAAGAAGGAGATCATTTGTCGATATGGAATGCCTGAGAGGATCATATCAGACAACGCATTGAACCTAAACAACGATGACGATAGCGGGAGTTTGTAGCCAATTCAATATTAAACACCACAATTCGCCTCCGCATCGTCCAAAAATAAATGGGGCGAAGGAAGCGACCAACAAAAACATCAAAAGATAGTGGGAAGATGATCGAGACTTACAAGGATTGGCATGAAAATTACCGTTCATGCTTCTATGCTTATCGAACGTCTCGTCCAAACCTCTCTTGGGCAACGCCTTTCTCATTGGTCTATGGGATGGAGGCGGTTCTACCTATTGAAGTGGAAATACCTTCTCTTCGAGTATTGTCGAAGTGAAGTGGATGAAGTCGGATGAAGTGAATGGATCCGAGCTCGATATGATCAGTTGAACTTAATTGAAGAAAGAGATTGAGGCTATCCGTCACGGTCGGATGTACCAAAAGCGAATGATGCGAGCTTACGATAAAAAGGTTCGCCCAAGGGAATTCCACGAAGGGGACCTCGTGCTGAAAAAGATCCTTCCTATACAAAAGGATCACAGAGGGAAATGGATGCCGAACTGGGAAGGACCGTATGTGGTAAAGAAAGCTTTCTCGGGAGGTGCACTGATTCTGACTGAGATGGACGGGAAAAGCTTGCCCAATCACGTGAACTCAGATGCAGTAAAAAAATACTTTGCTTGAAATAGAAGAGGCCAAGGTAAAAACCCGCAAAGGGCACTTTGAGACTTCGAAAAAAAAAACGGAGAGGCCAAGGTGAAAACCCGCAAAAGGGCACCTTGAGACCAATGGGCTTTTTGAGTTGAAAACCGAAAAGGCGACTCGAATTTTGAATGGACACATCGCGATATTGCGGTGCTATAATCAATGTAAGAGGAAGCACATTGTATATCGGGGCATCGACAAAATACTTTAAGTCTTCTAAATACATGACAGGCTCAAAGCAGTCTTCTTGAGTTTGTATATAGAAGCCCAATTGGCGATGTCTAGGGCGTCTGATCCATGTTGTTTATTTTACCATTTTTTTGGGGTTGTTTTCTCTGTAAAAAGGGATATGTCCCCAATCAATTTTCTTTGTTTCATAGATAATTCATCTTAATTCTCTTTGAAATCGACCTACTGTTATCCATCATTAACATGCTGTATTGAAACAATAATTGATGAACTAACGATTTCACAAAGGAAAGTTCCATGTATC
Organism: Gossypium rotundifolium; assembly: GCA_025506655.1. Lineage (NCBI taxonomy): Eukaryota > Viridiplantae > Streptophyta > Magnoliopsida > Malvales > Malvaceae > Gossypium > Gossypium rotundifolium. The sequence goes on along the minus strand of CP106731.1, from coordinate 160,904,526 downwards.
ACTTTGGAAATCTCTAGATAAAACAGGAAGCCGAAACAGAACATTCGTTTAGAACTTCCACGAACACAAGATAAAGACATTGGAGAAAGGGGGACTCAATGGAGACCATTTCTTTAAAGTTTTCGCCCGATTCAGTAATTGTGGCAAGGGTGAATAATGTTACTTGGCCATTTAGAAAAAGTATGACAGGTTAATTTTCGATAAGGAAAGATTCAAAAAACCCTAAATTATTGAGGAACGAATCTAAAGCAAACCAAGTCGAACATTCTTCGAGTAGGAGTTGTGACTCCCGGGGAAGACAGCTAGAAGTCAAGGCAGGCCCGTGTTCTAAGGCCTAAAATAGGCTTTAAAATTTCCACAGGAGTAAGTCATTCATGCGAAAACGGTCATTGCAAGGGAAACGAAGATAAAACCTTGACAGATAAATGAATGATAACACCTTAAATAGGAATCATACTCATAACATTCTGACTCATCATGCTCATGGCATCCTAATCATTAGGCATAAGTATGTACTCATTCTACAGGTTACGCCCTCAAGAGGATAGTGCAGTTGAGCAGATCTCGTCTCCCTGAGTATGCAATGGAGCAGATCGAAGTTAGCAGATTTGACCTTCCTGAAGTTGCAGGAAGCAGGTCGAAGATTCAGTCTGGTGATCCCCAAGTTTGTAGGGATCAGATTGAAGATAGCAGATTTGACCTTCCTGAAGTTGCAGGAAGCAGATCGAAGATTCAGTCTGGTGATCCCCGAGTTTGTAGGGATCAGATTGAAGATAGTAGATTTGACGTTCCCGTTGCAAGAAGCGGTCAAGATTCACCGTGATCCTCGAGTTTACTGTGGATCGATTGAAGATAGTAGATTTGACCTTCCCGGTTGCAGAAGCGATCAAGATTCACCGTGATCCCCGAGTTTGCGGATCGATTGAAGATATCAGATTTGACCTTCCGGTTGCGGAAGCGGATCAAGATTCACCGGTGATCCCCGAGTTTACAGGAATCAGATTGAAGATAGTAGATTTGACGTTCCTGAAGTTGCAGGAAGCAAATCGAAGACATCAGGCTGGTGATCCCCTAGTTCGCAGAGATCAGATTGAAAATAACAGGAAGCAGATTGAAGATGGCAGATCTTGTCTTTTTGAAGTTGCAAGAGCATATTCAAAACAAACCTTATCTCCCTGAAGTTGCAGTGAAGTGGGTTGAAATTGCAAGTCTTATCCCCCTAAAGTTGCGGCGGAGCAGATAGAAGACAGTTAAACCTATCTCCCTAAGATTGCAGGGGAGCAAATTAAAGTTACAGGTCCTATCTCACTGAAGCAACGGTGGAATAGGATCGAAACGACCAGATGCGGTGGACTGAAGGGGGCTACCTGAAGAAAAGAGCACCAAAAGAAGTTAAAGCCCACCATGACCGCAAATGGGTCTTTTTGTGTCTTTGCTCTATTGTTGCTATACACGACAACGAAAAAGAGAAAAAACAGACAAACCCATTTTGCCCAAATTTAAAAGCAAAGAACCCAATACCCAAGATAAAACCCAAATTTAAGAAATTACAGACCCTGACCCAAATTAAAAAACCCCTCAGCCCATTACACCCGGTGGCCCAATGGCCCAATGGCCCAAAGTCTAAAATTAGGGTTCTAGGAACCCTAAGGGTCTCACACACAAGATTGAATGGCTCGGGCCATTCGCCTTCGCTTCGACCACCGACCTCGGTTCATCGCCACCAATCGCCTCAGCGCCGGTCTGACGCCACCGGCCACCGCCCTTCCCACTTGGCCACCAGCACCTGCAAAACATTAAACAAGAAGCGACAGCAAGCAATTTGAAAAGGCTATAAAAGCCGATTTACATTCTGTTGTAAAGGACCCTTTTTTTTGTTTTTTCGAATCAATACTATACAAAAAAGAGTTCAATACAAGCGCAAGTAGATTAAGCACAAAAAAGAGAGATTAAGGCATTAAATCGACTAAAACCTAAAACAGAGCGAAAAGAGGTGATTTTTTTATATTCGTCGAAAGTATTTTTCTTTTTTATTTATTCTTTTCTTATCAAACCTAAACACATATATTCTATAACACATAAAAAAAAGAGGGGAAAATTTACCTTTTTTTAACTTCCGATCATTGTAGGTACGACGGCATTGACGACAATGAAATGAAAATCCCACCGGAGACCAACCCCCTGCAGAGAAAAAAAAACAAAATAAAGTTTTTTTGGGGTGTAAGCAGTTGAAATGAAGAAAAAAGGGAAATTTTTGGTTTTATAAAGATTTCAAAACGACGCCGTTTAGGGCCTCGATCCAGGGCCCCAAACGACGCTCGTTTGCCTCAGATCCGCGGCCGACCCGACCCGACCTGAGGATCCGCGCGTTTTTGAATGGACGGGCTAATTGCGCTTGTATCCCTTCCGCATTTTTATTATTTTTAATCGGACCTTTGTTATTTTAAAATCTAGCCCGAACATTTAGTCCGGCTGATCCGTCCTCCCTCTCGCTACGCTGCTTTGGGTCAAGGGTTATTTACTTCTTTGGTCCCTCCAGTCCTTTTGCGCGTGCAATTAGGTCCCCTAATCTTTCCTTTATTTTTAATTCGCCCCTAAATTTTGTTCCTTAATTTAATTTAGTCCTCTATTATTACTTTTAACTTAGTTAAATCTTCCTATTATTGTTATTATTATTACTATATTATTATTACTATATTATTATATCATTATTACTACTATTATTTTTGTTATTATCACTTCTCACTTTATCATTCTTATTTCTATTTTATAATGATTATTATTATTTATTTTATTATGTTTGTTATCGTTTTATAACCCTATTATTATATTATTATTAGCACTATTACTATATTATTATTTTTTTACATATCTATATTATTTCATTTACTAATTATTATTATTACTATCATGTAATATTTTGTTTTATCTTTATTATTATATTTACTATTGTTATTATTGTTATTTATTATTATTTCTATTATTATTCCATTATTATTATTATTATTATTTATCGATACGTATACATCTTTCCTTCATTGTTTTGTTTATCGATCGTCACTATTATTATTATATTATTATTATTATTAGTAGTACTCTTATATTTTTACATTTATATCTACGTTCATTTTTTCTTAATTTCATATCATTACTAAACAAAATATATTTTGAAAATCATCATATTTCATTTAAAAGTTTTAGAATAAAGGCATTGTTTCGTATTTAGAAATTCGGGAAATAGTGCCCTAACGTGCTGGGTTGCGATTTTCTTTTTGACTAAATACTTAACATCCTTTTTACGAAGTTTCGCGAATCATGAGACGACTTTGATTACGAGAGATTAAAACATTGTATCCTAACGAGCTGGATGTGATGTTTATATCTTTTCGGGACAAAGAAATCTCAAGTTCTGACTCTAGCCCTTTCTTTGATTTAATCCGATACGATGCATTTTGTAAAATTGCTACACTCCATTCAAAGGTTTTAAAATAAAGGCAATGTTTTGTATTTAGGAATTCGGGGTATAGTGCCCTAACGTGCTGGGTTGCGATTTTCCGTTTGTCTAAATAACTAAACATCCTTTTAATAAACTTCGTAAAATCATGAGATAGCTTTGATTACGAAGGTTAGGAATATCATGTCCTAACGTGCTGGATGTGATGTTTGCACCCTCTCGGAACAAAGGAATCTCAAATATCCTAATACCTTTTAAGGGATCCGTATTTTAAAACCTTTTCAAACTTCCGACATTAAGACACTAATTAATCATTTTGGTACCAATTTTGGGCGACGAGGTGCTAACCCTTCCTCGTATGTAATCGACTTCGAACTCATTTTTTGGATTTCAGAGACCAAAATCGTTGTTTTGATAAATCGAATCGCTTATTAAAACAACTGCTTTACGAGGTGACCGATCACACCTCAACAAAAGGGATTGGTGGCGACTCCCGTTTTTTTCATTTTTAAAACCCAAAGTCGAACCCCTTGTTGTTTTCCAAAAAAATGGTTACGACAGCCTTCATTGTACATTTACTGTAGTTGTTCCTCTACTTTGACAAAATTTTAAATTTAATTTTATATTTAAAAGTTAAAAACTAAGTCCTCTTACATTTTGGATTTAAAATTTTCAGCTCAATCATTAATATCATTAGTATTTTCTATTAAAATTTCCAACATAACATATTAATCGCATATAACATGACTTATAATTAATGAAAAATAAACATACTAAGTTAACATTTTTTATAGAAATTACTCAACATCACTATAATTTTAAATTCATCTTAACTTTTTGAAGTAAAAGTTCAAAATACGAAATTAACTGCATATTTTGACCTAGAATTTACCCTTATTATTTTTTTCCTATTTAAAGTAAAAATCATACTTTGGATACTAATAATTGAAATACAAAATCACTGGCAGAGCCAAGGGGGCCGGCAGGAGCCCGGTCCCCCTTAAAATAATTTTTTTTTTTCATTTAAGCTATTTATAATTTATAAAATTTTAAATTAGCAATGGTAAAATTACACTTTGTCTCCTTAAAATGATAAAAAAATTGATTTAATCCTTTAAAAATTATAAAGATATAAACTATTAAAATGATGAAATTATATTTTTACTATCATAAAAATATACAATTTAATTCCAAACTCCCAAAAAATTTTCTAACTCCGTCACTATACAAAATAATCTTATTATTGAACTATAAAAGTTGAAAGAAAACCAAAAAATTAACCATTTTGTTAAAAAAATCATGTTTCCTTCTTATCCATGTAATGATTAGGGCAATTAAAAACAATAGCATGATATAACCTAAAGATTTTTTTAATGATATAAACTAATGATTTAGTTGAACAAGAAGAACTGTTTCAATCATTGAAATAATTTAGATCCTCATTATTGGAGGTTATTAATCCATTTCTTTCATTTTTAATATACTAATGCATTTAACAAAGTTGAGACTTTTAAATATTTAAGTTTGAATTATATCATGTAAAAATTATGTTGGATTAATTAATTAAGTTATTCAATAAATATTTATATTAGTTAATTTAAGCATGTGTTTTTACAAAAGTTATTGAAGATATCTGGAAGAGAGCTTAACCCTTTTAAATGGTGTTTCATCTAAAAATTTAGTTTTTAATTAAAATCTAATTAAATTTTAGGGTAAATTATATTTAATGTCATTACATTAGAAGTGAGTTTATGTTTTGTTCACTAAACTTTAAAAAATTACAAAATGGTCATTGAAATATTTAAAAGTTTTTATTTAAGTCATTAAATTTGTTAAAAGCATTATTGTATAGCCTTTTTTGTTTGCGTTGCTCGCACCAATTGAAAGCTTCTTTTCCTCTTCTCTTCCATCATTTAGCTATTTTCATGAAACAACTTTGAACGTTATGAATATATGAACTAAAATCCAAATAGCTTTCTTCTTCAATCTTCGACACTGATTGTTAGATCGACTTGGATCTAAAGTATGTTTTTATACTCGTCGATGGGTACTATCATACAAATAATTGAATAGTCATTTGGAACTAGCTAACAAAACTTTAATTAAAAAAAAAAGTTAACAACCCAATGACTTAAATAAAAACTTTTGAATAGTTAAGTCACTTAAATGAAAATTTTCAATAGTTTAATAATCATTTTGTAACTTTTGAGTGACCAAAACATAAATTTACTAATGGTTTAATGATTTTGATTGTAATTTACCTAAATGTTATTCATCTAGTTAAAAGATAAAGCAAGAGGAATGTTAACTTCATTGGTTATAACTTTAAGCTGTTCATCTCATAAAATATGTCCAATTATCATATTTTTGATAAATTATTATATGAATAATGAAATCTAGCCCTAACAAAAGATATGCATAAAGTGTCTTTTTAAAATTAAAAAGAAAGATTGGTTGCCAACATTTTCGCTAATTGAAAGGAAATTTCTAATAAATTGGGTAATAGTTCATTAAATTAGAAGCAACAAAAGATAGGTTAATTGAAAGCAAAACTAACAAAAGACAATTAGAATATCTAGATGTATACATAGATGTTCATTGATATTCCATTCCAACTTTTACAAAATCCATATCAGATCCTATCAAACACCATATTTTGTACTTTAGGAGAGTGAAAAGTATAAACACAAAAAAAAAAAAAAAAACAAAATGTACAACATAATTTCTGCCAAATCTCTCCTTTACTACATCATATATATATATAGATAGATAGATAGATAGATAGATAGATATTATCAACAAAACAAAGTAAGATAGTTTGGATAAAATTACTATGAAGGTTCTTATATAAAGAATTAGATTGTATTTTACCCATTTATTAGAAAAATGAGTAAACTAGCCCGTGTGTATTAGATCAAAGAGTTGTTTGGTTTTTTTTAAAAATTTCATCAACTTTTGTTGTTAAAAATTAATCTTTATATATCAATATGAAATACATATGACATATTATATGTCACCGTTTGATTATTCAATTAACCACATTTGATACTTTTATTAATAATTTGAAGTAATATTTTCAGATAAAAAATAAACAAGTTTGATTGGTCTTAATTACCATAAAAATAAGATTGGTGGGTTTGGGGGTCCATAGCTGAGTCAGATGATCTGTCCTTTGATGAGCCAAATCACAACCCCCTAGACCCCACTTTGTTATTTTTCAATTAGTTTCAATCATTTTCACTTAGCCACCAAACCAATCAATCATGCATTTAAATCTCCCATTTTTCCAGAAACTTCTATCTGTCAGGATTTATCAATTTTAAACATATGAGTAAGCAGCAGAGCTGAGCTGTCAACAACTGGTTCTAATGTTGTTGCTATCTTAGTTGTCTCACTTGATGTAATGAGCTCCAACAATGGTGAAACATATTTCAATCTTTTATTTTATCTCTCCTTTTTTTTGGGGTTTCATAGCAAGACAAAACTTTGTCATGTTTATTGGGCAGCCCTCTTTCTTTTTGTTGCCACTGTGTTAGAACACTTTCTTGCCAATGTTTTTTGTTAAAAGTGTCAGGTTCTGATGCAAATGCTTAACCGTTTATGCTCCATTCAGGGTTCTAACTAAATTGCTTTATATAGTCATTCAATGATCTCTTTTGTATTAAAGAAAAAAAATCCTCTTCTTGATTTTTTGTTTTTCATGCTAAAACTTTAGCAATTGTGATTCATTCTATTCTTTCATGCTTGATTTATACAAACGATTTTTTTTTGACAATTTTCAGTTTTTTTTTTATTAAATTCGGAGTTGGGTGAAATCTATTTTTTAAATTAAATTTTGAGTTAATATGTAGTTTATTCGGCCAATTTACTAGAATATATTAATTTTTTAAAAAATTTATGAAAAGGGCCAAAAAATAATTATTTACCAGAAAAGGTCATTTCTCCCGAAAACGTCCACGTCAGCACGTTTTCAGGGGATGAATCAGAAAAGAGCGTCCACGATGGAGCGCTTTGTGCCACATCAGCCAAAAACGCGTCCTTAAGGCGCTGCTTTACTGATGTGGCAAAAGCGCTCTCTCATGGACGCACTTTTGCCCTCCCCCGACTTTTCAGTTGTTTTTAATGTTAGGATATGAGCTTTTAAGGTTTTAGGGCTACGGTTTAGGGATTTTTAGGGTCTTAGGATTTAAGTTTTTAAGGAAAAATTAATGGACTAGATTTTAAGGTTAATTAATTATAATAATTTTAAGTTTAGGGTTTTGGAAAAAATATATCAACAAAATAAAAATTATTTGAATTTTTTTTACAGTAGTATCCAGCAAGATAATTTTGAGAAGACGTTTCTGAACAAATAGTGACCAAAACGCTTCAAACAATATGCACTGTCAGCAATAGTACTAAAAAAAGCTCCCACGTGGACGCTCTTTTACTACAGTAGTCTCTGGCTACTTAAAATCATAATAAAAAATAACTTTTATTTTATTTAAGATAAAAATTAAATTACAAAAAACAACTTTTATTTTATTAAAGATAAAAAATTAAATTACAAAAAATAAACAACAACTTTTATTTTATTAAAGATATAAAAATTAAATTACAATAAAAATAGAAAAAAAATTTTATTTTATTTAAGATATAAAAATAAATTACAAAAAATAAATATAACTTTTATTTTATTTAAGATAAAAAATTAAATTACGATAAAAAAATTAAATTACAATAAAAGATAAACAACTTTTATTTTATTTAAGATATAAAATTAAATTAAATTACAATAAAAATTAAAAACATCTTTTATTTTATTAAATATAAAAAAATTACAATAAAAAAATAAAATAATGATGGTCAGAATAAATGTTGGTGCCAGTCGGAATCAGTGCCACATGCGGGTGGAAAACGGTTTCGCACTGTATTCCTCCTTCTTCTAGCTTCCCATGAGGTTGTGGAACCTCAAAGGGATTCAGTTCCTCCGCAGGGTCAGTTGTGGGTGTTTGGATAATGACCCACCTTGATAAAATATTGACCGGGGAGGTGTTTGCATCACCCATGGCGGAGGTGTCTAAATCGCGTAAGGCGAAGGAGATTGGTAAAAAGAAGAGCTCACTGACGGCGCCTCGTGTGATCCCTCATGGGATGGCGGCCTATAGATCGGCTGGCCAATCGGAGTAGTTGGGAATGGACTCGAACCGGGCCATGCATTCCAACCTACCATGGGACTGGGAAAAGGAAACATATAAGGGTTAGGATACATATAAGGGCTAGGGTACGCACCTGGCATAATATGAAAAGGCTGTGATGTGGGTGTCGTTGGCTGAAGTGTTGGGCTCGGTGACTGTGTGGGTGCTGTTGATGGGCCCAGTGGTTGTGTCGGCGCTGTTGATGGTCCCGTCTCATCACCCGTTCTCCTTATATTCAAAGGGCCCCGTCATTCCCTTTGTTCACGAAGTCGCCGTCGCCTCTCCTCTTCTGACAATAAATACGGCTTGCCATGGATCCTAAACCATGACATGTATTCCGGCACGCACGCTGACTCAGGAACTATGATCAGTTCCTGAGTAGGTATATAATCATACCGGTTCTCCCACAATTCAATATACGCTGACCAAAATCTTGGCCAATTCGTATGCAACTGCCGTAAGTCGACTTTGTGCTCATCATCGAGCACCTCAGGTACCATGGGAATCGGTTGTCGGAATCCAAATTGACGCAGAACCTGATCTGACTGGTGCATCTCCACAGTGGCATAGTTGACCAATGGCACCTTCACATGCCAAATGTTTGGATTTTGAAAAAATTCTTCTGGAATTACCTCCGAATTGACGGATCCTCATATGGTGTCTATTCAAACTATATTAACATGATAAAAAATATTAGTTATATACTAAATACTAAATACTAAATACTACATACTAATTACTAAATACTAATTACGAAAAAACTATTTTATTACGAAAATATATTTTATTTAATACTTACTTGTGCTTCCGACCATTGCTCTAATAGAAGCCATATATCTTCAAGCGATGTAGGTATTCCAACATAACTCTCCGAATGGTTCCACCTAATTAAATAAATTTTTAGCATACAATTATATTTTAAATCTACGTAATAATTGTAAAATCTAATATTAAATTTACCTCGTTATAAGTGGGAATGTATATGGGTGGTCGACTCGAGGACATAAAAATAGAAATCGAAACCGTGCCCATGATTGCAGTAGTGATAGGCAACCTCTGATTTTCGCTTTATTCAGCCGCGTCGCGCCGCACATCTCCTGGTACAATTTTGCTAACACGGCAGACCCCCAACTCAATTCACCGGTTGCTTTAAAATTAATGAGTTTCAGCAACAACCTCAGATGTACGAGGTTTCGTGACAAGTTCGGCATCAGATAGCCTCCAATCATCTCAGGAATGTATGCCCGAGCATACCGTATTCTTTCCATTTCGGTCGAATCATTATTCGGCTTCGGTAATGTGTCTCGTAACCAGCTCATCTCGATTCGACCTCCATAAATGTTATCCGGAATAGCACCCAAAAGCTCGCAGCATCTGGTGCCCAATCACCAGAAGTTGCGGATCCGGTGACTACATACCCATCCACCAGCAATCCCAATTGCAAATGCACGTCTTTCAAAGTGATAGTACACTCTCCGCATGGAAGATGGAAAGTGTGTCTCGGGTCTCCACCTCTCTATCAACGCACTGATTAACTTCGAGTTCAACTTGCACCCCAAGCCTATTGTGGCCACGTGCCAAAAATCCGCTTCCCGCAGGTAATTCTCGACCAACGGCGATGGCGGACTAGGCATATTGCGAATATAGCATTGCAACGCCCGATCTACAGACTATTTAAAAAATTATAAAATAAAATTTAATTAAAATTGCATAAACCTAAAAAATATTAAATAGTATTGAAAAATTAAAATTAAAACTTACCATTGTCATTTGATCGATGGATATGTGTTTATTATCGAGACGAATTAATTCTCTGACCATTGCTAATACGATCGAATATTTTAAAATTTATCAAAAAAATATATTTCAAAAAATTTTAAAAAGGGCTTTTTTGTAAATATTAAAGGACTATTCTGAAATTTGAGAGGAAGTTTAAAGGAATTTAAGAGAAATTTGAGAGAAAGTTGAGAGAAAAATGAGTAAGGACTTTTGTGTGAAAAAAATAAAAGGGTGGGGGTTTTATAGTTTTTTTTTTTACCGTTGGAGGCCCAACGGTCAAAAAAAATTGACCGTTGCAAGAGGAAAGTGCGTCCACGAGGAAGTGCTTTTGCCACATCAGTAATGTGCGCCCTCAAAGACGCATTTTTGGCTGATGTGGCACAAAGCGCTCCCTCGTGGACGTGCTTTTATGATTCATCCCTTGAAAACGTGCTGACGTGGACGCGTTTTCGGGGGAAATGACCCTTTCCGGTAAATAATTATTTTTTCGACCCTTTTTCCGTAAATTTTTTTTAAAAAAAATGGTATATTCTGGTCATTTACCTAGTTTATTCTTTAAATTTTTTCGAAAGTACTTAGTTGACAATTGAATTTTTTTTCGTTACTTAGGTTGGTATCTCTATACTAACATCGTTAATTTATATTGACATGACAGTGATAGTCAATCCGTTGGTAACGCGCAACAATCTCTCAGTATGCCACGTGACTAGAGGTGTGCATGGGCCGAGCTGGGCCGGGTTTAGGCCGGGCCCAACTAAAAATTTAGGCCTATTCATCGGGCTCGAGTCGGGTCGGATTTTGCCCAAGCCCGGCCCATATAAAAATGTTAAAACCCGAGTCCGAACCGGCCCACCCGTATTAATTTTTTATAATATTTTATATAATTTTTAAATATATATAATACATCAAAATACTAAAAAATCAAAATAAATATTTTTCAACAAATTGAAAATAAATTTTAAAAAATATGTAGACTTAAATAACACTAAAATATATGCAACTTAACAAGCAAATGCCTCTAAAACAATAAAAAAAATTAACAAATGTCTTTAAAATAATAACAAAATTAACAATAAAATAAGTTTTATATAATATCTAAACAATAACAACAAAATAATAGAAACATAATAGTAAAATGGTAGTAAAATAAGGAGAAAAATAATAAGAAAATATTATTAAAAAATAGTTTTTTCATTTAATGAATTTAGGTTTGGTAGGGCAGGCTGGGTAAAAATGCCTTACCCGAGCTCGCCCATTTTTTAAACGGGCTTTATTTTTTTATCCAAGCCCATTTTTTGGGCCTATATTTTTGCCCAAACCCTCCCACATTTCGTGGGGCCTTGGTAGGGCAGACCACCCGCCCATGCACACCTCTACACGTGACAAATATAAATTTCAAATATTCAAAAAATATTTTAAAAATATAAATTAATAAAAAAAATAATATTTTTCATATCAAGAATCAACTGGGACAATTCTATTCTTTATTAATTTTTTAATAGATATTTGTCACGTGACATATCGAGAACTTACCACATATCACCACTAGATTGACTGTCTATACCGTGCAGGTGTTAGTTCAAAGATAACAACTTAAGTGACAAAATACATGTTCAAAGATTACAATAATAGGATAAAACTCAAATAACAAATACGACTAATGCGACTTGTTACTCCTTACTACTAAATGAAACTAGGGTGGGATTAAAGCCTTTGATTTGGGAAATTTGAGTAATCTCATAGAAAATGACATTAAAGGCATCTCAGCATAAAATGGAATCAAATATAGGGAATCAAGTTAGGTTGAATTTCATTATTAAAATAATTCCATGTTACTCTTGGATTTTTCTACACCTCAATTTTGGAACTATTTTCTTTCATCCAATCATTCAATTCCCATACCAAATATTAATATCAATTATATTTTTATTATTTGCTTAAATGGGTGTTTTTATTTTTATTTTTCCCTTTTTCATTTAAGTCCTTATAATAAGAATTTAAACAAAGAGAACTGCAACTTTATTCTGAAAGAAGAATTAGATTTCCAAAAACAGAACAACTTCTATTTATATTTAACATTAAAATCTACATAAACTTCTAAGTCTAAACTTTAAAACATCAATTTTCCTTTTTAATTTATTTTATCTGTTTCAAACAATGATACAATTATGAAGGAGGAACTTGAACCCAAAGTCTTACAACTATGAGAAAAAAAAAACTATGCAACTGGCTCTTTTTGTGTTCCACCTATTGTTCAATCCAGGCTCTTGATTCCCTTCCCATCATCTCTTATACCTCTATCAACCAGACAGGGTAGGGAAACAACATTCAGACCGAGTTGGACTCGAATTTTGCTGACCTTTCCGGTAGGACTAATCGGAGGGGTCGATCTTAAACCCCTCGCGGAATCCAAACTTTTTCTAAGAATACTTCTCATAGCTGATATCAGATGAACCGTAGGATCAGGAGGCGGTCCGGAGGAGACAAATTTTTGGCAAAAGTTCATGTGCCTGGCCATTGCTTCCTCGGTACTAATAAGCCTTTCAGTTCTTATGATCTCATCTTTGATTGCTTCAGCACAAAGGCCACATATCCATTTTCCTTGGTGCCGTTGGCGTACCGTTTCGATATAAGCCGGGGTACACTCTTCGGTAAGTCCACAGCAATCGCATTTGGCGAACTGGACATCAGATTGGGCAGCATGTTTTGCTGATGTTGCTTGAGTTTCGGGTGATGGTGCTGATACCACCATTGGTTCACTCATTATCGTGGCAGACATTGCCAATTAGCCCTGTTTAAAAGAACACAAGTTTGACTTGAGTTATATTATAGCTTACCTAATATTTAGCTGCAGTTGTATTATTATTAACAATGAAACCAACGAATTCCCATTGTTTTTTTTCTTTTTTCTGAACTAAAAACAAACTTGTGTTCATACAAGCCAATTAACATGATCAGAATGCAGCTAGTTATGAATTTTCAGTAACCTATTGAATTTCCCCCAATAATTTTTTACAAAAATCTAGAAATAAAAAGAAACCAACCAACAACAAATAAGAAAAAGAAAAATTTCAAAAAAAAATCCAAAAGGAATTACCAGCAGATAAGCAGATGAAACAAACAAAAACTTAGGGTTCTTGTTCTTTGCTTAAAAAGGAATTACCCCCTTTTTCCACTTCTGCTACTATGGCTTTTTAGGCAAATTTGATCTTTTTCTCCTTCTTTTTTTTATTATCTCTCCTTTTCCCACTCTCTTTCTTCCAATTTTCCTCCTGGGAAGAAAATCTCACACATGAAAACCATCTCCTTCTTCAAAACCCGTTTCCTTTTTCTTTGTGGTTTCTCTTTAAAAGAAGGCGAGGAAATTCGTCAAAGAAAAACCTTGTTTTGAAAGAAACCCAGAGACCCAAATCTACTAACCCTTTATACAAACAAGAAAACCAAGAGATTGCTTTTTATGTTTGTCTTCCTCAAAATTCTCTGCACTCACAGGCGCTTATAAATGAGAGAAATAGTGGAGGGAGAGAGAGAAGGCAATGATTGAAACATTAAGGGGGTGGACTCTACTAAACTCCACGTCAGCAAATATAAGTGAATCTCTGGCCCTTCATCTCTTTTTTGTCAAATTTGGAAGATTATGACTCTAGCTGGCCTCCTAACTAATTATAGCACTGGTGTTTTTTATATTATATTCTCCATTAAATTTGAAATTCAAGCTTTTTTCATTTAATTTTCTTTCTTTTTTTAATTTTAACCATTAATATCTATTATAATTTTTTAAAAAAGAATATTTAATTAAATAGAAAAGAAACTTTTAATATGATTCTCTTGTTTATTGAGAGGAATAAATTCACAATCCAACATGGGAAGAAAACTCTTTCTCAAATTAGTGCTGATTAAGGGGAATGGGGGGATGTCCACATTGGACCATTCATCTTCTGCCAATATATTCTCTCTCTTTTTCCTTTAAAAATGCATTCTGATATAATGGAATATTTTTATTTTGGCAAAAAAACACTTTTATATTGGAAAATGATAAACAGAAATGATTGTATCTTATTTTCTAGATTTTATTTTTATTAAAAGTAATAATTTCATAAAAAATAAAAATAACTTCAATTTCTAATAAAAACTCTAATAAATAACGAACCAAATAAAAATGAAATTCAAATATATATTTAATTAATTTAATTTATTAATATATATTTGTATTTCGAAAACTGATAGTGATTTTTTTAAATATGGATATAAAATAACACAAATACAATATTAATATACAAATTTTACACAAACAAAATGTTAATATACAAATCTAATTTATTATATGTACATGTAAAATATTTTAGGCATTCTATAAAACTTAATTAAAATTATAATAATGGCATTAATAATTTACGATAATTATTTTATAACATTTTTATTAGTAGGTTGGTTCATTACTAGTAATTTTACTAGAAAGTGTTATTATTTTTTTATTAAACTGTTACTTTTAGAATTGATAGGCGAATCAAATATCAGACCATTAATTGAATAAATTATTAATTTTTAAAATTTTGAAAAATAGAAAAATCAGTTCAACCAACTTGACGGATTAGTTCAACATATTCATCGATTGATTGATCTAACTCCTTATTCCAAATTAATACCCTAACAAATTCTTGATTCTATCAATTAGATCAGTAGGTCCAATCTAATTTTAAAACAATGCTTTTACTTCTAGATTAGCTTACAACTTTGTTTCCAGAACTGAAAGGAAATAAAATTGTTGAATTTTTATTTAATGATATCTATAAATCTATAATTTAAAAGGAAAGGCTGAAATTATTTTGAGTGACATTATAAACATTTTGATTATAATTATAAATTTTTTAAGGATAAATATCAAAATTATATATAAATTATGGTTTAATGTGTAACTGTATACATGAATTTTGATTTTCTCGTAATTTTATACTTGAAGTTTTGATTTGATCAAATTCTTATAAATTATTAACACAATTATTGATATAATATCATTTTATGTTTATATATTGCATACATAAATAATCATATTTATCCAATATAAAATAAATTAATGTATTTATTTCTTTAAATGTGCATAATTAAATTAAAATTAAAGTTTCAAGTATACATTTGAACCACAATTAGAGTTTCACATTTATAATTGCATCAAATTAAAGCTCGTGTATATGATTGCACATCAAATCAAAATTCATGTATAATTTTAAGATTTATCTTATTTTTAATGTTAAACTCGTTAAAATTTAGAGTTTTTATTTGTTTGTACTTTGTGATTAAGAAATCATTTTCTTCCATAAAATTATAATATATAAGAAATGGTTTATTGAAGATTTTTTTATTTTTGGTAGAAAGATTTTGATTTTTATACAAGTATGTTTTAGAAAAATTTAAATTTAATATGTAACAAGTCAACTGGATATTTAATATTAAATTTTCCTTTTCACCAATATAAAACTATTTAACATACTATAAAAAGGATAATATCATGATAAATAATTGGATTGGATTTATTATTCTTAAATTTAAATAATTTTTTATTTTTAATTTCATACATATTGCATTTGTGTTATTATTATTAGTTCTAAACTATATGTTTTATTATTTGTTGTATGCTATTTTTCAAAAAATACTGTATTCAAAATACTTACTTTCTACATGCATAGGTGTGTGATACAATTTTTGATATATTACATTACTTGAAAAATACTTTTTAAATATATTTTAAAGGGTAGATATATTATTTTATTAGCTTTAAAAACTTCATACAGAAAATAATTTTCTTGAATAAATTTAGTAAAATTTTATTTTCTTTTTCTTCCCTTATTTAAACTTATAAAGTTGCTTTCCTTTATAGTTTTACCCACCCATGAAAATTAGTTAATGTGCCAAAGTAGCTTAATTATTTCTCAAAATAACACAGATATGAAATTAGTTTAAAAGGAAAAAACTTTGTTCATCAATTGGCTGAGTTGTATAAATATTTATGTCATTAAAGGTAGCTAATTGGCATTGGTAGATTGTAATGTAGTTAGGTCCCAACTCCCAACCCAAGGGTTGCTTTCAATCTAAAAACACATGCACATTGGGATTTTCTTTTTATTTAATTTTCTCTTTCTTCATTTCAAAGAATAAAAATTTTGAGTTTATTTAAATGAATACATTAAAACAAAACATTCAATTTAACTGAAGCTTTAACTTTTAAAAATGGTATGTTTTTAATAAAAAATTTGACAGTATTATTAATCTCTAATTTATATATCTAGTTTAGGAATGTTCCTCAAAATTACTTTTGAAAAAAAATATTACTTAATTTTAAAAAGAAGTTAAAATTTTCATCTTCTGAAAAAAAAACATTTTTGGGCCAATTTTTATTTGAGATCAGCATTTTTCTCTCAAAAAGTAACTTATTTAAAAATATTTTTATTTAAAAATACTTTTGATCCAAAAACACTTTTGAAAAACATTTTTAAACTGCAAGTCTATCACTTAAAACATTTTCATATATATCTATAATTAGGTTAGCAGAAATATTGGATTTTGTTTTAGTTTATATTTTTCAAGTGCACATGATTCACATTGCTACAATATATTTAAAGTTTTACTTTAAAGAGTTGTAATTAAAATCTAAACCCATTGAACAAGAAAACATATAATTAAGCTTGGAATGTATTGAACTGGTCAATGAAAACATCAAAGTGGTGTTATTAACAAAATTTATTAAAATAAGTTAGGAGACTTTGATGTTCAAAAACAATGTAAATTGTGTAATAAAAACTCAAGTGAAAATGATATATATATATATATATATAATTATTTTTCAAATTATGATTTATTTAATGATAAATACTTATGATTTTGAAATTTATATTTTATAACTTTCAAATATTATACATGATATATTCAATTAAATTATATAAAATGGAATCAGAACCCATGCTTTTTTCTTTTTTTTCCTAAATGTGTTACAAGTATAATATAAATATCTGTCGAGTGATTATAAGCTTCAAATTATTACAATACGGATTGTCCGAGTAATTATAAAGTAGGATCAAACAATTACAAGCACAAATTACAGACTAATAACTAAGTACAATCCAGATTAAAGCAAATAAATTTAACTAACTGAATTAGACTAAAATTCACTTGTGACAACTGTACATGGTGAAACTCAGAAACCACATATAAAGTTGTGCATGATAGATTTCAAACCTAAATATCCAAAATTAGGACCTTCAGCTTTGCCAACAAAACTCACACTTTTAAATATAATAACAAAAGTAGATTGAATTTTAACTCGATTGGTGTGAGAATTATTATCAATACAAGAGGATGTGGGTTCCAGTGCGCTGAAGCGTATTATCCTCCTATTTATGGGTTGGAGAAATGTTACAAGTAGTTTTAGATATTATATCAAAAAATAAAAATAATCAGAATCTATAATGAAATTGTTAAAAATAATATAATAATATAAAAAGATTTGTTTGAATGAAAATTTTATACAAAGAGAAAGAAGAAAAAGAAAGATGAAGGGTATGAGGCAAGTGGAAGTAGAGTTATGAAGCCTTTTAATTATTGATTTGAATAGCATTGTAAATTACGCAACCCCTTTCCTTCCCCACACCCTTACATTATTTTATGGGGTAATATTTGAAGCAATTATTATTTATTAATTTTAAAAGGAAATAATGAAAAAAAATATTTACATCTATTTCACCATTCATAAAGGAAATTATTTGTATTAAATCAATATGATAAGGAGATTATTATCATCATTTAAAGACACAATCACGTCTTAATATAGCATAACGAGTTAAAAATGAGTGGGTTAATTACTTATTTTTACTACATACGTAAATTTGATAATTATTAATTGTAAATATAAGAATTTTCGTAAATTAGATATAAATTTGACACTAAAAAATTAGTGTCTATAAGTTGTTTAAAAATCTGCATTTTGACTTACAATATACAGAGTTCTCCCAACCATATCAAATAATCATCAAAAAAAAAAAAAAAAAAAGGTGCATGATCTAACTAAAATGGCAAGTAATGACTCGACCTAAGCCCATCGAAGAGATATCCAAAGCCTTGACTCTGGAATTAAAGGAGAATTTCACCGCATCATGCAAAAAAATGCATGTCTTCAAACTCCATAAACAGCATTGCTTATTATACCAAAAAAGCAAAAGGACAAATAACAGTGATAAGAACTACGAGAAGGCAAGAAAAGCCTCGACACATTTCAATGAACCTCAACACGATATGGAGATGGAGACATCACCCAATAGTAGATCTATCACTCACACCTGACACCTCAACCTTAGCTCTTACAACTATCACACCATTAGAAATCATTGCGAAAGGAATTAATTTTTCAAGATCAGATTCGTTTTAAGTTAGTTCGGTCCGTTCAAAAAATTAATTTCACTCTTTAAAAAATAATAAAATATTTTATCTAAATTCGACACAAATCAAGTTAATCATATTGAATCAATTACTCAACTCTTAAACCTTAAACCAATCACCAGTCACTCTTTAAAATAGATTTAGAAAAGTAAAACATCATAAAAAATATTTTGTAATTTATTAATTTTTGACGTATTGATATTATAGTAACGTAATATTAAAAACAAATTATTGTTTTATTTATTTCTACTGTCCAATCTATAGGAAAATGATTGGCGATCCTTGATGGTTGGAAAATGGCCCTCAATTATAGGGGGCAACCCATATAATATGCACTCGAAATATATAATATATGGACATAATTTTGGGTTTAATAAATACATGACTGGACCAAGCTTTGCCATTAATGCTATATCAATGACAAGTGCAGCTATATAAATGTGTGAATAAAACTATAGGCTATGCATCGATTGTGATAGTGACTTGCACTGTGGGAAGATTAATTACTATAACATAAAACACAAAGCTATAATGGGAGCAAGGGACCTTTGCCCCCTCCTCTAATTTTGAAAATTTTTATTAAGCTATTTAAAATTTTAAATATAGTTTGACATAAATAATTGTATTGTGTTTATATCTATGGTTTTTACATATATAATATATAATTTTCGATTACGCATTTGATTTCACAAGGTGACATATTTAAGGTTTTTATCTATATGGTTTTGCATATATTATTATATTAATAGAAAAACAAAAACAAAACATGGCACATATATTAAGAAAGCAAAAGCAAAAGGGAGACCCCATTTTCACATTTTGTCAAAATATGCATGTTGCACATGCATTTGTCTAAACCCTTTTCTTATACGTATTGCCTATGTCTTATTATGACCAATTTGCAAAATCAATATCTGTGATTTAACTTGTCCACCTTTGATTTTATACTTGGAAACAACTCTCACCTCCCATCCCATTTTTCTTGTTTTTTTGGGTTTCAACATTTTGGGATTTTTTTTTTTTTTTTTTTGAACTTGGATGAGTTGTTTTTCCCTTTTCATTGTTTTTATTACATCACTATCTCCGAAAGTATATACTATTAGTAAAAGCATTATGGAGGTCTTTATATTAAAAGTCGAATTATATTTTCTCTAAAGTATTGAAAAAAATGGATAAATTATTCATGTACTTAGATCAAAGAGCAAATTAATTCTTTCTATTAAAAATTTCATCTATTTGTCTGTTAAAAACGTGTGTGAGTAGCGGAATAACCAGATAGTGACACATGATGTACCACGTGCATCTCATGTTGATATATATGGATCAATTTTTAACAGCAAAAATAGATGGAATTTTTAACATAAGGACAAATTTGCTCTTGTATCTGATGTATGAAGATTAATTTACTTATATTTTAGTAAAAAATAAAATACAATCCAACTCATAGTATAAAATTTTTATGATACTTTTACTAATAATAACAATTTTAATTTTTTTATGATGTACACTCTAAATGCATTAAATATAAATTTATATATGTAATTGTAAACCATGTTTTAGGGTTTAAAATGGGAATGCCGACGTGAACGATGATGACATGTTCAATGTATTGAACAAAAATTACGATTACATCGTATCAATTATTAATGAAGCAGCAATAAATTATATTTGACAAAAGTCTACTATAATGATCAATGTTTTATAATAAACAACTCTTTATTTTATTTCATTTTCCCTTTTCCTTTTGTTTCCCACGGCAGTGATTTGACCAAAATAATAAAAATTTTAAGGCAAAAATATTAATGTTTGGTGGTTAGTGGTTGAAATATGAAAGCCGATGTCGTAACCATTTTTTGTGAGTGAAACAGTAAACGATGCAGTCGACTCGATTTTTGGAAAAAGAAAAGGAAGGGAGTCGCCACCGATCTTTATTTGGTGTGATCGGATCACCTTTGTTTTAATAAAATATTTAATTTATTAAAACAAGGCTTTTGGGTCCACGAACTTTGAGAAAACGGGTTCGGAGGTCGATTACGTCGAGGAAGGATTAGCACCCTCGACACGCCCAAAATTGGTACCAAACCGATTGATTGATGTCCTATTTGTTAAAAACTTTAGAGGGTTCGAAAATACAATGCTTTTATTTTCAAAATTGGAAGGACATTAAGGCTCTCTTATTTTCAAGAGATAAAGCATCACGTCCGATAAGTTAGGGCACAATACTTTAAACTCCGAAACTAAGCTCGCCTTTTGAAGCTTGGTTTTTATTTGAAGAGGATCTCCCGTCATTTGTTAAACGAGAAATCAGAACCCAGTAAGTTAGGGCTTGTTTTCCCGAAAATCCAAATTAGGAATATTGCCTCTATTTTGGAAGAAAAAGAAGCTTATCTTGAAGTGTCTAGGTGTCGAGTCCAGTAAGTTAGGGCGCGACATTTCGAATCTTCGAGATTAAGTATCTTAGTTTTAAAATTTAAACTGCAATTTTAAAAGAGACATCCCATTGTTTAGCTTTAAACGAGGAGAAATCGGAACCCAGTAAGTTAGGGCTCGATTCACTCGAGTTGCTAATACGGAACGTCAATTTGAAATCGGGACTTGTGATTTTAGAAGGGATATTTTGTTGTTTATATTGAACGAGGAACATCGAAACCCAGTAAGTTAGGGCTCGATTTCTTGAATCTTTAACACGAGATATCGGTTATTTGAAAAGCTAACATATCGGGCAAAGGTTAATGTAACTATAAAATGCCAAAACAAATCACAATACTAATACGTGTAGCAAAATGCATTAAATATAAATGATTAGGCTAAAAAATAATAGAAAACAAAAGAATTATAAGCAAATGAAAGTTTAAGAGAAAAAGGAAAGAAGAAAATAATGATGATAGTAATAATGAAAATAATATTAATATATGAACATAGTAGAAATATGTAAAAGTATAATAATAATATTAGCGGAATAGAAGTATATATATTTATATATACATAATAAATAATAATAATATTAAACTAAGAAAATAATATAATAGTAAAGGAATACTAATAGTAATCTTGATTTAAAATACCTATAGCAAAGATAGATGATAAAAATAATAATAATAATTAATAATATAAAATAATAATAAACATTAGTAACGATAGTGAAAATGATAATAATGAGGATAATAATAATAGAAATAATAGCAAATGATAAAAATAACAATAGTAAATATAATAATAATGGTAAAATAAAATATTAAATGATAATAATAATAATAATTACAAAATAGTTGAAAAGGGCTAAATTGCATAAAATAGAAGTTTTGGGGCCTAATTGTACATAAAACAAATGATTTGGGGGCTAAATGATAAATAAAACAAAGTTCGGGGATAATTTGCAAATAAAACGGACTTCGGGGGTCTCTAGAGAACACGCAGGAAAGATGGGGGACCAAATATGTAATAAACCCCTCAGGCCCAAAGCGCAGCAACAAAAGGGGACCAAATTGAAAACCAAAATAAAATATTGGGTGAGATTTTAAAATAATAAAAGTCTGATTATAAAGCACCGAAAAAGCGGAAGGACCAAGTGGGCAATTATCCCATCGATTAAAAAACACGCGGATCCTAGGGTGGGTCGGATCGGATCGGGTCGGTAAGGGCAAAACGACGTCGTTTTGGGGTTAAAGGCCAGCCCCCAAAGCGATGCCGTTTTGTGAGGCTATATAAGGCCCTAAACCCCCCAAAAAAATTCATTTTGCTGCTGTTTAAAAAAAAAGTTTCTCTCTTCTTTTTTTTCTCTGCAGGGGGTGAGCTCCGGCCAGAATCCGGCCGTCGGACGTCGCTGGCGCCGTCGTAAAAATTTTGTTTTTTTTCTTTCCTTTTTTATATATATTTTTTTAGATTAACGCTTGTAAATATAAAAGAAAATTTTAGAAAATGGAAAAAATGAGATGACAGATTCGGAAATGAGAGAAAAAAAAAAACCTTCTTCGCGATTCTATATCTCTCTGTTGGTATTTGTAGTCTAACTCGTGTATTTGTATTGGTTATTTTCTATTTTTGAATCCTCTGTTTGTCTTGATGAAAAAAACTTTGCTCGAAATTTTTCTTTTATTGATTGAAAAAAGAGACCCTTTACACGGTTTTGCTTGGCTTTTATAGCCATTCTTTTACATCTTTTCTTTTCTGTCTTGTCTCCTTTTGTTTTGGCGGGAGCGGTGGAGCAAGTGGTGGTGATAGTGGCATGGGCGGTGGCCGGTGGAGCAGACGTCTTGTTGTGAAGGCGGGGGGGCGAGTCAAGTCGAGGTCGAGGCGAGTCAAAGCGCAAGTGGGTTAGGGTTAGGGTTGTCTGTTTTGGGCCTGTTGTTTGGGTCTTGGTTAGTATTAAAGTGGGCCGGGTAATTTTGGGCTTTGTACAGCTGCACCTCTTTGCTCATTTTCGTGTAACGAGAATAGAGCAAAGACTTAAAGAAGCCCAATGTTGCCCGGCCTCGCCGAGTCTTGGCCTCTCAGGTGCTTTTCTTCAAGTAGCCTCATCCTGATCCTCCACATCTTATCGTTTCGATCCTATTCCGCTGTTGCTTTGGTGAGATAGGACCTGTAACTTCAATTTTCTCCTGCTGCAGCTTCGAGGAGATGTTTTGATCTACTCTACTGTAATTTATGTCTTCGATCTGCTTCCTGCAACTTCAGGAATGTCAAATCTGCTTTCTTCAATCTGATCCCTGCAAACCCAAGGATCACTTGACTGATATCTTCAATCTGCTTCCAGCAACTTCAGGAACGTCAAATCTGGCTATTTTCAATCTGATCCCTGCAAACTCAGGGATCACCAGACCGATGTATTCGATCTGCTTCCTGCAACTTCAGGAATGTCAAATCAGCTTTCTTCAATCTGATCCCTGCAAACCCAGGGATCACTTGACTGATTTCTTCGATTTACTTCTTACTCCACGGGAGGAAATAAGAATTCAGGGAGAAGAGATTCGTAGTCTCCATCTTCTCTACCGAAACTTTAAAGAAATAAGGACTTATCCTAATTGGTTAACTCAGGGAGACAGGATTTGTAATCTCAACCTACTCCACTGGAACGTCGAGGAAATAAGAATTCAGGGAGAAGAGATTTGTAATCTCCATCTTCTCTACTGAAACTTCAAAGAACTAAGGATGTAACCTCATTGTTAACTCAGGGAGACAGGATTTGTAATCTCAACCTACTCCATGGGAACTTCGAGGAAATAAGAATTCAGGGAGAAGAGATTTGTAATCTCCATCTTCTCTTACTGAAACTTTAAAGGAATAATGATTGATCCTCATTGTTAACTCAGGGAGACGGGATTTGTAGTCTCAACCTACTCCACTGGAACGTTGAGGAAATAAGAATTCAGGGAGAAGAGATTTGTAATCTCCATCTTCTCTTACTGAAACTTCAAAGAAATAAGGATGCAACCTCATTGTTAACTCAGGGAGACGGGATTTGTATTCTCAACCTATTCCACGGGAACTTCGAGAAAATAAGAATTCAGGGAGAAGAGATTTGTAATCTCTATCTTCTCTACTGAAACTTCAGAAGATTAAGGATGTAACCTCATTGTTAACTCAGGGAGACGGGATTTGTAATCCCAACCTACTCTACTGGAACGTCGAGGAAATAAGAATTCAGAATTTTTCAATTTGATTCCTTACTATCTTCAGAAAGACTTCAATCTTCAGTCTGCTCCCCTACCATCTCGAAGGAACAAAATCTGAACTTTCCAATGTGCTTCCTTTCTATCTTCAGGAAGAATCCAATCTTCAGTCTGCTCCCCTACCATCTCGAAGGAACAAAATCTAAACTTTCCAATGTGCTTCCTTTCTATCTTTAGGAAGACTCCAATCTTCAGTCTGCTCCCCTACCATCTCGAAGGAACAAAATCTGAACTTTCCAATGTGCTTCCTTTCTATCTTCAGGAAGACTCCAATCTTCAGTCTGCTCCACTGTCATCTCGAGGGATGAGGTCTTTGGTCTTCAGCCTATTCCTCTGCTAGTTAAAGTAATAGGACTAAAGCTTAACCATGCTTCCTACTTGTTTGAGAGCCAAGATTTGCATTCGGTCTTGTCCCACTATTGGTCAGGGTGACCAGACCTACAATTCTTGACCTATTCCATCTTTCTTTGTGTGTGCAATAGGGCGGTGGCCTAAATCCGCTCCCTCACCGATTAGGAGTCAAGATTTGCTTTCGATCTTGCCCCACTACTGGTTAGGGTGACAAGATCTACAATTTTTGACCCATCCACTGCTGGTCAGTGGCAATATGATAATCTTCAACCTATTCCACCGCTGGTCGATGGCAATAGGACAATCTTCAATAGTGTTGCTACACCGTCCTCTGGGGACATATCCTGTAAATTCGATATTAGATGCTTGTGTTTATGCCGAATGGTGCGGATGCTATGGTCGGAATGGCTCAAATACTCCTAACTGCGTGTGATATGGACGACACTTGTAGAATGTCATGAGAATGATCTTTTTACAATGATCAGGATGCAATGAGTCAAATGCTCCTAACTAAACGTGCTTTGAAATGATGTATGAATGCAAAATGAAATGACCCCTTTTTAAATGCTTGGGGTCGTCATTGCTCGTAGTTCATTAAGGTTCTATCACTGATGCGTTATCATGCTTTCTCGTTCAGCTAGTATCTTTGATAGAAAACCCAAAACAATGATCATATTCGCTTCAACGAGCTTGCCCATTGTAATTTCGTGGTCCCTTTCACTGCACCTTCGAGACATAAAGTTTGCATCTCTCATCGCAACTTTAGGAGAATAACCTTTGGTTTCTTCTATCCATCCCATTGTAACTCGAGGTATAGGATCAATTTGATCTGTTACACCATTCATTTGGTGTAATGACTAGATGTGGAGTCGATATGTGCATGAATGCAGAGTATCATTTTTCTTTTCTCGAGAATGATCCCATTGTCTCTTTGGTTGCCATTGCTCGTTATCTGTCAAGGTCGTATCACCCGCGAAATGTATTGTCTTTTTGTTCAACCAATAAAAGGTCCAAAGAGATAATTATCTTTCTCCAATATTTCCAAACCTTGAGCTGAGTGAGTTCTAAACAATAGTCCTATTTCAGGTCCTTGTATTATTCAGAAGCTTCCAAGGTAATATGCAAAACTCCTTTTATGAAAGTATTATTAGTCCACTAATCGTTATTTCAATGCAAAATGCTTGAAAAAGATTGTAACAATGGACAAAAAGGAAATTGATTGGGAGCATAGCTCGAAACAAACAAGTTAATCAAAACTAGCAAAGGTAATTAAGAAGGAAATTTATCGGTGTTTTTGAAAGGAATAAAATAACCACAGGTAACAAAAATGGGTAAAATAGAAACTGAGTGCCCCAGATATCGCAGCTTGAGCTTCTCTGTTCTAATTTCTTGAGGACCATTTTGAGCTTAATATGTGTTTAGGGGATTCGAATACTTTGTCGATGCCCCAAGACGTAACATACTTCTTGAGCGTAGCAAGACTCTCAGATGCCCTACTTTCGATCAAAATTTTGAGCTGCCCTTCTCGGGTTTTCAACTCAAATACCCTTTAGTCTTAAAGCGCCCTTTGTAGGTTTTCGCCTTGGCCTCTCCTTTTTCTTTTTTTCTTTTTTTTGTTTTTTATTTTTTGTTTTTTTTAGAAAACCTTTTTTATTGAATCTGAACTCACCGGATTGGGCAGGTCCTTGTCATCCATCTTGGTTAACACTCATGTTTCCTAGAACAGCCTTCTTTCTTTGTATAAGGCATTTACTTTTCCTTGGAGTTCTTTTGGATAAGAAGAATCTCTCTAATGCTAGGTCCTTTTCCTGAAATTCTCTTGAGCGAACCTTTTCGTCAAGCCCATATCCGTTTTTGGTACGTTTGACCTGCTAAATACTTTCAATCAAGCTTATTGGAGGCATTCTGCTTCATCCAATTCAATTCAAGCTTGGGAAAAGGAATCTTATCTTCCAACAATTGCTTCCCTCTCATAAACCAATGGGAAAGATGCCCCGGCAAAAGTCCTGGCCAACGTTCAAGGAACCTAAAGGGTAAATGGTAACTTCTCTATGCCAACCTTTACAAGTCTCAGCCATTTTTTCAAAAAAAATCTTAAATTTTTTTTTGATGACTACCGACAATTTTAGCATATGAAGCGACCTTTACCCTCTCAATGAGGTAACTAACGACCATGAATATGAATCGATGTTGGCTAAAAGCTTTTGAGGAGACTGGCCTGTTAACATCCATGCTTCATATAGGGGAAATGGAGAAGGCACAGTCTTCCTCGACTTAGCATTTTATGGCATAACAGATGCAATTTCCTTTCTTGGTGAACCAATAGCCCAAGCCTCTTGATTAGCTAGGTCATTTGTAAAACATGGGTTCTTTAAACCCCA
Organism: Gossypium rotundifolium; assembly: GCA_025506655.1. NCBI lineage: Eukaryota > Viridiplantae > Streptophyta > Magnoliopsida > Malvales > Malvaceae > Gossypium > Gossypium rotundifolium. The sequence continues at coordinate 160,877,288 of CP106731.1, read as the reverse complement.
ACCTTAACAAATACCCATGTTTTAGTAGTTTGGCATGCCTTGATATGATCGTGCGAAAACATCTTGAATTCTGAAAATAGCTCAACGATGCCTTGTCTTATTCCTACGAGGAGCTACACTTGCATCTTCATCTCCTTCGTTAGTTCATAGCGTCTGCTGGCACTTCATAAGGTAGGATCTACATTGGGGAAGTAAGTCGCATTCTTTGTCATCTTCAAAGCCCTTAGATCCTCTAGATACATATCTCACTAAAAGGAGTCAAGAATGTCGCTCATGTCATTGATATCCTGGGGCCCATTGTGGCGTAAAATCCAAAGAATAAATAATCCTAATGATGATTATTCGTATGATATGGTCATGAGTGAAAAGTATTCCGCATTTAAATGTAAAGAATGAAAATATTCACTTAGAAAGATGCATTTTATTGAAATAAAATTCGGACACAAGCCTACTTCTCAAAAGAAATCTCATTGCTTCGGGCTTGAAGCGACAAGTGTGTTTTACACATTACTCTAGATTAGCTTTAAAATACATGTTTCTTCCACAGTCTCATTGTTCAAAACACTCTCAAGTATATAAAGGCGATGTTCGAAAACTTTTATTCCTCGATTCTCTTCGGGTATACCATTGCTCCGTCATCGAACTTTACAATACCCATGTTGATGAGATTTTCCACCAATTTCTTGAAAGTGAGGCAATTTTCTATCGAATGGCCTGTGATCCCCGCGTGGTACTCACACTGAGTGTTTGGGTCATACCATTTTGGGTATAGAGGTTGCATCGATTTTGGATATTGGGGGGACACAACGTGTGCATCAAATAAACTTTGGTACGACTCCTTATACGTCATAGGGATTGATGTAAATTGGAGTTTTTCAATGTTTTTCCTTGTGCAAGATTCTTTCCTTGATGAACCTTGATACTCAGTAGTCACCATTTTTGGCTGATTTGGGTCCCCCATGTTTGTATTATTCACCTCGTCATCCTTTTTTCTAGGAGCAAGCCTTCTAGTGGTTTCCCCTGCTTCAATCTTGCCGCATCTGATTGCATGTTTGATCATTTCCCCTACCATTACCATGTCGGCAAAGCTCTTGGTGGTACTCCCTATCATATGGGTTATGAAAGGAGCCTTCAGAGTGTTGATGAAGAGCATGGTAGTTTCCTTTTAAAAGGGGTGGTTGGACTGCATGGCAACCTCCCTCCACCTTTCTTGCGTATTGTCCAAACTCTCATTTTGTCTTTTTTCCATGCTTTGCAAAGTAATTCTATCTGGTGCCATGTCCATAACGTGGTGAAATACTTTAAATTGCTTGAGCGGATCTCTCAGAACTAATGTTGGCCCGACTAAGTTGGTTATACCATTTAGCATTTGCGCCACTAAACTTTCTTGGAAACAATGGATTAAGAGTTGATCATGGTGCACGTAGCTGACCATTCGCTCTGAACATAGTGATGTGGGCCTCCGACAGCTAGTCCCATTGTATTTTCAAATTCAGGCATTTTGAACTTTAAGCGGAAGTACCAAGTCTGGGACCAAACTTAAGTCCTTAGCGTCTACCCCGTGACGGTAGTCAGTAGTCTCCATTTCTTTAAACTTCTCTTCTAACCACTTGCAACGGTTCTCAAGTTGCCTTGGCAGGTCGATTCTTGCTTGGTCTATTTTTGCCATTTTGTCAGGGACCACCAGGTTAGCTGGACTATCTCCTAGGTTAGTACCTGAGCCAGTTTAAAAGTTCGTGGGCAGTCTAGTATCAGCTTGCCCCAGTTGAGGCCTAATCGTGACAGATGGCCTTTGGGGATACTCTTCATGCTGTGCTGGCGCATGTGGTGGGGTAAAACCCAGGGGAATGCCTTCGCTCTCCTCCCCTGTAATTGCCATGGGACCTTTAACTTTGTCCATTGCCCGACTCAACATTTGGGCCATTTGAGCCATCGTGCTCTTTTGAGCCTCCAACATCTGATCCCTCATCTCTTGTTGGAGTTTTGCCATTTGCTCTTGTATCTGGTCTTGCAGGTCTTTCTGGAATTGTTCAAATCTTTGATCCATTTTCTTTGTCTTAGCACGAGTCCCGTAGTAATGTTCGGTTCCGATTTCCTCTTTCTCTCTTATTTCGATAATCTTAACCAATTAGGCTCCTTTTATAAATTTGAATGCATGTAATATGATGCAATGCAAATGCATGAATGCGGAAGAAGACATCGATTCTGATCAACTTCATTTTAGAAAACTTTATTAGAAGGCAAGACCCTTTACATAAAGCAGATTACAAATATGCTTTGCCCTAAGACCTAAGGTTTTGATTTTTCCAAGCAGGGAGGTTAGCTCTTGATCATGGTCCGGCAGTAGCTCATATCTCGTGCTCAATATGTCGGCTTTCGCAGCCAAAGTCTGTAGGTGATCAGCTACCCCTCGAATCTGGATTGTCGCTTCGCCCATGAGGTAGTTCCGACTTCTAACTTGCTCGTAAGAATGGCGAAGCTCCTCTTCCCAGCGCTTTTCTCTCGTTTCCAGAAGCTCAATCCGGAGCTCGCTACTGTGTAATGCCGATTCTAGCTCTTCAACCTTACCTTTCATTTCCTCGATTCTATTCAGACTTGACTTCAGTTGGCTTTCCGAGTCTTGACTTCGATAGTGGTGTAGAGACCGCCCAAGCTCAGCTATTCTAGCTTTTAGTCCCTTGTTTTCTAATTGGCTTGGCTCTAACCATGTGAGGGCGACCGCATTGTCTTCTACTTTATCAAGGAATTCACTTTCCATAACCAGTTTTCTAATTCAGAAACTGACCGTGAATCGATGCTTCTTAAAATATGAAATGATATGCACAAAAGAATGAAACACAATAAGTTAGTATCATAGAGTATAAAGCAAGTAAAATAAACAAACACCTATCTGGGTGACCACTAAGGTTTGACATTGCTCTACCTAAAGTGGGCTCTAGGGTTTGCTATATATGCTGTTTAGTTCTAAAGTTTGAGGTACCGAACCAGTGATTCCTCGATCCTCACCCATTATAGGCTCATATGAATCGAGTTCGGTTTAGGAATACATTTCCCTATGGCCATGCTAAGTGAAAACTTCACGAAGACATAGGTACGGATGTATCCCAAAGCGATCCACTAGCCCATGCAGAGGTGAAAACCTTACGAAGGCATAGCTTCGCTCCCACATAAAGGTGTGACTACAACGGTCATGCAATGCAATGCCAAAGTATTTACAAGACCAATATTAAAAGTGCATTAAAAGAAGCATAATTTTCTAAAACCATTTTAATCAAAAGGACAAAAATCAATCAATCTATGGCTTGACCTCGAGTCCCCAAGAGAGTCGCCAAGTCGTCGTAACCATTTTTTGTGGGTGAAATAAAGAAAAGCAGCGCATCGACTCGATTTTTGGAAAAAGAAAAGGAAGGGAGTCGCCACCGATCTTTATTTGGTGTGATCAGATCACCTTTGTTTTAATAAAACATTTAATTTATTAAAACAGTGCTTTTTGGGTCCACGAACTTTGAGAAAGCGGGTTCGGAGGTCGATTACGTGCGGAAAGATTAGCACCTCGACACGCCCAAAATTGGTACCAAACCGATTGATTGATGTCCTATTTGTTGAAAACTTTAGAGGTTCAAAATACAATACTTTTATTTTCAAAATTGGAAGGACGTTAAGGCTCTCTTATTTTCGAAGAGATAAAGCATCACGTCCGATGAAGTTAGGGCACAATACTTTAAACTCCGAAACTAAGCTCGCTTTTGAAGCTTGGTTTTTATTTGAAGAGGATCTCCGTCATTTGTTAAACGAGAAATCGAACCCGATAAGTTAGGGCTTGTTTTCCGAAAATCCAAATTAGGAATATTGCCTCTATTTTGGAAGAAAAAAGCTTATCTTGAAGTGTCTAGGTGTCGAGTCCGATAAGTTAAGTAGCGACATTTGAATCTTCGAGATTAAGTATCTTAGTTTTAAAATTTAAACGTAATTTTAAAAGAGACATCCGTTGTTTAGATTTAAACGAGGAGAAATCGAACCAGAAGTTAGGGCTCGATTCACTCGAGTTGCTATCTGAACGTCAATTTGAAATCGGGACTTGTGATTTTGGAAGGATATTTTGTTGTTTATATTGAACGAGGAACATGAAACCCAGAAGTTAGGGCTCAATTTCCTCGAATCTTTAACACGAGATATCGGTTATTTGAAAACTAACAGACGGGAAAAGGTTAATGTAACTATAAAATGCCAAAACAAATCACAATACTAATACGTGTAGCAAAATGCATTAAATATAAATGATTAGGCTAAAAAAATAATAGAAAACAAAAGAATTATAAGCAAATGAAAGTTTAAGAGAAAAGGGAAAGAAGAAAATAATGATGATAGTAATAATGAAAATAATATTAATATATGAACAGTAGTAGAAATATGTAAAAGTATAATAATAATATTAGCGGGAATAGAAGTATATATATTTATATATACATAATAAATAATAATAATATTAAACTAAGAAAATAATATAATAGTAAAGGGAATACTAATAGTAATCTTGTGAAAATACCTATAGTAGTATAGATGATAAAATAATAATAATTAATAATATAAAATAATAATAAACATTAGTAACGATAGTGAAAATGATAATAATGAGGATAATAATAATAGAAATAATAGCAAATGATAAAAATAACAATAGTAAATATAATAATAATGGTAAAATAAAATATTAAATGATAATAATAATAATAAAATTACAAAATAGTTGAAAAAGGGCTAAATTGCATAAAAATAGAAGTTTTGGGGCCTAATTGTACATAAAACAGTGATTTGGGGGGCTAAATGATAAATAAAACAAAGTTCGTGGATAATTTGCAAATAAAAGCAGACTTGGGGTCTCTAGAGAACACGCGGAAAGATAGGGGACCAAATATGTAATAAACCCCTCAGGCCCAAAGCGCAGCAACAAAAGGGGACCAAATTGAAAACCAAAATAAAATATTAGGTGAGATTTTAACATAATAAAAGTCTGATTATAAAGCACCGAAAAAGCGGAAGGACCAAGTGGGCAATTATCCCATCGATTAAAAAACACGCGGATCCTAGGGTGGGTCGGATCGGATCGGGTCGGTAAGGGCAAAACGACGTCGTTTTGGGGTTAAAGGCCACCCCCAAAACGACGTCGTTTTGTGGGGCTATATAAGGCCCTAAACCCCCAAAAAATTCATTTTGTCATTGTTTAAAAAAAGTTTCTCTCTTTTTTTTTCTCTGCAGGGTGAGCTCGGCGAAATCCGTAGTCGGACGTCAGCCGTGGCCGTCGCTCCGCCACACCGCTGTGCAGGGCTTAAAAGGTAAAAATTTTGTTTTTTCTTTCCTTTTTATATATATTTTTTAGATTAACGCTTGTAAATATAAAAGAAAATTTTAGAAAATGGAAAAATGAGATGATAGATTCGGAAATGAGAGAAAAAAAAAAAAACCTTCTTTCGCGATTCTATATCTGCTCCGTTGGTATTTGTATTCTAACTCGTGTATTTGTATTGGTTATTTTCTATTTTTTGAATCCCTCTGTTTGTGCTGATGAAAAAAAACTTTGCTCGAAATTTTTTCTTTTTATTGATTGAAAAAAAAGAGACCCTTTACACGGTTTTTGCTTGGCTTTTTATAGCCATTCTTTTACATCTTTTCTTTTCTGTCTTGTCTCCTTTTTGTTTTGGCAGGAGCAGGTGGAGCAAGTGGTGGTGACAGTGGCATGGGCGGTGGCCGGTGGAGCAGACGTCTTGTGAGAGGCGGCGGTGGGGGCGAGTCGAAGTCGAGGGTCGAGGCGAGTCAGGCGCAAGTGGGTTAGGGTTAGGGTTGTCTGTTTTGGGCCTGTTGTTTGGGTCTTGGTTAGTATTAAAGTGGGCCGGGTAATTTTGGGCTTTGTACAGCCGAAATGACAATAGAAAATATTCAAAATATTTAAAACCCAAAAATTAGAGTGAAAACTTAATGATGTCTGGAAACTTCTTTTCTTAACATTAGGGTTGACTAAAAAATTCCATAATCGATTCAAATCATAATATTTGATTGGATTTTGATTCAGTTTTTCTTTACAAAAATTTAAATTCAAATGGTTATGAAACTTTATTTTTTAATTACTTTTATTTATTAAATTAGGGTTAATTAAAAATTAAATTAAATATTTGACTTGACTTGGTATGGCTCAATTTAATTTAAATAAAAATAATTTTAAAATTTAAATTTAATTATAAAATATAAAAATATCAATTAAAAACTTTTTTAATATTTTATTAATTTTTAAATAGTGAAATGAGCTTTTTGAGTAAGTAAGATCAACCCAAAAATAAACTTGAGCACCAAATTTTTTAAGAAATAGATCTCAACCCGATGAATGGACACCTCTATAACATACACACATGCAATAAATATTATCTTCTTATTGAGTTAAGCTAATTTTATGTTTTTAAAAGAAGTACAATCATATCAACTGACAACAACAATATAATAAATCATTATAAAACACAAATTCAACACAACTTACTTATAACAACATAATTCATAATATGTTAACAATTTTAAGTTTGAAATAAATTTGAATAAAACCTATACATAATTTACGCAATGTGTAACACATTTTGTTAAGTTGTAATTAATATTTAATCAAGTTTTATTGATATGTCTTTCAATTTTGGCTTCAAATAGTAAAATCACCAAAATTATACCTTGAATTTTATTCATTAAATTTAACCGTGTATGTGAGGCAATAAAAGAATACCTTAAACAAGTAAAGATTTTCGTTGCTATTTGAAAAATAATTAAATGGGAAATTTATTCTACATGCCTTTGAAATTTAAAATTTTAATTAATAGGTCAAATCTAGTTCAATTTTTCCAATGTTGTACTTAAATATTAATTTAGTTGAAATAGTCAAATTGAAGGAGTGAATTGTAGGGGGACTTCGATCCCATCATACGTATGTATATTTCTAGATTTTATGTAAAAAATAAAAACATTCCCAAAATAATATTTGTTGCTAGGTAAAAATAATATATTTTTGATAATTTTACAACTGAGTTATGATCCGATTGATAGGTGACATTAAGTACTTAATTGAATTGGTGTCACGAGTTAAGCACCAATTCAATTGAATAATAACGAAAAATACCCTTACTTCACAAAGTTTATTATGTTATCAAGCCTCTATAGTTTTTAACATTTGTACTTTACCATTCAACCAAAAACTTAATTTGTTATCTATATCAATATTTTACAAATATATTTGTAATATAATTATGTTTTTCGCCCACATCATAAGTGTGTCATATTTCAGAAGATTACAAAACCCATAATTGAGTTGGTGTCATGGGTTAATCGGATACCAATTTAGTTGAGAAAAGACTAATATATTCTTTCTTTTAAATAATAACTAATATTATTATAATAGTGTTTTTACTTTTCATACTTTTATAATCTTTAAATAAAACAACTAAAAATCATGTATCAATTGACGTCTTTCATAAGAGTTATACACAAGATTTTTGTTATCACTCCACCTATAATTATTATTGAGTAATTTAAAAAAATATTATTCCTACATAAATTGTTTTCTTTCTCCAACATCTTAGGTGTGACATAATATAATTAAGTTTTGTCACTGAATTGAGTGACACCAAACTCAGTTAAAATCATTATATATAGCAACTATAGAATATATATGTAAATATAGTATAGATAGATAAATATAGATGAAAAATATATATTTATAAAAATTGATATAAAAAATAAATATTTGGTTGTGATGATAAAATTGGTTGTTGAAAATGAACGTGTTTTTAGTTTAAATCTGACTATTTTTTAAATTTACTTTGAATATATATTATGTAAAAAGATAAAAATATTATCATATTATTTTTATTACTTTTTATAAGGAATAGAATATTTAGTCATTTTAATTAAGTGTTTGGTTAAGTCATAAAACCAAATTTATTAAATATAATAAAGATATAGTATTATAGTATAAATAAATTTTATACATTATTATTAAAATAAAAATAATTAAATGTATATACTCACGTTGCTCCTCTAGAAAAAACTGGTAATAATAGAAAAAGTTTCGGTTAACATACACTTAGAATGCAATTTGGAATGTGATTGCTAGGAATATTACTTTACAACGTTTGGTATGCATTGGAAAATATTAATTAAAATTTAGGAAAATTTATATCATCACCTTTGGTTCACTAAGTACTTTATTAGGAATGTAATAATAATTTATGAATTCACCTTTATTAAATAAAATATAATATTCATGTATTTAATTTTTAATAAAATTTATTCTTAACAAATATTTGGATTAAATATTTAATATTAAAATTTAATTGATAATTTTACTTTATTCTTTTCAAAGCCCCAATATAACATATTTTACATTGGATATTAAAAAACATAATTTACTTTAATATAATACATAATTGCTTTGAAATTTGAGTGACCATTTGTATTATCTATTCTACTTCTAAATGGGCTGTCAATCATTTGCTCATTCTCGAAAATTATTCTAGTAAAATTTTCGATCACATACAACAAACCATAATTCAAAGGTAAATAATCAATTAATCTTAGAGCTAATTACCTAAACCTTTTTTTTTCCTTTTGCTCTTAAAGATTCATAAATATTATAATAAAATTAAATTTTTAATTAATATGCCGAAAAGAGAAAAAATGAAAAAATATGTAAACGATATAATATATAGATGATTAAATATACAAATAAAAAATAAAGTCAGAGAAAATTTTACTTTCTAAGAATCTTTGAAGTAGTAGAGAAAATCAAGTAGTAGAAAGGATGGAGGCAATAGCTTCTTCTTCTTCTTTATGTTTATTAATAGACTAATGTCATAAGCTAATTTAAAATAGTGTTAATTTTATCTAGATTTTTTTAAACTTTCCAATCTATATGAGAAAATAATTTTCTCACCTTTTATCATGAAAACTGCATTGCCATGTTCATGGAAAGTAACTCTCAAGAAAAAGTTAAATTCTAAAAAAGTAAATAAATTTGACATATCAAATGTTGAAATCACTTTCCAACTGATTAAATTTTCAAAAAAGTGACCACTTTCTATCATACCAAACACTACCATAATGTCATATATTATATAACCTACCCTTATATAGATTAGTCCTATGATATACCTGTTGGATCTGGTGCTCTAAGTGTAGCATTTTCGTCAATATACACTTGTAATTTTTCTGAACAGATTGGTTAATAAAACAAATTCATTGATTATATTAATATACTTTGTATAATTGTCCTCACATGGTTTTTGCACGCAAAGCAAAGTAGAAGCAAATGTTGCTCATTGGTTGTCTAAATGTCTAACTAATACTAAGCGGTATTACGTGATCAGATTGTAGTACGGAAAGACAGCTTGTATTAATAGATGAACCTAAATATATCCTTAGTCTAATCGAAAATGAACAAACTGATTGAAAGACTAATATGTCGTCTATCAAGTCCAATTAGGGAGATGCCTTGTCTTGGGTATTGGAGCAGATGACTACCAGAAGATAGAGACATAGATGTGACTGATAGGATATCGGACAGACCCAAGTAGAATAGATCCTGGATTTATTCACTTGTAACGTTCATAGTGTGGCATACCTAAATCCTGAGTGGATGACGGACTATGTATGTGTGACTCGTACAGTTTGATGTAAGTAAAAATATGAGTTCAAATAGTTAAGGAACCTACTTGTAAGCATCATTCATAACAGTAGAATTTATAGCCCAAAACATGGACAAATGATATCCTCTAATTAGTATTACATGGTTGATAAAAAGTAAATGTGGCCACAGGTCATCTGTCTTTGTGATGACTTTTCATGAAGGAAGATATAATGCTTACCATCACTACACCAAAACAGACTTTTAGCGGCGTTTTTAGTATGCGAAAAAAAAACGCCGCAAACATTATACATTAGCGGTGTTTGAAGGAAAACGCCACAAAAAAATGAGCAATAGCGGCGTTTCTTTCCAAAACGCCGCTAAAACTATATATATAGCGCGCTTTTGGATAAAACGCTAAAGGTCTGAAGCATTAGCGGCGCTTTGGAAAACGCCGCTAAAGTTCGAGCATTAGCGGCGCTGGAAAAACGCCGCTAAAGGTTCGAGCATTAGCGGCGCTTCTAGAAAACGCTAAAGGTTCGACCATTAGCGGCGCTTTGTAAAACGCCAAAGTTCGACCATTAGCGGCGCTTTTGTAAAAACGCCGCTTAAAACTGATCTTTAGCGGCGCTTTTAAAAAAGGCCGCTAAAGACTTAAATCAAGAAATTATTTAGTAAATTAAAATGTTATTTAAATTTCTGAAATATTAAAAATATATATATTATTCAAAATTTATCTAAATAATTAAGGGTTTAGTGGTTTGGATGGGCGTACTAGGTTTCAAGTTCAAAGATTTCAAGATTTAGTAGACTTTATCGGTTTATGATTTACGTTAGTATTAGGATTAGGGTTATGGCTAGAGTTTATGAGTTTATGGGTTTATGGGTGTATGGTTTAAGGTTCACGGGTTTAGGTTTTAGGGTTTATCTAATCGTAAAAGAGATATATGAATTTTAAAATACTAAATTGATTATCATTATATATAGTTTAGAGTTTATGGTTTAGCATATATAATTTAGGGTGTAAGGTTTAGGAGTTACTATTTTAATGCTTAGGAATTATGATTTATGGTTTATGGTTTAAGGTTTAAGGGGATGTGTTAGGGTTTCATGGGTTAAGAGTTAGGGTTAATGGGTAAGGTTGGGGTTAATAGGTTAAGGGTTAGTGGTTAATAGGTTAAGGGTTAGGGGTTAGGATTTATGTTCTATGATTTAGGGTTTATGGGATAGATGATAGGGTTTAAGGTTTAGATTAATTAGTGTCTTTTAATTTATATATTAAATAATTTCTTATATGATTGTAAAAGAGATAATTTTAATTTTAATATATTAAAATTATGATTATAATTTAAATTATTCAAGAAATAATAGATAAACTTTATATATATTAAATGGTTTAGGATTTAATGTTTGCTTGAGGTTTGTTAAATGATGAAATTTTATACAATGGATTAAATACTTTTATATTTAAAAATATTTAATCTAAACCATTTGATATATTTAAATATTAGATTGAAAAAATTGATAAAAAAAGTACAACAAAATGATATGGGTAGATAATTATCTATTTTGGATATAGAACCAAATTATAACAAATAAAATAAAATACAAAAACTAAAATCATTTCACATCGAACATCTAGCAAAATAGTTATATTTTAGTTAGGAAGAAATATCTCTAATAAAATAGAGATTATATCGAAAAAGAATAATATAAGTTAAAAATAAAAAAATTAAAAATATATAATAGTGGCGTTTTTGAAAAACGCCACAAAAATAGAACTATAGTAGCGTTTTATTAGGAAACACCGTAAAATATGTTAAAAACATGTTTAAAATTTCCCAAAATTTTCCCCACCTAAAATTTCCCCAATTCCTAAATTTTCCCGAATTTAGCATGTGGTTCTCTTTCAATTATCTCTATCTCCTCAAAACCCTAAAAGCGCTTCTTTCAATCCCCCATAGCTATGGCACTCCTTCTCGCATGATCCAGACGCAGATCCTCGCCAACCCTTCAAAAATTACTTTAATTTTATGATTTTGTTGCTCTATGGTTCTTTATATTTTCATCGGCTCTCATTGAAAAATAAACAACCCAAGAAAAGAAGTCCAGATTTGCCCATTCAAAAGCTATTTAATTGATCTTTTTTCATCATTTTCTTAAAAAGTTTCAGTTTTTGTTCATTTTGTTTTTGTTTCATTGATGAGTTGCTAGATTTTGTTTTCATTATAATCCAAACCCAAATCCTCAAAACTCTTAAAGTTTCAATTTTTATTTGTTTTTTTTCTTTATTGGGATGGCATCTTCATCATCAACGGTAAGTCCACTATGTAATCAACACAGTCTCCACCGCCGTCTGCTGGGTTGGTGATAGAAGGAAAGCTTTTATTTCTCCTCCATGCAACGGCAACTTAGCCACCAAAGAAGATGGTGTGCTTTTGAGCCATGTAAAGAGTATTATTCCTCCAAAATGGCAGCTTTTCTTCTTTCTTTGGGTCCAAAATGTTTCCTTCAATATTAATCACAAGCACCCAAGGCTCAATCGAGGTGTTGCCCGATCCGTACAATTTTTTGCACTTTTCCAACTGGTTTTTGTTTTTTTTTGGTTCTTTTAATGTTTTATTTGTTTAATATCCGACATGTTTAATTTTCTTTATACATACATACATAGCTGATTAGTTTTACGATGATATGAATATGTTATGTAGCCATCATGTTATTTGGAAGGTGATGTTCTAAGCTGTTGTTTCAAGTGTACCCTATATACATACATACATGCGCAGACACACACACACACACGCACACACATGTATATATATAGCTAATTAGTTTTATGATGATATGAATATGTATCCACCCATGTTCAATATGTTGGTAAAAATATCATGGAGGTACTTGTATCGGGAGTCAATTCCATTTTGCCTCCCTTTACTCAAAAAATGTGTAATAAATTAAATCTATAGGTTAGATTAAAGAAAAAAATTAATCCTTTCGGCTATTGTGGTAGCCTAGAATGATTATTAAGAATGATTATAACCAACAAATGGCAGGTGTGTTCTGTTTCTAAAGCGACAACCAAATGCCAATCTTACTTTTTCCAGGTAAATTTTGGTCATCGCCATTTCTACAACTACAGAAACATGATAAACCAATAATACCCAAGTTGCATTCCTTTTTCCTTCTATTTTTAGAGACTGAGAGGGTCAACAGTTATTGCAGAACCACCCATATTCTCCTAGTTGACACATATATATATGTATATATATATTATAACGTAATTACAATGTCTTTGGCAAATTCAAATTATCAGATGTTCTCAAAAGTATTATATTATTATGTTAATCATTATTATAATTTAAACTCTAAACAAGAAGCTGCCTGTTTGGTGGGTGGGATACAGAGAGTAAATTGAAGTAGTTGTGATTAATGTACTGGGTTTCTTTATTGGTCTTGGACTTGTGATTAAGTTTTGTTTAGATGGAACATTTTGTAGGCATTGCTACTCTAATTTTCTATATATTATAAAATTCGAAAATCTACTTTAGTATAGTTGCTTTTATGGTCATGTTGTCAAGACATCTGGCTTTTGGTTGTTGTGGTTGTATTGTTTCTGATTTTGCTACTTATGGGTTTCTAGGTGGCTACTATGATACGTAATCGGTCTGTGGAAATGGTTGAAGCTCTTTACACTATGAACAAGGTAAGCATTATTTTAGTATCATAATGCATATGATAACTTTTTTCTTTATTTGGTGGAACTTCTATGCTTTATGCCCTGTATTCTTTTCAACAATATGAATTTCTTTCTTTCCTTTTTAGCTCTCAAGTATGAGAATTTTGAGTTGCATAAGTTTTTCCATGTTGCCTTCTAGCCATCATCAATAAGCTTTCTCATGTGACATAAATAATCGTAGTTATATATCATATTTGACACCTTTTTTCTTAAATATATCTTAATCATATTATTATCATTTGCTAATGAAGGGATAGTATTTTTACCATAATCATGTGTGACTGACAATATCAAGAAGGTTCTTGGATGTTTTAAGTTAAACTCAAGAATAGAGAATGTTACCATGTTAGAGGGTTATTTAAGTTTACATCTCATAAAAATGTTCTACATATCAAATTTCATATTATCTCCATTAATTTTATTTTATTGGATGTTCTACAATGGAAATAAGCTTTGATGACTCGATTTAATTTTATTGGATTCCCCGTGTCCTTCTGCAGATTATGTTCTTTGTGGGCAAAATAAACTTGGTGTGGTTTCATTTATTTTAATCGTCATTGCGAGGATCTTCTAATGCGTTCTTGGCAGTAATTTATCATCATCCTCGGCTACACGATGCTTCTCTGAGGTATTAAGCTAATTTGTAGCTTGTATTCTCTGTGTGCATAGTATCACATGCGATTATTAGAATCTGTTGTAACATGCATTGCATGTGAATATCTGCTATTTTATTTATTTTGAATAAGTTGAGCATTTTGCAAATAAATAAACAAAGTGTAAATTTGCCTTAGCATATGGACTAATCATGTGACTAATTGCTAGCCTCGTGCTTGGAGGTTGGGGAAAGAAAATATGATTAAAAGGAGCTTGTATACTATGAAAGTTAGTGTGTTGGGTGTACTACTTGGTTTAACATCTTGTAGGTCATACTTGGTTTGACGTAATATGTAGCATCATTCACAACAGTAGAATTTATAGCCCAAAACATGGACAAATGATATCCTCTAATTAGTATTACATGGTTGATAAAAAGTAAATGTGGCCACAGGTCATCTGTCTTTGTGATGACTTTTCATGAAGGAAGATATAATACTTATCATGAGATAAAATAGGATCATATTTGAAGAACAGATATTATCCCAAAGAGATCAAGGATATCCTACGAGGGTAACACACTTATGACAAGGTTATTGGACGAGTACTAAGCAGTTCCTTTCGTAATCGTATGTTGTTGGGGAGAGCTTAGTCACGATAGTATAGTGGAATGACTTCGTGACTAAATGAGTTTTTAATTAATAGGCAAAAAGTTGGAACTTAATTATAAATCATTTGAGCATTAACTTTATATGTCCAATCGCTCCCTCTACTAGCTCGTTGACATGGCATTACCAATAGGGGACCTTCCCCTATATATACCCCGAAGCACAAAGGCTAAGAGTCGATCTTTCTTCCGTCTTAAGAAACCTTAAGTCTCCCAATTTTCTCCTTTCTCTCCTCTCCTCCTCCTCTTCCTTCAACCTAATATTTCGACTCTCTATCTGTCACAAATGAATCAGTCCTCAAATCACTATCATCTTCTCCTCTTTATTCCCTCTTTATTAGTTCCATGTATCAACACATATACCTAATACAGAGCCAAATGACTGAACTCAAATTATATTATTGTTCTCTAAAATATACCCCATTACAAAATAAAACATTGACACTTACATAAAGTTATTCCCTTCATTTTCAATATAGATTCAATCATTGTATTTCTAATGAGTTAATATGCATAAGAATCTGCGACTTTCATCAACTATCATAGGTGTTATTATAACCACATATATTTATTTACTTCAAAAGTTCTTCTTTTGAGGATAAGATAGCATCAATTATTGCCTTAAAGAAAAACATCACTGGAATCATTGAACAGGTTTCAAGCATTTTATGCTACATCAAAATTTTTACAATATTTCAATTTTTATTCCTATGTAAATGAAAATAACGTATTTGAATTTTAATTTGATGTGTATTTTGATATTTAAATTTTAATTTAGTGCAGTTATATACATGATTTTTTTTGTAATTTTAATTTTAATATAATTATAAACATTTAAAAGAATAAATACATCAATATCCAATAATATTTTTTATGTATGCAATATATAAATTTAAAATGATGTTTGTTTTATAAGAAAAATAATCACACGGGCATTCCAACTATTGAAACTATATGTAAACCTAAAAGTAATGGCCGAACCCAAACAACTAATAGAAATAAAACTATTAATTTGCAAATTTATTTGAATAATAAAATGTTTTACGAACTCAACCTGTGAAGTTCATCAATCTTTTATTTAATAATAATTATATAAAAAGTTGAACTACCATTTTATCTGTTCACAATAATTTATTTTATTATCGATATATATCATGATTGAATTTAATTTATCGTTTCAATCTAATCCAATTAAAAAACAAGTGTAAATTCCTATGACTTACTTTATAAATTAAACAAAAAGGAGTATGTGTTCTATTATCATGGCCCTTAACCTTTACTTAATCTCAATGGAAAACAAACTCCCTTATTTTAGGTTTAAAATTTGTAAAAAATAATAAAAATTTTAAATGTTGAAGAGGTAGTCAAATGCATGGAGGGTTGAGTTCCACATCAGCTCATGCCTTGGTTTGATGTAAAGTCAAAGTTCCTAAAGATTCCAGAATTAGTAAGATTTTCCAGATTTTAGCTCGGTTCCTAAACCCTAGACACCTACTTTTTACAATAACTCACATGGCTTTGCTCTTTAAATAATCTTGGTGGCAGCGATCATTCCTTTTCATTCTCTTATTGCATCTCGAGGATTTCATTAATTAGGGTATATATTAATAGATTTTGTTTAACTTTAATCTTTATATTTGAATGATGAGTATGGCCAATTTTAATTATTTATTTTTATAAAGGAAAAAAATAAAAATTGTTTAAGAAATAAATATGAAATCTTTTATGAGAGAAAAATAAATAAAAAAGTCCATATATTAATTTGGTTTTATTAAATATTAAATTAGGTCTTGAAGGGATATCCCGTTCGTGCATTGGTTTAGCAATCCAACCAAAGAACATCCTACACATAGCTAATTGTGTTCTTAATTACGCTTAATTGAGGTCATTAACATAGCCGCGTTAATACACATAACGTCATGGATGACACCACTCCCCAATTAAAAATCATGGATTCTTTATTTATTTAAAAAAGCATATTCTTTTTCTTATTAAGATTTCAATAAAATGTGTTTTAATGTAATTGGTAGGAAAATCATGAGAGAGCCTTGAAAATAAAAAGAAAATAATATTTTATTGTTTTATAGTTGGAAAGGCATTGCAAATCAATGAAATTATACAAGAGAAAATAGATAGCTACAATGATGGCTCCATACATGCAAAGGCTTTGCTTGAGAATTCTAGCATGTTATTTGACAATGCTGTCCTTTTCCTCCAAATAACCACTACTGAGATCAACAAAATCACTTTAAGCATTCGTATTATTTTAACTAATTTCCAACATTATTTTAATCCATCCTAGTTTATACAACATGTGCAAGCCCAACACCTAGTATCAAAAGGAAACAATGTTTAACACAAGATTCGTTTATATATTATCATATTACAGCTTGTTGTAAACCTTCTTTCCAGGGGACAGAAAAAAGATGTTTCATTGTGTCACTGTCACAGCCGTTTGATGATAAGTTATAGAGATTGAGACTTAAAAGACTTTTACTAGAACTTTTTGTCTTGAAATCAGCATTTTTGGCCATTCATTGGACTAAACAGGATGTTCCAGAACCCATGGTATCCCCATACATGTGGACTTTACATACATACATGCATACATCCATAGTGTATATATTTGGAAGAGAATGTCTTCAAAGGTGTGGTGGGGGAATGAATACATTAGTTGCAGAAAGGTCGCTGTTTATAGGAACTTGAACCAATATTTCATGAAATTCATCAAAATCCAATCCCCTTTTTCCAAGTTCATTTCTCATTGGCATTTGAGATCTACTTAGTTTTCTAAGATACATTCTCCACTTGATTTCAAATTTTCATTACAAAAACCTCCCCCATTTTCATTCCCTTCCATTCACTTCAGCTTGTCCTGCTCCACATATCTGAGAAAAATGAAGGTATGTTTTGCCATGATTTTCAATCTAGATATCATCTATATCTTGTAATGATATCAAACTTACACAATGTTTGATTACAGTTCTTTGGTTGGATGCAAAATAAGCTTAATGGGAAACAAGGAACCAGCAAATCAAATACAATATCTGCTACTTGTAAGCATTGCTTTTGTCTGAATTAAGTCATGTCTAAGCACATAACATTTTTCTTTTTCTGTTGTAGATCATATGAAACAAGAGCCTCGGGAGGAGTTCAGTGATTGGCCACATGGACTGTTAGCAATAGGGACATTTGGTAACAATGAGCTTAAAGAAAACCCTGAATCCCAAAGCACCATTCAACAGGATCCCATTGAGATTCAAGACCAAGAGCCGTGTTCGTCCGATGATTTACAAGAGTTCACGGTCGAAGAAGTCGGGAAACTACAAAAGGAACTAACGAAACTCTTGTCCCGAAAACCGAACCCCGACACAAGAAAAGAAGTAGCAAGTTTACCATTGGATAGATTTCTTAATTGTCCATCAAGCTTGGAAGTGGATAGAAGGTTTAGCAATGCGGTTTGCAGTGATGCAGGGGATAGATCGGAGGAAGACATCGATCGAACCATTAGCATTATCCTCGGCAGATGCAAAGACATATGTGGTGAAGATAATAAGAAAAAGGCCATTGGGAAGAAATCAATTTCTTTCCTTTTGAAGAAGATGTTTGTTTGTTTAGGTGGATTTCCACCTACACCAACTTTGAGAGATACACTACAAGAATCAAGAATGGAGAAGGTAAAATTCATGGTAAAAGCTTTAATTAACTGAAAATATTTACTTCTTTGATTGATTGGTTTTTCTTAATCAACAATGTAGCTTTTGAGGGTAATGCTTCACAAGAAGATTTACAGTCAAAATCCAACTAGAGAATCATCAATGAAGAAATACTTGGAGGACAAGCAAACACCCAAAAGACAAAAAATTCCAGATGAAAATGAAACACTGGAGAGAAAGAGTGAAGATGGAGGTAAATGGGTGAAAACAGATTCTGAATGTAAGCAATTCCATCTTGGGATTTTCATAATAAAGTTAATTATTAGCCAAAACATGTACACAGAGTAAACCTCTAAATAAAAAAATAATATTTTTTTTTATTTTCCATATTGCAGATATTGTTCTAGAGATATAAAATCAACCTACCTACATAGTTGAAAGCACCAAGATTACAAAGGTAAGATGTAGGAGTCAAGAACTGGAATAGCTGCCTTGAATGATTCAGGAGAGTAATTTGGAAGGGGTAAATCCATGAATAAATTCTATATCTGGTGGCTCAAAAGTATTACAGGACAAACAAACAAAAAAAGAAAGGGTGTAGGATTCAGACAAGAATATCTGTTTGTACTAGCTGTGCTTCCCCTTTTTTACATGATTGTAACTGTGGATGCAGTGCAAGCCATGTTTCTGAGATATCTGCAATGGATATCTGTATTGGCACTACGCACAGCTAGACATTATTTTTTATATCCTGTTTTTCTTGACCCACTTTTTCCTTTTCTTTTTTTAACTTCACCTTTTGTAAGATGAATTTAGAGGTGAATAATATTTTGAATTGACAAGAAATTATTGAGATATGTGGAACACCTTGATTGTGCAAATAATATTTCAATAAAAATTAAGCTTTGGATGGAATGTTATTGTTTACCACTAAAGTATTAAATGTTGAACTAAAATCAGATTAGCTGAGAGAGGACTAAGGTTGAAATAAAAGTTGAAGACTAAGGTTGGGAGTTGGGACCAAAGTCAGATTAGCTGAGAGAGGACCTTAAAAACTCTCATCAATTCTGCATTTCTTTCCTGGTCCCTCCCTCAAGACAAAGGTTCATGTGAAGATTTCTTTTTTGGGACTGAATGTTGATAATACAGCGTAACTAAGCCAGGTCTTTGTCAAGGCTCAGGATGAGGCCCAAACCAAAAGTCCTTTAAGGTCTACTTCTCATTTGCAAAGCTACACCATCCACGCCTGACTCAATAGATAAAATAAATTATAAAATTGAAACAATGCAATCGATGGTGTAGAACTTTTTTTTAATTTTATGTTCTACTTCAAGTAAATCAGTAAAAATGACTAACACAAAAGTCTTATATAAACATCCAATAAATATACATTTTCATGAGATACTATTAGGGCCAAGACTGTCCAACAATGTTTGTTTAGTTACCTGATCAATTAAAGACTTAGTCACTTAAAGACACGAGACAGACATGTTTTATGGTGAGAGTTTGAGCACGACTTGATTATGATGAGAGTTTTTCTCAATCTCAAAGACATGATTTATGGTTATTTTTAAGGAGATTAATTCTATTTTATTTTGAATAATTATTGGAAATTTATCAAGAAGTTATATTCGGATTAAAATTGAAATTTTTACTTTATCAATACTACATGGAGAAGAAGTCAATTTTAGCCTATAAATAGGTTGTTATGCCACACGTTTGAATGTGTTTTTTGGAGTGCTTTTGGCAGGCTGTATTTTTGCACACTTATGTTTAGTTTTTATTTGTATTAATTGCGGTTGGTGTTGGGGCTGCAATCAATTTTTTGTGTAATGGTAGACTATACTTTAACCAATAGGTGATTCGAAATATTATTGAAATAAAAATCATTCATTGAGCGAAACTCCGCAAAGTAATATTGTTTTCAAACTGCATTAACAAACAATCATGTGCGAATCTCTTTACCTTCTTTGACTTTTGTATTTGTTTCTTTGTCTATTCAATCCTCTAATTGGGCACATACTTGAACAATCAAATTAAACTTATAGCAAACTGTCATGTTTTTTGAAAATACCTTTTTACATGGATGTATTTTTTAATAAGATACCTTTTCATATAATTGTGTTGTTTTATAAGACAACTTTACGTACAAAAGTTACCTTTACATTACAATTATTTGATCAATAATTATAATTTTTGAGACTTCTTCACATGATAAAATATTTTTACTATCTCATGAAAAGATACACTTATTGGATGTGTATGTAAATGATTTTTACACGCCTAAAAAAGTTATCTTAACACTAAGTTGCTTTTTCAAGTAAGAGAAGCAGTCTATACCCATTTATACTAATTATTTTTCCTTTTCTTATCATGTTTCATTCCTTTACTGACTTGGCCTTGGAGTGTAGTCTAGAGGGAAGTCCTCTGGTGCCCACTAACCTTGTTTCTCTCCAAG
Source organism: Gossypium rotundifolium (assembly GCA_025506655.1). Lineage (NCBI taxonomy): Eukaryota > Viridiplantae > Streptophyta > Magnoliopsida > Malvales > Malvaceae > Gossypium > Gossypium rotundifolium. The sequence continues at coordinate 160,856,528 of CP106731.1, read as the reverse complement.
AAGTTCTTGCAGACCAAGATCATCCAAGCATCCTTTGAGACTATATTAATTGATCTGCTACATCCGGAGGACTTTGAAGACGTTGAAATCACCCCTAAGACCATCTCAATTGATCCGCTACACCGAAACAACCTTGGCTATATTAAGATTATCCTTCAAGGTCATTCACACCCTCAACGTCCCATCCGAGATCATCCTTGACATTGCTGTTACAAAAAGTTCATTTTTGATGTTGTGAACCACCTTCACTCACTAGCATCCTTCCGCTCTTGTGAACTACCTATATTGATGTTCTGATCTTAGAATTTTTCATGATACACTCTGCATGAAGGATTGAAGCAGGCATTACTCTTAGAGCTATCTGTGCCATGAATCATGGGGTGGGTTATTGTCAATAAAAGTTTTATTTAACATACACCAAATAATTTCAACCAATTGAATTTCAACATAATTTTATAATTATATATATAATTGTATATCTGGTGTCGAAACTATTTTTTTTTTTTGTAAAAAGGGAACCGACTAGGGTTTTGAAAACGAAAATAAAATGGGAGTCGCCATCGATCTTTGTTAGGTGTGATCGAACCACCTTTGTTTTAATAAAACATTTCGGTTTACTAAAACAGTATTTTTGGTCTACGAAATTTGAGAAAACGGGTTCGGGAGTCGGTTACGTGCGAGGAAGGATTAGCACCCTCGTCACGTCCAAAATTGGTACCAAATTGATTAATTAGTGTCTTAATGTCGAAAGTTGAAAATTTGAAAAAAATTTTAAAAATACGATCTCTTTCAAAAATATTTGAATTTTTTCGAATTGGATATTAAGATTCTCTCACTCCGAAGAAATAAAATATCACATCCAGCACGTTAGGACACGACAATTTAAATCCTCGAATCCAAGATCATCTCATGATTCCTGAGACTCATGCATTGAAAATATCAAAAGGATATTCGACTATTTGGCCAAGCGAAAAACCAAAACCTAACACGTTAGGGCACGATTTCTCGATTTCCAAACACAGAATATTATCTTATTTTGAAAGCTTTTATTAAACGATTATAGAATGGACTCAAAAATATATTTGTTTATCTTGTTAAAAGATGATCAATATCGGACGAAAGTGGGAGTTTGAATTATGATGCAATAACAAAAAAACGTAGTTACAAGCATGAATAGTGATACATGACAATAATATTATACGAATGAATAACTATAATACAAAACAAAATACGAAATAAACGAATTAAAATACACATAATGGCAATAATCTCACAATATGCACCATTCAAATATCAACATCAATAATCAAAGACAAATAAATTTAACGACATATATAACAATTTACAAAAGTATAAAGCAAGTTAAAATAAATCAAGTATAATAACATACAATTTGAAATGATAATAAATTGGTTTAAAATAAATAATGTAAAAAGAAGATTTTAAAATCGATGATATACAAAACAAAAAATTTTAAGATGATATGTAGAAACTTTAAACCGATAATATATATACATATCTATATAAAAGTATAAAATATAATATGAAGAGAACTTAAAATAAATAACAAATCGATTTAAATAAATAATATATGGAAGATTTTGAAATAGATAATGTATAAAAGAATCTTAAAATAAACAACACATGTATAGAAATTTAAGAAATAAGTAGTATATAATAGCTTAAAATAAATAATAATAATAATAATAATAATAATAATAATAATAATAATAATAATATTTTTTTTAAGAAAACAAATAAATGAATAAACTTATTAAGCAAATCAAGGACTGTATTGAAATCAAAATAAAAATCAAGGGGCTGACATTGCAATAAATTAAAATAAAAGGGCGAACTGGGATAAAAACGTAATGCGCGGAAAACGAAGAGGACCAAATGGGTAAATATCCTCGGTCTCTATGCACTGCGTTTTGGCGCGGGACTAAATCAGAACAGAAGAAAACATTTGGGGTAAATTTAAAAAATAAAAAAAAAATTTAAAAGATGAAAAAATGCGAAAGGGCCAAGTGCACAATTAGACCATGCGCCAAAAACACGAGGATCCTGGCTTAAGGTCGGGTCAGGCTTTCGGGTTTAGACAAAACGACGACGTTTTGGCTATGAAATCTTTAGCTCAAAACGACGCCGTATTACCCTTGTATAAAAACAAGAAATTAGAAAAAAAAAATTCTTCCCCTTTATTTTTTCAAAAACAACCTGAAGACTCTCTCAAATCCCCACCCCTCTGCTCTCCGTCCGGCCATCGGGCTCATACACTAAAATGCCCAGAAAAAAACTCTAGAATCCTTAAAAGGCAAAAAAAACCTTTCGGTTCCCTTTTTCCGATTGTTCGCTAGGTAAGAGTTTTTTTTTCCTTTTTTCGTATATATGTATGTTATAAGACTTGTGATAAAGGAAAAATAAAGATTGATAATAACGAAGAGTGAGAAATAGACACCTTTTCAAATTTTTTTTAAAACTCTGTTGTTGATTTTTGATTTTTTTTTTTTGTATTTTCTCTTTGTTTTCGAATTTCGAGTCGAAGAAGGAAAAATACAAGATGCAGATATGGCCTTTATAGCCAGATTACAAGACTTCTTAGTTCTGTTTTTTTTGTTTCTTTGTTATTGCTTTTCTCTGCTTGTCTTTTTCTTCTTTGTTTTGTTGCGCGCTGGTCTTGGTTTTGCAGGTGACGTGAGAGGCGTGTGAGGTGTGGAGGAGTGGCTGACGTGGGCGCTGGCCAAAGCAGGCCTAGGGGAGGCTAGCATGTGGCGGCTAAAGGCAAGCTAAGGTTTTAGCTTTTTTGAAACCCTAGTTTGGCTATTGGGTCAAGTGGGCTTGGGGTAGGTTTAGGTTTGGGTTTGAAATTGGGCTTAAGTTTGGGCCATTCAGGTTTTAATATGTAATGGACTTTTATGGACTGTTATTATTTATTTTTTTGTTTGTTGGTTTGGCCCTAGGCAAATTTGGGCCTGTACAGCTGCCTCTCTTTGCTCATTGTCGTGTAATGAGAATGGAGCAAAGACTTTAAAAGGACCAATTTTGCCCGGTCTTGCTGAGTCTCAGCGCTTCTTTTCTTCTTCAGGTAGCCTCGCTTTGACCCACTGCAACTTCAAAAATAGGATTCGTCATTTCAATTCACTCCACTGCAACTTCAGGGAGATAAGATTAACTATTTTCAGTCTGCTTCACTATAACTTCAGGGAGAAGAGATTTGTAGCTTTGATCTACTCCACTGGAACTTTAAGGAAATGAGAATTTAGAGAGAAGAGATTTGTAACCTATATCTTCTCTGCTAAAACTTCAAAGAAATAAGGGTTGTAGTGCCAATGTGGTTTCATGGAAAAGAGATTTGTAGCTTCGATCTTTTCCATTAAAACTTAAAGGAAAGAAGAATTCAGAGAGAAGAGATTCATAACCTCAATCTTTTCTGCTGAAACTTCAAAGAAATAAGGGTTGATCCTCAATGTAAACTCAGGGAGAAGGAATTTGTAGCCTCAACCTACTCCACTGGAACTTTGAGGAGAGAAGAATTCAGAGAGAAGAGATTTATAACCTTAATCTTCTCTACTGAAACTTCAAAGAAATAAGGATTGATCCTCCATGTAAACTCAGGGAGAAGGGATTTGTAACCACAACCTACTCCACTAGAACTTCGAGGAGAAAGAATTCAGAGAGAAGAGATTCGTAACCTCAATCTTCTCTGCTGAAACTTCAAAGAAATAAGGCTTGATCCTCAATGTAAACTCAGGGAGAAGGGATTTGTAGCCTCAACCTACTCCACTAGAACTTCGATAAGAGAAGAATTTAGAGAGAAGAGATTCGTAATCTCAATCTTCTCTGTTGAAACTTCAAAGAAATAAGGATTGATCCTCAATGTAAACTCGGGAGAAGAGATTTGTAGCCTCAACCTACTCTACTGAAACTTTGAGGAGAGAAGAATTCAGAGAGAAGAGATTTGTAACCGTAATCTTCTCTGTTGAAACTTCAAAGAAATAAGGGTTGATCCTCAATGTGAACTCAGGAAGAAGGGATTTGTAGCCTCAACCTACTCCATTAGAACTTCGAGGAGAGAAGAATTTAGAGAGAAGAGATTCATAACCTCAATCTTCTCTGCTGAAACTTCAAAGACATAAGGATTGATCCTCCATGTAAACTCAAGGAGAAGGGATTTGTAGCCTCAACCTACTCCACTGGAACTTCGAGGAGAGAAGAATTTAGGAAGACGAGATTCGTAACCTCGGTCTTCTCTGCTAAAACTTTAAAGAAATGAGGTTTGATCCTCAATGTAAACTTAGGAAGAAGGGATTTGTAGCCTCAACCTACTCCACTGGAACTTTGAGGAGACAAGAATTTAGGGAGAAGAGATTCGTAACCTTAATCTTTTCTGTTGAAACTTCAAAGAAATAAGGATTGATCCTCAAAGTAAACCCAGGGAGAAGGGATTTGTAGCTTCAACCTACTCCACTGGAACTTCGAGGAGAGAAGAATTCAGAGAGAAGATATTCGTAACCTCAATCTTCTCTGCTGAAACTTCAAAGAAATAAGGATTGATCCTCTATGTAAACTCAGGGAGAAGGGATTTGTAGCCTCAACCTACTCTACTGGAACTTCAAGAGATAAGAATTCAGGGAGAAGAGATTCGTAACCTCAATCTTCTCTGCTAAAACTTCAAAAAAATAAGGATTGATCATCAATGTAAACTCAAGGAGAAAGGATTTGTAGCCTCAACCTACTCTACTGGAACTTCGAGGAGATAAGAATTCAGGGAGAAGAGATTCGTAACCTTAATATTCTCTGCTGAAACTTCAAAAAAATAAGGATTGATCCTCAATATAAATTCAGGGAGAAGGGATTTGTAGCCTTAACCTACTCCACTGGAACTTTGAGGATATAAGAATTCAGAGAGAAGAGATTCGTAACCTCAATCTTCTCTGTTGAAACTTCAAAGAAATAAGGATTGATCCTCAATGTAAACTCAAGGAGAAGGGATTTGTAGCTTCGACCTACTCTGATGGAACCTCAAAGAGATAAGAATTCAGGTTTGCTATCTTTAATCTGCTCCACTACAAACTCAGGGATGCCAAACTAGTATCTTCGATCCGCTTAGCTCAGGAAGGCAAGATCTGCTATTTTCAATCTGCTCCACTGCAAACTCGGGATGCCAGACTGGTATCTTTGATCCGTTTCACTCAGGAAGGCAAGATCTGCTATCTTCAATCTGCTTCACTACAAACTCAGGGATGTCAGACTGGTATCTTCGATCCGCTTCGCTCAGGAAGACAAGATCTTCTATTTTCAATTTGCTTCACTGCAAACTCAGGGATGCCAGACTGGTATCTTCGATCCGCTTCGCTCAGGAAGAGAAGATCTGCTATCTTCAATCTGCTCCACTACAAACTCAGGGATGCCAGACTGGTATTTTCAATCTGCTTCGCTCAGGAAGGCAAGATCTATTATCTTCAATCTGTTCCACTGCAAACTCAGGGATGCTAAACTGATATCTTCGATTCGCTTCACTTAGGAAGGCAAGATATTTTATCTTCAATCTGCTCCACTGTAAATTCAGGGATACCAACTGGTATCTTCGATCCGCTTCGCTTAGGAAGGTAAGATCTGATATCTTCAATCTGCTCCACTGTAAACTCAGGGATGCCAGACTGGTATCTTCAATCCACTTCGCTTAGGAAGGCAAGATCTGTGAATTCACCGATGTTGTGACACCGTCCTCTAGGGGACTTGTCTTGTAAAATCAGTTTTATGTGTTTATGCTTATGCAAAATGGTTAGGATGCAATGATCGGAATGAATCTAATCTCCTCACTAAATGTATTATGAACGACATTCGCATGAATGTTGAATGTCATGAGAATGATCCTTCTTATAATGATTAGGATGAAATGATCAGAATGAATTAAATACTCCTAACTAAATGATATTATGGATGACATTTGCATGAATGCAGAATGTCATGAGAATGATCCCTTTTATAAATGCTCAGGGTTATCATTGCTCGTTGCTCTTCCAAGTTGTATCACTTGATGTAATATCATGTCTTCTTGATTGGGTGGTATTCTGACCGAAAACCTGAAGAAACAATCGTATTTTGCTCAATCGGTTTGCCCCAATGTAACTTCAAGGTCCATTCCATGGTATCTCTAGGACTTTAAGGCTTATACCATCTTCAGACCCTCTCACTACAATTCAGGGGGTATAGGATCTATGTCATCTTCATCCCACTGCGACTCAAGGGTATAGAATCATCTTCAATCCATTGATCACTCTCCGGGTGACCTAACCAAATATATATGTATGATATTTGCATGGATGCAGAATATCATTTTTTTTAGAATGATTCCCATTTTACACTTGGGTTAACACTGCCCATTTTTCGTCAAGATTGTATCACTGACGTAATACCTTGTCATTTTTTTTAATCACCATTTTTGACAAAAATTTGGAGAGATAGTCTCAGTTTAGACTCTTCCTCCACCAATATTTTCATCCCTCACACTTGGTGAGTTTTAAACAATAGTCCTGTTTCAGTTTCTTGTATTATTTAAAAGCTTCCAGAGTAATATGCGAAACTTCTTTTATGAAAGTATTATTAGTCCACTAATCGTTATTTCAATGCTTGAAAAAGATAATAATAATTGACAAGAAGAAAATTAATAGGGAGCATAGCTCGAAACAAACAAGTTAATCAAAGCTAGCAAATGTAATGAAGAAGAAAGTTTATTAAGAGTGTATTTTGAAAGGAATAAGGTAATCAAAGATAATAAACTTAAAATGGGTAAAATAGAAACTAGGTGCCCCAGATATCGGAGCCTGAACTTCTCTATACAAACTTCTTGAAGACCCTTTTGAGCTCAATATATGTTTAGGGGATCCGGAGTACTTTGTCGATGCCCCAAGACGTAACATACTTCCTCATTTTTAATTCAAGCGTAGAAAGACTATTGTACGCCCCACTTTCGATCAAAATTTGAGCCGCCTTTTGGGTTTTCAACTCAAATCACATTTGGTCTCAAAGCGCCCTTTGCGGGTTTTCGCCTTGGCCTCTCCTTCTTTTTTGGTTGAAAATTTTTTATTGAGTTTTTGGTTTTTTTGGTTTTTTTAAGGTCTCAAGGCGCCCTTTGCAGGTTTTCACCTTAGCCTCTCCTTTTAGATGGAATCTGAATTCACCAGCTTGAGCATGTCCTTGCCATTCATCTTACTCAATATCCATGCTTCCCCAGAACAGACCTTCTTTGCTGCATAAGGCCCTTCCCAGTTTGGCATCCACTTTCTTCTAAAATCCCTTTTGCATGGGAAAAATCTTCTTCAAAACCCTATCATGAAATTTTCTAGGACAAACCTTCTTTGTTGTAAGCTCGCATCATCTGACCATGATAGATAGTTTTTAACATTTTCTCTTCAAATTCAACTAATCATATCGGGGTTAAATCCATTCTACCTCTTCCAACTTCAGTTCTGACAAGACTCGAAAAAAAGAATGTCGACTTCAATAGACAAAATGCTTTTATTCCACAAACTAAGGCATTGCCCTAGCGAAGGTCTTAACCAATGTTTGACAAGCATAGAGGGTAAATGTAACTTCTTTATGCTAATCTTTACAAGTCTAGGTCATCTTTCTAATGATCTTTATTTTTTTCTTTTTCTTTGGATGCCTTTGTTGCACTAGTGATGTGGCACCTGATCTTTGAACAGACCGTAAACTTTTGACATTGTGCGGTTAAATGTGATCTTTTTGACATTTTTTTGTTGGTATTCTTTCTTTCTTTTCTCTTTTTTGTTCTAATCACTATCGACTTTGTAATATTGGCCTACGAAGCTACTTCCACCCTCTTAGCAAAATAATTAATGTCTGCTAGAAGCTTCCGACGAGATCGTCCCAATAAAATCCATGCCCCACATAGATAAGGTCTACGAAGGAATAAAGGAGGTACATGAATCTCGTCTTCATAAATTTGGCATTTATGGTGTAACTGATGCAATTTCCCGTTCTTGGTAAACTAGTAACCCGAACCTCTTGATTAGCCTGGCCATTGTAAAACCATTAGCATATGTTCCTCTTCTAAGATTTCTTTAGTCTATACGATCAGGCGAAAACATCTTTGAACTCTTGGAATAACTCAATGACGTCTCGCTTTATCTCTGTAGCGATACAGGCTCCGATCTTCACCTCTTTCTCTTCTCCTAGGCTCACAATGACGCTTTGTAAGATAGGATCTATTTTTCATCTCGTTCTACCATCCTTAACAAATTAGGAGATAGGTTACAATCTCTATCGTCTCCAAAGTCCTCAGATTCCTCTAGACACATATCTTGCTCAAAAGTAGATTCTAAGTCAGTAGCAGCGTCGCTCATGTCATTGATATCTAGGGACCCATTGTGGGTACGAAGGTAAATTTCAGAGATAAATGATTCCAAGAATGATTATTTGTATGGTATGATCACGAATAAATAATGAAAGAATATTTGAATAGAAATCCAAAGTACAAAAGAATTTATAAATAGAAAGAATGGAAAAATATTATCTTAAAAAGATGTATTTTATTGAAATAGAGATTCTGGACGCAAGCTTATTTCACAAAAGGACTCTTATTGCCTCTAGGCTTAAAGCAACAAGCTTGTTTCGAACATTACTCTGACTAAGCTTTAAAAATTCATGAATCTCTTCCACAATCATATTGTTTAAAACACTCCCAAACATGCAAGGGCTTGGAAACTTTGATTCATCGGTACACTCTTCAGATACGTCATTAATGTTCAAATTCCCCAGTATCAAGTTTTGTACTAGAGCCCTGAACTTGATGTCCTCCTAATCTCATGCCCCCATTCATCATGGTACTCACAATATTTATCACTTTAACAACATGGTTGGGTAACGAATTTTCTGCACTAGAGGGATCATCGAATTTTATAACTCCTATTTTGATGACTCTTTCAACCAACTTTTTAGAAGCAAGGCAATTTTCTATTGAATCTCCTGTAATCTCAGCATGGTACTCACATTGAGCATTTGAGTCATACCATTTGGGGTATGGGGGTTGTATTGGTTTCAAATAAAAAGGGGCTACAACATGTGCGTCAAATAACATTTGGTACATCTCCCTATACGAGATTGGGATGGGCACGAATCGGGGTTTTTCTAAGTTCGATTTTGGATTGAGTTCTTCTTTTGGGGAGACCAGATGACTGGTAACTACCTTCTTTGACTGGTTTACTATAAACGGCTTCAAATGGCCCTTGTTATACCCACTTGTATTATTCACATCCTTGTCCTTCCTCTTCGGGGCCTTTAAAGCCCACTCCCCCTTTTTATTTGCTTCTACTAGGCCAAGAACAACAGGATTGACTTGATCATCACCAGAACCCATCGAAAAGTTCAGCAGTACTGAGGTATCAATCTGATATTGGGATTTGATAATGACAGGTACCCCTTGCAGATGTACATCTTGTTGGGTCTAAACACTTATTGGAATGCAACCGGAGGGATAAACTAAGCCTTCCTTATCATCCTCATTGTTGACTACTGGGCTTTTCTTCTTTTCAAGCCCTTCAGCTAATAATTGGGTTAATTGGCCCATCACATTCCTTTAGAATTCTAACATTTGATTCCGCATACCCTGTTGAATTCTGAACAATTACTCTTGCATCTATATTTGCATTTGCTCTATTCTCTCCAACCTTTGTTCCATGTTTTCTAGGTTAACTGAAATAATTTTACCTAATTAGGATCCTTTTGTGAAAATCTAACGCAAATAATGCAATGTAAATAATGTAATGCAAATGATGTGATGTAATGCAAATGCATGAAATGCAATGTAAATGCATGGAATGAATGCAAAAAAGAGAGGCGTTGATTCTGAATTCAATTCCATTAAAAGAACTTTTCTAGAAAATAAATTTCTTTACATAAAAAAGATTACATATGCGGCTTTGTCCTCATAGTCCAAGTGAAAATACAAATCCTTTTCTTCGTATCTGGATGTTATGGTCGTGACCCGTGAACTTCCTCAATAGATGCCTCTTCCAGCTCCTTGTTGCTTGATCTAGGCTGTGACTCTTCACTCACTTATCCTCCACGATGCTAATAAGCTTCTTTAAGAAAATTGAGACGTGATGACTCTCGAATAATCCTTGTTGGCTTGAATCCCAAGCAACGAGGCAAAGTAATATACTATCAATCTTTTCTCGTTGTATTTACTTGGACTATATTCAGACGGTCGTACTATATTCCACTATATCAAGAAGTTCGTTTTCTTATGACAAGCACTTCTATTTAGTAGTCGAATATGAATCAACACCTCTTTTCTAAGATGATGCGATACAATGCAATGCAATGCAATATAAACAAAACAAAATACGTTAGCATAAGAAAAATAAACAACAAAATAGATTACCTAAATGGGTGACCACTAGGGTTTGGCACGATTCTACCTAAGGCGGGCTCTTAAAGCTTGCTATATGCAGTTTGGTTCTAAAGTAAGGGTACCTAAACCAGCAGATTCCTCGATCTTCACCCATTATAGGTTCATGTAGATCGAGTTCAATTCAGGGGGATACATTTCCCTATGGCCATGCGGAGATGAAAATCTCACAAATACATAGGTACGGATGTATCCCGGAAGTAGTCCGCTAGCCCATGCGGAGGTGAAAATCTCACGAAGGCATAGTTTCTCACTCCCACTTAAGAGGGTAAAATTAACCAATTGATGTGATGCGATATGCAAAGATACACCAAGAGATTTAAACCACAGAATCATGCATATTATAAAGAAAACCAGGAAATCAAAGAATAACATGCAATGAAATAATCGTGATTTTAAACCAGATTTTTAAATCTCGACGAAAAGACAGAAATTGATCGATTTTGGCTAAACTCTCATTATCCCCAGTGGAGTCGTCAAGCTGTCGAAACTATTTTTTGTAAAACGGGGATCGACTAGGGTTTTGAAAATGAAAATAAAACGGAAATCTCCATCGATCTTTGTTTGGTGTGATCGAACCACCTTTGTTTTAATAAAACATTTTGGTTTACTAAAATGGTATTTTTGGTCTATGAAATTCGATAAAACGAGTTCGAGGGTCGGTTACGTGCGAGGAAGGATTAGCACCCTCGTCACGCCCAAAATTGGTACCAAATTGATTAATTAGTGTCTTAATGTCGAAAGTTGAAAATTTGAAAAAGATTTTAAAAATACGATCTATTTTAAAAATATTTGAATTTTTTCGAATTGGATATTAAGATTCTCTCGCTCCGAAGGAATAAAATATCACATCTAGCACATTAGGACACAACAATTTAAATCCTCGAATCCAAGATCATCTCATGATTCCCAAGACTCATGCATTGAAAATATCAAAAGGATATTCGACTATTTGGCCAAGTGAAAAATCGAAACCTAGCACGTTAGGGCACGATTTCTCGAATTTCCAAACACAGAATATTGCCTTATTTTGAAAGCTTTTATTAAGCGATTATAGAATGGACTCAAAAATATATTTGTTTATCTTGTTAAAAGATGATCAATATCGGACGAAAGTGAGAGTTTGAATCATGATGCAATAACAAAAAAACGTAGTTACAAGCATGAATAGTGATACATGACAATAATATTATACGAATGAATAACTATAATACAAAAAAATGAAATAAACGAATTAAAATAAACACAATGGCAATAATCTCACAATATGCACCATTCAAATATCAACATTAATAATCAAAGACAAATAAATTTAACAACATATATAACAATTTACAAAAGTATAAAGCAAGTTAAAATAGATCAAGTATAAAAACATACAATTTGAAATGATAATAAATTAGTTTAAAATAAATAATGTAAAAAGAAGATCGATGATATGCAAAACAAAAATTTTAAGATGATATGTAGAAACTTTAAACCGATAATATATATACATATCTATGTAAAAGTATAAAATATAATATGAAGAGAACTTAAAATAAATAATAAATCGATTTAAATAAATAATATATGGAAGATTTTGAAATAGATAATGTATAAAAGAATCTTAAAATATACAACACATGTATAGAAATTTAAAAATAAGTAGTATATAATAGCTTAAAATAAATAATAATAATATGATTTTTAAAGAAAACAAATAAATGAATAAACTTATTAAGCAAATCAAGGACTATATTGAAATCAGAATAAAAATCAAGGGGCTGACATTGCAATAAATTAAAATAAAAGGGCAAACTGGGATTAAAACGTAATGCGAGGAAAACGAATAGGACCGAATGGGAAAATATCCCCGACCTCTATGCGCTGCGTTTTGGCGCGGGACTAAATCAGAACAGAAGAAAACATTTGGGGTAAATTTAAAAAAACGAAATTTAAAAGATGAAAAAATGCGGAAGGGCGAAGTGCGGAATTAGACCATGCGCCAAAAACACGCGGATCCTGGCTTAAGGTCGGGTCGAGCTTTCGGGTTTAGACAAAACGGCGACGTTTTGGCTATGAAAGCTTTAGCTCAAAACGGCGCCGTATTACCCTTGTATAAAAACAAGAAATAAGTAGAAAAAAAACATTCTTCCCCTTTATTTTTTCAAAAACAACCTGAAGACTCTCTCAAATCCCCACCTCTCTGTTCTCCACCCCTCTACTCTACGTCCGGCCATTGGGCTCATACGCAGTCAACGGCGGTAGCTGCCAAGAAGGAGGGCCATTTTTAACCCTTTTTCCTTTCCAAACCCCAATCCTACACTAAAATACCCAGAAAAAAACTCTAGAATCCGAAAAAGGCAAAAAAACCTGAGTACCCTTTTTCCGATCGTTCGCCAGGTAAGAGTTTTTTTCCTTTTTTCGTATATAAGTATGTTATAAGACTTGTGATAAAGGAAAAATAAAGATTGATAATGAAAAAAAAGTGAGAAACAGACACCTTTTCGATTTTTTTTTAAAACTCTGTTGTTGATTTTTTGATTTCTTTTTTTGCATTTTCTCTTTGTTTTCGAATTCCGAATCGAAGAAGGAAAAATACAAGATGCAGATATGGCCTTTATAGCCAGATTACAAGACTTCTTAGTTCTATTTTTTTTTTTTTTTTTTTTTGTTATTGCTTTTCTCTGCTTGTCTTTTTCTTCTTTGTTTTGTTGCGCGCTGGTCTTGGTTTTGCAGGTGACGTGAGAGGCGTGCGAGGCGTGGAAGAGTGGCTGACGTGCGGCGCTGGCCAAGGTAGGCCTAGGGGAGGCTAGCATGCGGCGACTGAAGGCAAGCTAGGGTTTCAACTTTTCTGAAACCCTAGTTTGGCTATTGGGTCAAGTGGGCTTGGGATAGGCTTAGGTTTGGGTTTGAAATTGGGCTTAAATTTGGGCCATTCGGGTTTTAATATGTAATGGATTTTATGGACTGTTATTATTTATTTTTTTGTTTGTTGGTTTGGGCCCCTGGCAAATTTGGGCCTGTACATCTGGTTTTTAGCATTAAACCTGTTCATGTGTTAAGTTATTTATTCAGGCCTAAAGATTTGTTGAGAGGGTTTAAGAAAAATATTAGGTTTAAAAAATGAGTTTCGGCAAAAAAATTAAACTTATTTAAAATATGAGTTAGGCTCGGGCTTGAATATTAAAGGCCCAACTCGGCCTGACCCGTTTTTAAGTTTATAATATTTTATATTATATTATTTTTATATATTATATAATTTAGAATATATTAAAAAATAACATATACTAAATATGTAATAGTACTCTAATATAAATATTAAAATAATATTAAGATGAATATATAAAAAATTTTAATAAACAAAAAATGTATAAAATTATTAAAATTATTAAATATTAAAATAATATAATATAAATATTTTTAAAAAATTTAAAAAATAATATGGGCGAACTTTTGCAAATATAGACGGGTTCAGACAAAATTTAATTTTAAGTTTATATTTCGTGTTGAGTCGAGCTAATATCATGCTTAGCCCGACTCCTGAACACCACTAATTGGCATCATTCAATTTTTTTTTTAATTTCAATTTCAATTAAAACCATATAAAATGTTAAAAATACTTGAAGACACTTTAATGAAATTGAAAATTGGCGTTCCAAACAAATTCAAATATTTATCATAAATTTAAAATCGAAAATGAGATTTAAAAAATGGATATAATTTAAATTTACAAATATATTTTTTCATCACCAAATTTTAAAATTAGAAATAAATATTGAATTTATTATTTTTAATAAAAGAAATTCGCCAAGCCCAGCTGACGGGTTGTAGAACAAAACTGGCCAGGTTTTAATTAATAAACCGACAGCACTGACTGCATATTGTTCTTTACTGGCTCCTTAATCTGATTACCTCATTAAATTTTATTTAATTCACAATTATTAATCTTAAATTAAACCCAGAAAGTCAATTATCTAAGGGTCAGGATTAAATCCTCCTCACCTCCCCCACCTATCCTTCTTTCTAATATTATTTAAAAATTTCCACTTACACTGTTTACTTGGTCCTTTAGCTCTATTAGAAAGACCAAAAATAATCCCCCTTTGCAAATTAGCAGATCCAACCAAAGTCTCCATCTTTTTCATTTTATTGGCAATGCTTAAGCTTCGAGATTCATTCTTCTTTCTACCCATTTTGTGTTTCTGCTTTGTTTTCATTGTTGACGGTTCGGTTCATGAGTACAATGGTGAGAAATTCGTGGGTAAAGGCAATGCATTCGTCGTCCATGGCGGCAGCGAAGGCATTTATTCTTATTTTGCTGACCCCTACAATGTAACCGCCACTATTGGTGACTCTTATATCCGGTAACTTCTTCACTTTCCCCCCTTTTTTATTTTCCGTTTTGCAATTCCCTTTTTGTATGTAAGTATCTGCTGCTTTTAGCTTTTAGATCTCTTAGTTTTGTAGATAGATTTGTTTGAAATGTGTGGGATTAGGATCTGATACTGCATTCAGAATTGAGTAGTAGGAAAAATTTGAAAAGAATTTAAAACTAGTGAATTTAAAGTTTATGTTTTCTGGAATGAAACTGAAGTTTAGTACCCAAAGAACAAAATTTCATGTGCAATTGCTTATGTTCCTCATTTTCTTCCTTCTGATTGGCTTATTTTGCATGTAATATTGAACCAGTTTTGAGAAGGTTACATTCCGTAGACCCAAAGAAGCTGCTAACTTTAGCAGCAAGGCTATACAAGCAGTTGTTTTCGAGGTCAAAGATAGAGACACGATTGGGGGTTCAGCTTATGGGGGTCAAAGAGCTGTTTGTTGCACGGCAGATCTTGCGAAACTCAGTGTTTGTTTGGAAGGAGAAGTTATTTATCGTCCTTCCACCGAGAATCCTAACTGGCCCAAAGTGTTCGGCATCTCCTTTAATGGAGATGATGAGGTTGCAACATTGCGATCAAGGTCTATAAAGATTACTAAAACTGGGATGTATAACTTGTACTTCATTCACTGTGATGTGAACCTTAAAGATTTGACTGTGGAGGGGAAAACCATATGGAAAAATCCTAATGGCTATCTACCCGGTAGAATGGCCCCGCTGATGAATTTCTACGGGATCATGTCCCTTGCTTTTGTGATCCTTGGAATCTTTTGGTTCTCACAGTATGCAAGGTTTTGGATAGAGATTTTTCCTTTGCAAAACTGTATAACATTAGTGATAACGCTCGGCATGCTCGAGATGGCTCTTTGGTATTTTGATTATGCTGAGTTCAATGAGAGTGGAATCAGGCCAGTTGGGATCACCATGTGGGCGGTCAGCTTCGGTACTATCAAACGTACAGTTTCTTGGATTATCATTTTGATGGTTTCGATGGGTTATGGTGTTGTGAGGCCTACCCTTGGTGGGCTTACTTCAAAGGTAATCATGCTTGGGGCAACTTTCTTTTTGGCGTCTGAAGTTCTTGAAGTGATAGAAAATGTTGGTGCAGTGAGTGATCTTTCTGGAAAGGCAAGACTGTTTTTGGTTCTTCCTGTCGCAATCTTAGATGCCTTCTTCATTCTTTGGATTTTCACTTCTCTCTCTGCAACTTTAAATAAACTTCAGGTATCTCTTTTGTCCTTTAACTTTGTCGGTGATTTCAAGCTAATAGTATTCGGTTATCGAGTTCACCTCTTTCTAGGCCCGGCAATTAAATCTTTTGAAATTCTACGATGCAAATGTAACAGCAGCTATCATCCTTCGTTTATCGTTTCTTTTGTTATTAAAAGTAAATGACGTTTGAAGTAATACATTGCTTTGCAAGTTTTTTCTCACTTATTGGTGCAACAGGCTAGAAGAATGACGGTAAAGCTGGATATATACAGGAAGTTCACAAATGCATTGGCAGTAGCTGCTATCGTGTCTGTGGGTTGGATATGTTACGAGGTATAAAACCCTGTTATTCTTTGATGCTTTCTTTTGGATGCTTATTAACAAACTTAAGTCCAGCATATAACATGCAAGAAAGTAAAGAACATGCTAGCAATTTAATCGTGCGGTCGTTCATCTTTACAATTAGGAAGTATGAGATGGCGTAATGAGAAGCCACAGTGTACAGTTGAGGAAAAAGTAAAAACATTTTAGAAATGGCATTGTTGTCACATCTCACAACTTCTGTAACTCTGTAATTTTCAGCTTTATTTCAAGTTGAATGATGTTTACAACGAGCAGTGGCAGAATGCCTGGATCATCCCAGCCTTTTGGCAAATCTTATCTTTCTCTCTACTATGCGTTATCTGTGTTCTTTGGGCGCCTTCTCAAAATTCGATGCGGTAAGATCTATCTCTTCGAGCTCTAAGCTTTCACTTCCTGCAACCCCTTTTTATGATATAGTTCATTTATCAAGTGTTTTTTGCACATTCCAACACCCTCCTGCAACTTTGAGATGTCTATATAGACTTGAGCACTTGTATGTTAATCGGTTGTTCTGGTCTTAAAAGGTACGCTTACTCCGATGAAGCAAATGAAGATTTCGATAAAGATGGCACTACTTTGGCACTCATAAAACCCTCTCCAACACCGGTGAAAGATTTTAAAACTGCAGCAGAGGCTAGACCAGTGCAGGGCCATAATGGAGCATCGAATGGTGATTTGGAAGAAGACAAAACAGAGTGACTTAGAAAAAGAACCTTCTTTGATGCTTCTGAGTTCAACATTCTGATACACTTGATTTGAGGTCTTCTTGTTATTATTGACCCAGTCCCACGATGGTCCAATTTTCCCCATTGAACTACAAGGATACCAACCAGGTTATTATATGCCAAAAGCCAATCATTATAACCAAAAGTCAGCCGTTCAGATTGTTTCTTTGTATTTTGTTCATTAGTTATTTAATTTAGTAAGTTGTTTATCTGTTATTTGTCAATTTTCACCAAAGGAAAAGTTCAATCCATGCTATGCCCTTTTTTATATTAATATAGTTTGGTCACATGTTATATAACAGCCTTTTCATATATAGAACACATCCCATATGAATAGTTACACACTCGGCATCAACTTCATTCTCAAGTTGCCTGGCTTTTAATATGATACCGTTTTCCTTTTGAGAAATTATGGAACCTTCATTGACGAATAGGATGGAAGCTTTTGATAGTCACCTAATGTATCTCTTTAGAATTAAGAGTGAAGAGAAAGATAAGGGAATCATCTGTGAAGTGTAACGCATACTTTTGACCATGAATCATAGCAATATACAAGCCAATGAAGTCAAGCGACATTAGTTCATCACCAAGTCATTGATTTTACGAACAAGAGTTGTCATCTGCTTGAATTTTCAAGTCGTGATCAACATGATTGAAAAAAATTTCAATAAAAGAACCAATTGGAGCAAGTGGAGTGTGAACCATAGGAACAATTTGCCCTAAATGTCTTAGCCTATATGTATCATATTCAAGTTGAATATGAAAAGGGAACCATAGAATTCGACTTGGTAAGCCATCGCATTTCAATTTAAGCAAAATTATTTGATAGACTGCCAATATAAATATAGTAAAAAAAATGGGACACCTGATAGTATTTCAACCTTGGTTGTGGAATTAAAATTTTTAATGGGCACTATATCAAACACTAACCTAAACAGTAATTGGCCCCTGTATTTTATTCCATCTATACAGGGAATTTTAACTTAAGGAACAGCCAAGGATGCCCAACTTCAATAGAAGTGCCTATAAAAAAAGCTTCTTCATATCATTAATAATAGTAAAAGCAAACACACATACAAAATTCTAAATTACAAGTACAACGATAACCATATGAACAAATGGAACAAAATCTAGAATGTGGTAACAAACCAACATAATGCTTACAGTGCAGAAAGCATTCAGGCTCCAATTCCACGGTCAAGGAAGCAACAAGATCAGATCTTATTCAATCAAATTGGAGAGCTGAGGGCAGCCCCATGTCCGGCAAAGCACCATTTTGCCCAAATACCCTGCAAAAAATTGAAAGAATGTTCTCCTAGTTTCTACCATGGCAAAACTCATCTCATCTTACCTCAGATCACTTCTTTCACTGAGATCTCTTTCTCAAGTGCTGGGATACAGGGTATCCCTCAAAGAAATCCAAGACAGCCGTTTCCAAGTCTTCGACTGAATACTTGATGTAATTCTCTGGGTGCCTTCCACTCTCTATATGGCTCCTGAAACGCCCAAGAAATGACCTATAAGCTGGGATCAACTTCTCGGATATAGAAATCCTTAGTTCCTCCCTCAGCTGAGTATCAGGTATCAACCATGTTGCTTGAGTCCTATGAACCTCCTCAAACATAGCATTGAAAGTCTTAAACCTTTCTCTCAATGCACTTTTTGACACCCCAGAAGAAAAACTCCCACTCACATGCAACCCTTCATCCCTCAAACAATACAAAACACTCACCCAGGTAGCTCTCTGATAACTAGTTGCCGCCTGCCTAAACTTCCCTGTTAACTTCCTCAAATAATCATCCCCAATCATTTCCCTCAACTCAGGTGACCCTTTAACCTTTTGAACAATATAATGAACATTATTCATAATAAACAAATGTGCCAATGAAGCATCTCTATAATGCTTAGACTTCCCATCTAAATTGAATTGCAAAACGACTATAATCCAAATCAAATGCAAAGCCAAAGGAGTTTTCCCTTCCAACTCAGCAAACTCCATATCGGGGGTCGTTTGATCACCAGAATACCTCGAACCCGTAGATGGTTTCGACATTATAAGCTCAATTAAAGTCTGCTTATAATCAGATATCAAACTGATATAGTTCATGACATACCTAGTCAAAGGGTGGATGGTTCCACCAGGGACAGGCACTCTAGAGGGCTCTCTTAAAACTGCGCTTTCGAATTCGGACAATATCCCTCGAGCAGCCTCAGCCAACCTGGATAAAATCTCGGCAGCCTGAACTCGAATCGAATCAGATGATTTCGAATCAAAAACCGCCTCAATATCAGGCAACAAGTCCATCAACGCATCATGTAAATCAAGTATCTTGAAAAGCTTTTCGGGAGATCTCCTACTTATACTTATGGCTTCCGCGAAGTTAAATAACTGTATTGCAGGCCCTTTAACCGTTTCCATGAAACAAGCATCATCAATATCCGTTCCAACACACTCAAAGATTTGCTCGCAAAGCTTCTTCTCGCTGGAAAACAATATCCTGACGCAAACTTTGGCAGCTCGAATCCAACGCCGGATTTTACTCTCCAAAGCTTCCCATTCAAGCCTCTGGACGTCTCCGATGCTAAGTTTCTCGATTCCGAGTTTCCTAAAACTCGAGTCGATGGCCGATTTCCTGACGCTCCCGTACACTTGAATACACTCGCGTAAGTAGCCAGACGAGATCATCCTCATCGCAATCGCTTGCAAATCGCAAATCGCTTCGGACGGCATCAGATCCACTTCACGGATACTGCTCGTAGATCGGTAAGTCGAGCTATCCGAGGATTCACAGTGTTGAAGCTGAAGCTGAAGGAGATCGTGGTGACTGCTATCGTCGTTGCTTAAGGTATCATCTCCTTCGAGTTCGTGGTGAGAAGGCGTTGAAATTGAGGACGACGACGGATCGAAAAGGGAATCAGTTTCCAAAGCAGAGGAATAAGTGATAAGGATGTTGCGGAACTCGTCTTCGAGACGAGCCATGGCGATCTGGATCGTGGTGTTGACTTTTGACTGGTCATCGACGTCGTTAGCGTTCTTGCCGGCGTTTGAAGAGGTTGAGATTGATACGTTGGATAAGGAACGTTGGATTTCATCGACGGCTTGTAGGTAAAGATCGGCTTCTTGACGGTCCGTTTCGAAGATCATTCTCTCCCTTGCGTCCTCCGATGCGGTTGAATCCCACCGTAGGATTATCTTCTCCGCCAATTCATAGCCGTTACTATCCTTATTAAGATTCTCCGGCAGCTCCATAACTAACTTTCAGCAATAAAAAAGAAAACTGCAGAATTTACAAGAAAGAAAGAAAAAAAATCCTTTTTTGAAATCTTGGAAAAGGTTTAGAAAAAGTAAAATAATAAAACTTAAAGTTTTTTTTTTTTTTTTTTTCTTCTGTAAGAATAAAGGAAAAGTAAGTGTATTTGGCAGTGGCGGAGACGGCGGAGGTGAAGGTGAGGGTAGGGGGAGGGTTCCCTTTTTCTGGAGGACAGAAAAGGAAAGGAAGAGACAGAGAGATAATAATTAGATGTAATGTGGGTGGTGGTCTAGTAAGGCTGCTAATGGGAATTTTGTCTGTACCTGAAATTTTGAAAGAGAGAAGAAGTGGGTCTATTTTGAGGAATTTTTGGGGAATTTATTATGGTAAATTTCTATGGAAGCTCTTTCTATTATATATATTTTTTGGATTTAGTCCTTCTGTAATAATTTGATCATTACTAATATTTTTGGTTTCCAAATTTGTGTTTTCGATCCCCAAACCATTTTCTTTTGTGAATTCCATCAAATAATTTTGCATTACTTATTTTTTAAGATCCATGATTGTAACACCCCTACCCGTATCAGATTCTTAGAAATAGGTACGAGGCATTCTGGGAGTTCTTGAACATTTTCAAATAATTCCAAGTCATTTATTATTTATATTCTAAAATAATCATAACTTCTCTCTATTGGGTCCTCAAAGCCCAAAACATACATTAGGAACCAACCGAGATTAAATCGAAATTATAGGGAATTCTTCGCAAAAAGCTAAAATTTTCCTACATCGGTTAGCGTCCTTTAATATTAACAAACTTTTTTTTTTCCGACATGTCTCACTTGAATTTATTACTTATCCTAATATACATAATTTTCCTTATAAACGTATCAAAAATAGTCTTATATTTACATGTCATGATACATATTATTCTCTTGCTATTTCTTCATAAATATAAATTATTCAATTTATTATAACAATATTTCATGTACCATCATTTTCATGAGTTTTATATATATTTGTTCTAGTAGTAGTTCATAATCTTGAATATGCATAATTATCGGCAAATTTCACATACATATATTTTCCATGTCATATTTCAATATATCAAATAATTATCATTTCTATGTATTTCAAGTTTAATTTCATGATTTCAAGTACTTGCCATTTTCTATATTTATCCCGTTGAATTTCTCGAAATTTCGATGGATTTTCTAGTAGTACATTTATAGTGTACAATTTCGTGCCCGTCAATTCATATTCATATGCGCATATTTCCATTTTAGAGAGCACACTCATAAACCTCATCTTTACAATGGATTACCGGTCGAGCTAAATCCTATAATATAAACTCATAGAGTATTGTTGGGATTATCATCCATGCTAAATCCTCGAACGATAATTACTCTAATGAGCTTGGATTTGAATTACCGTCCAAGGCTAAATTGAGACCCTAATTTGGATTACCCGTCAGGCTAAATCTATTTCCACATATTCTTCGGGAGGGCTGTATCAGGATAGGATCACCCGTCCGGGCTAGATCCTTTTTACCGTCAATTCCTTTTCAGAGATCCATCGAATTTTCCTTTCATTCGACCAGGAATTCTTCCTCCTTTTTATCAAATATATCAATTTTTCATCAATTTTCATACAATG
The DNA here is from genome assembly GCA_025506655.1 of Gossypium rotundifolium. Classification (NCBI taxonomy): domain Eukaryota; kingdom Viridiplantae; phylum Streptophyta; class Magnoliopsida; order Malvales; family Malvaceae; genus Gossypium; species Gossypium rotundifolium. Next base: position 160,834,520 of record CP106731.1, on the reverse strand, counting down.
AACATTCAAATCATATTCACATCAATAACATACATTTCAAGCATTTAAGAATATAATTCAAGTTACACGAACTTATCTCGTTGCTTGTTCATGTTTATAGTTTCACTAATCCGATGACTTTTCTTTTCCACGTTCAAGTCTCGTATTTGAGTTATCCGGATCTTTATAAATAAATTTGACCATCATTTTCATTTATTTCAGATTCTGATACATTTAATTAATGCTTTAGGCAAAATTACCATTTTGCCCTTAAGCTTTTAATTAATGACGATTTCATCCTTAAGTTCAGAAAAATAAAATTCTTGTAATTTAATACTTGTTTCAAGCCTAATTATTCTCATATATATTGATAATAGCCCATGAATTCTATGAAATATCAAAATTTTCCATAATTTCAAAACTTTTCAATTTAATCCCTAAAACATATTTTCACCGATCTTGATCTAAATTAATAATTTCATTCAATTTTATAATTTAAATAATAAAATAATCCATTTCATGCAATTTGGTCATTTCTTGACATTTTTACAAAATTACCCATAAAATTTAACTTTTATTCAATTTAGTCCCTAAGCTTAGAACATGCAAATTAGCCATGCTAGTTAAATATTCATATATATTTTCCTCCTCCTCCTCTCCATTCCACATCCTTAATTTATATAACATGCTTACAAGTAACGTTATCTATGATTTCACTATTTACTCATAAATTTATTCAAAGCTATCCATTTGTGTCATAGTCACTAAATTATTTATAACTTAAGCTACAGAATTCCAATTTAAGATCTGATAATTTTCCCTGAAACCAGACTCACATATATTGTTACCATAAAATTTTCAAAATTGTTGGTTTAGCCAATAAGTACATTTTATTCTTTAAATTCATCAACGTTTTCATTGCCTAACAGCTCCAATTCTTCTTCACTAAAATTTAATTATCTCCTCATACGGGATTCAAATGATGTTCCTGTTTGTTTATATTAAAAATAGACTCATTCAGGATTTTAAAAACCCTAATTATTTTTCTCCAATTTTTGATGATTTTACAAAGTCAGAACAAGGGAACCCGAAATCATTCTGACCTTTCCTAACAAAACTTATTATATCTTGTGATTTACAATTTCATTACTTACACCGTTTATTCTATTATAAACTAGACTCAATAAGATTTAATTCCATATTTTATTCATCTTCTAATTCAATTTATACAATTTTTGGTGATTTTCTAAATTTAAACTCATCGCTACTTGTCTAAAAGCTGTTTTAGTGTAAAATATTAATTACCAAGTTTATAACACCTTTATTTCCTTTCTCTACAATATTTCCCATTACTTTCTCTTATTTTCCTTCACTAACATATCAAGAACATAAAACCTTATATAAGAAAACTCTACATTAACATCATTTCCATGCTTTTTCCACAAACTTAAAAATATATTGAAAACTTAATATTCTTACCTTGTTTTATTGATTTCAATCTTTAACTTGATTTTCTCTCTCCTCCAGCTTCTATTTCTTAAATCTAACTTGATATTCTTTCTCCCCATAGTCTCCTTGTCATCTTTCTCTCTTGATGGCTATAGAAATTCTTTTGAATTTTAAGTGAAAATGGTGAATTTTTGGTAAAAAGACCAAATTGTAAAGAAAACAAAACTTCTTTCTTTCTCTCTTCTTCTCATGTTGGTGCATGGGAAAGATGGATGGTGTGTTCTCTCTTTTTTTGTCCCCACACACACATATATATAGGGTAATTTACCAAAAAAAGCCCAAAAATTTGAAAAATTACGGAAATGGGCCAGTTTGTAGAAAATTTATGGGAAAGGGCCATTTCCCCCAAAAACGCATCCACGTCGGCGCGTTTTTGGAGGATAAGAGCTAAGCGCATACTGGGATGCGCTTTTGCCACCTCAACAAAAACTCATCCACGTAGGCACGCTTTAATCGAGGTGGCAAAAGCGCGTCTTCTCACTTTAACCCCAATCTCACGCTTTTTTGCCCCAACTCCCAACAGTCGGAAAAAAAGTATAAAACCCCCACCCTTTATTTTTTCACATTTCAATCCTTTCTCAATATCTCTCTCAATTTTCTCTCAATTTTCTCTCAAGGTCCTTGAAATTTACGTTCAAATTTCAAAATAGTCCTTTACTATTTACTGAAAAAGCCCTTTATAATTTTTAATATATTTTTTGGAAAATTTTAAAATTTTTATCGGATTACAATGGTCGGGAATTACTTCGCCTAGACAACAAGCACATCTCTGTCGAGCAAATGCAAATGGTAAGTTTTAATTTTAATTTTTCAATATTATTTAATTTTTTCAATTATGTAATTTTAATTAATTGTTAATTTTATAATTTTTAAATAGTCTAGATCGGTGTTGGAATGTTATATTCGCAACATGCATGGTCCCCATCGCCTTGATCGAGAATTACCTGCGAAGCGGGTTTTTGGCACGTGGCCACGATAGTAGGGGTTCAAGTTGGAGCCGCTTTGATCAAGACGTTGATTGAGAGGTGGAGACCCGAGACCCACACTTTCCATCGCCATGCGAGAGTGTACCATCACTCTAGAAGATGTGCAATTGCGGTTGGGATTACTGGTGGGCGGGTCGGTGATCACCGGTCCGTAACATCTACCGATTGGATGGCCGTATGCTACGAGCTTCTGGGTGCCATTCTGGATAGAATTCAAGGAGCTCAGATCGATATGGCGTGGTTACGAGACATATTCCCAGAGCTAAACGAGGGTTCGACTGAAGTAGATAGAATACGGTATGCTCGAGCATACATTCTTCAAATAATTGGAGGCTATCTGATGCCGGACCTCTCTAGAAACCTCGTCCACCTGAGATGGCTCCTGAAACTTGTTGATTTCAGAGCAGCTGGTGAATTGAGTTGGGGGTCTGCCGTGTTGTCGAGGTTGTACCGGGAGATGTGCGGGGCGACGCGACCGAGTAAAGTAAAAATTGGAGGTTGCCTATCACTACTGCAGTCATGGGCATGGTTTCGATTTCCATTTTTACGCCCTCGACTCGACCACCCATATTCATTCCCACTGATAACGAGGTAAATTTAATATTATATTTTACAATTATTTCGTAGATTTATAGTATAATTGCATGCTAAAAGTTTATTTAATTAGGAGGAACCATTCATGAGTCATGTTGGAATACCTAACTCGCTTGAGGATATCTGACTCTATTGGACCAAAGGTCGAATCACAAGTAAGTTTCAATTTTGTTATTATAATTTAGTATTTCAGTATGTAGTGTCTAATATTAGGTATATAACTAATATTTTCGTAATGTTAATATAGTTTCAATGGACACCGTATGACGATCCAAAAATTCGGGCAGTAATTCCGGAGGAGTTCCTCCAAAATCCGAACGGTTGGCACATAAAGGTCCCATTAATCACCTACGCGACCGTGGAGATGCACCAGGTAGATCGGGTTCTACGGCAATTTAGATTTAGGCAATCGATTCCCGTGCCACCGGAGGTGCTCGATGATGAGCACAAAGTGGACTTACGGCAGCCACACACGAATTGGCCAAGATTTTGGTCAGAACATATCGAGACGTGGGAGAACCGATATGACTATATACTTGACCGGGAACCGATAGTCATTCCAGAGTTAGCGTGCGTGCTGGAGTACATGCCATGGTTTAGGATCCATGGCAAGTCGTATCTGTTGTCGGAAGAAGAGAGGCGGCGAACTTCATGAGCGAAGGAAATGTCGTGCCCTTTAAATCCAAGGAGAAGGGTGATGAGGCGGGGCTATCATCAGCGCCAACACGATCCACCGGGCCAAAGAATAGCGCTACGCGATCACCGGGCCCATCAGTTCAGCCGACAATACCGATATCACAACATCTACCGTTCATACCAGGTGCGTACCCTTCCCCTTATATGTATCCTCCTAACCCATATATGTTTCAGTTTCCTAGTCCTAGCCCAGGTTGGAGTGCGTGGCCGGGTTCGAGTCCGTTCCCGACTACTTCTGCTGGCTAGCCGATGGTGATTTCGACGTCGCATGTGGGTTCAGAGGAGGCGCTGTCGGGGAGCACTTCTTTCTGCCAGGCTCCTTCTCCGTTCGGGATGTAGTCACCCCCGCCGTGGTTTATACAAACACCTCGGGGTCATTATTTTATCGAGTGGGTCACCATCGTAACATCGAACTGGACCCACCGCCGAGGAACCCGATTCCACCTGAGGTTCCACGACCCTATAGCCGAAGCCGAAGAAGGAGGAATCCAGCAGCGTGGCAATCGGCCGCCCGTGTGCACTTGGTTCCCACCCCAGCATCGACCTAAACCCTAAACCCCTAATTTGAGTTATTGTAAATTAATTTATAATTTGAGTTTAATTTTTTTGTAATTAAGGTTTGATTTTTGTAATTAAGTTGTAATATATTTAATAAAATTTGAGTTTATTTTTTATTGTAATTTAATTTTTTAATTTATTTAATTTTAATAACTTTGACAAAATAGAATTGGTTTAATTTTTTTGTAATTAAGTTGTAATATATTTAATAAAATTTGAGTTTAACTTTTTCCTTATAATTTAATTTTTTAATTTATTTAAATTTTAATACCTTTGACAAAATGGAATTGGTTTAAATTTTTTTGTAATTAAGTTTTAATATATTTAATAAAATTTGAGTTTAACTTTTTCCTTATAATTTAATTTTTTAATTTATTTAAATTTAAATACCTTTGACAAAATGGAATTGGTTTAAATTTTTTTGTAATTAAGTTTTAATATATTTAATAAAATTTGAGTTTAACTTTTTCCTTATAATTTAATTTTTTAATTTATTTAAATTTTAATACCTTTGACAAAATAGAATTGGTTTCATTTTTTTTGTAATTAAGTTTTAATATATTTAATAAAATTTGAGTTTAACTTTTTCCTTATAATTTAATTTTTTTAATTTATTTAAATTTTAATACCTTTGACAAAATAGAATTGGTTTAATTTTTTTGTAATTAAGTTTTAATATATTTAATAAAATTTGAGTTTAACTTTTTCTTTATAATTTAATTTTTTAAATTTATTTTAATTTTTAATAAAATAAAAGTTATTGTACAAAAGTTCACCGTTTTCATCCAAAAAATAGATATTACATAGCCACTATGAAACAAAAGACCTAAGAACACGGTCAACTATTTCGATTTGGACACGGCGAGATGTATGGCGGGTTCCTACACCATCCGCACAATGACTTTGGTTGCTTGTTTCTGGATATCCATATTGTTATGTATTCTAGTCGAGCAAGGTCGACCTTTTGGTTTGCCTCAATTGTCTATCCGCAACAACTTATACGGTGCAAGCGATACCGATGGCCACTTACGTTCATCTGGGACTGGTGGGAATACGTGTCTCCACACGTTGTACATGTTTTCTAATTTATACACTTCGTCGACATATCTCATTGGATCAAGACGGAGATTCTGACAAGCCGCAAGTACATGGGCGCATGGGTAACGAAGTGCATCAAATATCCCACAGTCGCAGGTCCTATTTGTCAAGTGTACACGATAATGGCCACCAACAATACCTTGGTTTGGTCTGTTAAACTCCGTGACACGAAACCATAGGTTGTCGCGATCGTGACACACTGTGTGCATAGTGTTCGCCCGTACCTTCCCACGGTTTATTTCTTGCAAGACCTTCGGGCTCCATACATGGCTTCCTTGTATCTGCCCTCTATAACTCGCTGCTCTCTTCAGAAATAGTGCCGCTAATCGAAAATATATCTCTCACAAACCGATGTAATCGGCAGATGACGGTTCCTTCGAGCGAAATTTATACATTCGGCGGGTTTGTGGTCATATGCCCATATCGTGAGCCGTCATCATATGCTTGTGTCTACTATTCAAAGGAATATTGCACGGTTAGCTTGCGCCTTCGGTGTTATATGAGCGCAAATTGTCCAGCATCTCGTGAAAACGGTCTTTATTGATCTCATACCCTGCCAATATACGTTGATAGCGAATATTACATACCACTCTTCAATTGAGAATAAATTGAATATTACAAACGAAATTATATCAATAGACATTTCATACCCATATCGGTCACTTGCTATTTCTGTCTTTTAGATCGATGTTGCCCATAGTAGTTGGATGAAACATGCCTCAGGCAATATCGATGGTGTGTGCGATGCCACATGCTTCCCTGGCGTTCTATTGCCGCAAGTATTCCAGGGCCTCGATTTGATATAACGCATATGTCAGGTTGGGGGCAAACATGCCTCCTTAACCTAGATAGGAAGAAGTCCCAGTCATCAGCTGACTCCCCCGGTATTATTGCGAACGTAATCGGAAGGATTCTCTCACAGCCGTCTTGTGCCACAGCTAGCAATAGCCGATGCGTATATCTACCATACATAAAGGTACCGTCAATTTGTACCAATGGCTTGCAGTATTTAAAGGCATCTTGGCATTGCTTAAATGTCCGCAGCAGACGCTTGAACACTGCGCATCCACGGAGCGAACGATCGTTGTAATCGCAGGTTCCGTTTCAAGGTCTGTCGTCTTTGAGACATATCTCTCCAGCACCTGACACCACTGCCACACTTCATTATATGAAATGTCTCACCCACCGTGTAACTTTTCTAACGCCTTCTGCTTGGCTATCCAAGCCTTTCTATAAGAGGGCATGTACCCCAATTGGCTACGAATACTACACAATTAAGGTCGCACCGTAGTTTTGGATCGACCTTCACCCTCGGGATTATTAGTTCAGCCAACATGTCTGAATCCATCTTCGGATGATCTTGTGTTACACACACAACGAAGTATGTTAAACAATGCAACATTACATATTATTACTATTATTCGAAATCATCAACACATAGTGGTATTGTCATGAAGCAAGACATGTATGTCGACCTTTGTACTTTTTTATCTTCCACAACCTTGTCCTTTTCCTCAACGACGCCATGATTTTCCATGAACATGTGCCATCTTGCACTGCACACTTCGCCTCGAACTTATCGAGCTTGGATTTAACCACATTGTAGTTAACCCGTTCTTAATCTTGTCTTCGTTTCAATGCAAGAAGAAAAGTATTCTTGTTGAAAACCGGTTACCAACTTCTAATTGGTCCGAATCCAACGAAGAATCAGACGGCCACGCGTCCGGTGTGGTAGTTCAGGAAACTCTAATGCATCATCTTGAGATAGATCGACATTATGCATGTGGGCTGGAGGCGAGTACACCCTGAATAGCCGATCTTCTTCTTCTTCATCTGAACCGCCCTCAACGTCTTCAGGTACAATTAGAACGGGCCCCGGTTCAAAAAATAATCCAACTTCTGCACCGTCGGGCCCTACCTCCTGAGGTGGATCCACATCGGATTCATTGTCTGACCCTCCATAACCTGCAACAAACGAGGGCCCTCGCCGGTGAATGTCGTCGGAAGTACATCATCCCTCCTTAAACATCTTTCGTAAAGATTCCAATCGTATGTGGATTGCCAACCACTAGAAGTTGACGACGTCCCCAATATGTATTTCTATCATCCGGACGTCGAATGACGGATATGCATGTCCCATCCACCAACCGAATGTCGTGCGGGGTTATGTTTTCCATACTACGACCGCATACGGGCACTTCGTGTTTTGCCTCCCACTTACAGTGTCGGCTTGGGGTCGTGTATTCCCTCGAATGGCGATGATGTCGAGGTCACGAAAGATCACTTGGAGATGAAAATTCTACATATACCTCGATATAGGGTGATCCACTGGCAAGATGAGTCTCCACCATTGCCTCAAAGCCCCGAGCACCTTTGATGTCGAACAACTCATATCTCACCGGATCAACCGAGGCGCAAAATCTATACTTAATACACTGAACTTTCATTGGCATTGTTTCGAATATTTTACGCCTAATTCTTTTGCGAAGTTCTACCAAATCGATGTTCGATTAAAACTCGATCAGACTGTGTTCTCGATAAGAAAACAACACCATTTTGGTGTCACGAACTTCACCGTCGTAGTAAATAACAAACGTTAATCGTTCACTCATTTTCAATTTTTTTCCTTTTGCCTCAATTTCCTTATGCAACTTTGAGAATGAAATTTGGTGATTTATAGCCTAATTTTGCGGAGACAAGCAGAGTAAAAGCGTCCACATGGGGCGCTTTTCAATCGCATCTTGACAGTGCACCTATTGGAAGCATTTTTGGCCATGTTTGTTGAAGCGTCTCCTCAAAATTATTTTACCGAGACAACAGAAGCAAAAGCGCGTCACGTGGGGCGCTTTTGATCGCATCTTGATAGTGAGCCTACTTTGAAGCATTTTTGGCCATTGTTTGTTGAAACGCCTCATCAAAATTATTTTGCGGAGACTATTGGGCCAAAAACTTCAAAAAAATTTCATTGGGAGGGTAGGGCAAAAGCGTCCACGTCGGTAGCGTTTTGGGAAATCGACCAAAAGCGCGCCCAAGGATTTTGTCCAACTCAAAAAAGCGCGCCTCGTGGAATCGTTTTTGCTGAGGTGGACAAAATGCCTCCCTGCGGGCACGCTTTTGGTCGATTTCCAAAACGCTACCGACGCGACGCTTTTGGGAAATGGCTTTTTCCAAAATTTTCTACAACCGCCCATTTTCGTAATTTTTCAAATTTTTGAGCTTTTTTGGTAAATTACCCCATATATATATACTAAATAAAATAATAAAATAATAATAAATATCTTGTTAAAATATTAAAAAGTAATATTTATCTAATTAATTAATTTAAAATATCATCAACATAATCATTACATTCTAGAATTCTCTCTCTTACTAATTGACCATTTTACCCTTCATGATCTTTAAAAATTCCATCATTGAATCATCACTTAATTTGGAAAAATTGTAATTTAGTCCCTCAAAATTTTTCACCTATTCAATTTGGTCCTAATTCATCCATTTTCCTTAGTTTCTAGATTATTCCACCCCTAAAATATTTACACTAGTGGTCCTTCAACTTTTTCATATTTACACTTTAACCCTCAAATTTTGAATATTTACTCTTGGGCAACAAAACTTTTCTCACTTTTACAATTTAGTCCTTTCTTGAATTAATAATGTGATATATCATAATATACTTCCCAATGTTGACATAATCCAAAATTTTCTTTTTTGTCACTTTATTTCCTTACTTAACTATATCAAGGATAATATTTACTTTCTTCTTGTAATAATTTTCGGTATTACAATGATGATATAGCATTTAGATTTTATCATTTTACAAATATTATAATTTTCCTCTTTAGTTTTTTAATATGCAAATAATTTTTCAATTGTATAAAACTATTAAGGTTAAATTCAATTATTAGTCCTTTTTAAAGTTGTGGATTTAATGTTTCTATTTCAATTTGGTTATTCATAGTTCCTATATATTTTTAATTTTTAAAATTCTAGTCCTTACCAAACAGTAACTGTTAATTTCACTAAGTTAAGTTCTGCTAGTTTCAAAATCTGATGAGCCAAACATATTATCATATGTGTAATGTCATGTCAGTTTCTTATATTCACATATTACTCACTAAAAATTTAATTAATGGATTAACGATTTTCATTGGCGTAAAGACTAAAAATGTCAAAAAATAAAAAACATAGAGACTTAAAATGATTCAATTTGAGAATGTGGATCACATCTACAGTTGCACGTATAGTATAGGACTAGTAATTGAATTTAACAAAAATGATTTAACTTATATTGCCCGATTTAGAACTAAAATTTTAAAATTCAAAAAGTAAAAAAATTAAAATTGATGAATTCAAAAAGTACAAAAAATAAAAATTAAAGTAGAAAAACTAAAATGGGCTTAAAAAAACTTTAGTATTGAGAGTTTATATAGAATTTGACCATTTATTATTGCTTTTTTTTAATTCAACAATTTATTATTGTTGGACTTTCAATTTTGACCCTTTTTCTCTTTCTCTCTCTTGAATCTAAATTTTAATTGCAGTATTCATCGCCGATTGGGATATTTCCCGGTTAATTCCGGCCAACTTCCCGCGAAATTTGCTCTCTCAGCCTTTCTTGAATTTTTACTTTTCCTTTTGGACCTTCTACTTTTTCATCCATTTATATGTTGTCTTTATTTTAGGATAAAATTTTATTTAAAAATAGAAACCTTTAATTTTATAATTTTTCTTATTTTTCTTAAGTCTAATTTGTAATCGGAAGTCTTTTAATTATTATTTAAATGAATTTTTCAACGTTGAACTATATTAGTTTTAATATAGAAAAGAATCAAACTTGTCTTTGTACAAATAAAAATGTCAACGATTTATTTGAGTAAATAAAAATAGAAAACATTAGGACAATATTTAAAGAAAATGGTGTAAATTTGTTGGGTAAAATGATTAAAGAAGATGATTTTAAAATTTTGGTGTGGTCGCTTTCCCATTAAATGTACGAAATAAGACCTCACTGGGCCTTCATTCAAAGATTCTAATGGTCAAAGGCCCATCTATATTCCCTGCACGGGTAGGCTAGGCTTGTTCGCTTCTTGCCCCACTATTTTAAACATAACTTAGAACTTACTTATTGTTGACTATGAAATCATACAATAGCTGTCTCCAAGTAGTCATATCTCAGTTTTGAGCAACCGGATTAAATTGGTAGGATCGAAAATTTATTAATATATTGATTTAAATAAAGGGATTAAATCAGTTTTTAAGTAAATTATTTGAAGGTTGTTAAAATTTACAGATCGAGAAAAAAAAATAATTAAACTAATTTATTTTTAATATATATTTTATTAGTTTTTATAAAATTTTAAATTATTTATTTACTTATTGTTGGATCCATAGTCAATTTGGTTAAATAAAAACTAGTGATATAATCAATTTAGTCACGGTCTATTTTTTTTTAATTAATTTTTAAAACATTGATTTTGGGTTGATGACCAAACAACTCTACTTCTTACTTAATAGTGTAGGCCAAGGGGCGGGAAGGCCTTGCCCCCTTAATTAAATGTTACAATTTTAAAATTGATCCCTCTCAAATCATTTTAATTTAATTTAATCCTTTTTAGTTTTTTAAATGATAAAATTACATTTGTGACTGTTTCAAAAAAGTCTATAATTCAGTTTAAGCCATTTTAATGTAAAATTTTAACTTTGTTCCACAATAATTTTTAAAATTTTATTTTGATCCAATACAAATTTCCGAATTCACCTATGAAATTAAAAAAAAATCACCTTTGGGCTTACTCATAAAAAACATACTATTAGATTGTATTTAAAACTTGAATTTTAAATTATTCACTTGATTTTTAAAATAGCCTAAGTTTATTAAAATGTAAATATAATATAAAAATAATTGGCCCAATTTATACGGGCCCGATTAAAACCAAATAAACATAAAAATTAAAAAAAATAGTAATACATTTCATTTCTAACAGTCCATTACAGATCCATTAAAGCCCAAACCCAATTAACTAAACCAGAAACCCAAAAAATAAAACAATAAAAAACGTCCAATTTTTACAAGCCCAATAAAAGACCTCAGCCCAAATGGCCTAAACCAATTACAGTGGCCCAATGACGAGAAGGTCTGGATGACCCAATATCGATTAGGGTTTCAGAAACCCTAGAGGTTTCTGGAACTTTCCAGCGCCGCAGCAGCTTCTCCCCACACACGAGCCGCAACAGCTCCACGTCACCCTACACGCGCGCCTCCATACGACGGTTTTGCCTGAAAAAAGGAAACGAAAACAGCAAAAGATGGCCAGCAATGGGATAACAGAATCCAGGGTTTTTTATTTTCTTTTTTTTTTCTGAAAAAAATCAGCTATAAGAGAGGCCGAAGCAAATCTGTAAAACTCTTCTTTTTTACGGATACAAATAAAAAAAATTAAAGATTACAGAGTTGCTTTTAAGGTATTCACTGTTTTTTGATCTATTTCTGCAAGTATCAATTATAAAAGCATTGTATAAACGTTGTTAGGATAGGGATTTTCACCTTTTTTTTAACGAACGGAGAGGCTGAATCTGAGGAGTCACCTAATTTTCTTTGGATTTTGGGGTGGATTTTGGTTTTTCGGCGTCTAGATCTGCGTTTAGGGTGCTTTAAAGGACTGAAGCAACCATCTTTTAGGGTCTCCGACCACTACGCACGACGACGGACGGTGGCGGAGCACGATGGTTCGATGACAAAGTCAGGCTGATTTTAGGCCAGAACTCTGAGAGCCTTCAGAAATTTTTTTTTGATTTTTTTTAGAAATGGTTCAAAAAAATGATTTATGCCTTAATTTTTTGCTATTTAAAGCTGAGCTCCACGACGTCGTTTTGGAGTGGGGCATTAAGACTTAAAATGGCGTCGTTTCAGGGCTAGGATCCGCTCGTTAACCCGACCCGAGGAGGATCTGCGTGTTTTTTTAAATTGGTATAATTACCAGTTATTTTTATTTTTAAATTTTGACCCGACATTTTGTTTCGTTTTCAATTTGGTCCCCATTTTAACGGCGTCGTTTTTGAGAAAGGCAAAATTGCCCAATTAGTCCCTCAGTCATGGCGTGCGTTTTAATTGAGTCCCCTTTTTCTTTTTATTTTCGATTTTCCCCAGATTTCCGTTTTAAGTTTCAATTTAGTTCTTCTTTGGTTGTTTTTGCAATTATATTATTATTATTATTATTATTATTATTATTATTATTATTACTATCACTATTAATTTTAAATATTACTACTATTATTCTTACTATTATTTTTATTTTTATTTTTATTACTACCACTACTATTATTATTATTATATTATTAAATTGATATTTTTAATGTTGAATATTTATTTTATTATTTTCACTATTATTATCATTATTATTGTGATTATTATTATTACTCTTATTTATTTATTTCACTATTATTATTTGTTTATTAATGTATTTTCATTATAATCTATTGTTATTATTGTATTATTGTTATTATTATTTTATTATCTTTAAACTATTGTACATAGAGGTGTTCATGGGTCGGGCCGGGCACAAAAATGGGCCTAAATTTTTTTCCAAGCCCGACCCATATAAAAATGCTTAAACCCGAGCCCTGCCCCAATACCAGATTAAATTTTTATATAATTTTTAAATATATATAATACATCAAAAATACTAAAAAAAATCAAAATAAATATTTCCCAACAAGTTGAAAATAAATTTTAAAAAAATATGTAGACTTAAATAACACTAAGATAGATGTAACTTAACAAGCAAATACCTCTAAAATAATAATAATAAAATTAACAAATGCCTTTAAAATAATAACAAAATTAACAATAAAATAAGTTTTATATAATATTCAATCAATAACAACAAAATAGTAGTAACATAATAGTAATATGGTAGCAAAATAGGGAGAAAACAACAAGAAAATAACATTAAAAAAATTAAAAAAATAGCAGATTTTTTTGTCATTTAGTGAATTCGGGCCGGGCCGGGCCTAGGCCAAAAATACCTTACCCGAGGTCCGATCCATTTTTTAAACGGGCCTTATTTTTTGTCCAAGCCCATTTTTCGGGCTTATATTTTTGCCCAAACCCTCCCAAATTTCGGTCGGGCCTTCACCTGGTCAGGTCGCCCGGCCCATGAACACCTCTAATTGTACATAGCATTTATTTGTTTATTGATTTATTATTAGCTTTTATTTTTGTTATTTTTTATTGTTTGTTTTAGCTTTTATTTATTTTTGCCTCTATTATTGTTATTCATATTATCGCCCTCATTTTTATTCTATTATGCATATTGGCACTATAATTCATTTTCCATTTTACTATGATCGTATTACATTTTATCCGATGCATTAAAATTTTTTGAAATAGGCAAATACTCCGCGTTCTAAGATTCGAAAGAAATCGTGCCCTAACTTACTGGGTTTCGATTTTTCTCATCGAGTCTAAAGAACCAATTATCTTTTTTTTTTAAAATCCAAGCATAAGTCAAATAAAAACTTATTCTCGGAATTCAAAAGTGTTGTGTCCTAACTCACTGGACGTGACATTTTGTTATCACGAGGTGAGGATTTCTAAAAACAAAGACAATATTCTGTATTGGAATTTTGAGAAATTGTGCCCTAATTTACTGGGTTCTAATTTTTCATTTGACCCAAATGACCGAATATCCTTTTTGAATACCCTAGTCTTAAAAGTCAAAATACAAGCTTAGTTTCGAGGATTTGAAATGTTGCATCCTAACTCATTGGGCATGACATTTTACTTCTTCGGAATAAGCGGGTCTCAGTATCCAATTTAATTTATTCAAGTTTTTAAACAAAGACGATCGTATTCTAAAATCTTTTCAAATTTTTGACAATAAGACGTTAATTAATCAATTCAGTACCAATTTTGGGTGTTACGAGGGTGCTAATCCTTCCTCGTGTGTAACCGACTCCCGAACCCATTTTCTCGAATTTTGTAGGCCAAAATCATCGTTTTAATAAATTAAATGTATTATTAAAATGACCAAATTACGAGGTGATCCGATCACACCTCATTAAAAAGGATTGGTGGCGACTCCACTTTCATTTTTCAAAGTCGGCCCTATTTTTTTTCGAAAAAAATGGTTTCGACAGCTAGGCGACTCCACTGGGGACCAATAAGAGAGTTAAGCCGTAAAATTGATTATTTTCTGTCTTGTTGTCGAAAATTAAAAATCTGATTTAAAAATTACGATTCTTTTATTGCATTTGTCTGTGTTATTTCATATGATTACTGTAATTTAATTCTCGTAGAATGTTTTCGCATCATATTGCATAAAACCGTTTGGTCTTACCTTTTTAAGTGGGAGTGAGAAGCTACTCATTTGTGAGCTTTTCACCTCCATGCAGGATAGTGGATCGCTTTCGGGATACATCAGTACCTATGTCTTCGTGAGATTTTCATCTCCGTGCAGCCATAGGGAAATGTATTCCCCTGAATCGAACTCGGTCCGTATGAGCCTATAATGGGTGAGGATCGAGGAATCTGCTGGTTCGGGTACCTCAACTTTAGAACCAAATCGCATGTAGAAGACCCTAAAAGCCCACCCTAGATAGTACTACGAGAAACCCTAGCGGTTACCCAGATAGGTGTTTGATTTTCTTTCATTTGCTTTGAGTTTTGTTTTTATATTGTACTGACTTATTGTGTTTTTACTGTATTTGCATGTCATTTCATATTTGAAAGAGTGCCAATTCGAGTTCGATTACTAAATTAGAGAGCTTATCATGGAGAACGAATTTCTTGATAAAGTGGAAGATAACGCGACCTTTCGTATTTGGTCAGAAAAAACTCAATTAGAGAAAGGAGAAAGTCTAGCCGAGGGGTACACGTCAGAATTATGAGACTACACCCGTATCAGTAGTGACGCATAATAGCCTTTAAGAATTAAAAGAAATATGGGATCAGTGGAACGATGAGACCAAGCAGTTGTTCTACTATAATTATGGGGACTTGCCGTATCTAATCGACATCAAGGTAGATGAGCATTTGTTTCGGGCCATCTCTCAGTATTGGAACCTTGCTTGTAGTTGCTTCACTTTTGAGAGAGTCGATTTAGTGCTCACTGTGGAAGAGTATACAGCCTTACTGCGATGTCCAAAGGTTGAAGTCGATAAAGCTTATTCCAGAGCCGCTTGTGTCCCGACCTTTTGGAAGAAATTGATGAACATTACCAGAATGAGCAAACAATGGATTACAGCTAGGATCAAGCAAAAAGGCGAATGTAAGTGCATCCCATGAAAGAATTTGAGAGATTTGATTCTAGCGTATCCTGATACGAAGAAGAGATTCGATGTGTTTGCTTTGAGCGTTTACGGATTAATGATATTCCCTAGGGCATTAGGGTATATAGATGAGGCGGTCTTAGATTTCTTTGACCGACTCGATAAAGGGGTCACACCTGTTCCGACAATCTTAGCCGAGACCTTCAGATCTTTGAATGCATGTAGGAGGTTTGGTGAAGGCGGATCTATAGGTTGTGCACAGTTGTTGTTGGCTTGGTTTCACAGTCATTTCTGAAAAGTGGATAAGGTTTCTTATCGAGTTTTCTCCGGGAATTACTCCCCATTAAAGGAGATAGTGGCCACACCAAGAAGGGATGATATATCAGAGGAGAATTGGATAGCGCTTGTCCAAAATCTCCAGGAAGAGAACGTCGAGTGGAGAGCTCCTTGGTTGATTCCTGACGAAATTTTTTATCGATGTAGGAGTTTTGACTGGGTCCCTTTGCTTGGGATTTGGGGAGCAGTTGGGTATGTTCCTTTGCTCGTATTGAGGCAGTACAAATCAAGACAGTTCATATCGACAATGCACGGGCTAGCTCAATGTGAGTTTTCGTATCGGGGAGACAACTACATTAAAAGGGTAAAGGAGATTTCTAACGCTTGAAATCAGATTCGTCGAATGAAAAGGCTGGCCGTAGGTTTGATGACGACTCCCGAGTACATTGGATGGTGGAGTAAAAGGGTTAATGATAATATCCCCCGGCCAAATTTAGAAGGCGTTCGACCGATGGAAGAGTTCTTACAAGTAATTCCGTCAGAACTAAAGATCATAAAGCAAGACTTCGAAAGGAGGAACTTGGAGCTTGAAAAGAAGATAGAACAATTGAAGAAAGAAAAGATACGTTTAAGGCTAAATGTTGACGTTCAAAAGCTAGAGGCCGAAAAATTAAGAAAATGAAAGAATAAAGTCGAGGAGAACTTGGATAGTTTGAAGACGGATTACAAGAAATTACGTCTATCGATGAGAACTACCGGGTTGAGAAAAATGTTGGAACAATGGTGACAGGAGATCCAAGAAGAAAGAACCAAAGCCGATCGATGGGAGAGAAAATTTCAAGAGGCTCAGGCACAGAAAGAGACCCTAGAAAGGAGTTTGTTAGAAACCCGGAATGACAAAAGAGAATTAAAGGCTAGAGTGGCAGAACTTGAGAAATTACTTCATCAACATAGAAATTTTAATTCTACGACTGAATTGAGGGCAAGTTTGAACAAGATTGAAGAAATAAAAGGAAAGATAGAAGAACTAGAGTCTGCATTACAAAACTGTGGGCTCCGGGTAGAGCTTTTTGAGATAAGTGAGGAATGTTGGAAGGAGCAGCTTCACCATTCTCAAGATTAAGTTAGGAATAAAGATTACATCATGGGCGAGGCCGTGGCTCAAATTCGTGAGGTAGCTGATTATTTACAGACTTTGGCAGTTCAAGCCGATATGTTAAGTGGAAAGTATGAGCTAGAATCAGAACGGGGTCAACAGTTAGCTTCATTGCTTAAGAAAGTTAAAACTTTGAGCATTAGGGCAAATCCATATTTGTAATTCGTTTTACGTAAAGAATTTTGTTTTCTAGTAAAGTTTTCTAAATGAAATTGAAACAGAATCGGTGCCTTTTTACATTCATTTCATGCATTCGCATTTCATCACATCATGTGCATTTAAATTTTATGGAAAGACCCTAATTGGTTAAAATTATTTCAGAATTAATCTGGAAACCAACAAAAACTTACCAACCAAGCATCCTTATGGTACCCAAGCAAAGAAAAAAGACATGGACCAAAGTTTGGAAAGACTTGAACAACTCCAAAAGGAAATGAAAGAAAAACTACAATTACAAATGCAAGAGCAACTGGCTAAAATCCAGCAAGACATGATGGATCGAATGTTGGAGTCCCAAAAAAATATGATCACTCAGTTGCCCCAACTGCTGACTGGAGGAACTGATAAAGGAAAGACCCCTATGTTTAACGCTGGAGAAGATAATGAGGAACCTCTTTATCCTCTAGGTTTTACTCCAACACAGCCTGAGGTGTACCCTTGAAGAACATCCATCACGATTAGGCCTCAACAATTTTAGGATGGTGTTTCAGTACCTATGAACTTGCAAGCTGGATCAGGTTCTAGCTCAGGAGATAACCCAACTAAACCTGTTATCCCTGACTTAGATGAAATGGCAGAAAAGGAAAGGACAATGACAGAATTGCCAAAGTAGTTAGAGAACTGATGTAAATGGCTGGAGGAAAAATTCAGGGCCATGGAAAACGCGATAGCCAACATGGAATTAATGCTAAAGATTTGAGTTTGGTCCTAGATCTAGTGCTTCCCCACAAATTCAAAATGCCAGAATTTAAAAAATATAATGGGACCAGTTGCCCCGAAGCTCACATCACCATGTTTTGTAGAAGGATGATCGGGTATGTTAACAACGATCAACTACTGATACATTGCTTCCAAGACAGTCTGGTGGGAGCAGCATCCAAATGGTACAATCAATTGAGCCGTGCTAGGATTGGTTCCTGGAAGGACTTGGCACAAGCAATCATGAAGCAGTATAGTCAAGTGACGGACATGACTCCTGATAGAATTACTTTACAGAACATGGAGAAGAAACCGAGTAAGAGTTTCAGATAATATGCGCAGAGATGGAGGGAAGTTGCCATACAAGTTCAGCCGCCGCTCCTAGAAAAAGAAACTACGATGCTCTTTATCAACAGCCTAAAAGCCCTGTTCATTACTCACATGATAGGAAGCGCTACAAAAGTTTTTCAGACATAGTGATGACCTACAAAATGATCGAGGATGTGATAAGGAGTGGAAAGATAGATGCATGAGAGAGTAACAAAAAGTCAACCTCGAGGAAAAAAGAAAACGAGGTGAACAACACAAGCACATATAACAAGGGTTACTCAAGATCGATTACTATAAATCAGCCAAGAACGGTATTTTTGCTCTAACATGCACTTATGTACATTAGGTATTTTTGCCGATTATGTCGTTTTACTCGTTTTCACTTAAAATCGCTTAGTAAAAGTTGTTTAACATAATTCTAAGCTTCATATTTTGCCATAAAACATCAAAATAAACACATTCACCTATAAGTATTTTTCCAAATATGAGCCTTAGGTTAAATTATTGCTAGAATAAGCTAAATCAAGTTACCGAGACTCCAAAAAAGCAAAGAACATGAAAAATGGGGCTAGAATAGACTTACCATGAAGCTTGGAAAGCTTGAAAACCCTATCCATGGCTTCCCACATGTTAAATTATGCCTAATCTTGAAGATGGACAAATTTGGCATTTAAATTTTGTTTTTAATTCATTTAATTCACTAAATTACCAAAATACCCCTAAAAAATTGTTTGAAACATTCCCATCCATGTCCATTTTTGTCCAACAACTTAACCAATGGTCTAATTATCATTTAAGGACCTCCAATTTAAAATTTCATAAAAATTGGATACCTCTAACATGTAGAACTCAACTTTTGTACCTTCTACAATTTAGTCCTTTTGACTAAATTGAGTGCCCAAACGTCAAAATTTTTGAATGAGATTTTCACGAAATCATTCCGTGAAATAGTAGACTATAAAAATATAAATAAAATAAATTTATCAACATCAGATTTGTGGTCCCAAAACCAATATTCCGATAAAGCCTAAAATTGGGTTGTTACAACTCTCCCCCTTTAGGGATTTTCGTCCCCGAAAATCTCACCAGTTAACGGATTTAGGTCTAATTTCACAAGTCACTTTCAGCTTCTCATATAGTCTCGGCATCTTCAACATCTTACTTCTTAAACTAAGATTCGAAACTGTACTCTCTTATCATGAACATAAAAATCATATTACTGATATTCTTAAATTCTAACTGAAAATCCCACTAATAAGTAACTAGCCTTATTTTATCAATAATCTCATACTCTTCGATAAACCCCAACTCACCTATCTTTACTTATCCAGATGAACAATTCTTTGTTAATGAAATACTTTCAGAAGCACTTGACACTCATCTAAGTTCAATACTCTTACCTTTCGGTTCTGTATACAATTTCTGATAATCTGTATTTGATCTCTAAAATCAATCTTCACTTTCACTTTTTTCTAGTCTTTTAGCTCAATTTTACCCCATGAGTTCCTTTTCTTCGAAAAACCATCACATTTTCACACTGATATTAATACTGACTATAATAGCTTTTGAGATATTTCAAAATCAACTCTAACCCATTAAAAGTTCAGACATCAGGTTCAAAGTCTGGTACATAACATTTCATACTCTTACTAGTGTAACTGCCTCGGAGTATCATCCATCTCTGTACTTCTCAAATAAATAGATAATTATCACTGTGCTAGACATCATAACATTCTATCTTTAACTCGCTGATATATGTATTAAGATCATTTGAAAAGTGAAAACCAATACACAAGTCTAAGTTGAACTTCCTATCTTTCACACTTTGCCAACTTCAATTTCTTCTCAAATCTAGAGAAAGATTAAACTTATAATAGAATTTACTTCAACTGTTATTCGTCGAAGCACTTAACTATACTGATGCCACAATACTCATACAGCTTAAAAATCATAGTGTCATAATAAGACTATCTTCTCAATTACTTTAGTAGATAATGTCTCGGTTGAAAACAAAACATCTTGATCATCAGAGAAATTTAAACACAAATTTCCATAACAACCAATACAAAAGCACAATCTTTATACCTCTGGTAACTATATCAAAGTACTCTCGCCATCAAGTCAAAACTTATAATCATAATAAGCATTTTAATAATAAGAAGAAACCATTTTCATCAATAGAAAATTTCCTACTGATATCTCATGGCTAATACTTTGAACAATAATTTATTAAGGAAACAGAAATAACAAAATCTCAGAACATGGAGCTACATAGAAAATACTCATAAGTACTGAAAATAATCTTAACAAAAGCCACACAATCTTCCTTTATTTTTCATTGAGCAATAACTAGTAAAACGGGACGCTAACATCATACGGACCTTACCGTCAACTTTCTATCTGTGCATGATGCAAAAAACCAGAAAAGATAGAGCAATTTCAATCACAGCTCAGATAGCTACAATGCTTTCATCTACCTATAAATTTAGCTGACATTCTCATACTATAGGAATTTCATTCGAAATCTTGCAGATATATATACCTCTGAGAGTAAATGGACACATATAATAGTCGGAAGAGATTGCTGTAATTTCTCAACCTTAAACACTGCATTCAGTCATTAATACATTTCGATCATGATTGCACTATCTAATTCTGTCATTACTAATTTGATATTATTCCAATTGCAAACAGAAATAAATTCAGAATAAATTCCAGCAATCACATACTTTAAGCCTCATACTTGGATGAGTTAATTAGCTGAGCCTGACCTGTCTTTAACTATAACATTTCGGAATTCGAATGCTCTTCATATTAATCTGACATCTTTTCTGCAACTGTGTTTATTTACTAAACCATTCTCAACTCTGATCACGTTGTCAATTAATCTACACCTCAACTCTTTAGTCTTCCACTTGTAAACCCATTCTGTTTGAATTTCATGAAATTTCTTTATAACATACCTCATTGGAAGGGGATGAGGTTGTAACGCCTCTAACTTGCCTTTTATATACTCATGCATATAACTTAACACTCATCAATATATATATTTTGTTTCAAGTAACTTAACATGTAGACTCATTTTACACAACCTTCCTATCATCTTATACAAACAAGTGCACTTATACTTTTATTCATAAATCTCGAGTAAAATTACTCATAACATTCACTTAATTTCACACGTTATACTCATAGCATCATACAAATGCCAATCAAACATGAACACTTATCATAGTATAAACTTTCCTTTCATCCCATCTTTCATATTTCAAGAGAAATTCCTATCCACAATTTATTCATCATCACATAAACATTATAAATTATTATTCTTACTTTTTACTAGTCTCAACTCATCATAAGCACACTGTTTGCACTATCAAATTTAGCTCGATTGAAGTGCGCATCTGTCTAATAAAATAATTTACATTTGGGTCGGGAGTCATCACACTATCACAGTTCAATAAAGCATGTATAGCTAGACTCTCACACTCACTATGGTAGTCCGAGAACCGACTAAGCCATAACTCTGATACCACTAAATGTAACACCCCTTACCCGTATCCTATGCTGGAACCGGGTACGAGGCATTACCAGACTTAACAATACATTTGGCCAAATTAATTAACACATATACAAAATGACTTAGTCAAGCCCCTATACATGCCATAACTTAAATCATCTATAAATAAAGATACCCATAGATAGCTTGATAGTGTGAAGCGATCTCCGACGACCTCCAGCTCGAGCTTCTTTAATAGGACTCTGAAACATGGGAAAGAAAATGGGGTAAGCTTATAAAGCTTAGTAAGTTCACATGTAAAAATAATAAGCATTAGCAATGAATTTAGCTTACTACTAAGCTGTCATAACTTGCATAAATAATGCTAAGTTCTTACTTTTCCTACTTACTCATTTGTAGCCTTACCAAAGTCTCAATGAGACAAACCCTCACAACAAATTCTCAAATTGATTCAATCATGAAATCACATGCTTATACCTTATTACTCATGTTCACATTAATCTATCTACTTGAATCGCTGTCACTAAATTTTTTATTTATTGAGCTACAGAGCTCTGAATTACAAACCGCTAATTTTTCCAAAAACTAGACTCACATATATTCATACCATAAATTTTATAGAATTTTTTTCCATTTAGTACAGTTTATTCATTAAAATTTCCCCTGTTTCATTGTTTGACTATTCTGACCTCTCTTCACTATGAATCAATTTTATCGTCATACAAAATTCAAACGACCTTTTTGTTTGGTTCATTTGAAGCTAGACTCATTCAGGATTTTAGGCATATAAATTATATCCCATAATTATGTTTTTACAATTTTTAATGATTTTATAAAGTCGAAATAGGGGATTCCAATATCATTCTGACCTTGTCTCACAAAAATTCAAATATCATAGAATATGATATTCTTTTTTTTACACCGTTTCTTTTATGTGAAAATAGACTCATTCAGATTTAATTTAATATCTTATTCAACCTCTAATTCTATTGCCACCATTTTTGGTGATTTTTAAAATTCACACAACTGCTGCTGTCCAAAACTGCTTTGTTGCTAAATTTACTCTTTCATGATTTCACTTATTAGATTTCATCTTACCGAAGGTTCGATCAAATATCGAGCACATTATTCATAAATTTTCACACTTATACCTACACTTATTCATCATATAATCATATTCAATTACACTTAGTCATTACACGATCACATGTATTTTCACTTAGTAAATTTTCCGTTGAACTCATCGGAATATACACGGATACGTAGAGAATTAGCACATAAGTGCCAGACTAATATGTAGCCGAAGCTACCACTGATATGTAGCCGAAGCTACCACTATAATGTAGCCGAATCTACCACTGATCAATAACACTGGAAATGTCCACGGGCCTGCTCACACAAGCACCCGGGACTCACTGTAACACTGTACCACTAGTCTCTAGTGATATATCACTTTGTATCCACTTCTATTCCTAAGTTCAACCGGGAATTTACACTTAACACTTATTTTAGACACTTTATCACATGAATAATTTTTCTTCCACATTCAATATTAATTCACAAATAAAATACAATTCACAATTTATAAAAATATATTACTATTATTTACACATAACTTACATAATTACATTTTCAATCTCATCACATCATCAATTTAACCTATCCTTCCCAAATTATTCTATTCAATACTTTCTTGATATTACACAAAGCCATCTTCCTAATTTGGTCTTACATGTAAACTTATACCAATTCTCATTAAAATGTTGAGTCATTATCGAACATTATAATTATATTGGAAAATCAATCCTAAAGTATTCATAACTAAAATTTCAATTTAACATTCAAACTTGCATCATTAAATGCTTATTAAACATATGAACTTACCTCGATACCAAAACGGCTATTTTACCAACTTTCTTGATTTTTGATTTTCCTCCCGTTCTAGGTCCAAATCTCATTTTTTTGGGTCTAAAATATTACATTCCACTTATTTAATTAATGTACTACTCAAAATAGTCCCTAAATTAAACTTTGGAAAATTATAATTTTGCCCCTAAACTTTTGCATAATTATGATTTTGCCCCTAGGCTCGAAAATTAAACTTCATCCCTTATTCTTATGTTTTATAACATTCTGATCATTTTTCCTTCTATGGCAACATCAAATTGTTGCTCCAAGATGCACTTATGTACATTAAGTATTTTTGCCGATTATGTCGTTTTACTCGTTTTCACTTAAAATCGTTTAGTAAAAGTTGTTTAACATAATTCTAAGCTTTATATTCTACCATAAAACATCAAAATAAACACATTTCACCTATGGGTATTTTTCCAAATATGAACCCTAGGTTAAGTTATTGCTAGAATAAGCTAAATGAAGTTACCGGGACTCCAAAAACACAAAGAACATGAAAAACGGGGCTAAAATGGACTTTCCATGAAGCTTGGAAAGCTTGAAAACCCAATCCATGGCTTCCCACATGTTAAATTCAGCCTAACCTTAAAAAGATGGACAAATTTGGCATTTAAAATTTGTTTTTAATTCACTAAATTACCAAAATACCCTTAAAAAAATCTTTTGAAACATACCCATCCATGTCCATTTTTGTCCACCAACTTAACCAATGGTCTAATTATCATTTAAGGACCTCCAATTTAAAATTTCATAACAATTGGATACCTCTAATATGTAGAACTCAACTTTTGCACTTTTTACAATTTAGTTCTTTTGACTAAATTGAGTGCCCAAAACGTCAAAATTTTCAAATGAGATTTTCATGAAATCATTCCGTGAAATTGTAGACCATAAAAATATAAATAAAATAAATTTCTCAACATCAGATTTGTGGTCCCGAAACTACTGTTCCGACAAAGCCCAAAATCGGGCTTTTACAAGTAATGCTGCTATGGATTTAGAACCTCATTTTGAGCAAGACATGTGTTTAGAGGGATCCCAAAACTTTAAAGATGACATAAACTGTGGCTTATCTCCAGACTTGTTAAGAATGGTAAAACAAGAGGAAAAATAATTTTTTCCTCATGAAGAGACAGTAAAGATTGTGACCTTGAAAGAAGGAAAGGTAATGAAAATTAGAACGTGCATAACTGAAGAAACGAAGCGAGGTATCGTAGAGTTACCTCAAGAATTCAAAGATATCTTCGCATGGTCATACCAAGATATGCTCGGGTTAAGCACTGACATTGTTGTACACCGCCTCCCCATAAAAGTGGATTGCAGGTCAGTTCAGCAGAAGCTCCAGAGAATGAGGTCTGACATTGTGCTAAAAATAAAAGATGAAGTCAAAAAGTAGTTTGATGCCAATTCTTGCAGGAAGTCAAATACTCAGAATGGGTAGCCAACATTGTGCCTGTCCCTAAGAAAGATTGGAAGGTACGAATGTGTATAGATTATAGAGACTTAAATAAGGCCAGTCCGAAAGACAATTTTCCCTTGCCCCACATTGATACTTTAGTAGACAATACGGTAGGCTATTCGTTGTTTTCCTTCATGGATGGCTTCTCGGGATACAATCAAATAAAAATGCATGCTGAAAACATGGAAAAGATCACCTTCATAACCTTGTGGGGTATTTTGTTATAAGGTGATGCCATTTGGGCTGAAAAATGCAGGAGCGACATATCAAAGGGCCATGGTGACCTTCTTCCATGATATGATGCATAAAGAAATCGAATTATATGTCTATGATATGATCACAAAGTCCAGAATAGAAATGGAACATATCCAAGTTTTGAGGAAGTTATTCTTGAGACTGAGGAAATTCCAATTAAAGCTCAATTCAACAAAATGTACTTTTGGAGCTAGATCGGGAAAATTGTTGGGCTTCGTAGTCAACGAGAAGGAAATCGAGATTGACTCAGACATGGTCCAAGCTATACAAGAATTGCCTCCACCGCAAACTCAAAAAGAAGTTCGAGGTTTCCTTGGAAGGTTAAATTACATTGCTCGGTTCATTTCACAATTAACTGAGAAATGTGATCCCATATTTCGTCTTATTAAAAAACACGATCCAGGCGTGTGGGATGATGAATGCCAGAAAGCTTTTGATAAGGTTAAACAGTACTTGTCAAGTCCTCTAGTATTGTCACCTCCATGCCTAGATAGGCTATTAATACTGTATTTGACAGTGTTTAATAACTCAAGAGGATGTGGATTGGGTCAACACGATGATTCGAGAAGAAGAGAAAATGCGATATACTACCTTAGTAAGAAATTCACTGAGTGTGAAATGAGATATTCACCAATTGAGAAATTGTGTTGTGCCTTAATTTGGACAACTCGGAGGTTGAGGCAATACATACTGTACCATACGACCTGGCTAATCTCAAAGTTGGACCCTCTAAAATATATGATGGAGTCAACTGCTTTGAATGGAAGGATGACTAGATGGAAAATCTTGCTATTTGAATTTGACATAGTTTATGTGAACCAAAAAGCCATGAAAGGAAGTGTAGTAGCAGATTTTCTGGCCAGCAGAGCTTTAGAAGATTATGAGCCTCTGAACCTTGACTTCCCCAATGAAGAACTAATGTATGTGACAGCTACTGAAGAAGACGCTACAAAAGATCAACTTTGGAAATTAAACTTCGACGGAGCATCAAACGCTGTAGGTAATGGAATTGGGGCTATTTTGATATCCCCAAATGGAGATTGTCGTAACCATTTTTTGGAAAACGAAAAAAAGGGGTTCGACGTTGGGTTTTAAAAATGAAAAAAGAACGGGAGTCGCCACCGACCTTTATTTGGTGTGATCGGATCACCTTTATTTTAATAAAATGTTTTGTTTTACTAAAAGCAGTGTTTTGGTCTGCATAGTTTTGAAAATCGGGTCCGGAGATTCACATACGAGGAAGGATTAGCACCTCGATCGCCCAAAATTGGTACCAAAATGATTAATTAGTGTCTTAATGTCGGGAGTTTGAAAGGATTTTAAAATACGGGTCTTTAAAAATGTATTAGGATATTTGAGATTTCTTTGTTTGAGAGGACACAAACATCACATCCAAAGACGTTAGGATACGATATTCGAAGCCTTCGTAATCAAAGTTATCTCGGAGTTCTTGAAATTTATTAAAAGGATGTTTAGTGTTTTAGTCAAACGGAAAATCGTATCCCAAAGACGTTAGGGCACTATTCCCAAATTTCTACACACACAAACATTGCACGATTTGAAAACTTTTGGATGGAATAAGGTGGTTTTGTAAATGCACTTTGATTTTATAGTATTTGAGCTAAAAAATAAATATAGGTATTCGGGCCAAGAAAAATTGAGGTTTCTTTACTCCGAAAAGATCTAAACATCACATCCAGTACGTTAGGACACGATGTTTTAATCTCTCGAAGTCAAGGTCGTCACATATTTCATGAAATAGGATAGAAGGATGTTTGAGTATTTAGCGAAACAGAGAATCGTAACCCAGCACGTTAGGGCACTATTCCACGAATCTCTAAATACGAAACATTGCCTTATTATATTTTTTAAATAAAATAAAAATAAAAATAAAAAAATAAAAAAAATTAAAGGAAATATGATACAAAATGTATTTTGTTTAACAATATAGCACAAGGCTAAGAAAACAAATATGGATGTAAACATAGTAAATATAAAAATACTACTACTACTAACTATAACAATGACAATAATAATAGATAAACTAATAATATTAATAATAGTAATAATAGTAGAAAAAAATGATATCACATACAATTATAATAATAGATGATAGTAATAGCAAACAAAAGAAAAAAATGGTAAAATAATGAAAATAACGAATAATAATAATAACGATAATATGGTAATAAATAATAATAAAATGATAACGGTAAAGAATGACATACGAATAATGATACAGTAATAATAATACAATAATAATAGTAACATGGCAAGAATGATAGAGAATAAAATAATATTAGAACAATGACAATGAAAATATAAATAATACTAATAATAATATATAATGTATAAATAATAATGTAAAATAAAACGAAAGAAAAATAAGATAGTAATAGTCATTAATAAATAATGTAATATATATGCAAAAGAATAAGCAAATATAATATAATATAATAGTAATAGTAAAAATAAAAATAATAACGATGATAATAATATGGTAACAAAACAATAATAGAGATAATAATAATAATATAACGATACAAATACTAAATAATGATAATAATAATAATAATAATAATAATAATAATAATAATAATAATGACAAAGAAACAAAAAAGACTAAATTGTTGATTGATAATATTAAATAAATAGTAATAAAATAAATAATAGTAAAATAAATAATAATATAATAATAGTATTAATAATAAAATAATGATAATAGTAAATAATGATAATAAATGTACAAAATCATGAGTCAACTTAAAAAAGGATTGAGTTGAAATTTAAATGGGATTTTAGGGCTAAATTCGAAAATAAAAGAAAGGATGAGGCCGATCTCAAGCCGCTTTCGGACTTCTGAGGGACTAAACGAGTAAATAACCCAACCTTTAATTATGTGACGTTTCAAATGACCAAGTATGGACTAAATTGAAAAATGCAAAGCAAAATGATGGGGCACAATTTAAAAAAGGGAAGCAAGGGGGGATTCAATTGAGTGACGCCGCAAAAGGGGAGGGATCTGTTGCGCAAATATCCCTTTGAAGGGATATGCGCAGTCCCTTTTGTGTTAAACGGCGCCGTTTTAATCAAGGGCATTTAAGCCCCCACAAGCATTCTGCAGAACATTTTTCTAAACCTAAATCAAAAACAAAACAATGACCAACATTTTCTTCTCTCTTCCTCCTTCTTAGCCCGCGATTGGGTTTCTCAGACCAACCTCCGTGATTCATCGCACCACCATCATTCCGATGGCCGAGTGAGTGCTTGAGGACGAGCCTTCGTGCCTGTTGAGTCTGTAAAGGCCGAGCTTTGGCGTCCCCAAGTCGAAGGAAAGGGCCACCGACACCTCTCCTCGGTCAGAGCCCCGAGCGACGGAGAGAGGTACTCAAACGCCGATCTTGGGGTTCCAATAAGGTTTCTTCCTCTCTCTTTTTTTGACCCTTTTTTTTTTGTTCTATTCCGACCTAACTTCAAAAAAAAGATTAAAACTTTCAAACTTCTCCTCTCTCTCCTTTATTTCAGTTTCGGCCGATTGGGCCTCCCTCCGGTGACCCACCACGCCACCACCAGTCCGATGGACGACGAGGCGCGGGGATGGGCCTTTGTGCCCCTTCTTGAAGCCCCCTTTCGAAGACCATGCCTTCGGGCTCCGAAGAGTCGAATGAAGAAAAAAGAAACCCCCTCTTTTGGCCTTCGATCCGGCTTCGACAACGGAGGGAAGACTCCGACAACGTGACCCTCGGGGTTCAGGTGAGTCCTCTTCGTTTCTTTGTCGATTTAGTTTTAAAAAAAATATTAAAAAGAAAGGCAAATGAAAGCAGTAGATAATAACAGTAAAAAAAAAATGAAATCAACCTTCTAAAAATTATACTCGGTTTTCGATTGCTGAATATTCGTTCTCTTTGTTGAGTGGAAAAATCTCTTTTTTACACCGAAATTTCAAAAAAAAAAATCAAAAGCCCCCTAAATACCGAACACCAATCGGCCTTTATAGCCCTTTTTACAACTTGTTTACTGTTTTTCTTCTCCTTTCTGCTGCGTGTTACTACATCTTGTTTTGCGGGATATGGCGTGGCGGAGGTAGGTGCGACGATCGATGGCGGTGGCGGTATTGTCGAGGCGGTGAAGGGTTGGTTCGGTGCAGAGGCAAAAGGGGTGGCTAGGGTTTTTTTTTTATTTTTTCTATTTAGGGTTGATATGGGCTAATCGGGTTTAGGTTCTGGTTGGGTTTGGGTTAATTTGGGTTGTAAAAATAAATGGGCCGGGCAAATGGGCTTCTACAGAGATCATTATCCATTCTCATGCAAATTGGATTTTGATTGCATAAATAACATGGCAGAGTATGAGACATGTATCATGGGACTCCGTGCAGCCATAGAACGTAAAATTAGAGTGCTGAAAGTATATGGAGATTCTACATTGGTGATCTACCAACTGAAAGGTGAATGGAAGACAAGAGACTGAAATTGATCAATTATTGAAGGATAGTTCTGGGGTTAATTGAGCAGTTTGACGATATTACTTTCAATTATCTCCCGCGAGACGAAAACCAGTTGACAGATGCTTTGGCTACTTTGGCTTCCATGATCAAAGTGAGCAAACAAGAGGATGAAAAACCAATCCAAATGAGTATTTACGAGGCCCCAACTCATTGTTACAACGTGGAGGAAGAAGAAAGAGATGATCACCCCTGGTATCACAATATATTACGATACGTGAGAAATCGTGAATACCCTGATCAGGCAATCGAGAATGATAAAAGGCCGTTGAGAAGACTAGCCTGTGACTATTTCTTAGACGGGGAGATCCTATACAAAAGAAGAAAGGATCTGGTGCTATTGGGATGTGTGGACGCTATTAAAGCTAAGAAAATTCTAGAAGAAGTCCACGAGAGTGTTTGTGGAACACATGCTAATAGTTTCATAATGGCTAGACAAATTATGAGATTCGGGTACTATTGGTCTACCATTGAGGGAGACTGCATCAATTATGCTAAGAGATGTCACAAATGCCAAATTTATGGAGACAAAATTCATGTACCTCCTTCGCCCTTGCATGTTATGACTTCCACATGATATTTCTCTATGTGGGGCATAGATATCATCGGGTCAATCTCTCCAAAAGCTTCAAATGGGCATCGGTTCATCTTTGTAGTCATCGACTCTTTCACCAAGTGGGTAGAAGCTGCTTCATATGCCAGTGTTACTAAGTCGGCAGTCAGCAGATTCCTAAAAAAAGAAATAACATGTCGATATAGAATGCCTGAGAGGATCATATCTGACAATGCATTAAACTTGAACAACAGCACGATAGCGGAGGTCTGCTGTCAATTCAAAATTAGACACCACAATTCATCACCATATCGTTCAAAAATGAATGGTGCAGTGGAAGCAGCCAATAAAAACATTAAGAAGATCGCGGGGAAAATGGCTAAAACTTATAAAAATTAGCACGAGAAGTTACAATTTGCTCTTTATGCTTATCAAACGTCCATCAGAACTTCCACCGGGGCAACGCTTTTCTTATTGGTTTATGGAATGGAGCGGTTTGAAGTAGAGATACCTTCCCTTCGAGTTTTGTCACAACTAAAGTTAGATGAAGCAGAATGGATACAGTCTCGATATGATCAGTTGTACTTGATTGAGGAAAAGTGGCTAAGGGTTATTCGTCAGGGTCAAATGTACCAAAAAAGAATGATGCGAGCTTATGACAAAAAGGTTCGCCCAAGAGAATTTCACGAGGGGAACCTAGTATTGAAAAAGATCCTCCCCATACAAAAGGATTTCAGAGGGAAATGAATGCCAAATTGGGAAGGACCTTATGTGGTAAAAAAGGCTTTCTCTGGAGGAGCATTGATTTTGACCAAAATGGAATGGAAAACTTGCCCAATACCGTAAATTCAGATTCAGTCAAGAAGTACTATACTTAAAGTGGAAAAGAGGCTAAAGTGAAAACCCGTAAAGGGTGCTTTGAGACTTTCTTTAAAAAAAAGGAGAAGCCAAGGTGAAAACCCGCAAAGGGCGCCTTGAGACCAAGGGAGTTTTGAGTCAAAAACCTAAAAAGGGCGGCTCAAATTGTGATCAAAGAGGAGGCATGCGATGATTTTGCTATACCTGAATTAAGAAGAAGAAGAGATTTTACGTCTTGGGGCATCAACAGAGTACTCTTGATCTCCTAAACCCATTCTTTTTAGATTTTGCTCAATTTCAGTTTGGTCCATCATTATGATCATTTTCAAGCATTTTGTATTGAAATAATGATTAATGGACTAATAATACTTTCACAAAAGGAGTTTTGCATATTACTCTAGAAACTTCTAAATAGTACGAGAACCTGAAACTGGACTATTGTTTAGAACTCACCAAACCTAAGGGTTGGAAATATTTAAGAAGGAAACTCTAAATAGTGACCATTTCTTCGGACTTTCTGTCAAAAATATTGGTTGAACAAACAGACAGGATATTACGTCAGTGATACAACCTTGAAAAACAATGAGTAATGACAACCCAGACATTAAAGAAGGGATCATTCTCATGACATTTTGCATTCATGCAAATATCATCCACAACACATTTAGTTAGGAGCATTCGACTCATTCTGATTATTGTATCCTAATCATTATGTATAAGCATAGGTCCATAAATTGATTCTATGTGTTATGTTCCCTAGATGACGACGTAACAAGATCGAAGAATCCACAAATCCCCTACCCATGAGGTTGTAAGGGGATGGATTGAAGTCAAGATTGCAAATCTTATTCCCCTGAAGTTACAGTGGAGCAGATTAAAGCTATGAATCTATAAGTCCTATACCTCTGAAGTTGCAGTAGGTTGGATCAAATCCACCATGGCAAGTCTCATCTCTCTGAAGTTGCAGTGGAACAGATTGAAGCCGTTAGCCTTATCTCCCTAAAGTTGCAGTGGAGCAAAATGAAGACAACGAATCTTATTTCCCTGAAGATGCAATGGAGCAGATTGAAGCCATTAGCCTTATCTCCTTGAAGTTGCAGCAGAGCAGAATGAAGACATCGAATCTTATTTCCCTGAAGATGCAGTGGAACAGATTGAAGCTACAAATTGGCGGATCTTATCTTCCTAAAGTTGCAGTGGAGCAGATTGAAGCCATCAGCCTTATCTTCCTTAAGTTGCAGTGGAGCAAACTAAAAATAACAAATCTTATTCCCCTGAAGATGCAGTGGAACAGATTGGAGCTACAAATTGGTGGATCTTATCTTCCTAAAGTTGCAGTGGATCGGATTGAAGCTACCAGCCTTATCTCCCTGAAGTTGCAGTGGAGCAGACTGAAGATAGCGAATCTTATTTCCCTGAAGATGTAGTGGAACAGATTGAAGCTATAAAATTGGAGAATCTTATCTTCTTGAGGTTGCAGTGTAGCAGATTGAAGCCACCAGCCTTATCTCCCTGAAGTTGTAGAGTAGCGATTGAAACCATGAAACTTTGTTTCCCTGAAGTTGCAGCGGAGCAGACTGAAGATAGCAAATCTTATCTCCCTGAAGTTGTGGCGGAGCAGATTGAAGCTACAAGTGTAATCTCCTTGAATTGGATCGAAGTGCTAGTTCCTATGCCCCTTAAGATGCAGTGGGATGGAATGAAGCTACTTGAAGAAGACAAGCACCGAAAGAAGTCAAGACTCAGCAAGGCCGGGCAAAATTGGCCCTTTTTAAGTCTTTGCTCCATTTTCGTTGCACAACAACTAGTAAAGAGGAGCAGCTGTAATTGGCCCAATTTGCTCGGGCCCGATTAAAACTAAATAAACATAAAAATTATAAAAAAACATTAATACAGTCCATTACAGATCCATTAAAGCCCAAACCCAATTAACTAAACCAGAAACCCAAAAATAAAATAATAAAAAATAGTCTAATTTTTACAAGCCCAATAACAGACCTTAGCCTAAATGGCCTAAACCAATTACAGTGGTCCAATGATGAGAAGGCCTGGATGACCCAAAATTGATTAGGGTTTCAGAATCCCTAATGGTTTCTAGAACTTTCTAGCGCCGCAGCAGCTTCTCCCCACACACACGCCGTAACAGCTCTACGTCACCCCACACACGCGCCTCCATACGACGGTTTTGCCTGCAAAAAAGGAAACAAAAATAGCAAAAGATGGCCAGCAATAGGATAACAGAATCCAGGGTTTTTTATTTTTTTTATTCTGAAAAAAATCGGCTATAAGAGAGGCCGAAGCAAATCTGTAAAACTCTTCTTTTTAATGGATACAAATAAAAAAATTAAAGATTACAGAGTTGTTTTTAAGGTATTCATTGTATTTTGATCTATTTCAACAAGTATCAATTATAAAAGCATTGTATAAACGTTGTTAGGATAGGGATTTTCACCTTTTTTTTTAACGAACGGAAAGGCTGAATCTGAGGAGTCGCCTGATTTTCTTTGGATTTTGGGGCGGGTTTTGGTTTTTTTGCGTCTAGATCTGCGTTTAGGGCGCTTTAAAGGATTGAAACAGCCATGTTTTGGGGTCTCCGACCATCGTGCACGACGGAGGACGGTGGCGGAGCACGGTGGCTCGATGACAGAGTCAAGTCGATTTCAGGCCAAAACTCTGAGAGCCTTCAAACAATTTTTTTGATTTTTTTAGAAATGGTTTAAAAAAAATGATTTCTGCCTTAATTTTTTGCTATTTAAAGCTAAGCTATACGACGTCGTTTTGGAGTAGGGCATTAAGACTTAAAACGGCGTCGTTTCCGGGCTAGGATCTGCGTGTTGACCCGACCCGAGGAGGATCCGCATTTTTTTAAATTGGTATAATTACCAGTTTGGTCCTTCCGCTTTTTTGTGGTTTCACAATTAAGTTATTTTTATTTTTTAATTTTGACCCTACATTTTGTTTCGTTTTCAATTGGGTCCCCATTTGAACGATGTCGTTTTTGGGAAAGGGAAAAATTGCCCAATTAGTTCCTTATTCATGGAGTGCGTTTTAATTGAGTCCCCCATTTTCTTTTTATTTCCTATTTTTCCCCAGATTTTCTTTTTAAGTATCAATTTAGTCCTTCTTTGGTTATTTTTACAATTATATTATTATTATTATTATTATTATTATTATTATTATTATTATTAAATAATGTTATTAATATTATTAATATTATTATTACTATTACTATTAATTTTAAATATTACTACTATTATTCTTACTATTATTATTACTATAATTTTATTACTACCATTATTATTATTATTATTATTATTATTATTAATTATTATTATTATTATTATTATATTTTAATGTTGAATATTTATTTTTATTTTTATTTACTCTTTTAAAATTGACTCTACTTATTTCTTATTTTATTATTATTATTTTCATTATTATTATTATTTATTATTTAGTGTTTTATATCCTTTTATATATGCTTTCAAATATTAGATTATTTATTTTATTATTTTCACTACTATTATCATTATTATTATGATTATTATTATTACTCTTATTTATTGATTTCACTATTAGTATTTGTTTATTAATGTATTTTCATTATAATCTATTATTATTATTGTATTATTGTTATTATTATTATTATTTTATTATCTTTAAACTATTGTACATAGTATTTATTTGTTTGTTGATTTATTATTAGCTTTTATTTTTGTTATTATTATTTTTGATTGTTTGTTTTAGCTTTTATTTATTTTTGCCTCTATTATTGTTATTTATATTATCGCCTCATTTTTATTCTATTATGCATATTGGCACTATAATTCATTTTCCATTTTACTATGATTGTATTACATTTTATCCGATGCATTAAAATTTTTTGAAATAGGAAAATACTCATCGTTCTAAGATTCGAAAGAAATCGTGCCCTAACTTACTGGATTTCGATTTTTCTCATCAAATTTAAAGAACCAATTTTTTTAAAAAAAATCCAAGCATAATTCAAATAAAAACTTATTCTCGGAATTCAAAAGTGTTGTGTCCTAACTCACTGGACGTGACATTTTGTTATCTCGAGGTGAGGATTTCTAAAACAAAGACAATATTCTGTATTTGGAATTTTGAGAAATTATGCCCTAACTTACTAAGTTTCGATTTTTCATTTGACCCAAATGACCGAATATCCTTTTTGAATGCCTTAGTTTTAAAAGTCAAAAGACAAGCTCAGTTTCGAGGATACGGAATGTTGCATCCTAACTCACTGGGCATGACATTTTACTTTCTTGGAATAAGCAGGTCTCAGCATCCAATTTAATTTATTCAAGTTTTTAAACAAAGAGGATCGTATTTTAAAATCTTTTCAAATTTTCGACAATAAGATGTTAATTAATCAATTCGGTACCAATTTTGGGCGTTATGAGGGTGCTAATCCTTCCTCGTGCGTAACCGACTCCCGAACCCGTTTTCTCGAATTTTGTAGGCCAAAATCATCGTTTTAATAAATTAAATGTATTATTAAAATGACCAAATTACGAGGTGATCCGATCACACCTCATTAAAAAGGATTGGTGACGACTCCATTTTTATTTTTCAAAGTCAACCCCATTTTTTTTTTGAAAAAAAATAGTTTCGATAAATGTATTAGCAGTTGAGTTTTTTAATTTAATTAGTTCTTAATTAAAATTTTAAAAAGTGAAAGTATGGATTATTAAACAAGAATTAAAAAATTCACTATTATTATATTAAATAATAATTATAGCGTATGTGAAAATTTTAGATTTTTAAAATATGACATGTGTCTTATATATTTAGTTAAATTTTAAATATTTAAATAAAGGAAACATTTGCCA
Organism: Gossypium rotundifolium; assembly: GCA_025506655.1. Lineage (NCBI taxonomy): Eukaryota > Viridiplantae > Streptophyta > Magnoliopsida > Malvales > Malvaceae > Gossypium > Gossypium rotundifolium. The sequence goes on along the minus strand of CP106731.1, from coordinate 160,798,238 downwards.
CTTGTTTTTTATTTTATAATTTTATCACAAGGCTATTTATAGAGTCTAAAAATTTACAAACTGTATTTGAAATATTACCTCAAAAATAATTATTAAGGATTAAAAATTATTAAACTCTCAATATGGCTTCATTATATATAGTAAGATAATTGAATGTTTATGGAGATGAAAATAATGGTTAAGGTATAAAAGTAAAATATATATATTGATTAATGTAGTGTCAGCTTTTTACTGAAAATATTTGTTTTTATTTTATAAAATTAAATTATTTTTAAAAGAAATGACATTAAATCAAAGAAATAAACCATAAAATTATATATAAACTTTAGTTTAATATGTAATTTTATACATAAATTTTAATTTTGTGTATAATTTTACGTAAAAAAATTACTAACATAGTTATCAATATAACACCTGTTGATATTGTGGATCAACAAGGGATGGACTGGTGAAGGTGAAGGGTGGAGAGTTGCCGTGTGTAGGCGGTGAGAGAGAGTGGAAGGAAAAGAAGAAGAGGGTGGATGAATCACTTAAAGAGAGAATATAGGTTGTCTATATGCTCTACTCATTGAGGTGAGAGGACTTATATATGAGATATGTGGTATACCATGTGTAAGTGTCACGGGCTGTGGATCGAAGCCCGTGATGAATGCATATATAACGTCCCATGGAGGTTAACTAATTAAATGGGGTTCATTTGACCCATTTAAGTTAGTCCAATTCATGGAACATAGAGAAGCTCAACTACTTGAAACTTTGGTGACCCAATAAAACACTTCAGTAAAACTAGAGTTATCATGATGAATATTTTTGTAAACCTAAGGGATAAGATTGTACAGTGTTTAAATCACTTAGGACTCTCATCTTGTAGATAGGTTTTGATCTCTACCATTGATGTAATTTAAGCTGTACTATTGAACTTAGGAGAGCTCAACTTTAAATAAAAGCCTTCCCCTAATTTGTAATCACCCAATTGCAATTCTTCAAAGTAATAGAAATACTTTGTGAGCATTTTCTAAAACACTTTTTATGCTTAATTTTCTTGTGGTTTTTCTGTTTGCTTTTTGCTTCTTTGCTTAAGAGTTTGCTCCCGCTTCATTTCGGTGCTTTACAGAATTTCCATTGTGAATTTTTATCTTTCGTGAGTTAAGTTGATTTAAGCAGATTTAAAACTAAGTTTCTACCTAAAATCACACAATTTGCGAGGCTTAAGTTCTAGCCTCATGACATAAGCATCTTGTTGATGGCAGGTAACGTTCTATTTCGTTATAAAGGCGATGATGTGACAATATAAAGTGGCTTTACAATCAATGACCTTTTCATCATGATTGGAGGTCCTAGACGTTTCCGATGAAGACATCGAAAGTGTGTCTAGTGGTGCTTAAGGGTGATGCATGAAAGTACTATATTGGTGGTATAACAAAATTATCAAACATAAATAATTGTATTTATTTAATATTAAAAAAACATAATTAAAATTAAATTTCCGTTTACATTTAATGTATTTATGAGATGATTATTTATCATTGGATATAATTTGTAGATTTAAAACTTTCTGAAACTAATAAATTATAATATTAAATGAACATATTTTGCGGTTGATCCTTGCTACTTATGGCCACATATAAAACAACATAAACTAATGAATGAAGTCAACTAATGGACTGCCAAATTAGGCCGACATTCACGTGCAAATGCATGCTTTGCACGTACATTTCTCGATTTACGAATCTTCATCGCAGATACTTAATTACCCTAACAATCCAGGATACAGATGAATGGGTTTTTTTCCCCTTGTTTTTTTTTTTTTTTTTAATGTTTAAATTATGAGTTGCACGAGTGGGTAGAGCCGACAAGTTGATTTTTCCCCTAATGCTCATGATCTTCTGCTGTTTAAAATATTAAATCAAACTTAGGTTAAATCAGATGTCAATTATTATTGGTAGTAATGTGGTGTTTTTTTATATAATGGTAGTATGCCAGATAGGGTGAGTTTAAAGAATCCATATATTTTGGTGAAATGGTCCAGCTGTATTGAGGTATACGAGGTAGAGATGAGTTGACTAATATAATCTTTCTAATCTGTCAATGAGTTGGAAACTTGGAAATCTTCTAGGGTTCTAAAGTTTTCAGTCGGAAGATTTGAGTGTTTTTTAGGCCAACCTCTTTCGGTTCACCTCGTGTCTTTAGTCTCATTTAGATGTGAATTTTTCTTACAAGATCAAATATTTAATATTTTTAAATAAAATTTTAATTTCAAATCTTATTTCTAAGTTAAGAATTAGATTTAATGTCTTTAGTCTCATTTAGATTGTGGACAAAACAGTAATATCCTTGAAAACGAAATATTTCTTTGTTTAACATATCCAATTCTATGAATATTTGGTAAACCCATAGAAAAGGAAAAGGCCAAGGCCCAACAGCAAAGTAGCTATAAATTCTGAAATCATCATCTATTTGTCCTTAGTGGGTCACATTTGGATAACTACTAAATTACACCTCAAGGTCATCTACTAAATTACGTTTTTTATCATATAATTTTAAAAAATTACAAAATACTCATTGAATTATTCAAAATTTTCATTTAAATCACTAAGTTGTTAAAATAGCTATTGTATAGCCTTCTCTGTTCACACTTTGCACTAATCGAAGACTCTCTTTTCCTTTCTCTTCCACAATTCAATTTTTTTTTATGAAACAACTTTAAGCATCACGAATCTGTGAACCAAAATCCAAACAATTTTTTTTCCTGATTTCCAACACTAGCCGTTGAATCGACTTAGATTAATGTATATTCTTCTACTCGTCAATGGATAATGATCCACCATACCAGTCACTTAATCGTCACTTAGAACTCGACAACCTAACTTTTTTAATGTAATAAAACTTAATAACCCACTGACTTGAATAAAAACTTTTAAATAGTATAATAATTAATAACTTAAATTACGACTAGCTTACCTTTTGCCTTTCGAGATCAGCCTCCTTTTCAAATCCTCAAACATTATTGTTAGTCTATGTAACGTTTCTTATTCGAACTGTTATCGATCTTAAATAAAAGATGCTACATTCGATATTGGAAGCATTTTCAATATTTTCGATTTTTCAAATCAACTTTTCGTTTTAAGAAATTCATCTCAAAATTTGTCTCTTTTCATTTTGAGTCTCACTAGTTTTTTCACATATTCCAATTTTTATATCACAATATATTTTTCTTCCACTCAAATTTCTTATACTTTACATAGCCCTAACCAATGTTAATTATACTTCCATTTCTAAAATATTTTTCAGTACCAATTACTTCTTTATCTTTAGTCTATTTCTCTATTACTAATCATTTTCTATAATACTTTATTATTTACTAATTCTATCTTTTCCCATGTTAACCTTTTTACCAAATCTTGATCTTATTGTACTAACTTATATACCATTCATTCAATTATCACACAATTATCTTATTATTCGTTTACTCATTTTTATTTCTTAGCTTTAATCAAAATAAAATTGTCCAATTTTCGGTTCATAATAATAATTTGCCATATCAATACATATACTTCAAATTATCTAATTTTAATATAATTTAAAACATGTCTATAACACCTTAAAATTTCTGAAACAGAAAAAAGTGTTATTTTAGGAAAGAATTAGTATATTGAATGTGAAATAAGTATTTGGAAAGTGTAATAGGCTAATTTAGCCCGGCCCAGATTATAAAATAAACAAATAATAGTCCCCCAAAGTCCAATTATAAAAGAGGCCCAAATGGCCCAAAATAAATTAAAACCCTAACTCCCACTAGCCCACAACATGTTCAGGGGAGGCAAAAATCTTAGCCTCTTTGTGCCGCTGCCTCCTCGCACGTGTCTGACCCCTCTGCCACCACCGTCAACCTTTGCCATTAACACATGCAACACGGAACAAACACGCGAGAGAAGCAAACAACAAAGAAACAAACAAAAACCAACAGTTGTGTAATCCGGCTATAAAAGCCATAGCAGTCATTTTGTAATATTTTTACGCATACATCAGAATAATAAAAACAAAAACAAATTTCAAAAGGTGATTCGCTTCATATTTTTTTTATCTATTTTATTTTAAAATAAAATAAAATAAAAGAAGAAAAATAAAAATTATTAAAGGCAGTCTTTTATTCTTTTTCCCTTTTCGTTTTTATTTTTATTTTGTTTCTCAAAGAAATAGGCATAAAGTTGGATAAAAGGTGGAAATCTTACCGATTTTTCGCATGCTGCTGCCATAGGCGGCCGAGGTTCGTCGTTTCTAATGAAAAAGACGTCTTGTGGGCTCGAGACTCAAAAAGCGAAGAAAATGGTTTTTTTATTTTCTCCAACCACCGTGGACGGTGGTGCTGTCGTCGCCGACGACCGGTGGCCGCCACGGTGGCCAACGGTGGCTCCCATGGCAGGACTTACCCCCCTTTCAGAGAAAAAAGAAGCAAAGTGTTTTTTTTAAAGCCGTTTAAAATGATCTTTTTTGAAGAATTTTTTTATATTTATAAGGGTGCTAAACGACACCGTTTTGGGCTAACTTGGAATGTCAAAAATTTAAAAAGATTTTAAAATACGATCCTCTTTAAAAACCTGAATAAATCAAAGTTGATGTTAAGACCTCCTTGTCTCGAAGTAATAAGATGTCACATCCAGTAAGTTAGGATACGACATTTTAACCCTCGAGACTAAGCTTGTCTCATGCATTAAAGTTTAAAAAGGATATTCAGTTATTTGGATAAAAAAAATCGAAACCCAATAAGTTAGGGCACGATTTTCTCAAAGCTCCAAAGTACAGAATATTGTCTTATTTTTAAAAGTTTTCTTTTTTAAAATTGGGGAAAATTGACGCAATATTAAAACGATGCGTAAAAATTTTGATAAAAAAAGCAATATGAAAATACAAATAAACAATTTATAAAACACAGAATGGCAATTATTTAAATACTAGCATCAATAATCAAAGACCAATAAATTTAAAACAAAGAGTATAAAATAAAATAAAAATATAAGGCAAAATAAAATGTAAACAAATTTAAAAATAATGAATTTGAAAATGAATAATAAGGAAAAAAATTTGAAATCAACAATATACAAATCAATGAATAAATTATATATATATAAAGTAGGTAATATATATAAGTTTGGAATAAATAATATATAAAAATGAAAATAGGTAATATATAAAGTAATAATATATAAATGAGTTTAAAATAAATATTGTGTAATAAGGAATTTAGAAGAAGTTATACACAAAACATCTTAAAAATAAATGATATATAAAATAGATAGTATAAAAATTTGCAATTGAAAATATATGGAAAAAAAATTAAAGCAAATAATCAAACAATTTAAAATGGATGATTTATAACTCGAGTTTTTAAAAATAAACAACATGTGTGACATAATATTAGAAACAAATAAAGTATATAATGAATGGAAGAAAATAAAAGAATGATAAGAATGGTTAAATGAATGAACAATATGCAAATAAGAAAGTTGATGGATAAATAAACGAATAAAAGTAAAAGAATAATTAATGATTAAACAATTAAATGGATAAATAAAAAAGGTTAAAAAAATGCTTAAGTCAGCCTAACTCTCACAATATGAAGATTCAATGAAATTCCTCCACCAAAATCCAACTCAAATGAAAGCAACTTAAAAAGAAACGAAGATGAACGAAGAATAAAATAAGAACAAGTCATAGAAAATAAGAACGCAAGAGAGGGAGAAATTTGAGTGAATGCTCTTAAGAATTATTATTGCTCCAAACTCAAGTCCTTTACAATGAAGGGAGAGGCATCTATTTATAGTTGAGCATCCCCAAACCCAACGGTACAAATCAATTATATCAACGGCTAAGATTAAAAGATATCTACAAATTAAATCTCTAAGATTACAAAATCATATCTTCTAGGATTGCATATCATATCTTCTAGGATTGCATATCATATTTAAGATTGCATATCCTTGAAGATTATGTTTCCATATACGTCAAGCTTGTAGACGGACCTTCAATCTTTTCAAGTAATGAGTCATTCCGATTGGGCCAAATGATATATTTTGGACTGGACTTGGACTTTGTTTTATTATTTTGGGTTTATTATTATTTGTATGGGCCCGGGCTAAATTGGCCTCTTACAGCTGCCCCTCTTTGCTGAATGTCGTGTAACGAGAATGGAGCAAAGACTATAAAAGGACCAATTTTGCCCGGTCTTGTCGAGCCTTAACTTCTTGATCCTCATCTTCTTCAAGTAGTCTCTAACCAACTGCAACTTCAAGGAGATTGAATCTGTAGCTTTAATCTTATTCTACTGCAACTTCAAAGAGATAAGACCTACTCTTGTAGATTTAATCAATCCTACTGTAACTTCAGGAAAGTGAGACTAGTATCTTTGATCTTGATTCGCTGCAACATTCAGGAAGACAAGATCTGCTATTTTCAGTCTGCTTCGCTGCAAACTCAGGGAGGCAAGCTAATATCTTTGATCTGCTTCCTGCAACTTCAAGAAGATAAGATCTGTTGTCTTCAGTCTGCTTCTTGAATCTTCAAGAAGATAAGATCTGCTGTCTTCAGTCTGCTCCGCTGTAACTTCAGGGAGGTAGGTTAATATCTTCGATCTGCTTCCTGCAACTTTAGAAAAATAAGATCTGATGTCTTTAGTCTGCTCCCCTGCAACTTCAGGGAGGCAGGCTAATATCTTCGATATGCTTCCTGCAACTTCATGAAGATAAGATCTGTTATCTTCAGTTTGCTCCACTGTAACTTCAGGGAGGCAGGCTAATATATTTGATCTACTTCCTACAACTTCAGGAAGATAAGATCTGCTGTCTTCAGTCTACTCCGCTGCAACTTCAGGGAGGCAGGCTAATATCTTCGATCTGCTTCCTACAACTCTAGGAAGATAAGATCTGCTGTCTTCAGTCTGCTCCGCTGCAACTTCAGGGAGGCATGCTAATATCTTCAATCTGCTTCCTGCAACTTCAGAAAGATAAGATCTGCTGTCTTCAGTTTGCTCCACTGCAACTTCAGGGAGGCAGGCTAATATCTTCGATTTGTTTCTTGTAACTCTAAGAAGATAAGATCTGCTGTCTTTAGTCTGCTCCGCTGCAAACTCAGGGAGGCAGGCGAAAAGCTTCAATCTATCCTACTACATTGTCCTACAGAGGACATAACCTGTAGAATGGGTATATGCTTATATCGAATGATTAAGATGCCCTGATCGAAATGAATCAAATGCTCCTAATTAGACACGCTATGATATATGAATGCAGAAATGTTATGAGTATGATTCTTACTTAAGGTTTCATCATTCATTTGTTCTTTATCCTCATTCCTCTCGAAGTATCAATCATATTCTGCTCAAATAATTTTCCCCATGGTAATTCTGCGTCCACTCTACTTGAACCTTGGGACATAAAGTTTATACCTCACACAGCAACTTCAGGTGAATAACATTTGGTTTCTTCTATCCATCTTATTACCACTCAGAGGTATAGAATTTGTATCATCTTCAATCAATTTGATCTATTACACCATTCCCTCGGTGTAATAACCAGATGCATGTGCTTGAAATTTGTATGAATGCATGATATCATTTTTCTTTTCCCGAGAATGATCCCCTTTTACACTTGGGTTGACATTGCTCGTCATTTTTCGAGTGGTATCACCGACGAAATATCTTATCCAATAAAAATCCAAAGAGATAATCATCTTTCAATATTTCCAACCCATAGGCTTGGTGAGTTCTAAACAATAGTCCTGTTTCAGATTCTCGTATTATTTAGAAACTTCCAGAGTAATATGCGAAACTCTTTTTATAAAAGTATTATTAGTCCATTAATCATTATTTCAATATAAAACGCTTGAAAAAGATCACAACAATGGACAAGAAGGAAATTAATCAGGCGTATAGCTCAAAACAATTAATCAAAGATAGCTAAGACAATAAAAGGAAATTGATTAAGGCGTATCTTGAAAAGAATAAGGTAATCAAAGATAGCAAATTCAAAAATGGGTAAAATAGGAAACTAGATGCCCTAGATATCGCAGCCTGAGCTTCTCTGTACGAACTTCTTGAGGACCATTTTGAGCTCAATATGTGTTTAGGGGATCCGGAGTACTTTGTCAATGCCCCAAAATGTAACATACTTCCTCATTGTTAATTCAGGCATAGCAAGACTACCAGATGCCCTACTTTTTATCAAAATTTGAGCCGCCATTTTTGGGTTTTCGACTCAAAATCCCTTTAGTTTCAAAACGCCCTTTGCGGGTTTTTGTCTTGGCCTTTTTTTTTTGAATTTGATCTCAAGGCGCCCTTTGTGGGTTTTCACCTTGGCCTTTCTCCTTTCAGGTAAAATACTTCTTGACTAAACCTGAATTCGCCAAATTGGGCAAGTCTTCGCCATCTGTCTCGGTCAATATCAATGCTCCTCTAGAACATGCCCTTTTTTAGTACATAAGGTCCTTCCAAGTTTGGCATCTGCTTTCCTCTGAAACCCTTTTGTATAAGAAAAATCTTTTTTAACATCAGGTTCTTCTCGTGGAATTCTCTAGGATGAACCTCTTCATCATAAGCTTGCATCATTTGACCGTGATGGATAACTTTTAACTTTTTCTTCGATTAGGTTCAATTGGCAAAAACGCTTCCATTCAATAAACCAATGGATAAGATGTTGCCCCAGTAAAGGTCCTGGCCAACGTTTGATAATCATAGAGGATAAATGGTAACTTCCTTATGCCAATCTTTATAAGTTTCGGTCATATTTCCTACAATCCTTGTTTTGTTTTTTATTTTTTTCTTTTTTGGCTACCTTTGTTGCTCTATGATATGGCGTTTGATCTTTGAACAGACTACAAACTTTTGACATTATCCTTTTTGGCATTCTTTGTCAGCGCCTGATCTCTTTTTTTTTTTTACTGTCGACCTTGTAAAATTGATATGTGAAGCTACGTTCTCCTTCTTAGTGAAGTAATCAACGACCACCAAGATAAATCGATGTATACTATAAATTTTACCGAGATTGGCCTGCCCCACATAGAGAAAGTCTGTGAAGAAATTAATGAGGCATATGAATCTTGTCTCTTTAAATACGACATAACTGATGCCATCCCCTTCTATGTAGATTAGCAGTGCCCAAACCTCATGATTAGCTCGGCTATTGTAAAACCATTAGCATGTGTCCTTCTGACATCCTTATGGACCACTTTTAAGATTTCAACGTACCCGCGTCTCAGTAGCCTAGGCATGTCCTGATATGGTCATGCAAAAACATCTTTGAATGATGTCTCGTCTTATTTCGTGGTGAGCTAGGCTACAATCTTTACCTCTTTTCTAAGCTCATAATATCCACTGACCCTTTGTAGAGTAGGGTCTGTTTTTTATCTTGTTCTACCATTTTTAACAAATTAGAAGATAGGTTACAATCTCTGTCATCTTCAAAGTCCTGAGATCCCTCTAGACATATCTTACTCGAAAGGAGACTCGAGTCAAGAGTACCATTACTCACATCGTTGATATCCGGAGATCTATTATAGGTTCGAAGAAGATTCCAAAGAATAAATTATTCAAAGAATGATTATTTGTATAGTCATGAATGAAGAATGAAAGAATACTTGAAAGAAAGTCCAAAGAATTAACAAAAAAAAACTAAGAACAATTGTTTGTACAGTATGAAATGAAAAAAATAAAAGAATATTTGCTAAAAAAAATCATTTTATTGAAATAAAATTCGGACACAAGCCTATTTCACAAAAGGGTTCTTATTGCCTCTAGGCTTAAGGCAACAAGTGTGTTTTGAATATTACTCTAGATTAGCTTTAAAAATACAAGAATCTCTTCCACAGTCCCATTATTCAAAACACTCCCAAGTATGCAAGAGCTTGGAAACTTCGTTCCCCAGTTCCCTCTTCGCTTTTGAATTCTTCAAGGAGTCGCAACTTTCTTGTCTCCTCCTTCAATTATCACATTTACTGCCTCGTCAAAGTGATCAGGTTATGATGAAACGTCGAACTTCACAATTCCCATTTTAATGAACCTCTCGACCAATTTTTTAAACGTAGTACAGTTTTCAATTGAGTGACCTGTTATTCCCGTGTGGTACTCGCATTGGGCATTCTCATTATACCATTTTGAAACGGAGGTTGCATGGGTTCCAAGTAGGACGGAGACACCACATGCATATCAAAAAAATTCTAATATAGCTCCTTATATGTCATCGGGATGGGTGTGAACTGGAGCTTTTCTGTATTTAGCCTCGAACCGGATTCCTACCTTGAAGAGCCTTGATAGCTATTGGTTACTTTTGGTTGACTAACAGTAATTGACTTCGAGTACCCTTTGTTATATGTCCTCGTATTATTCACCTCGTTCTCTTTTTTCCTTGGATATGACCTTTTAGTGTTTTTTCCTGTTTCTATCTTGTCACCCCTTATGGTATTTTCAATCATTTCTCCCGCTCATTGTGGTACTTCCTATCATATGAGTAATGAATGGGGCCTTTAAAGTATTGATAAAAAGCATTGTAGTTTCCTTTTCTAGGAGCAGTGGCTGAACTTGCATAGTAACTTCCCTCCATCTTTGTGCATACTACCTGAAGCTTTCATTTGATTTCTTCTCCATGTTTTGCAAGGTGATTCTGTCAGGGGTCATGTCTGTCACATGATTGTATTGTTTCATAAATGCTTGTGCTAGGTCTCTCTAGGAATTAATCCTAGCACGGTTCAATTGGTTGTACCACTTGAACGTTGCCCCCACCAAGCTATCTTGGAAACAATGGATTAACAGTTGATCGTTATTAACATACCCAGTCATCCGTCTACAGAACATGGTAATATGGGCTTCAGGACAGCTAGTCCCATTGTACTTCTCAAATTCTGGCATTTTTAACTTATGAGGAAGCACCAAATCTAGAACCAAGCTCAAGTCTTTAGCATCAATTCTATAGTGATTATCAGCGTTTTCCAAGGCCTTGAACTTTTCTTCTGACCATCTATAACGGTCCTCTAACTGCCTTGGTAATTCAATTCTCATCCCTTCCCTATCCGCTATATCTAAATCAGGAATAATAGGATTAGCAGGGTTATCTCTTGGGTTAGATCCTAAGCCAACTTGGAAATTCATGGGCACCCCAGTATCAGCTTGACCTTGTTGAGGCCTAATTGTAACAGATGGCCTTCAAGGATATGTTTCAGGTTGTGTTTGTGCATGCGGTGGGGTAAAACCCAGACGATAATCCTCATTATCTTTTTCAGCATTAGTCATGAGGCCTTTTCCCTTGTCTATTGCCCCATTCAGTAGCTGAGTCATTTGAGCCACCATATTCTTTTGGGCTTCCATCATTTTTTCCCTCATATCTTGTTGGATCTTTGCCAACTGCTCTTGCAGCTGGTCTTGCATGTCTCTTTGGAACTGTTCGAGTCTTTGATCCATATCTTTCGTCTTAGCGCGAGTATCGTAATGATGTTTAGTTTCTAGATTAACTTTCTCTCTTCTCTCTTTTTCTGAAATAACTTCAACTAATTAGGGTCCTTCTATAGATTTTAATGCATATGATGCGATGTAATGCAAATGCATAAATGAATGCAAAAAGAAAAAGAGGCGTTGATTCTGAATTCAATTCCATTAGAACAACTTTTCTAGAAAATAAATTCCTTTGCATAAAACGGATATTTATACGTCCTTTCCCTCATATTCCAAGTGAAGACATTGATCCCTTTCTTCTTATCCGGATATTAAGGTCCAATCTCGTGAACTTTCTAATAAATGTCTCTACTAGCTCTTTTTACTTGATCTGGATCGCGACTCACTACTCACTTATTTCCACAATGCTCGTTAGTTTCTTCAAGAAAGCTGAGACGTGGTGATTCTCGAATAGTCTTTGTCAGCTTGAATCCTTGGGCAATAAAGTCTTGTATTCCCTTACGGACTATCAGTCTTCTCTCGTTGTGTTTACTTGGACCATATTCGGACGACCGTATTATAATTCACTTTATCAATAAATCCATTTTCTAATGACAAACTTTTCTATTTAGCAATTGAATTTGAATCAACACCTCTTTTCTATGATGTGAATGCAATGCAATCAAAACAAAAGAAAACACGATAGCACAAGAGAAATCAATAACAAAATAGGGCACCTATCTGGGTGACCACTAGGGTTTGACATAGTTCTACCTAGGGTAAGCCCTTAAGTTTTCTACATGTGGTTTAGCTCTAAAGTTGAGATACCCGAATCAGTGATTCCTCGATCTTCACCCATTATAGGCTCATACAGATCGAGTTCGAGTTCAGGGGAATACATTTCCTTATGACCATGCGGAAGTGAAAACCTCACGAAGACATAGGTACAGATGTATCCCGGAAGCAATCCACTAGCCCATGCGGAGGTGAAAACCTCAAGAAGGAATAGTTTCTCACTCCCACTTAAAGGTGTGACTACAATGGTCATGCAATGCAATGTGCGCAAGAAAATAACAATCATATGCAATGACACAAACCAATACAACAAAAGGATCATAATTTTCAAATCAAATTTTCAAATCGAATTTTCAAATTTTCGAAAAAGGACAGGAAATAATTAGTTTTACGGCTTGACTTTCTTATTGTTCCCAGCAGAGTCGCCAAGCTGTAGAAACTATTTTTATTTTTGAAAAACGGGGTCGACTTTTAAAATGAAAATAGAGTCGCCACCAATCTTTTTTCGAGGTGTGATCGGGTCACCTTGAGATTAATCATTTTAATAAAACATTTTGATGTATTAAAATAATGATTTTGGTCTACAAAATTCGAGAAAATGGGCTCGGGAGTCAGTTACACACGAGGAAGGATTAACACCCTCGTAATGCCCAAAAATTGGTACCTAATTGATTAATTAACGTCCTAATGTCAAAAAATTAAAAAGATTTTACAATACGATCCTCTTTAAAAACCTGAATAAATCGAATTTGATGTTAAGACCTCTTTGTCCCGAAGTAATAAGATATCACATCCAGTAAGTTAGGATACGACATTTTAACCCTCGAGACTAAGCTTGTCTCATGCATTAAAGTTTAAAAAGGATATTCGGTTATTTGGATAAAAAAATCGAAACCCCGTAAGTTAGGGCACGATTTTCTCAAAGCTCTAAAGTACCGAATATTGCCTTATTTTTAAAAGTTTTATTTTTAAAATTGAGGAAAATTGAGTATAAGTTTGGAATAAATAATATATAAAAATAAAAATAGGTAATATATAAAGTAATAATATATAAATGAGTTTAAAATAAATATTGTGTAATAAGGAATTTAGAAGAAGTTATACACAAAACATCTTAAAAATAAATGATATATAAAATAGATAATATAAAAATTTGCAATTGATAATATATGAAAAAAAATTTAAAGCAAATAATCAAGAAATTTAAAATGGATGATTTATAACACGAGTTTTTAAAAATAAACAACATGTGTGACATAATATTAAAACAAATAAAGTATATAATTAATGGAAGAAAATAAAAGAATGATAAGAATGGTTAAATGAATGAACAATATGTAAATAAGAAAGTTGATGGATAAATAAACGAATAAAAGTAAAAGAATAATTAATTATTAAACAATTAAATGAATAAATAAAAAAGTTAAAAAAAAAACGCTTAAGTTAGCCTAACTCTCACAATATGAAGATTCAACGAAATTCCTTCACCAAAATCCAACTCAAATGAAAGCAACTTAAAAAGAAACGAAGATGGACGAAGAATAAAATAAGAACAAGCCACAGAAAATAAGAACGCAAGAGAGGGAGAAATTTGAGTGAATGCTCTTAAGAATTATTATTGCTCCAAACTCAAGTCCTTTACAATTAAGGGAGAGGCCTCTATTTATAGTTGAGTCTCCCCAAATCCAACGGTATAGTTACATCAACGGCTAAGATTAAAAGATATCTACAAATTAAATCTCTAAGATTACAAAATCATATCTTCTAAGATTGCATATCATATCTTTTAGGATTGCATATCATATCTAAGATTTGCATATCATATCTAACATTGCATATCCTTGAAGATTATGTTTCCATATACGTCAAGCTTGTAGATGGACCTTCAATCTTTTCAAGTAATGGGTCATTCCGATCGGGCCAAATGATATATTTTGGACTGGACTTGGACTTTGTTTTGTTATTTTGGGTTTATTATTTTTTTTGTATGGCCAGGGCTAAATTGGCCTATTACACTTTTACTATATATTATTATTATTATTATTATTATTATTATTATTATTATTATTATGATAGTTATTGGTATAATTATTGTTATTATTATTTCGTTGTTTATTTTTTCTTTGATTGATAATATGGGTATTAAAGTGACATGTATTATGTGATTATTGCCATTACATGTATTACAAATTGCTTATTAGTATATTTATATTGTTGTTATTCATTAGCTTAACATTTTGTCCATACGTCATTTTAATATTACATTAATTTTACTCAAATACGCAAAAAGGAAATTTTCAAAATAAGGCAATATTTCATATTTGGGAGATTCGAGAAATCGTAACCTAACTTACGAGGTCTCGATTTTCTTTTTGAACTCAAGTAACCGAATATCCTTTTAAAATTAAAATATATAAGATTTCAAACGAAAAAATAAAGACAAGCTTATTCTCAAAGGTTCAAGGTGTCGTGTCCTAACTTACGGGACGTGACATTTTGTTATCTCGAGACGAGAGGGTCTATAACATTTGTTTCAATTTATTCAAGTGTTTTTTTTTTATTAAAAATACATTAATACAAAGAGGGGTCGTATTTTAAACTATTTTTAAGTTTTCAACTTTCGACACTAAGACATGAATTAATCAATTAGGTACCGATTTTGGGCATTACGAGAGTGTTAATCCTTCCTCGTACGTAAACGAATCCCGAACCCGTTTTTTGGATTTTTTTTATAGACCTAAAAAACATTGTTTTAATAAATTAAATCGCTTATTAAAACGATCAATCACACGGTGACCCGATCACACCTCATAAAAAAGGATTGGTGGCGGCTCCCATTTTTTTCGTTTTTAAATAAAAAGTCGACCTTTTCAAAAAAATGGTTTTGACAGAGAGGAAGTATGAATAATGAAATTGTGAATTTAAAAGTTGGAGGATTAAAAGTGGAAATTTACCATTTTAGGAAAAGGGTGAAAATTTAAGAAATATTTTTTTTTATGAATGTGATATGAATATGTATTGATATGTGGAGTTAGAAAATTTGATATCTAAACTAAATTGAATAAAGTGAAAAAAGTACAAGAACTAAAGTGCAACTTTTCATTTTATGAAGGAGGGATTTAAATGTAATTTTCCATTTTAAATTGATATTTGGGGACGTAATGATGGGATTAAAATCCCGTAGCATATGAGGTGTAAAGGTTGTAACAATGCTTGGTAATTAAGGGTTGTTATTGGTTGATAAGATAATGATGAAATTGAGTAAAAAGTTTAAGTGTAGAATTTTCCAGACACTTGGGAAGGCTGAACGGCAGCAGCAATAAAAGAAAGAAAAGAAAAATCTTGGTGTTTTCTAGCAAAAATCAATTCAAAAACCTTATTTTCTCTTCATATTCATCCTAATTTGAGAGAGAAACTTGCAAACATGATGTTTGTCATCTTCTCCATTTAAGAAAAATATTAATTTGGAGAAGAAAGTGAAAGAGAAGCTTGGAGAGTGTTGGAAAATTTGATGGAAAAGATAACTACTTCATTGAATTCCTATTTCTTACCTTATAATATTTATGTTATGTTTTAAGTTAAATAGTTGAGTAAAATGTGTAATTAATGAAACTATGATAGATAAAGTTTAAGAGTGAGGAAGCGAAATATAAAAATATAAGGTAAAGTGCTAATCGTTGAGAATGATTGAAATATATATATATATATATATATATATATATATGTATATGATTATATGTCTGTGCTATTGTGAATTGAAAAGTGTTTTACGATAGTGGGCAGTAATTTTATGAAAATGATTAAATTGTAAAGTGTTTAAAATGATATATTTAATTTGTGATATAAAATTATATTGGAGTTGAGAGAAATGAGGGTTCGGATAGAAACTGGATTGGTGATATGAGGGTTGGAAAGGGATTAAAAGAGAAGTATTGAAATATGTAATGTGTTTATTGAAGTTCTCGTATAATTAAAAGATATCATACCATGATATTTGTTGTTTGTAAAATAAGTGTTAAATGATCATGTTATGTTTATGGATGGAGAAAAGAATTCGATTGGTGAATGCAAAAGTGCATACGAAATGGTATTTAGATAATTGAATTAGTAAACATGATTAATTGTCTGTCTCAATGAAATTCTTTTATTGCTTATGAAAGTAATAATGTTGATTTAACAATTTAATATGTTTATTATGTAATGATAGATAATGGATTGAATGGTAAGTACATGAATTTAATTTGATACTTGTTAAGCTTAATGAGTTTAACGTGTTTGTTTAAACACGTAGGTGAAGAGAAGTAGATAAAAGACACGAGAAAAATTTTTTCACGAGAATCACATCAACTCTCAAATCTTCAAGGCTCTTTTGGTATATACACTAAAACAAAACAGTCCTATAATGATCACTGCAAAACAGTCTAGTTTTAATATTTATAAAAGAGAGATCGAACCTCTAGACTGACTGCGACAACGATAGAGGCAAGCGCACCTATCGAATAGTAGTATAGCTCAGGCAAGAATATCTTGTCGAACCCAAGGAGCCTAAAAGTACTACTACTCACTTTCTTTCTATTATTTAGCCTAAAATATAGAGTGATTGGTTTATTAATCTAAAACAAATGAAATATTTAAACTTAATGCAAAGACAAAAGAAACGAAACTTAGGGAAAAGACGTTGAAGAAAACTCAATTGATAAAGATGATACCTTCGGGAAGAATCCACCTATGACTTCACTTATTATCTACCTTTTCAATTCATATGATTTCTTTTACTTAGCTTGATCCGTGAGACTCCCTAACCTATATTAAACCTTCTCTCGAAGTGAATAACATCTAACCTTAGGTTAATTAGTGGAACTCTCGTTCTCTTATAATAACCCCTAAGGAAGCGATAAATCGATCAATGGACTCCCATATTAGGTATCACCCTAATTCAAAGAAAATCTCGTACCCTATCTCTAGGCGCTGATCAACTCCGCTTAATTACGCTAGATCTACTCTTAGGTGGTCTATTCCTCCTCCACCTAAGCACATCGATAAATTTAAGCAACATAATTAAGAACAAACTAAGTATTTATCATATAAACCGGAAGAATTAAATAACAAAATCAATCATAGGTTTCATCCCCTTCAGGTATCTGAGGGGTTTAGTTCATAATAAAACAAGAAAACATCTCAAGAGAAAAGATAAAACAAAACATAGGAAATCCTTAAAACCCCCTGAAGGAATTGAAGAGGAGATCCTCCGTCTTGAGTAGAATTCTGACTCTTCGAGATGGATCAATTCACTATCTTCGAGACAATCCCTAAACGAGTAAAGCTCTGGCAGAAAACTCTGCTAAAACCCGATCTATTTCGGCTTCTGCTGAACTCCCCTTCCAAGTTGCCTCCTAAGGTGTCTATATAGACTTTGTGATGCCTTACTTCGCCCCTAAGTATCCTAATTTAAGTCTAATTCCTAATGGGGTGTTTGAATAGGCTTTAGAATGTGTTTCTTTGCCTCCAAGTATCCTTTCCCGAATGAAATTGCTCTTTCCTGCACGGTCAAGGCATGCCCATGTAAGTCGTGGTCCAGCCCGTGTCTCCATTCTGTCGATTTAGGCACGGCTATGACACGCCCGTACAATATCTGGGTAGAGGCCGTGCTTTGGGTCTGCCAATTGGGGCACGCACTGTACATCGTGGTCGTCGTGTTGGGCTTTTTGTCGACGAGTGTACTCGTGTAAATCGTGGTGTAACCGTGTGCAAATCTAAATATTGGGGCACTGTAGTGTGGCATGAAGTCCGTGCCGTGCCGACTTCTTGGTTGGCCCACTTTGGTTCGGTTTTAAACCCGTTTTGCGTCCTTTTTATCCTTGGGTGCTTTCCTAAGTATAAGACATGAAAAGAAAGGATTAAGAGCACCTTTTTACATAAATTAAGGATAAATTCATCCAAAAGCATACTAAATGTGGGATTAAAATATGTTACTTTTACTGTTTATCAAATACCCCCACACTTAAGCTTTTGCTTGTCCTCAAGCAAAATTCTCAATTTACAATTAAAACGAACTTTCCATAATTCATAATTCCTATCGACAATGTCTCACTATAATTCATAGATAATTTATACATGGATAATTCAACTCAAAGAACCCTAAAGATTCAATTACGATAAGTCATACCTTTATAGCATGAAACCGTAGGTGTCTCCCCTTATCTAAGTAATTACCATTGATTCAAAACCGACAAGGATCGACATCCTCACTAAAGATTCACTCAAATCACTCAAAAGTGTTTAAGGTTCAAGAATAAGCACTCTAAGTCGAACTTGAAAAGTTAATCCCATAAGCTTGCCTGAAAATCAAATCTCCACCACTATATATGAGATGATACACAGATCAAAAGGTCTTTAATCAGGGTTGTAACGAGGCTAGGGTTAAAAGGTGTGGATAAAGGCTAAATTAGAGGTTAGAATCGAGACTAACTTGACAAATTACCAAACTAGAAACAATGAACTAAATATGAATATTTACATCGAATGAAAACTAATAATACCACTATTGATAATTATTCTATAATAAAGAGTATTTTCATCACTTGAAATTTGATAATACTTTAATACTGAGCCTTTTCTTAAACAATTGGAGTTTAAATGCTCTAAGCTCTTTTATATACTACTAATATTGAATATACTTGGATATTTTTTTTAGAACAAACTAAGAAAAACTTAATAGAAGGAACTTTGATAATTGAAATAACCTAATTTGGCAATTGATCAAGTCAATTCTCGATAGAGGGTAGTCAAAAGAATGTTGATAACAAATACAAAGGATTTTGGGTTAATATTAGTGGGTGAATCAATAAAAAGGTTGTTAGGATTCAACGGGTTCACTAGGAGTTATTTATGTAGGTAGGCTTTTTAGTGGGGTGAACAGGTTAAAACCTAGGTGCCTTTATCATCTCAAGATATCAAATCATTATTGTGGTCTCGACATGCATAAACGAGGCAAGTTCTAGAATAACAGTTCAAAGTTGACACACTCATAATCAATAAAAGTGAGCATGAAAAATAATATATGCTCTATAAGGCTCAATATCTCACGTAAATTATGGGTGTTTTTGACATCAATCCTATAGATTTCAAATTTCAAAGTAATACTCGATTTAGTTCAACAACCTATCAATTTTATTTTTGAAAATAGACTTATCATGCTTGATTCTCTAGTATTCTTCAAATTCAATCATCAATGCACAATTAACTATGATTTGTTCTAAAACATATCAATAAAAATCATAAATCATAGAAATTTCATCCTAATTAATAGTATGAGAAACTTTACCTTAGAACAAGGCATAATTCGTGGATTTTCAAATAATACTATAGTTAACCCCACACTTAAGATGTACATTGCCCTCAATGTACAAAGATAGATAATAGCAAAATAATCATAAAATCGTAAGATGGGGAGAGAAGTGAACTTCCTGAATTTTGGATGAAGTCAATGAAAAGAAACCAGATAGGTTTGGAGGTGAGCGTGGGGAAGCGTCTTGAGCCATTTGAAATTGAATCCTCAAGTAGCCATCCTAATTTTATTGAATCCTAAGCTAAATCTAAATATCGTAAAGAATAAGGAAAGAAAATAAAATAAAGAAAGAAGGAAAAATAATAATAATAATGAAATAAAATTAAAATAAAGATAAAAATAAATAATGGAAAATGAAAGACAACTAGAAAAGGGGAGGTTTAAATAGAGATGTAGCCCGTGTGTAGGGATTTTATTTTGGGCGCGTCCAGGGTGTTCGGGCACGGCTGTGGATGTAGTGGCATGCCCGTGTCTTTCTTCACACGGTCATTCAATACGGGCGAGCTCCAATCGTGTTCGATAAGTTAGAATGTTGGCACGGTTGGGAGGCACGGCCGTGTTTAGCCCGTGCTTGGCAAGTCAGTAACCTCGCACGGGGCGTCGGCACGGGCGTGGACTATTATCACCACCCGTGTTGGGAAAAGAAATTTTTCTATGTCGTGCACGGCTATTGGCACACCCATGGTTCATCCCCTGGCTTCCACACGGCCACGGGCACGCCCGTGTGTAGGGCCGTGTGGCCTAGAAATCCGCCATTTGGTTAGTTTATGGTTAGGTGCTAAAAGGAAAAATAAAAATAAAATAATAAAAAATGTAAAAATGGGGTTAGTGCTCGGGTTGCCTCCCGGGAAGCGCTCGTTTATAGTCTTAAGCTAGACTTTACCTGTCATTCGTATGGTCATGGTAGTTTGAGGAGGTGAAAATCCTTTCTCATACGATCGCTTCGGTTATGGATATATAGTTTAAGTCGAGTAATGTTTACCTCAAAAGTGTTGAATTTGGGATTGCTTACCTCGACTGTGCCATATAGGAAGACATTAAGTACCTCAAAAGTGATTTCTTCGTTTGCCTTGAGTTCTGAATTGGTGATTCGAGGGTCTTCCTTGTTCAACAATACCTGATCCTTTATTTTGATGTGATTTGTTGTTCCTATCAGCTCGTCTAGGGGCTCCTTCGGTTTCACTTCGTGCAATTTTGATTCTTCTTTAAATTGTATTTCTTGCTCTTCTGATTTGTCAACCTTAAGGCTTTGTTCCTCGTATAATTCTCTTTTGTTGGTGCGAGGTTTAAGATCTAGCTCAGCTGGGTGATTTCGTGATGATTCTTGTAAAGAAGGTTGAACCAAATGGTTATCAATAAAATTAACGTTCGTACCTTTATTACTCGATGTCCTAGCTGAGTCAAGAACTTGAAGAGTGATTGTTTCATCATCTACACGAACTTTGAGTTCACCGATTTCTTCCTCTGCATGGTCTTTCTTTATTGCATCGGGATATGGCACACGAGGTTGGTACTCTGCAATTACTGGTTTTGGTAAATCATGGTACACCTTAACCTTACCTTTGCTTACCACAAGTTCTTCCTGTAACACCCCTTACCCGAGACCGTTGCCGGAGTTGAGCACGAGGCATTACTAAACTTAACTTACTGATTCGGGGCATAAAAATTGAAACTGTCCATCTGCGTCATGTTAAGTAAATCAATTATAACTCAAGTTACGACACTCAAAAGCTAGATCCGTAAATTTTCCCTGAAACTAGACTCATATATCTTCTTAATATAATTTTTCCAGAATTTTTGGTATGGCCAATTAGTACAGTTTATTAGTTAAAGTCTCCCCTGTTACACAGTTTGACAGTTCTGACCTCTCTTCACTAAAAATCAATTATCTCATAATATACAATCTTTTTCCTACACCGTTTCTTTTATATAAAAATAGACTCAATGAGCTTTAATTCTATATCTCATGCAAAACCTAATTCCATTTATACTATTTTTGGTGATTTTCAAAATCACATCACTTTCTGCTGCACAAACTGTTCCCTGCATATACTTACATAATTTCTTTCTAATAATTACCAACTAGGCATTACATAATATCCAAAACATGCTCTTAATTAGCCATTTTAATAGCTAATCATTACCAAACATTTACAAGCCAATCTTAAGCCATATCATAAGGACATACACACAAATTGGCTAAGTCCCTATACATGCCATAACTTAAAACGTTCGAGTCACAAAATACCAATATAATCCTTTGATAGTGTGTAACGATCTCCGACGTCCTTTCGATCCCCGAGTTGGCTTGTAATACTATAAAAAAATAAAGAATGGGAGTAAGCATAAAGCTTAGTAAGTTTACATGTAAATAAATAACAACATTCTTAATCAATTATCTTATTCTTTTCTTATCAAGATCACTTAAGCTTTTAACTCAATATACTTAAAACTTGTATACTTACCTTACCTTTTAACATGAATTTATCTTACCTTACCTTTTTAGCTTGAACTTGTCTTACCTTTACTTTGGAATACTCCTTGAATTTTCCCGTTGAACCACTTGGAATACTAAGGATACGCGGGTACCTTTCCTTATGAAACTTAACCATTGCCATGTCTTGACATGGTCTTACGTGGTATCCTTGCCTTATGAACTCACCAATGCCATGCCTTGGCATGGTCTTACATGGGTCCTTTGCCTTATAGTAACATATCAATGCCATGTCTTGACATGGTCTTACATGATTTCCTTAAACCCTAATGTCATGACATTTGTATCCTACACATTCCTAAGGTTCAACCGGAACTTTCTGAGATAGTTTTTCCGTCAATTCATACTTGAATCTTTAAATAATAAATTTATAGAATAAATATGTAAATACTGGAATTTAACAGTATTAAATGTAAAATAATAGAATATTGCATTTATTTACCGTAAACTTACCTCGAAACAAAATACGATCAACTATATCGATTTAGTCCTCTATCTTTTTCTTTCCTCGATCTAACTCTGGATTTCGTTCTTCTTGATCTATAATGGAAAATTTAGCTTATTTAATACTCACATTCATCAAAACAGTCCTTAACTCTTAACTTTAGCAAAATTACAATTTTACCCCTAAACTTTTACATATTTACACATTTGCCCCAAAGCTCGAAAATTAAACTTTATCCCTTATTCTTATGTTTTATGACATGCTGATCATTTTTCTCTTCTATGGAAACATCAAATTCTCACTCTAACTTGTACTTATGAACATTAGGTATTTTTACAGATTAAGCCGTTTTCACTTAAAATCACTTAGCAAAAGTTGTTTAACATAATTTAAGACTTCATATTCCATCATAAAACATCAAAATAAACACATTTCACCTATGGGTATTTTTCCAAATATGAACCCTAGCATGAATTATTGATAGAATAAGCTAAATCGAGCTACGGGGGCTTCAAAACGCATGTAACATTAAAACGGGCTTGGAATCACTTACTATGGAGCTTGGAAGCTTGAAACAAACCCTAACTATAGGGAACCCTTGTAATTTCGTCCTAATGAAGAAGATGAGCATATTTTGCCATCTTTTTCCTTTTAATTCCTTTTTATTACCAAATGACTAAATTACCCTTCATTAAAAACTTTGGTTCTTTCCTCCTATATATGTCCATTTTGTCCATGAAAATATAATGGTCTAATTACCATTTAAGGACTCCTACTTCAAACCCCATTTCAATCAAGTACTCTATAAATTAGAACCCCTATTTAGCAACTTTTGCAAAAAGTCCTAATAGGCAATTTAAGCATGAAATTAATAAAATTTCTTATCAATACTCTAACACATGTATTTAATCACTCGATAAATCATAATAATTAATCATAATAAACTTTTATAGCTTGGATTCATGGTTTCGCAACCACCGCTCCGTTAGGCCCTATTTCGGATGTTACATTTCTCCCTTTGGGATTTTCGTCCCAAAATCTTACCAGAAAGAGGTTTGGTACTGTTTGATAATCTTTTCGGGCCCCATGTAGCCTCTTCTATCCCATGCCTATTCCATAATACTTTCACAAGTGCAATACTTTTGTTCCTTAGTTGCTTAACCTCTCGAGCTAGAATTTTTACCGGTTCCTCACCGTAAGTCATATCCGGCTGAATCTCAACCTCTGCTTGTGAAATCACATGCGATGGATCTGAATGATAACGACGTAGCATAGAAACATGAAACACATTATGAATCTTCTCTAACTTAGTCGGCAAAGCTAATCTATATGCCGATGGCCCAACTCTCTCAATCACCTCAAACGGTCCAATAAAACGTGAACTTAGTTTGCCTTTCTTGCCAAATCGAGAACTTTCTTCCATGGCGATACTTTCAAAAATACCTGTCACCAACTTGAAATTCAATTTCTTTTCTTTTCAAATCAGATAGGATTTCATCTATCTGAAGTCGCTTTCAAGCAATCTCGATGACTTTTACTTTCTCTTCTTTTTTGACTAGATCAACCCAGAATCTGATTTTCCTTAAGCTCATCCAATACAAAGGTGTGCGACATTTACGTCCATACAAAGCTTCATAAGGTGCCATCTTCAGACTTGATTGATAACTATTGTTGTAGGCAAACTCTATTAACGACAAATATTTCTCCCAACTACCTTGAAATTCCAATACGCAACATCTAAGCATATCTTCAAGTACCTGAATAACTCTTTCTGATTGACCATCAGTCTGAGGATGGAAAGCTGTACTAAAACTCAACTTTGTACCTAAAGCTTCCTGCAATTTCTTCCAAAATCGTGAAGTAAATCTTGGATCTCTATCTGAGATAATTGATAATGGTACTCCATGTAGTCTCACAATCTCTGAAATATACAACTCGGCCAACTTGTCAAGTGAATAATCTATACGAACTGGGATAAAATGAGCCAACTTCGTTAAGTTATCAATCACAACTCATACTGCATCTTTCTTTCTCGGTGTCGAAGGCAATCCTATCACAAAATCCATGGTAACTCGGTCCCATTTCCACTTGGGAACTAATATAGGCTGCAATAAACCTAAGGTACCTGATGTTCGGCCTTTACCTGCTGACAAATCAAACATCTAGAAACAAACTCTGATATATCTCTTTTCATTCTTGTCCACCAATACATTTTTTCAAATCATTATACATCTTTGTACTACTCGGTGAATAGACAAAGAACGCTATGTGCTTCTGTAAGATATTCGAATAAGCTCATCATTCTTTGGTACACATACTCATCTCTCAACATCAAACAACCGTCGAATCGATCCAAAATCGACTCTACACCGACTCACATCGAACTCTTTTGGCTTGCAACTCACTGTCATCCTTCTGAGCTTCACAAATTTCTTTAAGAAATGTCGGTTTAGCTCTCAACGCAGCTAAAATAGAACCATCATCTGATAAGGCCAAACTAGTGTGCAAAGCTCTCAATGCAAATAACAATTTTCTACTCAACGCATCAAGAACAACGCTTGCCTTACCCGGTGATAATCGATCACTAGTTCATAATCTTTAATCAACTCTAGCCATCTTCTTTGCCTCAAGTTTAGATCTTTCTAAGTCATCAAGTATTTCAAACTTTTATGATCGGTGAATATTCGCATTTCTCACCATACAAATGATGTCTCCAGATTTTCAATGCAAATACAATAGCGCTAACTCTAAATCATGTGTCGGATAATTTTTCTCATGTGGTTTTAACTGCTCAGAGGCATAAGCAATTACCCTTCCTTCCTGCATAAGTATACACCTAGTCCATTCAAGGATGCATCACTATAAAATACAAACTCTTTACCTTGTTCGTTGTACTAAAACAGAGCTTTAGTCAACAATACTTTTAACTTGTCGAAACTCTGCGACACTTCTCGGTCCATTCAAACTTGGCATCTTTTGTAGCAATCTTGTCAATGGAGTAGCTATCATGGAAAATCCTCTACAAATCGTCTATAATAACCAAGCAAGACCAAGAAAACTTCCGACCTCCGATACATTCCCGGAGGCTTCCAATCGACAATGGTGAAATCTTATTCGGATCAACTTTAATACCTTCACCGAGACAACGTGTCCAAGAAAATAAACTTCCGTGAACCGAACTCACTTTTGCTAAATTTGGCATAAAGTCGATTATTTCTCAAAATCAGAAATTGTTCTCAAATGCTCGCATGCTCGGTCTCATCACGAGAATAAATCAAGATGTCATCAATAAACACAACTACAAACTTGTTCAAGTAAGGTCTAAAAATTCGGTTCATTAAATCCATGAAGATGGCAGGAGCATTGATTAAACCAAATGGCATCACAAGAAACTCATAGTGCCCATACCTAGTTCGAAAAGCAGTTTTTGGAACATTTGACTCTTTAACTCGCAACTGATAATATCCAGATCTCAAATCTATCTTAGAAAACACAGTGGCTCCTTTCAATTGATCAAACAAGTCATCTATTCTAGGCAATGGATATTTGTTCTTTATGGTAACCTTGTTAAGCTGTCGATAGTCTATGCACAATCTCATGGAACCGCCCTTCTTTTCACAAATAACACCGGTGCACCCCATGGTGAATAACTAGGTCTTACAAAGCCTTTATCGCTTAATACCAGAGTGAGCTTTCAATTCTTTTAATTCTATTGAAGCCATTCTATAAGGAGCAATAGAAATAGGCGTGGTACCGGAATTAATTCAATACCAAACTCAACTTCTCCGATAGAGGCAAACACAGTAGTTCTTTCGAAAACACATCGAAACTCATTTACCATAGGCATTGATTCAACTTTCAACTCGGGTCTTTAGTATTCAACACAAAAGCAAGATAAGCTTCACATCCTTTCCTTAAACATTTCGAAAGACATAATAGAAATCATGGAAATTGAACTACGACTCATCCGAATTAACCCAAGGATCTCACCATTTTCACATTTCAACTCAATGAATTTCTTTCCACAATTCACTATCACATCATGTGCGCTTAACCAATCCAAACCAAGAATCACATCAAACTCATCAAATGGCAATAGCATGAGATCACCAAAACAAGAACCTCTAATCATCAAAGGGCATTTTTACATACTTTGTTTACTAACACATGCTGACCAAATGGATTTGATACTTTAATCACAAATTTTGTAAACTCTATGGGCATGTTCATACTAGGCATTAATTTCATGCAAACATAGGAATTGGTTGAACCCGGATCAATCAAAGCAATAACATTAACATCACGAAGAGAAAATGTACCCGTAATTACATCGGGGGAGGATGCCTCTTCACGAGTAAGGATAGCATAAGTCCTTGCGGGTGCTCTAACATCTGATCTCGTTGCTGTATCTCTAAATGTACCTCTACCTACCCCTACTCCTGGATTTCTCTGAGGTCTGCCTCTAACGGGGGCATTACCTGATCTTGCACTCGGTATTACTTCTTTTTTTACCATCTCAGGACACTCCCGAATGAAATGATCCGGTGCACCACATTGAAAACAACCAACCTCAGTCGCTCGACATTGACCTGGATGACGTCGACCACATTGAGGACACTCGGTCTATTAGGTGAATACTACCAACACTGCAATCAAGTGGTTTGAGCTTTTGAATCCATAAATCTTCCACCTCTGTTTGGATAGAATACCCATTGAAAAATTAGATCTCGTAGAGAACTCTCTAGGCCTCTTGGATGTAGACTGAAATGACTTGCTCATCTGTCTTTTCTTCGTATCTTGCATCTCAATTTCAGCTTTACCCTTTCTTTTCAACAACTCCTCTGCCTTACAGGCTCTGTCAACTAAAACAACAAACTCTTTTATCTCTAGAACACCAACTGATAGTCGGATATCATCATTGAGCCCATCCTCAAATCTTTTGCACATGATAGCCTCTGTAGACACACACTCTCGAGCATAATTACTGAGTCAGACAAATTCACGTTCATAGTCAGTCACAGTCATCTTACCCTATTTTAATTCAAGGAACTCTTTTCTTTTCTGGTCAATAAACCTCTGACTGACGTACTTCTTACGAAACTCCTCCTGAAAAAAATTCCAGGTAACTCTTTCTTTCGGTACTACTGATACAAGTGTCTTCCACCACCGTAAGTGAATCTCTAAGTGACACTACACATTTAATACACTCTTCCGGTAGCGGGATAACTCGTCAAAACTCGATAGTATTTTCGAGCCAAAATTCAGCTTTTTCGCATCATCATCTTTGGTAGCCCAAACTCTTCAGCCCTTATTTTCGATTTTGTCAACAGGTGGCTTCTCTCTTCTGATTGTATCTGTGGATCGGGAAGCTACATGGGTGGTATTTGGATCATGAGGAGGTGGAGGTCTAAAGGCGGGTTCGTCTGAACGAACTCAAAGAAACCATTCATTCATAGCTTGGAAGAAGGCTTCTCGAGCCCTCCTCCCCGACTAATCAGAATCGGCCTTTCATGACTATCTTGTGGCACCGCCCCTTAGCGGGAGTGGGTGCACTACTCTCTACATCATCTCGCACCAGCTCGTTTGGGATCCATAACTATAAAAGAAAAACATTTTTAAATCGTCAAGAGTCGTCACACTATCAAAATATAAGTATGGCATGTATAGATAGACTCTTACTCATACTAAATATTTTGAGAATTGACTAAACCTTACTCTGATACCAATAAATGTAACACCCTTACCCAAGACCGTTGCTGTTTGAGTCGAGCACGAGGCATTACTAAACTTAACTTCTCGATTCGGGCATAAAAATTGAAACTGTACATCTGCGTCATGTTAAGTAAATCAATTATAACTTGAGTTACGACACTCGAAAGCTAGATCCGTAAATTTTTCCTGAAACTAGACTCATATATCTTCTTAATATAAATTTTCCAGAATTTTTGGTGTGGCCAATTAGTACAGTTTATTAGTTAAAGTCTCCCCTGTTACACAGTTTGACAGTTCTAACCTCTCTTCACTAAAAATCAATTATCTCATAATATACAACTATTTTTCCTACACCATTTCTTTCATATAAAAATAGACTCAATAAGCTTTAATTCTATATCTTATTCACAACCTAATTCCATTTATACTATTTTTGGTGATTTTTCAAAATCACGTTACTGCTGCTGTACAAACTGTTCCCATGCATATACTTACATAATTTCTTTCAAATAATTACCAACTAGGCATTACATAATATCCAAAACATGCTCTTAATTAGCCATTTTAATAGCTAATCATTACCAAACATTTACAAGCCAATCTTAAGCCATATCATAAGGACATACACACAAAATGGCTAAGTCCCTCTACATGCCATAACTTAAAATGTTCGAGTCACAAAATACCAATATAATCCTTTGATAGTGTGTAACGACCTCCGACGTTCTTTCGATCCCCGAGTTGGCTTGTAATACTATAAAAAAAAATAAAGAATGGGAGTAAGCATAAAGCTTAGTAAGTTTACATGTAAATAAATGACAACATTCTTAATCAATTATCTTATTCATTTCTTATCAAGATCACTTAAGCTTTTAACTCAATATACTTAAAACTTGTATACTTACCTTACCTTTTAACATGAATTTATCTTACCTTACCTTTTTAGCTTGAACTTGTCTTACCTTTACTTTGGAATACTCCTTGAATTTTCCGTTGAACCACTTGGAATACTAAGGATACGCGGTACCTTTCCTTATGAAACTTAACCATTGCCATGTCTTGACATGGTCTTACGTGGTATCCTTGCCTTATGAACTCACCAATGCCATGCCTTGGCATGGTCTTACATGGGACCTTTGCCTTATAGTAACATATCAATGCCATGTCTTGACATGGTCTTACATGATTTCCTTAAACCCTAATGTCATGACATTTGTATCCTACACATTCCTAAGGTTCAACCTAACTTTCGAGATAGTTTTTCCGTCAATTCATACTTGAGTCTTTAAATAATAAATTTATAGAATAAATATGTAAATACTGGAATTTAACAGTATTAAATGTAAAATAATAGAATATTGCATTTATTTACAGTAAACTTACCTCGAAACAAAATACGATCAACTATATCGATTTAGTCCTCTATCTTTTCTTTCCTCGATCTAACTCGGATTTCGTTCTTCTTGATCTATAATGGAAAATTTAGCTTATTTAATACTCACATTCATCAAAACAGTCCTTAACTCTTAACTTTAGCAAAATTACAATTTTACCCCTAAACTTTTACATATTTACACATTTTCCCCAAAGCTCAGAAATTAAACTTTATCCCTTATTCTTATGTTTTATGACATGCTGATCATTTTTTCCTTCTATGGAAACATCAAATTCTCACTCTAACTTGTACTTATGAACATTAGGTATTTTTACCGATTAAGCCGTTTTCACTTAAAATCACTTAGCAAAAGTTGTTTAACATAATTTAAGACTTCATATTCCATCATAAAACATCAAAAGAAACACATTTCACCTATGGGTATTTTTCCAAATATGAACCCTAGCATGAATTATTGATAGAATAAGCTAAATCGAGCTACCGGGGCTTCAAAAACGTAAAGAGCATTAAAAACGGGGCTTGGAATCACTTACTATGGAGCTTGGAAGCTTGAAACAAACCCTAGCTATAGAGAACCCTTGTAATTTTGTCCTAATGAAGAAGATGAGCATAATTTGCCATCTTTTTCCTTTTAATTCCTTTTATTACCAAATGACTAAATTACCCTTCATTAAAACTTTGGTTCTTTCCACCTATATATGTCCATTTTGTCCATGAAAATATAATGGTCTAATTACCATTTAAGGACTCCTACTTCAAACCCCAGTTCAATAAAGTACTCTATAAATTAGAACCCCTATTTAGCGACTTTTGCAAACAAGTCCTAATAGGCAATTTAAGCATGAAATTAATAAAATTTCTTATCAATACTCTAACACATGTATTTTGTAACACCCTTAACCCATGTTCGTTGCCGAATTAGGGTTACGGGTGTTATCATGTAAGTTAAAAACTTCAGTTCACTCGATTGAAACTTAATCATTCATCTTTATCAATGTTTTAATAATAATAAACAAACAATTTCACATATGTAACACATACTTGATACATCAATCTAAGTCATGTACAGTATAATCATCGATGAACTTAAAAAGACTAAACAATGTATACGACAACATTGTCACTTAACAATACAAATTCCATGCAATATACTTCCTATTAATACCTATTTCATAAGGCATAAACGTATTTTCCACATAACCAAAAATATGCAACTTATTACACAACACATACATGCTTATAATTTGGTAGAATATACAAGACCTCATTTACAACATTTCATGTTGATTCCCTAGACAAACCAAGTTTGGTAATTTCATGTACTCAAATTTATTAAGTGACTTCACAAGCAAAATATTTATATATCATAGTTATAAACATCTTCTATATTCGATTATGAGCCTGAACAATTAATTCATTATACATGTTAACTACATTTGCAACTATCACCTAGGTTTGGCCGAATACACATACATGCATTACTCACATAATTCCTACTTAAGAAATTGATTGAAGTTGTCACGCTTATACAATTCCCGAATAATACTCAACTAGCATATATCTACCTTGACTTAGGCATGCAAAGATTTACCTAAATGCCAATCCACCCGATTAATTTAACACAAACGTTGGTTCTACACGCAAGTAATCATATAGAATGCATAAGATTAAAGTAAAGAAACAACCATGACCAAACTGTTGAAACCGAACACTGTAACCACATTGTCAAAAACAAATAAAAACCAAACTTATAATGTATGTTTAAGCCATTTTCGCATGGCTATTTTATATACATATAAACATAACATTATTCCAACATTTAGCTAGCCTATACATGCCTTTGATTAAAAAATAACTAGCTTTAAAGTACCAAAATGGGATGATAGTGTGGTTGACTTCACCAACGATCCTTCGAGCCCGTAGCATGACTAAAATCTATAAAACGAACAATGAACACACACAAAGTAAGCTCACTAGCTTAGTAAGTCTCAAGCAAATATAATTACACGGATCATACTCTCAAACATATTAAGTCTTCATGCTTATAATATTGAACATAAATTCTTCAATAAGTAAAAATAATGTACATAGCCGAATACTAGTTATTCCCATAATTTAAATATTATAACTATATCATCTTGAACATATAATATCAAAAACTCATAATTATTGTATTTAACCGTATATTCCGAGTCACATGAACACATCTCAAAAATCAATCTCATATGTCTACTTATACATATATGCAAACCCTTTTAAACTCTTTTACCATTGATCTTTCCATTTGTAACCAAGTCTTTAATGTAATAAGCATATATGTATATGTGTATATATATATCAATTCCATACGCATATAATATACATTCACATTAATGATGAGCATCATCATTACAAAGAAACATACTTATAGAGTCATCCACTTCATCACATCGTACTTAACTAAAGCGATAATAAATTAACTTACTTTATTCTTTGCTAATATAATAGGCCAACTCTTACCCAAACTTTCAAAGACATAGCACTACATATATGTGTCACATTAGTTAAATTTTTATTTCTCCATTTATAGCATTTCAACGGCCTTAAGCACGCTAGACTGAAGTCTGAAATTTGAACACCGGCATTTAGCTCTTTTGGGCAATAAGCCGAAATAATACACCAAGCACAAGGCACGCTAGGCAATAAGCTGAAATGATTCACCGACACAAGGCACCTGTAGCACTAAGCCCGAGTATGTCACGGCACAAAGCACGCTGGGCATCAAAGCCTGATAAGTAACACCGGCACAAAGCCTGCTAGGCATTAAAGCCTGATAAGTAACACCGGCACAAAGCCTACTAACACCGGCACAAAGCCTGCTAGGCATTAAGGCCTGATAAGTAACACCGGCACAAAGCCTGCTAGGCTAATAGCCCGAGATATCAACATTTTCAACATTTCAATGCACATTTCAATAATATCATAACCAACTAAATCACTTAAATTTCATAATTCTATCACATTTCAAATTCAACTAAGCTTATTCACATTTTCTAAATAAAATCATTACATCATTGTATACTCGCATATCATATCGATTATACACCTTTACGTGGTATTAACAAAACATATCCAATACAATGTAATACCTTTACATTCGGCTATCACATAAAAATAAGCCCAAATTTATCAAACATTGTCATTTAACACATTCATAAATCATTCTTTAATATAATCTAGCTTAAGGACTTACCTCGATTTCGCTTGGACGACGAAGACCTATTATCAAGTGAACTTGCGTTTTCCCAGGATCCAAAGTCGATTTTCTTTGTTCTTGATCTAAACACAATAAAATTTAACTCATTCAAGTACTTTTCCTTTCAATTTGATCCAAAATCATATAATTTAACAATTTACAATTTTACCCCTAACATTTACAATTTATACAATTTAGTACTATTTCCCAATCATTCGAACTAAGACCCTTTATACATGTTTGAGCTAAAGCCGAATGTCCTTCAAGCTCATTATAAAACCAAATTGCTATTCAATTTAATCATAACAGCAAATCATGAAATTCACTCTTTTACCCCAAAAATTTTCATATTTTACAATTTGATCCCCAAAGCATAAAATACAAAAATACATACAATTTGAAATTTTCTCTTAAGGGCCGAATTTTCCCCACTTTTATGCAAGTCTAAACCAACCATTTATTTTACATTTTGTATCTTAAAATTTAAAATCTCATAATCTAAGCCCTCAATATCCATCCAACTAGATTTCCTATTCCAATATGATTGATTTCAAGCCTAAATTTACATTTAAACATTAAACCTAACAAAGCAACAATAATCATACATGGCCGAATATATGACTTGTCTCAAACTCAATTTTTTTCACATATAATGTATAGGATTTGAAGTAACTTACCCAAAAATGCAAAATTTCATACGAATTAAGCTCAATTACTCACCAAAAAGGGACATGCATAATCGAATGAAGATGAAAGTTTTAAGCTTCTTTCTCCCTTGAAAATTCGGTGAAGAAGATGAAGAAGGAGAGAGATGAAACAAAAATTATGTCTTCTTTATTTTAATAATATCCTTTCATTATTACAATTTCTCCACTACTATATAATAAAACTATAAAATATTCCTTAATGGCTCTTTAGCCATGTTGCAAATCCATCTCTTTTTCTTCATGGACAATTTGTCTCTTTAAGGGCCACTCAAATAAAGCCTATTCAATTGAATCCTAAATTTCACAATATCACTTATTTTCTTTCTTGTTCAATTTAGTCTTTTACTAAAATTATTCACATTAACAAAAATTTAACTATATGAATTTTTTTTATATATGACCAAACATAAATATCAAACACGAATAATAATAATAATAGTAAATAAATAAAATAAAATAATCATAAAAAAATTAAATTTGTGGTTCCGAAACCACTGTTCTGATTAGGGTCGAATTTGGACTGTTACATATTTAATCACTCGATAAATCATAAAAATTAATCATAATAAACTTTTATAGCTTGGATTCATGGTTTCGCAACCAATGTTCCGTTAGGCCCTATTTCGGGATGTTACACTTCCCTTGGGTTTGGTTTGTCTAACCCTTCACTATCATAAATGGCTTGATTTTGCTCTCTCGGGTTACTTTCGGTATTGCTTGGCAAGCTTTCTTATGGTAGTTCTGATATCAGCTTAGCAAGTTGTCCAACTGACTTAGTAAGTTCCCCAACTTGGTTCTCGATCCATTTGGTCGATGCTTGTTGATTCTTAAGGGTGGTCTCAGTGTCTTGGAAATGGGTGTCTGTGGCTGCCATGAATTTTGTCAGCATCTCCTCAAGGTGTGACTCCTCTTCCTGCTGGTGAGGTGATTGTTGAAAGTTTGGAGGAGGTTCTGGTCCTTGGCTATTTTGATCATCCCACGAGAATTTAGGGTGGTAACTCCAACCTGCGTTATAAGTGTCATTATAAAAATTATTTTGTGGTCTAGAATAATTACCCATACAGTGAGCTTGCTCATTTTCCATGCCATATCCGTAGGGTAGGTACTCAGGATTCGTCACGCCTCCTAGATACGAATCATATTGCATTACTGGATGTACCTGCGAGAATCTATTCAAACCATTAAACTTTTTATTCATCATCTCAAACTGATTAGATAACCTGGTGACCACATCGAGGTTGAAAACACTAGTTGCTTCAGTAGGAATTGTCCCCATGCCTTGCCACTGATAATTATTCAGTGCCATCTCCTTTATAAACTAGAATTATCTGCCAAAATTAAATAAAACAAAAGTTAGCAAAGAAAAAATAATAATAATGAATAATAAAAATATTAATAATGGCTTAAAGTAATAGAAATAGAGCTTTTGTAATATTTTAGAAGTCCCCGGCAACGGCGCCAAAAACTTGATCGCTGCAAAACAGTCTAGTTTTAATATTTATAAAAGAGTGATCGAACCTCTAGACTGACTGGGACAATGATAGAGGCAAGCGCAACTATCGAACAGTAGTATAGCTCATGCAAGAATATCTTATCGAACCCAAGGAGCCTAAAAGTACTACTACTCACTTTCTTTCTATTATTTAGCCTAAAATATGGAGTGATTGGTTTATTAATCTAAAACAAATGAAATATTTAAACTAAATGCAAAGACAAAAGAAACAAAACTTTGGGAAAAGACATTGAAGAAAACTCAATTGATAAAGACGATACCTTCGGGAAGAATCCACCTATGACTTCACTTATTATCTACCTTTTCAATTCATATGATTTCTTTTACTTAGCTTGATCCATGAGACTCCCTAACCTATATTAAACCTTCTCTCGAAGTGAATAACGTCTAACCTTAGGTTAATTAGTGGAACTCTCGTTCTCTTATAATAACCCCTAAGGAAGTAGTAAATCGATCAATGGACTCCCATATTAGGTTTCACCCTAATCTGGCAAAATCTCGTAACCCTATCTCTAGGCGCCCGATCAACTCCGCTTAATTATGCTAGATCTACTCTTAGGCAGGGTCTATTCCTCCTCCACCTAAGCACATCAGATAAATTTAAGCAACATAATTAAGAACAAACTAAGTATTTAGCATATAAACTGAAAGAATTAAATAACAAAATCCATCATAGGTTTCATCCCTTTCAGGTATCTGAGGGGTTTAGTTCATAATAAAACAAGAAAACATCTCAAGAGAAAAGATAAAACAAAACATTGGAAATCCTTAAAACCCCCTGAAGGAATTGAAGAGGAGATCCTCCGTCTTGAGTAGAATTTCGACTCTTCGAGATGGATCAATTGGCTATCTACGAGGCAATCCCTAAACGAGTAAAGCTCTAGCAGAAAACTCTGTTAAAACCTGACCTGTTTCGGCTTCTGTCGAACTCCCCTTCCAAGTTGCCTCCTAAGGTGTTTATATAAACTTTGTGATGCCTTACTTGGCCCCTAAGTATCCTAATTGAAGTCTAATTCCTAATGGGGTGTTTGAATAGGCTTTAGAATGTGTTTCTTTGCCTCTAAGTATCATTTCCCAAATGAAATTGCTCTTTCTTGCGATAGAGGCACGGTCAAGGCACGCTCGTGTAAGTCGTGGTCCAGCCCGTGTCTCCATTCTGTCGATTTAGGCACGGCTATGACACGCACGTGCAATATCTGGGTAGAGGTCGTGCTTGGTTACATGAATTGGGGCACGACCATGTACATCGGGTCGGCCGTGTTGGGCTTTTTGTTGACGAGGCACGGTCGTGTAAATCAGGGTGTAACCGTGTGCAAATCTAAATATTGGGGTACGACTGTGTGGCATGAAGTCCAGGCCGTGCCGACATCTTGGGTTGGCCCACTTTGGTCCGTTTTAAACCCGTTTTGCGTCCTTTTTTATCCTTGGGTGCTTTCTTGAGTATAAGACATGAAAAGAAACGATTAAGAGCACCTTTTTATATAAATTAAGGATAAATTCATCCAAAAGCATACTAAATGTGGGATTAAAATATGTTACTTTTACGGTTTGTCATATAACAACACTTTTTTTGACATAGGACGACGCAAAAAAGGTTGGCATAGATTTCGTGACGCTTCGTCCAACGCTTTCAAAATGGTTGTATATAGTGCAGTTGGTATATGCATGGCGACGCTTTTGAAAAAACGTCGCCATAAGTCAACATAAGCCGACCCTTATTGAAGGGTTGTGAAAAGCTTGGTCAATGCCGACCTTTAAAAAAGGTTGGGAAAGACCTAGTCAAGGCCAACCTTTGAAAAAGGTTGCAATAGACCTGTTTAAAGCAACCTTAAAAAGGTTGGTATAGTTCTTGTCTAATGCAACTTTTAAAAATAGTTAGGATAGAGCCGTCTAAGGCAACCTTAAAAAGGTTGAGATAAACCTTGTCTAAGACAACCTATAAAAAAAGGTTGGGATAGACCTATCTAAGGCAACCTTAAACAGGTTGGGTTAGACCATGTCTAAGGCAACCTTTAAAAAAAGTTGAAATAGACCCGTTTAAGGTAACCTTAAAAAGGTTGGGATAGACCATATTTAAGGCAACATTTAAAAAAAGTTGAAATAGACCCATCCAAGATAACCTTAAAATGGTTGGGATAGACCTTGTTTAAGGCAACTTTTAAAAAAGGTTAGGATAAACTCGTTTAAAACATCTTTAAAAAGTTTGAGATAAATATTGTCTAACGCAACCTTTAAAAAAAGTTAGGATAAACCCGTCTAAGATAACCTGAAAAAAATTGGGATAGACACGTATAATGTAATTTTTCTACTTTTTATTATTTCAATATTAATATTTTTTATAAATATTTACAGTGAATAATGATAGGATTTTTGCTTTAAATACAACTAAAAATATAAAATATAAAATATAAAATTAAAATTAAAATTAAAATTAAAATAAAGATTGAATATTCACTACAAAATCGATCCAACAATCAAAATACACTAACATTTAGCTGAAATGTATACCACTAACATTCAACTCAATGTACAAAAGTAAACAAATAAAAAAGTACTTGAGCTTTAATTTGAGGTCGGTTCAAAGACCTGGAAGCTCCAATAGCCAGGTCGTCAAATAGTCAGAGCCCAGATCTAAAGCACCACAGGAAACATGCGACGAAGGAAGCGGCAAGCACTGCGCCACCTCGAAGTGTATGGTGTGTGGTTTGCATAAAAAACCACCATTAGTAGAATATAATGTTAGCTTCACAGAAGTTATTACATAAAAAAAATTCTCTTATATGCCAAAAATAAGAAAAATGAAAGTTTTTTTAAACTAAATATATTAAATTGAAATTCGGTTCACAGCTCTAATTATCTATTAACAATTTATTTACAAGTTGAAATCTTTTTAAACTATAGAGAACAGAGACACAGAGAGAAAACCTGTAGCTCAAAACCAGTAAATACCAATTCTTATACCAATAGTTGGCCAAAACGTTAGAGTACACCATTTAGTAAATTCAAATTGATAGACACCGTTACTAGTTGCCTATTTTCTTAAAAAATCCAATAAATAGTGTTCAATTCGTCTATGCCAAATCTCAAAGTTGGGTTTTCTTTTTTAAATTATGTACTATTAGCCATTTGAACCTTCCAATAATATTGTAAAAGTAGAAAGACTAAATTATGCCAAATAAAATTAGAAAAACTGAATCCCAAATTTCAACATAATAAAGGGTCTAAAACCATAATTAGATCACTAAAATCAGGCTAGTTGTAAAAATATTGTTCAATTTTGCCTATGCCTGCATTGAACAACTACTAAATATACAAGCATTTTACTCATCTTAAGGAGTTGGGACTCAGATAATAAATTACTACTCACTCAGATAACTAAAATGAGTAATCAAGTTATGCGGACTCAATTAATCTAACTATCCCAAATTCCAAATTTACCTATTTACCTATGTGATAGAAATTTAACAGATTTGTAACACCCCTAACCCATATCCATCGCCGGATTAGAGTTACAATGT
Source organism: Gossypium rotundifolium (assembly GCA_025506655.1). NCBI lineage: Eukaryota > Viridiplantae > Streptophyta > Magnoliopsida > Malvales > Malvaceae > Gossypium > Gossypium rotundifolium. Next base: position 160,759,665 of record CP106731.1, on the reverse strand, counting down.
ATTACCTGACAAAACACAGTTCAGCATGCCCAAATAAAACATTTCATGTTCACAAATATATCAACTTTCAAAACTATATTATCATGCATATACCTATTACATCATATATATATATACACACATGACCGAAATTTTTGCATATACTTAAGCATCATATCTAGCCATTTTCGCATGGCTTAATATTTATAACTTCAAAACTAACCCAAAAAATAAGCTGGCCTATACATGCCATATACTTTAAAATCAACTTCAAAAGTACCAAAATATTGATGATAGAGTGACGAGCTTCACAAACGATCCCCGAGCACATAACGATCACCCAAAAAATCTAAATCACAAGAGTAACCAAAAACAAACACCAAGTAAGCTTTACTAGCTTAGTAAGTTATAAGCAAATCTAATAAATCTATTAATAATACTCAAATCGATTTAAACAAAAATTGTATATAAGGTTTCATCAAATAATCATTTACTATTCAACCGCAGAACATTTCTATTTCTCAATTTTATAATCGAATCCAATATAATAATTTATCATCATGTATTATTCACATATTCCAGATCAAAACTAATTAAACCAACACCTTTATACAAAATTCCACAAGGCCGAATTACATTTTGTAATTCATATAGCAATCAATATGATTTTGTAAACATTCCCTCATATCCACTTATAACATCCAAACTATACATTTAAAAGATAAATTCCTTCAAATCCACAACTAATCACTTATACTTGATTTCAAATAACAATTTCTCGTAGTATCAAAACTTACCAAATTCGATCTTTGAATTGAAAATTAACTCGTACTCTTATTACTTATTAGCCGATTTCGCACACTTAGTGCTCAGTAATTAAATTCGCACACTTAGTGCTCATTGACCGATTTCGCACATATAGTGCTCGGTAATTCAATTCACACACTTAGTGCATAATGATCGATTTCGCACACAAAGTGCTCGGTAATTAAATTCACGCACTTAGTGCATAATGACCGATTTCCCACACAAAGTGCTCGGTAATTAAATTCGCACACTTAGTGCATAATGACCGATTTCGCACACAAAGTGCTCGGTAATTAAATTCGCACACTTAGTGCATTTCTCAATCTTGTTACACCTTTATATATATACACACATAAGAATTAAACCTCAACTACAAATATACAAATTAACTTATTTCAATCCCCATAATCAACATCACATTCGGGTGTACCAATGGCATATATGCATACCTCACATTCGACTATACTATACACATATATATAGATATCACATTCGGCTATATCAATAATCTATATACACACTTCCATTTAATTCATGTACACCACTATAAATAAATCCAATTCAACTCAATTGCTTAAAAACTTACTTCGAGTATCGATGGACTATGTTTTTTAACTATTCAATTAACTTCATTTTTCCCCGATTCAATCCCGATCCTTTTTGTTCTTGATCTAATAAATTTCAAATTTAGCTAAATCAAATATAATTCCATTGAATTTGGTCCAAACACTCATAAATGGGCAAATTACCATTATTAATATAATACTATTTGTGCTTGAGATACCTAATAATAATGAAAGAAACTAATGTCTTTTTATCAAATATCAAGTGCATGTGTCAACCATGTGAATCTAGCAAATAGGAGTTGAGTTTAAGTTATGAAGTAGGTTCATGAACCTATTTCTCTACCTGGACGCCATCCATTCTGGCCCATGATCTCAAAATGAAAGAGAAAAAAAAAAGAATTCAAGAGAATACCAAGCTCCAAATGAGCTGTTGATCAAATCTGTCAAGCTAAATTCATTTAATCCAAGGAGCAATATTTAGTTATTCAAATACCAACTTCAAACATGATAAATTACAGCATTTAAATACCTAAAGTTCAGCATTTGGACCAACTTGGACATGATAATTTGCGGGATAATTTGCAGACATAACACCTAAATTTTCACTTACTAACATCATAAATTTACATCCATTTGTACATCATTAGTTAACATTCAACAATTTAGTTTCACATTGTTCAAACCATTTTAATTTCCTGATCACTTGAATGATCTTTAATTATTATTTGGGCAGCAATAAACAACCATCGATCGAGACCACATAAATGGGTAAGAAATTAGACAAACATACATGCAAATTAAATGCTTCAAATAGTTCCTCGAAAGCCAGAAATTTCACTAAAATTTTACTTAATTCCATCACTCATGCCAACATAAAGATGCGACAAAAATAACCAAGGAAGAAAATGTAAAGAACTCACTATCATTTATTTAATTAAGTAAATAACATATGTAATTGTTGCATTTTTAGCAAGTTTAAAAATCTTTAAATAAGGAAATTAAAAGCTGAAAGTCCAACATTTGGACAGAAGCCAAAGTTGGCATTTAACCTCTCATAATTCCATATTATTTCAACTAGTAGTAGTCCATGTCCTCAACAAATTTAAGTATATTTAGTTCAGCAATTTCATACTTAAAATTGATATCAACAATTAACTCAACATTAATCTCTTCTGTTTTTCTTTTATTCTGAATAGTACATACATTAATTTCAAACCTCAATACAATATGCCGATTTAACTACGATGTACCATATACAACTCAAACAACTAGCATCAACTTGTTTAACTTTTATTTAATTTTTCTTTAAACAACCAAATAAGCAAGTGTATAGTCCCAATAAACTTCCAGCCAAAATCAACAATTTTTAAGTATTAAAATGCACAAAAATTTTAAAGTTTTGGACTCAAGTACTCACCAGAAATTTCAAGCCGAGCCTAGCCTTGAACAAGCTCTTTCCCCCTCTTGCTGCTGCCTTTTCCTTTAGACGGTTGGAAGAGGAATTTTTTTCCTTCAATAAGCGAGTCAAACCAAGCATGCAATTAGCTCTCCTCTCCCCCTCTCTTCGAACAGTAGCCTGAAAACGAGCAGAAATTTCTTTCATTCCAAACAGCCCCCGAAAAAATATGAGAATAGAAGGAAGAAAATAAGAATATCCTGTTTTACCTTGCAGCGATCAGGGCTTGGGACTGCATACGATTTTACTTCTCTCGGATTCCGAAAGATTATCTGACATTAGATGGGGAGTTTTAAAAGAAATGAGTTTAGGTCTAGGGTTTTATCTTGTTTTAATATACAATACAAGGTGAGAAAAAGAAGAGATTTTAGGTGGGATTTTTGGGGTTGGGGGGGAATCGATTTTGGGAAAAAGAAGGGAAAGAAAAGAAGAGATTTCATTTGAAATTTTGGGATAAAAAAATCTAATTACAAAATGACTCCGTTTTGTAAAAAACATATTCTTTATACTATTTAAATTAATTAAATAAATTTAAATTGTATCGTAATTAATATTTGTAATATAAAAATATTTTTTTCAATTCCAATTCAGTTAAAAAATAAAAATTTCATTTACAAAACTATAAAGAAATAATAAATAATATTATTTTAAATAAAGAATGTTAACTCTATTTCAATTTAAATTTATTTAATAACACAATAAATAAATAGATCTATTTAATAATACAAAAACTAAAATAGAAATTTGTTAGACTTTCACCTTATTTGATAAGGTAATTCTTTTTTATTGAGCGAGTATAAGTATAAAAATAAACATTAAAAACATGACTCAATCATGACTTTCCTAGACCATAATAACATTGGACAAAACCGACATATTGAAAGATCTAAGCTAAATATAAATCTCAATATTTATACAAAATGAGAGGCTTAAATCTGAGCACTCTGTCCCCAACATCAATTTTTATCAAGAATGCTTAGTGATGTGTATTTTAATTTGGACGTGATTGTGTGGTTGATTTTTAGGTTTTTTTTTTTTTAATTTCTAAATCGAATAACTAAACAAACCAACACTAATGTTTGTTAAACCGAACCAGTTCAGCCATCAATTCACCAATCCGATCGGTTAAATTAAAAAATCATTAAAATTAAAAAATAAAAACCCCAATTCAACTGTCAATTTAATCGATCCATGCCAGTTACTGGTCTAACCGAATCAAAGCCATTCTTCAGACTAGTAACCCCGGCTAGCTCCCAATCCGGCCAGCTAATATTGTCGGTTCAAACATCATTGACCAACACTTTAAATAGTAAATTGATTTCTAGAATGGTATCGTTATCCACCCTAACAATGAATGAGAAACCGAAAAACTTGGTCAAACCGAACTGATTAATTCTAATTAGATTAGTTCGATTTCTAACACGAGCACGAACATATGACATTCTAAGAACCCTACAAATAAGGGTGAAAAAGTCTTGATTAAAAATAGCTCAGTTCCGATTGACGTCGGTTAACTAATTTACAAACCAAACCGTTCTTTAGTAACATTGGCCTCTCCTTCACTCACGTCTTCATTTGATCTACCCTAAACCTTATAATTCTAAACCCCAAATTCTAAAACACTCACTCTAAACCATAAAATATAACCCTTAAATACTAGAACCCTAAACTCGAAACCATGTCCCATAAACTACAAACCCTTAAACCCTTAACTCCAAACCTTAAACCCTAAATTAATTAGATAAATTTTTAATATTATATATTCTTTCAATATTTTAGGAAATTTAAATAACATTTTCAATTTACTTATTAATTTTGTTTCTCTAGAGATGCATGGGTTACCAATTTTTTAATTTTAATTTTGTTTCCCTAAATTAATTTTGTTTCAAATTATGTTATATCAATAATTGTGTTAATAATTTACAAGAACTGGATCAAATTAAAGTTCATATATTCAATTGCACATTAAACCATTGTTCATGTATGCTTTTGGGATTTATCCCATTTTGATATTTTATTATTTGAAAAATAATAATTTATATTTATCTTATTTATGATTAAATTTTTAAATATATAAAATATAAATTTTGAAACATTTATATTAAAAACCCTAAAATCCTAAACCCCAAACCCATAATCACAAAAATCCTAAAATCTTAAACCCCAAACCCATAAACATAAAACCCTAAAATCTTAAACAATAAACTATAATTCTTAAACCTTAAAATCTAAACACTAAACCTTAAACCCTAAACTAAATTGATTTTTTGTGGCATTTTTATTAAAAACCTTATTCACACTCGAAGCTATTAAGTTATTTTTAATTTGAATATATATAATTATTCACAAACTGATTATGTGAAACTTTAAGAATATTCATATTTTAAATCCAATTTTTTGGTGCTACACATTTAAAAAAAGCCGGAATTAAAGAAATTTGGGACGTTACACCTTTATTCAAAGAGTTAGCCAGAGTGTATGTTGACAAGTCTATCTCAACACTTAGGAAAGTGTCACCCCAAAATTGTCGTCTTAGGACTAGACAAAAGCCAACTCTTATTCAAGTGTTACCTTAGGCATACATATCCCAACCCTTATACAAAGAGTTGGCTAAAGCGTAGTCTATCGCAACACTTAGGAAAGTGTCATCTTAGGACTACACAAAAGCTAACTCTTATTCAAGCGTTGCCTTAGGCATACATATCCCAACCCTTATACAAAGAGTTGGCCAAATCCCAACCCTTATACAAAGATTTGGCCAAAGCATAGTCTATCCCAACACTTAGGAAAGTGTCGCCACAAAAGTGTCATCTTAGGACTACACAAAAGCCAACTTTTATTCAAGCGTTGCCTTAGGCATACATATCCCAACTCTTATACAAAGAGTTGGCCAAAGCGTAGTCTATCCCAACACTTAGGAAAGTGTTGCCACAAAAGTGTCGTCTTAGGACTACACAAAAGCCAACTCTTATTCAAACGTCGCCTTAGGCATACATATCCCAACCCTTATACAAAGAGTTGCCCAAAGCGTATGTTCGCAACTCTATCCCAACACTTGGGAAAGTGTCGTCACAAAAGTGTCGTCTTAGGACTATACAAAAGCCAACTCTTATTCAAGCGTCGCCTTAGGCATACATATCCCAACCCTTATACAAAGAGTTGCCCAAAGCGTATGTTCGCAGCTCTATCCCAACACTTAGGAAAGTGTCGCCCTAAAAGTGTTGTCTTAGGACTAGACAAAGCCAACTCTTATTTAAGCGTTGCCTTAGGCATGCATATCCCAACCCTTATAAAAGAGTTGGCCAAAACGTATGTTGGCCAGTCTATCGCAACACTTAGAAAAGTGTCACCCCATAAGTGTCGTCTTAGCACTGTTTTGTTGTAGTGATAATTTTAGACATAGAAATGACATGTATATAGGGTGATTATAGTCTGTATATGTATAGAAAAATTAGTGAAAGGCACTCAGAAAAGTAGAGAACTATGAAATTTTAGTTTACTTTGTTGATCCAAGTTTTGGTTTTATGATTTATATGTGATATTTAGTGATGTTTAATGATTTAAAATGGCCTCTAAATGCAACTAAATTATATGAAATGTCCGAGAATGAACCGAAAAACATAGAATGAGTCTAAAAATATTAAAATGAAGTGACAAATGTGAAAAGATCATTCAAGTGATTTAGTGACTAAACGTGATACTCGTTACATTATAATTTTAAAAGAATATATATTCTAATTAAATTATAATTGGTGTAATTTACAAGAAAAATCCATTAATTTTGAAAAAAAAGAGTAAATAACTTTTAAAAGTAATGAAAAAAACAACCAATAATAAAATATTAAATAATTAGATAAAATAACTAGTCATTCGAATATAAGTAAAATTTACCCCTACAAAAACCATTACTTTAATATTTCATTCTCTTTGACATAAAATATTTCTCAACGCAACAATAAACAACAAGTAACAATTATGTAAATAATATTTTTGGGTAGAAAAATTATGTAAATAATATTAAAATCAAATAATAGTAAAATTATTGAATATCACATAATAATAATTAAACATCTCAAATAATAATGAAAATCATTTTTTGTGATGGAAATAAAGTCTATTAAATAATGTTAAAGTGTATTTTTCCAATAATTCTTTAGATGTTGTTTTGAATGCCAATGCATATATTTATAGGGTAAAACACTAATTTTAATCAGTATATAATAGTAATACTAATTAAGTGGGAATTAATCTAAAATAATAAGTTTAATTTAATAGTCTAATTAAGCTATAATAATTATTACATTGATAATGAAAATATTATTAATAAATAAATAAATTTATACATTGTAAATTAGATTACCAACATATTAATATTATCTTATATATATATATATATATATATATATATATAATGTTAATCTCACACATTTGATTTTTATTAATTATAAAAATATATTTTAACATTATTAATTATTATATTTAAAATAAAATCTTATTTATATATAAAAATATATTTATTTAATTTTTTGGATTTTTATTATTTTTAATTTATCTAATTATATTTAATAATCTTATAGATTTATAATTTTATTAATTAATAATATTTTATGTAAGTTTTAAGTAGAAATTTTAAAAGATATGACTATTCTCAATAAAGGAAAGACCAAATTAATTTATTTCACATTTATATGCTATCATATTAATTAATATTTAATTAATATTACTTTTATTATTATCATATAATAGTACGAATAAATTATTATTATTATAATGTCAATTTAGTAATATAATTAATAATAAATGATATTCTTATCAATTCAAAACTTCTCTAAATTAGTGCTTTTATATATATTATAGACAATAAATTTCATGAAATCATTCATATTTATTTATTTCCATAAATCAAACACAACTACTTCTTCATAATTCTTTCATCACACATCCAATATAACAAAAAAATAATTTATAATTAAATTAGAAAAATGAGGTTACTTAGAGTCAAACCTAAACTCTCATGTCTATGACATAATGTTCTTGTTATTGGTTTGTCGGCCCAATATAACAATTTAATTATTTTCATACAAATATAAAATGTTTATACTCAACTACTATATATATAATGCAAAATATTTGATATATTGTCGGTAGAGTTTTTAAACTCCACATACAATATTAATGGGTTAATAAGTGTCTTGTAGGAGTATAATAAAATATTTAAAACAAAAGAGACACGATATCTTTTTAAGGTTGCTTGTAAAATTTTTTTAAAAAATTCACTACCAATATGTCAAATACTAACCCTATATATAAATATACCAACTTATATTTATATGTTATAATTTTATACTTAAAATAATATTTAAATTATCAAAACCATTACATCCATTCTTATTCCTCCCTTGAATACTATTTCTTCCACTATCTATGTTCCTTCGCATCTTCCATCATCTTCAAGCTTAATGAAATTTCTACTATTTATTAAGCCTTTTACTAAATTAATGTTATCAATTAATTGGGTTCTAATTTAGTTAAAAATTACAAAAAAATTATTTTATTTGTAAAGTAAATTATATGATTATGTGGATATTTTTATCTTTTTGTATTTTTATAAATCAATAATAAACTATCCATAATGAGGTTTAAACTAAGTACTCTATGCATATATTTTTTTTTCATTTACAATTTGAATTAAAATAATTTTAGTTTTTTCTTTGAAATTTTAACAAGTATATATGTGTTCTAATTTTTTTATATATTTGTGTATCTAAACTATTTAGTGTACGTTTCATTTAATATTCTCAATTTGATGTGTTTTTGTGTTTAAATTTCGTTTTACTAATAATTTAATATTCTAATTGTCCTATCGTACATATTTCTTGTGTTATTATTAATTAGTTCAAAATTATACTTTTCACTATTTACTATATATTATTTTGAAACACATATCTATGTCTTAAATATGTAATTTCCACGCAGATATACATGTGATAAGTTTCTAATCTCTTTTAAATAATTTTGATATTTATAAAAGAACTAAAATTCATAAATTTATTAAACTTAAATTCTAACCCCGTGACACAAGAAAATATTTCAGTTGAAGCAGTATACAATTGTTTAAGAAACATGTTTTTAGAAAGCGACAATCAATGTACAAGTTAAAGAAAGTTCTAAATTTACATTAACACCACGTTTGGTTGGGTGTAATGGCTTCCATGGGCCCACCTTAATCCTCCGTTTGGTTCAATGGAATGCCTATTACAGGCTTATTCCATTACGTGTGTATGCGAAAAATATGCTGATTTCTGGGGGATTTCTATTCCCTTCCCAGACCACCGTTTAGCTATTACTTTCCAATTCTTACCCTCCCAACCCAGAGCTCCAAAAGCAAGAGCAAATGAAGTCGCCAAAGAAAGCCACCCCACAAGGCTCCACCTGCTCCACCCTCTCCAGATTCACTGTTTCAAGCAAGTGTTTCCGGTGGCTGATTTCTCTTTTCTTTAACATAATGTTTATGTATAAATATATATACTAGTAATCTCCCTCGAAAAATCATTCAGGTCCCCTTTTGATCTCACTTTGATCCTTTTCGATATCTTCCTAGAAGAATTTTTTCCGTTAAATTTTGTGTGTTCTCCTTTCTGGGTTTTTAGAATTTGATTTGGTAATTGAATTGGTTTGGGTGTTAATGAATCAAAAACTTCAGCAAATTATTTTCAGTCTTGTTAGTTTGTTTGCGTGAATTTTCAATCACAAGAAAGAAAGTCGCAGAAGCTGGCCAACCCCATGGGCTGATTCCTTGTGTTGTATCCTCACCACCAAGTCTTTCATCTTTTGAGGAATCAACGTCGTAGATTGCAGCTTCTGGACTTCCTTTGACCTGAATTAAAATCTATAATATATATACTTTTTATCTTTTTTCCCAAAATGCAACATTGTTATCTTGATTCTGAATATTTGCAGCTGCAGGTTCTTTCAAATGGGAATGTTTGCATGAATTTTCTAAATGTTTATTGCTTAATTTTTTCTTCTTAATCTTTGATCTAAACAGGAAACTCAGCGTCTCCTCAGTGTACTAGGTGAATACTCTGCTTTTTTATTTTTAATTTGAAATTCTTGTTGAATATTGTTTGCTATCGTTTTTCGATTTTAATGTTATGAGCTGAAAAGAAGTTAAAATTTTAAAATTTCTGGGTTTCTTCTCCTGGTAAATAAAAGAGTTCATTGTTTTTTCTTTTTCCCTAAAAGAGTTTATTATTTGCTCTCATATACACTTCAACTTAATGGTGAATTAATTTTCAGTGCTGCTGGATTCATTTTTCACTACACCAAAACATACTTTTAGCGGAGTTTTTAGTGGCGTTTTAAAAAAAACGCCACAAATATTATACATTAGTGGCGTTTGAAGGGAAACGCCGCAAAAAAAAGATCAATAGCGGCGTTTATTAGCAAAACGCCGCTAAAAATGACATATGGCGGTGTTTATTTTAAAACGCCGTAAAGGTCTGAGCATTAGCGGCGCTTTTGGGGAAACGCCGCTAAAAGTCTGAGCATTAGCGGCGCTTTTGGGAAACGCCGCTAAAAGTCTAAGCATTAGCGGCACTTTTGGGAAAACGCCGCTAAAATTCTGAACATTAGCGGCGCTTTTTGGAAACGCAAAAATAATTTTAAAGTTTTTTTGGGTATATATGATTGACTGTTAAGGGTTTCATGGGTTAAAGGTTAGGGGTTCTTACATAATTGTAAAATAGATATATTAATTTTAATATATTAAATTAATTATCATTATAGTTTATGGTTTATGGTTTAGCATATATAATTTACTGTGTAAGGTTTAGGAGTTACTATTTTAAATATTTAGGGATTATGGGTTAATGGTTAATGGGTTAATGGGGGTTAGGGGTTATGTTGTATGATTTAGGGTTTATGAGATATATAGGATAGAGGTTTAGGGTTTAGAGTAATTAGTCTCTATTAATTTATATGTTAAATAATTTCTTACATAATTGTAAAATAGGTATATTAATTTTAATATATTAAATTAATTATCATTATAGTTAGGGTTTATGGTTTAGCATAAACAATTTAGGGTGTAAGGTTAATTAAGTGTTACTATTTTAAATGTTTAGGGATTATGGTGTATAGTTTGTGGTTTAAAGTTTAAGGTTTCATGTGTTCAAGGGTTAATGGTTAAGGGTTAGGGGTTAAGGGTTAAGGGTTAGGGGTTTATGTTGTATGATTTAGGGTTTGTGGTTTAAGTTAAGGTTTTAGGGTTTATAATATTTTAAGGTTTAAAGTTTAGGGTTATGTGTTTAGAGTTTGATAGGGTTTAAAGGTTTAAGGCTTATTGTTTAGGGTTTAGAGTTAAGGGTTAAGGGTTGATAGTTTAGGAGTTATGATATAGGGTTTAGGGTTTAGGGTTTAGGATTTAAAGTTTAGGGTTTAGGGTTTAGGGTTTTAGAGTTTAAAGTTTAAGGTCTAGGGTTTAGGGTTTATGGTTTAAGGTCTATGGTTCTAAGGTTTAGGGTTTAGGGTTTAAGGCATATGACCTCAATTCAAACCAAAATTATTTAAAGTTTTTAAACTTTTTTACTTCATATTTTGGAATTTTTAGTTTTGTTGCACTCTTCCATCCTCTCGCTTATTATTTAACTAGATTAATTAAAGTTAATATTTGTAGATTCTATCAATTTAATCGTAATTTTAAAAATTCAACAAAATTAACCCCCTTAACTTTACACATTCAGTTAATTTGATATTTATTATTAAAATGTAAAAAATAAAAAACCTAAAAAACTTAGAAAAAATATATGTATATATATTTGAATGTTTAATTTTTATAAAATATATACAAAACTATAAAATATTTATAAATAAATTAAAAAAATAATAATAAGTTAGGAATAGTGGCGTTTTTATTAAAAACGCCGGTAATATATGGGAAACTTGGAACGACGCCGTTTGAAGCTTATGTTCAGTGGCGTTCTGTCCAAAACGGCAGAAAATGATGTGTTTTATTTGTTTATAGTGGCGTTTTTTAAAAAACGCCGCAAAAGCTTGTGTTTTACTGGCGTTTTATGTTAAAACGCCGCGAATATATTAACTGTTTACAAAACAGCGCCGTTATTCTGCTTAGTTTTTTGAGGCATTTACATAAACGACTTTGTTTTACTATTTGATTTTAGTGGCGTTTATAAGTAAAACACCGCAAAATCTTGTGTTTTATTGGCGTTTTAAGAAAAAACGCCGCAAATATATTAACTGTTTACAAAACGGCGTCGTTATTCTGCTTAGATTTTAGAGGCGTTTACCAAAATGACTTCGTTTTGTTATTTGATTTTAGTGGCGTTTATAGAAAAACGCCACGAGGCTTCGTTTTCTTGGCGTTTTATTTTAAAACGCCGCGAATATAGTAATCGCTTACAAAACGACGTCGTTATTCTACATAGTTTTAGAGGCATTTACAAAAACGACTTCGTTTTGTCATTTGATTTTAGTGGCGTTTTATATAAAAATGCCGAATGGGATTCGATTTTATTTCAAAACATTGTCGTTTTGTTCCATCTGCTATATCCCTAAACATAAACGCGAAAGAACAGAAAATTACCCCCATCAAATCTCTCCCCAATCCTTTCCCTAATCCTAAAAATTTCCCCAAATTTTTAGAAACTCTAATCGAATCTGACCATCTCCTGCTTCGCCTCGATTGTCCATTACGCCATCGTGTTTGCCTCCATCGCCTCGTCATGAGTCTCCTTCTTCATCGACCGACTGGTAAGTGTTTTATACTGTTTGTTTGTGTTCGGTTTTAGTAAGTTTTTATTCACGAAATGCTTTGCCCAAAAAATTAGAATCTGTAATCGAATCTGACCATCTTCTACTTCGCCTTCGATTGTCCATTCTGCCATCGCGTTCGCCTCCATCTGCCTTGTCGTGAGTCTTCGTCTTCATCGACCGATTGGTAAGTGTTTTATATTGCTTATTTGTGTTTGGTTTTAGTAAGTACTTGGCGGTTTGCTTAATCATGATGCATTTGATGCTTTTAGTAATATGACTTGGAATTTTTTTAAATCTCGTTTGTATGTTGAATGGAATATGAACTAGATTAGTTACCTATGTTTTAAATTATTATTAAGGTGGGAAATTTGTAACAGAACCTAATTTTGAATATATTAATGGGATCATAGATAGATTCAATGTTGACCCTAATTTTCTTTCTTATTGGGAATTATTAGAGCATGTTAATACATTTAGGGTACACATTTAAGAAAAAAAGGAGGAGCCATATCTTTGTTATAGGGTCTATGGTAGTCAGTTAAATGGAGTTAGGTTTATGTTAGTTCACAATGATGTAGCTGTGAATCAATTAGTTAAACAGTTGACATAAAAATGGCATTGTAGAAATATATGTGGATAATAGAAGTAATTATGTAAATGTTGGTAAAGGTATTGAAGATGTTGGTCAGTGTATGGAAAATGTCAATGTGGGTATTAAATATGGTGATTAGTGTAGTAATGAGGGTGCAAAGGGCTTAATAGGGGGTGATTGGTGTACAAAAGTTAATGAGGGTGAGGAGGTTGACCTTGGTACTAATAAGGGTGATGAAGAAGTGTTTTTACATAATGCGGAGCTAGGTGGAGACATTGATAATAGAGTCACAGAATAGTGTTAAAGGTTTTTTTTGTTAGATGGGTTAGATGGGCAACAATGTGATTCCTTTTCTTTTTGTTTACAATTATGATAAACATATCAACTAGACGAAAATGGGGGTAGTAAGAGTTCACTTACGTGTACTTTTTTTGTTTTCTATTTAATTTATTTTCTGGTTTATCTTGTAAATCGTGTTTATTATATTTTTTGAAGTGAATAAAAATATTGTATGATTATATATATAAAACAAATTACAACAGTATAGAGACTATGTGGGTTATGTGAGGGGGATGATGGGTTAGGTCATACTATTGAGAGTAAGCCAATTTTGTTAGATGATTTAGGGCTTAAGGATAGAAGTAGTGATACTAATGGTAACAGTGAGGATAAAAGAAATCAGTAGGGGTTAATTTTACTCAACGCTTCTCCTTTTTGCGACTTACGAGGAGGAATCGAGTTTTCTTGTTGATCGAGGAACCTCTGTTTCATCATTAAGAGGTATGTTCTTGATTCAATCTTAAATACGGTTGCCATTGAGTTTAATTTGAATATTTTTTGAAAGTGAATTTTTTTCCCCATTCTTGATTTTGTTGAAAAACTTTTTAAGAACTTAATATTTTAAGAACTGATTCGATCTTAAATTCTGGAAGTGTTTCATCCTTAAGAGGTATGTTATTGAAAATTTTTGTTGGAAGTGAATTATTTGCCTAAACAAATTCGAGGACCACGATTGATTAATTTTTGTTGGAAGTGTTTCATAAGCATTGTATACTTATATTAAAAATTTATTAGTAGGAAAATTAATTAATAATAATTTTATTATATTAAATTATAAAGTGAAATAATTTTTAAAAACATCAAATTAATACAAATAATTTGAATACTATAATTATATATGTATAAAAATATATAAAATAATAATTATTAAAATATATAAAATTAAGCTTTAATAATAATATAGTAATATATTATATAACTATTATCAAAAATTGAAACCGATTACCTAAACCCAACCTTAAACCAATACTAAATTGATATATTACTAATACATAATACAATAATGTATTATAATGTATTAGTATTCCTAAAAAAATATTAATACATATATAACTATTATTATACTTATAGCATATTTCAACCAATATAATAGTAAATAATAATATTTAATAATATTTATTTTCTAAGCACCTCACAACATCTCAACTTACCTAATCTAAAAGAATACAAAACTTATCTAAAAGATAGTAATAATTTTTCATGTATTTGAATTCTATTATTTTATATTTAAATTGTAATAATTGAATTATTTGCTAAGTTGTATTTGTGGTTTATGCTAAACCCTAAAAACTTAAAACCTTAAACCCTAACCTTTAACCCTTAAACACTTGAAACCCTAAAACTCTAAACCCTTAAAACCTTAAACCTTAAACTTTTGAAACCCTAAAACCTTAAAACTCTAACCTTTAACCCCTAACCCCTAAACCCTAAACCTTAAACCCTTAAACCCTTAAATCTTAAATCCTTAACCTTTAAACCATAACCCTTAAACTTTAAACACTAAACCCTAAACCCTTAAATCTTAAACCCTAACCACTAACCCTTAACCCCTAACCTATAACCCTTAACTTACATAATTTTCCCTTAAACTCAAACTTCATAACTTACATAATACTTGTATAGATAAAAGAAAAAGATTCAAAGTATATAGGCTGGAAACCTGACGGGTTGCCTTATATCTCACTGTTAGATATAACGGATCCTCCCTAGGTGTAACAATGCCACGTATGATGGATCTAAACGAAATACCAAATTAAATACCGAAATAATATAACATTTATTAAACTCTTAAACCCTAAACCCTTGAAACCTTAAAACCTTAAAACTTTAAAACCCTAAAACCTTAAACCTTAAACTTTAAACCCTAAACCCTAAACCCTAATCCCTTAAACCCTTAAATCTTAAACCCTTAACCTTTAGCCCTTAACCCATAACCCTTAAACCTTAACCCTTAAACCTTAAACCCTAAACTTTAAACCCATAAACCCTAAACCCTAACCCCTAACCCTTAACCCCTAACCTATAACCCTTAACCCCTAATTTTAAGTTAATATCAAACTTCATAACTTACATAATACTTGTATAGATAAAAGAAAAAGATTCAAAGTATATAGGCTGGAAACCTGACGGGTTGCCTTATATCTCACTGTTAGATATAACGGATCCTCCCTAGGTGTAACAATGCCACGTATGATGGATCTAAATGAAATACCAAATTAAATATCGAAATAATATAACATTTATTAAACCCTTAAACCCTAAACCTTTAAAACCTTAAAACCCTAAAACCTTAAACTCTAACTCATAAGCCTTAAACCTTAAACCCTTAAACCCTTAAATCTTAAACCCTTAACCCTTAACCCCTAAACTCTAAACCATAAACCTTAAACCCTAAACTCTAAACTCATAAATCTTAAACCCTAACCACTAACCCTTAACCCCTAACCTATAACCCTTAACTTACATAATTTTCCCTTAAGATCAAACTTCATAACTTACATAATACTTGTATAGATAAAAGAAAAATATTCAAAGTATATAGGCTGGAAACCTGACGGGTTGCCTTATATCTCACTGTTAGATATAACGGATCCTCCCTAGGTGTAACAATGCCACGTATGATGGATCTAAAAGAAATACCAAATTAAATATCAAAATAATATAACATTTATTAAACCCTTAAACCCTTGAAACCCTAAACCTTTAAAACCTTAAAACCCTAAACCCTAAGCCTTAAGCCCTAAACCCTAAACCTTTAAACCATTGAATCTTAAACCCCAACTCTTAATCCCTAACCCCTAAACCCTAAACCCTAAACCTTAAATCCTAAACCTTAAACTCATAAATCTTAAACCCTAACCACTAACCCTTAACCACTAACCTATAACCCTTAACTTACATAATTTTCCCTTAAGATCAAACTTCATAACTTACATAATACTTGTATAATTTAAAAAAAATGATTCAAAATATATAGGCTGGAAACCTGTAACATCCCGGATTAGGGCCTATGCACTATGACTAAAATTTTATGAAATAGTATGCCTTATGTGTTGTAAATGTGTTGTGTGTATTTTAGAACCTAGGAAATGTAAGGAAATATAAGGAAATGTAAGGAAATGAAAGGAAATGTAAGGAAATGTAAGGAAATGAAAGGAAATGAAAGGAAATGAAAGGAAATGTAAGGAAATGAAAGGAAATGAAAGGAAATGTAAGGAAATGTAAGGAAATGAAAGGAAATGAAAGGAAATGTAAGGAAATGAAAGGAAATGTAAGGAAATGTAAGGAAATGTAAGGAAACTTGGAAATGTAAGGAAATGTTAGGTTAAAGGAGGGAAACGAACGTTTTTGGAAACCTGAAAAATGTATGGAAATGCTAAGTTAAAAAGTGGAAAGTGAGCATTTATGGAAACTAGGAAAATGATTTAGAAATGATTCAAAAGAGGAAAGTGAACATTTCTGGAAACTTGGAAATGTAAGGAAATGTCAAGTTTAAAGAGCCAAACGAAAATTTTTGGAAACTTAAAAATGACCTAGAAATGCCGAGTTTTAAAGTTTAAAAGAGGAAATTAAGGCAAGGTGGCATTAAGAGAAAAAGTATGTGAAATTTGACACACAAACAGGCTTGGAAAAGTGGCCTGAAGATGCCACTTAGGACCTCTAGAAATGGCGCCACATGCAAGTGTATTTGGGCCAGGGTTCGAGTCACATGGAAGCAAATAAAAGAAGTTTTATTTTTTGCTTCTAGAAGCACAGAGGTGGACGGCATCTAGCTAAGACTTTAAATGATTTTTATTTAATTACTTAAAGAGGAAGCAATGGACGACAATAAGGACTCTTAAGGGAAGAGTTTAATTCTCTTTAAAATTAACTAAATAGGTGGATAAATGAAGAATTATTCTTTAATTAAGAGAATGAGGAGAAGTGATGGCCAAGTAAGAGACTTTGAGTTTAGTAATTTCGGCTAAGTAAGGATAGTTCTTTGAATTATCTTTTATTTTAGAAATAAGAGATAATTAAAGGATTATTTCCATTAATTTTAAATAAAGTGATAATTATCACAAAGGAAGAGTGATGGCCAAGTAATGGATTCTAAGTTAGTAAATTCGACTATAAAAGGAAAAGAGGGCCATTCATTCTTTCTCCATTCTTTTCTTTCCTTCCTCTGCCGAATTCTTTCTGCCATTGTTCACTTTTTCTCTTTTCTTTTCTTCTTCTATTACAAACACAATCAAAAGCCAAAGGTAACAATAGCCCTAGCCGATTTCTCACTAAGCCTCAAGAGCCGAAATTGTGATACATATCAGGGCCATAGCCGAATAGTGCTAAGGGTTC
Organism: Gossypium rotundifolium; assembly: GCA_025506655.1. Classification (NCBI taxonomy): domain Eukaryota; kingdom Viridiplantae; phylum Streptophyta; class Magnoliopsida; order Malvales; family Malvaceae; genus Gossypium; species Gossypium rotundifolium. The sequence goes on along the minus strand of CP106731.1, from coordinate 160,741,817 downwards.
AAGCAAGAGTTCCATCGAATTCTTGATGAGGTAAGATCCAAGTTTAGTTTCCATTCTTTTATATTTTAGACTTATCAAAATTTAGGGACTAATTTTGATTATTAACCTTGGCCGAATCATGGAAGGAGAAGTTCTTTTCCCGAAGGTACACCATAGGCCGCGTGTTCCCTAATTATTCGGTGAATTTGAGATTTAAGATCCTTAAGGTAAGTGACTATGAATATTCGCCAAGACCCTATTTTTGTAGTAGATCTATTATTATGTGTTTTAAGTGAAAACTAACCGATTCAAGGGATCTAGTGAGTAGCCGATTTCAAAGGGGAAGAATACAAGTTTTCGGATTTGATTTTTATTCAATCGGCATTAAGGTAAGTACACAAATCCTACTAGGATTTGGTTTTATGGCGAATAGGCCTTTGCTAAATATTACCATGTTGGTAGAATGTAGGCATTAAAAATCTAAAGTAGTAGATCGGTTTCGGATTTCAAGTGAAATCGTTAAGCGAATCGTGTGTACCTACCCTAAGTTTTAATACGTTCATGGCTATGTTTTAAATTAAATGTGTTAATATGAAAGTGTAAGAATATGGCTAAGGTACCGTGTGTACCCCACACTAATCTTAATAGATTTATGGCTTAAACTTGATATATGTGTTAATATGAAAGTGTAAGAATGTGGCTAAAGTACCATGTTATGGTACAAAGTACTCAGCACGCTTTCCTACTCCTACTAGGATTACGAAATATGTTATACTTAACATGTGAAAAGTGACATGAATGTGAATTTAAGTATGATATGCATGATATGAATAATATGGGGCATTCGGTTATTTGAGAAAAGGGAAGTGAATGTGATGACTTGGTCTCACTATCTCGAATGTGGTGACTTCATCACATTATCCGAATGTGGTGACTTGGTCACATTATCGAATGTGGTAACCGGTTACATTATCTGAATGTGGTGTCTCATGACACAATTATCTGGCGGCTATGCCACGAATTTTATATAGGCGATGAGCACGTCATTGCAAATGATTGCCTTCAATGGTGTGTAGCGGATGGAGGTTGACTTAGTAGTCCCACTGTGTGTGAGGATGGTGCAGGTGGAGTGTAGCGGATGGCATATAGGTTTGGGTTCGGGTTTGCATCATTATCTTGAATCATTAAATGTGAAATTATGATACGTATGAATATGATTTGTTATGCCTGAATTTGTTAAGACTTAGTGTTTGTGTACACATTGAGTCTGTTTGACTCACCCCGTTGTGGGAACATGTTTCAGGTGACGATCAGTGATGGACCGGGTTCGGCAGATGCTTAGTGGAGGCCATGTGAAGTTCAGATTTCTTTTATTTGGACTATTTTACTTTAAGTATTTATGATTTATTTAAATTTTGGGAATTATTTGATGTAATAAGGCCTTAGTAGGAATATTTTATTCTGTTTTTATTTGTTAAGCTTACAAACCTCATTTTATTAAAAGATTTAGTAAATCAATCTAATTTTAAAAACAAAGCCCAAACGTTTTTTCACCTAAAACAAAAGGATTTTAATAACGAAATAAACCTGTTTTCAACTCAAGCCCAACCCAAAACAAACTTTCCTTCAAAACGCTCAAAGTTTTTCCCAAATACAAAAGAATTTGAAATGGTTTTCTCCGGGGAACATACCAGATCCGGTCCAGGCTCGTGGGCCAGGTTTGGGGTGTTTCAGTTTGGTATCAGAGCCCAGTTTTAAACTCTCGGCCTTGGGTTTAAGGCCCAAAACGTTTTCAAAGTAAGCCCAAAAGGAATTTTCTCAAAAATTTTAGGTTTTTCGGCATGGCCCACTAAGTCTCCAACCAATGATCCACCGTAAGTACTTGACTTGAAGTGATTTGAATATGTGAAATGTATGGGCTTTTATGGCAATGTAGATTAGTGAACTAGGATCTGTTGAACCCTAGGACTAGTCTACTCAAAACACAAATACATAAGACTTAAGGACCATTAGACAAACCTGTGATTAAGTCGCCGAGCTAGGGTGTGGTAATTGTTGTGCGCATGTCTAGGAGTGGATTCGATGAAGAGCTTGGTATTTAAGTAGTCCTAGCGACTCACCTCCTCTTTACTCGCATCCTACATGGTGCGTAGTAACCGTTCACCCTAACCAAGAGGACTTATACACGGGCTAAACCCCTAACTAAAACCCGAAAGGGACTAGCCGTATTTTATGAAAACCCTAGTTTTAATTTCTAAATTATTTTCTTGATTTGAAAAAGATTATTTTATAAAATTTTCTTGAAATATTTTAGATTTATAAAATTACAAAAATACCCCTAATGGTAAAATTACAAAATGCCCTTGGTTTATGAAATTTTCAAAATACCCACAGTTCTATCAAAATTTCATTACGTTATAAAATGTTCAAAAACCCTAATTTGCAAAATGACAAAATACTCGATTTTAGAAAATATTACGAAATTACCCTACCACGCAAATTATCGAAATACCCTCGAGTTACAAAATTACCGAATCGACCCAGATCTTCAAAAAATTTTTGCAACAACAACGATTTGGAAAACAAATTCTCAAAACAACCTCAAATTTTGTAAATTCCAAAATATCCGTGATTACTTAAGATTTACAAATTCACAGGTTAATTACCAAAATACCCTCAGATTTCAAAATTTTCCAAAATACCCCGGGAATGCAAAATTTCCAAGATACCCTTATTGACAAAATCACCAAGGAACCTTATTTGACAAATTACAAAAATACCCCTCGTGTATAAAATTATCATTTCACCCTTGAAACTTTTCTAGCAAGAAATTTAATTTTGTAAAACATCAACAATCTCTATTTGGCAATATTTTCAAATACCTTAATTTGAAAAATTACCAAAATACCCCTATAGGATAAAATTACGAAAATACCCCTGGGTAGTGGAAAACAACAAACAACGACAATTACAACATTTCTCTGTAATGAACGCAAGTTCATGTGTGTGACAACGGGTAAGTCCTTACTTTTGGAATACCCTTCATTGCCTTGTTTGTTATAGATTTAGTTCATTCTTGTAATGCTAGTGAAGTATATGAAACCTTGGATGTGAATTTTTGTAGGAAATGTGTTAGTTTTAAGATCAGAGTGCGCAGCAGTAGTGTAGTGTGGTGAGTTAGGATGTACGATTTTTCGTTAGTAAGTAATTTCGAGGACGAAATTATTTTATGGGGGTAGAACTGTAACATCTCGGATTAGGGCCTATGCACTATGACTAAAATTTTATGAAATTGTATGCCTTATGTGTTGTGAATGTGCTGTGTGCATTTTAGAACCTAGGAAATGTAAGGAAATATAAGGAAATGTAAGGAAATGAAAGGAAATGTAAGGAAATGTAAGGAAATGAAATGAAATGAAAGGAAATGAAAGGAAATGTAAGGAAATGTAAGGAAATGTAAGGAAATGTTAGGTTAAATGAGGGAAACGAACGTTTTTGGAAACCTGAAAAATGTATGGAAATGCTAAGTTAAAAAGTGGAAAGTGAACATTTATGGAAACTAGGAAAATGATTTAGAAATGATTCAAAAGAGGAAAGTGAGCATTTCTGGAAACTTGGAAATGTAAGGAAATGTCAAGTTTAAAGAGCCAAACGAAAATTTTTGGAAACTTAAAAATGACCTAGAAATGCCGAGTTTTAAAGTTTAAAAGAGGAAATTAAGGCAAGGTGGCCTTAAGAGAAAAAGTATGTGAAATTTGACACACAAGCAGGCTTGGAAAAGTGGTCAAGATGCCACTTAGGGCCTCTGAAATGGCACCACATGCAAGTGTATTTGGGCGAGGTTCGAGTCACATGGGAAGCAAATAAAAGAAGTTTTATTTTTTGCTTCTAGAAGCACAGAGGTGGACGGCATCTAGCTAAGACTTTAAGTGATTTTTATTTAATTACTTAAAGAGGAAGCAATGGACGACAATAAGGGCTCTTAAGGGAAGAGTTTAATTCTCTTTAAAATTGACTAAATAGGTGGATAAATGAAGAATTATTCTTTAATTAGGAGAATGAGGAGAAGTGATGGCCAAGTAAGGGACTTTGAATTTAGTAATTTCGCTAAGTAAGGATAGTTCCTGAATTATCTTTTATTTTAGAAATAAGAGATAATTAAAGGATTATTTCCATTAATTTTAAATAAAGTGATAATTATCACAAAGGAAGAGTGATGGCCAAGTAATGGATTCTAAGTTAGTAAATTCGACTATAAAAGGAAAAGAGGGCCATTCATTCTTTCTCCATTCTTTTCTTTCCTTCCTCTGTCGAATTCTCTCTGCCGTTGTTCTCTTTTTCTCTTTCTTTTCTTCTTCTATTACAAACACAATCAAAAGCAAGGTACCAATAGCCTAGCCGATTTCTCACTCCTCAAGAGCCAAATTGTGATACATATCAGGGCCATAGCCGAATAGTGCTAAGGGTTCAAGCAAGAGTTCCATCGAATTCTTCAGTAAGGGTAAGATCCAAGTTTAGTTTCCATTCTTTTATATTTTAGACTTATCAAAATTTAGGGACTAATTTCGATTATTAATCTTGGCCGAATCATGGAAGGAGAAGTTCTTCTCCCGAAGGTACACCATAGGCCGCGTGTTCCCTAGTTATTCGGTGAATTTCAGGATTTAAGATCCTTAAGGTAAGTGACTATGAATATTTGGCCAAGACCCTATTTTTGTAGTAGATCTATTATTATGTGTTTTAAGCTGAAAACTAACCGATTCAAGGGATCTAGTGAGTAGCCGATTTCAAAGGGGAAGAATACAAGTTTCGGATTTGATTTTTATTCAATCGGCATTAAGGTAAGTACACAAATCCTACTAGGATTTGGTTTTATGGCGAATAGGCCTTTGCTAAATATTACCATGTTGGTAGAATGTAGGCATTAAAAATCTAAAGTAGTAGATCGGTTTTGGATTTCAAGTGAAATCGTTAAGCGAATCAGGTGTGTACCCTACCCTAAGTTTTAATACGTTCATGGATATGTTTTAAATTAAATGTGTTAATATGAAAGTGTAAGAATATGGCTAAGGTACCGTGTGTACCCACACTAATCTTAATAGATTTATGGCTTAAACTTGATATATGTGTTAATATGAAAGTGTAAGAATGTGGCTAAAGTACCATGTTATGGTACAAAGTACTCAGTACATTTTCCTACTCCTACTAGGATTACGAAATATGTTATACTTAACATGTGAAAAGTGACATGAATGTGAATTTAAGTATGATATGCATGATATGAATAATATGGGGCATTCAAGTTATTTGAGAAAGGGAAGTGAATGTGATGACTTGGTCTCACTATCGAATGTGGTGACTTGGTCACATTATCTCGAATGTGGTGACTTGGTCACATTATCGAATGTGGTGACTTGGTCACATTATCTCAATGTGGTAACCGGTTACATTATCTCGAATGTGGTGTCTCATGACACAATTATCTGAGTGGCTATGCCACGAATTTTACATGGGCGATGAGCACGTCGATCGCAATGACGCCTTCGATGGTGTGTAGCGGATGGAGGGTTGACTTAGTAGTCCCCACGGTGTGCAGGATGGTACGGGTGGAGTGTAGCGGATGGCATATAGGTTTGGGTTCGGGTTTGCATCATTATCTTGAATCATTAAATGTGAAATTATGATACGTATGAATATGATTTGTTATGCACGAATTTGTTAAGACTTAGTGTTTGTGTACACATTGAGTCTGTTTGACTCACCCCATTGTGGGAACATGTTTCGTGACGATCGGTGATGGACCAGGGTTTGGCGGATGCTTAGTGGAGGCCATGTGAAGTTCGATTTCTTTTATTTGGACTATTTTACTTTAAGTATTTATGATTTATTTAAATTTTGGGAATTATTTGATGTAATAAGGCCTTAGTAGGAATATTTTATTCGCTTTTATTTGTTAAGCTTACAAACCTCATTTTATTAAAAGATTTAGTAAATCAATCTAATTTTAAAAACTAAGCCCAAACGTTTTGTCACCTAAAACAAAAGGATTTTAATAACGAAATAAACCTGTTTTCAACTCAAGCCCAACCCAAAACAAACTTTCCTTCAAAACGCTCAAGTTTTTCCTAAATACAAAAGAATTTGTAATGGTTTTCACCGGGGAACATACCAGATCCGGTCCAGGCTCGTGGGCCGGGTTTGGGGTGTTTCAAAACCTGACGGGTTGCCCTATATCTCACTGTTAGATATAATGGATCCTCCCTAGGTGTAACAATGCCACGTATGATGGATCTTAAAGAATACATAACTTACCTAATTTTAAGATCAAATTTCATAAATTACATAAGTTGATGATTAAATTTCATAACTTACATAATTTTCCTTAAGATCAAACTTCATAACTTACATAATACTTGTATAATTTAAAAAAAAGGATTCAAAGTATATAGGCTGGAAACCTGACGGGTTGCCTTATATCTCACTTTTAGATATAACGGATCCTCCCTAGGTGTAACAATGCCACGTATGATGGATCTTAAAGAATACATAACTTACCTAATTTTAAGATCAAATTTCATAAATTACATAAGTTGACGATTAAATTTCATAACTTACATAATTTTCCTTAAGATCAAACTTTATAACTTACATAATACTTGTATAATTTAAAAAAAGGATTCAAAGTATATAGGCTAAACTTTGACGGGTTGCCTTATATCTCATTTATTAGATATAACGGATCCTCCTAGGTGTAACAATGCCACGTATGTTGGATCTTAAAGAATACATAACTTACCTAATTTTAAGATCAAATTTCATAAATTACATAAGTTGACGATTAAATTTCATAACTTACATAATTTTCCTTAAGATCAAACTTCATAACTTACATAACACTTGTATAATTTTTTTAAAAAAAAAAGGATTCAAAGTATATAAATTTGAAAACTCGACGGGTTGCCTTATATCTCACCGTTAGATATAATGGATCCTCCCTAGGTGTAACAATGCCACGTATGATGGATCTTATTGAATACATAACTTACCTAATTTTAAGATCAAATTCCATAGCATTATTTACATAAATTATTAATTAACAATTTAACCGTATAATTTATTGTCAACTTTAGACTTCAACAACTACGAAATGGATAAGAGTTGGATGAAATTGTCAAGGGTAAGCAACGGCTATCGAAATGGAGTAGAAACTTTTCTGAATTTCGCATTTCAAAATGCAAGCCAAGAGAATATGATTCTTTGCCCGTGTAAGAAGTGTTGCAATATTAACTAGCATTATCGTGAAGTGGTCTACGAACATCTAGTTGTTGATGGCTTTGTCCGGGGGTACAAAATATGGTTTTTTCATGGCGAGTCTACATCTAGTGGAGCATCTTCATCGATGAATCTGGGGTATCCTCATAGTGCTTTCAATCAGAATGTTAGTGACGATAACATGGAAAACATGTTGCGGATGCTTTTAATATCTTGTGATGATGGTTTGGTCATTTCCACGACTTGGGTGCAACCGATGATCATAATTTTGGAGGAAATACTTTCACCGAAGGGAAAAAAGTGTACCGGATGACAAATGAAGAAGCGGCGAGGTTCTACACGTTACTTGGTGAAATAAATGAAGAAGCGTATGAGGATCAAAATTTTCCAAATTGTCATTACGTGTTCGTCTTTTTCACTTGAAATGTTTGGGGTGGATCGAAAACTCGTTGACAATCTTGTTAGAGTTTCGCAAGAAATGTTCCGCTTGCAAAAATCCTCGATCTTCCAAAGACATGAAGAAATTGATAAAGGATTTGGGCCTTGGATACAACAAAATTCACAGTTGCCCAAATGATCGCATGTTGTATTAGGCGACGCATAAACCAAAAATCTTTGTCATGTATCGCCAATCCCATTGGATTAATAGAAATAGAGAGATGGTAACGAGGATGAACACAATCCCATTCAAAGGATTAAGATTTTACGGTATTTTCCCTAATACTGAGCTTCAACGGCTTTTCATGTCATCGAAGATAGCAATCAATGATGTGGCACCGTGATGGACGAACCAATGATGGGTTGTTAAGGCATCCTGCAGATTCTTTAGCTTGGAAATGTTTTGACTCTAAATTTCCAAGCTTTGCAAGCGATCCTCGGAGTGTGAGGCTTGGGCTAGCATCCGATAGATTTAACCCTTACAAACTTATGAGCACAACGTATAGTACTTGGCCTGTGGTGCTTGTTCCCTAGAATTTGCCTCCATGGGTTTGCATGAAACAATCTTCTTTTATCTTGTCTATGATTATACCTGGAGAGAAAGGGCCGGGGAATGATATTGACGTCTATTTGCAGCCACTTGTTGACGAGTTAAAACAACTATGGGCTGGTGTTCAAACATTCGATGCAATGAGAAAAGAGAACTTTAGTTTACGTGCGGCATTAATGTGGACTATTAACGACTTTTTGGCTTATGCTAATTTATCTGGTTGGAGTACCAAGGGACATTATGCTTGTCCGTGTTGTCTTCTTGAACATGTTCGCAATGGTTATATAATCGGAAGAAGTTTTCTTACATGGGGCATCGTCGATGGTTACCGAAAAATCATACATTTAGATTTCAGAGTGCTCGGTTTGATGGTCTCAAGAGTTCGATTAGCTCCTTCGCAGGCAAATTGGATCCGAAATATTGTTAATGTTGAAAGATATGAATTTCATTTATGGGAAGATGAATCAACCGGCAAACCTGCATAAAAATAGAAGATCTAGGGATGAATCTAATGATGAATCTGATGAAGAGGATGATCCTAATGAGGCGGACTTGTGAAAAAAAAAGAAGTATTTTTTTCGAGTTGCCTTATTGGGAGCATCAGATTTTACGCCATAACCTTGATGTCATGCACATAGAGAAAAATGTCTGCGAGAACATCATTGGGACTATTTTGAATGTCGATGGAAAATCGAAAGATAATCTTCAGAGTCAACTTGATTTAGTCCACATGGGAATTCGGCGTGAGCTTCATCCCCGAGCACTTCCGAATATGAAATATCGATTCACCGCTATTTTTTCAATGTCGAAGACGAAGAAATAAGTGTTCTGTACGGTGTTGAAGGATATAAAGGTCTCGGATGCGTATGCATCAAATATATCGCGATGTGTGAGGCTTAAGGATTGAAGATTATATGGCTTAAAATCGCATGACTATCACATATTGATGCGAGACTTACTGCCAGTTGCTATGCGGTGTTGTATGTCGAAAAAGGTGACGGCTCCTATAATTGAACTGTCAAATATAATGAAAGGCATTTGTGGTAAAGTTTTGAATGTTCAAGAACTTAAGAGACTACAAGATCGAGCCGCATTAACTTTATGCAATCTGGAGAAGATATTCCCGCCTTCCTTCTTCACTATCATGGTGCACTTGTTAATTTATCTCCCGCGTGAAGCACTTCTTGGTGGACCCGTTTTCTATCGATGGATGTATCCCATTGAAAGGTCTTACTTTATTTGCAAAATATTCCTTCATTCAGCTAAATGCCTTTATTTCCAACTTTTGATAATATTGTATATCGTGTTTAGGTTCCTTTCCAAATTGAAGTCATCTTCGCAATAATAAGCGTTATCCGGAAGGATCAATTGTCGAGGCTACTTGGCGTAGGAATGTATGACTTTCTGCTCGAGGTATTTGGAAGATGTTGAAACAAGAATGAATGCACCAAGTAGAAATCTTTGGGCTCACGATCATAATTTGGTGAAACTTATTTATTTCAAAGTTTTGAGAACCGATCGTGAGTCGAAATTACGTAATTAGACGATAGATCGTGGGTCCAAGCACATCGATAAGTTCTTTTCATTACGATTCAATAGAACCATTTGAATCGTTCTACAATTTGATAAATACTCATCAATTATGATTTGTTTATCTTCAACAAAGTAAAACCTTTTTACCGTAGTGAGTACAAATAAATATTGAGAGCTCGTTCACGATCTCGAAGATTAAATCGACGAGAAATTAATAAGTTGTTCACAGAATCATTCCATGAATGGTTAAGCCAAATGGTATGCAATTTAAATTTTCATTGACAAGTAATAATATTTTCTCATAACATTCATAATTACTCGATTTACTTTCGACTCAATAGGTTTGGAGTCGGAATAAAGTAAATGATGACGTTAAATGGCTTTCACAAGGTCCAAACAGAATAGTTAAAAGATATAGTGGCTTCCTCATCAATGGATCTGATTTCATACAAGGTATCGCGAGAGATTGAGGAGAACTCAAAATTGCGAATTGTTGTTAATTCTTCGATTACAAGTTATGCTAGTGCTAGGGACGATGAATCCGATTGAGGAATTTGGAATATTACGGACTTATTATCGACATCATTGAGTTGGATTATTACGGCAAATGCAAAGTTGTCTTATTTCGAGGTGATTGGGCTGATGTGAATACGACTTGTGGAATTAAAAGCGATCAATATGGCTTTACAATGGTGAATTTCTCTCGATTAATTCACACCGAGAACAACCGATGGACGAGCCGTATGTGTTTTCTTCTCAAGTTAAACAAGTTTTTACTCGAAAGATCCAATTGATGAGGGTTGGTACGTTGTACTTGAAACACCCTAGAGACTTTTTCGACATTGGCGGTGGAAGAAGAGATGACATAGTCAAAAGATCGAAACTTTGCCTTTTCGAACAAGACTTAATCGAAAATATCCCTAGTACTAGTCAACAATTTCAATGGGTTCGTCGGATGTGGACGAAGATATTTACTGAAATATGATGTAGTAAGATTTAACGATTTATTATTTACATGTAATATTATAATTTTCATGTTGGTCATGTTATATAATTTAACTATTTTAAATGTCCTATTATTGTTATTATTTGTTACTAAAATTTTGAACTATTTTATGTGTCTTGCAGGAAAAATGCCTAGAAGATGATTACGAGATTTAAATATTGTCCGCGAAACTCCAAATCCAGAAGAAGCTAATAGTAGTGAACAACAAATAGTTGTTGGATCTTCTACTCTTCCGGACATAGATAACGAGCCTAGAGAATTTGAAAGTAATGTTAAGTTTATTTTACATGCATGTTGAATTTTATTATTGATTCATTTTCAATTTTAATATAATAATATATCATTTTTTAATTTGAAGGTGGTGGGACGCTTGAGAGGTCGGGGCGTACATTCCTTAAAGATTTATAAGACTTAGAGCCTACCGATCGTGTTAAAGTAAGGAGAAACAATCATGGCCACTGTTGGATCTGAAGCTCATTGTTAGAAGGCTATTTGGGCATTTTAGCACGAAATCCCAATATGTTGCCTATTAACTACTTAATCATGGCATCACATGCCCGATGCCAACAAAAATCGAGCTCTCGAAAATATTAAGGTAATAAAAGCGTAAATGTAATTTATAATACTTTAATTTAATTTTCATTTATATTAACTTTTATACTTTTTTCTTGAGGTAGATTTAATTTAGAGGTCATTGATGACTATATTAAGAAGACATTGGGTAAAAATGGAGAGACAATAAAAGCACGCTCAAAAACAATATGGGTGAGAAAAAACAACTTTTTCATTTCGATTTAAGAAAGACATAAGCCTCGGCGAAAATTAAGAAATGTTCCAAAGGAATGTTGAGGTACCAATGGGAAGATCAAGTTAGATTTTGGAATTCAAAAAAGGAGAGGTATTACGTACTTCTAAAATCGTATAAATTATTTGGTTTATAGTATTTACTATATATATAATTCAAATTGCATTATGTAGGACCGTGAGCGAGTTGGAATAAGCGTGATGAAATGTAAATTCACGCACCTGCGGAGTTCTTGAAGTTTTGCTTGTGTAGGACGCCGAGGTATTATAATTTATTAATTCATCAAATATTAATTACTTTATACTATTAAATTATATTTTTACGCTAAAATGTAGAAAACTTCGATTGGTCAAAAAGTTGGACGCGTTGACTTTTTGAAATTACGATAGAAAGAGGATGGATCTCCGATGACATCCAAAGTGCAGAAATTTTGGTATATTTACTTAATAAAATTTTATTTTTATAAATATTTCTACCGTAATTATAATAGTTTAATTCATCGTTTATAGTTTTAAATTTATAATGTTAAATTATGTTGCATTCTTTCTTATTTATATATTTCGTTTCTAACTCTTTCATTGATTTATTAGGATAAACTAAAGGAGAAGAAGGTCGAGTATGAAGCGGTACTTCAATCGATAGTTCTGTTAATCTTGAGGAGATTGATAATGTAATTATTACAGATGTTTTGGGTCCCGAAAGGTACATTGCTTCAATGATAGTTACGCTAATCTTTAGTATATTTTAATAGAATTATCACCGATGTTTTTGGTCTTGAAAGGTATGGTCGGGTTCGATTTAAAGGATCCGGTGTTACCCGACCCAATATTTTGATCCGCCTCTCAGCATACATGCCTTCCGGGTCAATCTTGTCTTTGAAGTTCGAGGCTACAAAACCAGATAGCTCAAATGCAAGAGAGCACGGTTGAGCAGAGGCAAAAATTGCGATGTTCAAAGAAAATATGAAGAACTCCAAGAATACTTAGAGCGAATCTGAGCGGCGACAACAAAGAGAGAGCAACAAGAAGAAGAGAGAGGCAAATGCAACGAGGGAGGCAGAGGCGAGATCGATGCTAGCGAGCGAGCAAAATCTGAAGAGCTCTAGCACCAAATTGACATATGATGCAGATGTTGTTTGATGCGAAAACCACCATCTTAGACATTTAGTTTCTCGTTGTAAGAAGTTTTGACATTATTACATTTAACATTATTGTTAAATATTTTCGATTATCATTCATTTAATTTATTAAATTTCAACTATCATTTAGAATTAATGTATTCTTTGTGATTTTTATGGTAAATTTGTTGTTTTGCGTTGGAATTATATCTTGTTATTGGTTGGTTTTAGTGCGGAGGGTATAATATTGAAAAATTGTACTTTTTGAAATCTATACAAATTAGCGGCGTTTGTAAAAGCGCGCTAAATGTCAAGAAATTTTCGCGACGTTTTTTAGGTAAACTTTTAGCGCTTAAATGTCAAGAAATTTTTTTTTTAGCGTTTTTGGGAAAGCGTCGCTAAAAACCATGACTTTTAGCGGCGTTTTTTGAAAAGCGCTAAAGGCCCCGACTTTTAGCTAAAGGCTAAAGACCCCGACTTTTAGCGGCATTTTTTAAAAGCACCGCTAAAGACCCGACTTTAGCGGCGCTTTTATCACAAACACCGCTAAAAGTCGTGGTCTTTAGCGCATTTTTGCTCATAAACGCCGCAAAAATTTTCTATGATTATATTGGCGGCGTTTTTGTGGCGCTTAGAAAAGCGCCGCAAAGACTTTTTGTGGCGCTTATAAACACCGCTAAATGCCCAAAAAATGCCGCTAAAATTCTGTTTTGCTGTAGTGTTCCTTTTCTTTGATTGATTTTAATAAACAAATTTTATCAAATTGATTGATTACAAGACCTTGTTTATTTACTTTGTTTTCCCCCTAATTTGGTAGGATCCAAGTAAATCAAACACTCTTTGCTGTACAGAATTTCAGTCACCTCTCTTTAAGGTAAAATTTTGACTGTCGATGAACCGTATTTTAGCTTTTATGATTGAACCCTATTACGACAAAGATCTCTCTGTTAGCCCTTTGTTAGCCCTATCTGCTACTTGCGTCTGTTTGAATGCAAAAGCAAAATGGAATTCAATTTCTTCCCTGCTTTAAGATTTCGGGTTGTTTACAAATAAACTTCCAATTAAGTTTTTATAACCCCACGGAAAAAGGTAACACAAAGGTAGAGATTATCGATGTATTAAATTATAGGCTCATATACTAGAAAGTTTTTGTTTATTTCTCTATACAATTCATAATTCTTAGAAATTGTCAAATTAAAATGTTTTTGGCTATTAGTTAGAATAAGCAAGCAACAAGTATCCCTTTCTTTTATGTTGGGTTGATACATGGATCATATTGTAGGCATCATTACGCTGCATTTAGATCCATATCTCAAGCAGGACCAGTAGACTAGCTACAAGAGCCTTTATGATAGCTCCCACTTTGATAGCTACTATACTTGCTTTGTGAGACTCTATAGTGTTTGTTCCTAGGAGGTCCCCAAAAACAACAACAGTTTATAAGAAGAAAAAAAATGAAGAAGGAATAGACATGTTCAAAGAGATGGGAGGCGTTGCAAATGATAATAAAATAATGATGAAATGCGTAAAGGAAAGAATTGGGAAGGAATGGGGGATGAGTTGGGACTTGTAACTTGCTTGCATCCAGTTCTTTCTCCAAAGTACATATAGGAAAATGACACTTCAACAAAGCCATCTCTCCCTCTTTAGTAGTCAATATGGTATCTTGCTTATTTCTCCATGGTAAAAGTGGTTTTCAATCAAGTGCAAGTATACATAGAATTTTTAATCTTTGTTCCTTATATTTAGATTGTAATCCAAATATATCGCATTTCAACCCTCACTTTGATTCGGTTTGGATACTTGTTTTACTTCAACAAATAACATCAAATGTTTGAATCTTATATCTTTATATATATTACTAAATTTTGATTATGCTTGTGTAATGTGTATATATATAATTTACAAAATAAATAGTCATGTTCATATTATAGCTTTTTGACATATGGCACTCTTAAATATATATTCTTCCATTTTTCATTGTTTCTTTTACACTATTAAATATGTCAAAATATAGAAGTTAGTAATCGTAATACATCTTACAAATATGAGGGAACCAAGGTGGTTGCAAGGGTTCTTTGAGGATGGGTCTTGGACCTTGATTTCCTTTTAGACTTTGGTATAAAGTTTCACCATCTATACTTGTAATGTGTGGGTTTATCTTTTATTTGTGTGTTGGTTTTCTCTTATTCTTCCTTCATTGTATATTATATTAATTAGATTTTACATTTAATTAATCAGTTAATTGGAGATTTATATTTATTCTCTACTTGTTTTTATACTAGTGGAGCTTTAAAAAATAATTGTAATAAATAATAGAAACCTGTTCTTTTTTTTCAGGGAGAAGCCTATTTTTTATTAGATCTTCCATTTTTAAAAATGTCATCAAATGTGTTATCAAGAATTAGTCAATCCAATCCTATTTTTTTCCAACATTATCATTATTTTACAGTTTAGATTCTCCGGTGGTTAACATTAGAACCCAACCCAATAATATCTATGATATCCACAACCACCCTCACTACCATGTCATGGCTTTAATTCAGTTAAAACCTTTTTCAAAAAATTTATCAAATTAAATTTATGTTTTGGGTTTTAGATAATTTCCTCGGGTTTCATTGAGTTACTTTTTTATTTTGCCCAATGATGGGAACTCAGATGAAGCATAGCTGTAGTAAAAGTTGTCCAGATACAGTTTGCAGTAGCTACTAAAAAAGTTGTTCAACAGAAGAAAAAAATCCATGTAGCCATTCCAATTGATGCAGGAGCAGTTGTTTACTGTTCTTTCTTTTTCGTTTTTTGATTGTTTGTACATGTTATCTTTGTAACAAATAGTTACTTACTAGCATGTGAAAATTTTATTGATGTTTATTTGAGCTTTGAAAGCTTGGGCTAAGTTCAATAAGATGCTACTGACCCTAGTATAGATGTTTATTTTATTGATGTTTATTTTGGTTGTTTTATTGATGTTTTTTATTTCTTAAGATAATTATGTCGGTTTTTCGTAATCAAATATTTCTTCCCAAAGTTCTCGAGGAACCAAAAGGAAATGGGTTCCGAGAAGAAGATCTCATGTTGGTTTCTTGTATGCTTGACTTGCACAATGTTGGAACCTTTAATGCTAATACGGGATTTAAAGCTGGTTATTTAAATGAGTTGGAAAGAATGTTAGAAAAAGTTTTACCCAATGCAATGTTGAAGGCTAAACCTAATATTGAATCGAGGATTAGACTACTGAAAAGGGATTGGTCAATCGTTTATGACATGCTTAATGGAAAAAACAATAGCGGTTTTGGTTGGGATGAGCATAGGCAGCTCGTTGTTGCTGAAGATGCGGTGTGGAACTCATATATATATGGAAGAATTATTTCAAGTCTTTATTATCTTATTTTCACCAAACTTATAACTAATATGAATTCCTCTTTTTTATAGAGCCATAAAGAAGCAGGTCAATTCAAACATCGTAGTTTCCCTTATTACGACCAACTTACTGCATCTACGCAAAAGATCGAGCCACTGGGAAAGATGCTCAAATAGCTGCTGATATCATTGAAGAAATAAATCTTGAGGATGTAGCTACTACAAATATTCATGAAGAAAGAAACGATTTCTATGAATGTGAAGTCAATTTTTCTTTGGATGACATGGATGTTTCAGCTACAGAATCGCAACCATCTAGAAACCAAGGGGTTCCACATCTTCAAAGAAGAAAAAAAAGAATTCTGATTCAAGTGATCATGTTTCTTTTTCATTTCATGATGCTGCCACTTTTTTGGGGGAAAAAATGCTTGCAGTTGGCGAACAAATCAGTAGAAGTATTGCCTTCGATGCGGTAATTCAACAAAAGTCAGATGAATTTTAGACCATCCAAGAAAAAGCTACAAATTTATATCCAACATTATGTGAAATAGAAGGTTTAACTGTGGATGAGCGTTTTCGAGCATTAAGCAAAATTCCAGATCATCCAACGCAAATACTCATTTTCTTTAGTTTACCTTCTTCTGTACGATTGGATTGGGTCATAAGATTTCTTGCTAACCATTAAAAATCATAGTTGTATTGATAATATTTTAGTAACTTTTGTATTTGTAATATTTGGGACGGTATAATGACATGATATATGTTATTATAATGTTGTAACTTTTGATGTAACATATGAATTATGACATATAAACTAATGAAATCATGTAACCTTTTATTAATATATTAATATTATGTTTATGCAAAATATAATTCTCAAGTTATTTATTACTTCTAATATTTTTTATTGTAGAATAATTAAATTATTTGTTTCAATTATGATATTTTAGCACATTAAATATGTATTGCGCTTTAAAAATAATAAAATAGATTATATATATTTTATAGTATTATATATTTTAATTTTTTAATTCATATAATAATTATATTAAGAATGTTATTAAATTATTTTTAATTAAATTATATTTAATAATAATTATGTTAAAATATGATTAAATTATTTATTATTTTATTAAATTATTTTCAATAATAACCTTATTAAAATTTAATAACAATAGCAATAATAATCTACCTAACAAAAATTTCGCTAAGGGTATTCTGGTCATTTTAGTTCTTTTCCTTATGCTATTACAACATAATTCCATTCAACCAAACATAAGAATTCTATTACAGCTCTATTCCATTACATTCAACCAAACAGTTGAATTATTTATTACAGCTCTATTCCATTTCACCTCTATTCCATTACAACGAACCAAACGTGGTGTAAAAAATGTTGTTTACAATACTTGTTTTGAGCATCAACCTAAATTTTCTACTGTAGGGACCTACAGATCATTGTCAAAAGCCATTGGTACTCATTCTACGGTGAGAATTTTTTGAACGACACAAAACTGAAATTTCTATTTACATAGTTGTGCACATAGTTTTCTTTTTAGATGGCTAAACAAGATAGCAAAGACGAAACTATCTCCATCTCAAATGTTCTGATCTATTATGCAAATCCATCTCGAATAAGGTGGTAAGGGACTTGGATTATTCTATACTAATATCGAGAGGGGACCTTCCTCTACTTGTACCTCCTCTATCATTCTAAGGGCTTCTTTTATTTCTAAACGATTCTCAACACTTGTTTGAGTGCAAAGTAAGCCTATATGGAGGAGCTTCTCCATGTTGGCGAGTGATGAATTTTGGGAGCTGGTTATTTCTGGATCAAGCATTTCTGCCTGTCGACTTTCAGCAAATGCTGATTCCGCCCATTGGACTACATCAGTTCCACGATTCCCATCATTAAGATATTGAGATGGGAATCGCCCTGTAAGGATCTCAAGAATCACAACTCCTAAACAATATACATCACTTTTAGGAGATACATTTCCGTGTTGTATAACATCTGGGGTCTTATAAGCAAACAAAGCTTCGACCCTGTCGGTGTTTACTAATGAGCAAAATCCATAATCCGAGAGAAATGGATGATTATCCGGGCCAAGTAATACATTGCTTGATTTGAGATTGCCATGAGGCACATCAAGGGAAGCAAGTTCCATGTGAAGATAATCCAGTCCCTTGGCAATTCCTTGCACAATCTTTAGTCTGGCAGGCCAATCAAGTCCAACATGGGATGTGTCATGCTCACCTGTTCCATATAAGGGCATAAAATGTAGAATGAATTTGAATATAATAACAAATTTGAGATACATAGGCAAAGGAGGAAGATAAAATTTCATACCATGCAATTGGTAAAGCAAACAACCATTAGGAAGGTATTGATAGACAAGAAGCTTTTCTTCTCTTCGGTAATGGTAAGCTAAAGGTGTTAAAATATTGGGGTGTCGTAGATTTCCAAATTGTTTAACTTGTTTATCAAACTCTTCTTTCCCTAAAGCATTCATATCTTTCATCCTTTTTACAACCACCGGAACTTCATTAGCCATCGTCACCTTATAACAAAACCCTAGCTCCCCATTTCCCAGCACTTCTGCGGCTGCCTTCATCAACTCTGTCAACCCAAAACTGCCTTTTTCATCATTTATCATGACTAGCTCCGCTGCACCACCACCTCCCTTTACATGACCGACCCTTTACGAGAAGAGCTTCCACTTCTTTTTCTATTTACTTCCTCTTCTTTCGCGGTTGGCACCGAAACCTGCCCTTCGATGGCCCCTTCAGAGCTAGTGGTTGGACCGTTGGGACCCTTCTTCTTCTTCTTCTTCACCCATCTAATTGCTGCTAAGATAATTACAAGAACCATCATCACTCCTAACGTTATGAGTGCGACAATGATCTTCGGGGGCAATTTTTTATAAGATTTACCAACCACATGTTTTTGATTCGTCACTAGTTTCGCAGTATTTTGAACTGGCTTGGTACAGTTAACACCCAAAATTTTCCCGCAAAGACCTGGATTTCCTGCAAATGAGTTTGCACTGAAATTTGATAAACTAGTTGGGATCTCCCCCCCAAGTCTATTGTTTGATAAATTTATGGACTTCAAATTTGGGTGATCAAAAGCCGGAATATATCCACTGAATTGATTGTTCTCCAAGTGTAATTCGATGAGATGAGGCAACTGACCCAATGAAAATGGAATGCCCCCTATGAATTTGTTATGTGATAACCAAACTTTCTTCAATGATTTCATGTTAGTAAAAAAATGGGGTGGGATTTCACCCGAAAATTGATTCCCTGATAAGAATAAAGCCTTTAAAGCCCCCAATCGATTGAGCTGGGGAATGATTCCTTGAAAAGAATTGTTAATAACACTGAGAGAGCGCAAACCCTTAATCTCAACCAAAGCATCCACATCAATACTTCCCGATAACCCCATTCCTTCAAGACGCAAACCCTGAACCACACCATTATGACAAAGCAATCCACCCCAAGGTGTTTGTTTATTGCAAGGGACTGAGCTTGGCACCCAGGAATTAAGAGCACTAGAATTTGTAAAAAATTTCTTGAGTTGTAACAAGGCCTCAGAATCTGATACAGAAAACGTCAATGGTGGCAACAACATGAGAAGAAACAACTTGAAAAGCCATCCCTTGGCCATTTACTTCTAACCAAAGTGGAAGGAAGCCTCAAGGCGGTTTTTGGCAATGTATATTTAGTAGGTTTTGATAGTGAGGAGCTAATGATGTGCTGATTTTTCGTATTTTCTTGGATTGTTGTTGTCTTTTTCTCATGATGACTCGATATTGTTGTTTTTCTTTTTCTCTTTGTGAGGGACAGGTAAAGGGAAAGAGGGAGAGGAAACAAGTTTTTGAACAAGTCAAAAGGTTTAAGAAAAATCCGTTATTACCGTTTAACATGTATGGCTTTGAAATGATTATCATTACCACCTCTCAAAACTTGGGTTTCAGCCTTCATTTCTGCACCAAAATAGTGTGGATTTCTTGTCAAAAGGCAGAACCCACATTCACTAATATGCAAGCAAAATAATATTAACCTTATTCACACGATATCTTTGAATCAAGCAGAATTCTTTTTCCAAAATGGCTGATTTATTTTATTCAACCACATTTGTTGCATCTTTATATATATATATATATATATATATATTGATTATAGTTGTTAAAAAATACTATGGGATTTGGTTACTTTGCTGATGTGTAATGATGGCATGGAAAACAATTAAAGATAAATTAATTTGATTATCAATTCAATTATATTTTATATATTATTCTTCTATATAAATTGGGTAAGGGATGTGGGTAATAGTGTTTCAATCTATACTAAATAAGTGTCTGATAATAACTTTTAACCATTATTTCATACAAATCAAGACTTGTGATATTATTTTTTTAGCACGTTTATCATTAAAACTATAAAGAACAGAAATAAAGAATGGGTCTAACACCAAATTGAAAGGAAACTACACTAACTCCAAATTAACAGACTTATTTCATACATCTAATTTTAAACATCCCTTTCAACCGTAAAATTATTCAGATATTGCTTAAAACTTAAAATTTAAAAAATACAAGAAAAGAAACAAAATATGTATGATTTGTACAGAAAAAGACCGTCCTAACTAAACTGTGAATCGCCTTATTAATAGTTTGACGTGTCGAATGGAAAGAAAATATTGAAATTGTGTTTTCAATTGCAAACAATGACGCAAAATTAAACAATATTAAGATATTCCTAAAGATTGACTATTCCGTGAAATAATAGCATCATTGGTGTTTGACTCAACCTGGACATTATCCCACCCTTTCGACTTAATCCAAGAGAGAGCTTCTCGGATGGACAACGTTTTGATCATAAACAGATCCTACAGTACCAAACAAAAATATGTCAATCCAGCTGCAAATCGCCCATATTCATAGTATACTAATAACTTCAAAATATGCAAAAATAAAAGAAATAAACCCTTCAAAATATAAATGTGACCTAACGCTAAATGAGAAATTAATGCTCATAAATTATTCGAATTGGATTAGGGTCGCAATCGGGGTGCAAGGGTTAGAGGTCCTTGCGGTACGACACAAACTATACAAGTAAAATTCGTATGAAAGTTTATTTCATTTATTTGATGTTGGTTAGAATAAGGTGTTTTAATGTTACTACATTCTTTCTATCTGACTTTGATTATAATAAAATTTTTAAACCAATAAATAGACGTAATTATTTCTCTTCTTTTGTCATTCGAATTTGACATGGTGAAATTTTTTTTAAGAGTTTTAAGTAAAGTTCTGTATGTTCTATTTTTTTTCTTTCTTTGTAATTCATTGTCATTATCGACATTTAATTCTCACACACGTATTAAATTTAAGGTAAGATATGTGTTGATGTGCATAAAATCTATTTAATACGTTATATCAATAAATAATATCCATATAATAAAAATAGTCATGATTTAAAGAAGACAGAGAAGAAGACTCGTGAATAAAGAAGAAGAAAAAAAAGAGAGAAAACGTTTAGAACATGATGAAAACAATTCCTGCTAAATTTTTTGTTTTTATTCCACACGGTACTTGCCCATAGTCCTATCGGATCACTGGATGGGGCACTGGAGTTTGATATTTTCTTTATTTTCTTTGTTCGTACTTGTTTTTTTAATCTAAGTTCGTCCACATCGTTGGCCTAAATTCACTATTCAATTAGTATTACACTTTTAAAAATATATTTATTAATATTTATAATTTTTTTATAACTAGAGTTAGATAGAAATAAGTTTTTAATTATAGCCCCATGTTAAGCCTATTAAATTATGCAATCTAGGATTAAATCAATTTAAACTCTAATCGGTAAAAAATTAATTTCATTATTTAAATTATATTAAAAAAAAATATAATAAATAAATTAAAATTTATAAAACTTCTATCTAAACTCTAATCAACACTTGAACCTAATTTAAGAATACTTAAAAATACTTTTGAAAAAAAAACATTTTGAAAAGAAGTTAAAATTTTCAACTTTAAAAAAGTACTTTTACGTAGGAGTGTTCAAATTTCAGGTAAAATCGAATTAACCAATTAAACACTTTTATTTTTAGGTCAATTTTTAATTTAAGAAAACAATTTTCTCTTAAAAAATAACTTGTTTCAAAATATTTTTGTGTTAAAAGTGGGAAACACGTTTAATCACTTACAATTATTCGTTGTTTGAGAACTTCAACCCCCAAAGTTGAAACTTGTATATAAAATTAATAACTATGGTCAAGGAGCGGCTACTAACTAGGGATGAGAATATTTAGACAAGTCACCTCTATGACTTTTATATTTAGTTAATGTGAGAATAGGGAGACCTTATTTTTGGGTTTACTTTTGGTCAATATACATTTTAAGACTCGTTCAAGAAAAATAAAAAGTCTCGTTAACTAATACTATCATTTTAGATCTTTCCTTTTTCTTTTTCTTTTTTAAATTATTCATAATATTTACAATAAATTTATTAATACTATAATTTATAATTTTATTTTTATTTATATTTTCGTGGCTAAAATTTGTGAGATAGGAATAATTCACTTTCATGGCGTTGTAAAATTAAATTGGTTTTAATATTTTTATAAATTTTTGTACAATTTTTATTTTATAGATAAAGTAGGTCAAAGTTCGATGAAAATTAAATTTTCTTATTATTTGTTATTTTATATAAAATATTAATTATTAAATATATATTAATATAAATAATATTTTAGAATGATAGGATAGAGATATCAAATTAATTTAATAATTTACATAACAACAAACACAATTATATTAATAAATTGAATGGTTGGATTATTAAATTATTTAAAAAATTACAAAAATAAATTAATTTTAATTTTAAATTTGTGTAAGTGGATCCTCCTCTTTTGAAGAGGTATTCATATACACTTAGGGTGAATTTAGTTCAGTCTGGTTTTTGAATTTTTCAAATCGTGTATGGTAATTCAATTTGGTTCTTCAAATTTTTCATATTAATTTTAAATTTTGAGTTTTTAAAATTAATTTGACAAAAAGTTCAGTTAATAACTTTTTGATAAGTTTTAAAAAAATCATAATTATTTCTAAAAATTCATTTCAAGCAAACAAAAATAATCAAGAATCATTATGTAATTTTATTAAAATAAAATTATTTCTACTATTTTAAATATAAAATATTTATTTTTAAGGTTAAGTATAAAATAGGTACTCGAATTTGTCCATTTCTCTTAGATTAATACTTATGATTTTTTTGTCTCAAATTGACATCCGAATTTTTTTTCGTCCACTATATTGGTACCTAAGACGAACGATGTTAACTTTTTGCTGACGTGATAGCGGTAACTAATCGCATGCCGCCACATGGCATCCTCTTGTACCTCTTTTTTTCTTTTTATTTTCTTTTTTATTTTGCCTCCTCTTCTCCTCTTTTTCTTTTCTTTACTTATTTTTCTTTTTGTTTTATGGGTCTGCTCCTATACTTTGTCTTTTTTCTTTCTTTCTTCTGTCAAAAACCCCTAACATTTTCCCAATGTTCATGCATCTTTCTTTTTCTTTTCATTAAATCTCTCTCTCAATTTTCTACTTTTCCATTAATCAAGAATGGCATCATTAAATCTAGAAGGAAGCATTTCAGTTCTTCCTATAGATAATTTCAACAACGGAGGCTTAAAGTTCCTCTTGGAACTCTTCTTATTTTGTTTCGCTTTATTCAAACTCATCGAATTTGACAGAATACAAGAAATCTAATGAAGTAAGTGCATAATAGCAGAGAGTATTATTCACGATTTTATTCAGCTCTTAATACACTGTTTATATAGGCAATCCTATGCCTAACTGATGATAACAACTTATAACAGAAAGAGGTTTTACTAACCACCCTGTTTATCACATGTGTATTTTATACTATAACATTCACCGAGCTTCTTCTAGTGGTAAAATTTGAAGAATATGACGAAAACGGGTAAACATGGATATCGATAACGGTTTAGTAAGAATATCCGCCACCTGGTCATAAGCCGAAACTTCGCCAACAACCAATTCGCCACTAGCCACCTTTTCACGAACAAAAAGCAAATCAAGTTCAACATGTTTAAATTTTGAGTGCAGAACCGGATTAGCTACAACAGCAACTGCACTAGTATTATCACACCATACAGTAAGAGTATCAACAGAATTGAGTTTTAATTCGGACAACAAGGACACAAGCCATGCAACATCACTAGTGGCTGCAGCTAAACTCCGATACTCAGCTTCAACTTTAGAGCGAGAAACAATAGACTGTTTCTTAGAACACCATGATATAGGTGCATTCCCAAAGTAGACACAATATCCTGTTGTAGAGCGACGATCATCAAAATCAAAACCCCAATTTGCATCCGCATATCCGACCAAAGAAAGTCTATCAGATTGATGAAAAACAAGACCATGAGTAAGTGTACCACGTAGATATCGCAGAATACGTTTAAATGCTGTCATATGAACTATAGTGGGTGCATGCATGAATTGACACACCCTATTTACCGCATACGAAATATCTGGTCATGTTAAAATAATGTATTGAAGAGCTCCAGCTATACTGCGATACTCAGTTGGATCAGCAAGACATTTACCTTCATCTTTAGACAACATAGGCGAACTCACCATTGGTGTATGAATAGCTTTCGCATTAGTCATAGAGCATCGATTAAGAAGTTCCTTAATATATTTCTGCTGACAGAGATGAAGACTTCTAGAAGCAGATTTGCTTACTTCAATGCCCAAAAAATAATAAAGCTCTCCTAAATCTTTCAGAGCAAACTCATCGTTAAGTTGCTTAATAAAATGACTTATTTCAGTAGGCAAATTTCCAGTGATAACAATGTCGTCCACATAAACAAGAACATATAAGGTAACCCCATTAACAACTTTGATAAATAGAGATGCATCTGACTTAAAGACCACAAACCCACTACAAATAAGAAATTGTCTTAATTTGTCAAACCAAGCACGAGAAGCTTGTCGCAACCCGTAGAGAGCTTTCGTTAGACAACACACTAAGCGTTCACCATGGGGACCATATTAGACATAACCCGGAGGTTGCTGCATGAACACCTCATCAGTTAAATCTCCATTCAAAAAAGTATTATTAACATCAACTTGCCTGAGTTGCCATCCACGCGACACAGTAATGGAAAGAATAGTGCGAATGGTTGCCGGTTTGACCACTAGGACTGAACGTCTCTATGAAGTCACATTCCGATACTTGGAAACATCTTTTAGCAACTAACCATGCCTTTCACCGATCAACTGATCCATCATGTTTCCTTTTAACTTTAAACAACCATTTGCATCCAATCGCTTTTCTTCCATATGGAAGAGGAATAATATCCCAAGTAGAATTGGCTATTAAGGCATCAAATTCAGCTTGAACTGCCTGTCGCCAGTCAAGATGAGCAAGAGCTTCTTCAATTGTACTAGGCTCAAACTCAGCTTCAGTTACAGAAAACACCTTTGGCTTAAATATCCCTACTTTAGATCGAGTGACCATAGAATCGAGTGTTAGAAGCCCCATTTGTCCTCAAATCAAAATAGTACCACCTTCAGCAATCGTCGAGCCTTCCAAGGTCCATCTGCTAAATAGCATGATTCAGTTCATAAAGTAGTGATGTTGTCTGAAGAGCGCGAACCAAATGGTAACATACTGGGTTCTCTGGAACATTCTCTGGAATTATTATTCATAAAACTGATAGAGAGATCATCACAAGCACTGGGAGGTGCCGTATTAGGCTGAATTGGTAGATTTTTAACAATGGGAACATATATGGGAATGCCCAAAGAAGTAAACTATTGACCATCAGAAGTATCATGAGAAGAAAACAAGAACTTTTGTTTATCAAACACTACATAACGAGAAATAACTATCGTCCCTTCTGGAAGTAAGCAATAATAGCCTTTATGCTGAGAGCTATAACCAAGAAACGTAGACGGTTGAGATCGATAGTCAAGCTTGTGTCGAACAAATGGGCATAAGCAGGGGAAACAATAGCACCCAAATACCTGGAGATGCTCATATTTTGGTTCATGACCATACAAACGCTGGAGTGGGTAGCCGATTTATGAGATGCACTGCACTGCGAAAGGCATAGCCCCAATAATCCATAGGCAAATTAGCCTGAGCCAACAACGTAATCCCAGTTTCCACAATATGTCGATTTTTTCATTCAGCAACTCCGTTCTGTTCAGAAGTGTAAGGACAAGATAACTTGTGAATAATCCCGTGACTGGCTAAAGTGGAGGCAAAAGCACGAAATTCACCACCCCAATCACTATGAAACTTTTTAATAATTTTCCAAACTGAGTGTGAATCATCTGCCGAAACTGGAGAAAACATTCAAGAGCTTGAGATTTGCATTTAATCAAATAAATCCACATGAAATGACTATACATATCAATGAAAGACACATAGTAGAAATTTTTTTCAGACGAAACTGAAGCTAGTCCCCATAGATCACAGACTACAAGCTCAAAAAATTCTTCATACTTTGTGTTAGATTGAGAAAACGATAGTTTATGGGATTTCCCTTGTTGACATGCTACACATACCGTATCAAAACTATTTTTATTGAATGTAATGTGACATTTATTAAGAACATTTTTTACAGTAGTAAATGAAAGATGACCCAATCTCCTATGCCACAAAGTGAAAACATCATTACTTGTATTCATGTCACAAACAGAAGCATTATGAACAACAGGAGAATGAGCTGTTGAACTTGCTGTGAAGTAATAGAGCCCATCAGAACTCGGCCCCGCATCAATATTTCCTGCATCAGTATATCCTTAACCACATAATATGAAGGGTAAAATTCAAAAAATACACTATTATCTGCAGTAAATTTAGACACAGAAAGTAAGTTTTTGAGAATGGTAGGAACACACAAAACATTTGAGAGAAGTAGCACTTTCTTTTTAGTAGCTAGAAGAGAATTCCCAACAGACGCAATCTTAGTAGAAGTCCTTTTACCCATTTTAAGGGAAGAATTACCTATATACGGATTGGAAGCATTAAGTGCTGAATTATTCTGACACACATGGTGTGTGGCTCCAGAATCGGGCACCAAGTTGAACTACCCACTGGTAAAGGAACATAGGAGTCATTATTATTGAAATTAGAATCATAGGCTGTAGCATCAAAATAATCAGACGCGTGCAATTCAGAATCCTAGGAGGGAGCCCAACAAACTGAGATGAACCATACGGAGAGGAGTCAACTTTAAAAACTCAAGCTCTCGATTTTGTACGTCGAGGACCCGCAAAATTCTTAATTCCCTAAGATGAATCAAAATGAACATAATATGCATTAGGTTTAGAAAAATGTTACTTATCGAAAACACGAGGTTGGGTCGACCCACGAGGTTCAAAAGCGTGGTCTAGACCAAGCGGCCCACGAGTGTGGGCTGAAAAATGACGCGGCTCAAGCATGGAATCCATGGATGCATGAGGCCTTGAGGATCTTTTGATGGTCTAGCAACATGTGATGGTGCACTTAGCCCAAGTGGAATAGTTAGTGGCCCACGTGGAACATCATTAGCCATATCCATAAAGGGCCTGACATTAGCACCCAAATTTTGACCAAGCCTCCAATTTTGACTATTTCTCTAATCCTGACGCTGTTCATCTTCATTAGCAAGAGCAAACTTTCTGTTTCTCCCATTTCTCTCATCACCAGACCAAAAATTCTGCCCAGAGACCCGTCCATCGCAAGGTACACCCATCGACTGATCATCACGATGGTACCTATAGTAGCATCGTTGAGCAAGATGGCCATATCTACTGCAGATCTGGCACAGAACACGAGTGTGAAAAATCTGACCTCGACCACGAACAGACGAACGGCCACCGTGAGAACCATCGTGAGAAGATCCAGCCACGGTCTCTGTCGAAGTGCTATCCACAAAATTAGCAGCAACCAAGACGTCTTGCATAGCCCTTATTTATCGAGACTCAAACTCAATGAGTGCATCAACGAGTCTTTGAAAAGGTATCGATGTGAAGGAGAGTGACGCGAATGAGACGACAGCGTCAAAGTCAGAAGAAAGACCAGAAAGCAACACCGCCATCTTTTCATCCTCCATGATCGGAGAACCGGATGCAGCAAGAAGAGTACATAAGCCGTTGATCTTGTCAACATACTGACGAACAGAAAAGTTTCCTTTCTTGAGAGAGTGAAGAGAGTGGCGAAGATGCGACTGCTTCATGTTCGTGTCAGCCACAAAGAGACGATTCGCCAACATCTAGACATCGCTAGCGGTTCGCACGTCTGTGAACGAGGACAAAATGGAAGAACTAATGGTTGAAAGCATCCAA
This sequence comes from Gossypium rotundifolium, assembly GCA_025506655.1. Lineage (NCBI taxonomy): Eukaryota > Viridiplantae > Streptophyta > Magnoliopsida > Malvales > Malvaceae > Gossypium > Gossypium rotundifolium. The sequence goes on along the minus strand of CP106731.1, from coordinate 160,713,380 downwards.
GAGGTTAGTAAATTATCTTGTTGATAAAAAATGGATGCCGAAGGATTAGTGATTAGTGTGCCATCGGAGGCTTGAACAAACCTCGTCGGAGTAATGAGAGTGCCATCAAGAAATCCAAATAGGTCGTAACCAGTGAGAATAAGTCGTACCTGTTGTTTCCATTGAATGAATGAACCTTCATCGAGTTTTACAATGTCATGGCGTGGAAATGTGGTGACAACTAGCTCACCGATAAACACAGAGCCGCTTGGCTCACCAGCATCAGAGGTAGTGGAATGCGAAGTAACCATGTCAAATCAGAACCTAGCGACTGATACCATGACAGAATACAAGAAATCTAATGAAGTAAGTGCATAATAGCAGAGAGTATTATTCAAGATTTTATTCAGCTCTTAATACACTGTTTATATAGGCAATCCTATGCCTAACTGATGATAACAACTTATAACAGAAAGAGGTTTTACTAACCACCTTATATTAGAAAGAGGTTTTACTAACCACCTTGTTTATCACATGTGTATTTTATACTATAACAGAATTCAACTCGAATTCACCAGCCCAATACGAATCCTTGCTACCCCAATAACCTGAACCGTTATTGAAATCATCAAACTTTCCATATGAATAATAATCATTTAATTTTAATCTCTTGGATTACCATTATAATTGTAAAAGATCTCTTCTTTTCTCTTTTCTCTGTATCCAAACCCTGATTTCCACATCGAAACAAAGCCCCTAACTAGATTTAAAACCCAATCACTTATCCTAATTTCAAAACAATTATCATACCCAATCACACCTGAATCCAATATTGAAAACTCTAAAAATACAATCCATATAATGAAGATATAAAATTTGCACATCTTTCCCAAAATCTAGACCCTAATTTTGTTCTTTGTTTTTCGAAAATAAACCTTAGAAAATAGAAGAAAAAACAGGTGAACAACACTGTGTCACCTAAATTCTTGTGGTTGTAAGATTCCCATATATGAATGATACCATGTACCAATGACAAAGTTTTGTTCTTTCTTTCTCTCTCAGTTGAACAAAAGAGAAATTTTAAACTTTAAAAGAAAGAAGAAACAGAGAATAAGCTTTTGATTAAAAAATTGAAAGTTTTTTGGATTTATGAAAGAGATTTGAGGATAGAAAGAAGAAAAGAAAAAGAAAGGAACGACTAAATTGGAGGAAGAAAAGTCAAAAAATAAAAAAAGTTTTTTATTTTTTATATTATAACATTATCGTGACGTCATCTATGTCACTTGTCACAATCTTATTCTGCCATATGTCCTAAACTTAACTTAACGACATTAGTCTCAGGTATCGATTTAGGTGGCAAAAAAAATCGAGTACCAATTTAAGAAAAAATCATAAGTACTAATATAAGAGAAGTGGATAAGTTTAAGTACTACTTTTATATTTAACACTTTATTTTTACAACATAAATTTTAAAACTATTTATAAGTTAAATAAAAATAAAATTCGATTTAGTTTTAATAACCACAATTTTAAAATTTTTATTTCATAAATCATTTAAAACTTTAATTTAAATTAGTTTTCTACTTTTCAAGTTTCTTGCTTAGTATTAGTTACACAATATAAAACTAAATTCATTTCTCAAGCAAATAAAAATAATCAAAATCATTATGTAATTTTTATTAAAACAAAATTATTTTTACTATTTTAAATATAAAATATTTATTTTAAAGCTAAATATAAAATTAGTACCCAAATTTGTCTACTTCTCCCAGATTGGACTTATGGTTTTTTTTTTTTCTGAGATTGGTATCGAATTTTTTCTCTGTCCACTATATTGGTACTTAAGACGAACGACATTAACTTTTTGCTGATGTAGCAACGCTGACCAATCGCATACCACCATGTGTTGTCTTCTTGTACCTCCTTTTTCTTTTTTATTTTCCCTCATCCTTTCCTCTTTTTGGCCAATTTACCAAAATATACCAATTTTTAAAAAAAATTACGGAAAAGGGCCAAAAATAATTATTTACCGAAGAATGTCATTTCCCCCAGAAACGCGTCCACGTCAGCGCATTTTCAGGGGATGAATCAAAAAAGCGCGTCCACGATAGCGCGCTTTGTTAATGTGGCAAAAGCGCTCCCTCGTGGACGTGCTTTTGCCCTCTACCCCCCTCCCCCCCGATGGGCTTTTCAGTTGTTTTTAGTGTTAGGTATGAGTTTTTAGGATTTTAGGGTTACGATTTAGGGATTTTAGGGTTTTAGGGTTTAGTATTTTAATGGGAAATTTAATGGACTAGATTTTAGGATTAATTAATTAGAATAATTTTAAGTTTAGGACTTTAAAAAATATATCAGCAAAATAAAAATTATTTGAATTTTTTTTACAATAGTATCTGGCAAGATAATTTTGAGAAGACGTTTCTGAACAAATAGTGACCAAAACGCTTCAAGCAGGATGCACTATCAGCAAGAGTACTGAAAAAGCTCTCACGTGGACGCTCTTTTGCTACAGCAGTTTCTGAAAAGATAATTTTGAGAAGACGTTTCTGAACAAATAGTGACCAAAATGCTTCAAGCAGGATGCACTGTTAGCAAGAGTACTGAAAAAAGCTCCCACTTGGACGCTCTTTTGCTAGAGTAGTCTCTGGCAAAATAATTTTGAGAAGACGTTTCTGAACAAATAGTGACCAAAACGCTTCAAGCAGGATGCACTATCAACAAAAGTACTTAAAAAAACTCCCACGTGGACGCTTTTTTGCTATAGTAGTCTCTGGCAATCCTTATACTATAAATCAGCCAAATTTCATTCTCAGGTTGCATAACAGAAATTGAGGCAAAAGTAAAATAGAAACTGAAGATGAGTCAACGTATTAATGCAATTATTTACTACGATAGTGAGGTTTGTGACATTGAAAATGGTGTTATTTTTTATCGAGAACACAACATGACGGGTTTTAACCTAACATAGATTTGATGAACTTAAAAAGAATTAGGCATAAAATCTTCAGAACAACGCCAATGAAAGTTCAGTCTATTAAATATAGATTTTGCACTTCGATTGATCTGGTGAGATATGACTCATTCGACATCAAAGGTCCTCGGAGTTTGAAGGTAATGGTGGAGACTCATCTTGCTAGTGGATCACCCTATCTTGAGGTATATGTACAATTTTCATTACCAAGTGATCTTCTTTTGACTTCAAGATCTACTGCTGTTCGAGGGGATTACACGACCCCAAGCCGACACTCTGTTAGTGGGAGGCAGAATACAAAAACTCCCATGTTTGGTGGTAGTATGGAAAACACAACCCTTGCACGACACTCGGTTGGTGGATGGGATATGCATATCCTTCCTTCGACGTTCGATGCTAGAAATACGTATTGGAAAACGTCATCAACTTCTAGTGGTTGGCAATCTACATATGATTAGGAACGTTATGAAAGTTGTTTAAGAAGGGATAATATACTCCCCACAACATCCATAAGCGAGGGGCCCTCGTTTATTGTAGATGATAGTGGGTGATGGTGGGTCGAATGATGAGTCCGATGTGGATCCACCTCGAGAGCCCGCTCCGATGGTGTAGAAATTGCATTATTTTCTAAACCGAGCTTGTTCCAATCATACCTGAAGATGTTGAAGGCGGTTCAGATGAAAAAGAAAATCTGCGATTTAGGGCGTACTCGCCTCCAGCCCACATGCATAATATGGATCTATCTCAAGACGATGCATTGAGTTTCCTGAACTACCACACAGAACGCGTGACCGTACAAGTTCATCGTTAGATTCGGGCAAATTAGAAGTTGGTAAAGAGTTTTCCAACAACGATACTTTTTTTGGTGCATTGAAACAATATAGCATCAAGAACAGGGTTAACTATAACGTGGTTAAATCCAAACTCGATAAGTACAAGGCCAAGTGTGCAGTGCAAGACGGTACATGTTCATGAAAAATCATGGCCTCGTAGAGGAAAAGGATAAGTGTGTGGGAGATTAAAAAGTACAAAGCTCCACATACATGTCTTGCCGATACAGTATCACTAGGTGTTCAAGGTTTTTGAATAATACTTATATTACGTAATGTTGCATTATTTAACGTACTTCGTTGACAGGTGTTTCACAAGATTACTCGAATATGGATTCAGAGATATTGGCTGACTTAATAATACCGATAGTGAAGGCGAATCCCAAAAATATAGTGTCGGCCTTAATTGGCAATATTCGTAGCCAATTAGGGTACACACCCTCTTACCGGAAGACTTGGATAGCTAAGCAGAAGTCGTTGAAAAAGTTGCATGGTTGGTGGGATGCTTCATATAATGAAGTATGGCAGTGGTGTCAGATGCTGGAGAGATATGTCCTACGTAGCATAACAAACCTTGAAACGGAACCGGCGTACTACAATGATCGATTGCTCCGTGGATGCCAAGTGTTCAAGCGTCTGTTCTAGACATTTAAGCAATGCTGAGACGCATTTCTATACTGCAAGTCATTGGTACAAATTGACGGTATCTTTATGTATAGTAGATAGACGCATCGGCTATTGCTAGCTGTGGCACAGGATGGCAGTGGAAGAATCCTTCCAATTGCATTTGCAATAACACCGGGGGAGTTAGATAATGATTGGGATTTCTTTCTATCTAGGTTAAGGAGGCATGTCTGCCCCCAACCTGATATATGCGTTATATCGGATCGGGACCCTGGAATACTAGTAGCAATAGAGCGACAGGAAAGCCTGTGGTATCACACACACCATCAATATTGCCTAAGGCATGTTGCGTCCAACTACTACGGGCAACATCGATCTACAAGTGAACGACGACAAGTGACCAACATGGGTATGTAATATGTATTAATATAATTTCGTTTGTAATATTCAATTTATTCTTAATTGAAGAGTGGTATGTAATATTTGCTATCAACGTATATTGGCAGGGTACGAGATCAATAAGGACCGTTTTCACGAGATGTTGGTGAGTTTGACTCAGTTAACGAAGAAGGCGCAAACTACCTACGCAATATACCTACGATATGGTCATATGACCTCAAACTTGCCAAATGCATAAATTCTGTTCTAAAAGGAACGCGTTATTTGCCGATAACATCGATTGTGCGAGAGACATATTTTCGTTTAGCGACACTATTTCGAAGCGAGCAGCGAGTTATAAAGGCCAAATGCAAAGAGGCCATGTATGGTGCGTGAAGGCATTGCGAGAAATTAACAAGGGGAAGGCACGAACCAACACCATGCACACAGTGTGTCACGATCGCGACAACCTATGGTTTCGTGTGACGGAGTTTGACAAACCAAACCAATGTATTGTTGGTGGGCAATATCGTGTACACTTGAGAAATATGACCTGCGACTGTGGGATGTTTGATGCACTTCGTTACCCATGCGCTCATGTACTTCAGCTTGTCAAAATCTCCGTCTGGATCCCATGAGCTATGTCGACAAAGTGTATAAAATAGAAAACATGTACAACTTGTGGAGACACGTATTTCTACAGTCCCAGATGAACGTAAGTGGCCGGCCAAACCAAAAGGTCGACCTTGCTTGACTATAATACGCAACAATATGGATATTCGAGAAACAACCAACCAACGAAAGTTATGCAGATGGTGTAGGAACCCAGGCCATACATCTCGCTCGTGTCCAAATCGGAATAGTTGATAGTCTTCTTAGCATTTTTTCTTTTAGTGGCAATGAAAATTCTTTTAATTTCTTGATAAAAATGGTGAACTTTTGTAGAAGGACTAAGTTGCAAAACAAAAAAAATACAAAAAATAAAAAACTTTTATTTTATTAAAGATATTAAAATTAAATTACAATAAAAATAACTTTTATTTTATTAAAGATATAAAAATAAATTACAATTCATATAATAAAAACAACTTTTATTTTATTAAATATATAAAAATAAATTACAATAAAAATATTTATTTTTATTAAAGATATAAAAAATTACAAAATAAAAATAAAAATTAACTTTTATTTTATTAAAGATATAAAAATAAATTATAATAAAAAACAACTTTTATTTTATTAAAGATATTAAAATTAAATTACAATAAAAACAATTTTTATTTTATTAAAGATATAAAAATAAATTACAATTCATATAATAAAAACAACTTTTATTTTATTAAATATATAAAAATAAATTACAATAAAAAACAACTTTTATTTTATTAAAGATATAAAAATAAATTACAATTCATATAATAAAAAATAACTTTTATTTTATTAAATATATAAAAATAAATTACAATAAAAAATAACTTTTATTTTATTAAAGATATAAAATTAAAATTACAAAAAATAAACAACAACTTTTATTTTATTAAAGATATAAAATTAAATTATAATAAAATAAACAACTTTTATTTTATTAAATATATAAAAATTAAATTACAATAAAAAATAAACAACAACTTTTATTTTATTAAATATATAAAATTAAATTACAATAAAAATTAAACAACTTTTATTTTATTAAAGATATAAAATTAAATTACAAAAAATAAATAACTTTTATTTTATTAAATATAAAATTAAATAAATTATAATAAAAATAAAAACAACTTTTATTTTATTAAATATATAAAATTAAATTACAATAAAAATAAAAAAAAGGTGGTTTGAATCAATGTTGGTGCTACTTAATCAAGGCCACATGGGGTGGTCGATTCTGTCTTGGATTCCTCCTTCTTCTAGCTTCCCATGGGGTTGTGGAACCTCAAAGGGGATTCTAGTTCTCCCAGGGGTCTGTTGTGAGTGTTGGGAGGATGACCCACCTTGATAAAATAATAACTGGGGAGGTGTTTGCATAAATCATAGCGGGGGTGTCTGAATCCCATAAAGCGAATGAGACTAGTAAAAAGAGGAGCTCCCCGACGGCGCCTCGTGCGATCCCTCATACGATGGTGGCCTCAAGATCGGCTGGCCAGTTGGAGTAGTCGGGAACGGACTAGAACCGGGCCATTCATTCCAACCTGCCGTGGGACTGGGAAAAAGAAACATATAAGGGTTAAGATACATATAAGGGCTAGAGTACGCACCTGGCATAATCTGAAAAGGCTATGATGTGGGTGTCATCGGCAGAAGTGTTAGGCCTCGATGACTGTGTGGGCACTGTTGATGGGCCCGGTGGTTCTGTCGGCACTATTGATGGTTCCATCTCATCACCTCTTCTCCTTGGATTTAAAGGGCCCTGTCGTTCCCTTTGTTCACTAAGTTGTCGTCACCTCTCCTCTTCCGGCAATAAATACGGCTTGCCATGGATCCTAAACCATGGCATGGATTCCGGCACGCACGCTAACTCAAGAACGATAATTGGTTCCCGAGTAGGTATATAATCATACCAGTTCTCCCACAATTCGATATACGCTGACCAAAATATTGGCCAATCCGTATGCAACTGTCGTAAGTCGACTTTATGCTTATCATCGAGCACCTCAGGTGCCACGTGAATCGGTTTTCGGAATCCAAATTGACGCAAAACCCGATCTAACTGGTGCATCTCCACGGTGGCATAGTTGATCAATGGGACCTTCAAATGCCAAATGTTCGAATTTTGAACGAACTCCTCCGGAATTATTGCCCAAATTGATGGATCCTCGTATGGTGTCTATTCAAACTATATTAACATGATAAAAATATTAGTTATATGCTAAATACTAAATTCTAAATATGAAATACGAAACGACTATTTTATTACGAATATATATTTTATTTAATACCTGTGATTTCGACCGTTGCTCTAATAGAAGTCGTATATCTTCAAGCGAGGTAGGTATTCCAACATAACTCACCGAATGGTTCCACCTAATTAAATAAATTTTTAGCATACAATTATATTTTAAATCTACGTTATAATTGTAAAATCTAATACTAAATTTACCTCGTTATGAGTAGGAATGTATATGGGTGGTCGACTCGAGGGCCTAAAAATGGAAATCGAGACCGTTCCCATGATTGCAGTAGTGATAGGCAACCCCCGATTTTTGCTTTATTCGGCCGCGTCACCCCGCACATCTCTCGATACAATTTTGCTAACACGGTAGACCCCCAACTCAATTCACCAGCTGCTCTAAAATCAACAAGTTTCAACTGCCACCTCAGATGTACGAGGTTTCGTGACAAGTCCTGTATCAGATAGCCTTCAATCATCTCAAGAATGTATACCCGAGCATACCATATTCTTTCTATTTCGGTCGAATCATTATTCGGCTCCAGGAATGCGTCTCGTAACCAGCCCATCTCGATCCAACCTCCGTAAATGTTATTCGGAATAGCACCCAAAAGCTCGTAGCATACGGCTGCCCAATCACCAAAAGTTGCGGACCTAGTGACTACGTACCCATCCACCGGCAATCCCAATTGCAAATGCACGTCTTCCAAAGTGATAGTACACTCTCCGCATGAAAGATGGAAAGTGTGCGTCTTGGGTCTCCACCTCTCTATCAACGCACTAATTGACTTCAGGTCCAACTTGTACCCCCGGCCTATCGTGGCCACGTGCCAAAAACCCACTTCCCGCAAGTAATTCTCGATCAACGGCGATGGCAGACTAGGCATATTGCGAATATAGAATTGCAACACCTGATCTACAGACTGTTTAAAAAATTATAAAATAAAATTTAATTAAAATTGTAAAAACATAAAAAAATATTAAATAGTATTAAAAAATTAAAATTAAAATCAAAACTTACCATTGTCATTTGATCGACGAAGATATGTTTATTGTCGAGAAGAATTAATTCTCCGGCCATTGCTAATACGATCGAATATTTTAAAATTTATCAAAAAAATATATTTCAAAAAATTTAAAAATGGGTTTTTTTGTAAATATTAAAGGACTATTGTTAAATGAGTAAAGACTTTTGTGTGAAAAAAATAAAAGGGTGGGGGTTTTTATAGTTTTTTTTTACCGTTGGAGGCCCAACGGTCAAAAAAATTTGACCGTTGCAGAGGAAAAGTGCATCCACGAGGGAGCGCTTTTGCCACATCAGCAAAGTGCACCCTCAAGGACGTGTTTTTGGTTGATGTGGCACAAAGCGCACCCTGTGGACGCTGCTTCTCGATTCATCCCCAAAACGCTACCGATGTTGACGCATTTTCGGAGGAAATGGCCCTTTCCGGTAAATAATTATTTTTTTGGCCCTTTTCCGTAATTTTTTTAAAATTTTGTATATTTTAGTAAATTGGCCCCCCCTTTTTACTTTCTTTACTTATTTTTCTCTCTTTTTTTTTTTTTTTTTAGGTATGCTCCTATACTTCATCTTTCTTCTTTATTTCTTCTGTGAAAAACCCCCCAAAATTTTCTCAATGTTCATACATCTTTCTTTTTCTTTCTTTTCTTTTTCGTTAAATCTCTCTTAGTTTTTTTTTTTTCCATGAATCAAGAACGGCGTCGTTAAATCTAGAAGGAAGCGTTTAAGTTCTTCCTCTAGATAATTTCAACAAAGGAGGCTTAAAGTTTCTCTTGGAACTCTTTTTTATTTTGTTTCGCTTTATTCAGATTCATCGAATTCGACTCGAATTCACTAGCCCAATATGATTCCTAGCTACTCCAACAACCTAAACCGCTATTGAAATCATCGAACTCGTCGTATGAATAATAACCGTTCGATTTCAATTTCTTCGAATTACCATTGTAATTGTAGAAAATCTCTTCTTCTCCCCTCTTCTCTGTATCCAAACCTTGATTTTCACATTGAAACAAAGCCCCCAGCTAGATTTAAAACCCAATCATTTATCCTAATTTCAAAACATTTATCGCACCCAATCGCAACTGAATCCAATATTGAAAACCTTAAAAATACGATCCCATACAATGAAGATATGAAATTTGCATGTTCTTCCCGCGAATCCAGATCCTGATTTTGTTCTTTGTTTTTCAAAAATAAACCTTAGAGAGGAGAATAAAAGACAGATGAACAACACTCTTCAAACAAACTCAAGAAGCGTCGCCTAAATTCCTTGTGGTTGTAACATGCCTATACATGAATGATACTATGTACCAACGACAAAGTTCCGTTCTTTCTTTCTCTCTCAGCTGAACAAAAGAGAAATTTTAGACTCTCAAAAGAAAGAAGAAAAGAGAAGAAGCTTTTGATTAAAAAAAATTGAAAGTTTTTTAGATTTGAAAATATGAGAAAAAGAGAAATAAAAGGGATTTGAGGACAGAAAGAAGAAGAAAAAGAAAAATAGAGGAACAACTAAATTGGGGGAGAAAAAAAAGTCAAAAGAAAAAAATAATTTTTATATTATTTTATGTCACGTGTTACAATCTTATTCTGTCACGTATCTTAAACTTAACGGCGTTGGACTCAAGTATCGAATTAGTTGACAAAAACAAAAATTTAGATACCAATTTGAGACAAAAATATCATAAGTATTTGTACAAAGCCCAAAATTACCCGGCCCATTTACATACCCTAAACCCGTTTAAAACCCAAAACCCAAATAACCCAAGCCCAACTACCCTAGCCCAACTACCCCAAATTTCATCAAACCAATCGAAAAAGCAGAAAAAAAACAAAAACCCTAGCCTTTGCCTCGACCCTCGACTTCCGACTCGCTTTCCACTGCCTCTCTCAAGACGACGTCGACACCACCATCCGTCAGGCCCTTCACCGCTCCACCACGCCCCACCACCGCAAACACGCAAAAGAAAACAGGATAAGAATATCGCAGTAAACAAGGGCACTGCTTTTTGTTTTTTTTTCTTCCATATTGGTTATAAAACCGAATGAAATAATGTAAACAGGACCTTTTTTCAAACATCAATACAAACCAAAAAGAAATTTCAAGGCACAAAAGCAAAGAGATCCAAACACAAGAAAAAAAACGCAAAGATTCACTAAAATCGAAAGAAACAGAGGCCAAAGGTTTATTTTTTTCTTTTATTTTTCAAAGTTATTTTTTTTTCTTCTTTTCAAGAACTTGTGCATAACTATAGTATTAAAATATATAGTCTAAAAGGAAACAAAGATAAAATAAAAAATAAAAAATTTTATTTTCCTACCACCGTGGGCGGCTAAAGCTTTGCCACGGCGACGGCGAATCCACGGCCCACTCACGAATCCCCATCCACCACCCCACCGCAGAGAAAAAAAAGAAGGAGAAACTGATTTTTTTTAGAGAAAGGAAAAAATGATTTTTTGTGAGATTGGTGCCTTAATAGGCCTCCAAACGACGTCGTTTTGGAAGGCCTCTCGAGCACCAAAACAAGATCGCTTTGCCCTGTCTGACCTGAATCACCCGCCCGACCTAGGATCCACGTTTTGAAATGTAAGGGCTAATTGCACTTTTAGCCCTTCCGCTTTTTTTATTATTTTCAATTAGATTTTATTGTTTTAAAATATGGCCCAACATTTGGTTTGGTTTCAATTTGTTCCCCTCGTCAGTGTAAGTCTCGGCTCAAGGAATTATTATGCCGATGGTCCTCCATTTCCTCCGCAGTGCAAATCGGTCCTTTTCTTTTGTTTTTATTTACCAATCGACCCTAACTTTGTTTTACTTATTATTTGACCCTCGAACCCTATTTTGTTCATAATTTAACCCTAAAATTTCGTTTTAATTCCAATTCAATCCCTTTAGGTTAATTTGCACTTTTATTCCTTTATTATTAATACTATTATTATTATTATTATTATTATTATTTTACTATATTACTATTATCATTTTTTTATATCATTTGTTTATTATTGCTATCCATTATTGTTATGTCTACTACTATTATTTTTTATTATTTTTGTCATATTATTATTATTATTATTATTATTATTATTATTATTATTATATTAAGTATTTATATTTACTTTATTTACATCTGTAGTTGTCTTCTTAGTTTTGTGCTATATTGTTAAACAAAATGCTTTTGAAAAATCATCATATTTCATTTAAAGATTTCTTTAAAAGGGCAATGTTTTGTTTTTAAAAACTCGAGTAAATCGAGCCCTAACTTCATCGGGTTCTGATTTTTCTCGCTCAAACAATGAAATATCCTTCCAAAATCATAAGTCCCGTTTCAAATTGACGTTTGTGTTAGCAATTCGAGTGAATCGAGCCCTAACTTATCGGGTTTCGATTTCTCCTCGTAAAGCTAAACAACGGATGTCCTTTTAAAATTGTAACTTAAATTTTAAAAACAAATATGTAGTCTCGAAAACTCGAAATGTCGCGCCCTAATCTACTGGACTCGACACTTAGATACTTCGAGATAAGTTTCTTTTCCTAAAAATAGAGGCAATCTTCCGTATTTGAAATATCGAGAAATCGAGCCCTAACTTACTAGGTTTCGATTTCTCATTTGACGAATAACGGAAGATCCTCTTCAAATAAAAACCAAGCCTCAAAAGGCGAGCTTAGTTTCGGGAGTTTAAAGTATTGTGCCCTAACTTACTGGACGTGATGCTTTATCTCTTCGAAAATAAGAAAGCCTTAACGTCCCTTCCAATTTTAAAAAAATAAAAAGTATTGTATTTTCGAACCCCTTTAAAGTTTTCAACAAATAGGACATCAATCAATCAGTTTGGTACCAATTTTGGGCGTGTCGAGGGTGCTAATCCTTCCTCGCACGTAATCGACCTCCGAACCCGTTTTCTCAAAGTTCGTGGACCAAAAAGCACTGTTTTAGTAAATTAAATATTTTATTAAAACGAAGGTGATCCGATCACACCAAATAAAGATCGGTGGCGACTCCCTTCCTTTCATTTTCAAAAAAATTTAAGTCGACCGCGTCATTTACCGTTTCACCAAAAAAATGGTTACGACAGCTTGGCGACTCCACTGGGGACACGAGGGTCAAGCCATAGATTGATTGATTTTGTCCTTTAATTAAAATGGTTTTGGAAAAATCATGCTTCTTTTAATGCACCTTCAATATTAGCCTCAGAATACTTTGGCATTGCATTGCATGACCGTTGTGGTCACACCTTTAAGTGGGGGCGAGAAGTTATGCCTTCGTGAGGTTTTCACCTCCGCATGGGCTAGTGGATCGCTTTCAAATACATCCGCATTATGTCTCCGTGAAGTTTTCACTTCCGCATGGCCATAGGGAAATGTATTCTCTGAACCGAACTCGGTCCGTATGAGCCTATAATAGGTGAGGATCGAGGAATCACTGGTTCGGTACCTCAAACTTTAGAACTAAGTCAAGCATATAGCAAACCCCAAGAGCCCACCTTAGGTAGAGCCATGGCAAACCTTAGTGGTCATCGAGATAGGCGTTTGCTTATTTTACTTGCTTTATATTCCATGGTACTAACTTTTGTGTTTCTTTCTTTTGTGCATATCATTTCATATTTTAAAGAGACATCGATTCACGGTCCGCTTCGAGTTGGGAAGTCGGTTATAGAAAGCGAATTCCTTGATAAAGTAGAAGACAATGCGGCCGTCCGCATATGGTCGAGCAATGTCAAATAGAAAAGGAGATAGCTTAGTCGGGGTATGTGTTTGAGCTACTAACTTCACCAATATCGATGTCACACGTAATCGAGCTCCAAGAGTTGAGAGAAATTTGGACTCGATGGGATGATGAAGCGAAGCAATTGTTCTATGGTACTTACTACGACTGCCTTACCCGCTGAGGTCAAAATAGACAAGCACCGTTCGAGCAATGACCCGGGCCTCGAATGCCGCTTATAGTCGCTTTCTCCTTCGGAAAGTGGATCCGTTCCCACAAGAGAAGAGTATACGACCTTGCTACATTGCCCAAGAATTCAAGTTGACAAAGCTTATTCCAAGGCGGTTAATGGCCCAACCTTCAAGAAGTTGATGAATATCACCAAATGAGCGTAACAAAGGGTCTCAAATAGAAAGCGAGGAAGAGGCGAGGTAAATGCATACCGGATATGTTTGAGAGACTGATCCCGGCGCATCCCGACACGAAGAAAAAGATAGACATCTTGGCCTTGTGTATTTACTTACCGTAATCTTCCGAAAGCTTTAAGGCACATTGATGAAGCGCTTATTAATCTATTCACCGATTGGACAAAGGGTCACACCTGCTCCTACCATCTTAGCCAAACATTCAGATCCTTGACCGCACGTCGGAGAAGAGGTGAAGGTGTTTATTGGATGTCGCAATGTTATTGGCTTGGTTCCATAGTCACTTTTGGAAAATAGAGAAAGTGTCTTGCTTGCTCATGTCGTAAAAGTACTCCCGCTAGAAGAGATAGAACTACGCCTAGAAGAGAGGATGTGTCCAAGAAAATTGGATCGCGCTCTTTCAAAACCTTCAAGAGGATGATTCCGATAGGATCCTTTATCGCTATGGAAGCTTTGACTGGTTCCCTATTGGGAATTTGGGGTGCCACACGCCACGCCTTTGCTAATCCTAAGACAAGATAGTTCAAGACAGCTTTGTACCAACGACATACGGGCTAGCTCAATGCGAGTTCTCATATGAAGGGAAAGATATAAGAAAAGGGTTAAAGAGATTTCTAGTGCTCGGAATCGATTCACGTAATGAGAAGATTATCTACGTGCCCGAGGATCGACCCTGAATACCTTGAATGGAGGCTAGGAGAGTCAATGATAACATTCCCGAGCCAAATCCGTATACCGATCAAGAGAAGAATACATGCGAGTGGTCCCATCGAATTAGAGATTGTGAAGTAAGATTTTGAACTGGATGAGCTCAAACTCGAGAAAAGGATAGAAAGGTTGAGGAAGCAAGATGCTCCTCCAATTAGAAGTGGACGGTCAAAATCGAGGTCGAGAAACTCGAGAAAGGAAAACGGAAAGTAGAGGAAGACCGAGATAACTTGAAGATGGAGTACAAGAGGATGCGCTTAACGATAAAAATGCGGATTAGGGAAAACTTGAGCAAAGGCAAGCAAGAGGTCCGAGGGAAAGAGCCAAAGTTAGCAGCTGGGAGAAAAGTTTCATGAAATACGAGCGCAGAAGGAAGACTTAGAGAAGGGCAGGACAGAAGACCAAAAAGAGAAAAAGGGATTAGAAGCTAGAATAGCTGAGCTTGAGCGATCTCTACACCGCTATCGAAGTCGAGACTCGGAAAGCCAACTAAAGTCAAGCCTGAACAGAATAGAGGAAATGAAAGGTAGGGTTGAAGAGTTAGAATCGGCATTACATAGTAGCGAGCTCCGGATTGAGCTTTTGGAAACGAGAGAAAGACGTTGGGAGGAGGAGCTTTGCCATTCTTGCGAGCAAGTTCGAAGTCGAGACTACCTCATGGGAGAAGCAATAATCTAGATTCGAGAAGTAGCTGATCACCTACAGACTTTGGGCGAGGAGGCCGACATATTGGGCATGAGATATGGGCTCCCACCGGGTCATGATGAAGAGTTAATCTCCCTGCTTGAAAAATCAGAACCTTAGGTCTTAGGGCGAGAACATATTTGTAATCTACTTTATGTAAAGGGTTTTGCCTTCTAATAAAGTTTTCTAAAATGAAGTTGATTAGAATCGATGTCTTCTTCCTGCATTCATGCATTTGCATTGCATCATATTACATACATTAAAGTTTATAAAAAGAAGCCTAATTGGTTAAAATTATCGTAAAAAGAAAAGGAAAGAGGAAATCTGGGAACTAAACATTACTACGGACTCGTATAAGACAAAGAAATGGATCAAAGATTTGAACAATTTCGTATGAAATGCAAGAACAGTATGCAGGAGCAAATGATGAAACTCCAAAGAAGATATGATAGAACGGATGCAAGAGTCCCAAACAACATGATAAGTCACCGCGCAACTATTGGCCAATGAACGAGGAAAGGGCGTCACCGCTAGCTCGTGGAATAATGACGACCTCGCTACCTCCGGATTTACCCCGCCAAATACCCAAGCACCACTAGAAATATGTCCCCAAAGGACGCTTTTGTTATCGTGCCACAAAGCGTGTTGAGATCAGAATGCCGCCAAGACTTCCCGATCGGTTCAGCACTAATCCCGAGAAGGTTCTGCTAACACTATAGTCCCCGATTTTGATGAAATGGTCAAATGGATAAGGCAAAAGCGAACCTTCCTGCATAACTCGAGGATCGCTGCAAATGGTTAGAAGAAAAGTTTAAGGAAATAGAGATCACGACCATCGCTACGGGTGGACGCTAAAGACTTGAGCCTAGTCCTGCACTGTGATTTCCGCCAAAATTCAAGACCCCAGATTTTGAAAAATACAATGGGACCATTGCCCCAAAATGCACATCACAATGTTTTGTCGATTGATGGCGGATATGTTAACAACGATCAATCCCGATTCACTGCTTTCAAGATACCATTGGTCTGCCGCCAAATGGTATAATCACTTTAGTTGTGCCTGATCAAGACATGGAAGGATTCGCACAAGCCTTCATGAAACATTACGGTCATGTGGTCGATATTGCTCCCGATAGAATCACGCCCAAAATATAGAGAAAAGCCGTGAAAGTTTTAGACAATATGCCCAAATGATGGAGAGAGGTAGTGGTACAAGTTCACCACCACTTTTGGAAAAAGAGATCGCCATGCTTTTTATTAACACTCAAGCGGCCCTTTCATAACTCATATGATAGGAGCACGACTAAGAGCTTTGCCGACATAGTAATGGCGGGAGAGATGATCGAACATGCCATAAGGGGCGGTAAGATCGAGGCAGAGAAAGCTAGGAGGCCGCCTAAAAAGAAAGACGGTGAAGTAAATGA
This sequence comes from Gossypium rotundifolium, assembly GCA_025506655.1. Classification (NCBI taxonomy): domain Eukaryota; kingdom Viridiplantae; phylum Streptophyta; class Magnoliopsida; order Malvales; family Malvaceae; genus Gossypium; species Gossypium rotundifolium. Next base: position 160,696,749 of record CP106731.1, on the reverse strand, counting down.
CGTGAGCACACACAAGGCGATCACAGTTAATCGGCCAAAGACAATCACCTCTGGACAACAAGGGCTAGCAAGACAGGAATCGAGAACTAGACCAAATACTGAAAAGATCTAATTTACGCCAATTCCGATAACATACAAAGAGCTATACCAGATTTTATTCAATGAGCACATCGTGTCCCCATTTTATTTACAACCATTGCAGCCCCTATACCCTAAGTGGTACGACTCAAACGCTCAATGCGATTACCACGCAGGATGAGGGCATTCGATAGAGAATTGCCTCGCTTCAAAAAGGTAGTCGAGAGGCTAATCAAAATGGGTGTTATAGCGCTTGATGACTTGGTAAGAAAGGGGAACCCATTGCCCAATCACGAGGAAAAAGGGGTGAACGCGATCGGTGAGGAGATTGTGAGAAAGATCAAGAGGGATGTCACCAAGTGAAGACCCCATTGCGAATAGTCTGGAAGGAAATGGTAAAAAGAGGATTGATAGAGTCAGATTCTACAGGAAGCGAAAGACATATAAAGAATTGCTGTAAATTCCATAAGACGAAGGGGCACGAGATCCAAAAATGTGCCGAGTTTAAAATTTTGGTGCAAGGCCTTATGGACAACAAAGAACTGGAGTTTTATGAAGGAGTAGAGAAAGAGGAAATATGCGTGACCGAGGAAGAATTGACAAAGCCCTGAGTTAATTACCCGAGAATCATCATTTCGTGGAACATGAGAGAGCTGAGTATGTGGAAGACCAAAATCACAATTCGTAAACCCCGCTTCTTTTCCCTACAAAGATAGTAAAAGGGTACCTTGGAATTACAATTGCAATGTGACAATACCAGGAGCGCAAGGTTCCACTAGTATTTCGGAGGAAGTTAAGAACGAAGGTTCCTATACGCGTAGTGGAAAACGTTATGACCCTGAAAACAGGAGAACGGAAACAACAAAACTGAAGGCTATGTCGATTGGGCAGGAAAAAGAACCCGAAACCGTTATCAATAAGCCCGTAAAAAAGGAAGAGGCTAAAGAATTCCTAAAATTCTTGAAACACAGTGAATACAGTGTGGTGGAACAACCGATAGATAACAAGCCCGTATCTCTGTTTAGCACTACTTAAGTCGCAAAGTGCACCGCAAGCATTAATGAAAGTATCGAATGAGACCTATGTTACTAAAGATATATCCACAACAAGTTGGATCGTCTGTTAGTAACATAAGTTACCGATAATTTCATCTACTTCAAGAATGACGAAATCCCATCGGGAGGTATGGAGTCAACAAAGGCATTACACATAACTACCCGCTGTGCGGATACACCTTGCCAAGTGTACTAATAAATAATGGGTCAAGATTAAATGTCTTACCACTAGCCACACTCAAGAGGTTGCCGATAGATAGTTCTCATATGAAATCTCGCCAAAACATAGTGAGAGCATTCGATGGCACCAAAGAAGAGTGATGGGAAGAATAGACATACCATTATTGATCGGCCTAATACATATGAAGTAGACTTTCGGTCATGGATATCAAGCCTTCTTACAATCGCTATTGGGAGGCCCGGATTCATTCAATGGGTCGTACCTTCACATCGTATCGTAAATTGAAATTGGTAATAGAAAATTGGTCGGTAACTATAAACGTCAAGATGATATCATAGCAATCGTTACCAACGGTTACCATACCTAGAAACGAATGAGGAAGCCATTGAATATTTATTTCGATCTTAGAGTTCGTGAATGCGACTTTCATTTCGTAAGGAAATAAAGTCCCGCCACCTAAACTATCCAAGACTACCGTGATGGGATTGCAAATGACAAGGGGAAAAGGAGCCCTACCCTAAAAGGATTGGGTAAATATCTCCAAGGAAAGTCCAAGCCTGGCGTCAAGGAAAAAGGATCGCTTTGGTTTAGGTTTCAAACCGATGCTAAACAAATGAAGAAGGAGATGGAAAAGAAACAAGAAAGGAGAAATGCCAGTGAATGGAGAAGACGCTAAGTGGAACCGATGACATTCCCCACATATCTCGTGACTTTCAGACGTGAGGAATGATTTACCCGGAAAAAATCTCCTGAGGGAATGTCCACACATCAATGCCATACACGATGAGGAGATTGATCAAAGAAACTTGTCGGCATCCGCCTATATGAACCCGGAAGCACATTAGACAATTGGACTACAGAGGAATTTCCGTAGTGTTTAGAGATTATGCAGAGTAATATTCTAACACTCTTGTTGTTTTTAAGCCTAGAAACAATGAGATTTTTTTGTGAAATAGGCTCATGTTCAACATTTTGTTTTAATGAAATGCATCTTCAATTCTACTAAATATCCTCTTATTTTACATTTTACCATTTATTCTTTGTTCTCATTCATATCATGTGAATAATTGTCCTCAAATTCATTTGTTCTTTATACACCCTTCAATACCCATTATGTGTCTCTAGACATCAATGATATGAGTAATGATACTACAGATTCAGAGGTCTGCTTTGAGCAAGACATGTGTTCAGAGGAATCTCAGGACTTTGGAAATGACACAGAATGCGACTTGCCTCCTGGATTTGTTGAGAATGGTAGAATAAGAAGAAAATGATCCTACCCCATAAAGAGTCGGTAGAAACGGTGAACCTAGGAGAGGGCAAGAGGTGAATATTGGAGCTCAGACATCGCAGAAACCAAAGGAACCTCATCGAACTACTCCATGAATTCAAGGATGTGTTCGCATGGTCGTACCAAGATATGCCCGACTAAGATCGATATTGCAAAGACAATCGACCGCCCATAAGAGAAGAATGCAAGCCACCCAACAAAAGCTCGTAAGAATGCGACTGACGCCTTGTTAAAGATAAAAGAAGAAGTCGAGAAACAATTTAATGCCTGTTCTACAAGTGGTCAAGTACTTGATTGGTGGTTAACGTTGTCCCCGCCCCCAAGAAAGACGGAAGGTACGAATGTGCGGACTACAAAGACCGAACAAGGCCACCAAGGATAATTTTTCACGCCTCACATCGCCACTTTAGTAGACAATACAAAGTAGGTATTCGTTGTTCTCCTTCATGGATGGTTTTTCGTGGTACAACCAAATAAAATGCATCCTAAGGATATGGACAAGACAACGCTTATAACCATGTGGGGAATATTTTGCTACAAGGTAATGCCATTTGGGCTAAAAATACAGCGCGACATATCGAGAGAGCCATGGTAACCTTATTCCATGACATGATGCATGTGGAAATTGAGGTTTACGCCGATTTATATGATCGCCAAATCCCAAACTCAAGAAGAGCATGTGCAGTCCCGAGAAAATTGCTCTTGAGGTCGAGAAAATTCCAGCTTGAAGCTTAACCTCACAAAGTGTACCTTCGAGCTCGGTCCGAGAAGTTGCTCTCTGTTCATAGTCGCGAAAAGGGATTGAGGTTGACCCGATAAAGTCGAGCCATACAAGAATTACCTCCACCACGCACTCCAAAAGAAGTTAGAGGTTTCTTAGAAGGTCGAATTACATCGCTTCAGCTCATTTCACAATTGACCGGAGATGTGACCCCATATTCCGCCTCCTCAAGAAACACAACCTGCACGTGGATGAAGAGTGCCAAAGACCTTTGAAAAGGTGAAACAATACCTATCTCAGCCCCTAGATTAATGCCACTCAACTGCATAAGCCCTCATCCTTTATCTAACAAAGATTTGATAATTCAATGGATGCTTGTTGGGTCAACATGATGAATCGGGAAGAAAGAAAAGTAATATACTACCTTAGTAAGAAATTCACCGCATGTGAAATAAGGTACCCGCTAATCGAGAAATTATGTTGTGCCTTGATTTGGACAACTCAAGGTTGAGGCAATACATGTCAGATCACACGACATGGCTCATCTCAAAACTAGATCCCTTAAGTATATGGTGGAATCTACCGCTTTGAATGGAAGGATGGCCAGTGGCGATCCTACTTTTGAATTTGACATCGCTTATGTAAACCAAAAGGCGGTAAAAGGAGCGCGATAGCGAGACTTTCTAGCCAAGAGAGCCCTTGAAGACTATGAGCCCTTAGATTTTGATTTCCTAATGAGGACTTGATGTACGTGGCGACATTGAAGAAGGTACCTCAAGACCATCCTTGAAATTAAATTTTGACGGGGCATCAAATGTCAGGCAATGGAATTGGGGCATCTCCGATATCCCCAAAAGGAGACCATTATCCATTCACTTGTAAACCGGATTTCGATTGCACTAATAATATGGTGAATATGAAGCTTGCATCATGGGGCTCGCTACCGCTATCGAATACAAAATCGTGGTGTTAAAAGTCTATGGAGATTCTGCCCTGGTAATCTATCAACTCAAAGGAGAATGAGAAACCAGGATCCAAAATTGGTTATCTATAAAAGATTGGCCCAAGAACTTGTCAAAGAGTTCGATGACATCACTTTCAATTACCCGCCAGGATTTAGAATCGATAGTGATGCTCGCCACCCCGGCTTCCATGGTCCGAATAAATGAAAGTGAAGATATGAAGCCAATACAAATGAGCATTCATCAAGACCCAAATTTCATTGCTACAATGTCGAGAAAGAAGGAAAATCGCCCACCATGGTACCACGATATATTGCGGTATGTGAAGAATCGTGAGTACCTCGATCAAGCCACCGAGAATGAAAAAAGACGCCGAGGAGATTAGCCTTGTGATTACATCTTGGATGGAGAAGTCTTATACAAGAAAGGGAAGGATCAAGTGTCATTGAGGTGTGGACGCCACCGGCTAGGTTAATCCTAGAAGAAGTCCATGAAGGTGTCTGTGGAACTCACGCTATGGTTTCACAATGGCCGAAAAATAATAAGGTTCGGTATTATTGGTCCACCATGGAGGATACCGATCAACTATGCCAAAAATGTCATAAATGCGATTTATGGAGACAAGATTCACGCACTTCGCCACCTTTACATGTTATGACTTCTCCATGGCCATTTTCCATGTGGGGCATAGACGCTATTGGGCCAATATCTCCGAAGGCATCGAATGGGCATCGATTCATCTTTGTGGTCATCGACTACTTCACTTAAATGGGTAGAGGTCGCCTTCATATGCTAACGCTACTAAATCATATTAGCCGATTTTTGAAGAAGGAAATTATTTGTCGATATGGAATGCCCGAAAGGATCATATCGTATAACACATCGAACTTAAGCAATAGCACGATAGCGGGGTTTGTAGCCAATTCAACATCAAACACCACAATTCATCACCAGACGCCTAAAAATGAATGGGGCAAAGGAAGCAACAACAAAAACATCAAAAGATAGTGGGAAAGATGATCGAGACTTATAGAGACCGGCATGAGAAGTTGCCGTCAGACTCTATGCTTATCAAACATCCGTCTCGAACCTCTATCGGGCAACGCCTTTCTCATTGGTCATGGGATGGAGGCGCTTCTACCTATTGAAGTGGAAATACCTTCTCTTCGAGTATTGTCAAGTAAAGCTAGATGAAGTTGAATGGATCCAGTTCGATATGATCATTGAACTTAATTGAAGAAAAGAGATTGAGGGCTATCCGTCACTGGCGATGTACCAAAAGCGAATGATGCGAGCTTACAACAAAAAAATTTGCCTAAGGGAATTCCACGAAGGGACCTCGTCTTGAAAAGATCCTTCCCATACAAAAAGACCACAGAGGAAATGGATGCCGAATCTGGAAGGACCGTATGTGGTAAAGAAAGTTTTCTGAGGTGCATTGATTCTCGACAGAGATGGACTTAAAAAGCTTGCCCAATCCCGTGAACTCGATTCGCTTAAAAATACTTTGCTTAAAATAGAAGAAGCCAAGGTGAAGACCCGCAGGGCACTTTGAGACTTCAAAAAAAACGGAGAGGCCAAAGTTAAAACCCGCAAAAGGGCACCTTGAGACCAAAGGGCTTTTTGAGTTGAAAACCGAAAAGTATGCTAAAATTTTGAATGGACACGCCACGATCTCGCAGCGCCATAATTAATAAAAGAGGAAGTACGTTGCATATCGGGCATCGACAAAATACTTTAGTCTTCTAAACACATGATGTGCTCGAGTAGTCTTCTTGAAGTTTGTATATAGAAGCCCAATTGGCGATGTCTGTATGCCCCGATCCATGTTGTTATTTTACCATTTTGGGTCCTTTTCTCCGTAAAAAAAAGAGGGATATGTCCCCAATCAATTTTTTTTGTTTCATAGATAAATTCATTTTGATTCTCTTTGAAATCGACCTACTGTTATCCATCACTAACATGTTGCATTAAAAATAAATTGATGAACTAACGATTTCACAAAGGAAAGTTCCACGATCACTTTGAAAATCTCTAGATAAAACAGAAGTCAAATGTAACATTTGTTTAGAACTTTCATGAACACAAGATGAAGACATTGGAGAAAAGGGGTCTCAATAAAGACCATTTCTATGAAGTTTCTCGCCCGATTCAGTAATTGTGGCAAGGGTAAATAATGTTGCTTGGTCACTTTTAAAAAAGTAAGACAGGCCAATTTTCGATAAGGAAAGATTCAAAAACCCTAAATGGTTGAGAGTCGAACAAACCAAGTCGAACATTCTTCGAGTAGGAGTTGTGACTCCCAGGGAAGACAGCTAGAAGTCAAGGCAGACCTGTGTTCTAAGGCCTAAAATAGGCTTCGAAATTTCCACAGGGGCAAGCCATTCATGCGAAAACGGTCACTGAGAGGGAAACGAAGATAAAACCTTGACAGACAAATGAGTGATAACACCTTAAATAGGAATCATACTCATAACATTCTGACTCATCATACTCATGGCATCCTAATCATTAGGCATAAGTATGTATTCATTCTACAGGTTACGTCCTCAAGAAGGACAGTACGGTTGAGCAGATCTCGTCTCCCTGAGTATGCAGTGGAGATCAAAGAGATCGATTTGACGCCCTGGTTGCAGGAAGAAGATCAAAGATTCAACCGGTGATCCTTGAGTTTGCAAGGATCGATTGAAGAAAGCAGATTTGACGCCCCGGTTGCGGAAGCAGATCAAAACTCACCGGTGACCTTGAGTTTGCGGTGGATCGATCAAAGATAGCAGATTTGACCTTCTTGAAGTTGCAAGAAGCGGATCAAGATAACAGATTTGACATTCCCGGTTGCGTGAAGCGGATCAAGATATCACCGGTCATCCTTGAGTTTGCAAGGATCGATTGAAGAAAGCAGATTTAACGCCTCGGTTGCGGAAGCAGATCAAAGATTCACCGTGACCCTTGAGTTTGCGGGGATCGATCAAGATAGCAGATTTGACCTTCTTGAAGTTGCAAGAAGCGGATCAAGATAATGATTTGACATTCCCGGTTGCGAAGCGGATCAAGCGTCGTTACCGGTGATCCTTGAGTTTGCAAGGATCGATTGAAGAAAGCAGATTTGACGCTCCCGAAGTTGCGCAGAAGCGATCAAAGATTCATCGTGACCCTTGAGTTTGCAAGGATCTGATTGAAGATAGCGCTTAGACATTCCTAAATTTGCAAGAGTAGATCGAAAATAAACAAGTCACATCCTATTGAAGTCGCAGCAAAGAGTGTATTGAAGCCACATATCGGTGAAGTGGATCAAAGCAACAAGATGTGGAGGATCGTGACGAGGCTACTTGAAGAAAAGCACCGAGAGGCCAAGACTTCATGAGGCCAGCAACATTGGCTTTTTGAGTCTTTGCTCTATTCTCGTATACGAAAATGAGCAAAGAGGGCAACAGACAAAGCCCAAAATTACCCTACCATTTACATACCCTAAACCCGCTTAAAACCCAAAACCCAAATAACCCAAGCCCAACTACCCAAATTTCATCAAACCAATCGAAAATGTAAAAACAAAAACCCTAGCCTTTGCCTCGACCTCTCGACTTGACTCTGCCCCCATTCGCCTCTCTCACAAAGACGTCGACACCACCATCCGTCTGCCTCCTTCACCGCCCACCACGCCCCACCACCGCAAACACGCAAAAGAAAAGAGGACAAGAATATCGCAGAAACAAAGGCACTGTTTCTTTTGTTTTTTTTTCTTCCATATCAGTTATAAAAACCGAATGAAATAATGTAAACAGGACCCTTTTTTTCAAACATCAATACAAACCAAAAAGAAATTTCAAGGCACAAAAGCAGCAGATCCAAACACAAGAAAAAAAAATGCAAAGATTCACTAAAATCGAAAGAAACAGAGGCCAAAGGTTTATTTTTTTTTCTTTTTATTTTTCGAAAGTTATTTCTTTTTTTTTTCTTCTTTTTCAGTAAACTTGTGCATAACTATAGTATTAAAAATATATAGTCTAAAAGGGAAAAAAGATAAAATAAAAAATAAAAAATTTACCTTTCCCGCCATCAGTGGGGTGGCTTGAGCTCCAAGACGGCTGACAATGAATCTGCCCCACTCACGAATCCCCATCTACTCACCCCACCGCAGAGAAAAAAAAGAAGGAGAAACCGATTTTTTTAGAGAAAGGAAAAATGATTTTTTTGTGAGATTGGTGCCTTAATAGGCCTCCAAACGACGCTGCTGGGAAGGCCTCTCGTGCACCAAAACAGCTGCTTTGCCTCTCGTCTCACCCGAATCCGACCCACCCACCTAGGATCCGCTGTTTTTGAACCAAGGGCTAATTGCACTTTTAGCCCTTTCGCTTTTTTATTATTTTTAATTAAATTTTATTGTTTTAAAATATGGCCCAAACATTTGGTTTGGTTTCCAATTTGGTCCCCCTCATTGTAAGTCTCTACCAAGGAATTATTGCGCCGATGGTCCCTCCATTTCCTCCGCTGTGCAAATCGGTCCTTTTCTTTTTGTTTTTATTTACCAATCGAATTTTAACTTTGTTTTACTTATTATTTGACCCCTAACCCTATTTTGTTCATAATTTAACCCTAAAATTTCGCTTTTAATTCCAATTCAATCCCTTTAGGTTAATTTGCACTTTTATTCCTTTATTATTAATACTATTATTATTATTATTATTATTATTATTATTATTATTATTATTATTATTATTATTATTATTTTACTATATTACTATTATCATTTTTTATATCATTTGTTTATTATTGCTATCCATTATTGTTATGTCTACTACTATTATTTTTATTATTTTTGTCATATTATTATTATTATTATTGTTATTATTATTATTATTATTATTATTATTATATTAAGTATTTATATTTACTTTATTTACATCTGTAGTTGTCTTCTTAGTTTTGTGCTATATTGTTAAACAAAATGCGTTTTGAAAAATCATCATATTTCATTTAAAGATTTCTTTAAAAGGGCAATGTTTTGTTTTTAGAAACTCGAGTAAATCGAGCCCTAACTTATTGGGTTCTGATTTTTCTCGTTCAAACAATGAAATATCCCTTCCAAAATCATAAGTCCCGGTTTCAAATTGACGTTTCGTTTTAGCAATTCGAGTGAATCGAGCCCTAACTTACTGGGTTCCGATTTCTCCTCGTAAAGCTAAACAACGGGATGTCCCTTTTAAAATTGTAATTTAAATTTTAAAAACAAAATATGTAGTCTCGAAAACTCGAAATGTCGCGCCCTAATCTACTGGACTCGACACTTAGATACTTCGGGATAAGTTTCTTTTCCTAAAAATAGAGGCAATCTTTCGTATTTGAAATCTCGGGAAATCGAGCCCTAACTTACTGGGTTCCGATTTCTCATTTAACGAATAACGGAAGATCCTCTTCAAATAAAAACCAAACCTCAAAAGGCGAGCTTAGTTTCGGGAGTTTAAAGTATTGTGCCTTAACTTACTGGACGTGATGCTTTATCTCTTCGAAAATAAGAAAGCCTTAACGTCCCTTCCAATTTTAAAAAAATAAAAAGCATTGTATTTTCGAACCCCTTTAAAGTTTTCAACAAATAGGACATCAATCAATCAGTTTGGTACTAATTTTGGGCGTGTCGAGGGTGCTAATCCTTCCTCGCACGTAATCGACCTCCAACCCGCTTTCTCAAAATTGTGGACCAAAAAGCATTGTTTTAGTAAATTAAATGTTTTATTAAAACGAAGGTGATCCGATCACACTAAATAAAGATCGTGTGACTCCCTTCCTTTCATTTTCAAAAATCCGAAATCGATCAAGGCTGCTTACGCTTCACCAAAAAATGGTTATGACAAGATTAATATGAAAAAGTAAATAAGTTTAAGTACTAATATTATATTTAACCCTTATTTTCACAACATAAATTTTGAAACTATTTATAAATTAAATAAATATAAAATTCAATTTAATTTAATTTTAATAACCATAATTTTTAAATTTGTATTCTATAAATCATCTAAAACTTTGATTTAAATTAGTTTTCTACTTCTCGATTTTCTTGCTCAGTATTAGTTACACAATATAAAACTAAGTTGATTTTACACAAATTAAATTTTTGTAAGATTAATATTTTAAATAATTTAACCTATTTTATATTTCATTATTATAGATCATATATAATTATTTATTTTGTGTAGAAAAATTACATCCATAAAAATATAAAATATGGGATACTATTTTGAGCCCATTTTGGAGTCCACTGAGACAAGAATTGTTTATCACGTGCTGTATTATTAAATATTTAATAAACAGAAAACTAGTCAATGTAATATAGCGAATCATATATATATTTAAAAAGAATTTTGAGGCTCATGGGACCCACAGTGCACCCACTGTCGGCACTTGTGTGTGTATAAATCCATCCAACTACCACCCTTAAAAATGCGCCTAACTTTGTCTTCTCACTGTTACCAATCAGAACCTTGCTTGCACTTAATTACCACCCTACCCTTTTTTATATTTCATTTATCTTTTAATTAATTAAATTTTTTTAAGTAATTGGAGGGATGAATTATCCAAAAATGCTAATTTTTTGGGTAAATTATCTAAATATACCAAAAAATTAAAAATTACAGATTTGAGCCTATTTTTAGAAAATTTACAGAAAATTGTCATTTCCCATCAAAACGAATCCACGTCAACGCGTTTTGAGGAATGCTTAAGAAAGCGCTTCTTAGAGACGTGCTTTGTGCCACCTCAGCAAAAGTGCACCTACGTGGACGCACTTTGCTGAGGTGGCACAAAGCTCGTCCCCAGGGGCACGCTTTGCCTCTAACGGTCAAAATTTTCCCTATAAAAACTCCCTAATCCTTTTATTTTTTTCACACTTTAATCCTTCTCTCAATTTTCTCTCAATTTTCTCTCAATTTTCTCTCAAAGTCCTTGAAATTTACTCTCAAATTTTAAAATAGTCCTTTACTATTTACAAAAATCCCTTTTAATTTTTTTAAATATATTTTTTGGAAAATTTTAAAATTTTCTATCGATACAATGGTCGGGAATTACTTCTTTGACAACAAGCATATCTCCGTCGAGCAAATGCAAATGGTAAGTTTTAATTTTAATTTTTAATATTATTTAATATTTTTAGGTCTATGCAATTTTAATTAATTTTTATTTTATAATTTTTAAACAAATTGTAGATCGGTGTTGCAATGTTATATTCACAATATGCATGGTCCCCATCGCTGCTGATCGAGAATTACTTATGGAGGCGGGTTTTTGGCACGTGGTCACGATAGGCCGGGGGTTCAAGTTGGGCCTTTGATCAGTGCGTTGATAGAGAGGTGGAAACCCGAGACACACACTTTCCATCTTCCATACGAAAAGTGTACCATTACTCGAAAGATGTGCGATTCTGATTGGGATTGCTGGTGATTCGCCGATAGTCAACGGGTCCGCAACTTCTGGTGATTGGATGGCCGTATGCTACGAGCTTCTAGGTGCCATTCCGGATAAAATTCAGGGAGGTCGGATCGAGATGGCCTGGTTATGAGACACATTCCCGGAGCCGAATGAAGGTCCGATCAAAATAAAGTGAATACGGCATGCTCGAGCATACATTCTTCAGATAATTGAAGGCTATTTGATGCGGACCTTTCTAGAAACCTCATACACTTGAGATGGCTGCTAAAACTTGTTGATTTTAGAGCAGCCGGTGAATTGAGTTGGGGGTCTGCCGTGTTATCGAGGTTTATTGGGAGATGTGTGGGGCGACGTGGCCGAGTAAAGCGAAAATCGAAGGTTGCCTATCACTACTGCAGTCATAGGCATGGTTTCGATTTCCATTTTTACGTCCTCGACTCGACCACCCATATTCATTCCCACCGATAACGAGGTAAATTTAATGTTATATTTTACAATTATTACGTAGATTTAAAGTATAATTGTATGCTAAAAATTATTTAATTAGGTGGAACCATTCTACGAGTCATGCTAGAATACCTACCTAGCTTGAAAATATACTACTTATTGGACCAACAATCGGAATCACAAGTAAGTTTCAATTTCAGATTTATAATTTAGTATTTCAGATTTAGTGTCTAGTATTATGTATATAACTAATATTTTGGTAATTTTAATATAGTTTCAATGGACACTGTAACACCCTAAACCCGGCCCATGCATTTTGACCGGATCTAACATGTCACGGCTTGTACTTTGAAAACTTTTGCTTTGATGGTACTTGAAATTTGTGAGTTAATTGGACAATATTTAAGTAAATAAGCAGCATTTTAAAATTAAAACCTTGCATTAAGTATTATCAAGTATAAACAAACCTTATCATAAAATTCACAAGTTGCTTAACATTGAAAACGACTTAGTTGAATGAAAACTAGGGGCCTTATTACATAAATATTCCTGAAATAACATTGAAATAAATTAACCTAAAGAAATCTCAAAAGAAAATAACTTGTAGGAATAGAACTTGATGGCCCTTCGAGTCCGTCTCGGCTCCCATGTCCACGATCTACTGTTCATCTTGAAGAGTGGAGAAAAGGAAAGCGTGAGTCACAAAGGCTCAGTATAAATCTCAAAACACGCATTGACCGAGCCCATTAAACCCATTATGGGCCCCGCCCACACAGAAGGCATCAATCATAATCACATAATAATTAATAAAGAATAAATAACCCAACCCATCCTAGGTTTCCATCCTCTACACACCAACCCGCACTAACCATCACACCATGGGGATTTCTACAATCAACCCTCCATCCGCTACACACCAAAACGACAGCCGTACTGCCTATTCCTATTAAGTAGGAATCATTAAACGTGGCATAGCCACCGATCACAATGTGACCTAGCATTTATATTTGTGGGTTTTCTACCACCGATCACTGCGTGACCTATCATGCACTTCCCCTTCATCATATCAATATCCCATCCCATGCATACACACATAAAGAAAATATCATGCGATCATATATATTTTTCGATGCACATAGGGAGTTCTATGTTTACGCACTGCATCCTTGCCTAGCCCTTTTAGGGTTCCATTCAATGCTTATACTGACCTTATTCCTAGCTTTTAGCCCATAACATACATAAATAGATTTACATACATGTTTATTGGTAGTGTGTTAGAGATCTACACACCTCATTACCGATAAAATGAGGCTTTCTATATCGACGCTATCCTTAGTCGACACAACTGCTATCTGCCTAAGGAGTTGTTCAGAAGCCGGTCCACAACCAATTGGCCAATCTCGAACAGCAGATACTACTCGTTTCTTAAACTTAGGGATTCTTTCTTTTGTCTGATCCATATTTAATTCCATTAAATCCTTCTCAGAGCTACTATAATAATATTTAATCGTTAATCCTCCTTTTAGAGTTAAGATTATATATATATTGAACGAATCTAATAAAAATCTAGGGATAATCTTCTTACCTTAAAATCCTAAAATTGGAGACTTATGATTTTTGGCTTTTAGATCTAGTCGACTAAGCCTCCTTCAAATCCCGAATTGCCGCCCATCATAAAACCATTAACTATTAGCTTTCGATTTTTTCCTTTCTAAAATAGATTATGAGAACTAATCAAAATTTGACTCTTACCTTAGCTTAGAGATTTGGCTAGCACTAGAGAGAGGATTCTGTAATGTCGATGGAAGATTTAAATGCCTAAGTGTAGAACAATTTCTCAAATAGGATGAATAAAAGAAAAAAAGCGATGGATGCTTCGACTTTTTAGAGAAATCGCACAAGGAAAAGAAAGTGGGGAAAAGTTTCGCTTTTAAAGAAATTAGAGAAAGAAATTTGGAGAAAAGAAGCTAGGAATTTCGGCACAAAAGGGAGAGGATTTAATGTCGTAAACAAGGAGCTAGCCCTCTATTTATAAGAAATTCGCAACCCTTTGCCATGTAGTAGTGGTTTCTTTACTTCTCTCGATGATGGATTCTTGGCCATCACTCTCTTTGTAGATAAATTCTAACTTTTCTCCTTTATCTTAATCTACTAGCTCATCTAAAAGAGACTTAATTATCTCTAACTCCTCCCTCCTTTATCAGCATATTATCCACATATTTTAATCATTAAAATCCTTAAATCTTAGCCTTTATTTGCTTATTATCCACATAAAATAAATTCCTAAATAATAGCCTTTATCTACTTATTATCCATATATTTTAAACATTAAAACCCCTAAATTTTAGCCTTGTTGCCATCCACTCCACCTAATCCTAATGCCCAAAATTTAGCTAACTTAAATTAAAAGAATTGGGCTCCATGAAACTTAAATTTGGGCCCTTACTCCTTGTGTGACGTCACCTCCTAAGATTGGGCCACAAGCCCACTTTGGTATTTTAAACATAAATACTACCTTTTAAACCCTATAATGCCCAAACAGATAATTTTAATCAAGGCCTCTCCTAAGCTTGAGCCCAATTTGGACCCCTAACACTTAAATTAACTCATTCCACATATTCACCCATTAAATGCATAGGCCCAAAAATTTAGGATGTTACGCTTCTACCTCCTTAAAGAAATTTTGTCCTCGAAATTTCCAACTAACTAGTAATCATTCTACCTAAGTCTCACCACTATGCTTTCATTGCAAGACTCTAATTCTAAAGCCAAAATAAACACTTAGTATACTATGGTAGGTACGCACCATTATTCGTGATCTCAAGCGTCTTCGTCCCTTTGTACTCATTCTACCGATTCGCTTATCCGATTAGAAATTTTATGAATTATTAGTTTTTTCCACTTTTTTTAACCACTACGGTCTTATGAATGATAGCTTTAAGAGTAACTATTTCAATTCAGATTCACCATACAGCCTCAAGTTCATATCCTCTAAGAAACCCATACATTCAATCATGAACTCATGTTCATTACGTAAAAGTGTTGTTGTTGTTGTGGTTGTTGTTTTCACTACCCAAGGGTATTTTCTAATTTTATCCTATAGGGCATTTTCGTAAATTTTTTTCTAAATGAGGTTCCTTGATGATTTTATAAAATAAGGGTATTTTGGTAATTTTGCATTCTGGGGTATTTTGGTAATTTTGGAAATCGAGGTATTTTGGTAATTTTAAAATTTGAAACATTTTAAAAATTTTGAAATCTGAGGGTATTTCGATAATTTTGAAATTCGGGGGCATTTTGATAATTTTGAAATTCGAGGGTATTTTAATAATTTTAAAATTCTAGGGTATTTCGATAATTTTGAAATTCGGGGGTATTTCGGTAATTTTTGTGATCTAAAGGTATTTTGGTAATTTTGTGATTCAGGGGTATTTCGATAATTTTACAAAACAAAGGTAATTTGGTAATTCTACAATTCAGGGCTATTTTGGTCATTTTGCAAAATAAGGGTAATTTGGTAATTTTTTCATAGTTGTGAACATTTTCAAATCAAATGTATTTTTTTCTGGAAGTGTACAAAACTTAGGGGTTTTGTTTGCAAAATAGGGTGGTTGGTCCCTTTCGGGTTTTAATTATGGGTTCACCATGAACAAGTCCTTATAGCTAGAGTGAATAAATACCACTACGCACTGTAAGATTCCCTGAAGAGGAGGTGAGTCACTAGGATCGCTTAAATACCAAGCTCTCCTTGAATCCACTCCTAGGCATGCGATGCCTATTGCCACACCTGTCATGGCTAAAGTGAACAATCATTATGCACCAAGTAAGATTCTGTGAAGAGGAGGTGAGTCACTTGACCGCTTAAATACCAAGCTCTTCCTGTCTACTCCTAGACATGCATATGCCTGTTGTCACACATTAGTCTTGTGACTCGTTTACAGGTTTTGTTTTAGTGAAGTTAAGTCTTATGGAATTGAAGAGTTGTTTGCCTAAGCCTAGAGTCCATCAAATTCTCATCTAGATAGTCTACATCCCATAAAGCCCATTAATCCCACATTTATATCACAATCGGGAGTTCAGAATACTTACCTGGGTGGATTGGGTGCCGGTAGACTCGAAGGCCATGTCTTCAAACCAAAATCTTTTTCTTAAATTCATTTTTTTTTTGAAAAACACTTCTAGACCCATTTCATAGCCCGAGTTTTGAACTGGGCTCTGATACCAAATTGTAACACCCCAAACTCGGCCCATGCATTTTGACAGGATCTAGCATGTCACGACTTGTACTTTGAAAACCTTTGCTTTGATGGTACTTGAAATTTGTGAGTTAATTGGACAATATTTAAGTAAATAAGCGGCATTTTAAAATTAAAACCTTGTATTAAGTATTATCAAGTATAAACAAACCTTATCATAAAATTCACAAGTTGCTTAACATTGAAAACGACTTAGATGAATGAAAACTAGGGGCCTTATTACATAAATATTCCTAAATAACATTGAAATAAATTAACCTAAAGAAATCTCAAAAGAAAATAACTTGTAGGAATAGAACTTGATGGCCCCTCGAGTTCGTCTCGGCTCCCATGTCCACGATCTACTTGCTCATCCGGAAGAGTAGAGAAAGGAAAGCGTGAGTCACAAAGACTCAATGTATAAATCTCAAAACACGCATTGACTGAGCCCATTAAACCCATTATGGGCTCGCCCACACAGAAGGCATCAATCATAATCACATAATAATTAATAAAGAATGAATAACCCAACCCATCCTAGGTTTCCATCCTCTACACACCAACCCGTACCAACTATCACACCATGGAGATTTCTACAATCAACCCTCTATCCGCTACACACCAAAACGACAGCCGTACTGCCTATTCCTATTAAGTAGGAATCATTAAACGTGGCATAGCCACCGATCACAATGTGACCTAGCATTTATATTTGTGGGTTTTCTACCACCGATCATTGCGTGACCTATCATGCACTTCCCCTTCATCATATCAATATCCCATCCCATGCATACACACATAAAGAAAATATCATGCAGTCATATATATTTTTCGATACACATAGGGAGTTCTATGTTTATGTACCTGGCATCCTTGCCTAGCCCTTTTAGGGTTCCATTCGATTGTTTATACAGCCTTATTCCGGCTTTTAGCCCATAACATACATAAATAGATTTACATACAGGTTTATTGGTAGTGTGTTAGAGATACACCTGATTACCGATAAAACGAGGCTTTCTATATCGACGCTATCCTTATTCGACACAATTGCTATCTGCCTAAGGTGTTGTTCAGAAGCCGGTCCACAACCAATTGGCCAATCTCGAATAGCAGATACTGTTCGTTTCTTAAACTTAGGGATTCTTTCTTTTGTCTGATCCATATTTAATTCCATCAAATCCTTATCGAGCTACTATAACAATATTTAATCGTTAATCCTTCTTTTAGAGTTAAGATCATATATATATTGAACGAATCTAATAAAAATCTAGGGATAATCTTCTTACCTTAAAATCCTCGAAATTGGAGACTTATGATTTTTGGCTTTTAGATCTAGTCGACTAAGCCTCCTTCAAACCCGAATTGTCACCCATCATAAAACCATTAACTATTAGCTTTCGCTTTTGCCTTTCTAAAATAGATTATGAGAACTAATCAAAATTCGACTCTTACCTTAGCTTAGAGATTGGCTAGCACTAGGGAGAGGATTCTGTAATGTCGATGGAAGATTTAAATGCCTAAGTGTAGAAAAATTTCTCAAATAGGATGAATAAAAGAAAAAGCGATGGATGCTTCGGCTTTTTAGAGAAATCGGCACAAGGGAAAAGAAAGTGGGGAAAAGTTTTGGCTTTTAAAGAAATTAAAGAAAGAAATTTGGAGAAAAGAAGCTAGGGAATTTTGGCACAAAAGGGAGAGGATTTAATGTCAGAAACAAGGAGCTAGCCCCTCTATTTATAGGAAATTCACAACCCTTTGCCATGTAGTAGTGGTTTCTTTACTCCTCTCATGATGGATTCTTGGCCATCACTCTCTTTGTAGATAAATTCTAACTTTTCTCCTTTATCTTAATCTACTAGCTCATCTAAAAGAGACTTAATTATCTCTAACTCCTCCTCCTTTATCAAAGATATTATCCACATATTTTAATCATTAAAACCCTAAATCTTAGCATTTATTTGCTTATTATCCACATAAAATAAATTCCTAAATAATAGCCTTTATCTGCTTATTATCCACATATTTTAAACATTAAAACCCCTAAATTTTAGCCTTGTTGCCATCCACTCCACCTAATCCTAATGCCCAAAATTTAGCTAACTTAAATTAAAAGAATTGGGCTCCATGAAACTTAAATTTGGGCCCCTTACTCCCTTGTGTGGCGTCACCTCCTAAGATTAGGCCACAAGCCCACTTTGGTATTTTAAACATAGATACTACCTTTTAAACCCTATAATGCCCAAACAGATAATTTTAATCAAGTCCTCTGCCTAAGCCTGAGCCCAATTTGGGCCCCTAACACTTAAATTAACTCATTCCACATATTCACCCATTAAACGCATAGGCCCAAAAATTTAGGATGTTACAGACACGGTACGAGGATCCAAAAATTCGGGCAGTAATTCCGAAGGAGTTCTTGCAAAATTCGAGCAGTTGGCATGTGAATGTCCCATTGATCACCTATGCGACCGTAGAGATGCACCAGTCAGATCGAGTTCTGTGACAATTTGGATTTCGGCAACCGATTTTCGTGCCACCTGAGGTGCTCGATGATGAGCACAAAGTGGACTTACGGCAGTTGCACATGGATTGGCCAAGATTTTGGTCAGCATATATCGAGAAGTGGGAGAACCGATATGATTATTTACCTAACCGGGAATCGATCATCGTTCCTAAGTTAGCATGAGTGCCGGAATACATGCCATGGTTTAAGATCCATGGTAAGCCGTATTTGTTGTCGGAAGAAGAGAGGCGACGGCAATTTGGTCAACAAGGAATGTCGGGGCCCCTTAAATCCAAAAAAAAGGGGTGATGAGACAGGGCCATCAACAGAGCCGACACAGCCACCGGGCCCATTAGTTTAGCCGACGACACCGATTCACAGCCTTTACCTTTTATGCCAGGTGCGTACCCTACCCCTTATATGTATCTTAACCCATATATGTTTCATTTTCCCAGTCTCAGCCCAGGTTGGAATGCATTGTCGGGTTCGAGTTCGTTCCCGACTACTCCGGCTGGCCAGCCAATCTTGAGGCCGTCGTCGCGTGAAGGATCACAGGAGGCGCCGTCAGGGAGTACTTCTTTCTACCAGTCTCCTTCGCCATACGGGATTCAGACACCCCCGCCGTGGTTTATGCAAACACCTACGGGGTCGTTATTTTATCAAGGTGGGTCATCCTCGCAACACCCACAACCAGACCCACTGCCGGAAGAATCGAAATTCCTACCCGAGATTCCACGACCCCAGCCGGAAGTTAGAAGAATGAGGAATCTAGCACAGAATCACGATCACCTGTGTGCAATCGATTCCACCGACATCAACATTGATTTGGATCGGCTTTTGTATTTTTTTAAATTGTAATAATTTTTTTTTTTTAATAAAAAGTTATTTTTATTTGTGTTTGCAATTTAATTTTAATATCTTCACTAAAATAGAAGTTGTTTATTTTTTTGTATATAATTTAATTTGAATTTTTTAATAAAATAAAAGTTATTTTTATTTTTATTTTTGTAATTTAGTTTTAATATATTTAATAAAATAATAGTTGTCTAATTTTTAATTGTAATTTAATTTTAATATATTTAATAAAATAATAGTTGTTTAATTTTTAACTGTAATTTAATTTTAATATATTTAATAAAATAGAAATTTCTTAATTTTTATTGTAATTTAATTTTAATATATGTAATAAAATAAGAAGTTGTTTTTTATTTTTATTTTATTATAATTTAGTTTTAATATATTAAATAAATAAGAAGTTTTCTTTATTTTTATTTTTGTAATTTAGTTTTAATATATTAAATAAATAAGAAGTTTTCTTTATTTTTATTTTATTGTGATTTAATTTTAATATATTTAATAAAATAAGAAGTTGTTTTTATTTTTATTTTTTATTTTTTGCAATTTAGTTTTAATATATTTAATAAAATAAGAAGTTTTTTATTTTTATTTTTTTGTAATTTAGTTTTAATATATTTAATAAATAAGAATTTTTTAATAAAATAATAGTTGCTTATATGTTTTTGTAATTTAATTTTAATATCTTTTATAAAATAGAATTTGTTTAATTTTTTAAATTTAATTTTAAAAATAAATATCCAATATTTGAGGAAAGAGAAAAGCGCTTACAGGGACGATTTTTTTTAGATTTCTCAAAACGCTACCGACGTGGACGCGTTTTGAGGGGAAATGACCATTTTCCGTAAATTTTCTAGAAATCGGCCCAATTCCGTAAATTTTTAATTATTTTGGTATATTTGGGTATTTTACCCATTTTTTTAAAAATTATCGGATTAAGTTGATTTGGTGAGAGAATGAAAACGCTTCTAGATGAAAAGTTTTCAGAGAGTTGGTAGGAAAATGTTTTCAAATGGATGCACTTTCCTGCTCAGTCAGCAAAGCGCGTCTAGTTGGAAATATTTTTCTGCTCTCTCCATAATTTAAGGTTTTTAAGATTTTTAGGGTTTTAAAGTTTAGGTTTAAGATTTTTTTTGAGGGTTTTGGTTTAGGATTTATAAGGTTTTTTTATAATTTAAGGTATAGGGTTTAGGATTTAGGTCCTAAAATTTTATTTCGGGAAATTTTTTAATTTTTAACATTTTTATATATTCTTTACAATTTTTTATAATATTTATATTTGGTGGAGAATATAAATTTTAGAATTATTATAAATATTTTGAGTTTTAAAAATAATATTATTTTTAGCATTTTGAAATTATTCTAATTTTTTCGTCATTATTTTGAGACCAATTTGGTAATTTTCAAAATTGACATGTACTAAAGGGTGTTTACACCAATTTGTTATTCAAATAATTCGAATTGTAAATTTTAACTCAATTCAAAATCGAAACTCGAATTACTCGATTTGATTAACTCGAAGTTCATATTTTTTAACTTTTTGAATTGAATCAAGTTTTGGTCACCCATAATTTACGGTAGGTGGAGGTCGACCCAAAATGTACAAAAAAATATTATCTCGGGATTCTTAGGATATTTGACAGGTGAGTGGCAACTTTGTAGGGGGTTGAATTTGTGAGAGTGAAAATGTAATGCCCCAAAATTTTAAGAAATTAATTGTGAGAATCTACAATAATTAGATTTATGTATCTTTGGTTATGTGTTCTAGTTCTGTGTTTAAGGTCTGAAGTTGAAGTTGCATCGTTAGAAGTTTTGTTGTTTTTGAAATCAAACTATAATCACGCGTTACCTGGTTAAGTTTAATTCAGTGTGAAATTGTGACAAGAATGAGCCTGGTTCACTGGTTAAGTATCTGTTTGTATTCTATTAGGTCCCGTGTTCAAGTCTTGAAGGTTTCTCATAAGGAAAATATTTTTTGTCAAATGCTAGAAATCTGTTTGGAAGTTAGAAAATTAAATAATGATAGTTCCTTCTTCTTCATTTTTTTTTATTTTCCTTCTTGGTCATTTTTTTCTTCTTTTCTTCTTTTTCGTTTTAATTATTTTGTTAATCGGAGTATCGGGGGAATACGGGATTAACGAAAATTATGTTGTTAGCCACTGGTCAGAAGGCTATCGGGTAAGTTAATGTAAGCATCTCTGCGATTTTTCTTCGCTTCGTAAATTGCTTGAAATGGGGTATTTTTGTGAGTTACGAGAATCTCTTATTAACGATCGTTTATTTACCTATTAGGTGAGAGTATTAACAATAAGGAAAAGCAACAAGACAATCTCTGTGATTGTTGCTGAAGTTTCAGTAAGGTTGGGTCAGTTAAAGGTTTCGTATCGAAACTTTTGACATAGGCATTAAGTGAGTAATCGGGAAATTCTATTGATTAAATTGCTAAATTGTGTTGTTAAATGATTTTTTTAGGCTTCCGGGATCTTTTATGTTGTAGTTTCTTCGATATATCTCCAGGTGCATATCAAAATCTTAGTTTTTGCAAGTTTTAGTTGTCGAAAATGATGGCTATCGACGTCACACTGCCAGACACACAGGCGTATGACCAGGCCATGTGGTAGGCCGTGTGATTCGGCCATATAACTCACTGTTTACTTATTTGGGTTCACGCAGGCGTGTGTCTAGGTCGTGTGTGGCCATAATGGTGCACGATTCACACGGGCAACGAACACGGGAGTGTGTTTGGGCCGTGTAACTCACTGTTTGTGGTATAAAACCACACAGGCAATGACACGAGCATGTACCCAAGCCGTGTGAGTCACACGGGTAGGGACACGGACATGTGTCTAGGCCGTATAACTCACTGTTTATGCTTTAGAACCACACGGGCAAGGCACACGGGCATGTGACCTGGCCGTGTGGCAGGTTATTGGGCCTAGAAGTTGGTTTCGAGGCCGTGAATGTTGCTTAATCTTGATATTGGCTTCCTCAATGTACGAATAATTGAATTTGATTATATGAGAGTTGTTTGATACTCTGAGACTGATCTGTGAACAAAATAATTATATTCCACTATAATACTTACTCTGATATTGAATAGTCATGTTTAATTGTGTAATAAGTTGAAATGACTGAATACATATTACGGGCATTTGTGTGTTGCATTGGCATGTGTTGGGATATTGTGAAGGGAAAGAAGTTTGTTCTGAAACCATGGCTAGGCCACAATGAGTATTACTCTGATTCTAGCACTTGTCGCATATTAATCTAGCAGCCAAGCTGCGTCTCTATGAAAGTGTCAATGAAGACTCTAAAGGTGTGCAGGGTTGGTTGGACATTGAATGTCCATAAAGGTGTGTTAGGATGGCCGAAGGCGGTGTTTAGCGGACAAAAATAGAAATGTTGCATCTGAATCTGATCTATACCATATGTGAACTGAAATTGCATATATGTATGTAACTTGCCTGCTCTGAATCTGAACCGACATTAATGCTATGTCAAACCGAATTTTTAAATTTGGAATTACTTTATAATTGAGTATTAATTGAATAAATTTCCATTTATGCACTGAGTTCACAACTTATTTTGTTATTGATTAGATTTCAGGTGGTTTCCAGTCTTGATCGAGTCGATGCCGTAAGAGCTACGTTAAAATTTTATTTTTCTTTTAAGTATTACTATTAGGGATTTTGGTATTCTATGATGTTATGGTATTTGTGAAGATTGTGTGTTTAATTAATTATGTGAAGGATATTATGTGATGAATGGTTCATTTAGACTCCATTATGATAGTAGTAATTTTAGTATTGGTGATGTAACTCTCTGAACTTGGTCTGGATATCTGTATCGGGTTTAGAGTGTTGTATTTAGTGGTATCAGAGCCATGTTTGTTAACACTCGGACTATGTTTGGGCTCAAAATGTGTGAGAAAGTAGCTTAGTGATAATTTAGCATCTGAACTAATATAGGAACACTGAAACTTTATTGAACGACCGAGACTTCGACGCTGACTCGGTAAGTATTTTTGTTCTGTTATAAAGACTATAATACTTAAACTGTTGTAGATAAAATGTTTTGATGTGAACTAGCAAAATCATCATGCTGAAAGTTTGAACTGATCTGTGTACTCTGACATTGTAGTTAGATTACTATAATGAGTTCGCGCGGTAGTCGTGGATGTGGTATGCGGGCGTCGAGGATGTCGAGGAGGAGGTCAAGCAGAGTCATCCTCTATGTGTAGTATGCCCAATCTGGAGACAAGTGAGACTGTTGGTACTCTCATTGTTGAAATGGAGTCCCAAACTCCGATGGCTAAGGATGATGCACTATCCCAAGCCATGATTCGAGCATTGAATAGGGTCGCAATGACTCATTCAGGATCGGGATACCGAAGGTCAGTTATTGAACGACGCCGGTCAAATAGAGCTGTATTGTTCAGGGGCATCATAGGAGTCACTCCTACTTTTGCAGAATATTGGCTCGAGGCTACTGAGCTTATTATGACAGATCTAGACTACACTCCCACTAAAAAATTGAGGGGTGCTGTGTCCTACTCCAGGACGAAGATTATCAGTGGTGGTTGACCGTTGAGCAAGGAGCTCAACCTGAACAAGTGAGCTAGGACTATTTCAAGAACGCCTTCCAAGGTAAGTATGTGGGGGCGAGTTATGTTGAAGTTCATCGATGCAAGTTTATGAGCCTAGTTTAGAGTGACCTATCTGTGGCAGAATATGAAGTCGAGTCTTTGCGACTTAGTAGGTATGCACGGACTTTGGTAGCATCTAACTATGACAAGTGCGTGAGGTTTAAGGAAGGGCTAAGATATGATTTACAGGTTTTAGTAGCTCCTTAGTAGGAATGGATTTTTGTTATTTTAGTTGACAAAGTAAAAATAATAGAAGAAGTGAAGCGCACTGAGCACGAGCGATGTGATCGTGGAAAGAATTAGAATAAGATTAAGAAGGATCCGGGTCCCTCTGGTCCTAGTCAGCGTCCTAATAAGTGGACGAGATTTGATAAGCCCTCGAGAGTCGAGGCACCAGTGGTAATGACTGATATTCAACTGTGCAATGATTGTGGGAAGCGTCATCCGAGCGAGTGCTGGAGAAAATTAGGAGCATACCTCCGTTGTGGGTCAATGGAGTATCGAGTTAGGGATTGCCCTCGTTGACCAGATCTAGTGTCAGTTACGGTACAAACTCTGGCTCCAAATTTTGTTCAACCTCCGAGAGAAGTTCAACAACCATTCAGAGGTAGTGGTAATGGATTTGAGAGAGGGCAGAGAGCACCAGGTAGAGGTGCAGGTCAGGCTGAGGCTCGTCAGTTGGCACTAGTTTATGCGACGAGACACTATGAGGAGATTGATAATGCTGATGTCATTGCAATTACCTTTTTTATTCATTCTGCCCTGTATTATGCTCTCATTGATATTAGCTCTACTCACTCGTACATAGCTAATGTTGATTCTGTAAATTTGGGTTTAACTGCTGAGAATATTACTGGAGAGTTTTTGGTGATTAGTCCTTTGGGTCAGTCAATTTAAGTTGAAAGACTATACGAACGAGTACCCCTAGAGCTCCAGAGTATAGTATTTCCAGCTGATTTAATGGAATTACCTTTAATGAGTTTGATTTAATTTTGGGAATAGATTGGCTCGTTGAGTATTAGGTCAGTCTAACTGTGTAACCAAGAGTGTAACCCTAAGATCGAATGAGAATGACGAGGTGGTCATGATTGGTGAGCATCGATATTACCTCTCTAACGTAATCTCCGATCTTGTAGTAGATAAGTTAGTCCGAAAGGGGTGCGAGGCATATCTTGCTTGCGTATCCGATTTTGTTCCCGCAAAAATTTTGGTAGGAGATATCTATACTGTGAGGCAGTTCCCGAACGTTTTTCCTGAAGAATTGCTCGAATGCTTTCAAATAGAGAAGTGGATTTTGGAATTGATTTGTTACTAGACACTGTCCCGGTGTCTATTGTGCCCTACCCCATAGCATCGAAAGAGCTGACCGAGCTAAAAGTGTAGTTCTAAGAACTCCTTGATAGGGGATTTATTCGGCCGAGTGTGTCTCCATGGGGAGTACTAGTATTGATTGTTAAAAAGAAAAATGTGTCGATGAGAATGTGCATAGATTATAGACAGTTGAACAAGTTGACAATCAAGAATAAGTACTTGTTTTGCGCTCTGGTTATCATCAACTCAAGGTCAAAGAGACTGATGTGTTCAAAATTGCCTTCAAGACTCGTTACGGACATTACGAGTTCCTGGTGATGCCTTTCGGTTTAACAAATGCCCCGACGGCATTTATAGATTTAATGAATCGTGTGTTCCAACAATATTTAGTTCAATTTGTAGTAGCTTTTATCGATGATATCTTGACCTACCTTAAAACTGAAACTGAGAATGAAGATCATCTTCGCATTGTATTTTAGATACTCCAAGAAAAACAATTGTATGCCAAATTTAGTAAATACAATTTTTGGTTGCAAAAAGTCGTCTTTTTAGGTCATGTGGTGCCGGTAGAAGGGATCCGAGTTGATCTCAAGAAAATAGAAGCTATTGTTGAGTAGAAGCAACCGAAAAATATATCTAAGCTTCGTAGCTTTTTGGGTTTAGCCGATTACTACAAAAGGTTTATTGAAGGATTTTCTCTAATTGTATTACCTCTGACGAAGCTACTGCGTAAGAATGCTCCATTCATATGGTCAGAGGCACAACAGTCTAGCTTCGATAAACTTAAGTCCATTTTGATACAAGCTTCTATTTTAATTCAATCGGAATCAAGTCGAGAGTTTGTGGTATACAGTGATGCTTCACATATGGGGTTAGGGTATGTGCTTATACAAGATGGTAAGGTGGTCACTTACTCGTCGCGGCAGCTTAAGACACACGAGGGAAACTACCCTATACATGATCTTGAGCTAGCTACAGTTATGTTTCTATAAAAATATGGAAACACTATCTGTATGGTGAAAGGTGTATTATTTACACCGATCACAATAGTCTCAAATATTTGTTAACCCAAAAAGAATTAAACTTTCGGTAGCGTCGATGGGTTGAGTTACTTAAAGATTATGATTGCACAATAGAGTATCATCCAGGTAAGGTTAATGTGGTAGATGATGCTCTTAACCATAGATGGATTACTGATCAGAGAGCAATATTAGCTCGTTTGAGCTTGGTGGAGGATGGAGGGCTATTGGCTGAATTATATGTAAAACCAATTTGGGTGGAGTGGATTAGAGCTAAACAGCTGCGATGAGTCCTTAGTTCAGCGTCTGCGGCATGTTGATTTGAATGAGAATTCTGATTTTAGCTTGAATAGCGATAATGTGTTATGTTTCAAAGGTAGGATTTGTGTACCTAATGGTAAGGAATTAAGGCATTTAATCCTACAAGAGGCGCATAATAGTCCTTATGCTATGCATCTTGGTGGGAATAAAATGTACCGGGATATCCAAGAGCTTTATTGGTGGCCCAGACTGAAACGGGAGGTAGACACTTTAGTATCTCACAGTCTGACGTGTCAGAAAGTTAAAGACGAACATCAGTTGCCCTCAAGACTATTCAGCCAGTTAAGATTCCACAGTGGAAATGAGAACGGGTAACAATGAATTTTTTTATAGGGTTGCCTTTAACCCCCACTAAGAAAAATTCAGTTTGGGTCATCGTTGATCGATTGACCAAATCAACCCACTTCATTCCCTTCTGAACGGATAACTCATTACAGAAGTTGGCTAAACTGTATATCGTCAAAATTGTGAGGCTACACGAATTCTAGTCTCAATCATCCCCGTTAGAGATCTGCGATTTACATTTCGATTCTAAAAGAAACTCCATAAGGTTTTGGGTGGTCGACTTAATTTCAGCACTACATATCACCTCAAGACTGATAGATATTCGAGCGAGTTATTCAGATTCTAGAGGATATGCTTCGGGGTTGTGTGATAGACTTCAGGGGTAGTTAGGAAGAATACCTATCGTTGGCAGAGTTTCCATACAGCAACAGCTTTCAGTTTAATATTCAAATGGCACCCTACGAGGCCTTACATAGACTTAAGTGCTGTACTCCATTATGTTGGGCAGAATTAAGTAAACGCTGGATATTGGGTCCTGAGTTGGTTTCTGAAACTGAGAACACTGTGAAAGTAATTCGGGACCGACTGAAAGTCGCATCTGATCGACAGAAGTCTTATGCTATTTAAAGAGGAAAGACATCGAGTTTTCTGTTGTTGATCAACTTTTCCTGAAAGTATCACAATGAAAAAAGGTCCTCCGATTTGGACACAATGGCAAGCTCACCGAGGTTCATTGAGCCTTACCGTATCCTGAAGCGTGTCAGACCTGTTGCTTACTAGTTGGAATAATCGACAAAATTGGATCGAATTTATGGTATATTTCATGTTTTGATACTGAGATAGTACCATTTGGATCCTTCGCATATTGTTACTGTCGACAAAATTGAGTTACAACTGGATTTAACATTTGAAAATGAACAGGTCCAGATTTTGGAACGTAATGTTAATGTGTTGAGGAAGAAAATTATTCCTTTAGTAAAAGTTATGTAGCGGAACCACGGTACTGAGGAAGTTACTTGAAACCTAAGGAAACAATCCTACGTCTATATCCGTATCTGTTTAACTCAAGTAAAATTTCAAGGTGAAATTTCTTTTAGGGGGAGAGAGTTGTAACGCCCCAAAATTTTAAGAAATTAATTGTGAGAATCTACAGTAATTAGATTTTTGTATCTCTGGTTCTGTGCTCTACTTCTGTATTTAAGGTCTGAAGTTCGAGTTGCATCGCTAGAAGTTTTTTTATTTTTGAAATTAACCTATAATCACGCGTTACCCGATTAAGTTCACTTCAATGTGAAATTGTGACAAGAATGAGCCTGCCGGTTCACTGGTTAAGCATCTGTCTGTATTCTGTTAGGTCCCGTGTTCAAGAAACGAAGGATTCCCAGAAGGAAAACATTTTTATCAAATGCTAGAAATATGCTTGGAAAATAGAAAATTAAATAACTATAGTTTCTTCTTCTTCATTTTTTCCTTCTTGGTCATTTTCTATCTTCTTTTCTTCTTTTTCGTTTTAATTATTTTGTTAATCGAGTATCGGGAAATTCAAGATTAACTAAAATTCTGTTGTTAGCCACTGGTTAAAAGGCTATCGGGTAAGTAACTATTAATGCAAGCGTCTCTGCGATTTTTTTCGGTTCATAAATTTCTTGGAATGGGGTATTTTTGTGAGTTACGAGAATCTCTTATTAACGATTGTTTATTTACCTATCAAGCGAGAGTATTAACAACAAAGAAAAGTAGCAAGACAATCTCTATGATTGTTGCTGAAGTTTCAGTAAGTTTGGGTCAGTTGAAGGTTTTGTGTCGAAACTTTTGACATAGGCATTAAGTGAGTTATCGGAAATTATGATGATTAAATGGCTAAATTATGTTACTGAATGATTGTTTTAGGCTTCCGAGATATTTTACGTTGTAGTTTCTTCGATATATCTCTAGGTGCGAATTGAAAATCTTAGTTTTTGCAAGTTTCGGTTGCAGAAAAATGGTGGCTATCGATGCCACATGGCGGATTACATATAGCGTGTAACTGTGCCATGTGATTCGGTACCGTAATCGATTGCTTACTTATTTAGGGTTACACGGACATGTGTGTAGGCTGTGTGTGGCCATAGTGTTGTAAGGTTTACACGGGCAATGGACACGGGTGTGTGCCTGGGCCGTGTAACTCACTGTTTGTGGTTTAAAACTACACGGGCAGGGACACGAGCTTGTACCCAGGTTGTGTAACTCACTATTTATACTTCAGAACCATATAGGAAAGGCACACGGGCGTGTGACCTGGCCGTGTGGCAGGTTATTGGGCCCGGAAGTTGGTTTCAAGGCCGTGAATGTTACTTAATCTTGATATTAGCTTCTTTAATGTACGAATACTTGAATTTGATTATATGAGAATTATTTGATACTCTGAGACTGATCTGTGAGCAATATAATTATATGTGTACTATAATACTTACTTTGATATCGAACTGCCTGTTTAATTGTGTAATGAGTTGGAATAACTGAATACATGTTACAGGTATTTATGTTCTGCGTTGGCATGTGTTGGGATATTGTGAATGGGAAAGAAGTCTGTTCTAAAATCATGGCTACGCCACAATAAGTATTACTTTGATTCTGGAGCTTGTCACATATTAATCTAGCAGCCAAGTCGCGTTTCTATGAAAGTGTCAATGAACACTCTAAAGGTGTACAGGGTTGGTTGGACATTGAATGTCCATAAATGTGTGTTGGGATGGCCGAAGATGGTGTGTAGTGGACGAAAAATAGAAATGTTGCATCTGAATCTGATTTGTACCAGATATGAACTGAAATTTCATATATGTATGTAACTTGTCTGGTCTGAATCTGAACCGAAATTAATGCTATGTCGAACCGAATTTCTGAATTTGGAATTGCTTTATAAGCGAGTATTAATTGAATAAATTTTCATTCATGCATTGAGTTCATAACTCATTTTGTTATTGATTAGATTTCAGGTGGTTCCCAGTCTTGATCGGGTCGATGCCACGAGAACTCGGTCAAGTTTTTATTTTTCTTTTAAGTAGTACTATTAGGGATTTGGTATTCTATGATGTTATGATATTTGTGAAGATTATGTGTTTAATTAATTGTTGTGAAGGATACTATGTGATGAATGGTTCATTTTGAATCCATTATGATAGTAGTAATTTTAGTATTGGTGATGTAACTCTCCGAACTTGGTCTGGACGTCTAGACTAGGTTTAAGGTGTTAAAGGAAACGCTACCCATAGGGCGCATTTTCAGTGACATGTAAAAAAAAAATTAAAAGTGGGCCCAGCTAGAAGCATTTTCAGCTTACATGATAGCACAGTTGGCTTTCAACCCGATCATACAATTGTCGAAGCTTGGTGTAAGAATTAGGCGAAAAATCATCGAATCCACCCGGATGAGAATATCGTCATTGAAATATCGATTTTGTGTTTGGTCCAACCTGTTAAATATGAGGCTTTAGATATTAGAGGCGCAAGGGGGATGAAGGTGATGGTCCAAACACATATTTCTAGTGGATCACTAATACTTGAGTTATATACAGAGTTTGCAAACACAGATGAAAGCGGCCTGAGGTCGACATGTGTTCTAGTTTGAAAGGCCAAAACGAAAGAGCATGCTGAGAGTCTAACGACACCATTGTGCGGTTGGTTTGCGGCTTTGTTAAAAAGTTTCCATTATGATCATCAATAGGAAGATACTAATTTGTTTCAGCCTTAAATTTTAACCGTGACATGCAAAACGTCCAGCAGTCAGGGTTTGGTAGTAACCAAAAATTCAACACCCCGACAAGACACTATTGGAAAAAAATTGATTTGAAAACAATTTTCTTGCACAAAAAAAATTGAAATTTTGAAAATCGACCAGGTTTATGATATTTATAGTAATGAACCTTAAACCGAAATTGTACCTGTGTTTTTAGATAAACGGATCCTTGATGTTTTCTAACTTTCAATCAAACAATCTTATCCACTATTCTCATACCACAAACTGCTTTGAGTGTAGACTTGAACCAATTAAATTTCCAATTAAATAATTTTCTTATCCTAATTTTACTTCAGATAAAATTGTGACGATTTTTACTCTTGGTAAAATTTCCAAGAAAATATATTTAATATTTCACAACTCAACTTGTTTACTATGATCGAATGGTTTATTTTCATTTTTGGGCTTTAAAACTGTTTAAAAACACAAACTCATTCTTCCGATCATTTCTGAGTAATTCATGTACATTTGCAAATGAATCATTTCTCATTTTCATTTTTATTTCCATTTTGAGAAAACCACATTCATTTCCAAATAATTTCATTTTTTTGTTTCGGAGAAAACCATAATCATTTTTAAATATTTTTCATTTCTCTATTTCTATTCATTCTATTCATTTTCGATTCAACATACAATTCATTTATGGTTTCAACGAACTAGCGGAGGGACCGATTGGACATATGTAATTAGGGCTCAAATGATTTATAATTAAGTTTGACTTTTTGGCCCACCAATAGGTCCCATTTGAGTTATTCTGATAGACAACTTCTTTCAACATCTCGATGGTGCTTTCGCAACCTAAGCTCGGATACTAATTGTCACAAGGCTAGAACTTTAGTCTCGTAATCCGTGTGGCCTTAGCTATTCCCTTTTTTCAAACACACCTAAGTCAACCTAATTATCAACAATTGAGGATTCTCGCAAAATTTCTCCAAGGTACCAATTTATGTAGCGGAAGCAACACATAGCCAAAAGAATGCTCAAAGAACAGAATAGTCACAAAAAATAATGCAGATAGGTATTTGAGTAAATGCTCTCACTTTATCCTTTCTCTCAAAGAATAATGAATACAATGGAACAATTGATGATTTACAAATGAGGGGGAGACTCTATAGTTGAACTCCTCTCAAACCGACAATCTAGATCAAGTTACATCGACGGATGAGCTGAAGCATATCCCTACAATTAAGGGATTTACGTGATTTACAATATCAAATCACATTTAATATTATAAGATATTATTCTACTCAATCTTCTAATACTAGATTCCCTATTTACTAAGGTAGCCTAAATTTTCATATTTGCATCATTGGGCAACCTAAGTTTCAAGTGGACAAGATTCTCCAATAGTTTTTTTAAATCGGGATAGCTCTTGTGGGTCAAATGATTCTCATCTATACAATAGACCTCCATAGGATACATTTTGTGCAATGGACACGAGCTTTGAGCTACAACCCATGACACTAGTATGTTAGGATCGGTTAAGTTATGAACATCATAAGGTGCTGCTCTTTATGAATCCCAACCTACCCTTGGTTGTGTTGGGTAGACCTACCACTTCACTTTCATTTAGGCATGGACTAAGTCAGTGAAGGGACTCAGTCGGGCTGCTCCCCCCAACCCAAGCCTCAAAAAAAAAATTTTACTTATTTAGATAAATCAATCTCCTTATCTCCACAACCATCTCCTCTATTGTTCAACAATTATGCCAATAAAAATTAAAAAAAATTTATTTGCTCACATTTATAATACATTTTGAAAAAAAAAATGTGAGTAAAAACATGAGAACCACGAAATCTTATCCAATAATATAAGAATTCCTCAAATATTAATGGAGAAAAAAGAGAGAAGAAAAACAGTAAAAGGGCAACCATGGAAAAAAGTGAGGTAGGCAATTGCATGGAAACCCATCTGCATCCCACTTGACTTCTTCTACTTGTTTAATATTGTTATTTTTTCCTTTTAATCTTCTTTGCAAAAGAAAAACGTGCTTCAAACAAAATAAAATAATAAAGATTTTAATAATTACATGATAAAGAAACCAAGACAACTCACAGCTAATCAGGTTCAAGGAACATGGTGTGAGAAGGGTTCAATTTGTTGAAACTTGCTTCACCTTATATTTCTTCCCGTCATCATCTTTTAGCATTAATATCTCTCAACGTAGCTAAACCTTTTGAACACCCCGAATCTTCATGTTTCTGTAGATTTGTTTTCTTTGACAAACAATTCATTCATTTGAGTTTTTGTAAGAAACTTGAGGGAGTTTTCAAACAACATCAGAAGGGAGGAATGTCTAATTTAGGGCAAAAATCTCCTGACAGAGCAAGTTTTGTCAATCTTCTAAGCCAGTACTTGAAAGAAAAAAGGAATCTTGGGGATTTCAGCCTTGGAATGACTTCAAAACCAGATGCTAAAGGTACCTTTTTTTTTTTTTGCTTTCTGTTTAGGCTTCTATTAGTAAAATACTGAGGTTTTTTGTTTGTTTTTTTTTTAATCTCTGTGGAGGGTGTTTGGTGAGGGGAATTTATGATTTCTTGATTTGTCAAAGAATTTTGTTTCTTCTTATGGATGTTGTTAGGAAAAAAAAGGGTTCTTGGATTTGGAAAGAAGGATAACATATATATGGTTATGTTTGCAGGGCTTGAAACATCTAGGCAACAAGCAAAAAACATGAATTTTTTGTCCAATATGCCGAATTGTTCTGAGAGTTCAAGACCAAATCTTGTGGCATCTACCTCAAATGTGAAATCTTCAGATTTCTTTCCAGAGATTGGCAGTTTTTGTGCCTCAAGTTCCAAGGAAGATACCATTAACAAGACAGATTTCATGTATGTGTTTTTGTTTTTCATTTATATACCCCCCTTTGATCTTTAATTGGAAGCAATTAGTCTATTTTAGTTGAAATTGTTAGATCCGACCTTGTTAGAAACATCTATGGAGTATGGACTTACGATATTGTTTTTGTTGGTTTAGGAAATCAGCAGCGGTGGAACCAAAAAATGCTCAGCTGACCATATTTTTTGGTGGCCAAGTGCTTGTATATAATGATTTTCCCGCGGACAAGGTGAAGGAGATCATGGCCGTAGCTAACCGTGGATGGTCAACTGCATGTAGTGGTGTTGTTGCCGACTCTGCCATGGAAAAACTGAATGCTAACCTTGACAAAATTGACTACAGCAGTCCTCATATTCCTGACTTGAACATCACTTCTGCAACCGTGAATAGTCCAGCTCAAGATCCTTCGGTTGAGCGACACCAATATGTCGGTTCAGGTAATTGATATAAAATCAGGCCTTGAATCATGTTGATGAAGTTTCATGACCATTAATGACAAAACCCCTAACTTGTTTGCATTCCTTTGATCTCTGCAGATTTGAGAATTGCAAGAAGAAACTCACTTCACAAGTTCTTTGAAAAGAGAAAAGACAGGTACTATAAAATCTACAAATTTGAGAATTTGAGATTTAACCTTGTTGTTCTTCACTTCATTATGGAATGACATTTCACTAAATTGACCATCAATGGCATTCGTTTTGCAGGGCGGCCATGAGAGCACCATACCAACTGAACAACCACCAAGGTTCCCCGCCTCCACCTAAACCCTACGAAAACAAGCCATCTCACGATGAAGGTCAATCATCAAAAGAAGCACCAAGAGACATTGATCTCAACTTATAGTTATATCCATCACTTACTTGTGTTGTAACTTTAGTATACCTTTAGTGATACAGGCTTAAAAAGGTCTTAAAACTCTTTTGACAATTGTTTATTAGGCATTTTTATACTTCTTCCACCAATATGTTGCTATCTTTTTTTTGTAACTAATCTATTTACAATTGAATTGAGATTTGATTTTTTTTTTTTCCCCCTTTCATGCCAAACTTTAATCCATTGATTGTTTAGCAAACTCAGAAACAATTGATGGGTTCCATTTTTAAAGTTACTGTGACAGTGGGTAAATGGACTGTGATGGAGACAATGTCCTATTGTACTAGTTGTTGCCTGTAATACAAAACTATCAAAATCCCAAAGGCCCTAAATTAATTCTCTGAAATGTCCTGGAATCCTTTTTTCTCACTAATCACAGGCCACAAATCTCAACTTAGGTTTGGTTGCATGGTGAATGGTGGAAGAAGCCAATAATCTGTTTGAAATGGGCCCAAGTACTGTAAAAAGCTGAACCAAAGTTTTAACAGGGAGATCAATGTCATCAGGTATTGCCCCCCTGACGATGGTTAAATCCCAGTAGCTATTTTGATATCAGTTCGTCTTTATACATTTCAGCTTTTCCGGTGCCTTCTTAGCTAAGCTGAGCTTGTCCAAATTCAGAAAAATGGGTTAATGAAGACTAGTTCACACTATACTAACAGCGACAAAGAACTTGTACACCATGTCCATGATGTATGAATTAGTGAATTAGGATTGGGTCATTTACTCAAACTTTAAATTTATTTCGGGTTTAGAAATGAAATATTAAGTCCAAAAATAAGCTTTAACAAAAATTAAAATAGGGACAAAGCTTCGACTCCGACATTTAAAGCTTAAGTTATGCTTTAATTCGTTAATTGAATTTTTAATTAATAGTATGTGAAAATAATAAATTGATATGATATTATTATCACATCATATTTAGGAAATAGAAGAATTTAACTTAATGAATTTAATACCTACCATTTTTGAGGACTGAAATTTCAGAATTTAAAAAGTACACGGAATAAAAATGACCAAATTAAAGTATAAGAACTAAATCTGAAACTTTTATAACGTATAGGTTCTAATAGCAGAATTTATCCATTACACGAGTAATTGTAAATTGTAATGGTATCTTAAAAAGGTTTTCACAGAAAGCTTCGGTCTCTTTTAACTGTTCTAGTGGGCCGTTTTGTTAAAAAGCCCATTTTCTAATCCATTAGGCCGAAGTTTATGTGGTTGGCAACGTTGAGATTTTTTTCCTTGTCCTATTAGATCTTTACGCATATGTATTTTGAACTCATTCCTATTTAATATTTTAATAAATTCAATTTATATTATAAATTTATAAAATTTTAAAAATAATCAAACATGATTATAAAATTAAAAATAATTATTTTAATTAATATATCGAGTTGAATGAATTTTATCTAAATTAAAAATTAATATAATAGATGCAAGTTGATGTTTGATCTTGAAGGAGTCACTTAATATTATCTTTTTCAAATAAATTTTGTGAAATGAAATTTAAATAGAGTAAAATTATTTGAATTAAATTAAAAAAATTAAATTTTATTACAATATAACTAATTTTATTTTAAAACACATAAGTTTAAAACTATATATATTTGAAATTTTTTCAAAACAAACTTGAATCAAGAATTAACTTATTTGGGTTCTAAAATTATTATTTTAGAAAAAATTAAAATTTTAACTTTATTTATATATTCTTTATATTTTAAAATTTTTATAAATATTTTGAATTTTTTTGTAATTTTTTTGTAAGAGAGATCAATTTACTTATTTTTAAAATTGACAAAAATTAAAATGGTATTTACACTAATCCGTTATTCAAATTATTTGAGTTATTCAATTGTAAAATTCAACTCTATTCAATTAACTCGAAATTTAATATTTTCAATTAAATCGAGTTTTGCTCACCTCTAATTATACCTAGTAAAAATTATATAATAAATATATATAGTTAATCTTTAATGTAAAGTTTAAATGAAGTTTTGTTTGATAAATGTATAAAAATCATATTGTTTTAAGTTAAAATGTCACAATATTTAATAATTTATTAAATTCATATGAAAATATAGAATGATAAAAGTATTTTTATAATAATATAATTTATTTTATAAAAATAATATTTTAAATAATTTTCAAATGAGTTAATACGTACACATGTATATTGATAACGTTAACGTGGTATGGAGATATAGAGTAAAATTCAAGTGAAAGGAAAAAAAATTGTAATAAGCTAGAAACAAGAAAAACACACATTTGGTATTTGGCTAAGAAGTTAAAATCGTTAAAAAATATGTTAATTGTTTAAAAAAATGGTAATTTGGTTTTTGTTAAATTTACATGATTGTAATTTAAGAAAAAACAAATTTCGAATTTAATATTAGTAAGCATTTAATTCGATGGATACATAAATAAAATAATTATAATATGGTTTTATTTTAAAAATTATATTATGAGATAAAAAAATGAGTAGAGAAATTAACGAAATCAATTTAAGCTTATGTAGTTGATATGTATAGGGTAAAAGTTTTTGGGGGGTCCAGGCCCAAATGAAAGATATGTAAAAACGTGGCACTGTTTGATTTGTTGTTGACAAACACAAGTAACATTGAGCAATAACTTTATCTTTTTTCCTTCCTCAATAATAATCCCGCTATAAATACTTTTTTGGAGCCACTAGTTTCTCTTCCTCTTTCTTTAGGGGCCTCTTCTCTTTTTCCAGTTTTCTTCTTCTTCTTTTTTTTTTTTTTTTTTTTTTTTCCTTCTCTCACTTTCTCGAGGCCTCCATACTTTGAACCCTAGCTGGAGAAAAAAAAAAACGTAATTTTCTTGGAAACCAAACACCTCGATTGATTTATCTCCAGTCAATCGCCGAGAAAAAAAATGCAGCACCAGAGGCTGAAGCAACAGCAACAAGCCTTGATGCAACAAGCTCTTCTTCAACAGCAGTCTCTCTATCATCCCGGCATCTTAGCTCCTCCTCAGGTTTTCAACTTTTTTGTCTTCTAGTATCCCTTTAATTTTTTTTGTTAATTTCTCTTTTTCGTCAATTATCGATGTGTTTTTCATCTGGTTTTTAGGAATGTTTTGTTGAATTTTTTTTTTGGAAATCGTTTTTTTAATCTTCGAGCTTGTGTTTTGTTACTTCTTTTTGATTGAATCGTAGAGCTTGATTAGCTTGATGTTTTATGTGGCGACGGCTTTCTTCGTGTCTTTTGCTTGAATTTGGTGGGTTATGTTTCTGTTTTTGTTGATTCGAAGGCTTTGAATGTTAATTAATTAGCATTTAGTTTGGCAATGTATGCATCTTTAACATGCTTTTGGTGCAAACTGAAGCTCATTGTTTTGGTTAAATTTGATGAGAGATTGTGTTTTACATTTTCGTCGCATGAATTTCTAGTGTTGTTAGTTCTCTTGTATGAAGTTGCAGCCTTCAAGCTGAAGTTTTTCTTTGGTGTTTTCTTTATTATTTACTTGTGTTTCTTATCACTTTGGTTTTATTTGGTTCACGGCTACTTGATATCTTCATGTTTTTTTTTTTTTTTTTGCAAATTTTGAGAAAGAATTGAGTATTTCCCGGTAAACTTAGTTGCCATCTTTCTTGTCACGCTCACAGTCAATTAATCGATCAGTCTATTTGTCTATGTTTATATGCAGCTAAACATCTATCTGTATCTGGTGTTTGCTAATATTAGGTAAAAATGTGCTGCTTCTCTCTCTCGTTTCAAGTTGAGGAGCATAAAACATGGTTCCCAATTTCATTGTGGGATTATTTAGGGTTATAATTTTTAGTACTTGAATATAACATCATGAAGCAAATTTATGAAGTATATGGCACTTTCAATGTGTTTTCCTTTTGTCAAAAGTTACATTTCTGGAAGACCTCTTTGTTTGAATTTTATAGAACGAAATGGTCTTGTTTTTCAATTTGGAGGTGGGGGTTCAGAAGAATTTTGAGTTGTATTTATCCTTGAGTTTACTCTGACCTGTAGATTACAGTTCTGCTGGAAGTATTTCATATTAAGATTAGGCAGAAACTTTTTGGTTTGTTGTCACTGAAAAAAACCAAAGGTGGAAAAAAGAGATCATAGTAAAAGCGAGTAAACGTGTTGTCTATTTTGTCTTTAAGTTGATAGTATCAATGAGGTTGGAGAAGTGATGTTCCCATTGCTGATGGTCGTGTTTTAGGTTGTATTGGATGCCTCATAAAACCCTTTTTAATTCCTGGATTTGAACACTGTAAAATTGGGTTGGTTGTGAAGGGACTTTTGCTGTACATAATTTCTTCTTTTCCCCTTTGTTATTCTTTTATTTATTTATTTATTATTCTTTTCTAATTTTGCAGATAGAGCCAATTCCCAGTGGAAATCTGCCTCCTGGTTTTGATCCAAGCACTTGCCGCAGTGTGTGAGTGTTTGCCTATATTTTCTTTTTAGTTTTTGTTTCTTTTATATTTGGTGTCTGTTATTTCCCTTGCTTAAGCAACTTTACAGTTGATTTCATGCTTATGATTATATTCATTGGAGACATTTTTCCTTCATGAATCTGGCAATCAAAGATGTTGCAACTACCCTTAGTGCGAAATTTGAATCTAATGGCTCCTTTGATCGATAGTTAAATGGTTTTGGGAACTTGATAGATACTTATATGTTCTTGCTTTGAAAATTCAAGCAACTCAAAAAGTTGCTTATAGCCTTTTATTTGTTTGCTTTTTGAGAAACTGTAGGTATGTGGGAAATATCCATACACAAGTGACTGAACCACTACTTCAAGAGGTTTTTGCTAGTACTGGCCCTGTTGAAGGTTGCAAGCTTGTCAGAAAGGAAAAGGTATATTGTTTTCAATATTGTATGTTTTTTATTTATCTGAAACTCTGAGGATGTTCAAATTTGCAATTATTATCTTGTGTCTTTTTTTTTTTCCTATATCCTTTCAATTAGCATATTATTGATCTGTTTTTTGTTCTGTACTTTACTTAAGCAGTCATCGTATGGATTCGTCCACTACTTTGATCGCAGATCAGCAGCTCTTGCTATATTGTCTCTAAATGGAAGGCATTTGTAAGTATTAACCTTTGATGTCTCCTCTTACCTTTTTTTGAGTGTGCATTTCCATCATATCATGTAATCTGCAGGTTTGGACAGCCTATCAAGGTCAATTGGGCATATGCTAGTGGTCAGAGAGAGGATACATCAGGTTTTCTTCCTTTCTGGTTTACAGAAGTTCATTATAAAATATTTGTGAGGAGCTGGAAACTATTTTTATAACTATACTGTTTGATAGTATCATAATCTTTGCAGGTCACTTTAACATTTTTGTTGGGGATCTCAGTCCTGAGGTTACTGATGCAATGCTGTTTGCATGCTTTTCAGTCTATCCCAGTTGTTCGTAAGCATCTTCTCTTTTTGATCTTGATTTCAGTAAAGGCTTGTGTTGACAATGTTGGACATTCTTAAACTAAATTCCTAAACTATCAGTGTTGCAAATTTATTAGTTAGTAAACCTTGATTTGTGTTTCATGTTCAAATAATACACTATTGATCCATTAGTGTCACCATAAATAACAAATTGACGTCGTTACTATTTCAGGGATGCAAGGGTTATGTGGGATCAGAAAACTGGGCGTTCAAGAGGATTTGGGTTTGTTTCATTCCGTAACCAGCAGGTCCTCTTTGTTTAAGTATCTGGTGGCTCTTTGTGTTTCTCTTCTATTGTAAGGTTGTTTCATCTATTGATGTTGACTTTTTTCCTCCTCTGTTCAGGAAGCACAAAGTGCAATTAATGACTTAAGTGGTAAGATTGATGTTTTTCACTCTACATGTTATTTTCATTAGTTGCATTTTTTAACTCATCAAATAAAGTTGTGATTTATAGCCCAAAATTTTTATTTCATATATCTCATGCTTCAGAGTGATTTTAATAGGTTGCTGTAATAGTAAAGCCAAAAAGAATGACTTTCTATTTATTATGCTATTCCTTGTATTTGCTGTAAAATCACCATGTGTAGAGTATTTATTCATTAAATTGTCATGGCCCAGTTGGAAGAATTGTATTTAGCACTGATTTTTTAGATGAACTGTTATTTGCATGAATTGTTGTTCATTGCAGTCAAAATTCAATTGTGCTTTAATTTATATTTCTAGGAAAGTGGCTTGGCAGTCGGCAGATTCGTTGTAATTGGGCAACAAAGGGTGCTAGTAGCAATGATGACAAGCAGAGCTCTGATGCCAAAAGTGTGGTGGAACTTACCAATGGCTCATCTGGTGCCTTTTTTTTGCTGCTATTCATTTTGTTCAAAATCAAACATTTACAATAATTATTTCATTGTTCAATGCTAGTCTCATTACTATTAGTACTGCATCATTTTATTTAACCTTTTGTATATCTTTATCTTTATGCTGAAAGGGAAATAAACTTACATCTATTACCTTTTTATGCAGAGGATGGTAAAGAGACAACCAATACTGAGGCTCCTGAGAATAATCCTCAATATACTACTGTTTATGTGGGCAATCTTGCTCCAGAGGCAAGTAACTATCTCCACCAGCTTTTAAATAACGGCTGCTGATCAAGTCTTTCAACTTTTTCTGTTTTGATTGTTTTGCTTCTTTTGAATTCTTTTTTCCTCTCTTTCTGGTTTATGTTTGATTATTGCTGTTAATATTATTATTTTTTGAATTCCTTCATATTCTTTTTCTGGTTTATTCTTTTTCTGCTGATCAAGCTCTATTAATACTCGCATGTATATCAATAGTATTCATCATGCAAGTTACAACAGAGTGGGTTTCACAATGCTGTATGAGCTTACTTTCATTGGACAAATGTGTGGCTTTTAACCACCTAGAGTAAAAAGAACAATTGATCTTTCACCTACCAATTCAAGCTTTGCAACTGTATTTGGTATGAGTTTGAACCTTTTGGTACTTTTACCCTGATAACTATCATTTTCTGATGAAGTCTTTAGTCCATGTGAGAGTTGCCCGTGTTTTGAATGCATCAGTTTGTACTGTAAAGGAGTATGTTATGTTCTCCAAGAAAACCAATTATTTTTCATTCCTGCAGGTCACCCAACTTGAACTCCATCGTCACTTCCATGCTCTTGGTGCTGGGGTGATAGAGGAGGTTCGGGTCCAGCGTGATAAAGGCTTTGGCTTTGTGAGATACAGTACTCATGCTGAGGCAGCTCTGGCTATTCAGATGGGGAATGCTCAGTCATATCTATGTGGCAAGCAAATAAAGGTTTGTTCTCTGCTTTTAGTCAAATGTCATTTGTATTTGAGAAATATAAACATGCAAGATTATTATGTTAATTGAATCATTAACCCATAAGTATCCTACAAAAAGCCATAGAATGAGTTGGATTTGTTAGGGATGGCCAGTGTTCTTAGATTACATCTTGCGTGGAAATCCATGTAATTATGATTCCAACTTTCATTTTTATTTAATTCCCCCTGGATTATTATCTTTCATTTGTTTGCTTGTGTAGTGTTCTTGGGGCAGCAAGCCTACACCACCAGGGACAAGCTCCAATCCACTTCCCCCCCCTGCAGCACCATTACCCGGTCTTTCAGCCACTGACCTTTTGGCTTACGAACGACAACTTGCCATGAGCAAGATGGGTGGAGTTCATGCTCTAATGCACCCACAGGGACAGCATCCTCTGAAGCAGGCAGCAATGGGGGTGGGTGCTGCTGGAGCAAGCCAGGCTATATATGATGGTGGATACCCGAATGTTGCCGCTGCCCAGCAGCTAATGTACTATCAGTAACATATAAAGAAATAAGTGGTTGTGTGGTAATATCCTTATTTCCTGTATTTGCAGGTTTTTAATTTGAGTTCTAAATAGGAGGAGGCTTTTTAAATGTATTTTCCCTTGGATAGCAGTGAGGCTGCATGCCATCCTGCTTTTTATCTTTATATAGCATATGTTTGTCGATTGTATCAATCTTACGTATTTCAAGATTTTATCTGAGTTCTAAAACGTGTAGGAAGGTTCTTAATGTATTTTCTCCTTTATACATTTCATACGGTTTGGTATCCAAAATCCAATAGATGTAGAACCCATGTTTCGTGTTCCGCCTCCACTTTCATATATTTCATACTGTTGCTAGGCATGGTTTTTAATGAAATTTTAGGAGGGGGAACGAATACATCTGAATGTAGGGAAAAAAAAATGGAAACTTATTTTTTCAGGTCATTAGGCATATATACTGCATTAAGTGAAACAAGTTTCAGTGAAGCATTTATTTATTTGACCATGTAAAGAGTGAATAATATGTTATAAAGAGCCTACACTTATTTGATGCCTGAAAAATAACTGGCATAATCCTTCCATCAACAGGAAATATGGTTCTAGGTAAACATTAAAGCATTGAGCGTAGCTGCTGATCATGTTTGGTCCTCACATGGCTCCTACTAA
The DNA here is from genome assembly GCA_025506655.1 of Gossypium rotundifolium. Taxonomy (NCBI): domain Eukaryota; kingdom Viridiplantae; phylum Streptophyta; class Magnoliopsida; order Malvales; family Malvaceae; genus Gossypium; species Gossypium rotundifolium. The sequence goes on along the minus strand of CP106731.1, from coordinate 160,653,508 downwards.
TTTCCTTCACGCTACAACAACCAGACACAGCCATTGTGAGTTCAAGCTCCTCTTTTAGCATTTCAAGCACTTGGTTCACTCCTTTTTCCCCTTTTGCTGCTAGTCCATAAACGACTGCCCTTCCAACCTATTACACATCCATTACCATTCAAATTTCTCTTATTACGCCCATATTACTATATATATGTGTGTGTGTGTGTGTGTGTGTGTGTGTACAGGAAATCATACAGAAGCTCTGTGATTTCATGATTTAACTTGAAGGTAAATGTGACACAGAATAACATAGCTTACTAGGACAGCTTGAGCACCAAGGGCCATTGCCTTGAAAATATCAGTTCCTCGCCGTATTCCTCCATCAACCAAAACTGGAACTTTTCCTCCAACAGCATCAACTACCTGTGACCTCAATAAGAAATTTCAGTAATCTCTAGTGTGTATATGCCTTTAACTAAGAACATATGAAATTTATAGCTGCAACTATGCCACGGTCACCATCAACAATAGTAAGTGAAGTGGAGCACCTCTTCTAGAACAGAAATGGTAGAAGGAGAATAATCTAGCTGCCGACCTCCGTGATTGGAGACGATCATCCCATCAACACCTACTTCCAATGCTTTTATTGCTGTGAAATATATATGACAATATTGACCGAAATCAATATCCAAGCGCTTCTTTTAGAAGCCTTCTAGTGGAGAGATTATACTCCTTATAATCTATCCTAGATAATAAAGAGAGAAGGAGATGAAGAATATTATCAAGCTGTGCCTCAACCTTACCATCTTCACGAGTGAGCACCCCTTTGATCAGGATTGGCAAGTTTGTAATAGATTTCAACCATGTGATGTCCTGCAGGAATATAAGAATGTGATAATTAACAAATAAGACTACCAGAACCATGGATCTCATGTTAACCCAGACTTCCCCTCCAACATCAACATTAACAGAGAATAAATTGTTATTTACATATATGAGGCCCTATGCTAAGCGTTTAAGCCAACAAGTACACGTTTCCTAACAACTAAGCATTAGTTCGAACTCGTGGGGTGGTCGAAGAATATCAGTCCTGAGCTGAGAACCATAGGAAAAGTCACTTTCTTTTTACATAAACCTCATGCAATCGTGGTTCACACCAACAGTTTTGCAACCTAAGCACAGTGTCAAACTGGATGGAGGGAAAACAAAGCCAGAGTGCAACTTCTATATCTTTGAAACATATCATGAAACAACCTGGATTGATTACTCATTTTTACCTCCCAACAGAAAGAAGCATCAAGAGTCCCACTGGCCAGAGCAGCCAAACCTGAACCTTTTTCATCCTGTAAAATTTAATTACAGGGAATATATTTGTTATTAAGCACATCAAACAGGCATAATGAAAACAAGTTTTGTCTCCGTTAGATAAAGCAGATGAATTGGATAGGGGCTATTCAACTTACAGAAACAAATTTCGTTGGTAATAGACCCTCCAGGTTCTTCAGCGGAGGTACAACCAGTCTGCAAATGTTCGTCACAAGTAATCTTTTCACGTAGGATGCATAAGAAGTAAGTTTTCATGTATGACGTTAAACTGGAACAGTATTTCATCTCGATGATTTAAAGCAGATTAATCTACACAGTTAAACCAACTCAAGTTTTAGTTGATAGAAAATGAAAGTGAGAATGCTGATATTTCACTTGTTCTTAACATCTGCCTCCCTTCTGCCAAGTCTTGGAGAATCGACAGTTAGGACAATAGCTTTATATCCATTATTTTCAGCTCTCTGCACCAGCTTAGCAGATATATCCCGTCTCTTATACACCTATTTGGAGCAAACCAAATTAGTGTTCCTTTCCTGTTGATGGTATGGACATAAAAGAAACTATTGAAAGAGCTCTGGTAAGGCCAAATATACATATAGTTGGAAGAAGCGAATAGCATCGCAGCAGGCTGCTACTTCCTCCAATGAGTAGGTAGATGAGTTGGATAAAACCTGGAAATAGACACAATAATTTTGAGACCGAAATTCAGTAAGGAAGTCTTTTTTGGGCCATAACCTTTTGAGTAAAGTTCGTGTGTATTATTAGTACCATTATCGTGTTACACGCAGCTGCAGCTCTCGCAGTTGCGATCTCTCCTGGAATGAAAATAGAAAGGTATTCGATACAAGTTTCAAAATAAGTAATGTTGAGAACTCTTTGAAGAGGACTTCAGACCTTCAGAGTTTGCGAGCTTTTGCAAAGAAGTAGGGGCAATCATAACTGGGATTGAGATGTTATAACCCAACACTGTAGTTGATAAATCAATGCTCCTCACATTTCTAAGAATTCTAGGCTGAATACTGACAAGTCACATACCATAATCAGTAACTTGATCAGAACAAGCTTTGCTATATAGCGTTAATCGATTTTAAACACATTACATGATTCTTCTAAAAGCTTCCTCATTCTCTTTTAAGGTGTACTGATCCTCTGCTCCTCCAGTGTAGAAATCATAGTACATTTTTGGAAGGGCTTGCCTTGCTAATTCTCTGAATTCATTGACATTAACAGGTTCTCCTGTCATTATCCTGGTTTCCTGGAACAATAATATGATGTTTAAACTTTCAGGTTTACCTAGCTTTAATTACCAACAAGCCAATGTATAAGTTACAGAATAGATCTTAGAAGAGTTGTGATATACAGACCCTTATTGCCAGAATCCGAGCAATGTTCCTGCAGAAGCTTCTGAAAAAAAAAATTGCTGCTGTCATTAAAATTAAAGATGAAATGCTTATATAACGTATGGGATTCTCAAGCTTTTATTACATACTAGATATTTAAATTGTAAGCGGCAATCGGGCATGAAATCAAGGGAACTCTTGAATGATGAACTTTATTGACAGAAGGGGGAGGGAGTTGTGTTATAATTACTGGACATTCTTCGGTACAGATATGTAGGTTTAAGCTGGTACAACAAAACTATAAGCTAATCACTTCTAAAACAAATGAACTCTTGCTCACATATCAGTATCTGAATCACGTGATGTCATTTTATAGCAAGCATGAAAGAGACTGAAAGTTGCTTGAGTGCCATGAAAACCGGTGCATGGATTGAAGCTCAAAAGATGACGATGAATTACCTTTTGGAGCAGAAAGCTTCTCCAGAAATATTTCTCTTTTCTTGAGATTCTCTGCAACAATAAATAATGAACTATAAAAAATGATCTAGTTGTGTACCTTTCTACTTTTAGTTCTTCTGAATTTTCCACGCACCTCAAGAAAAGTAAAGATTAGCTTTGTCTGTATTCGTATTAATCAACTTTAGATAAATCTAAACTATTGCTAGTCAAGTTGCAGATAATCTTTCCCAGCCAGCTCATGTCCTTTTCTCAACCTCTTACGATTCATTCATTTTTTCAGTATTTGACCATGGCTCTCTTGTTTTGGTCTAGGGTTCTTGAGAATAAATTACGGAATTAAATAGAGCACATCAATTTTGTCTTATGTTACTTGGATTTTGGTATAAACATTTGATACCCATACATATTCAACAAGAGTATATTTAATTTATTGCAAATATTTTCATATATTAAAAGAATCTTTTAAAGGGTTGTAGAAGACATATAGATCCAAGACTTGTATTAAAAAAAAAAAAAAAATTCAAGACCGCCGACATAAGAGATTGTCAAGTTTACTGGTAAATATTTACTCTAATGGTAATGGTAACGAATTCAGTTTAGGCAGTTTCAGCTCCAAGACAATGGCAATATAGTAATCTCCAAATAAAAGTGACTAAAAACATGATGCTTAATTACTCCTTTACACTATGAAAAGTCCCATCAGTCTTTCTACATACAAAATTTTTTATTGTTCATAAAGCCATCTTACTTGAATTGCCTTTGGCACCTCTTTCCTCTGCTACATGCAACTCTCTTGGTTCATGCAAAAATTTGCAATTTTCTCCATAATAGCATCGTCCTTGAGAATAATATCGGCAAATTTGTTGCGAAAGGAAGCCTTGTCTCCGTGGTGGAGTTGCTGGATGACAATGGTTCATGTTTCTTAGCCGTTGTCTACGATAATTCGTCTCTGGAAATTCATTTGCTATGAATCTGCCATTGGTAAGATTCCAGTATCTATCCATAGGGAAGTTTGGTTGGATGCTGTTCGAGTAAATTTTTTCACCCTTTTGAAACTGCACCTCCTGAATGCCACTGGTCTCAACCAAATTATGAGGAACTTGATCTCGTAAATGATTGTTATGACTAGAAACTGACTGACGACTTCTAATTGATAGCTTCTCCAAATTAAAGAGCAATCCTGACCCATGGTTTTGATTTGTTAGGCGTCCTCCTTCAACAGTTGAACCTGATTGTTGATGTTGGAGTGCTATGAACCCTGAATTAGTATATGAACTTGGCTGTCGAGGTTGAATTTCCTTTGTTGTTGTTGTTGAACTTAACTGGGTCTGGGACTTTTTCTTGTTCTTTTCTTCTCTTTTTAAGACTCTAAAGTCCAACATGATAATAGTAACTAAAATGAGATTCTAGGATTAATCTCTTTCTTTTCTGGATTTCTGAATTAGTGCAGAATACTTAGCATCACTCTAAACTAATATTGAATCTTTTGAATCAAAACCAACATTTACCTATTTGATCTGAGCATTTTCCTCCTTTCCTTTTCCTGGATCCGCACTTCTCTATCTGACCTGGCCAGTGAGCCCCTTGAATGCTTTTCCACCAAAACTGTTTGCCTCTCCCCTTCATCCTCCCATCTCTGATGAATACTATTAGTAAGCTAGCATCATATTCAAAAATCAACGGACAGCTGAAAATGTAAACCATTGAAATGGTTCAAACCTGTCTCAAGGTCTTTAGTCGGTAAAGGTTTCGACCCTTGATTAGGAGGGGATGAAGTGGAGGAAGTGGTTTCTCTCCTTTACTCCAAAGGACCTCTATCTGATCACATTAGCCACAAACATTGTGTTAAGGACTATATTAACTTTGAGGCTAACATATCATCTTCTCAAAAGGATCATATCAAAACTGCATGTCTTCTGCATGCTGTAGTAGGAAACTCTGCATCAAGGTTGCTCAGAGTTTTATAAAACAAAGGAATCGGGTATGTATATAAACCGATTGTTTCATTCAGTGATCTTTCTCACTCAATTATTGCCTCAAGATATTATTTAAGCCATAATTGGATGTAGCCCAACTAGGAAAAACAGTAAACAGTTTAAATATCTGGTTCTCTTTATCTAATCTAAACATGTTTATTTCTGTCTTTGACTCACAGTAAATGTATGCTGCTGCTTGGCACTGCCATAGCTTTCTTTGACAATGCGCCCTACAACAATTCTTGTACCACATGGAGGACCAGAAGCACTTCGCGATGCTATGTTAAACCTGAAACAATGTGTAAATAATATGTGGTAACAAGATATAGAAATCAAGGATAATTAGATAATATAAGTTGGAAGCTATAAGAACATATATATGCTCAACTTTTAAAGATTTTTCACATATAACTCATATCCAACCATGGTTACTAAAGAAAAAAAAAAATGAGGAATTCAGGATAAAGTGTAGCCAAGGTCCATATCAAAGGATAATTTGCATGTATGCTAAAAGAGAAAAAATGAACCTTACATTTCATAAACATTCTGCTCAAACATAACAACATCACCAGTGCATGCATCACCTGCACCAGATTCCTTTGATTTTTAGAACAAATTTAAAAAGAAGGTAGGCACAAATCTAAAGAGTCCCATTAGCTTGTATAATGTAGAAGATACAAACTGATAGATATTAAGTGTTTCCTATAATTTTTAAGCTGGATTCATAAACTCTGGGTTCGGTAAAATGTTCACCTTTGCAGTTCACTACAAAGCTTGATAATGGATATTTCTTCTCTCCTCCACCATTTGAGATTCTAAAATACAGAAAAAGAATAATTAAAGAAACAAAGGCCAATCAAAGCAAGGCTAAAGAATCATGAATGAAGCTAATGTAGAAAATGGATATTACTCTAAATGCTCCTTTATGCGTTGAATAAGAACATCCTTGTTTCCACTCAATCTAAGTCCATTTCTCCTCAGATAAACTTTACACTCATCTACTTTAAGCTTCTCTAGCCTCCCATCTGTCAAGCATTGTAACAAGAAACTCACATGTACATAATAAATAACCATGAAATCTAGTTAATTTCAGTGAAAATGATGCTTTTTTTTTTAAATTTCTCATTTCATTGTATTGAGATCATAAACACTAACCTTTAATAATATTTTGAACATTCTCGTAACTTTCATCATCAATGTGTGAAAAATCCATCCCCAACTCTGGGTCTTTCACATTACTGAAATCAGAATCCTTGGCAAAACTGCAAATATAAACAAAAACCAAAAGAAATGAAAAACTATAGCACAACCCATCATGTTAAAACTAAATTTTAAAAGAAAACCCAATTAAATTAAATTAAATTAAATACAAATTCTACTATTATTACTGCATATAGGGATATGGGAATTATCATGACCTTGATTTTTTCTTGATAGACAAGTTATGGAACTTGGTGCTAGTGTCCTTGTCATTGCTGTAACTTGAGTCCGTACCCAAATGATAATCCGGGTCGGACTCAGAGTTATTACAGCAATCTTTTTCTTCAAAGATTTCATTGTAATCTTGAGAACTTTCTGGGTCAGAGTCAGAAATTGCCATTGATGAATTGCTAGACTAGCAGTGTGGTTCCTGGTTTTAATGTTGAGGTATGGGCTTTTAAGGAAGAAAATTTGAAATTCAAAGTTTTCTTTACCGTTTGGGTGTCTAATGGCCCCCGATTAAACATAGAAAATACCCACTAATCTCTTCATTTAATTCTAATTTTTTATAGTAAAGAAAAGTGAAAATGGTTGGCTGGCAAGATACTCTTATTACATGCGCCGCATTGTGCCTACGATGCGGTATTTATGTTCCTGTTAGTGTTTGGCACTCCAACCTCGTTCGAAGTTTTATAGGTCAAATGTGTGCTTTTTTATGACAGTATTTTATTCAAAGAATAATGGGATGTTTATATTTTAGATGTTATTTGTTCAAGTCTCACAATGAATGAAGTTTTTTCTTGAGAGGAGTCCGTTCCTCAGGCATGTTTTAGATCTTCAATGAATATATTGTTCTTGCAGTGTTGAGGATTGATTTTAGTCCTGAATTTTGTCTTCCTATTTCGAGAAGAGTTTAAAGGGATTCATGGAATTTAACCATAACAATACCCTCAACAAGTTTTGTCTATTCAATGGAGGTATTGAGTTCTCTTCAGAATAGAAAAGAGAAAATCTGAGACTAAAATTGAGTATAGACACCTTAGAACACAATATCTCACTATTTAAAGGTCTGATTGGTTGCTCAAAGGATGACATTTCAAAAACTTCTCTTGATAGAGAGTCGATCCTTTTCAAGCATCGAAAGGCACTCCTAAGCTCTCTTCAAAATTGGAGGACAAAACTTTGATAGTACAATATTCACGATAGCACAATATTTGTTAGGATCGACCCGATTAAGCAACAAGTAAAAAAAATAGTGGAATAAATTGAGAAATTGAACACATAAATTTAACGTGGAAAAACCCTTCCAAAGAGGATAAAAATCATGGGTAAAGATAATTTTACTATAATGGTAAAAGAACGAAGAGTACCAAAAATGGAGATAAAAACTAAACCTCGAAAACTCGAAAATAAAGAACCTTCAAAACGTAAACACAAAATTCTCTAAATGTGTTATGAGTTTTAATATCTAATCAGTATATTTTGTAAGGTTGTAAAAGAGCCTATTTATAGGCTAAATTCATAGGTCAAATAATAATAAAATAATCTAAACTAATCGGTGTTTGATTGAAACAAATAAATAGAGTTTAACTAGAAGATTACTTCTCAAATTTGACTGAAATAGGAGTCATACTTAACAAATTTCCACCTTGACTCATATTTCCACAAAGCCATCTTTGCCAGAGCCCACCATGAGCCTATCTTGAACCATGCAGGGAATTAACTGAGTCGAATCTGTGTATAGAAACTGGAAGACTTCTAGCCTTTGAATTGTACACTGCCAAATCAAAACTAACCCGGGTTTGATTTTCACGAACACAGTGCCCTAACTTTTCAAAACCTGCATCCAAAAGAGAACCTCTCTTCAACGAAACGGCCATACCTTTTTCCCTCTTATGACCAAGTTGCCTCCGCTCCAAACGAGTAGACTTCGAATCTGTAACAAACGAGGGACGTCTAATTTCATCGGTCAATGTAGAACCTTCCAAAATATAAAGATTGCCAGTTCTTTTACCTTTTAACAAAACGAGAGCTCCACAAGATACTTTAATGCCGCTCGATTCGATGTTGATTTTGCATCCTTTCAAGTCTAAAATACTCAAGGAGATGAGATTCTTTCGTAAATCAGGCACACACCTGACATCTGAAAGTGTCCTAACCGTCCCATCGTGTATCCTAATTTTAACAGTACCAATACCAATTACCTTACTAGACGAATCATTTCCCATGCTCACAACTCCACCTTCAACCGAACTGTATGTGGAGAACCATTCTCTATCGGGACACATGTGGAAAGAACATCCCGAATCTAAGATCCACTCGAACATGAGCTTGGAGTTATCGCTCGTTGACACTAACAAGAAATCATCACCGCTTTCATCGACCAAATTAGCACTAGCTACATCTTCCTCATTACTCTCTGCAGCTCTTTTATTTCGCAGTTTATAGCAATCTGCTTTGACGTGACCTAACTTTTTACAATAGCGACACTTTTTGTCTCGTTTCTTTGATGCTACCAAAACAGAAGCTTGCTTATCTACATTGCTATCAAAACCAAACTCATTGTTGAGTTTGTCTCTACTCAACAAATGACCCTTCACTTCTTTGAACGAGAGTTTGTCTCTGCCATAAGTCAATGTCTCCCTGAAAGACTTGTATGAATGGGGGAAAGAGCACAATAATAGCATAGTCTGATCTTCATCGTCAATATGAACCTCAACATTCTTTAAATCATTTAAAAGAGTAATGAATTGACTGATGTGATCTCTAATGTAACGACCCAAAATCCGTGGGCACCAGAAAAGTGTGTTATCGAGCCTTCGTCTTAGTAAACCGAGTTAGTAAATAATTATTAGGAGTAATTATGAGTCTAATAGTGTGTTTAATTAGATTTTTATTTAGTGAATTTAGCTTAATTTAAAGTAATTAGGAAAAAGGATCAAATTGAATAAAGAGTGAAAGTCTAATTATAGATTAAAAGAAAGTAAAAAGGGCTAAAATAGGAATTAAGCCATTTAGCATAGTTGAGCCGACATAAAGGGTTTAAAATCTAAGATTTTATTTGTTTTAATTATATAATTAATGATATTTAAATATAATTTATATTATATGAATTTATGATTATTAAATTATAATGATATTATATTATTAAATAAATCGAAATATATTCGAAATAGAGCAGGAAAGAAAAATATTAAGAAAAGATATTTATTAATTAAATTATTATATTAAAAGATTTTTATTTGATAAATTAGTTAGATTAAGAAAATTAAGGTCATGATACGGTAAAATTAGTGTTTTAAAGCTTGAAATTTAAACAGAGCAGGAAAGAAAAGAGAAAGAAAGAAGAAAGGGAAAATTTAATCAAATCATTTTCTTATAAATTTCATGTTTTGGAATCCTATAGTGAAATACTCTTGGATTTAAGTTGAAAATTTGAAAGTTAATAGATTTTTTAGTAGGGTTTATGTTGAAAAAATGATGGAATTGGGGTTTATTTGATAGAAATTTTGTTTGGAATTGAATAAAGGATTGAATTGTGAACTAAGCTATAAGTTTTGAGTTTTAGGGATTAAATTGAAATAAATTCGAAATTATGAAATATGATAAAAATTAGATAATTAAATGTGAGTTTGGCAAGAAATTGAGTAGCAAAAAGGTATGAATTGAGAAAGAAAAATATATAGATTTAGTTAGGATTAAATTGGAATTAAAGTAAAAGTTAGATAAAAATTTCAGCAATTAAATTGTGTTGTGCTAATACTTGTGAAATTATTTTAATTGTTCGTAGCTAATATCGAGCCTGAAGCATTAACCCAAAAAGGAAAAGAAAAGATCGTCAAGGATTAAATCAAGAGAATTCTGGTTTGCATCACTATAATTTAAACTTTATCATTATTATGTGTTTAATTTACTAATTATGTGTGGTAAGTATTTTAAGGTAAGTGTTTAGTAAAATGATAAATTTGTGATTGGGTATTGAAATTGAGACTGATACTGAACTGAATTATGGAATACTGAATATTGTTTTGAGTACTGAATTGAATTGTGAAGTTACTGAATATTGTTATGTGTACTGCATTGAACTATAAAATTACTGAAGTAATGAATTACTGCAATACTGTGAAACTGATTGAAATAAGGAAATTATAATTGATAATGAACTAAGATGGAAATTATACTAAAAAGTGAATTAAATACCCTATTAACTAGTCGGGCTAGTCGGATATAGTTGGCATACCATAGGTTATGGAAGAGTACGGGTTTTTGCCGACTTACTAATCGGGCACTTATGTGCTGACTACTGTTGCTGTTACCAATTCAACACTTTGTGTGTCGAATCTTTATCATCAGTTATTATTACTGATTGAAGACTTTGTGTGTTGAATCATTATCATATCTTTATTCTTCGCTACCGTTACTAATTACTGTTTAAGTACTGTGTACCGTTAAGACACAATGTGTCGTAATGGTGTGTTGGTTGGAATCCGTGTATCCGCTGAGTCCGAGTCAAGTTAATAGGGACAAATGAAATAAATTTATTGATAAAACTAAATTTGAATGATATGGTATATATGAAAGGTGAGAATTGAAATAAAGAAATAAAAATGGTATATATAATCAAATGGTAACATAAAAAGATTGAATTGAGTAAGTGATGATAATTGTAATGTAAAAGTATGTGTGTGGTTTAATATATTTAATTATAAATTGAATTATAATGATACGACTGAGTATATGCATACTCAGCGTACGGTTGTTTCCGTGCGTAGGTTGTAGAAATTAAGTACTGAACCAGCATCCAAAGCCAGACCTGACTTCAGCAAACTTTTAGTGATGTATATTTCTTTTGGTAATGTGGCATGTACATAGGATATGTATAAAGTTTTTTATGTTTTGAATATAAATGGTTAAAAATGTTAGTATTACAAGTCTAAGAATTATAATGAAAGAAGTTTATCCATTTGAATTTAATTAGTACATTGATAAATTTAAATTGATATTATATTGATTGAGTTTTGATTAGAAGGTATTTAGAATAGAAAATGAGTATGTGAAATGAATTGGTTGAATTGGTTATGTTTGAAATGGATACGGTTTTAATTGTAGGGGGTTTTATGTGAAAATAAGCAGAAACGCTATCGAAATTTATAAAAAAAATAAAAAATAAAAAGAAATTCTTGAGTACTTGAAAGAGTCTCATTTCACTTTTAATATATGTTTTAGATTTCGAGAGTTCATTATAGGTACTTAGTTATTCAATTATACTATGAATGTTATTTTATTTATAAATTATTCGTAAATTGCCTGATATGTTCGGTAATGCCTCGTAATCCTGTTTCGGCGACGGTTCGGGGTTAGGGAGTGCTACATCTAAGAAGCTCACATTCGTTCATGCGAAACGTAAATAGACGATTCAACACTAAATGGTTAGCCAGAGATTTAGTCGCATAAAAAGTTTCTAACCTTTTCACAAGGCGGAGAGGTTTTCTCCATCAATACCTCCTGTAATACCGTATTTGCAAGGTACAACTGGATTGCAGACAAGGACTTTTCATCAAGCTCTTCCTATTCTGTTTGATTTAGATTTTCAGGCTTTTTCCCTGTAACAACCTTTTTCAAGCCTTCTCAATTTGAAACCTTGTTGCTGTCATCTCTGAACTGGCTGATCTATGAAAATTAAACTAGCTCTGATACCACTTGTTAGGATCGACTCGATTAAGCAACGAGTAAAAAAAATAGCGGAATAAATTGAGAAATTGAACACACAATTTTAACGTGAAAAAACCCCTTCAAAGAGGATAAAAAAATATGGGTATAGATAATTTTACTATAATGGCAAAAGAACGAAGAGTACAAAAGATGGAGATAAAAACTAAACCTCGAAAACCCGAAAACAAAAAACCCTCAAAACGTAAACACAAAATTCTCTAAATGTATTATGAGTTCTAATATCTAATGAGTGTATTTTGTAAGGTTATAAAAAAGCCTATTTATAGGCTAAATTCATAGATCAAATAATAATAAAATAATTTAAACTAATCAGTATTTGATTGAAACAACTAAACAGAGTTTAATTAGAAGATTACTTCTCAAATTTGACTAAAATAAGAGTCATACTTAACAATATTCTTAAAAAGAAAGATATTTTTGTTAATGTGCTAAAACATCATACAAGTCTGATTCATTGAAGATTGATTGCTAAAGTTGGTTCAAGTGGTAACATGGTAGGGGTGAAGCCGTGAAGGCAAAAATAACATTTTAAGAATCAGAATTGAATTATAAATTTGTAGAGAGAAAATGAATTTTGCCATTATGTTAAGTTATAATTTTATAAAGGTTAAAACATGTCATAAGTCCTTACATATTTCATAAATTTAAAATTTAGTCTTTGTGCTTTTATTTCTAAGAACTTAATCCTTCTACTTTTAGATTTCAAAATGGTTCATTTGTTAATATTGTTAAAATTAGTTTGTTAAATGTAGTCTCATTACAATGTCACCTTTTAGTTACATGATTACTAAGTGAACTTTTCATTTATTTCAAAATGTCTTCGATAAATTTAGTAGTGTTAACAACTGGACCTAAATGTTGAAATCTAAAAAGTAGAGAGACGAAATTCCTGAAAATAAAAATACCAAAGACTAAATTCCAAATTTATGAAGAATATAACCTTTTACAAATTTATAATTCGTTAGTTTATAATTTTATCATTATTATGCCTTTTTTTTCTCAGTTTATGAGATAATATTACCATTCATTACGTCCAATATTAACAGAACATAGAGCACATAGGCTATTTGATGTTTGTAGTGGATAAAATATTAAAGCAATGAGAGGAGCTGCCTGTCATGTTTGATTCTGACATGGCTCCTGGTAATTTCCTTCGCATTGGAACAACCAGAAAGGGCCATTGTGAGTTCAAGCTCCTCCTTCAGCATTTCAAGGACTCGTCTAACTCCATTTTCTCCCTTTGCAGCTAGTCCATACAGAACTGGCCTTCCGACCTACCAAGTAGGTAACAAGCAAAATTATGAATCCCAAATTATGGCCATTTGCAGGACTGAAGTCATCAATGGAGATCTATATGCTTACTAGGACAGCTTGTGCTCCGAGAGCCATTGCCTTGAAAATATCTGTTCCTCGCCGCACTCCTCCGTCCAGGAAAACCGGAACTTTTCCACCAACAGCATGAACCACCTGCAACCTCATTGTGCATACAAAAATATGGACTGAATTGGTGGCCTGCTAAATTTCACAAGTAGAAAAATGAAATCCTATTGCAGGGCAAGGAGAACACCTCTTCAAGAACAGAAATGGTTGGAGGACAATAATCAAGTTGGCGACCTCCATGATTGGAGACAATAATCCCAGCAGCACCTACTTCCAGAGCTTTTAAGGCTTGTGAATGACAGCGTGAGATTTCAAAAGTTAATCAAATGAAACTAAACTGAATAAAATGTAAGCTGAACTAAGAAAGGTAGTGCCTCAACCGTACCATCTTCATGAGTGAGTACCCCTTTGATCAGAATTGGCAATTTTGTGATGGATTTCAACCATCCGATGTCCTGTAGAAATGACAATGTACTAGTTATATCAGCAAGGGAAAGTGAAGGAGGGTGAAACAAGCTTAAGAATGGAAGTTCTGTAATAAATAACATAAACATATTATAGAAATAACATGAATGATTTATTCATTTTTACCTCCCAACTGAATGAAGGGTCACGGGTCTGATTGGCCAGAGCATCTAAATTTGAACCTTTATCCTGCAAAATATATTACGCTTTATCTTTATTTCATGATCAAAAACATCAAAGAAGCATCAAATAATGATGGAAGATGCAGGATTGGGACAATTCTACTCACAGTGACAATCTTAGTTGATAATAAACCCTCCACATTCTTCAATTCTGGTATAATGATCCTGTAGAGATTCATCAAATTAATGTTTTCACATGTGAAGCATAACTAATAGCTTCTTTAGTGCCTGGAAACTTAATGAACGTGAGAACATTGATACTTCACTTGTTCTTGATGTCAGCCTCCCTTCGACCATGTCTTGGAGAGTCACCGGTTAGGACAATGGCCTTATATCCATTATTTTCAGCTCTTTGCACCACCTTAGCTGTTATGTCCCGTCTCTTATACACCTATTGAGAGGGAAACCAAATTAGAGTCCATTTCCTAGCAATGATATTTCTGCTGCCAACCAAAGATAAAGTCTAAATTATAATATTAAAAAAGAGTTTAGGCAAGGATACGCATAATTGGAAGAAGCGAACGGCATTGCAGCAGGCAGCTACTTCCTCTAAAGTGCAAGTGGATGAGATAGATAAAACCTGGAATGAGCATCAACAATGAAACAAACATTTGCACCTAATAGAGTAACAGTTCATATATATTGTACCATTATTGTGTTACATGTAGATGCTGCTCTGGCTGTTGCAATCTCTCCTGGACATAAAACAAACAATTGATGAATACAAGTTGGAACAAGTTGAAAGGAATTCTCTGTAGAAGACTTAGACCTGAAGGGTTTGCCAGCTTATGTCTAGAAGTTGGAGCTATCATGACTGGCATTGAGATACTGTAACCCAATACCATAGTTGATAAATCGATGCTGCTTGTGTCTACAAGAATTCTAGGCTGAATACTAAGAGGTCACAGATAATAATTAGTTATAATGATGGAACCTATTGGCTCAGTCTTGAATCGTTAAACAATTTAAGGCATTACGTGATTCTATGAAAAGCTTCTTCATTCTCCTTTAAGGTGTATTGATCTTCAGCTCCTCCAGTGAAGAAATCATAGTACATCTTTGGAAGGGTTTGCCTCGCTAGTTCTCGAAATCCATTGACATTAACAGGTTCTTCTGCCATTATCCTAGATACATATATAATGTTCTGCTACATCAATTGCAGTAATAAACCCAAGCATGAGTACTGATATACAGACCTTGGTTGCTGAAATTTCCTAAAACAGGCAAATCCCCTATTTTAGGCCTCTAAGAATTTTGCTATTAATAATGAGGTAATACATGTTTATATCATGTACAGGGTTTCTCAAGCATATCATAAATGACAGATCAAAGTTTCTTCATTGACAGAGTTGGGATGGTGAGCTAGGGCAAGATTCAGGTACAGGCATGCTGACATTAGCTGGTATGCACAGAAGTGGGAGCTAACTATTCTTAGCAACCCTACTCTTGACTAAATACAATACATAGCATGAAGTAATCTGATAACATGCATAAGAACAAATGAGAGGTGCTTGAATTGCGTCAAAAAGTTAAAAAAAAAAAAAAACCAGTACATTGTGACCCATCAGAGCTGGGGTTTAAAGTTCATACAAAAATAATGAAAGCAAGCAAGCTGATCTTGGGAAAAACATATCGATGACAGCTGAAAGCTTCTCGAGAATTTTTAGTAGTAAATGATAAGGTTATCCTACTAGTTTACTTGGTTATGCTAACTAATTACACTGAAAACGGGAATGTTTACAGGGAATAACTAAACTGATAAAAGAGAAGTTAGTACTGAATATGGAGTTTGCTGTTTGCCTTCTCTGACTTTGCCACCTAGTAAACTGTGATTTTGGAGGTGATCTAATATGATAGAATTGGCTATATAATATTAGGGAATCTTACCCGTTCAGCAGTCTAGACCGTGATGACCTCTTGTCTCGACTTAAATTTTCCCTTTTTAGGTTAATATACTATTTGGCAGATGAGTTTAACTTTAATGTTTAATTTGATATTTAAGTTTAATTTTTATTTTAAATTTGAGTTTTTTAAATTTGATACTTGTGTTTTTAATTTTTCTCATTTAAGTACCTGAATTTATCTTCACTTTTCAATTTGGAAAATGAGCTTTATTTTGTTTCTTCCAATTAAATACATGCATTCTTTTACTAGAATACAAGTGTCAAACATTCATTATTAAATTTGAGTATCAAATTAAATATTAAAACTAAATTCAAATACTAAATAATATATTAACCCTTTCTTTTAATAATTACATTATAATCAAATTTTTTTTTTGCCAATAGACCAATAGCTTAATATATCATTAGAATTTTACCTTGTTTGCTTTCTTTCTTTTTGTAATTTGGAGGATGAATAGTGTTATAATTTTACCTTTTGGGTCATAGGACATTGGCTCCTAGGTTCACGACATGAATCCTGGAAGCAAGTTTTTGAGAAAAGTAGATAAATCATTATAATTTTTGTCACAGATAGAGAGAAATCTATCCCAATTTTAAGGTAAAAAATCAAATAAAAACATTTGCAAAACTTAAGCAGGGATGGGGATGAGCCAAAAATAAATCATGACGAGGAAATTTGGCTATTTCATGCAGTAAAGATATTATCTTAATCTTCAACATAAATCCTGCTCATGTTCGTGGCGGGCCAAGCAATAAAGAGAAAATAGACACTAGATGTGCTAGAGTACCACAAAAGGCTTTCTTTTAACTAATTTACTATTTGTTGTTCTATTCTGGCTCTTGACATATTGAAAGAATAGTTTGTCTTTGAACATATGCTCTTAAGGTAGGGTCTCTCCTTCACAATTCCACATTGCAAATCCGTCCCTATACTTTGCCGAATTGTATGATGAACAAAAAGCCATAACTCACTCCAATGTTTGGTCTCTGGGTGTGGACAACAAGCTACTCACAGCAAAACAGAGAAACCTAAGAAACTTGATGATGAGTTGTTAAAACCATGAAGCACGGTTGAAATCACCACAGCTTTGCTTTCACCCAAAAGAGGAGGAACACGACTCCTAACACAATGGCAACCGGAGCCCACTTCCGAATTAAAGCCTACAGGCAAGAGTTTCCAAACTTCAGAATTGCTAACAATAATGATCTTTAGAACGAATCAAGAACAGTTTCAAAAAAATCCAGCCACAAATGCATGGAAAACCACTTAAGCTCTAGCTAAAGAGACTTGCATTAAAAAAATATGTAGTTTGAATAGAAGGAATTAGGCAACAAAATTAATAACCCATGGTACTTAAGGCAAACTTCAATCAAACAGTCCGACATAAATCATATCACATTTAAGGGCTAATCTTCTTCTTGATTTTTGTGGAGAGGGAGCAATCATACTTACGTAACTAGCCATGCTTGTCTTTATGCCTATAAGCAGAGCCTAGAACTCAAACTAATTGATGCATTAATTGCCCAAAGCAGACATTGATTTTTTGTGGGGAGGGAGCAACCATACTTATGTAACTAGCCATGCTTGTCTTTATGCCTATAAGCAGAGCTTCGAACTCAAACTAATTGATGCATTAATTGCCCAAAGCAGACATTGATCTTTTTTTCTTTTTCTTAACAAGATAGGCCAGTCCATGCTCAAGGAGCCATTTTGACATCGATCATGTAAATTATATCAATCGCCTATGTTTTCTACCAGAAAATGACTTAGCAGCATGCATTTGTCAACAAAAATGTCAAAAGGAAAAAGCTAACCTAAAAAAGAGGGGAGACAGAAAGAGAGAAATCACCGCAATAACAAGTCTTCATCCTTCACTAATCACGAAAACTAACCTGTCGATTTAAGTCGCTCGCCTTATCAGCATATATGCGAGATTCCGACGTCAAACGACTGGACATCTGACTGACCTCTGTATTGTCAGAAAAGGGAAATTAACGCTTAGTTAGTGAAAAGCAATACAATCTATCCTCAGTCAGTGAAAAGGAGAGAGATCAAAGCAACAGTAAAGACAATCTGATTAGGTGACTTCAATCTGAAGGTAATACTTAGAAGTAAACTAAGCAGTGACAAGGTACAACCATAAAAGACTTTGCCCTTGTACTGCTAGTGGAGAATAAAAATCCACAAGCCGGGTTCTTTTAAATGTTAATTGGCATAATGTGAACTGATGAAAAGTTCCAGAAAAACTCAACAACAAAAAGACCAGAACAGCTAAATCTGACTATTAAAGGAACAAAAGCTACAAAACCAACCCATGACCTCACACTAGAAAAATGCTTTTTCTTTTAAATACGAATATATAATTATAAGGAACTAAAATCATCCAGTTATCAGTTATGTTCCAGCTGGGATTACGACTTGAGGCTAATTAATAAAAGTTAAATTGGGACAGAATGAAATATAGAGTAACAGGCTAGTCTCACCTAAACGATTTTTTTTTTTCACATCTTTAACCAGTACATGCAATGCAGATGCATTAAAATTGTAAAAGCAAAGTTTACCTAGCACATGATTGTAAATTTTAGCATTCCTCACGGTGCATTGATTCAAACAAAGTTCAATGAATTTTCAAACTAAATCTTATAAAAATGTCCTAAAGTAATTCAGAAAAGAAAAAGGTATCTCTTACGGTCCAACTTTTCACCAACACCAAGAACTTCTTGCACATTGCGAGTCATTATTTGGTGAACTTCGTAGAGTTCATCGTTCAACTTTGAAATATTCCGTTGAGTACGGGTGTCCTGGTATAATTTTTTTGTCTTCTGTATGAATGTATCTGAAAGACAAAGAAAAAAATACAATCAAGCCTAGGAAGAGAAAGAACACAAAGAAAAGGAAGAAGAAATACTAATTCCAAACAACAGAAAAGGAACCTACCAAATTTAATAAATGCATAAGGCCTGGCAGCAGTTTCAATTTGAGCTCCATTAACACGTTCAAATTCATTCTTGAGGTCTTCCAGATATTGAAAAGCAAGTTTCTTAGGATAAGAACGGTCACACATTGTTAAGTAACAAACACGACCTTCAATGATATAGCTATGAATTTAGGTCAAGGTAACACCATAATGGTATAATTCAGATGCACTGCAAATCGTACTGAGACAAACATACAACAGAACTTATTTCTTTCCCTCAATAGACCATAAAGTATAAACCTATTTCATAATTCAAAAAATATGGCATCCAAGAAATAGACACCAGGACAAGGATACTGGAATACAAAAGGACCAGTCTCGACAGACATCCTTGAAGCTTCATTATGGCCTTTAGAGAGATTCTTAAACAAAGCCTTAACTTGTTGTTTGTACATTTCGGCATCTGTCAGATCCCGACCATCATCTAGTCCCTCCGCCAGAGGAAGACCATCAGTAACACGAGCAATCATTGTCAGTTTCACCATCTTTACTCCCCTTTTTCTCAGCTTTCACAAAATCCCTTCAAACTAATAGAAACGCAAAATTAACAAGCCAAATTCCATACCATGATATTAAAAAAAGGCACAGCGGATTTCAATTGACTATAATTCGATAATTTCATTTTCAATCTTAATGGTACAACCACCCACCACAAAGCTGAAAATAAATACTATTTTCCAGTTGAACAATTATCATTGCAAACATTTAAAATTAACGGAAAAAAAACATAAATTGATTCCATAATTCTGATATTCACTAAACCCTCATCATTGGTCAAAAGCAAGATCGACCCAACACTTCTTTTTCCAATTGAAAGGTCAATAATGTAATCCAAAGACAACCAATCTAGTCAATGTCATCACGATCTGACAAGGAAATATATATTTTTCAAGGATTCCAACAAAACCCAGAAATTCAGTTGAAGAAAAAAAAATCTCATATAAGAATTTCCACAACGAACGATTTTTTTCTTCAAATAATTATATGCATGCACATTTAAAAATCGACAAACAAAAGCTATTAGTTTTTAATGGAATACCTGATTAGAGCATGTAGGTCTTCGGATTTCTCCTTGGTTTCAACGATCTGAGGAAGGGGAAACGACCGGTGGTCCGACAAGTCTTAATGAGATGAAAATAAATGGAAAGTGAGAGCGTTAAGAATAGGATTTTTATTTATTAAATCAAATAAAAATAGGAAATTAAATGATGGCTTTTGGAGGGTGTCGTGTTATCAGCGATTGTACCTTTGAGATTGCCGTGCAAACTCCGAAGTTTCTAAGGTACAATGCCGTCTGGGAGTTTTTTTAAATTAGACTATTTTCAAATTTTCTGTAAAGATTATATTTATAGATATAATAAATATAAATAATATAATATTCTACTTTTATTAGATATCAAAATCTTAAAATTATTTTTATTTTAATATATAGTTATTTTATAATTCAAATTTTATATTTATAGATATAATAAATATAAATAATATAAAATTTTGGATTTTTGTCCTGAATAAAATTCTATTTTATCTGATATCAGAATCCTAAATTATATCAAATTTCTTATTTCAATAATAATGAAAAAAAAACTGTTGACGAAAGAAAAAAGTGTTAATATATTTCAGTGAGACAAAATCACAATTTAATATTAAACATCATATAATATTTTAAAATAATTTTTAATTTAATTAATAGTTTAAAATGTTTTAACATTTTCTCAATAATATTTCACGTAATATTTAATCCAAATTTAGGAAAATAATAACTTAATTTGATTAGATACGATAGTAAATCAAATAAAAACATTAAGTTGAATTCGTGTAAATCAAAATAAAAAATATTCCAATTTTTGGAATAATTCAATTTTAAAATAAACAAATCTTAAAATTACACAATAATTTTAATATAATTAGTATGGTATTCTTTGTATATTTGAAATTTAAATATTTTTGTTTTTAAAAGTTGATACTTTTATTTTTAAATTTTAAAATTTAAATAAAATTATTAACACAGTTAAATTTTTTATCAAATTCATTGATGAACATTTTAAAATTAAAAAAATACTCACTTAATAATTATGTAACAAAAATTAACATTGCAATGAACTTAAATTTAACAAATAATTTTAATAGTACTAATAAATCTTAAAAGTTACATCAATATTTTAATCAAAACAAACCCCACCGATGATATTTCTGGAAGATTATCGAGTGACAAAGTTCAGGGAATGATGGAGGAGTTAAGGAACATATTGGGATGAGTTCTCCAACTAAAGATCACTTCTTTGACGAAAGAATCGCTAGACCATCTTTCAGTGTCAACAAGGAAGAAAAGCCAAGCAAGCTAAAAGGCTCCAAATTAGGCACAAAATCTGAGATTACTAACTTTTCCCGGCATTATAACCTCTATATCGAGGCGAAGAAACATCTATCCGATATAATAATAAATGGGGATGAAAATGTGGATTTTTCATGCCAAAAGGTTTCTAAATCCTCAAGGAGGATTCTTTCTCTCCCAAAGTATAACTTGTCCCCTTTTGGCAGCTCTAGGAGGAACTCAGAATCTAGTTTTATAACTGCACGGATGAGATTTACTAGCTGTGACAAATTCCAGAATGTGAATGAAAACGATCAGCAAAATTATGTCAGCCATCCAAGTCAAGTAACAACAGAGGAACCAGAGAGCTAACTTTGCTTTTCGGATGACAAAGCTAGTGATGAAGTCCAAGGTGATAATGCAATTTTGAACAAACCCGACACTTGTTTGAATGATGACAAAGAAGATCAAACTTATTAGTCTACTAAAGATGAAATGAGTATTGAAGGTATTGTTTTAACCTTTATAAAATGTATACAAGAGGGGTGAATATTGTTGAAGACGACAATATGGTTATGGGGGAAAGCAATCTTCATGTATGTATGGGGATTAGTTTTAACAAATAAAAACATAGAAAAATTATATTAAAAGAAATGAAGAAGGAAAGATAATAGAGGAAGAAGTAAAAGAGAATAAAAATAAAGAAAAAAAGGGTTAAAAATAAAAATAAAAAATTAAATTACTCAAAGCGAAAAAGATATAGGAATCAATTATATAATTTAACCTAAAATTTTGTTTGAAATAATAATTTAATATGTCACGTCACTATCGCCACATCGTTAAAGGTAATTAACGACTAAGTGATTAAAATGTTACAACACAATAATGTAAATAACTAAAACATAACATTTCAAACATGAATGACTAAAATATAACCTAAAACAAATAAAAGTGACCATTTTAATAGTATACCCAAAAAATATAAACTTACTTTTCTAATACACTTGGATTATAATTGCTTAAATTATTAACAATTATAATCTCTTTTAATCTATTATTGAGAATTTAAAATTCACTTTTTTGTATGTACGAAGATAAATTATATAAATAAATCTCTTTAAATTTCGGTACTGTACTTTAAGTATGTATTCATAATGTGTATTTATAGAATGAAAATACATGATATTTATCCAGCACTTAAAAATAATCAAAATAGAAGAATGTCAACCTTATTAATTATTTTATTTTTAAATTATCATATCAGCATAATTAACAAAATTTATTTTAGGAGTTATTAAATGAATCTCAATCTTTAAATAAAAATTATAGAGTCTAAATCCTTAAAATTAAAACTTAGTTCCCATAGCTTATACCATTTCCCCAATGCATGTAATGCTCTTTAAATGTTATTTAATTAAATAAAAGTTTATATGCGAATCAACTTTTTATAGTCTTTTATTTATTTCATTTTATAAATTAAAGTTGATTGTCGATTCCTTAAGCATCCTTTTATTCAAGTAATAATAGCTTAATATATTAATCAGTGATAAAATTTTTCACATGGCTCCTTAAACTATTTTTATCATATCAGTCCTTCAAATTTGACAACCATTACCTACATCAGTCCCTACAACTCACACCATTAACCTTTTTTTTTTTGTCAAAATCAACTAATCTTGTAAAGACAAGTGTATTAATACTTTTTAATATATCAATTAATTTAATTAAATAATATTCCTTTAATATATTAAAATTTTATATTTTAAACAAATTTAAAAGAGTATCAATTTTCTTTTCCATATGGCACTACTGTAATGTTCAACGTTACAAACATAAGGCAAAATTCTTTTTTTTTTTTCCGAAAATGAAACCATGCACTCCATAGGAATAGTAGAATTTTATTTTGAAAAAAAGGGTAACACATATACTACAAAATGTGAAAGTAAACTATCGAATTTTTCTATTCGATTTTCCAACGGCAATGATATGATCCTATTACTTCTCGAAGCAGGATATAACCCAAGGCAGGACATCGCAATCACATATCATTTCTTTATCAATTTAAGTCCTGTTTGTTGGTTTATTTGTTTTTTTTTTTATAATTAAAGGAAAATGAAATTATTTGACATTAAACTCGAGCTTTTATACCTACAAAGATTATCCGCCCATTCGTTTGCATTTTATATGCAAAAAGTTATTTCAATATAAGTAAATTTATTAATGTAAATTACCAATACTGTGCACCAAATGATGGTGACCAAATGGTATGATATCTCACATTTGGACCATAAAAGTTGAGATTATAAGATGCTGATGGTTGGGTTGGCCCTTTCGATCACAACTTTCATATTCTTTCCCGAAGGAGTAAACATCCAACTATACACCTATGTTAAACTGGTTTACCCATTTTAACCAGTTTAATGTTTCTATATTTTTTTTTTCTATTAAAAAAAAGTGAAATGACAATTTCACAAAGAAGCTTATCTAGCTGGCTGCCATATACAAACTGTCTTTATCGTATTTGTACCTGTAAAGTACATGGACTGGATCATCATCATCTTCAGTCTCTCCTAGGCAGCTCCCAAATTAGCTTATACAGTTTGTTAGATATTTCCTCATTTGTGATCCCTTCAACCTCTCCACATCTCCGTCCTTCGATCGAAAAATGTGTCTAGTCTCTTGAATTCTGCATGAGCTCGAACCACTACCAACAGAAAGAGTAAAACCGAATTTCACTCATGCTAATTAAATAAATGAAATAAGACATACATGCAAATAATCACCTAGAGCCAAATTACCTGTCTTAATAAATCAGCTAGGGTCTTTGGAAGTGCTTCAATATTCCTCAACACGACGTAGTATGGGAAGGGAAAAGAATCTAGATATTTCGAAACTGAGATTTTAAATTGATTGTTGTTGTCCTGACTAGTTATTACCTCCTGTAGACCAAACAAAGATATGTCAAAAGAAATCAAATCTTATATCTTCAGAGGCAATCTGATACAAGGCGTCAACAGACCTGAAGATCCATGATTGATTCCTGCAGGCTATCAAGAATAAGGAAAGCAACCATTCGCTTACTACATAAGACATCCCTAACACAGCGCTTCAAGTTCTCCTGCATACATAGTGCATAAACACACAAAAGTAAATAAAACCATTTTAATCAATTTGGATTGGACAAAACTATCAGCACATGATTCTGTTCTCGTTTTTCTTTTCAGAAAGCACCTTCTCATGTAGCCGGCCATCCCCAATAATTAGAACAAGTTGCTGTAGAGGGTTTTGTCCAGAAGGAAGTCTTGCATTTGTAACTGCCGCATCCAGCTTCTTATTTAAAAACCTCAACAGATCAACAACTGGTTCATCCGTGATTGTATTCTCTTGTTTGAATGTCAGACTAGAAATCATCTGTCCCAGAAAATTATTTACAAAACGATCAGTCATGTTGAAGATGAATAAACCTCTGCTAGATCCAGAAGAGGAAAAAAATTATAAGAAAAGCATATTCTCAGAAGCTTCAGAGTTCAGTGAGCAGTTAGACACACATATAGTCTAAATGAAAGACACAGCAATAAGGCAAATAATCTCATTCTCTTTCAAGAAGGATAATTCAGAGTACTAACCTTAACACCTGATTCACCAGTGAAGGGCTGATCAAAATCATGCAACAACTTTATGTTTCCTTTCTTCCCGAAGCTGGCAACAGCCAAATTTCCAACTTCCAATTGAGACATGGCACGACAAACAGTCACTAAAGCTTTGACAGCAACCTCACTACAACCACTTTCTGCCATACTATGAGAGTCATCAACTGCAATAATAACTTGGTAATCTCGCTTATTTGGCTTGGTTCGCCTTAGCCATATTTTATCTTTCTGGTAGTGACTAGCTATGTATGGAATGACCTATAATTTCCGAACACGTAGAAAAATAAGGTTTTGCAATAACAAAAAAAAAAAAAAAAGGGTAGGTATACACTCGATGTATCGTACACTCTACCTTCTTCATGTTAATCCTTTTGCCAGTCTTATAATCCCCTTGGAGTTTGCTGGCAAGAGTGGGTTCCATAACAAGACGTAGCTGTTCAGCCAACTCATGGGATAGTCTTGTTGTAAGCAGCTCATATCTTTTCCAAAGAGCAGTTGCATTATTTTTTACATCACCTGCAGCTTCTTCAAGGTCCTGGACTTGCCCCATTTCCTCTTCACCTATTGAAAGTCTGTTGAGTTGATACACATACTCACTCAAGTAAGACTTCTTTACAGAGATCAAGCCCTCTGAAATGTTTCTTTGATCACCATCATCATGACTAGAGTCTCCAGGGGATAGATGATTTCCTTGCTCCTCTAACTCAGAAACCTGAACCTGTTCCTTCTCCCTATTTTTAATGACGGAGGAAGAGTGCTTAATAGGATGCTCTTCAGGATTTTTCTCATCTATTTCCATATCAATGATACCATCTTCCTTTTCCGAAACAGTATTTTCATCAGGCTTCTTGACTTTGACATCAGCATCCATCTGCTCAGCTGTAGCAGGTCCCAGTGCCTGAGCCGTTCCTTTTTCAAACTCAGAGACATAACCATACTCGTTAGCATTCTCATCCTCAATTTCTTCCTGTGACTCCTCATTATCATCCTGAAGATCAACAGATATGTTGACTCTTTCTTTCCACTCCTGAAGGGCATCTCCAACATTTCTGTAAGGGTTTGATTGTTTTTTCTGAAATGGAGCATCATCTGGGTGAGGAAACTCTGATTTTGGATGATGATCACCAAACTTCCCACTATCTGATGAGTCAGCAACCATGATATTCAAGTCGGACTTGTTAGTGGAAGGAAGATTTCTCTGAGCGAGGTCATTGTAGACATCACTGCTATTAGCCCAGTTTGCTTCGGGTGCAATATTACTCACATCCAATGCCTCACTGTTTGGCTGAGTCGCAGCTCCCCCATCAGGAACAGGATCACTATTGAGATCAGAAATTTCCGATTCAGAAACATTTTTCTTTGCAGCCATTTGGTTCATCTCAGGATCCTCCTGATCGCCACCAAGATCATCCTTCTCAGAAGTAGCATCCACCATATCATCCTTTTCAGCAGCTCCATCATGTCTTTCACTCTCCATCTCTTCATTAGTTTCATCAACAGGATTTGAGTTACCTTCATCAGTGCCATCTTTAGCAGATTCTTTTTCCTCATCAGCACCATCATCTTCCTTAACATCAGTTTCATCCATGTTGATATCTTCACTAGAATTTTGATTCAGCTCGTCAAGTTCCAATCCAGTTGAATCAGTAAATGCCTCTTCTTTGTTTAAGTTCATGTCTTCAATGTTCTCATTCTCATCGACATCAGCCTGAGTTTCACTCTCACCGGTTTCCCTCTCAAGTTCATTCATTTTATTTTCTTCAGGCTCATCAGCATTACCAGCAGAATCTTCCTTGCCTCTGAACTCCCTACTGCTCATGTCACTGTTCCTAACTGAAGGCCCAGATTCATACTTTTCATTGTTATTTGGATTCTCATCATCATCCTTGTCCTGAAGCTTCTCATCAACCACTTCACTCTTTTCTCCAGTTTCCCCCATAGCAGACTCCAGTTGCTGATCCTCAGTATCTTCGTCATTATCCTCTCCAGAGTCATCCTCACTGACACTAAATGTATCAGCAGCAAAGTCCTGCTCCATTTCAATTCCTTTTTCATTCTTACTTGGAAAATCATTTGAGGCATCTTGTCCTTCACTTGGCTGCAGCAGCATGGAGTGAAAGTTCAATATAATTTCTCACAATTAAATGTTAGGAGTGAATAAGGAAACTCCAATTTAATAGTAACATACCTTTTCAGATGCCCCAAGAAGCTGATCTTCATCATTTATCTGGTCGCTGACATCATTTACCCCAGCACCTTCCCCCATACCTGTCCCACTGGCATCTCTAGTCATATCATGACTGGTATCATCTTCCTGGTCTTTCGGTGAAACACCAAATCCTTTGGCAAACAATGCAGCTAAAATATTTGCAAGTCCATGAGTAACTACAGAAACCTGCACAGAAGAACAAAAATCAAGTCCTAGAAATATCTAGCTGAGGAACCTTTTGCTGCTTTTTCTAATAGCTAAAAGATTGTACAAAAGAATACGTTAAATTCTATAAACAGAATTGCATAAAAGTTTTGATGGCAAAACTACCAATCCAATTTCCTACACATTTTATTAGGAGATATACAAAACAGAATGCATAAAAGTTTAGATGGGATGAAAATATAGTAACTGTGATAGCTCAATCGCTCTAGTTAAATACTTTCAACATACAAGTTATGCCTCATTTCAATGTGGACAGACAGGAAAAGCAAGTAACATAAAATAAATCGTAAGGACTCATGATGAACCAAACTTACTGTTTTATGCATAACTAAGAAGTCTTCAAGGAAATTATCACTAAAGCTTGATATTAAGTCCAGCAAGGCATGTATGCACTTTAAGTGTGTTCCACAATGCAAAGAGAGACTGAAAACATTCTTGTCAGAATGATTTATCAGATATTCCTGCCACAGACAGAACTAAATCAGAAGGCAAAAACCAAACATATTGTTAGGAGTCACTTAGAAACACAGAAATAATGAACTTACTGCAAACTGGATTGTTTCAAGAACCTTGTCACATAGTTCATCCACTCTCAAATTTACAGATTTAAATAGGGACTCCCATGCTGTTATACTTGCTGATTGAGCTTCAGGTTTAGATACATGGTTATCCAGTGAACCTAACTTTTGCAACACGTCCATAACATAAGTAATTGTTCTTTTGAAGGCATCACCAAACTGGGCCTCAAGTTCAGGACACTTTTCACAAGGACCAGCTAGCTCATGAAGATTTTTGCATTCACTATCCTTCTCAAAGGCTACCCTAAACCATTCAGCGATCAACTTCCCCTGCAAAAGGAACACTTGATTCATTAAAGCTCCCTCTAAACACACCAGCCATGCACAGAATACATTCAACTATTTCGAGACTCTACAATTGACACATGTATACTTCTAGAAATAGAAGATACCTTTTTGAATCTTTCACCAAAATGACTGAGCACGGACTCTACAATTGAATTTTTTTCAAAATCTCCCTTGATAGAAACAGAAAGCTTCTGCTCAAACTCCTGAAGCACTTGGAAGTTATGAAGCACCAATTGTTCCATCTGTTCCGAGATCACATAAGGATGAATGGTACCAGCCAAAATGACTATAGATCCATCACAACCAACAAAATAGTTGTCCAATAATTCCTGTGACAGATTTCTAATTAGTAACAACATCCTTGTGAAAAGGCCAATACTGCTTAGAAGAAAGTTTTTGCACCTTAGATTTCTTTAAAGTTGGGATAAATTCTTCAATGACACCAAGGATCCTATTTGCTACAGCTTTGATATTTTGACAAGAGTTCAAATGGGTAGATTCTACAGTTCTGAGCAACAGAGACTCTTCAATCAACAATGCGTCCAGATTATCAAACAGTTGCTGCAATATTACCAACATAAGACTTAGCAGAAGCTTTACAGAAAATAGAACAAGCAAAAACAAAACATATACCTTCTGTTGCCACAAGCTGTTAAAGGTGGCATGTTGACTTTTAGCAAATACACAACATCCATTTGTCTTTCCAAAAGAATCCGTGCAACGCGAAAATGAACTTTCCAGAGCAGTGGCATATTTGTGCAAGGTGTTTAATTGTCTGGCAAAATCATAGGCAGCTTCTCTTTGCATTTGTAGTATAGTTAAAAGATGGCTAAGATAAGAAACTGACCGGCTAACCTGCATAAATTATTAAAACAAAGAAAATTTTATCGTAAGCTGTTTTTAATCCCCCTTTCCTTCATTGCCTAAAGCTTAACCTTCCAGGCAAGAAGGCAATAATTAAAATGGCTGCACAATTGCAGCAAATGAAGCATATAAATAAGATGTGATTTATCCTTAATATTCAAAAGTAGAGGTATAAACAAGCATGCAAAGAACCAGGTTTCTACCGAGCGGCATTGATAGCCACAAATTCTACCTGTTCAGATGTAAAATCTTGATGATGTTTCAGGCGAATCTGTTGAAGAACCTGCACTGCAGCCAAGCTTTTGAAGTAAAACTCATTAACTGTTTTCCATTCAGAATCCAGATTTTTCTTCAGCAAACATTTTTCCACATTAGAAGCAACATCAGCAACTCCATTAGGTAGCCTAGTTTGTGCCATCAACAAATGCTTTGCATCATACGAGGGCTGAAGGAATAACCAGCTTGAAGGATTTGATATCTACCAAATGCCAGTACAACCAATTTAGGATGAATCATAAAATTTTAACAACAATGCACAAAAACTACAAAAGTGAAATCAGGCATCAGTTACCTCCATAATTTCAAACTTGTGTCTATGTAGCCCAGTGCTTTCCAACAGCTTTAGAAGCTCAGACAACGCCCTTTTCTTCCCTTGACTTCTGTTAACATCCATCCAAAGGTCACCACAATCCATAGTCGTTCTACCTATTTTTTCAAGTGTGTGCCACAAATCATTCCACTCATCCTGGAAAGATAAACATGCAATTTGGGAGAAGGAAAACTGCCTGGTGACACCTGCAATGTCTTCAAAAATTAATTTCTTAAGAATTTCATCCAATAATGTCTCCTGAACATTTTATATAAATGAAACTGTAAAGGAAAGAAGTAGGAGCAAAAAGAAGAAAACCTTCAGAATTAATAAAATGTAATTCAGTTATCTTCTCAAGGTGCAAGTTTTGAAGGGTGTCATTTACTTTCTTGCCCCAGTTGGTATACCACAGAGACCTAGATCAGAGAAATGACCTCAATGTTAAGGAAGTTTTCTTGATGAAGAAATAAATGAATACAAAGATCCAAAATGGAAAACTGTAAAAGCAATTGAACCTGTATCCATCATTAAACTGTGTCAGATTTAAAACAGAATTTAACATCCTAATGCTCTCAGAGGTATCGTTGAGTGGCTTTGGGCTTTGCATTGAAACAATTTTCAATCCTTTCTGCCCCACCTCTTCATTAAGAATAAGCATAATAGGGTGCTGCAACATATCCTGTCCAAATCATTAAAAGCAACTGAAAATGTTTGTCTCCAAAAATAGTTAAATAAGCCTGAACCAAGAACTCTGAATGAAAATCCTCTATAACTGCAAAGGGGTTGCAACTTACACTGTACTTCTGTATTAGTTTCTGGATCTTCTGCCGAGGCTTTCTCAAGTGCTCAAAGGACAACTGATTCTCAAAACGATCCCACCGACACAACTTCAGAAGGTCTTTCAGTTCAGTCTCTATTCCTTTTCTATTAGCTTCTATCAACTCCATTACACTGAGGAAGATACAGATATGATACGCAACAAAACAAGTATACAAAATCTCAGACCAGGGCTTGGGTATTATGGATGGCAATAATAGAAAGTAACTCACAGCGGTAAAAACTGCACATAGAATCCAAATATGTTGTACAAAATTTTGATATTTTCCTCTTGCCAAGGGCTGCATTAAAGTTTTGAAACAAAATGCTTACAATGAGATCATATCAGAGAAATTTGAAAAGCTAAAATTGCAACATGGCCTGATTATGATGAAAATGCCAAGCCACTAAAAGAAGCAAAATAAGGAAATTATATGCAGTGCAAATGTAAATAATTCTCCAAAAAATTGTTATTAATAGTAACTAATGTGAAATGTATCATAACAGATGCAAAAACAGTAAAGGTGTCCAATCTCCAGCATGACTGACCTTGAATATATTCCAAGACTTCTACCACTAATTATTTGTCCCAGGAATGCAAAAAGAAGTTGAAGGCGCTTCCTGAATTCACCTATGCTTGATGTTTGAATGAACTCCTCCAAACTGCAAATGTTATTTGTGTTAGACAGCAGCTCTTGCAAAATGAAAATTTACAAATAATAGAAGTCAAAACATGCCTTGCAATTGTAGACTGATCATGTCCGGCAGAATCAGAGGAATGCCTTGGATGAAGAACAGAGTAAAGCGGAAACCATAACTGCAATGAAAATAGTCACAAACAAATATTAAATAAAAATCTTTAAAAAAATTTAGTGATTTAAAAATAAAAAGATTTCTGAAGTTTTGCTTTTTTAGTTTTTCCCATTTTTTCTGAATTTATCACATATAAGAAAATATTTTGTGCAGTGTGGCACTTTCTCAACATCCCATGTCAGATTTCTTGTAACATGCAAATGGTTGGCCCAATGGATATGACAATTTGCAACTTTAGGGGCCAAACTAAAAAAAAAAAAAAAAAAAACTATAGGTACCAAAGTGACAATGGGGCACAACTTTGCAGACTAAATCAACCTTTAACCCAAAATTATGTTGTGAAAACGGGATTCAGCTAAAAGATAAAACAGCTTCTTAAAATATGGCCAATCAGTATGAATATAACACTAATGAGTTTAAATACCCTTCAATGTTCTGAGCATAATAAATAAGGCATCAGATTATACACTATAGGAATAATTGGCTTCAACTTTTCATGAGGGAATGATCAAAGCATCCAGAAGAACAGACACAGGATCTTTTTTTTTTTTTTTGGGGAAGAAAACAAAGAGGGAGGAAGGGGTCTACTAGAGCGAGTGTGACTGCACGTATGTGTGTATGTGCACATCTGTAAATATCTAGCTGAATATCTCAAAATTTTTTCTCATTCAAATTTATTTGTAGTCCACACATCAAAAATATATACACTTCATACCTTCGCAGCATTTACATCAAATTGGTCATGAACCTCATCAAGCAACACAGGCCAACAGTCAAACTCCATCTTTTGCCACGAGCACACCAAAGAAATAAGGGGTTCAAGTTGTTCTACCAAGTTAAAAACAACAGAAAATGGATAAATAAATCACAAATCCAAGAAATGATTTCTAAGACTTAGCGCATTAAATACATACCAGAGAGAGAAAATTTTGATCCATTTTCCAGTAAAATCCAGGTCCTGTTAAGCAGAAACTGCAATCCTGATAGAGCCTTCACAAACAAGATGAATTCAGCCATCAAAAGGAGATACTAAGGTCTCAAGCAACATGTCTGTCACATTTATATACATTTCCCTCCACCAACCCCCCACCTCACCCCACCACCTTATTTTCATAATAAATGCCACAAACATGCAATTGGGAACACATTTAGAAGATCAAAGAAAGCTTTTTAACAAGGCTGGGTGGGGGATATGAAAACCTTCTTTTCACCTTTGGACAAAATAAGTATTTTACTGCAAGCTTAACCTTCACATAAAAAATAAACAACCAGCACAAATAACTCAACAAGCAGCATTGTTATTTCTCCTACCTTAGCTAAAGGGGTGCACAGAGGAATAGCCAAAAGCATTTCAATCACATCCAGGACTTTTTGTAGACCAGGGTGATCTTCCCATTCACTTAAAAGAGTGAGAACTCGCTTCTTAAGAGTAATGAGTAACTCCACCATTTCGGCCATTACGTTAGTGTTTGAATCCTATGCGATGGGAAAAGAAAACAAAATAAATACAACTGAAAATGCTTTGAGCTGAAAATAGGAATACAGAACTGATGTCATAATAGTAAGATGCACTGGTTTATAAAACCTTGTAAAAATTGTATTTGCAAGCAGCTTTATGAGATGAAGGAAACTTCTCTTCATACTCCCACCAGAGTCGAAGTAGATGCTCCGGCACAAGTTTGGCATCCAAAGTGGAAGAAAATAGACCTCCAAAACCTGCAAACAAGAAACAAGATAAGGTTAGCGTTTCTCCAAACAACAAAATACAAAATATTAACTGTAAACCACACCTTTGATCATTCCAACTCCCAAAGTGTAAGAGCCACTGAAGGAATGCAATCTGTCCACATCAGTGATTTGAAAAGATCCAGGCTGAACAGAAGAAAATAGAGGTACATGGCATAAAGTTCATATGAGAAAACTCAAAAATCAACATAAAGCCAAAAACGCACTAATACAAGGAGAATAAAGAAAATCATGATGGAAATCCATCTTATGGGAGTAAAAAATTAGAATTACAACTACAAGATTATACATAGATCAAACTTTACGAGGAATGAAAAGAAACCAAAGTAATAGCTTATGGGGAGAAGGGAACAAAGAGAACACCTTCTACATAACAAAATTAACAACATTTTTACCATAACTCTTAAAGGAGTTAATGCAATTTGGAACATTGAATATGAACTAAAAAGTCACTTCCGACATTCTATAAATGTATTTCAGTACACTCTCAGGAGAACTTACAGTAAGGACAAGATCGCTGGACCCAAACAATTGATTGTGTATATGGATCATGTTAATCAGAATAGATTCTTCCATTAGGCTCCATTCATCCTGTAAATTTTCATTTCTCTCTCCCTCTTCCATCTGAATCAACAGCCCATTAACATTATTATAAGATAAAAGAAAAGAAAAAAAAAACAAATAGATGGTCATAACAGCATAGCAGCCTTACTATTTCAGTGGATTCTTCATCAGACAGCAATTGTTGCCATTCAGTGAAGTTGTCACTTGAAAGCAACTTGCCCAAAGCTGATATATCCACTTCCATCACATTTTCAATTCTAAATACCCGAGGTCTGAACTTAAAAGATTGACCATGAAGGTCTTCTTGATTCTTCCCTTGAATTTTCATATGCATCCAAATGGTTGCAAATCCAGAGAAGATTTTGTCCAATAGCTGATTGACAATACATAATGAAGCATCAGCATGACATCATGTACTGGTGCAAATGATCAACCAAAGGGCTTACCATAAAAGATGCATCATCCATCAACTTTGCAGTAGCCACCAAATGTGCAATATGAATAAGAACGTTATTATAAAGAGCAGCTTTCAGTTGCAAAACAGATCCCTATTTCAGATATGAAACCATGTCAGGCATGATGCAGGTTTGACAATGGAAAAATACAATTAAAGTGTCAAAACAGGAAGCGCAAGTACTTTTTCAGTTTTGACATCACTGGAAATGGTAACCAACTTTTCCAACAAACTCAACTCCCTTTCAGAGAATTTTGTAATACAAGGCATGTCAAGGGAAGAAAAAATTGGCAGCCTCCTGTCATTGACAGAAACTAACTCAGATGGGCAGCCCCTTGGGAACCTCATAATCGAGTGGATCACCTCCTGCAAGGAACTTCAAATCAGCCAAGAAAGCTAATAAACAAGACTGACAAACAAAGAACCCAAAGAATAAACAAATGGATACATCACCATTACTCTATCCATATTGTCCTCCTGGATTCTGTCAAGATATTTTTTCTGCAACACACTCGACAGAACAAGTGATAAGCCCAGCTTCATTTCATATACAGCCACTTGAATTGGCTGGGCTATATCAATATACTCGGAATATTCATTTGACAAACGATCAATGAAACAGCTGGCTGTCTCCTGAAAAAATCAATCAGACAATAACAAATAAGTATGGTAAAGCTACCTACTGCATTCAATTGGAATATCATCTAACTATGTCTAAAGATTCTTACCTGCCAGTTGCACACTTTGTCAACAATATGTTGCAACTCCATGCCTTCAGTACTTTTTACCAAACTCGTAGAAGAATCAACAAGTACAAGAAACTCATCACATTCTTTTCTCAGTGCTTTGAATTTTGCAGGATCAGGGCGGAAAACAATCTGAATAAAAAACAATTCCACAAATGAATATATGGAAAAGAGCAAAATAAATATAAAGAACCGAGAAAAGAAGTAAAAAAAATTCAGACCTTCCTCAGCAGCTTCCTACGTTCAATTTCAAGCTTTTCTAATGCTTGGGACATCCTGCTATCAGTTTCTTTCGATGAAGACCATCCGGCCAAATAATTGCATTCTTGCCGCACCTATAAAAGAATAAGAGTTAAGCCCCAGATTAACAACTTTAAGTAAATGTTAATAGTTGCTCATTTCTGATAAAGCTTATTTTATATGACAAGTGATTAGAATTTTCTCCAAATTCAAAAAATATTTTGAAAACAAAGACGTTTAAAAGTTTCTAATGGTAGTAGCTTACAAGGGGAAAATAAAAAACTAAAAGAAATCAACAAGGAATATCAAAAGTTGAGAGTTTTAGGTATCCAGAAAGAAAAGATCATTAGGTTTGGCCTTTTGGGACATTCTTAAATGAAAATGTAGGCATCCAACCTAGGACAAAGATGGTATTTAAAATGTTTCATTGCTTTATAATGCCTAAACTGATCAATAGACGTGTTCACACATAAATAAGTCTTTATCTGGATACCATAGTTCATATTTGAACATGTTATTGTCATCCAACATCACTGTAAGATTTGTGAGAACTAACAAGTTGAAACAGAACTAAATACCACATAACCTTTCTAAGATAGATCAAGATACCTACCTTCATCTCAAGTTTAGAAGAAACAATCTTTTCTTCTAAATGGGACAATTTCCATGAATATTTTTTGGCAGGATCCATACTATCACATCCAAGCAAGAGTTGAAAACGTAATCCTCCAATATGCATCCAAGCAATACCAAGATCCAAGTACGATTCTATAAGAAAGGACGTCAATGTTAATCCAAAATGACTACTTTCAGAATTGAACTCGAAAGACAACAATGAATAGTCACCAGTAAATGAGCCATTAAGATACAGTCCTTTGAGCAGTGGATCAATGTGTAAAGGGATCAACGACTGCAGACATTGATGACTTGATGATGCAATAAGCAAGCTCACAAGCTCTATACTTTTGTCCTGTCAATAAAAGAAGATGCAGCTTTCAGAAATGGAAAATTATGATACATTTAATGAATAGGAAGTGCCTAAGAAAAAAAGTCAAAATCTGTAACATGCTTAAAATTTTTCAAAACAGCCCAGAAGTTTCCCATATCTGTAACATGCTTAAGTAAATCATACCGTCACACTGTCTGAAGATGAACAGAGAATAGACTTGATAGCAGCAAACTTCTCAGCATCAAATGATTTTTTATGTGAATAAATAATCTGGAACATAATGACATCAAGATTTGACCATTCATGTTGAGATCAAAGGAAATGAAAAATAAAACAAAAGTAAGCTTACCTGTTGGAAAAGAGAGCGAGCAGCAGAAAAAAGAAAGTTATATGTATCCGTCCTTGGGGAAGACACTTGCGAGAGAACACATGAAGAAACCTTAAGCTTCATGGAAAGGACAGAGAAGTCCTTGATATCATGTGTACTTTGCCTAAAATAAAATGGAAAAAACGTGAGAATGGAAGTCAAATAACATAATCTTCCAGATTACTTTTGAATCTAAACATATGGAAAGTAAGCTGATAGTAATTTGCTGATAAATGGAATCCTACTTGCCAGATTAGTTTAAAAAGGAAGTTTAGCTACGCAAAATACCACAATAACAGTCAAAAACATCTAAACACAGAATATAGCCTCAAATCATAATGGAAATCACAAACAATGAGAGGACAGGAGCAAACAGTTAAGAGAAGAGAGAATTTCCCATCCACTTTATATTTTACACTGAAATGATGGAAGTTGAATGAAATCTCTACAACAGAATTAAATTTTCCAGGCACCATTCTATGCATATTATAAAGATTCTAAACAGGTTGAGAGTGAAATTAGTTATCTTACAATATTTTGGCAACGCTAGCTGTTCTCACAGGCTGAAAAAGTGCATTTGGTAGCGGAACATCATAACCATCAATTACTGAGAAATTCTGGAATAAGAAGAAGCAAATCATGAATTTTGAAAGGCATCCATGAAATAAAAGCACAGAGCTTTCTGATAAACATACCATGACAGGATCAGTGAACTGGCTCCACAGAAATGAATGCCACCAAAACCACATCTCTAGTACAAAACTAGAAACTTTTGCATGCACTATAATATAAGGATAGAGAGCATTACGCTTCCTGATAAGAAACACAGACAAAGATGTAGACAAAACCATACTGACCTGCATCCACTGATGTCCATGCATCAATTAACCATAACAGCTTTTGATGTGGTACAAAAGATTGGGGAGGCCTTGTTGAATAAGTCAGGGAATGTTTCAGGTTAGATTCCAGAAGGCTAGACAGATCAACTAAACCCTTCTGCCATTAAGGAAGACCAGAAGTTAGGTGTGCCTCTTCATGCTCTTTAAATAAAATGGTAAAATAGAAAAAAATTACCATTCAAGGAAAAAATGTAGTATGAAGAAAAAAGTTGTCCACTTACTCGTTGTAGGTCCCCACTATCAACAAACATGAGCAATGATAGCTCTTGAAGTAACTCCATATCTAGGAAACAACTAGCACAGTCAACTATCGGATGTATTTCCAGCCAACTGTCAAAACCAGACCTTGAACACAACATTTCAGAACCAAAATCACATGTAGTAGAGTTTGCCCCAAAAATAGCTTCACCAGTCCCATATTTGCTCAACAATTTGCATTTCTCATGTTCAAACCGTTTCAAAAGCATCTGGATACAGTAAGTTCAAATCCACAAGTGTCAGTAATGCAAAATGATTAAAATAAAAAAAAAAGGGCCTGAATAATAAAGAAACAAAAATAATACGTGAACAGGAAACAACCTGATACACCTCCCCCATTTGATGAGAAACATGGATTTCATCTTCAT
This sequence comes from Gossypium rotundifolium, assembly GCA_025506655.1. NCBI lineage: Eukaryota > Viridiplantae > Streptophyta > Magnoliopsida > Malvales > Malvaceae > Gossypium > Gossypium rotundifolium. The sequence goes on along the minus strand of CP106731.1, from coordinate 160,615,658 downwards.
CACGTTTACCCATAATGTAGGATGACATGCAAATGCCTAAAGAAAGAAGACAAAAAGAGAAATTGAGATGGATAAAGATATAAACTTTTAAGTGCTGAAGGAGCAAGACAAAACACAAAAATTCCACATTGACACCATATGCTGATTACACATGCAAAGTAACAGAGGACACAATTGGGCAAGTATGCCTATGTAGGGCTCATAGTCACTACAACAGCACAACTAAATTAGAGAAATAAGGATTTATGTCTGTGGTAGAATTTTTTGTAAGATTTATCAATCAGGTATGGTTTGTTTCAACTGACTAGAAAAATGAAATCAACACTGCATCTTACTAACCAAAGCCTTAAATACTCATGACTTAGCCTATTAGATAAGATTCATAGCAAGAGTCATCAGCGAACAAGTAATTGTAGTTTGACTCCAAGAAAATGCAGAAGCTAAACCCTAAGATAAAGGGATTGCATAACTAGAATGCTATGAAGTATCCAACATTAATAGTATAAGATCCTAAGTAAAATAACAAAGAGAAAGCTTTAGGTCGTTAATGGACACACCACAAACAACACAAAAATACTATATTAGGCGTACTGAAGTTCTTATTTAGAAAATAAGAAAAGCATGACGTTAGCAGGTACAGCTTTAGCAATATTAGACAACTCAAAAACCTATCTCCATGCAACAAGCAACAACAGAAGGAATATTAAAACGATGGAAAACTGTGTGTGTGTTGAAAAGTTTTCCAACTCTACCTTCCAATGCAATGAAGCGAAGTTCAGGATCAACAGACACAACAATCTCAATAGGAATCTCGTTTGCTGCAATATCAGATAAGTCCAACAAATCACAAACCCAAGTCATGATAAAGCAAGAAAAAGAATTTCCACAAAGATACCAGCATAGGAATCAATACCCTTCATGCATAATTTTCCCTTTGTTGGCCAAACTAGCTCACAAAACTGTAAAAGCTGACGCTGTTGATAATACAATTTGGGAGATGGGGGCAGTATTGGGTGACCCCCATGAACCCATAGCAGTGATCTCTCCCAATCGAAACGCAACGATAAAGGTTCAGCAAGATTCTTAGTTTCCTATGCAGCACGTTGCCAATAATTTACCCCTCAATTACATCAAAGGTAATAAAGTAGCAATTCTATAATTAAAGAATGAAATAATAAATATGAGAAAAGTTGCAAGATAGACTGTTCAGGAGGCTAACCAGCATATTCTTAACTGCAGTAGGGCAAAATTCCTTCAGCTTTTCAGCATCTTTTAATAATGAACGCCCAGATACCAGCAAGCCCTCAAGCTGCCATGAGATAAGAGCTTCCCAAAACAGAATATGATCTTCAAGGAGATTGGTGTAAAAATCATATAACAAATCAAAAGAAGTAGACCCAACAAGCATTCTTAAGACTTCCTCCTCCAAACTGCGAAGAGCTTCCAGAAAAGGTATGAAACAATGTGACTCATCTGTGTATTTATGCCTACTTTCAGCGTTCCATTGTTGATAACTAAGTCTGAGTAGGCCCACACAGCGAACGGCATCATACAGGAGCTTACTTGATGAATTTGACAAATGGTCTGATGAAGTTAAATTAAATAATTCCAGAGAAAGCATAGTGGTTGGATGCAAGTTCGTATTTACTTGATTAAGTGATATAAGCTCTTGACGACAGTTGATTATATAGGTCCAAATTGGATGCCTCCTTTCCTGTTCAAGTGAAGTTAAAAAAGATTCGAAAAACTGACCATATGGCACCAATTGAAAACTAAACCAGCTAAACCACTGAAGATACAGCTGAAAATCATCTTCTGTTGCCTGTTCAATTACCCAGTTTGCAGTGAACAACAACATCTTATCTACAACATTTAAGTTAAATTCCTTTTTGTCATCAGAATCTGAAGTCAATCTTTTAGAAATATGAGGATAGAGAGTCTCATGTAACATCTTTGAGTTCAATAGATATGTTCGCTTGCATCCAAACCTATGTAACATGTCCTGAACAGGACAGATATCAATAGCAAGTTCATGTGATGCATAGTGTGCTCCCAAGAACTCCAAATATGAGCAATTCTGCTTGACCAAGGCCCCTTTTGAATACCATGTAAAATCTCTCAAAGTTAACGGTATTGGCCACCCCCCAGGTAAACAAAGAGAAGACTCCAGTGATGAATTGGATGCATGCAATTCAGTCACCGACAAATAAGCATTCTTCGCATGATTGACAATGTTAATCCCTTCAGCCTCGCCAAAAGATGAAAGATAGGTATGCTCCCAACTTATTTGGAGGCTCCATAGCGTCTGATTACCATTCATGAGAAGGTGCTGAAATAATTGAACCCACCGTGCAAGCTCAAGAAAAGTGATGCGTACATTAAGACATAAACCTTCAATCCTAGCATAGGCATGTGCTTTGGCCATTGAGTCAACCAACTTAACGCCAGGAATGCCTGCAAGAACAAGAAATCTCTGCACATCTTTCATCTCTAGCTCCTCAGAATTATATCCACTTCCCTCCTCAAAAACCCAATACGGATCCATCATGAATATTTCAACACCTCTGTTTCGCATCGCTCGAGATACTTCACCGAAGCTTGGGTTTACGGTGAGAAACATTCGAAAATTAGAGTGTGGACGGAGAACAACAGGTTTTCCATCAACAAACCCACACTCATTTACAGTAATTGTTCCATCTGGTTCCACCAAAGAGTTTATTCTATCAAGAACCTGACAGAAAAAACCCAGAAAACCTACTAGTTAATGAACAAGAAGTAACAAAAATATTACAAGATTTTAGATCATATGACAAAATTTGCATACCGTAGGATTACAAAGATTTGCATTCTCAAGAACAATCCATTCTCCATTCTCTATAGCCTTTATCAATAATCCCGTAACCCATTCAAACTTAACAGAAGACGGCCTTTTCATGTGGTCTTGCAATTTCAATATGGTTTTCATGGTTCTTTCCAGATCCTCTCTTGCCCATGAAATAGGCAAAACAATTTTTTCTAAATCGGACTTCAGCTGTTCAATAATTTCAATCAATGAAGAAAGAGACTTGTAAAAGCCATCCGAAATCTCAGAGCACAAAAAAGAACTTGGCACTAAGTCAGAATTAACATCAGATAAAAAAGCAAGCCATCTGGCAATTAAATCTTTTCTGTCATGTAAGAATGTCTTCATTGAGGTCTCCAATACCATACTGCTATACTCATTAACAAAACGACCAACTTGAGCAACAACCAAGCGAAAATCACGAAGGGCATTATATTGCTCAAAACATCCAAGCAGTTCAGAAATGTCAGTTGCTGATGACAGATTTAATTCATGTAGTACATTGCCAGTAAGCTCAGCCAGCAACCTTATCAATGAAGTTTTTCCAGATGATGGTGGGCCAATCAAGATACACAACCATCCTCGCTGTACACATTGTGCAGCAGCTTCTAAATTGCAACGAACACTGGGCAGAACTTTCAGCTGACTAGAATTACTCAATGGCTGTGCAAATTTTCTTTTAATAGCAGCACTCCCAACAATCAAGAAATCAGGATTGAGCTGCACTCTTGGGAAAGGATTTATAGATGGTTTAACCCCAAAAACCTGTTCATACAGCTGCAAAACTTGTCTGCGATCAGCTGCAGTACGCATTCTTTGAACATAGATAAGATTGATGAAGCTACCAACTGGTGTACCTAAAATTATTTATCATGAGACCTCAGTAAGCGCTTTTTTATTAAAAACAAAACCCCTCAGTTAACATCAGTTGAAAATTAGCTATTAAAAGAAAACATAATACAAATTACACCTTGTAGGATCTGGCATGACCGAAGCACATCACGCAGATTAAACTCCCAAGGTGATCCATTCTGAGCAAACTTGTGATGCAACATGGTATCCTCATGTAACAGTCTATTAAATGAGATCAAATTTGAAAGTACAGGGCATGGAATTGATGGATAAAGTGAGCTGCAGATGAAAAGGTAGTCCTCCTCAACTAACTCATCGATATATACCTGAAATGGCAGAACGTTACATGGTCAGTTCATCATTCATCAACCAGGTATATCTTACGTGTACTTTAGGATCAGTGGAAGCAGATGAACAAACCTTAGTGAAACGATTAAGAAAAGACCTCGGCAGCCCCTTCCTCCCACCACCTTGAGAAGAAGGATTCTGACAAGCGAAAACTCGGAAAGATGCCGGGCAACTAAAAGTACGGCCAAGTTCTGGAATAAAAACCTCAGCTCGATGATCCAATATTGCATTTAAACCCTAATGAACAATGATAGTGCCCTTAATTGACATACTTTTACTGTTTATTTTAATTAATTTTGGACATGAAATATAAAACTAACAGCTTTCTTTTGCCTGAAAGGACTTGCAGGAGCTGGCTATTTAAATAAACAACTCTACTGTAACAAAGCTTGGCAACCATACCTCTAAGACAGATTGTGGAGCAAGATTAAGTTCATCCAGCAAAACCCAACAACCCTCCTTCAAAGCCTACACAGACAGAGAGATATTGAGTACTTCCACGTATAATAAAAATAAAAAAGCTAACTTCAAAGCTGTATTACCTGCAATAAAATTCCATCAGACCAAGCAAACTTCATTCCTTCATCACTCTCGACAGGCAAGTCAGACCCCAGCAAATCCATCATGTCAGTCTGCACCAGATGCCCAATTAGATCTACTCGAATACACCATAAGAGTAAGAATTCAAAACATTTAAAATAATAATAGAAAAATTACCAACCTGCTCAGATAAATTTATGCGAACAACTTTATGCCCCGAAAATTTTCCTAATGCAACTATCAAACTTGTCTTCCCAACACCTGGACTACCTTCCAATAGAACTGAGAAGTATAGGAACAATTTTAACAGATAAGCACAAATATATCATTGAAATCAAAATAACAACAGCCCACTAATGTGTCGAATAGGGGTGTGTCTGAATATGTATCAGACATAGGTGTTGATGCAGTTACTTTAGAGAAAACAAATCTAGGAAACCTAGCATGCAACTTATAGTGACATACCTGGCTTTGAAAGTTGCATGGCCCTCAACATTCGTAAAGCATTTTTCCGTGTAGTAGGTGCCAAAAACTCAAATCCACCAGCTTCAATCTTTTCAGAACCTAGACACACAAGAAGTTGTGTAACCCGTTGACACTAGGGTAAGGATAAAAGGCCAAACAGTTTTGTGTAAAACAACTGCATATTGAAAATGAGTCCAAGATTATTCTTTTTTCCAGTCCTCAATACGTAGCTTCGGTACTCAAATCATGGAAAAAAAAGAGTCTGACAAAACTCTAACTTGACTAGATTATTCTGGTCTAGTATACTGAAGTTTTATCTCCAACCTAAGCCATTGTTTTGTTGCTAATCTCAATTCCTTAACTGAGTTTAGAACAAGCACAATTACAACAGCCATAATGTCACAGAACCCATTATAAATTTGAACTTCCAGAATTGAATAAAAGCATCCGGTATAAGTACAATGTTTTTGATTAACTTGAAAGAAGAGAGAAAAAGAAACAACAAATAATAACTAAAATGCAGCACTATTTAGATTGAATAAGTAATCACCTTTTTCAATATAAAAGGGATCAATACCAAAGACATCATTGTGTAGCATGCTATCTGTGTTAACTTCTGTAGGTGCTCCTATATCACCCCAACCATAGTTCTCCATTTTTGACAGTTTTGAGTGCAACAAATTCTTATCGTCCAGCTACAGAACAAAAAGTCCAAGCACCATTAATCACTAGGAAACTAAAGTTAAAACCAAACATCAAACAACAGCTTTTGAGCAACCAATGAATATCAGAAAGCAAAGCAAGAAATATAACAACAAAAAATACAAAATGTATAATTCCTTCTGAACATACAGACTATTGGGAAAAAGTAACATCATAAATTATGGAATGTATAATTCAACAAACTATCAGGAAAAACAATTGGCATCAATTTGACATGAAAAGTGAGAAAACACACAATTCTATCGTTTTCCTTACCATTCAGACACAGCTCCTATTATAGATGCAATACTTCTACTAAACTTGCTTGTATTTTACAATATAACTAGAGAAAGTATTTCTTCTCTTCTTCAGAAGAGTTAACTTTTAATTAAGGCTTGACATATAGAGAATTTTTGCAGAATTTGTGATTCAATTTTTGTTCCTTTTTCTTTATCATGTACATGTTTTCTCTCATTACCCTAAGTGCACTTCCAGATACTTCATGGAAAAGGAACACACAGATGGCAAGCTTTATTCTACTTCTGTTGATACATACACCCTTTTCCATTAATTGCAATTCTAAATACAATCAACCCACATTCTAACATAGCCATAATCCCCTCAATCTCTCTAACTTCAAGCCTTAAACCACCATAAAACCTTAGTAGACAAGCTTTATTCTAGTTCAGCAGATACACGTACCCCTTTACATTAAAGGATATCCCACATAACCAAAAACCCCTCAAACTCAAATTTCAAATGGTAAGAAGCTTTCCTGCACCAGTAATTTAAGTCATGACATATGCACCAGTCATTAGAAGGGAATACATGTAAACTTGTTTCTCTTGCAATGATTCAAGGTAACAGCTTTAAGAAATAAACAAAAGGACAGAATAGTAAAATCCAATAAACACTGGTATTAAGTACTTATGAAGAGTTAACAAGAAAAGATGCCTGAGTTTCAGTTCATTTAATGAACTTTATGCCAAGCTAAGGATGCCTGAGTTTCAGTTTATTTAATGAACGTTAATGCCAAGCTAACTGAATTTGGTAGTGCTAAGGCCAGCCACTACCATTGTTAGCTGTGGTTGAGAACCATAAAAGCTTACAAACTAACCATAAATCATTGGTACACTTCTTCAACAACAAAAAACAATAATAAGAAGAAGACCACATTACCTGTAACAGCTCTAAAAGAAAAGACAAGCATCTTTCCCTCAATTTACAACAATCCGTTTTAGAAAGACCAGTCCCTGAAAATAAAAATAAAGAATAATAAGAGGCAAATATAATGACAAGGATCATTGGTAACATAGAAGACAATATAACAGGATTAACAAAGTGTCAAAACAACTAAGAAAATATAGGAAAACAAATGCTAAGAGTAGGTCAATATTTACCACAAAGGCTAGTCATAATACAAAATAGAAAAAGCATTTTGTGCGAAGTTGTCTGTTTCAGTACTATCAAGAAATTCATGTCACATTCTACGCATCAAGCAGAAGAAGGAATTACAATAACTAATTGTTACTGGAAGAGTATACCTAAACTTAATCCATCAAGCAAAACAAGGAAGGCACCATGAATAAACGCATGCTCTGGTCCCAATTTAGACACATTAACAAATGCTATCCAAGATAGAAGATCTCTGACAGTGAGGAACCTCCCAATTTGCAATTGATTAAACCACTGTAAGGTACAAGAAATGAATTAGATCAGTGAATTAGATTGATTCAGCACATATCAAACACAATGTAAATTTTTTTTTTTGGTCCACCACCAGCCAAGATGATTAAAATTAAAATAAGGAAAAACTAAATTCCATAGGACAAAGAAATACTATGATCATATCCAGTGGCAGTCTCAAAAGGAAAAAAGAGGAGTCAGCATAAAAGATGAGAGCAAGAAAAAGAGCAACTTAAAAAGAACATATTCTAATATCACAATTATTAGGATTACTTAAAAATGCATGATAAGGATAAGCCAGCCCCAACACACAGAATAGATGAACAGTAAGGCAAAGTATATCATATACATTTTAAGTTAGAAAGTGTGCAAATAGGAGGATTTCTGAGTATCATAATTAATCAGAGAGATAATTCGCCAAGCTTTATGATGAAAAAACATGGGAAAGATACTTCAATCTTGCGAAGTTAATTGCGTTATAGTTATCTATAGGCATGGTCAGAAGCCAAAAATAAAGAATTATATCAGAGCATACCTCGTAGAAGTTGACCATAGAGTTAACAATATACGACAGTTCAAAACTGGATACTCTGCAATATAAATAAAATATTATTACAACATTTCAATGATCTTAGTCGACAACATCTTTTCTTGAAAGCTTCCATACCTATTCAAAGCAATACTCTTAAGCTCGATCAAATCGTTGACAGATGGAACCCATATCTCAGTAAACCGATTACGAAGGGCAGGAGATAATTCCTTTTTACCATAGTCACCACCAGGATTCATAGTTGCAAGAACTAAGAAGTTTTCATGAGCTGTAATATTCTCTAGAACGTTTCCTCCTTTCTCAGCCAAAGACTGCATAGAAAATACAAAACAAGTTGTAAGGGTGGCAGTTGCAACTAAAGAACAATATACTCCAAGCAAATAGCTAAAAGAAAATATCATATAATCAGATATTTAGAAACACCCTGCCTAAACTATTCTATGAAATGGCAATACCAGCAGGAAGAACAGTTCAACTCAACATGCAGAAGTATAAAAGCACCAGGATATCTAATATTTTTTAACTAGCTGACTTGAAATACACTGCAAAGCCCAAAATCTTCAAACAAGAATCGTTTACCAGTTTCCTTTCGGGTTCCAACACACTATTCAACCTTTCCAGCACACTATCATCAGCCAAAGAAATTTCATCAACAAGAAATAAGTCACCAGACTTCATAGACTGAACAAGAGGCCCATCTTGCCACATAAAAATTGTCTGCCATTTACAATTAAGCTGATCAAGCTCCTGTTTAACCTCCTCTAAACTATCAATATCTTGCGAAGTAACAACAGAATTTGAAAGAAGCCCTTGTCTGTATTTTCTGCTAACTACATTCAGCTGATTAAGGGTTGATGAAGCATGATTAATATCTGAAGAAATATCCTGCAGCCGAACATATTTGAGAAGCTCGTCATTATCTTACAGGAAATAAAAATAAGCTAAGAAACCCATAGACTATTTCCAACCAAAACAAACTAACCAACTCTTCAGGAAAATTAATAAGGGCCTTCAATGGCTTCAATCGTTCAATCACATGTTTGTATTCTGAGGACAACCTAGATCTATCTCGAATTGGATAGAAACCCTGTTAAACATTGCATTAGAATCTCAAAGGGAATTTAAATTTCCAACTATAACAATAGCTTGTGAGAAAGAAAGCAAACAAACCCCAAGAAAATCAGACGTTTCAGTATACTGGTGACAATTCAAAATGTGTAAATTTAATCCCAAGGCAATACTCAGTAACTGGCACACTGTAGTCTTCCCACAACCAGTTTCACCAACAAGGAGCACTGGCTCACGGAACTTATAGCAACGTCTAACAAGGAAGTACAATCTTCTCATGCTTTTAGTTAAGATAACACTGCAATGAATGAGATCCTTTAGAATTAAAATGAAATTGAACAGAAATTAGCAGAACCAAGATCAAATAAAACAGGTTATCAGTCCTTACTTCCCAAGACTCTCCGGAACAGGCTCCTCACCAAGCAACTCCTAGAAGAAAAAAGGATAGCAAAATGTTTATTAGATGCTAGAAACTTTTAAACAGCAAGCAGAGAATTATTGACCCAATCAAGATATTATTCCCATTACTGCAAATAAAACAGAAATGGAGACACAGAAAACCATAAAGAAATTCTCAGGTGCAAATGCTTGAAAGAAAAAAGCTTCGTCAGGTATGATAATCTTTATACAAGTTAGCAAGCACTAACCTTGCAAAACCATAAAATCTAGTGATTATAGCCAGACTAAATGAATTAAAAAAAAAATTACATTTTACCAGTGCATACTGATCAATAATTAACCAGATTTACTGGATCAAGTTGAAATGATTCATGGTGGACATTCAAAAAGAAAGATAAGCAGTAACTTCCAGCATAAATCAACAAATTAAAGAGAAAAAAAAATATATGAACAGTAGTAACAAGAAGAGGTAATGTTTAGCCATCAAGAATTTCAAGAGCAGCATATAGAAAATGTCAAATTGTGAATTGGCCAAGCACATTTAAATAAAATTGGGAATGTAATGCACATGTCAACTGCATGCAAAACACACAAAATTAACAAACAATAAATCTCCCTCAAAATGCCTGATAGGTCACACATATAATATAACTGCATATCTATACCCATTATGCATCAACATGAAATCCCAAACTAGCATGTAGTCCATAAATGGTAAATCCATGAAAAGAGCATGCAAACAGCATTGTAAAACAAATAATAAATAAATAAAATAATATCAAACTTTATGTAAATTATCTAGATCAAGAAGACATGATACCGATTTGTATAAGTCATCTTTGACAAGTTTGACACGGAGATGTCTCTCCAAAACTTCTTGAACTACACGTTTCTCATCCTCAACCCGTAGCCTCTCAGCCAAAAGGTGATATCCATCCCTCGCCAAATCTTCATAAGATATCCCAGAAATTCTGAAGCGATCAGCCCAACGGAACAAGTCCCTTGGAGTTATAAATCCATGTTTTCCAGCAAATACTTTGCTGCTTTGGCGATGCAGCTGCAACTCCCTCATAACCTCAACCATTTTCTTGGCATAGCTTTCAGGTATCTGACACCTTTGCTTCAAAATTGTGCTCAATTCATCTTCTGGTATTTCATCAACATGAATCTCCACAAACCGATTGCGAAATGCTCGAGAAAGCATTTTACGCCCACCATAGAAAGTAGGTGGATTTTGAGTCGCAAAAAGCATGAAACTTGGATGTGCTCGAATTGTTTCACGTAGTTCAGGCACAAAGAGCTCCCTGTTATCATCAAGCAACCGGTTTAGTGCCTCTAGAACATCAGTTGGAGCCAAATTTAACTCATCCAAAACAATCCAGTAACCATTTCGAACTGCTTTAACCAACACACCCTCCTGAAATACAAGCTTCCCATGGGCATCGGTTATGTAAGTACCTAAATACTCCTGCAGATCAGTGTGTTCATGATTGTTTATCCTAACAAATTCATGACCAGTGATGGTAGCAAGGTACCGAACAAGGCTAGTCTTCCCACTAGAAGTTGGACCTTGTAAAAGTACAGGATATCTTTTAATAAAAACAGCACGTGACAAGTTCTTTAGATGCTTCTTAATAGTCTCAGTCAGCACATAGTTCTTCAAGAATTCATTAGAACTGGAGTTTTCTTTAATCATTATGTACTGATGAAAAGGTACATAAGAAGGTTTACTTCCTCTTAACAGATAGTGCAAAATCCTTTCCTTCATTTTCTTCGCACTTGGCCTATCCAATAAACTAACAAAAAACATATAGAAACCATCATAAATTGCATTCTGAAACCCAAATTTTCTCTCTGCTTTCCTTGTAAATTCTAGTGCCCTGTACAGAGACCTTAAACTGTATTGTGGCTTTTGATTAGCCCCATCTTGCAGCCTTTCCTCAGAATCCTTCTTGGCTACTTTATAAAGACACCTAATTCTTTCTACTAGATCACTACCTGATCCACTGTCACCCAAAAATTTTTGAATAAATATGTCCAAATCTTGGTCATCCAATATCTCATCAACAAAGTATTCTGTAAATCTACTCCGTAAAGCATATGGCAAATCCCGCTTCCCAGCATCAGTTGCAGGATTCATGCAAGCAAATACACGAAAATTAGGATGCCTGTTAATATTACTGACATCACCTCTTTCAGCTAAACAAAGTGACCCATTCTCGCCTTCAAGAACGCCAATAACTCTCTGCAAAATCTCAGGAGGAGCCAAATTCACCTCATCAAGCAAAACCCACTGACCATTTCTAAGCGCAGTCACAAAGACACCTTCTACAAAGGAGAACACCATCCCAGAAGAAGCAATCTGCCTGTGGGCAGTTTCAAGTCTAGCAGAAAAATCCTCCCAAGCTTTTACTTTCTTTTCCACATCTAAAGGCTTTTTCCGCTTTCTTGCTGAACCAGACCTCTCTTCTTCGATTAACTTTTTGAATAAATTAACACCATTCTTAAGTTTACGAAGTAACTTCTCCCAATTCTTACTGCACAAAAGCTCTTGCAAACGAGCAAAATATTCATCGTTTCCCTACATATTCAAAGCAAACAGGGGTAGAAGTTACATCCCAACATAAGTTACAACAGAAAGGAAACAAATTACTAAAACTAAGAATACCTTCAAAGAAAATGCCCTTGAAAAAAGAAATTTAAATTCATTGTATAGGGGAATGCAAATAGACCGAGCATCCATAGGCTTGAATCCTCCTAATAGATCAGCAACATCACTTTGCTGACTTAAGTTCTGGGGGGAAAAATGAAAAAAAGAAAAGCATAATGACGTAAGTGTGCTATCTGTAAATGCCAATCTATCATTCACAGCCCCATGTATGTGAATCTGCCTGTGCGATAGATAGAGAGATGATCAACCAGCATACCAGAACAGTAAGTTTCTGCCCTAGCCTCATAGCCAGATTCTGCACAAGTGTAGTCTTCCCTGTGCCAGTTTCACCAACCAATAAAACAGGCTCATTGTACTTAACAGAGCAAGCTATTCTCTCAAGTATATGCAAAGAACTACGAATCTTGACAAAAGGTCTCTTTTCATCATATAACTGCAAGAATCACAACATCAAAAAGAAGCAAAAGATAATCAAAGTCAAAATAACACAATCCAAAAAGCTTGCTACTCACAGTTGCTTCAGTTCGTTGAAGAGTGACTCGTCCAATCCTAAGTTCAGAAAGCAAATCCTGCAATTAAACTCTCCGTATGAGAACCAAATTGTCATCTAATACTCATATGACATATCTCACAACAACCTAAGATAATAGCCACCTTAATTATAGGTTCATCGTGAGGATACAAAGTTTCTGCCTGATAAGTTGAAACCGCCCACTTCTTTGCAATCTCTTTCATTATAGCCAGCCTGTTTCCAACTGATGTTGAAAAGCTAGCAAAAACTTCCACAGCCTATAAGAACGAAAAAATAACTCACTAAGAACAACATGTAAACTATACCAATAACAAAAATCAGAAGTATATATATAAAATACTAAGCAAAAATCATACCTCCTGATAAATCCAAGAGCGTTCAGAGGCTGGCAGAACATCAGACGTAAAACTATAACCCAATCCAGCAATTCTCTTGCACCACTTGAGTAGATCCCTGTCATCAAGTGCCAGGAAAGTTTAATCTAGCTGCTGCCATCACAATACAGAATCATTAGTGACCTCTTACCTCAATGAGAACTTGCTGAGTGAACTTAAGGAAACAGATTTTCCAGTATTGAAGTCCACAGATTGGTGTAGATAGATGGAGTTAACCCCTTCAAAAGTTTCTGAAGCAAAAGCACAATTAGTAGCCAACAAACAACATAGCCCAACAACAGAGCTTCTTGAGGCATGGTTGGACCTACCTACAAGCTTTTTAACAAGAGGCTCCAAATTTGGATACCATGCTGTTACTATCTTTTCTAAGTCAAGATTACTTGGTGGCTCAATCATCACTTTCCTCCACAGGACTCCATTTAAATTCACACCTGCCACCAAAAATTGCAATGGAAACCATAACTAAAAGTACATGAAGCCTAACGGCCTGTAAAAAATATACAGTAAACAACTGAACACAGAACTCAACACATAAACAACTGAGAAATTGAAGTTCACTCAGAAAAATATACAGTAAAAAGGAAAAAAACGAAAAAAAAACAACCAGCAAGTTTTAGAATGGAGAATAAGAAAGCATTAACAGACCTATTCCGTGAGAGAGATCAATTTTGGAAGTAGAAATAGTTGAAAATAAACGGAAGCTCTCGGCCACCCTAATTTCCTGCACAAGAAGCTCTGTTGGTTTCTAAAAACATTAACCGAGGGATCAAGCCATTTTCTCTATTTGTTCTGTCTGTCACAAGAGTTGCTATTGATGTAGAACAAGATGAAATATGTTATAAGTACGTTCCTCAAAATTAGACATGAAAAAATTACACTAACTGGTAACAAGGAGGGTGATTTAAGAAAAGAAAAGCAAGACTTTTTCAATCAAGTAGAAGCTGCATAGAAACAGGACTTCATTTGGACTCGAGTTCAGCTTCAACAAAGAAAAATTCAAAATAGCAAACAGCCTAATCAAGGCCAGTTTAACATTCATACAATTAACCAGGTTAATCCAATTAAAACGCTATAACAGTTCAAAGAGACCTTTTCATCCCTGCAGCTACAAGGTCAAATGGGAACAACACTAATTTCATCATGAAATTTTAGGACAGAGTCACATACCTCCCCGAAACCAGTTATAAATAAGCTTGAACCTTCCAACAACGGTAATATAATAGATAGCACATCTGATGGTGCTTTGTCAATATCCTCAAATACAACCCAAAATCCATTCAGAACAGCCTGAGGGAAAGTAGAATTTGAAAAATAAGCCAGACCCAGAAGATCGGGAGCAAAAATAAGAAAAACAATAAAACTCATTACAAACCTGAGTAAGTGATCCAGGCTGCCATCTAAATTCACCAGGTTGCTCAGTACAAACATAACTCCCAACCAATGTTTTTCCATCAATTTGATCATCCATGTGAATAGAAAGAACTACAGACAGAAACATACCATGAACAAGAAACAAACATAAATGAGCAAGCAGACAAGAGAGAAAGAACAGACTGCATACGAACTTAAGCATCAAGTTGAGTAAGGACATCCACGGGATATTTGACCAGTTTCGGACCACCCATATTAAGAGTTATTATTATTAGTTTCCAAATTATTGAAGTTAGGAACTGGCACCTGTATTTGAGTTATGTGCAATTTAAAGGCTAAAGATAATATAGAAAATCAGGATCTCGGAATTTTCTTGAAATCTCTAGAGGCAGGTCCTTAACATTATTATTGTTTTATTTATGGCTTATGAGTTTTTAAGATTTATTTTTTATAATTCCCTATGTTTAGTAGAAAAAAAACATAAGCACAAAAGCCATAGTGAAGAACAACTTCGTGAGAGTTCCAGAAATAGTTATAATTCTATTCATAAAATATGAAGCCATACTAAACTAGGGTTTGACCATAGTACAATTAGGCAGCAAATATAATTGGGTAAGACCTGCCTTAAGGTCCTTATAAGAACCCTTAGCTTTCTGTGTAACCAATAAAATCAGAGCAACTGTTTAAATAAACTGATGAAATATTACCTAAGTTCTATCAAGGTACTGAATACTCCTACAGAATAACATTTTATCCAAGATAATTAATACTCCAAAATAATAAGCGAAAAACGCAATTTTGACCATTACTCCTCCATGTTACTAGCCTTGTTGACAACATAATGAAAATAGGTAAGTATGTATCTTTAAAAGTGATTAAATGGTAGGTATTCTCTGAGCTGCTATCAAACAGTATGGTTATAAATATGCATAAAGATAAAAATAATAATAAAGAAATATATTAAAAATAGAATACCATGGTTCCCACTATCAGAGGCCATCTTGCTAATAAGGGCAGATTTCCCAGCACCTGCAGGGCCATACAGAAGAACAGGCCATTTTTGACTGACTGCCAAGAGCACCATCTCAAAACTTCGCTTTGATCTAGAAGTCATGACAAAAGGTATTCCAGCTGACTTATCATCCCTGAATCACAAAATGAAGTCAGCAAAACACTAAAGCCACAAACAACCGTGAGCCCATGAGTTCAATATAACAGCAAAAGAAAACAACAGTTTCAGGCCAATTTCACATACCACTCCACCAGCCTCTGATTTCTTAAAGGTGGCTCATTTTCATGAAATTGTGATGATGTAAAAGAACAAAGGCCACAAGATTGCTGGTAGTTTTCTTGGCTGAAACTAAGTTCTATATTTTCAGAATCCAACTTATTGTGTTCAAAGGTTCCAAAATATGCACCAGCTTTCTCAATAGCTATATCTTGGCAGAATTCCTCCCATCTGAAAGGAGTCGAGACAAGATTCAACAAAAACGCAAAATATGAAACCTCTGTCCATTATAAAACAGAAGCTGTGTAAGCTCTGTCTATTATAAGCAATTTGTTATGAAGATAAACATACCGCAGAAAACAAGAATGTGCTTCTTTGGCCCCAACACCAAACTTTGAGACTGCCTTGTCATTCATATTTAAGATTACAGATAGTATCCGTATGCCACACCATCTTATGTCAGAGATATCCTTTTGAAAGCTGATATCACTGCCTTGACCAAGATTTACAACCTCCCTTACGAAGTCCAAGAAACATGACCAATCCCAATATTTAGAGAAAACATTGGTTTCCACAACCAGAAGGCGATAAGATGTCCGCACGACATGCAAGTAATGAGTAATAACCTGATTTAAGTAAAAAAGACAAAGCATGTAGTGAATGGGAAGCAGAACAAAATAGTTAACTTCTAATCTTCTAGCATGATATAAGAAAGACAGGAAAAAAAAGTATTATTGAGTAGGATATCATAACTAAAAGATTTCTTTACTGGATACTGAATTAACTTAGAGAACACCTCTGCCCTTAAGCAGATTCACCACGTAAAATGGATGTAAATATAATGCTGTCAAAAATATTGATCAAAGCATAACCCCTGATCACAACTTATCTCCACATCCAACAATTTGGTTATGCCTTATAATCAACACAAAGTTGCCAGACATCTGACCATGAATGTTGTATTTAAGATATCCTAGCTAGATATGTTGAACAAAAGAAAACTTGTTCTAGTTCTGACTATGAGAAATAAACTAAGGTCAAATATACCTCTGCAGATAGCTCTAAATCACTCCCTTTCATCAAAATGCGCTCAAAAGGAGGAGGAGCAAATTTGAAGTAATTTAATGCAGACCTGGTCCAGAGAAAAGAAAAGACCAACTTACTTTCAAATGATGCTACAAATAAATCATGTAATGATGTATATAGCATAAAAAATGAATTTATATCCATGTTAAAACTCAGACCGCAACCATTTAAAGCATGAATGAAGGAATATCAAATTCAGCTGTCCTAGCAGAGTTTCTAAAATGAAATACAGCCAAATGATTCAAACAATCACCTATTAACAACTCAAGGCATAGCAGCCAATTTCTAACATAAAGCTTAATTAAGATGTTTGCTTTCAAATTATTGCATTTACACCAAGCAAAAATGCAAGAAAAGACAAACAACCATCTCATAATTTGGCATGCTCACCTATAAGAAGTATAAAGGTGAAAAAGTTTATTCATCATCAGTGGCAATCAGGAATTTACAAGGTGAAGTGGTATAAAGTAGGCCATCCTCTTAAGAATTAACTAAACTTAAAATTAAAAACGAAAAATTGTCTTCGGGTTATGTAGAAATAGACAGCTAGATTAGATTTAGATACAAATGTAACCTGCCTAAAATTATTTTCTGAACAGGCTTAGAACAGAGAAAAATGATGCAATAACATAAATTTACCCCAACAAAAAAGGAGCCAAATCAAGGGCACGGCAGAAAGCTAGGCAAGCAAGCTCATGAAGATCCAAACCCCTCCCATGTTGAATATGGAACTCAATAACATTAATAACTTCATCATCATCAAGATATCCTGATTCAGCAACACTAGCACCTAAATTTGACCTCAAACTAGGCACAAGCCGTAGCAAAGTCACAGCTTTGTCCACCACTCTTCGTGCTATTGGGCGAAAGCACCCAATCAATGGAATTGTGTATTTAGGGTGGAGAAGTAACTCTGCCAGAGAACTCACTACTTCTTCTTCAGTCACCAGGCATCCCTGTCCCAAGTTCCAACCAAATACAAAATAGACAATTGTTTAAATTTAAACCAACTATTCAAAATAGCAACAAAAATAATACAAAATCACATAATTTGAGAATATTGAAGTCAATAACTATTAAATTTTGAATTTTAACGGCTAAAATAAATTGTGCAATGCACTCAATAGTTTTCATCTTTCCTCGTTCATCAATATGAAAAAATCGCCCCCACCACAAAAAACTAACAAAAAGAATGAAATCAATTTGGGAAAAGAAGAAGTGAAAAGAAAAATGATTCATGATGAACCGCGGGACTCAAGATTAGCATTCAACAACCTACACTCTTAAAAGGCTAAATAATTTTCTTTTGCCGTTCTTTGCCTTCCTTTCCTATTCTCCACAAATTGATCATCTCCCAACAAAATAAAACAAACAAGGCAAAGGCCAAGCAAAACCTGTAGGAAGAATAAATACCTTTTCCACAAGGGACTGGAAGCGCCGAACACGCCCAACCTTAGGGCAGCGAGCAAGAAACCTCTGAAGTGACAATTCAATACTAAAACTCCCGTCCATAGACATTTCTCCCTCAAGACAAAAAAATAAACAAACAAACTATATATTAATTACAAAAAAAAAAACGCAGCTTTTTAATCCAGAAAAAGATATGCACGGCTCGTAAGCAACGCCACTTTTCTTTGCGTTTTAACCTGCAAAATCACTTTAAAAGAAAAAAAAAATTAAGAGGAAAAGGAAAAGGAAAATCAAATGTATTTTTAGTTCATTTCTTTCTTGCATTGCTACCTCTTTCTTGAGCTACTTGAAGTTCTGTCCCTTCTGTCAGGGTTTAGGGTTTTTCAAAACGAAGCGCTTGTCTATTTATATA
This sequence comes from Gossypium rotundifolium, assembly GCA_025506655.1. Classification (NCBI taxonomy): domain Eukaryota; kingdom Viridiplantae; phylum Streptophyta; class Magnoliopsida; order Malvales; family Malvaceae; genus Gossypium; species Gossypium rotundifolium. Next base: position 160,597,101 of record CP106731.1, on the reverse strand, counting down.
TTTGAGAAGAAGCGCCGTTTGTATGTAACTTTTAATATTTGTTTCTTTTGGCTTATAATAAGGTCGTAAGTCCGCGGTAGTGCTTCAATTTTTCGGAGGTTCTACTCCTACATAAAGCTTAGGAAAAGCTCATAAGGGGGTTGAAAACAATTGCAAATGGGTTAGTTTTAAAATTTTTGATAAATGTATAATTTGTCAGATTTTTTTATAAAATGCTATATATAAATTAATAGATATATAGATAAACTCTTAGATATTTTAATAAATCTATATAAATATTGATAAATTGATAGAAATATATTGATAAAGTCTTAAATATTTTGGTAAATTCAAAATTTTAGTTATTTTGTTAAAATATTAAATATTTTGGTAAATTTATATAAATATTAGTAAATCGATAGATATGTTGGTAAAATATTATATATTTTGGTTAATTCAAAGTGTTGGTAATATATTATATATTTTGATAAAATGTTAGATATATTAATAAATCTTTAGTAATTTTGGTAAATCGTTAGATATATTAGTAAATTTTAAAAATATTGATATATCATTAGAAATATCAATAATTTTTGGTAATTTAATAGATATATTAGTAAATCCTTACAAACATTGATATATTGTTAAAATATTGGTAAATTCTTAGATGTTTTGGTAAAGTTATAAAATTTCAATAATTGTTGAGACTTGATATAGGGTTTGAAAAAAAGGTAAATTATCAAAATAGTTATTTTTGTTTATCTCAAGTATATTTTAGTCACTTATGTTTGAAATGTTACGTTTTAGTCACTTACGTTAACGTATTGTAACATTTTAGTCACTACACCATTATTTGTCGTTATCGGTGTAACAGTAAGTTGACGTGGCACATTAAATTATCATTTCAAACAAATTTTTATGTTAAATTATACAATTGGTCCCTATATTTTTTCGTTTTGAATATTTTTTTTATATTCTTATAACTTTCCTTTTTACTTTATTTTTCGTTCTTTTTTGCTTCTTCCCATGTATTCCTCCCTTTACATATTTTTTAACTTAGGGTCCGTTTGTTTACATGTAAAAAGTTTTACGGAAAATATTTTTTACATTTTCCTGTGTTTGTTTCACAGAAAATAGCCTGGTCAACGGAAAATGACTTACAGGTCGACGTAAAATAAGACATTTTTCCTTTAAAATGACTTACCTTTTTCAAAAGCGTAAGGCATTTTCTGAAAAAAAAGCTCCTTTATAGATAATTTTATTTTTATATAAAAATCAATTTAAATCAAGCTTAATATTATTATATTGATAATAATTTTATTTTTATTTTAAAATTATTAAAATATTTTATTTTCAATATTATTAAACATACTATTTAATTATTTATTTTAGTCATATAATAAATTATTAATATAATAAATATAATTTATTATTTTAATATATTATTTAATATTTCAATTTTATTTTAATAATAAATTTTAAAAATAATAATTTTAAATAATATTATTCACATATTATTGAAAATATTCTATATTGATATTTTAATAATAAATATTCATTACAATTATACATATATTAATAATAAATGTTTTGTGGTATCGAGGTTAAAATATGTCATAAGTCTATGTACACTTCATAGGTTTCAATTTAGTTTTGTACTTTTATTTTTAAGAATTTAGTCCATTTACTTTTCAAATTTGAAAATCAAGTACAATTGTTAACATCGTTAAATTTTTTGTCAATTTTGTTCATATCACATTTTTAAATAAAAAACACTCACTCGGTACTTATATAATTAAAAAAATGATATTGTAATGAATCTAAATTTAACATAATATTTTTAATATATGCAAAAACAATGTAAAATAAAAATTATTAAACAATGAAAAAATAAGAAAATTTCAAATGTATATTTGTTTCATTAAAATAACTTTTATGAAATATTTTAAGAAATCTACCAAACAACAGAAAATATTTTACACAGATTCATCCAAACACCAGAAAATATTAGTTTTTCTAGAAAAGTAAATCATTTTCCAGAAATCATTTTCCGGAAGTCATTTTCAATGAAACAAACGGAACCTAAAGTTTTTTATGTTTTCCATTTGTTAAAACTTTTTTTTATGTTTATGAAAAAAAAAATCAAAAGCTAAAATAAAAATAAAACTTATTTTGCATATGTTTACCGCACAACTACAAACCCTCCTCGCCCACCGTCGCATTAATGAGCCAATTTGGATCTTTCAATAACCTAGTCCATAAGCTTGCCTTACTCGAAAACCTCGCCAGTCGTGACTTATAGCAGTCCACCCTCAACAAAGTTTCCCGAGCCTGTTCCCTTAACCTCCTAACCAACCCCCACAACCACCTTATCTATCTTACCTACAACATTCTCGCCCTCTCGAAACTACGTTGTTTCATAAATTCTTTAAACAAGCTCTACACTCTCAATAACTAAAACGACCACCATAAGAAACTTACCATCAACTTTACCTAAACCAGTTTAGTTCCATGCTTCCTTTCTCTCTTCAATTCATCCATATGCTTGGCTTTTAATCAAGCTTGCTTGGGAATATCTAAAAAGGTTTAGATCAATTTTGTCGTTTGCTTAATTTTATTAGTCAGAAAATAAAATGAAATGAAAGAAATAATCTACACGATTCTGTAAAAATTTGGAAACGGAAAAAATTTGTTTTGAATATAAAGAATTCAATTTATGTTTAGATTTGATTAAGGACATGACTTTTATCTTGATTAACTAGATCCAATTTTAGTTTCAAAATTAGGTTATATTCAAATCGAGATTCGATTAAGAATTATTGATATTCGGTTTTGAGTGAAATTCAATATAGGAATCATGTGAAAGAAATATGACTTGATTTATTTGGTGGGCAAAAATTATATTTTTGCAGTGAAGAATATAATAAGAGAGAAAAACAAAGGGAAAGAAGAAAAGGAAAAAAAATTCAAAAAAATAAAAATATAGGGACTAGTTTTAACAAATGAAAAACGTAGAAAACTACTTTATAAGAAACGGAGAAAAGAAGAAAATAGAAAGAGATCCTCTCATTGACATTTCATTATTGACATTTCATGGTTGATAAAAAGTAAACGTGGCTACGGGTCATCCATATTTGTGGTTGATGTAATGGTCACTATGAGATAAGATAGGATGTTTGTTTTCTATTTAAAATAAACATCTACAACTCTACAAGGATTCTACCTTCTCTTCCTATAAATAGACAATATTAATAGAGCTATTAACACAATTATTGAGAGATTATTATTCTGCCGAAAAATAGATAATTTATTTTTAAATTTTAAATATATTTTTCCAGAATAATAATTTTACCGGTTAAAGAAAATCATTTTCAAACCGAATTTGTTTCCAACAGTTAGGACTGTAAACATTGTTTTGAATTTAGTCGTAGTTGTAAGCTATTTTTATAGTAATCCAAAATAGTTTTAACTTAGTGAGATTTTAGTCTGTAACCTGATTTTGTTGTGATGCTCGTATCTAGATCCGAAAAATGAGTCGGTCGGGCCATGAATAGTACAATCCCTACCAATAGTATTACCAGTACCCCCATCATGGTACTATAATTATTATCCTCATAGCTACACTAATGACTCCCCCGCCTGATTAGATTTCCTAAAATCCATGGTACAACATTTTCAAATATTTATAGTGTTCCAATAACTATAAATGAATGGGTGTAATTAATCAAATGATTATATTATTTGATTTTAGAAAAGAATTACAATTATTTAAATAATATTATTTGAATAGTTATAATTAAATGAATAATTATTTGTTTATTTTAAAACATTATTATTCAAAATGCACCTATTGATGAAAGATGTCTCTATGAAGAGACATGAAAATTCCTATAAATAGGAATGAGATTTCATTTGGAAATCATACCAAAAAATTCTAATATTCTTTGTATCCTTCCTTCATTTTCTAATATTATTAGATTATTTTATAAAGTATTACTGTAAAAATCATTTATAGAAATTGAGTTTCTTGTCATACATTGCTCGATTAATGTAGTGGGCTATTCTCACAAGGCAAAACACAAATAGTCATTGGCTTCATTGTATCCTCGAGGTTAATTTGCTTGGAACTTGTTTGCACACCAAAGATAGGTGGGGCGAATATAACCTTAAAGATAGTGGTTTGATACATGCCTTGGAGCCTTGTCCAAATTCTTCTTCTGTTCGAGTTTCATTCGTGTGTTCGAGATTTTTCTTACCGGAGATTTGTACTAACAGTTTTAATGTTATAATTCACGATGACTACCACAACTCATGAAAGTGGAACACTAAGGGAGTTGGCTTCCAATTTTGTCAAACTTGATCGGTTTGATGGTGGCAATTTTCGACGATGGCAGAATGATGGATGCTCGAAACAACTATTATTTCGACAAAGGCAAGCACACCTATCGAACAGTAGTATAGTTGTGGTGAGTCTGGAATATCATATCCTCAAGGACCAAGAGTACTTAGTAATAACTATCTTTTTATTATCTAGCCTAATAATTAAATGGGATTTGCTTTTAATCTAAAATTTAACTAACTTATGAACTCGACAGGGAGTAAACTGGGAAAATACTTTGGACAACTTATATGAGATAGACGGCACCTAAGGAAGAATCCACCTAGACTTCACTTATTACTTTTGATTCATGCGATTTATTCACTTGACTTAATCTGTAGAAATCCCTGAATTATATTAATACCTCTTTCGAGGCTACTAACAATTAACTCGAGGTTGATTAATTGAAATCTCTTTCTAATTAAAACCCATATTGTCGCATTAATTAGATCTTTGGATTCTCACATTAGGTTTGACCCTAATCCGGTAGATTTTCGTCGCCCTATCTCTAGGGTTGCAATCAACTCCGCTTAATTGTGTTGATCTACTCTTAAACATAAACTTTTGCTCCACTGAATAAGCACATTCGACTTGAATCAATAACCTGAATTATCAAAACAAGAATAAAACTCACAATTAAGAATAATCATAAGTATTTATCTCATAAATCAAATAATAATAAGATCTATCATAGGTTTCATCCCCTTAGGTATCTAAGGGATTTACTTCATACTAGAAGAGGAAAACATCATAAAAGAGGGAAAATCACAAAACATAATGAAAACCCCAAAACTTCTAAAGAACTTGATAGGAGATCTTCAGTCTTGATGGAGATCCTTCTCCTAAGCTGTTCCTGACGGCTGTCTTGGAGTATTTTCTCCTTTCTACTCGGCGTCTATTCGACGTCCTATCGAACTCTCCTTTTAAGTTGCCTCATAGAGTGTTTATATAGGCTTTGGAACACCTCTATTGGCCCGAAAGTATCCTAATCTGAATGAAACTCTTCTTTTCTATGGTAGGGACACGCCCGTGTGAATTGAGCCCAGGCCGTGTTCGAGTTTACTAAAGTGACACGACCGTGTGGTGAACTCCAGGCCGTGTTGATTTCTCATGTAAGCCCGTTTTGTCCCTTTTTGGCCCGTTTCTCGTTCTTTTCGACTCCCTAAGCTCTCCTGAGTATAAAACATGAAATTAAGGGATTAGAAGCATCAGATTCATCAAATATAATGAATATTCATCCAAAATTAAGCCAAGCATGAGGTTAAAATATGTGTACATTACGGTTTATCAAATACCCCCACACTTAAGCTTTTGCTTGTCCTCAAGCAAAAATTCTCAATTCACAATTAAAATAAACTTCCCTCAGTTCATATTCCTCATCAATAATGTCTTATCATAATTCATAGATAATTCATACATGGATAATTTAACTCAAAGAGTCCTAAAAATTCAAACAATCTAAGTCATTAATTTTTGTAGCACGAAAACATAGGTGTTTTCCCTTACCTAAATAATTACCTCGGATTCAAAACTAACAAGGATTGACATCTTCACTAAAGATTCACTCAAATCACTCAAAGTGTTTAAGGGTCAAAATAAAGCACTCATCAGTCAAACATGAAAAGTTATTACCATAGGCTTGCATGAAAATCAAATCTCCATCACTATAAAATGAGATGATACACAAATCAAAAAGTCTTTACAAAGGATTGTAATGGGCTTGGGTTAAAGATGTGGATATAGGATGAATTAGAATGTTAGAATCGAGATTGAATGGACAAATTACCTAACTATTAACAATAAACTAATAATGAATAATTACATCAATAACACGAGCTTCTTCTAAAGATGTGAATTTAACTGTATAAGCTCATAGAACATAAGACTAATGATGAATAAATTTTCTAACATTTTTTTTAAGAATAAGTACATAATAAGAGATGAATTCAACTACTATAATTAGGCAACTGATCAAATCAAATCTCGACATAAGGGAAGTCAAAGAAAATGGGATAAACAAGTTAATAACGGGGTTTTAGATTAATATTAGTGGTAAATCAAGAAACGGTTGATTAGGCTAAAAATTGATTCACTAGGGGTTAATTATGAAGGTAGGCTTTTGGTGGAGTGAGTGTGTTAAAACCTAGGTGCCTTTATCATCTCAATATATCAAATTATAATCGAAGCAAGTTTTAGAATAACAAATCAATGTTGACACACTCATAATCAATAAAGTGAGCACGAAAAGATATATGCTCTAAAGGCTCAAATTCTCACAAAAAATTATGGTTTTTGGTGTCAACCTTGCAAATTTCAAATTTCAAAGTAATGTTTAAATTTAGGTTAACAACCTAGCCAATTCTTAATTCTGAAAATAGACTTATCATGCCTGATTCTCTAATATCTTAAAGTTTAAATTATCAATGTACAATTAACTATGACTTAATCCAAAACATATCAATAGAAATCATAAATCAACAAAAGTTTCATTCTAATTAGTAATATGAGAAAATTACTTAAGACAATATATCATTCAGGGATTTGAGAATAATGTAAAAAGTTAGGAAATTTTGAAATTCACCCCCACCTTAAGATGTACATTGACCTCAATGTACAAAGATAGATAATAGCGAAATAATAATAAAATCATAAGATAGGGAGAGAAGTGAAACTTTTTGAATTTTGGATGGAGTCAATGAAAAGAAACCGGATAGGATTGGCAGAGGTGAACGTGGGGGAGCGCCTCAAACCGTTTGAAATTGGATCCTTGAAGCAGCTAGCCTAATCTTATTGTATCCTAAACTAAATCTAAATGGAATGAAGAAAAAGAATAAAATAATAAAGAGAATAAAATAAAAAAAAAGTAAATAATGGAAAATGGGTATGAGTTCAAAAAGAAAGGGGAAAAGGGAAGAAGACTTAGAGAAGAAAGTGAACAGAAGAAGGGGATTAAATAGAAATTGGTATATATATAGTAGTAGTGGCCCACGTCCGTGTACCCTGGGCATGACTAGTCACACAGCCGAGTGGCACGGTCGTGTGCGGTGTTACTTGTTTTCCCACACCTGTGTAGGAGGTCTCCAGCCCGTATAAGTTTTTCAGTGTCGGTCACGACCGTATCTCACGGCCGTGGCATTTTATCACAGCTCGTGTTGTTGGAAAAAATTGTCCTATTGCCACACAGTTATGGCCACGCCCATGTACCTACCTATGGTGCCCACACGACCACGGCAGTGTGTAAGGCCGTGTGGGTATGGAAAACCTGCGCCTAAACACGAAAAAAATAAACTTAACTAATTAGTAGGGTTAGTGCTCGGGTTGCCTCCCGAGAAGCGCTCGTTTAAAGTCTTGAAGCTAGACTTACCTCTCATTCGCATAATCATGGCGGTTTGAGGAGTTGAAAATCATTTCTCATGCTATCAGTTCCACTATCAGTATATAGTTCGAGTCAAGTAGTGTTTACCTTAAAAATGCCAAATATGGGATTACTTACCTCGATTGTTCCGTATGGAAAGACATTGAGTACCTTAAAAGGGATTTATTAGTTTGTTTTAAGGTCTGAAATGGAGATTCGAGGTTTTTCTTATCCAACAATACCTGATCCCCTATTTTAAACTGGGTTGTCCCATCTTTAAGGTTGACATGGTTTTACTTTGGTTCTGCTTTGTGCTCTTGGTTTCTCCTTGAAATGTGTATTCCACTTGTCTAGTTCATCGATCTGAAGCTTTTGGTCCTCATGAATTAGTTCTTTGTTGGTATGAGGTCTAGGATCTGGCTCAGTTGTGTAGTTCCGTGGTGCTTCCTGAAAAGAAGGTTAAACCGAATGGTCATTGATCGAATTTATGTTCTCACCATTATTACTTGATGTCCTAGCCGAGTCAAGTGCTTGAAGAGTGATCGTCTCGTCACCTACAAGAAGTATAAGTTCTCTTGTACCAACATCAATTTTAGTTCTAGTAGTTGCTAAAAAGGGTCTTCCTAAAATTAAAGGAATATTATTGTCCTCATTCATGTCTATAACGATAAAGTCTATTGGGAATATAAATTTATCAATTTTACGAGTACATCTTCAATTGTACCTCTTAGGAATTCTAATAGTTTTATTAGCTAATTAAATGATCATCCTAGTTTGTTTGGGTTTCCCTAGACCTAGCTGTTTAAACATTTTATAAGGCATAACATTTATGCTTGCCCCTAAATCAGCTAAAGCATTATCAATAGATAAACTACCAATTAAACACGGAATTGTAAAACTCCCTGGATCTTTAATTTTTGTGGTAGTTTACTTTGTAAAATTGCCGAGCATACTGCGTTAAGTTCTACATGCGACGTATCGTCTAACCTCCATTTGTTTGTCAAGAGCTCTTTTAAAAATTTCCTTGAATCTGGCATCTGAGAAAGAGCTTCAAGAAACAATAAGTTAATATGTAATTTTTTAGGAGTTTAAGAAATTTACCGAATTGTTCCTCTGTGTTGTCTTTCTTCATCGCATTTGGGTATGGCATGCGAGGTTGGTACTCTGTGATTACCGATTTTAGTTTATCATGGCTTATCTCAACCTTTCCTTCCTCTACCACTTTTCTTGCCTCAATTCTGGTTTGTCTAACCCTTCACTATCGTGAGCGGTAATGGCATGAATTTGTTCCTTGGGGTTAGTTTCAGTGTTGCTTGGCAAGCTGTCTTGTGGCCGTTCAGATATGAGCTTAGCGAGTTGTCCTAATTGGTTCTCGATCCTTTGAATCGATGCTTGCTGATTTTTGAATGTTGTTTCGATGTATTAGAAAAGGGTTTATGACACCGCGATAAATTTTGTTAGTATCTCCTCAAGGTTTGGCTTTTTCTCTTGTGGGTAGGGTTGCTGTTGAAAGCCTGGGGGGTTGTTGTCTCTGATTTCCTTGGTCACCTCATGAAAAGTTTGGATGGTTCCTCCAACCTAGATTGTAAGTGTTATTATAAGGGTTATTTTGAGGTCTGAAATTGTTACCCATCTAGTTTATCTATTTGATTTCCATGCCGGGTTGTTGGGTGAGTATTCTGTATTGCTCATCCCTCCTCCATTTGTATCGTACTGCATAGTCGGATGTACCTGTGAAGAACCACATAAACCATCAATCTTTTTATTTAACATCTCTACCTGATTTGATAGTATGGTTACTGCGTCGAGGTTGAAAACACTAGCGGCTTTTGTTGGCCTTGTCCTTGTAACTTGCCACTAATAATTATTCAGTGACATCTCCTCTATAAACTCATAAGCCACTTCAGGGGTTTTGTTATTTAGGGTTCCACCGGCGGCTAAATTAATTAACTATCTAGTTGAGGGTTTACACCGTTGTAAAGGTTTGAACTTGTAGCCATAATGGTAACCCATGGTGAGGGCACCTTCTCAGTAGATCCTTGTATCTCTCTCATGCATCGTATAGTGTTTTTAAATCCATCTGCACAAAAAAAGAGATATCATTCCTCAACTTAGTCGTTTTCACAGGTAAAAAATATTTTAATAAGAATTTTTCGGTCATTTGTTCTCATATAGTGATTGATCATCGTGGTAACAAGTTCAACCACTATTTAGCTTTATTCCTCAATGAAAAAGGAAACAACTGAAAATGAATGGCGTCATTAGAAACGCCATTTATTTTGAAAGTGTCGCAGAATTCTAGAAAATTTGCTAAGTGATTGTTAGGGTCCTCATCCTGCAAACCATCAAACTGAACAAACTATTGTATTATCTATATAGTGTTAGGTTTTAGTTCAAAATTATTTGCAGCAACAGCAGGTCTAACAATACTATATTCGGTTCCTGTTAATTTGGTTTAGCATAATCATACATAGTACGATGAGAAGGATTTTGATTCATCGGGTTTGTTGCCACCACAGGAGGTAGTGGATTATTATCAGCCATCTCTTCGGTAGTATCAGGATCATTTTCTTGCTATTCTTCTATGTACTATAGGCTTTACCTTATTTCCCTACGATTTCTACGAATGGTACATTATATATCACTGTAAAAAATCAAGGGTCCTATAGGGTTCCTTCTAGTCATAAACTAGAGGTACTTGCCAGAAACAAATAAAAGGAATTAGTAAAGTTAAAATTAAAATAAATATAAATTGCAAATAAATAAAATGGCTAAAGTAATAAAAATTTAGTTTTCCTAATATATTGGTCCCCGGTAAGGCGCCAAAAACTTGATTATTGCTCGAAACAACTATTATTTCGAAAAAGGCAAGCGCACCTATCGAACAGTAGTACAGCTGTGGTGAGTCCGGAATATCGTATCCTCAATGACCAAGAGTACTTAGTAATAACTATCTTTTTGTTATCTAGCCTAATAATTAAAGGGGATTTACTTTAATCTAAAATTTAACTAACTTATGAACTCGACAGGGAGTAAACTGGGAAAATACTTTGGACAACTTATATGAGATGGACGACACCTAAGGAAGAATCCACCTAGACTTCACTTATTACTTTTGATTCATGCGATTTATTAACTTGACTTAATCTGTAGAAATCCCTCAATTATATTAATACCTTTTTCGAGGCTACTAACAATTGACTCGAGGTTGATTAATTGAAATCTCTTTCTAATTAAAACCCATATTGTCGCATTAATTCAATCTTTGGATTCCCACATTAGGTTTGACCCTAATCCGACAGATTTTCGTCGCCCTATCTCTAGGGTTGCAATCAACTCCTCTTAACTGTGTTGATCTACTCTTAAATAGGGACTTTTGCTCTACTGCATAAGCACATTCGACTTGAATCAATAACATGAATTATCAAAACAAGAATAAAACTCACAATTAAGAATAAGCACAAGTATTTATCTCATAAATCAAATAATAATAAGATTTGTCATAGGTTTCATCCCCTAAGGGATTTAGTTCATACTAGAAGAGGAAAACATCATAAAAGAGGAAAAACCACAAAACATAATGAAAACCCAAAAACTTCTAAAGAACTTGATGGGAGATCTTCAGTCTTGCTAGAGATCCTTCTCCTAAGCTGTTCCCGAAGGCTGTCTTAGAGTATTTTCTCCTTTCTACTCGGCATCTATTCGACGTCCTGTGGAACTCCCCTTTTAAGTTTCCTCCTAGGGTGTTTATATAGGCTGTGGAACACCTCTATTGGCCCAAAAGTATCCTAATCCGAATGAAACTCTTCTTTCCTACAGCAGGGACACGTCCGTGTAACACGCCAGTGTGAATCGAGCCTAGACCGTGTTCGAGTCTGCTAAAGTGACACGGTCGTCTGGTGAACTCTAGGCCATTTTAATTTCTCATATAGGCCCATTTTGTCCCATTTTGGCCCGTTTCTCGTTATTTTTGACTCCTAAGCTCTCCTGAGTATAAAACATGAAATTAAGGGATTAGAAGCATCGAATTCATCAAATATAATGAATATTCATCCAAAATTAAGCCAAGCATGAGCTTTACGTGTAAGACCATGTCTGGGACATCGGCATCGTATTGATTTGTGTAAGACCCAATTTGAGACAGTGGCATCGATATCTGAGTGCATGTAAGACCTCGTCTGGGACGTTGGCTTTGTATAACTATTTCGAGTTTTCTGAGCATCCTACTAGATTTCTATTGGTTCAATGGACAAGTCTATGATACCAATTACAAATTCGAGCTATGATCAATTAAGTGAACGAATGTCTGTTTCAGGTACATTTGGTATATACACAAAATGTGTATAAAAAGGTAAATATTTATGTGATTTTGACTTGAAGAAATGTATGCTTAAATGTGAGAATGTGAATCTTGAAATGATGAATGTGGAAAAGGTGGCCACAAGTATGAATCAAAGCATATATGTGATAGTTTGTTAAGTGAATGAGATGTGCCAATGTATCTAATTGCATATATGCCTTCCATGCTAAGTTTGTTTGTATATTGACTTACTAAGCTTTTGGAAAGCTTACTCTGTGTATGGTTTCTCTGTTTTATAGGTCGTCAAAGCTATTGAAGGCTCGAGATCGCCAAGGATCGTTATCATACTATTAAATTCTTTTTGGTACACTCGAGAAATGTATATAGTTAGATATGATATGTATAGGCTAGTTTTTTATATAAGTTTGTTATATAATCATAGCCATGTGATTTGGCTAGTTATGAGTTGATAATTTACTTAAATAGTTGTGATATATGATGCATATCTTAGTATGGTTGATGCATTTGGAAATGGTCAAGTTTTGAGTAGGAAAATGAATGAATTATGTTCGTGATGAGATGAGTTATAGTCTTGAAATTGTCATGGTTTGAATTGGTATTGAATGTATGGTTTGAATGGTTATTGTGGTATGTTCTTGGTTGCCAAATAGGCATGAAATGTTTTGATGATGTTGCTTGTAGGTATGATCCAAGTGGGTAGTATTTTGGCATTACAAATGGCCTATTTTGTCACACAGTTAAGGCACACGGCCATGCCTAGTGATCGTGGGGTAAAGTTAGTAGCTAGTTTAGAGCACACGACCATAGTACATGGGCGTGCCTAGTAGCTGTATGAGAAAGTTAGTATATGGACTTATAGTACACGGCCTTAGCACACGGGAGTGCTTGGTAGCCATGTGGTTTTGGCAGGATCGACCATGACCAAGGTACACGGGCGTGCTTAGTGGCCGTGGTGCTAAGTCAGTTTCGACCATGAAGAGGACACACGGGTGTGCTTAGCAGTTGTGGAGGGCACACGTTTTCTCCTACGGGCGTTTATCATCTGTATTTTAGAAAAGTTTTTAAGTTTCTGAGAACTTCAAATATGTTTCATTTTAGTCTCAACCCAGGTTATAAGCATGTTTAAGGTCTCGTTGACCTATTTAAGGGACATTGTGTGTATGATTGATGAATGAAATGTATGAAATGTTATGAAAGTTTTTGACCTATCCATTAACATCTGATGACGGATATAGGTTAGGAGTGTTACATTTGGTTAGTATTAGAGCTACAGTTTAGTCGATTCTCGGATTAACGTAGCGTGTTAGAATCTAGCTATACATGCCATATGTCTGAAATGTGATAGTGTGATGAATCCTGATGTATAAAATGTGATTTTCGTATAGTAATAGATTTTGAAAGAGTCATAGCTGACGATGTAGAAAGTAATGCGCCTGCTCCTGCACAAGGGATAGTGCCCTCTGATCCGAGACTGGCTACGAGCGGTCAAGAGGGAGAAGCTAAACAAGCTTTGTTCCAGATGATGAGTGAGTGGTTCACTCAATTTGTAAAGAATAACCCACTGTTTCGCAACCCTCGCCCCCGATTAATCCCTCTCAGACGTCTGATATACCTCCAACTGCAAACTGAATCCGTGGAATAAACCTCCGATTGACAAGATTAGTAAGTATGGGACCGAAGAATTTCAGGCTAGTAATGATGATGATGTTGAAAAGGCCAAGTTCTGGATTAAAAATACTATCCGGGTATTCGATGAAATGTCTCTGACTCAGGAAGAATGCATAAAATGTGTTGTATCTTTCCTTCAAGATGCAGCTTATCAATAGTGGAAAACCTTAATTTATGTTGTTTCGAAAGAACGAGTTACGTGGGATTTCTTTCAGATCTAGTTCCGAAGAAATATATCAGCGAAAGATTCATCGATCAAAAACGAAAAAATTTCTAGAACTTAAACAGGGTTAAAGATATTCACATATTAGTCGTGATCTTAGAAATAAAAGAGTTTGTTGTACTCGTTGACCGAGCATGCAAAGCTGAAGCATTCGGAAAGATAAAATAAAAGCTGAGTCTAAAGCTCGAGATGTGAGAAAGAGATTTCAAAGTAAATCATTTCAGTCTGCTTGAAGAGATTTAGAGATGATCAAAGTCATTTAAGAGATAATGTGGGTCATTCGAACAGGAATTGAGCTAGGTCGCAGATAAGTTCTAAAACTCCAGCAACTTCAGTGGCTAGTGTTGCTAATGTCCGGACTGAAAGACCTAAATGTAAACATTGTGGAAAAAAGCATTCGGGAAGCTGTAGATTAAATGACAAAGCTTGCTTCAGATGTGGATCATTTGACTATTTTATCCGTGATTGCCCTGAGTCTGTCGAGCCAGAGATTGTTCAGAATCTGAGACTTGATAATGCACATGTGAGAGGTAGACCTTCAAAGAATGTAGGAAATGTCAGTGGTAGTCAGAGAACTACGAGAGACACCGTTGTAAGATCCGAAGCTAGAGCGCCTACCAGAGTGTATGCTATTCGAGCTCGTGAAGAAGCTTCATCACCTGATGGTATAACGGGTACTTTTACACTTTATGATACTTCTGTAATTGCATTGATAGACCCTGGTTCTACGCATTCATATATATGCATGAATTTAGTATATAGTAAGACTTTTCCTGTAAAGTCTACTGAGTTTGCTATAAAAGTATCGAACCCTTAGGTAAAAGTGTTTTGGTTGATAAAGTATGCAAGAACTGTCCGTTAATGTTTAGAGATATCTGTTTCCCTGCTGATCTGATGCTTCTGCAATTTGATGAGTTCGATAATATTCTGGGTATGGACTGGTTGTCTTTACATGATGCTGTTGTGAACTGTAAAAGTAAGACTGTAGATTTGAGATGTTAGAATAATGAAATTGTACGTGTTGAGTCTAATGATTTGAATGGATTTCCTACTGTGATATCGGTATTGAAAGCTTAGAGTTATGTGAAAAAGGGATATGAGGCATATTTTGCTTATGTAATTGATTCAAAAATGTCTGAAAGGAAAATTGAGTCAGTACCTATTGTCTGCGAGTTTTCTGATGTGTTCCCTGAAGAGTTACCGAGTTTGCCTCCAATTCGTGAAGTTGAGTTTAGTATTGATTTATTGCCTGGCACAATACCTATTTCGATAGCTTCATATAAAATGGCACCAGCAGAATTAAAAGAGTTAAAGTCACAGTTGCAAGAGTTGACTGATAGAGGGTTCGCTAGACCGAGTTTCTCGCCTTGGGGTGCTCCTATTCTGTTTGTGAAAAAGAAAGATGGTATGATGAGAATGTGTATCGATTATCGTCAGTTGAATAAGGTGACCATAAAGAATAAATATCCGTTGCCCAGAATTGATGACTTATTCGATCAATTAAAAGGAGCTATTGTATTTTCAAGATTGATTTGAGATTGGGATATTATCAGTTGAGAGTGAAAGATTTTGATATACCAAAAAATGCCTTCAGAACAAGGTACGGGCATTATGAGTTTTTAGTTATGCCATTTGGACTAACCAATGCTCCTGCTATTTTTATGGACCCGATGAACAGAATTTTCAGACCGTATCTAGATCAATTTGTTGTAGTATTCATCTGTAGTATTCATAGATGACATATTGATTTATTCACGTGATGAAAATGAGCATACTGAACAGCTGAGAATTGTATTACAAACTTTGAGGGAAAAGAACTATACGCAAAATTCAAAGCAAATGTGAATTTTGGTTGCATGAGGTTAGTTTTCTGGGACATATTGTGTCAGCTTATAGGATTCGTGTTGATCCGAGCAAGATTTCTGCTATTCTGGATTGGAAACCTCCGAGAAATATGTATGAAATCCATAATTTTCTGGGACTAGCTGGTTACTACCGTCGATTTGTAAAAAGATTTTCAGTGATAGCTACTCCGTTGACTAGATTAGTTCAGAAAGATGTTAGATTTGAATGGTCTGATAAATGTCAGAAAAGTTTTGATCAGTTGAAAACTCTGTTAACAGAAGCTCCAGTGTTAATACAACCAGAATCGGGCAAAGAATTAGTGATTTACAGTGATGCTTTGTTGAAAGATCTGGGTTGCGTTTTGATGCAAGAATGCAAAGTTGTAGCTGATGCCTCAAGACAATTGAAGCCTCATGAAAAGAACTATCCGACGCATGATCTTGAGTTAGCTGTGATTGTGTTTGCACTAAAGATCTGGCACCATTATCTGTATAGTGAGAAATGTCACGTGTTATCAGATCATAAAAGTCTGAAATACCTGATGACTCAGAAAGATTTAAACCTCGTCAAAGAAGATGGTTAGAGCTGCTAAAAAACTATAAGCTTATGATAGATTATCATCCAGGTAAAACAAATGTTGTTGCTGATGCATTGAGTAGAAAATTATTGTTTGCGTTATGTGCTTTAAATGCTCAGTTAGAATTATCTAATGATAGTTCAGTGATAGCGGAATTAAAAGCGAAACCGTTGTTTTTATAGCAGATATGTGATGCTCAGAAAATTGATAATGAGTTGATATCAAAACGAGCTCAGTGTGAATTGAATTCTGAATCTGAATTTCAAATTGTTGATGATTGATTGAGATTCCAAGGTAGTGTTTGTGTTTCGAGAAATTTGGAGTTGATTCAGCTGATTCTGAGTGAAGCATAAATAGTAGTCTATCTGTTCATCCAGGAAGTACTAAAATGTACCACGATTTGAAACAACACTATTGGTGGTCTGGTATGAAGCGAGATATTTTGAATTTGTTTCGAAATGTTTAGTTTGTCAGCAAG
This sequence comes from Gossypium rotundifolium, assembly GCA_025506655.1. Lineage (NCBI taxonomy): Eukaryota > Viridiplantae > Streptophyta > Magnoliopsida > Malvales > Malvaceae > Gossypium > Gossypium rotundifolium. Next base: position 160,580,277 of record CP106731.1, on the reverse strand, counting down.
TGAAAGCTGAACATCAAGTTCCATCAGGTTTATTACAACCAATTTTGATTCCTAAGTGGAAATGGGATAGAGTAACGATGGAATTTGTTTCTGGGTTGGCTCTAACTCCTAGGAAGAAAGATGCGATATGGGTCATAGTTGATAGATTAACGAAAATTGTCTATTTTATTTTGGTAAGATCCGATTATTCACTTGGCAAATTAGCCGAGCTTTATATTTCTAAGATTGTAAGATTGCACGGGGTGCCACTATCCATTGTGTCATATAGAGATCCGAGATTCACATCACGATTTTGGAAGAAATTGTTAGAAGCTTTGGGTACAAAATTGCATTTAAGTACAGCTTTTCATTCGTAAATGGATAGTCAATCCGAGAGGATCATTCAGATTCTTGAAGATATGTTAAGATGCTGTATACTTGAGTTTAATGGTTCGTGGGAACAATATCTGCCATTGATCAAATTTGCGTATAATAATAGTTTTCAGTCAAGCATCAAAATGGCACCTTATGAAGCTTTGTACGGACGTAAATGTCGTACACCTCTGTATTGGATCGAGCTCAGTGAAAATAAGCTCCACGGGGTTGATTTGATAAAAGATTCAGAACATAAAGTGAAATTGATCTGAGATTGTTTGAAAGTAGCATCTGATTGTCAAAAGTCTTATGCGGACTTGAAACAAAAAGATATAGAATTTGAGATCGGCGACAAAGTATTTCTGAAAGTGTCACTGAGGAAGAAAGTGTCTCGATTCGGACGTAAAGGCAAGTTAAGTCCTAAGTTCATCGGATCGTATGAGATCATTGAACGTGTTGGGCCTGTTGCTTATAGATTAAAGTTGTCATCTGAGCTAGAAAAGATTCACGATGTATTTCATGTTTCAATGCTCGTAGATATCGTTCTGATCTGTCACATGTGATTGCTCTATCTGAAATTGAAATTCGACCTGATATAATATACGAAGAGGAACCAATTCGTATTTAGCTCGTGAAGTGAAAGAGTTGAGAAATAAGAAAATTTTGTTAGTAAAGGTACTATGGAATCGAGACGGAATAGAAGAGGCTACGTGGGAGCCTGAAGATTTAACGAAACAATAATATCCGACTCTGTTTAACGGTAAGATTTTGGGGACGAAAATCCTTAAGGGGGAGAATTGTAACAGTCCAGTTTATACCCTAGTCAGAACAGTGGTTTTGGGACCACAAATTTGAGTCTGAATAATATTTTAATATTATTTTATGTGCCATAGACATGTGATCATGTATGTGTAAAAATTTCGTAAGTTAATTTGTCTGTCTGTGTGCTTAATTTGACAAAAGGATTGAATTGCATTAAATGTGAAATTTTCATGCTATATGTTAATGCACCTAATTGTTGTGGCTTTTAAAGGTGGAGGCCTTATGAGGCAATTTAACCACTATTTGGTTAGTGGATGAACAAAGGAGAAATGTGCCCTTAATGTATGTTTATTTGAATTATTAAATGAAAGGTTAATAAGGTAATTATATTAATATGTATGTTATTATATGATAAAAACATGAAAATGGATATTATTTCATCCATTCTTCCACCAAAAACACAAAAGAAAATAGGGAAGAAGGGCTTTGTTATATTCGACTATTTGATAGTTTAATTCAAGGTATGTTCTTGATCGGTTTTTGATAATTTCTACGTTTTTGCAATCGTTGCTTCATAAACTTTGTAACCCATGTTGTAATTTGAAGAATTGATGATGTTTTTGAGATGAGATTTTGATGAACTCATGTGATTTATGGTGATTTATGATGTTAAATGAAAGATATGTGTTAAATGAACATGTTTTGTTCTTGAATTTTTGATGGATTTAGCTAATTAGGGCTAAATTGTGAAAATAGTAATTTAAAGGACTAAATTGTAAATTTGATGAAATGTTTGGGCTTGTATGAGATATGTGGGTATTCGGCTAAGCATGGTTAAATGAAGATTTGGTATATTTGATGTTTTGAGAAAAATAGACTAAATTGATAAATTGTGCAAATATGAAGGGCTAATTTACAAATAGCACTAAATGTGTGTTCTTGGATTGAATTGAATGAGTTTGTGAATAAAAGGGTTAAATTTGAATATGTATAGATCAAGAACTGAGGAAAACGGACTTAGATCGCGGGAAAGCAAAAGTAATCGAGTAGCCGTTTCCATTCCGATAAATCGAATCCAAGGTAAGTCCCTATGCAAATAAACGTACTTGTATGAAATTGTAATTGTTCATATAATTAATGCTGATAACGAATGCTATTGAGAGGTTATGCATATGAATTCCGAGATAAGTTCGATATAGTGACAATGTCTGAGAAGTCCCGTATGAACCTAGGAATAGATAGGATTAGCTATGTCATGACATAGGTATTTGTTCTGTTTTATCATATAAGAACACGTCAGGGACGTTGGCATTGATTTGAGATTTCGTGTAAGACCACGTCTGGGACGTTGGCATCGATATGAGCTTTACATGTAAAACAACGTCTGGGACGTTGGCATCGATATGAGCTTTACGTATAAGACCATGTCTGGGACATTGGCATCGATATGAGCTTTACGTGTAAGACCATGTCTGGGACATCGGTATCGTATTGATTTGTGTAAGACCCTGTCCGGGACAGTGGCATCGATATCTGAGTGCATGTAAGACCTCGTCTGGGATGTTGGATTTGTACAACTATTTCAAGTTTTCTAAGCATCCTACTAGATTCCTATTGGTTCAATGGGCAAGTCTGTGATACGAATTGCAAATCCGAGCTATGATCAATTAAGTGAACGAATGTCTATTTCAGGTACGTTTGGTATATACACAAAGTGTGTATAAAATGGTAAGTATTTATGTGATTTTGATTTGAAGAAATGTATGCTTAAATGTGAGAATGTGAATCTTGAAATGATGAATGTGGCAATGGTGGCCACAAGTATGAATCAAATTATATATGTGATAGTTTGTTAAGTGAATGAGATGTGCCAATGTATCTAATTGCATATATGCCTTTCATGCTAAGTTTGTTTGTATATTGACTTACTAAGCTTTTGGAAAGCTTACTCTGTGTGTGTTTTCTCTGTTTTATAGGTCGTCAAAGCTACTAAAGGCTCTGGACCGCCAAGGATAGTCATCACACTATTAAATTCTTTTTGGTACACTCGAGAAATATATATAGTTAGATATGGCATGTATAGGCTAATTTTTTAAATAAGTTTGTTATATAATCATAGCCATGTGATTTGGGTAGTTATAGTTGATAATTTGCTTAAATAGTTGTGATATGTGATGCATATCTTAGTATGGTTGATGCACTTGGAAATGGTCAAGTTTTGAGTAGGCAAATGAATGAATTATGTTTTTGATGAGATGAGTTTTAGGCTTAAAATTGTCATGGTTGGAATTGGTATTGAATGCATGGTTTGAATGGTTATTGTGGTATGTTCTTGGTTGCCATGAAATGTTTTGATGATGTTGTTTGTAGGTATGACCCAAGTAGGTAGTATTTTGGCCTTGAAAATGGCCTATTTTGTCACACGGTTAAGGCACACGGCCGTGCCTAGTGACCGTGGGGTAAAGTTAGTAGCTAGCTTAGAGTACACGGCCATGGTACATGGGCGTGCCTAGTAGCCGTGTGAGAAAGTCAGTATATGGACTTATAGTACACGGCCTTAGCACATGGGGGTGCTTGGTAGCCATGTGGTTTTGGCAGGATCTACCACGGCCAAGGTACACGCGTGCTTGGTGGCCGTGGTGCTAAGTCAGTTTCGACTACGGAGAGGACACACGAGTGTGCCTAGCAGTCCGTGGAGGGCACACGGTTTTCTCCTACGGGCGTGTATACCCTGTATTTTAGAAAAGTTTTTAAGTTTCTAAGAACTTCTAATATGTTTTGTTTTAGTCCCAACCCGAGTTATAAGCATGTTTAAGGTCTCGTTGACCTATTTATGGGACATTGTGTGTATGATTGATGAATGAAATGTATGAAATGTTATGAAAGTTTCGATCTGTCTGGTAACGCCTTTAACCCTAGTCCGGCGACGGATACATGTTAGGGGTGTTACAAACCAAACATGTGTACAAACACAAAAGCATGTTCACAAAGTTCACACAGTGTGAAAATGACAATGTCTTGTATATGGGAAATTCTTCCACCGCAGCAATCAAAGGCAAAAGGTCTGTTGAACTACAATTCACTTCTGGAAAAGTTTTAACCTTAAATGATGTATATTATGTACCAAAAGTTAGACATAATTTAATGTCTGGAAGTCTGTTAAATAAGTTTGGTTTCAAACTTGTTTTTGAGGCAGATAAGCTTATTTTGTCTAAAGGAGGAATTTTTGTAAGGAAAGGGTATATGTATGAGAGTATGTTCAAACTGAATATTATTAATAAGAATAAAATACTATTTCGCTTATATGGTTGAATCTTTTGTTTATGGCATTATAGATTAGATCATTTGAATTATAGAAAATTAAATGACATGTATAAGTTAGATTTAATTTATGTTTTTAATAATAATATTGAAAATGCAATACATGTATGTTGACTAAAATTACAAGAAACCCTTTCCCTAAGGTTAAAAGAAAACAAAATTGCTTGATTTGATACATAGTGATCTATGTGACATGCATAATACTCCAACTTTAGGTGGAAAGAAATATTTTGTTACTTTTATTGATGATTGTTCTAGATATTGTTATGTATATTTATTGCATTCAAAAGATGAAGCGATTGATAAATTTAAAGTTTATTAATCTGAAGTTGAACTTCAGTGTGAATCATTTATCAAGTGCTTAAGATCTGATAATGGTAGAGAATACTATAATCCAAGTTATTTTTAATCCACTGAGATTGTCCATCAAGTTTCAGCCCCTTACACACCACAACAAAATGGAGTAGCTGAAAGGAAAAATAGAGTATTGACTGAAATGGTAAATTCAATGTTATCATATTCAGGTCTTGGACAAGGTTTTTGGGGAGAAGCTGTTCTAACAGCTTGTCATATATTGAATAGAGTTCCTAATAAGGAAACTAAAATAACCCCTTATCAACAATAGAGGAAAAGGAAACCAAACTTTAATTATTTGAAGGTTTGGGGTTGTAGAGCTATTGTCAAAGTTCCAACACCTAAAAGTAAAAAGTTTGGTGAAAGAGGAATCGAATGCACATTTATAGGACATGCACATAATAGCAAGGCATATAGGTTCATGGTAATTGAACCAAATGATTCAATTTCAATTAATAATGTTATTGAATCAAGAGATGCTATTTTTGATGAAAATAGATTTAATTCTATATTAAGACAATTACAACCACAACAATTGATTCATTCTTCAAATGAGAATGAGATTCCATTGGAACAAATTGATAATAATAATGAATATTGTCAAGAATTAAGAAGAAGTAAGAGTATTAAAAAGGTCAAAGATTTTGGACCGGATTTCATTATGTTTCTTGTAGAAGGAAAAGGTGAAAGTATATGCAATAAGATTCCTCATTGTTATAATACATAATTTGATCCTATTACATTTGAAGAGGCAATGAAATCTCAAGACTCTGCTTTTTGGAAAGAAACAATAAATGATGAGATGAATTCAATAATGGGAAATCAACCTTGGATCTTAGTTGATCTTCCACCAGGTTCCAAACCAATAGGTTGTAAATGGATCTTTAAAAAGAAAATAAAGGTCGATGGAACCATTGATAAGTTTAAAGCAAGGTTGGTAGCCAAAGGTTTTACACAAAAACAATGTATTGATTACTTTGATACCTATGCTCCAGTAGTAAGAATTGCTGCAATTAGACTCTTAATATCACTTACCTCTATATATAATTTGGTCGTTCACCAAATGGATGTTAAAACTGCATTTTTGAATGGTGAATTGGAAGAGGAAGTATACATGGAACAACCGGAAGGATTTGTTGTTCCAGGACAAGAGCATAAGGTATGTAAGCTTGTTAAATCTTTATATGGACTTAAACAAGCTCCAAAACAATGGCACCAAAAGTTTGACAATGTTGTTTTAGGTAATGGCTATAAAATAAATGAATCCGATAAGTGCATATATAGCAAATTTGAAAATGGAAAAGGTGTCATAATTTGCTTATATGTAGATGATATGCTCATTTTTGGCACAGATTTGGAACAAATAGAAAACACAAAGAAATCTTGTCAAACAAATTTTTTATGAACGATACGGGTGTAGCAGATGTTATTCTTAGGATTAAAATAACCTGAGATGAAAGCACTATAGCTTTATCACAATCACATTACATTTAAAATGTGCTTAAAAAGTTTGATCTTTTCAACTGTATATCAACATCTACACCCATGGATCCTTAAATAAAATTAGTATCTAATGTTGGTAGGAAAATTGATCAATTGAAATATGCAAGTCTAATTGGTTGTCTTATGTTTATAATGACTTGTACAAGACCAGATATTGCACATGCTGTTGGGAAATTGAGTAGGGACAAAAGTAATCCAAGTAGTTTGCATTGGCAAGCTTTGAATAGAGTACTTAGGTACTTAAAGAAAACTATTAACTATGGATTGTGTTATAATGGATATCCTCTAGTTTTAGAAGGGTATTTGGATGCTAGTTGGATTACAAGTTTGGAAGATCATACATCTACTAGTGGATGGATCTTCATTCTTGGTGGATGAGCCATTTCTTGGGGTTCCAAGAAACAAACATGTATTATTGATTCCACCATGGCAGCAGAATTTATTGCATTAGCCATTGCATCTAAAGAAGCAGAATGGTTAAGAAATTTGCTTTATGATGTACCTTTATGGCCTAAGCCAATTTCACCTATTTCTATCCGTTGTGATAGTGAGGCTACTCTAGGAAAGGCATATAGCCAAGTATATAATGGAAAGTCTAGACACATTGGATTAATACATAGTTATGTCCGACAATTAATCTCTGATGAAGTGATCACTATTAATTATGTGAGGTCAAGTGAAAATTTGGCGGATCCTTTGACAAAAATTCTTGCTAGAGATGTAATAAAAAGGACCTCAAAAGGGATAGGACTCAAGCCTATTAATTAGAGTCATCTATGATGGAAACTCGACTCAATGCTTGGTATAATGTCAAGTGTAACACTCCTAACCCGTATCCATCACCAATTTAGGGTCAAGAGGCATTACCAAACAATCGAAATCTTTTACAGACATTTCATAGCAAATTCTGACAAATTACATCAAAGTGTCCCTAGAATAGGTCAACGAGACCTTAAACATGCTTTAGAATAGGGCGGGACTAAACCGAACACATACGAAAATTCTTAGATATTTAGAAATTTTTCTAAGTTACAGAGGTCACACGCCCGTGTGGGCAGGCCGTGTGCCTCCCACGGCCTCAGACACGCCCGTGTATTTAAGCCGTGTCAAAACAGGGCTACATACTGACTTGTGCCCACGGCCTGAGACAAACCCGTGTGTCTCACCCATGGTCGACACTGACTTGCACCACACAGCCAGTCACATGCTCGTGTGTCCAGCCCGTGGTCGAGCCTGACTTGTTTTGAATTAAAACCACGAGGGACACGGTCGAACCACACGCCCGTGTGCTCAACTATTTGGGCAAATATAGGCCATTTGCAAGGCCAAAATGCCACCCACACTTGGGTCATTCTTCCATGCACATTCAAGCATCATCCTATACACATTTGGAAACCAAAACACATCAAAATGTACATCATATCTATTCAATTATGAGCTTAATAACCATACCAAATTAATAGCTATTTAACTCAACATAACCACAAGCACTTCAAGACAAATCCATCACAAACTTACCATCAATAATGTGCTAGTTATTCATCAATAAACTTACCATTCATATGACCATTTCATTTGCTACCAAGCTATATCAAAAATAGTATCATAGGACATAATTAACCATTCATAGCACAACCATATATCTAGCCATATCATATAGTCATGTAAATATTTCAAACATATCCCAAAACAACTAGCCTATACATGCCATATTTAATCATATACACATTCAAAAAGTACCAATGTAGAGATTGATAGTGTGGTGATGATCCTTGATGATTCCCAAGCCTATTGTAGCTTTGAAGATATGTAAAATAGAGTAAACACACATAAAGTAAGCTTTCTAAAAGCTTAGTAAGCCATATACAAATAAACTTAACATAAAATGCATATGAACACATTGTTACAATGTCATTAATGGTTCTCATTTGCAATTTCATAACATGTTCTTTAGCTCATTTGTCTAGCCATTACTTTCCACATTTCATAGCTCAAATATAACCCATTTGCTCATATTATCTTCAAGCATTTATCACATTATAACTCATCAAATATATACACATATTCAACTTGGTAAGTTCATATATACACTTATCTTCCATACACTTACATAGTGTACTTATCATACGTACCTGATTTGTTTACATATAACACATAAAATTTCACTTCTCAGACTTGCCCGTTGAACCGTTCGAAATCTAACAGGATACTCAGAGTGCTCGGAATAGCTGTACAATGTCAACGTCCCAGACGAGGTCTTACATGTAATTAAATATCGATGCCACTGTCCTAGACAGGGTCTTACACGAATCTAATACGATGCTAATATCCCAGACATGGTCTTACACGTAAATCTCAAATCGATGCCAACGTCTCAGACGTGGTCTTACATGATATCAGATATTAGAAACCTATGTCATGACATGCGCAATTCTACTTATTCCTAGGTTCACACTGGACTTTTCCAGATATTGAAAACAAGTCGATACTATCTCGAATTTCATGTACTCATCATCTCATGTACATTCATCATCTTATTTTTCATATGAACACACACATATATCAATATAATTACATTTATTTGTATATCGACTTACCTCGGATTCGGATATACAGAAACGAACTTGGCTACTCAATTACTTTTGATTTCCCGCGATCTAAGTCCATTTTCTTCGATTCTTGATCTATACATATTCAAGTTTAACTTATTTATTCAATAATTCATTCAATTTCAATCCAAAAACACATATTTAGGGCAATTTACAAATTAGCCCTCATATTTTCACATTTTGACATTTTAGTCCCTATTTAACAAAATCACAAAATACACAAAATTTCAATATACCCATGCTTAGCCAAATTCTCTATAGGTCCCTAGAAATCCATATTTTTCATTTATTTCACAATTTAGTTCCTCAAGATATTATTTTCACAATTAAGTCCAAATTACTCAAAATTACTAAAAATCCAAAGATAAAACTTGTTAATCAAACATATATTTTTCATTTTTTACCATCAAACATCACAAAACTCATGTGTCCTTCAATGGAACATTTCAAAATATTCATTAATTCACAAAATTAAAGCATGGGTTTCAAAGTACTCGAAGCAACGATTACGAAAACGTAGAAATTATCAAAAATCGAAGCAAAACATACCTTGAATCAAGCTAAAATCATGGTCGAATGTTCAAAGCTTAAAACCTATCTTTCTTTTCTTATTTTTCGGTGGAAGATGATACCAAAATAATGAAACAATTGTTTTATTTTATGTTTTAATTAGCTTATTAAGCATTTTACAATTTTAACATTTATCAAACCTTATGAAAATCATGTATAATACGGACATAAATGTCCACTAGAATAAAAATTGGCATAATAACATCATAAGGACTTCATCTTTATAAATACACATCAATTCGGTCATTATTCAAATAGAAGACTACTTTTACATTTTATGCGATTTAGTCCTTTTATCAAATTAAGCACACAAACAGCAAAATTTTCATACGAAACTTTCACACAGGCTAAATCACATATAATGAACACAGAAAATAATATTAATATATTTTTTGACTCAAATTTGTGGTCTCGAAACCACTGCTTTGACTAGGGTCTAAATCGGACTGTTACATCAAGTCTTGAGTTCAATGAGACAAAATACATCATTAGTATGTGACTGTTAGCACTATAAATAAATCCATCCTAAGATTAAAGTGCTAGGTACCTGTAATGATAAGGGAAGGATGAGTAATGTACTCTTAATGGACCCATAACATAAATATGTTATAGTGTTATAATTACGGGAACACTTGATGGGATCTACCTATGTGAGTGGAAGTGTGGCCGCTTCTAAGAGCTCAAGGGCTTGGCTCTGATAGCACTCATGAAAAGAGGACACAGACACATGGCCATAATAGTGTCCCTAGATGCTATGCATTAACCGAGTTTGAAATCATTGTGTGAGATGCGTTCGGTTAATCAAATGAAATAGTTGGTTCAAAGTTTAGTCTACCATGCAATTTCGATTAACTTTAACATGTTTTCACTAAGTGAAGGTTCAATCGTAAGATACCTTCATTTATGCAAATTGATTTCCAAGAATATCAAAATTTAAAATATTTTAAAAATGGGGAAAGATTGTTGGAACATTTTTAAATATTTATAGTGTTTCAATTACTATAAATGAATGGGTGTAATTAATCAAAAGATTATTTTATTTTATTTTTGAAAAGAATTATAATTATTTAAATATTATTATTTGAATAGTTATAATTAAATGAATAATTATGTGTTTATTTTAAAAACATTATTATTCGAAAGACACCTATTGATGAAAGATGTCTCTATGAAGAGACATGAAAATTCTATAAATAGGAAGGAGATTTCATTTGGAAATCATACCAAAAATTCTAATATTCTTTGTATCCTTCCTTCATTTTCTAATATTATTAAATTATTCTATAAAGTATTACTGCAGAAACCCTTTATAGAAATTGAGTTTCTTGTCATACATTACTCAGTGTGTAGTGGGCTATTCTCGTCAGTGCAAAATGCAAATAGTCATTGGATTCATTCTGTCCTCAAGGTTAATTTGCTTGGAACTCGTTTGCACACCAAAGATAAGTGGGGGCGAATATAACCTTAAATATAGTGGTTTGATACACGCCTTGGAGCCTTGTCCTATTTCTTCTTCTGTTCGAGTTTCGTTCTTGTGTTTGAGATTTTCCTCACCGGAGATTTGTACTAACAATCCCCAATTAGGAATTCAGCAATTTACAAAAATGGAAGAAAAAAATGAATGCACTTAAGGAACAATTATCTTCCCAGCAGAGAAGGTACGAATAGCAATAAATATTTCTCCGAAAATAGTTAGAAAAACAAAGACAGATGGATTTAAGGGATGAAAGAAATGAGAAGATTATTGAGGAATTGAGAGCGATCGAAAAAGCCTAGAGGGAAGCCCTCTAGGAGAATGAAAATGAGACGACTCACTTTACTCACAGACAATAGGTGGCACTAACACTACACCAAAACAGACTTTTAGCGGCGTTTTTTATGGCTTTTAGCGGCGTTTCTAAGCGCCACTAATATTATTTGAGGCGCTTTTGAAAGCGCCGCAAAAAACCGCTAAAACACGCTACGCAAAAGTTAGCGGCGTTTATTATGAAAAATGTCGCTAAAGACTTACCTTTAAGCGCGCTTATATAAGAAACGCCATTAAAGACCACACCTTTAGCGGCGCTTATATAAGAAACGCCGCTAAAGACCACACATTTAGCGGCGCTTTAAGAAGCCGCTAAAAGACCACACCTTTAGCGGCTTTTTAAGAAACGCCGCTAAAGACCACACATTTAGCGACGCTTTTCTAGGAACGCGCTAAAGACCACACTTTAATGGCGCTTTTATAAGAACGCCAAAAAGGCCCAACCTTTAGCGCGCTTTTTTATAAAATGACGCTAAAGGTTGGGCCTTTAGCGGCGCTTAGAAAAGCACCGCTAAAGGTGTGGTCTTTATGCGTTCTTAGAAAAGCCCGCTAAAGGTGAACCTTTTTAGCGGCGTTTTAGAAAATCATCGCTAAAGGTGTGAGTCTTTTAGCGCTTCTAACAAAACGCCACTAATTTGCACATATTTGCGATCTATTTTTACGTAATATCCTACCTCCCCGCATTAAAAATCAACCAAAAACAAAGCAGAATTGCATATAATTCCAACCCAAGGCAAAAATAAAACATTTAAATCTCACCAAAAGCATTAAATCTAAACGATACTTCAAATTTAATAAAAGATATATGATATTTATTAATAAATGAAGCATAATTCAAACAATTTTACAATAATGTTAATCGTAATAATGTTAAAAAATCTTACAATAATAAAACAAATGTCTAAGAGGCGGCCTCTGCGATTCTGTCTTTGGAACAATCGCATCATAGTCTGCAATATGTATGGAGTTCTTCATACTTTCTATTCTGTTCGCCTCCTCGCTGTTGCCTCCGCTCTAAGCCGAGAAATTTGCTCACCGTGTGCTCGCTTCCATCGAGATATCCGTCTTTCGGTCTAACTTCTTGACGAGATTGACTCCCAAAGGCATGTATTGCCGGAGCGGATCAAAATATTGAGTCGGGTAACACCGATCCTTGACATCGAACCCGACCATACCTTGTAAGACCCAAAACATTAGTGATAATTTTGTTATAAATATACTCAAGATTAACAAAACTATCAATCAAGTAGTCGTACCTTTCAGACCCAAAACATCGAAATAATTCATTATTAATCTCCTCGAGATTAACAGAACTGTCAGATGAAGCAACCGCTTCATACTCCACCTTCTTCTCCTTTAGTTTATCCTAATAAATCAATAAAAAAGTTAGAAATGAAATATATAATTAAAAGGAATGGAACATAACTTAAAATTATAAATTTAAAACTACAAACGATAAATTAAACTATTGTAATTAAACATTATAAATATTTATAATAAATCAAATTTTATTAAGTAAATATACCAAAATTTCTGCAGCCTCGATGTCATCCGGAGATCCATCCTTCTTCCTATGCGTAATGTCAAAAAGCTAAAGGCGTCCAACTTTTGACCGATTTAAACTTCCTACATTATAGCGTAAAAATATAATTTAATAGTATAAAGTAATTAATATTTGAAAGAAGTAATAAATTATAATACCTCGGCCTTAGCTACACGAGCAAAACTTACGGAACTCCGGTGTAGCGTGAATTGTTGTTTCGCTTCTCTTGTTTGTTCCAACTCACTCACGGTCCTACATAATGGAATTTGAATTATGTATATAGTACATACGATAAACCGAAAAATTTATAGGACTTTGAAAGTACGTAATACCTCTCCTTTCTTTGAATTCCATAATCTAACTTGATCTTCCCATTGGTACCTCAACATTCCTGGCGGGACATTTCGCAATTTTTCGTCGAGGCTTATGTCTTTCTTAAAATATTATTTTTTTAGGGTGCTTTTATTGTCTCTCTATTTTTTACCCAACGTCTTCTTAACATAATCATCGGAGACCTCTAAAGCAAATTTACCTAGAAAAAAATTATAAAAAAGTTAATATAAATGAAGGTTAAATTAAAGTATTATAAATTACATTCACCTTTTATTACCTTAATATTATCGAGAGCCTGATTTTTGTTGGCATCAGGCACGTGATGCCATGATTCGTAGTTAATGGGCAACATATTCGCATTTTATGCTATAATGCCCAAATAGCATACCAACAGTCCAGCTTCAAATCTGATAGGCTAGCCATGATTGTTTCTCCTTACTTGGACACGCTCGGTATGCTCCAAGTCGTATAAATCTGTAAGTAATGTATGTCACTGAGCTCTGCTCGTCCCACCACCCTCAGCTGAAAAATGATATATTATTATATTAAAATTGAAAATGAATCAATAATAAAATTCAACATGCATGTAAAATAAACTTAACATTACTTTGGAATTGTCCATGCTCGTCATCTATGTCCAGACTAGAAGATCCAACAACCATATCATGTCCACTATTTACTTCTTACGGATTTGGAGTATCTTGGACAATATTTAAACCTCGAATCGCCTCCTAGGCATTTTCCTGCAATACACATAAAATAGTTCAAAATTTTAGTAATAAATAACAACAATAATAGGACATTTAAAACAGTTGAATTATATAACATGACCAACATGAAAATTATAATATAACATATAAATAATAAATTGTTAAATCTTACTACATCATATTTTGTAAATATCTTCGTCCACATCCCCGATTTAACCCATTGAAATTGTTGACTAGTACTAGGATATTTTCGCTAAGTCTTGTTCGAAAAGGCAAAGTTTCGATCTTTCGACTATGTCATCTCTACTTCCACCGCCAATGTCGAACAAGTCTCTAGGGTGTTTTGAAGTACAACGTACCAACCCTCATCAGTTAGATCTTGAGTAAAAAACTTGTTTAACTTGAGAAGAAAACACATACGGCTCCCATCAGTTGTTCTCCGTGTGAATCAATCGAGAGAAATTCACCATTGTAAAGCCATATTGATCGCTTTTAATTCGCGAGTCGCATTCACATCACCCCAATCACCTCGAAATAAGACAACTTTGCATTTGCCGTAATAATCCAACTCAATGATGTCGAGAATAAGTCCGTAATATTCCAAATTCCCTCAACCGGATTCATGTCCCCTAGCACTAGCATAACTCAGAATCGAAGAATTAACAACAATTCCGAATTTTGGGTTCTCTCAATCTCTCGCGATACCTTGTATGAAATTTGTATCCGTTGATGAGGAAGCCACTATATCTTTTAACTATTCATTTGGACCTTGTGAAAGCCATTTAACGTCATCATTTACTTCATTTCGACTCCAAACCTATTGAGTCGAAAATAAATCGAGTAATTATGAATGTTATTAGAAAACATATTATTACTTGTCAATGAAAATTTAAATTGCATACCATTTGGCTTAACCATTCATGGAATGATTCTGCGAACAACTTATTAATTTCTCGTCGATTTAATCTTCGAGATCGTGAACGAGCTCTCAATATATGTTTGTACTCACTATAGTAAAAAAGGTTTACTTTGTTAGAAGACAAATAAATTATAATTGATGAGTATTTATAAAAATCTAGAACTTACTTCCGAAATGGTTCCATTGAATCATGATGAAAAAGAACGTATCGATGTACTTGGACCCACGATCTATCGTCTAATTTCGTAATTTTGACTTTGCCAATCGATTCTTCAAACTTTGAAATAAATAAGTTCCGCCAAATTATGATCCATGAGCCCAAAGATTTCTACTTGGTCTGTTCATTCTTGTTTCAACATCTTCCAAATACCTCGAATGAAAGTCATACATTCCTCGCCAAGTAGCCCTCGGCAATTGATCCTTCCGGATAACGCTTATTGCAGCGAAGATGACTTTAATTTGGAAAGGAACCTAAACACGGTATACAACATTATCAAAAGTTGAAACTAAAGGCATTTGAGCTGAATGAAGGAATATTTTGTAAATAAAGTAAGACTTTTCAATGGGATACATCCATCGATAGAAAATGGGTCCACCAAGAAGTGCTTCACGCGGGAGATGAATTAACAAGTGCACCATAATAGTGAAGAAGGAAGGCGGGAATATCTTCTCCAAATTACATAAAGTCAATGCGGCTCGATCTTGTAGTCTCTCTAATTCTTGAACATTCAAAACTTTAGCACAAATGCCTTTCATTATATTCGTCAGTTTAATTATAGGAGCCATCACCTTTTTCGACGTACAACAACGCATAGCAACTGGCAGTAAGTCTTGCATCAAGATGTGATAGTCATGCGATTTTAAGCCATATAGTCTTCGATCCTTAAGACTCACACATCGCGATATATTTGATGCATACGCATCCGGGACCTTTATATCCTTCAACACCATACAGAACACTTCTTTCTCCGTCTTCGACATTGAAAAAATAGCAGGCAGCAACCGATATTTCATATTCGAAAGTGCTCGGGGATGAAGCTCACGCCGAATTCCCATGTGGACTCAATCAAGTCGACTCTGAAGATTATCTTTCGATTTTCTATCGACATTCAAAATAGTCCCAATGATGTTCTTGCAGACATTTTTCTCTATGTGCATGACACCAAGATTATGACGTAAAATCTGATGCTCCCAATAAGACAACTCGAAAAAAATACTTCTTTTTTTCCACAAGTCCGCCTTATTAGGATCATCCTCTTCATCAGATTCATCATCAGATTCATCCCTAGATCTTCTATTTCTTTGAGGGTTGGCCAGTTGATTCATCTTCCCATAAATAAAATTCATATCTTTCAACATTAAGAATGTTTCGGATCCACTATCTGCGAAGGAGCTGGTCCGAACTCTTGATACCATCAAACCGAGCACTTTGAAATCTAAATGTATGATTTTTGGTAACCACCGCGATGCCCCATGTAAGAGAACTTCTTCCCATTATATAACCATTGCGAACATGTTCACAAAGACAACACGGACAAGTATAACGTCCCCGGTACTCCAACCAAATAAATTAGCATAAGCCGGGAAGTCGTTAATAGTCCATATTAAAGCCGCACGTAAATTAAAGTTCTCTTTTCTCATTGCATCGTATGTCTGAACACGAGCCCATAGTTATTTTAACTCGTCAACAAGTGGTGCAAATATACGTCAAAATCATTCCCGACCTTTTCTCTCTAGGTATAATCATAGACAAGATAAAAAAGATTGTTTCATGCAAACCCATGGAGGTAAATTGTAGGAACAAGCACCACGAAGGTCTTCGTATGTTGTGCTCATGAGTTTGTAAGGTTAAATCCATCGGATGTTAGCCCAAGCCTCACACTCTGAGGATCGCTTGCAAAGCTTGGAAATTTAGAGTCAAAAGATTTCCAAGCTAAAGAATCTGCAGGATGCCTTAACAACCTATCATCTGTTCGTCCATCACGGTGCCACGTTATTGATTCGGCTGTCTTCGATGACATGAAAAGCCGTTGAAGCCTTGGTATTAGCGGAAAATACCGTAAAATCTTAACTGGCTGCTTCCTTGACTATGTATCGTGTTCATCCTCATTACCGTCCTCTGTATTTCTATTAATCCAACGGGATTGGCCGCATACATGATAGCACTGTTGGTTTATTCGGTCACCCCAATACAACATACAATCATTTGGGCAACTGTGAATTTTGTTGTAGCCAAGGCCCAAATCCTTTATCAATTTCTTCATGTCTTTGGAAGATTGATGGATCTTTGCAAACGGGAACATTTCTTGCAGAAACTCTAGCAGTATTGTCAACGATTTTTCGGTCCACCCCCCAAACATTTCAAGTGAAAAAACGAATCTGTAATGACAGTTTGGAAAATTTTGATCCTCATATAGTTCTTCATTCATTTCACCAAGTAACGTGTAGAACCTCGCCGCTTCTTCATTTGGTCATTCATCCCAGACACTTCTTCTTATTTCGGTGAAAGTATTTTCACCAAAATTATGATCATCGATTGCACCCAAGTCGTGGAAATGACCAAAACCATCACTAAGCATATTAAAAGCATCCCGCAACATGCCTTCCATGTTATCGTCTCTAACATTACGATTGAAAGCACTATGAGGATACCCAGATTCATCAATGAAAATGCTCCACTAGATGTACACTCTCCATGAAAAACCATTTTTGTACCCCGACAAAGCCATTAACAACTAGATGTTCGTAAACCACTTCACGATAATGCCGCTTAATATTGCAACACGTCTTACACGGCAAAGAATCATATTCTCTTGGCTTGTATTTTGAAATCTGAAATTGAAAAGTTCCTACTCCATTTCGATAGCGTTGCTTACCCTAGACAATTTCATCCAACTCCTATCCATATCGTAGTTGTTGAAGTCTAAAGTTGACAATAAATTATACTGCTAAATTGTTAATTAATAATTTATGTAAGTAATGATATGATCATATATATAACTGAGTACTATGTAAGTTATATAAATTATGTAAGTTATGAAGTTTGATCTTAACTTAAAATTATGTAAGTTATGAAATTTGATCTTAAACTTATGTAAGTTATGAAGTTTGATCTTAAAATTAAGTAATTTATGTATTCTTTAAGATTCATCATACATGGCATTGTTACACCTAAGCGGGATCCATTATATCATTGTGAGATATAAGGCAACCCGTCAGTTTCCAACCTATATACTTTGAATCTTTTTTTCTATACAAGTATTATGTAAGTTATGAAGTTTGATCTTAACATAAAATTATGTAAGTTATGAAATTTGATCTTAAACTTATGTAAGTTATGAAAGTTGATCTTAAAATTAAGTAAGTTTTGTATTCTTTAAGATTCATCATACGTGGCATTGTTACACATAGGGAGGATCCATTATATCTGACTGTGAGATATAAGGCAACCCGTCAGGTTTCCAGCCTATATACTTTGAATTTTTTTTTCTATACAAGTATTATGTAAGTTATGAAGTTTGATCTTAACTTAAAATTATGTAAGTTATGAAATTTGATCGTAAACTTATGTAAGTTATGAAATTTGATCTTAAAATTAAGTAAGTTTTGTATTCTTTAAGATTCATCATACGTGGCATTGTTACACCTAGGGAGGATCCATTATATCTAACTATGAGATATAAGGCAACCCGTCAGGTTTCCAGCCATATACTTTGAACCTTTTTTTTTCTATAAAGTATTATGTAAGTTATGAAGTTTGATCTTAACTTAAAATTATGTAAGTTATGAAATTTGATCTTAAACTTATGTAAGTTATGAAATTTGATCTTAAAATTAAGTAAGTTATGTATTCTTTAAGATTCATCATACGTGGCATTGTTACACCTAGGGTGGATCCATTATATCATTTGTGAGATATAAGGCAACCCGTCAGTTTCCAACTATATACTTTGAATCTTTTTTTCTATACAAGTATTATGTAAGTTATGAAGTTTGATCTTAACTTAAAATTATGTAAGTTATGAAATTTGATCTTAAACTTATGTAAGTTATGAAATTTGATCTTAAAATTAAGTAAGTTTTGTATTCTTTAAGATTCATCATATGTGGCATTGTTACACCTAGGAGGATCCATTATATCATTTGTGAGATATAAGGCAACCCGTCAGTTTCCACCTATATACTTTGAATCTTTTTTCTATACAAGTATTATGTAAGTTATGAAGTTTGATATTAACTTAAAACTATGTAAGTTATGAAATTTGATCTTAAACTTATGTAAGTTATGAAATTTGATCTTAAAATTAAGTAAGTTTTGTATTCTTTGAGATTCATCATACGTGGCATTGTTACACCTAGGGAGGATCCATTATATCATTTGTGAGATATAAGGCAACCCGTTAGGTTTCCAAATTATATACTTTGAGTCTTTTTTTCTATACAAGTATTATGTAAGTTATGAAGTTTGATCTTAACTTAAAATTATGAAAGTTATGAAATTTGATCTTAAACTTATGTAAGTTATGAAATTTGATCTTAAACTTATGTAAGTTATGAAATTTGATCTTAAAATTAAGTAAGTTTTGTATTCTTTAAGATTCATCATACGTGGCATTGTTACACCTAGGAGGATCCATTATATCATCAGAAGATATAAGGCAACCCGTCAAAGTTTCGACCTATATACTTTGAATTTTTTTTTCTATACAAGTATTATGTAAGTTATGAAGTTTGATTTTAACTTAAAATTATGTAAGTTATGAAATTTGATCTTAAACTTATGTAAGTTATGAAATTTGATCTTAAAATTAAGTAAGTTTTGTATTCTTTAAGATTCATCATACGTGGCATTGTTACACCTAGGGAGGATACATTATATTTGACTGTGAGATATAAGGCAACCCGTCAGTTTCCAAATATATACTTTGAATCTTTTTTTTCTATACAAGTATTATGTAAGTTATGAAGTTTGATCTTAACTTAAAATTATGTAAGTTATGAAATTTGATCGTAAACTTATGTAAGTTATGAAATTTGATCTTAAAATTAGGTAAGTTTTGTATTCTTTTAGATTCATCATACGTGGCATTATTACACATAGGAGGATCCATTATATCTAATCAGTGAGATATAAGGCAACCCGTCAAAGTTTCCAAATATATACTTTGAATCTTTTTTTTCTATACAAGTATTATGTAAGTTATGTATTATGTAAGTTATGTTTTGGAACAATTTTTTTATCACGGACTTTAGTTTTCAACTCAAATTTTGTTTTAAATGAAACTAAATATTTGCTTGTAATATAAATATTGATTAAATTTTTAAAAATTATTAATTTCTCAGTTGGTGATGAACTCTGTTCTATCAGTGCATTCCCAAGAAGAGGCTTATAATCTTTATAATCAATTTGCTTTGAGTAAGGTGTTTAGTATTTGAAGAGGAAATAAGAGACGAAGTATGATTGAACCTATAAGAAAACGTAAATTTTTATGCTCGAAATCTAGGTATCATGAACACGAAGATATTGGCATAGTGAAAAAATTTAATCGTCTAGAGACAAGGACAGGTTGTCAAGCTAAAATTCATTTTACAATAGAAAAAGTTGTTTGGGTTGTTTCTTACTTTAATGATTATCATAATCACCACATAGCAACTTCAGAAGAAAGAATTAATTTAAGATCAGGAAGAAAAATTTTGGAAGGACATGGAGGTGTTATTCGTTCAATGGTTGCTGCAGGAATTAAACAAACAAGTTTATATTCGTTTCTCAGGAAGGAGATTGTGTTTGAAAATATTACATTTACCGAACGAGATTGTCATAATTTCTTGCGAATTGAAAGAGAGAAACTGATTGAAGCAGGGGATGCACAGAGCATTATCAATTTTTTCAAATATAAGCAAGCTGAAGACCCTATGTTTTTCTATTCAATGCAAGTGGACCAGAATAATCGACTAGCTAATTATTTTTGGAGAGATGGAAGATCAAAATTGGATTACGATTGTTTTGGAGATGTTCTTGTATTTGATACAACGATAGAACCAAAAAAATTCACCAGAAAATAAATTGTAGCATCCACGCCGAAAAACCAAAGCAAATCAAAGAACAGAGCGATTCTTTGGAAAAAAATAACAATAGGCGTAGATGTGAAGCAGAGTAATTGAAGCAGCAAAATAGTTGCCGAAAAAATAATAGCAGTAAGGCAGAGACATGAAGATAGAATTTTTATTAGGGAATATAGAAACCAAAGCAAATCAAGAGTAAAGCGCTTCTTTGGAAAAAAAACAACAAAGAGGCGAGACGTGAAGTAGCGAAGCGATTGCTCAAAAAATAATAGCAGAGAGGCGAGTAAGGTGGCAAAGACATGAAGATAAATTTTTATTAGGGTTGAATAATTTTTAATTGGGATTTTAGGGATTTGTGATTAAAAAATTTAATTAAATGAGGTGTAAATGAGACATGTCATTAAATGATTAAAAAATCTAATCAAATGAGGTGTAAATGACATGTAAAAATTAGCTGACATGTCATTACTTGATTGGGAAGGGACACAAATGACATGACGTAACTACTTCATCCAATCTTTTTCCCTCTAACCAGACCCAATAATCTTATCACTTACCTATCACAATATCCAACAATATGTTTCATCATTCACCCATACATTTTTATTTTAAATTTTTACCATTTTTTTTCTCAACAATAGGTTAATATTATAAAATATAAAGAGGTAAAAATCCTGTGGTATCAAAATAAATTTCATATTCCAACATGGAGCAAAGTCATAAACATAAAAACCATCATATTTTAAACAAGGAACATTGTCATTAATAGGCACCTAACTCGCAATAATTCTTCAAAACATGACAAAAGATATCTCAAAATATTGATAGACTTTGTAGGCGATGTAGAAGTAAAAACATTACAAATGATTTCAAATAGAGATAGGACATGTAAGAACGCCCAAGAATTATTGTGTTTTGTAGTTAAACTAATCTTGGATTTATTACGTAGGTCTTTATTAATGTTCTTCCATATGTAGTTCAACCTTAATGGCAAATGCAAATAAGAAATACTAACTTTCCTTTTTCTTTTCAGGTCCTCACAAAATGATAACTTACTTTAGAAGAAAAGCAACCCTTATCTTCTTAAAAGTTTCAGATCTCAGATAGTCTTCGTCTACCATCGTATGCGTAAAAGCGATTGGATTTAACTATTTTATTCAAAATGAAAAGGTTACCTCTTACCTACTATGCCAAACTACAAACTTCATATATTTAGAGTATATTAATAAAACGAAGACATGAATGGATTGAAGCAAAAGCATAAATGTGAGAACCCAAAGTTAAAGGGAATTTAAAAGAAACAAAAACAAAAGAGTTTCACTATTGTATAAAAACCGTAAAAGAGATATCGAGAAGTCATGCAAGAGATCAATAATTAGTGAGAAAAGGAGAGAAGAAAGATCATAATCATGACAATGAAAAGCAAAGTGCTCATCGTTGGGGAACCGCTACTTGGGAAAGAGGCTAGTAAATGCAAGTTTAGCACAAGGCCATGAAACTTACGTCTTTGCATGGGGAGGAGATAGGTGTGGATATTGAGAAGGTGCAAATGTCGCTATGGTTTAAGCGAAGAAGGGCTTATCTTGTAATCGGTTCGTTTAACGACCACCAAAGCCTCGTCAAAGTGGTGAAATTAGTAGACGTGGTTATTTGTGCAATATCCGGTGTTCATATCCATAGCCACCAAATACTGCTTCAACTCGTAAGTACCTGACAGCAACTCAATGTGCATTAGCATACTTTTTGTTAGTGATATAATACTAGTATAATTTTTTCTCACTATAATGAATAATCCCACAGCCCCACCCTTCCCCTCTTTTCACATTACACCATCCGCTCCTTCCTCTTTCTACGATGAGCGCACAAATTCAAAGAACCAAACAACAAAGAACTAATACTAGTCGATAACAAAGATCCAAACCTATATTCTGTTCACTTGCATGTTACCTTTTTGAGAATCTGAGATGTGCATGCTTCGACAGTCCGACGAAAGAGAGGTAAAGCTTGAAGCCGAAGGAGCATTGGTTTAGACGATAATACTGGAGCCGTGGAGGACGAAGAGATTATTAATCTGATGAAGTACGATGGTGGCGGACTGAAGAGAGGTATGAAACGAAGAGGAGGATGAAAGAAACTAACCTTTAGAAATTTACGGATTTCAGAAGAAGGGGGAAATGAATTTCAAGAAGCCACTGGAGGAAATTGAGTCAATCGGGTTTAAGGATTGGGGAACTTTCACTAAAACAATTCAAGAGGAGAGCAAAACGGCGACGCTTTTCACTAAAACAATTCAAGCATTGCAACGCGTTTATAAAATAGCGCGCTAAAGACATACCTATTATGGCGCTTATGAGAAAAACGCCACTAAAATATACAAAACAACGTCTTTTTAATTAGAATACACAAACATATTTGCGGCGTTTTTTATAAGCGCCGCTATATCCCAACTTGTTGCGGTGTTTACGAAAAAAGCCACTAAAATATACAAAACAACGTCGTTTTAATTAGAATACACAAACATATTTGCGGCGTTTTTTATAAGCGTCGCTATATCCCAACTTGTTGCGGCGTTTTGAAATAGCGCAACTAATACTTGATCGACATCGTATGCTTTTACCAATCTGCGCCACTAACAAAAAGCTTTAAACGATTTACGCCTTGCATCGATTGATATATTTTGTATGCGTTTTACATAAACGCCACTAATTCATACAACAATGTTTCAAACACGCGCCTTAAAATAAATTGAAAGGTTTTGTATGCTTTTGTATTAAACGCTGTAATTTTAATGTCATTTAATTTATATATTTTATACTATTATTAATTAATCCATTTACCTAATATTATTAACACTAAACACTAAATAATCTTTAAAATATATATATATTATATATCATCTTATATACAATTACTTTAAAATTATTTTAAATATATATAAATTTAAAATATATCACTATATACCCATAAATATTTAAAATTATTTTAAATAATAGTATTTTAATTTTTTCATTTTAACATATATTTTCTATGTTATAATTTGTTTCAAAATTTTTCTATGTGTTATTAATTTTTCTAAATAATTTAAATATAAAATTAAAAAATTATATTTTAGTTAATACAAAGTTCAATAATTATAAGAAGAGGATGAAAGAGTGATTGACTTTTATTACAATTATATTTAATTATTGCATAATTCATAGCAATTTCAAATAAATTACCCTCAATATCGTTAAACCCTAAACTCTAAATCTTAAACCCTAAACTTTAAGCCCTAAACCCTAAACACTGAACCCTAATTTGGTTTTCAAATTTTGGGTCATATATCTTAAACCCTAAACCCTAAATACTAAATCCTAATTTAACCTATACTTTAAACTTTAAACTCTAAACCCTAAACCTTAACCCCTAACCCTAACCCACAAGCATTGAACCCTTAACCCTTAAACCAATGAACCCTTAACCTAAACCTTAATTAACCCTAACCACTACCACTTAAATTACCTCAATATCGTTAAACACTAAGATCTTAAACCCTAAACAATAAAACCCAAATATTAAACTTTAAACCATAAAATTAACATCCTAAATATTAAACCCCTAAAGCCCTAAAATAAATTAATCCTAAAACTATAAACCATAAACCCTAAACTTAAAACCCTAACCCATTAACCATTTCCCCTTAAACCCCTAACCCTAAACATTAACCCCTGACCACTAACACTAACACCTTAATACCGATAAACACTAATATATTAAACACTATACAACAAACCCAAACAACAAATTTAAAACACTAAACCCATACACCAAAATAACAAACCTTAAACCATGAAATTAACATACTAAATAATAAACCCTAAATTAATTTTAATAGCTTAATTTGTAACTTAAATGAAAATTTCTAAATTGTTTAGTTAGCAATTTGTAACTTTTCATAATTAAGTAACTAAATGAAACTTTCTCATTGCTTATAAGTGAATTTATCAAAATAAAATTTAATTCAAAGCAAGAATAAGGAAAAATATGAAAATTCTTAGCGGCGCTTTTGAAAAAATCGCTAATGGTCGACTTTTTAATGCGTTTTTCAAAAGCGCTAAATGCTCGAACCTTTAGCGCATTTTTCAAAAGCGCCGCTTAATGTCAGACTTTAGCGGCGTTTTCAAAAGCGCCGCTAATTCTCGAACCTCAGAGGCGCTTTTGCTAAACGCTATAAATCGACCTTTAGCGTCGTTTTACAAAAGCGCACTAATGTTCGACTTTTAGTGGCGTTTGAATAAAAACGCTTATTTATCATTTTTAGCGGCTTTGCCAATAAACGCCGCTATTGCTCATTTTTTTGCGGCGTTTTCCTTAAAACGCTATTGTAATTTTTTGCGGCGTTTTTAGTTAAAACGCCATTAAAAACGCCGCTAAAAGTCTGTTTTGGTGTAGTGTAGGAGTGCAAGTGATCCTGTAGACAACAGCATTAGCCAGAGCTAATGGTTGAATACAGATGTGTTCAATGAATGTTTTATTTTGGTTACCAAAATTTTGAAATCGAAGACCACCAATATTCAATGATTGGCATCATGTATCCCAACTAACCAATGCCAACTTCCTTTTATTGTTAGCATTCCTTCAAACAAGTTGTGTACCATTTTTTTTTTTCAATTTCTTTTAAGAATCACCATTGTTTGCATGAAAAAGTTTGATATTGTCATGACTACGAACTTGGCTAGTGTAACACACCCTACTATGGATAGGAGGCTTGCACTCCATCCGCTAAGTTGACTTCAAACTTATCATGCACAGACTAGCAGGGGTGAGCATTCGATCGAATCGAAAAATTTCGAGTTAATCGAGTTTTCGAATCGTATTTTATCATCCTAACTTAATTTGAAATTTTTCCGAATCGAGTCGAGTGAGACGAAATTGAATCGAATCGAATCGAATATATTTGTTCGAGTTAAATTTTAAAAAATGACTTTAGTGTTGTTTATTTTATGTAATTTTTAAAAATAATTTTCTTTAAAATTTTAAAACATGATCATACAATAAAAATTGAGGTAAATAAGTGAATAAATAAAATCTTAAAATTTAAAAAATTAAAAAATTGATTTGGGGTTTAATTTGGGGAGAAAGAGGAATTGGGTTGGGAACTTAGGATTTAGGAAAAAAATTTTAAATTTGAGTCTTGATGGGCTTGGGAGAAATGGGTAAAAGCCTAAAATTTAAAAAAAAAAAAAAATATAGTTTATATTCGGTTTATTCAATTATTCGAATTATTCGAATTTAAAAATTCAACTCGATTCGAACTTGAAATTCAAAACTCAAAATTGAGTTGATTCGATTAACTCGATTAACTCGATTCAATAATTCAAATTGAATTTTTTTCAAATTTTTCGAATCGAATCGAGTTTTGCTCACCCCTACAGACTAGTACTTATTCTTGGTGATACGTTTATGGAAGAGTAGAATAATTGCTAATATGAACAACAGTCCTATCATTTGTGTTTAAAGAGAAATGGATCTTTGTCCTTCGAGTACTAATCTTGTGACCCAAGTGAAGACTGAAAAAGTCGTAATATATGTTTGACCATTGTGGCTTGTCCCACATCTGTTTTATAGAAAATCACAAAGTCCTCTTCAAAAAATAGATGTGACAAAGGTGTCCCATTTTTTATAAGTTTAATAGGCTCCCATTCTTTACGTTTAATTGCATCATGAATTCTTTTGCCAAGACGTTTGATCCCAAAGCACAAACATATATGGAAAGAGGAGATTCTTTCATCGGATTCCTCTTGCCCTGAAATCTTCAATTAAGGACCCATTGAAATCTTTGTAAAAGATAAAGAAGCACAACGCATAGTAACAAGGGCAAAAATTTTGTGGAATGCCACCATCTATGATTCAATAATTTAAAAATATCCTCACTTTATCCTTTTTCGAATCTACTTTAATTGCTATTCACCCCATTTTTCCTTTATCAGTCCTCCATTAATTGGATAACCTTTTTAGGCAATTAAAATATTATCAGTAATACATTTTTTGGCTACGAAGCTCATTTGATTTTAATCAATCCATAATGGAATAATTGGCTTTAATCTATTGATAGTTGTTGGTCACCACCTTATACAGCACCGATGACAAACTAATTAGCCTGGAATGTGAAAAATTCTTAGGACCACTACTTTTAAGAATAAAGACAATTAAGTTTTTGTTTAACTCCAATTTGACGATGCCATTGTCAATGACATGACGCACCAAATTACAAATATCATTTCCCAAAACCTACCATCGGCATTGGAAAAATTGTGTGTACAAGCCATAAAGCCAGGGGTTTTTGGAGGAACCATGTCAAAAATCATCTTTTTAACTTTTTTATTCGAAACCCTCTTTTGAAGTGAATCTAAGGTGTTTGAATCAATAGTGGAAAATCTACCACCTGTATAAATTATAAAAGTAAAAAATAATCACTCTTTTCAAAGTGTCATCATCGTATCACTAGTCATTGCACAGATCTTCTTTCCTCCTTGTAATAGTTCTATTGTAAAAGTATTTCGTATTCTAGTCCCTCTTGTGAAATCCACTCATATCTAGCCTTCCGGCGCCATAGGACTTCCTATAATTCAAGGATTTTCTCAAATTTCGTTCTAAGATCATTGTCAAAATACGAGAGTTTTTTGGACTCATTTTTCTCTAATGCTATTTTGATTCCCTTGAGGATGCCATAATAATTTTTTTCCTAGTCCTAATATTACCGAACACTTTTTGATTATATTTTTTTAACCATCGGGGCAAATCATAATGAGATATTATCGGATTGTTGCCTCATGGATTTAATAAGCTTTCCAAACAGCTCATCTGTTAGCCAACCTAGAAATAATTGTAAAGCCCAAATTTTGCCCGGGCCTAAAACAAAAAAAACTAAACCAAAAATAAAAACTCAATTACAACCCAATTACAACCCAAAAAAAACTGGCCTGATTACAGTTTTTTTAATGTCCAATTACAAACGGCCCGATAGGCCCAAACTCTAAAACCAAGTTTCCTGAACTTATCCGCGCCCCAGCCCCTCGAACGTCATGCAGGTGCCTCGTCCCGAGACTCCCCCCTGACGCGCCCCCTAGGCCACTTTGCACGGAAATGGCAAAAATTAGCCCTCATCCGCCTCTGTTGACCTACGAGGATACCTACAGAAGAACAAAGAGAAGCAGTAAGAGAACAGCAAAGAAATGGCAGAAACAGAAGCAACAATAATAATGATTTTGTAATATCTATTCGGCTATATAACCCCAACACAAAAACAATGTAAGGTATACACATGCAGACAAGCAGAATCAAATACAAAAAAAATTCGAATTATTAAAGGTGCTTCCTTTTTATTTATTTCGAAAAAGAATATAGAATAATAAAAATACAACCTGTCGATTGGTTTTCTTTGGTCGTGTCTCTGTCGGTTCATCTCCCTCGGTTGAACGTTGTCAATACACGAACACCCAGAAATCCCTATGGGTTCCGATGAAGGTTTCGAAAGGGCAACATAGGGAGTTTTACACATATTTCCTCTTATTTCTAGACTAAACGGGGTTTTAAAAATTTTCTTTAAAAAAAGGGACCGAAAGAAGAACGAAAAGCTGACTTTTCGTATCCCCGATCACCGCATATGACGGAACCACGGTGGCGATACGGCAGGATCCACAACCGGAGACAGGCCGGAGCGGGTCCGAAGACCAGACCAGTGAGAGAAGGAGAGAATCCTCTCAATTTTTTTTTCAAAAACCTCGTTTTGAAATGTTTTTTTTTTTGGAAATTTAGCTTTAAATAGGGTTTATGAAACGACGTCGTTTCATTCAGGCCTCTCAATGAAGAAACGATGCCATTTTGAGCTGGGTCGGACCGACCTGACCCGAACCGCCTAGGATCCCCGTGTTTTTGGATTGAGGGTCTATTTGCTCCCTCAGTCCTTCCGCTTTTGAGGCGATCTACAATCGAGTCCCTATTTCAATTTTTCCTTTATTTTTTCGGATTATCCCGCAGATTTTATTTTTGTTTCAACTTGTTCCTTATTAATGCGCTGCTTTTTGAAAGGCAAGAATAATTTCCCATTTAGTCCTCGTTATTTCGCGCGCCTCTTAGTTCAGTCCTAACCCATTTTTTAATTTATCCCTCCAATTTTATTTCGTTTTTAATTTAGTCTGTGACTTCACTGATTGAAACGCAACGCATATGGACCAGGGATGTTTTCCCGTTAGGTCCTTGATAGTTTCAGATCATTACAGTTCGGTCCCTTTTATTATTATTGATTTGTGCTTTTTAAATTTATTTTAATAATGATTAAGTCCCTTTTACTTTTTCACTTTTTTTTTTATTTATCAGTTTATTTATTAAATTGTTTGGTTCCCTACAATTTTTTTTTATTTTGTTCATATTGTCCATTTATTTATTTTGCTATTTATATTGTTTATTTATTTATTTGTTTTTTCATTCTCATATGTTATGTTTTATTTTCCTTACTTATTTTAATTATGCTTTCATTATTGTGATTACTATTATTTATCTATTTCATTTTTTATCCTTATTTTGTTTTAGTTCATTTTATTTTTATTTTCACTATTATTTATTTGTTTATTATTATAACTATTTATTATTATTGTATTATTGTTACCTAATGTTTCTATTATTATTAGTACTTTATTATTATCATTATTACTGTTATTATTATCCAATACATTTTGAGATTTGATTTCATAATTGCTTATCTAAAAATTTCTCAAAACAAGGTAATATTTGGCATTTGGAAATTTGAGAAATCGTGCCCTAACGTGTTGGGTTTTGATTTTTCGTTTGACCAAATAGTTAAATATCCCTTCGGAATTTTATCCATATTTTCTTAATAAAAAAACAAGGCAATATTTCGTGTTTGGAAATTCGAGAAATTGTGCCCTAACGTGCTGGGTTTCGATCTACCGTTTGACCAAATAACCAAATATCCTTTCAAAAATCTTCAATGCATGAGTTTTGGATATCACGAGATGATGTTGGTATCAAGGATTTAAATTGTCGTGTCCTAACGTGCTAGATGTGATAATTTGTTCTTTCGAAGCAAGAGAATCCTAATATCCAACTCGAGTAAAATTCGGATATTTTTAAACGAGATCAAATTTTTAAATTCTTTTTAAAATTTTCAACTTTCGACATTGAGACATTGATTAATCAATTTGGTACCAATTTTGGGCGTGACGGGAGTGCTAACCCTACCTCGTACTTAACCGACTCCCGAACTTGTTTTCTCAAATTTCGTAGACCAAAAACATTTTTTTTGTAAACCAAAACGTTTTATTAAAACAAAGGTGATCCGATCGCACCAAATAAAGATCAGTGACGACTCTAGTTTTATTTTCGTTTTCAAAAACCTAGTCGATTCCCGTTTTCAAAAAAATGGTTACGACAGCTTGGCGACTCCACTAGGGACTGGTTGAGAGTCAGGCCATAGATTGATTAATTCTTGTCCTTTTGATTGAAAATTTGGAAAATTGTTTTGAAAAATCATATTTATTTTAATGCGTTTACCGGTACTATGATGTTTTTGGTAGAATACTTGCATCTGCATTGCATACCATTGTGGTTACACCTTTAAGTGAGAGTGAGAAACTATGCCTCCGTGAGGTTTTCACCACCGCATGGGCCAGTGGACCGCTTCCGGGATACATTTGTACCTATGTGCTTCGTGAGATTTTCATCTCCACATAGCCATAGGGAAATGTATTCCCCTGAACCATACTCGATCCATATGAGCCTGTAATGGGTGAGGATTGAGGAATTTGCTTGTTCAGGTACCCATTCCTTAGAACCAAGCCGCATATAGCAACTCTAAGAGCCCATCCTAGGTAGAGTTATGCAAAACCTTAGCAGTCACCTATTTTCTGTTTGATTTGATTTTTACCATAAGTATATGATACTAATGTGTTTTCTTTCATTTATGACTACATTGCATTTCATCATCATAGAAAGGAGGTGTTGATTCATATTCGATTGCTAAATAGAAGAGTTTGTCATAAGGAAATGGATTGCTTGAAAAATTGGATTATAATATGGTCGTTCGAATATAGTCTAAATAAACAACGAGAGAAGGTTGATGGTCTACAGAAGAATACAAGACTTTGCGATTCAAGCCGACAAAGACTATTCAAGAGCTGTCATGTCCCGACTTTCTTAAAGGACCTAATGAGCATCGCGGGGGATAGGCGAGTGAAAAGTCGCGGCCTGGATCAAACAATAAGAAGCTAGAAGAGGCATCTATTGAGAAAGTTCACGGGACACGACCGTAACATCCGGATATGAAGAAAAGAATTGGTGTCTTCACCTGGACTATGAGGACAAAGTCGCATATGTAATCCGTTTTATGTAAAGAAATTTATCTTCTATAAAAGTTCTTCTAATGGAATTGAATTCAGAATCAACGCCTCTCTTTCTTTTTGCATTCATTCCATGCATTTGCATTGCATTTCATGCATATTGTATTACATCATATCACATGCATTAAAATTTGTAGAAAGACTCTAATTAATTAAAAAAATTTCAATTAACCTAGAAGACATAGAACAAAGGTTGGAGGGATTAGAGCAAAGGCAAATACTGATACAGGAACAGTTGGAAAAAATTCAACAAGATATGCAAGATTAAATGAATATGACGCGCCAGTTAACCCAATTACTAGTCGGAGGGCTTGAAAAATGAGTGGCCCAGTGGTCAATAGTGTGGATGATGATAAAGACATCGTTTATTCCCCGATAAGTATCCCGACTCAACCAGACACGCATTCGCATGGGGTACCCGTCATTATTGGACCCCAATGTCAGATTGATACTTCGGCCCTGTTGAACTTCCCGATGGGTTCAGGTTTTAACCCGGAAGATGATCGAGCCAAACCGGTTGTACTGGCAGAAACAAAAGAAAAAGGTGAGTGGACTTTAAAATCCTCAAAAGGAAGGACAAGGATGTGAATAATACGAGTGGGTATAACAAGGGTTATTCGAAGCCGTTTATAGTAAACCAGCCAAAGAAGGCAGTTACCAGCTATCAAGTCTCCCCAAGGCAAGAACCCAATTCAAGACCGAACTCAGAGAAACCCCAGTTCACACCTATTCCAACGACGTATAAGGAGTTATACCAGAGCTTATTTGATATGCATGTTGTAGCTCATCATTACCTGAAACTAATGCAACCCCATACCCCAAATGGTATGATTCGAACGCTCAATGCGAGTACTATGCGAGAATAATGGGCCACTCAATCGATAAATGCAATGCATTTAAAAAGTTGGTCTAGAGGTTTATTAAAATAGGAATTGTGTAGTTCGATGATTTTTCAACCTGATCATTCTGACGAAGTAGTAAAATGTGGTAATTAAAAGTGGGATGGGGCAGGAGAGTTGTGTTTCCTTAAAGCAGTCAACAGAAGCCTAGAAATCAGGAAATCATAACACCAATAGCATATCCGAAGAGGGAATCGAGGAATAAAAGTTTCAAGCCCTTACATACTTGGGAAGATTTTAAGCAATGGGACTGTGGAAAGGATCCCTGTATTTTTAGAACTAATTTGGAGCAATATTCAGAACACGCTTGTTGTTTTAAGCCTAGAGGCAATAAGAATCCTTTTATAAAATAGGCTTGTATCCAGAATTTTTATTTCAATAAAATGTAACTTTTTGAGCAGATATTTTCTTGCCATTTCATATTATGCATTCTTTTTTTTTTATATATATCCTTTCATTCTTTATACATGACCATACCATACAAATAATCATTCTTAGAATCATTTATTCTTTGAATTTTTGCCTTCCTATCTAAGAACCCAGATATCAATGACATGAGCGACGTTGTTACTGACCCGCTTTTTGAATGAGATATGGGTCTAAGGGATCTAAGGACTTTGAAGATGACAGAGATGGTAGCTTATCTATTGATTTGTTAGGGATGGTAGAACAAGATTGAAAATAGACTCAACCTTACAAAGGGTCAGTGGACATTGTGAGTCTAGGAAAGGAGTGAAGATTGAAGCCTAGCTCACCACAGAAATAAGGCGAGACATCATTGAGTTGTTTTCAATAATTCAAAGATGTTTTCGCACGATCATATCAAGGCATGTCAAGCTACTGAAACATGGGTATGCTGTTAAGATTGGTGTTTAAAGAACCCATGCTAATGGTTCTACAATAGTCAGGCTAATCATGAGGTTTAGGTACTGTGAGTCCACCAAAAAAGGGAGGTTGCATCAGTTATGCCGTGAATGCCAGATGGATGAATACAGGACTTACGCGTCTCCTCTACTTCTTCACAGATTCCCTATATGTGGGGCAGGGACGTTATCACGCCAATCTTCTCAAAAGCTTTTAGCCAACATCAATTCATATTCATGGTCGGTGGTTACTTCACTAAGAGGGTGAATGTCGCTTCCTATGCCAATCTTACAAAGTCGACAGTTATCAAATCCCACTCTTAATGCAAAAAAAAAAAACATTTAGAATTTTTGAAAAATGACTGAGACTTGTAAAGGTTGGCATAGAGAAGTTACCATTTACCCTCTATAATGTTGGACAGAACCTTCACCGGGGCAACACCTTACTCATTGGTTTATGAAATGGAAGCAATTGTTGGAAGTTAAGATTTATTTTCTCCAAGCTTTGATTGAATTATGAATTGGATAAAGCAGAATATCTCCAGTAAGCTTGATTGAAAGTATTCATCATGGTCGAATGTACCAAAAATAGATGATACGGGCTTATGACAAAAACGTTCGCCTAAGAGAATTTCATTATGGGGACCTGGCATTAAGAAGGATTCTTCTCATACAAAAGGACTTCAGAGGAAAGTAAATGCCAAATTTGGAAAAACCTTATGTGGTGAAGAAGGCTTGTTCTGGAAGATCATTAACTTTGACCAAAATGGATGGCAAAGATATGTTCAAGCTAGGGAGTACAGATTTCATCTGAAAAGAGAGGCCAAGGTGAAAACCCGCAAAGGGCACTTTGAGACCTTTTTCTAAAAAAAGAAAAAAAAAAAGAAAAAATGAAGAAGAAATGAAATGAAAAATTCAATCAATAGAAGAAAGAAAAAGGAGAGGCCAAGGTGAAAACCTGTAAAGGGCGCCTTAAGACCAAAAGGGGATTTAAGTTGAAAACCCGAAAAGACCGGCTCAAATTTTGATCTAACGTAGGGCATATAGTAGTCTTACTATACCTGAATTAACAATGAAGAAGTATGCTACGTCTTGGGGCTCCGGATCCCCTAAACACATATTGAGCTTAAAATGGTCCTCAAGAAGTTTGAACAGAGAAGCTCAGGCTGCGATATCTGGGGCACCTAATTTCCATCTTACCTATTCTAAATTTGCTATCTTTAATTGTTTTATTCGTTTCAAAATACACTACCAATAAATTTTCGTCTTGATTGCATTCTTTGCATAACTTATTTGTTTCGAGCTATGCTCCTAATTAGTTTCATTCTTATGATATTTTTCAAGCATTTTGCATTGAAATAACGATTAGTGGACTAATAATACTTTCATAAAAGAAGTTTCACTTATTACTCTAGAAGCTTCTGAATAATACAAGAACTTGAAATAAGACTATTGTTTAAGACTCACCAAGTTTAAGGGATGGAAATATTGGTGGAGGAAGAGCCTAAACTGAGACTATCTCTCGGATTTTTGTCAAAAATGGTGATTGAACAAAATGGTAAGATATTGCGTCAATGATACAATCTTGACGAAAAATGGGCAATGTTAACCCAAGTATAAAAAGAGAATCATTCTCGAGAAAAAATGATATTCTGCATCTATACAAATATCATGCATGCACATTTGGTCAGGTCACCTGGGGAGTGATCAGTTGATCGAATAAGTTACAGATCCTATACCCTTGAGTTGCAGTGGGACGGGTTGAATTTGATACAGGTTATATAGCCATAAGTCGAAGTAGGATGGTTTAAAGATGGTACAAATCTTATGTCTCCAAGGTACAGTGGAAAGGACACTGACGTTACAGTGAGGCAAATAGGCTGAGCAAAATACGATTGTTTCTTCAGGTTTTCGCCAGATTACCACCTAAGCAAGAAGACAGGATATTACGTCAAGTGATACAACTTGGAAGAACAATGAGCAATGACAACCCTAAACATTTTAAAAAGGGATTATTCTCATGACATTCTACATTCATGCAAATGTCATCCATAATACATTTAGTTAGAAGTATTTGATTCATTCCGATCATTGCATCCTAATCATTGTACATTTAAAAAAATTATTCTTATGACATTCTCCATTCATGCAAATAATATCATTTAGTTAGGAGCATTAGACTCATTCTGATCATTGCATCCTAATTATTGTAAAAAGACCATTCTCATGACATTCTGTATTCATGCAAATGTCATCCATAATACATTTAGTTAGGAGTATTAGATTCATTCTGATAATTGCATCCCAATCATTTGGTATAAACACAAACATATAAAAATGAGTCTATAGGATATGCCCCTCAGAGAACAGTATAGCAACATCGATGAATTCACCAGTCCTATCTCCCTGACCAGCAGTGGAATAGGTCGAAGATTGTAGATCTTGTCACCCTAAGCAATAGTGGAACAAAATCGAACGGCAAATTTTATCTCCATGAAGCAGCGGAGTAAATTTAAGCCATCAGTCTTATCTCCCTCGAGATGGTAGTGGAGCAGACTGAAGATTGAAGTCTTCTTGAGATAGTATGGAAGCAAATTGAAAAGTTCAGATTTTGTTTCCTCGAGATGGTAGTGGAGCAGACTAAAGATTGAAGTCTTTCTGAGATAGTAAAGAAGCAAATTGAAAAGTTCAGATTTTGTTCCCTCGATATGGTAGTAGAGCAGACTGAAGATTGAAGTTTTCCTGAGATAGTAAGGAAGCAAATTGAAAAGTTCAAATTTTGTTCCCTCGAAATGGTAGTGGAGCAGACTGAAGATTGAAGTCTTCCTGAGATAGTAAGGAAGCAAATTGAAAAGTTCAGATTTTGTTCCCTCAAGATGGTAGTGGAGCAGACTTAAGATTGAAGTCTTCCTAAGATAGTAAGGAAGCAAAAAAAAAGTTCAGATTTTGTTCCCTCGAGATGGTAGTGGAGCAGACTGAAGATTGAAGTCTTCTTAAGATACTAAGGAAGCAGACTAAAAAGTTCAAATTTTGTCCCCTCGAGATAGTAGTGGGGCAGACTGAAGATTGTAGATCTTATCTCCATGAAGCAGTAATGGAGCAGATCAAAGACGGCGAATATTATCTTTCCTGAAGTTGCAGTGGAGCAAATTGAAGCCAACAGATCTTATCTCCCTGAAGTTGCAGTGGAGCAGGTTGAAATTACCAATTCTTATCTCATTGAAGTTCTAGCGAAGTAGATCGAAGCTACAAATCTCTTCTCCCTGAAATTACATTCGAGTAGATTGAAACGAAGATTCCTATACCCCTGAAGATGTAGTGGGTTAGAGCAAGGCTACTTGAAGAAGAAAAGAAACGCCGAGACTTGGCAAGACCAGGCAAAATTGGTCCTTTTAAAGTCTTTGCTATGTTCTCGTTACACGAAAACGAGCAAAGAGGGGCAGTTGTAAAGCCTAAATTTTGCCCGGCCCAACAAAAAAAATAAACCAAAAATAAAAGCCCAAAACTAGCCCAATTACAACAAAAAAAACTGGCCTGATTATAGTTTTTTTAATGTCCAATTACAAACGGCCCGATAGGCCCAAACTTTAAAACCAATTCAGGAACCCTAGGGTTCCTGAACTTATCCGCCCATAGCCCCTCGAACGTCACGCCCATGCCTCGTCCCGAGGCGCATTGTCCTGAGACTCCCCCTGATGCGCCCCCAGGCCACTTTGCACGGAAATGGAAAAATTTAGCCCTCATCTGCCACTGTTAACCCACGAGGATACCTACAGAAGAACAAAGAGAAGCGAAGAGAACAACAAAGAAATGGCGTAAATGTAAGCAACAATAATAGTGATTTTGTAATATCTATTCGCTATATAAGCCCAACACGTAAACAATGTAAGGTATACACACGTGACAAGCGTAATCAAATACAAAAAATCTCAATTATTAAAGGTGCTTCCTTTTTATTTATTTCAAAAATAATATAGAATAATAAAAATACTACCTGTCGATTGGTTTTCTTTGGTCGTGTGTCTGTCGATTCATCTCCCCCGGCTGAACGTTGTCAATACACGAACACCCAGGAATCCGTATGGGTTCCATTAATGGTTAGGAAAGGGCAACATAGGAAGTTTTACACATATTTCCTCTTATTTCTAGACTAAATGGGGTTTTAAAAATTTTCTTTAAAAAATAGACCGAAAGAAAAATAAAAGTTGACTTTTCAT
The DNA here is from genome assembly GCA_025506655.1 of Gossypium rotundifolium. Classification (NCBI taxonomy): domain Eukaryota; kingdom Viridiplantae; phylum Streptophyta; class Magnoliopsida; order Malvales; family Malvaceae; genus Gossypium; species Gossypium rotundifolium. Next base: position 160,543,053 of record CP106731.1, on the reverse strand, counting down.
ATCCCCGATCACCGCATATGGCGGAACCACGGCGGCGATACGGTGAAATCCACAACCGGAGCCAGACCGGAGTGGGTCCGAAGACTAGACCAGCGAAGCGAGAGAAGAGAGAATCCTTTCAATTTTTTTAAAAAAAAACCCGGTTTTGAAATGTTTTTTTGGGGAAATTCGGCTTTAAATAGGGTTTATGAAACGCCACCGTTTCATTCAGGCCTCTCAATGAAAAAACGACAACATTTTGAGCTGGGTCGAACCGACCTGACCTGAACCGCCTAGGATCCGCGTGTTTTTGGACTGAGGGTCTATTTGCGCCCTCAGTCATTCCGCTTTTGAGGCAATCTACAATCGAGTCCCTATTTTAGTTTTTCCTTTATTTTTTCGGATTATCCCGCAGATTTTATTTTTTTTCAATTTGTTCCTTATTAATGCGCTGTGTTTTGAAAGACAAGAATAATTTCCCATTTAGTCCTCGTTATTTCGCGCGCCTCTTAGTTCGATCCTAACCCTTTTTTTAATTTATCCCTCCAATTTTATTTCGTTTTTAATTTAGCCTGTGACTTCACTGATTGAAACGCAATGCATATGGACTAGGGATATTTTCCCGTTAGGTCCTTGATAGTTTCAAATCATTACAGTTCGGTCCCTTTTATTATTTTTGATTTGTGCCTTTTAAATTTATTTTAATAATGATTAAGTCACTTTTACTTTTTCACTTTTATTTTTGATTTATTTATTCATCAGTTTATTTATTAAATTGTTTGGTTCCTATTGTTTTTTTTATTTTATTCATATTGTCCATTTATTTATTTTGCTATTTATATTGTTTATTTATTTATTTGTTTTTCATTCTCATATATTATGTTTTATTTTCCTTACTTATTTTAATTATGCTTTCATTATTATGATTACTATTATTTATCTATTTTATTTTTTTATCTTTATTTTGTTTTAGTTCATTTTATTTTTATTTTCACTATTATTTATTTGTTTATTATTACTATTCATTATTATTGTATTATTGTTACCTAATGTTTCTATTATTGTTAGTACTTTATTATTATTATCATTATTATGTTATTATTACCCAATACATTTTGAGATTTGATTTCATAATTGCTTATTTAAAAATTTCTCAAAACAAGGTAATATTTGACATTTGGAAATTTGAGAAATCGTGCCTTAACGTGTTGGGTTTCGATTTTTCGTTTGACCGAATAGCTAAATATCCCTTCGAAATTTTATCCATATTTTCTTAACAAAAAATAAGGCAATATTTCGTGTTTGGAAATTCGAGAAATCGTGCCCTAACGTGCTAGGTTTCGATCTACCGTTTGACCAAATAACCGAATATCCTTTCAAAAATCTTCAATGCATGAGTTTTGGATATCACGAGATGATTTTGGTATCAAGGATTTAAATTGTCGTATCCTAACGTGCTAGATGTGATAATTTGTTCTTTTGAAGCAAGAGAATCCTAATATCCAACTCAAGTAAAATTCAGATTTTTTAAACGAGATGGAATTTTTAAATTCTTTTAAAATGTTCAACTTTCGACATTGAGACATTGATTAATCAATTTGGTACCAATTTTGGGCGTGACGGGGGTGCTAACCCTTCCTCGTACATAACCAACTCCCGAACTTGTTTTCTCAAATTTCATAGACCAAAAACGATGTTTCAGTAAACCAAAACGTTTTATTAAAACAAAGGTGATCCGATCGCACCAAATAAAGATCGATGGCGACTCCAGTTTTATTTTTGTTTTCAAAAACCTAGTCGATTCCCGTTTTCAAAAAAATGGTTGCGACAATTTTGCGACTCCACTAGGGACTGGTTGAGAGTCAGGCCATAGATTGATTAATTCTTATCCTTTTGATTGAAAATTTGGAAAATTGTTTTGAAAAATCATGTTTCTTTTAATGCGTTTTCCGGTACTATGATGTTTTTGGTAGAATACTTGCATTTGCATTGCATGACCATTGTGGTTACACCTTTAAGTGGGAGTGAGAAACTATGCCTTCGTGAGGTTTTCACCTCCGCATGGGCCAGTGGACGGCTTCCGGGATACATCTGTACCTATGTGCTTCATGAGATTTTCATCTCCACATGGCCATATGGAAATGTATTCCCCTGAACCAAACTCGATCCATATGAGCCTATAATGGGTGAGGATTGAGGAATTTGCTTGTTCATGTACCTATTTCTTAGAACCAAGCCGCTTATAGCAACTCTAAGAGCCCATCCTAGGTAGAGTTATGCTGAACCTTAGGAGTCACCTATATTCTGTTTGATTTGATTTTTACCATCTGTATATGATACTAACGTGTTTTCTTTCATTTATGACTACATTGCATTTCATCATCATAGAAATGAGGTGTTGATTCAAATTCGATTACTAAATAGAAGAGTTTTTCATAAAGAAATGGATTGTTTGATAAAGTGGATTATAATACGGTCGTTCGAATATAGTCCAAATAAACAACGAGAGAAGGTTGATGGTCTACAGAAGATATAAGCCTTTGCCCGAGGATTCAAGCCGACAAAGACTATTCAAGAGCTGTCTTATCTCGACTTTCTTAAAGGACCTAATGAGCATCGCGGGGGATAGGCGAGTGAAGAGTCGCGGCCTGGATCAAACAACAAGAAGCTAAAAGAGGCATCTATTGAGAAAGTTCATGGGACACGACCGTAACATCTGGATATGAAGAAAAGGATTGGTGTCTTTACCTGGACTATGAGGACAAAGCCGCATATATAATCCGTTTTATGTAAAGAAATTTATCTTCTATAAAAGTTCTTCTAATGGAATTGAATTCAGAATCAACGCCTCTCTTTCTTTTTGCATTCATTCTATGTATTTGCATTGCATTTCATGCATATTGCATTACATCATATCACATGCATTAAAATTTGTAGAAAGACTCTAATTATTTAAAAAAATTTCAGTTAACCTAGAAGACATGGAACAAAGGTTGGAGAGATTAGAGCAAAGGCAAATACTGATAAAAGAGCAGTTGGCCAAAATTCAACAAGATATGCAAGATCAAATGAATATGACACGCCAGTTAACCCAATTACTAGTCGGAGGACTTGAAAAAAGGAGTGGCCCAGTGGTCAACAGTGTGGATGATGATGAAGAAATCGTTTATTCCCCGATAAGTATCCCGACTCAACCAGACACGCATCCTCATGGGGTACCCATCATTATTGGACCCCAATGTCAGATTGATACTTCGGCCCTGTTGAACTTCCCAATGGGTTCAGGTTTTAACCCGGAGGATGATCGAGCCAAACCGATTGTACTGGCAGAAACAAAAGAAAAAGGTGAGTGGACTTTAAAAGCCTGGAAGAGGAAGGACAAGGATGTGAATAATACGAATCGGTATAACAAGGGCCATTCGAAGCCGTTTATAGTAAACTAGCCAAAGAAGGCAGTTACCAGTTATCAAGTCTCCCCAAGGCAAGAACCCAATTCAAGACCGAACTCAGAGAAACCCCAGTTCACACCTATTCCAACAATGTATATGGAGTTATAGCAGAGCTTATTTGATAAGCATGTTGTAGCTCCTCATTACCTGAAACCAATGCAACCCCCGTACCCCAAATGGTATGATTCGAACGCTTAATGCGAGTACTATGCGGGAATAACGGGTCACTCAATCTATAACTGCATTGCATTTAAAAAGTTGGTCGAGAGGTTTATTAAAATAGAAATTGTGAAGTTCGATGATTTTTCAACCTGATCATTCTGACGAAGCAGTAAAATGTGATAATTGAAAGTGGGATGGGGTAGGAGAGTAGCGTTTCCTTGAAAAAGTCATCAGAAGCCTGAAAATCAGGAAATCAGAGCACCAATGGCATATTCGAAGAGGGAATCAAGGAATAAAAGTTTCCAAGCCGTTGCATACTTGGGAAGATTTTAAGCAATGGGACTGTGGAAAGGATCCCTGTATTTTTAGAACTAATTTGGAGCAATATTCAGAACACGCTTGTTGCTTTAAGCCTAGAGGCAATAAGAATCCTTTTATGAAATAGGCTTGTATCCAGAATTTTTATTTCAATAAAATGCATCTTTTTGAGCAGATATTTTTTTCATTCTTACCATTTCATATTATACATTCTTTTGTTTTATATATATTCTTTCATTCTTTATACATGGCCATACCATACAAATAATCATCCTTAGACAATCACAGAGCGTAACGAAGAATGGGCATGATTAAAGATTTCTTTTTCCAGATGCTCGATGATTACCTCGATGAAAGTCGTAAATGATATCGTTCCCCTATATGGACCTAGAAAACTCCCATTTTATGGATATCTTGAATCCACAAGATAGTATTTTCCTACAAGAAAATTAAAACATAATATCAAGTTTAAAAATAAAATAAAAATTTTAATATTTTTATGTAAAGATTAATTAAAAAATTAAAGTTCGACCGGTGGAGGTGTGGAAACTTTAACTCTTGTTTTCTAAGTGCTTGCAAAAAATTCTATCATGTATGTCTTTGTTCCTTCCCAACCAGAAATGCAAAATGAAACACATGTTGAAGTCACAAACCGCCATTATATTTTGAGTTGGTTCACCTTTCCGTCCGATATAAGGCATTTGAGAAGAAGGCAAAATGCATGCTTTTATGTGTGTTCCATCTATGGCCCCAATACAATCCTTTAAAATAAAAACAAGTGATGAGATAAAAGTTAGAAATAATTTATATTTTAAAAATATAAAGATTGTGTAATTTTACCTTAAAGTGAGGCCAATATCTTGTATCATGTCGAATGTGGTTCTACTTTCCTCGAATTGACCTTCAATGGGTTTAATCGTGTCTATTCCCATTCGAGCAAATATATGCAACATATCAAGAAAATTGACTAACAGCTTCCCAGATCGTTGAAATCGTTCTCTGCATTTGAATTTGATTCTCTATTTCCAAGAATATACAATAATAATGCCAACTTCTCCATCGCAGATACCTTCCCATGCTTTAAGCCATAATTTCTTTGCAAATCATGCAATAAGTCGTGAAATATATTTTTGGCATCCTAAAACTATTCATGCAACGATCATCATGCCCATTTAATACTTCGTCCACCCACATTTGACCAGTATAATTTGAATTCATACACGGTTGCATAGTGAAATAAGTTTCGTGGTGTACCAATACAATCGCTTAACACTTGTTCTTCCTCTTCATGATAATTGTTGTGCTCAACTTGTGTAACAATTGTGGCTATTCTTCGTTGAGCTTCTTCACTTAATTCATGGGTATCATAATTCATATAAAAGTATTATACATATTGTTAAATTCATCCATAACCTAAAACCTAATAAAATGAAAATAAATTAATAACTTGTGACATTATATACAACACAACAAAATTGAATAAAAGCATGGCATAAAAATACCAAATATAAAAACATCATACATTAATTTTACTATAAAAAGTAGATCATACATTAGTTTTTGCATATAAAAAGTAGATCATACATTAGTTTTACATATAAAAGAGTTGTCTAGTTATATTACAATAATAAAGCTAAGGAGCTCATGGTGGAGGTTGTGGATGGTATGGTTGGAAGGAAATGAGGATGTTGCTACCAAGGACGAAAATGATGCAATTGATTTTGTTCAAGATACTCACGCCAAGCCACCAAACCCTAACATCCGGATCTAAGTTCAAAACACTTCTCGTTTCACCCAGATCTCGAACATTTTGATGGCAAAATAATACGCTTCATCTTTTTTGAATTTCATCTTCCAAATCACGCAAAGCATCCATTGCACTTGAAATAGTATATTGAGAGTGAGGAAAATAATTTCGTAAACCGACATCCTTGGACCGGCCATACTCTCACACAATTTCTCAATATGAGTAGCTAATGAATTTTGGACGATTTTCTACTTGAACTTGATTTTTTCCTTTACCATGTACAACCCCAAGTGTTTCCTTTCTTCGATTAGGAGTTTCATGAGAAGGGTTTGATGGTACCTCATTAGTAGGAATATCTTCATCCTCATTACTATTTTCATCTGAATCACCAAATCCTCATTAGGTGTATCATCTCCCATAGGAACCCCACTTGGAAGAACACTGCATTAAGGTGCCCATGCATTCTCTCCAATGGCTACAATGCCACCAAACATTTGCCACATTAAATCATTCAATCGTGGCTCAATTCCTTTCTTCTTAAATCCTTTAAAATCCAGATTTTCCTACATAACATGTTAAATGTTAAATGTTATACTAAGATTTTGATATTTGTAAATTATTAATTTCAATAAAATTTATGCATTAAATTAATGATAAAGTTAACACTAACTCTGTATTTTTCAGCCCACCATTCTTCTAGTAGCATCAACTGCCTTTTTAGATGGACACCATCCAATACCGAGATTCCTTAAGCAACTCCCTCCATAACCTCCATTCCTTTTTAATGTATCCCACTTATTTTTAGTTGAGATTTCCATAATTTTTTGTGTCTTTGCTTGAAAAAGAGCAATGACATTTTCCCATCCTTTTGAGTTTAGATGAGTTGTCTGGTCTATTACCAAGATTGACTTCATTCACGCAAAGTTCACAAAATATCAACGCCACTCATCATCCCAAATAGCTTTTGTTGCGAAGGTACTTTCTCCTTCCACAAATTTTCATGTCTTTACCATCTATTATATACGTAAAGATTGAACAACTCAAACTTAAAAGCTGAAAATTTTATATCAGAAATTACTTAACAAGATAAAATATTTCATGCTTGTCTTATTCTTTATGGTGTCATATTCTTTCTCAATTGTTCTTAGTCCTTATAACATAGTTAATGCTTTCTTTGCTTTATTCTCCACTATTTGCATTTAATCTCCCTTTCTTTTTGTTTCTCCTCTTTTCGTCCTTTTCTTTATTGAAGCATTTGACTTTCTTAAATCCTAATATGCCTGTTTTTCACTAATTGCTAACTCCATATATGGGGAAAGGTATCGTCCGTTACTAGGAGCAACCGACATTTAATTTAGGCATCTAACTTAAAAAGCTTTTATATGTAAGAGGGTCAAACACTTTGAAAAGGCTATACAAGCTCTCAAATCATTTCAATCGAACTAAATTTCAACAAATATAAGTAAGAAGAAATTAGGAAGAATCATACCTTATGACCAAGATCCTCCAAACTGCTCGATTTTATTTGCCGGACAAATAGATTGACTATTGCATGACCAACAACAATCTTGATGACTACCGCAGGACCAAACAACGAATATATAAGAAAATGAAAGTAATTTGGTAAGTCCATTTTACATGTTCTCTGTAGAAGCATATGACAAGAAATTTGGTAAGTCCATTTTACATTTTTGTATATTTTCTACAAAAATAATAGTCCAAAAAACTTTCATTTTGCAAAGAAAAGTAGAATTTTCAATACGTAAACCAAAAGTTTGTTTCTCCAAAAGTTAATCAAATTTCAATTACTTTTAAATTTTTTCATCTTTTGAATTTTTTTTCTTCCGCTTTTGTCTTGTTATAATATTATTAATTTCAACTAATTTCCTTCAATTATTATATTCTTATAATTTATATGTTTTATGCTAAATTTTTTATATACTTTTCTCAATTTTATATATCTATTTCTATTTTAATACTTTTTAATGTATAAATACATTTAATAAAAATATTAATTTTACATAAAACACATGGTAAATCATAATTGGCTATAAAGAATCTGGATAATTTGCATAGTGATTCACCCTATCTTATTTTACATTGAGTGATCGAGTCCGCTTGGTTTTTTCTTTTTTGTGTGTGTGTGTCATTTTGTTAATATGACAACAAAAGTTGAACTTTACAATTATTAAGTTTGTGAGTATTGTAATTGAAGTTACCAGCTTTTAAATTAAAAAAAACGATTATTACTAAATGTCAGATATCCTTTGTTCATCGAATCAAGTGTTTACCTTCTTTGTTTTCAAATAAGTGCAATAAATTAAAGAATCCAAGAATCAATGAGACAAAGAAAATATTATTCTAGAAATAAGTATAAAAATAATCAAAACAATATGGAATTTAGATTTCATCCAATCCATGAATCACTAAATTTCTAAATTGTCATTTATGAAATACGGAGGTAACTTTTATTTTCTCAAGTTCATCCACCACCATATCAAATCCATAGATACAATGTAACTTACCTATTTCAAAGACATATTCTATATCAATCCCCTACTTACAATGATCAAATTCATATCAGAATCATAAATCCTATTACCAAATGAGCCATTTGGATAATACTTCAAACACAGTAGAAATTGCCTAGTTATACAATACCGGACTCCTTGGACCGAGAAACCTTCTAGGATTTGAAGTTACAGGACTTAGTGAGCATATCATTCTTTCCTAATAAGCTAGCAAGTTCAACGCTTTTTTTCCTCTTATATGTTTCAAGTTTATCATTTATTCGTTGGATTTTCCAGATTAGAGACTAGAGTTACGAAAATAAAGTTTGATGAAGCACATGATAGGCATATCATCTAGAATGTATACCTTGGTTCCATAAGTTACTAGATCTTCGAAGTTTTCCTTATCTAAGGTTGTTTTAGATGATTCTAAAAGTTGTCTTCCATCGCCAGATGAGCATGCCGCTTCTTCAAGAGAAATAGAACGCAAGCAAATACAAAACCATGATAAAATCAACAAATTCTCAAACAGAGTTGAGGAATGAGAAAGGACAATGTTCAAGAATTATTTATAACCTTATGTACGTGAACCAGATCGACAATATCCGATGGTTGGAATGGGCTAGGAGAATCCATGTCAAAATCCTTGGAACCAACTCAATTCCTACCTAAAAGAAGCAAAGGAGGAAACCGATACTTAGTTTTCATGCTCCATCAATGACCACATCCTATTTTTGGTAACACACAACTAGACTATGATTTATAACCTTTCTCTTGGCATGCAAAGTACCTACATAGCCTTAGAGAATGTTCCCTTATTCTCAATTTTGATCGAAAAATTTATATTTTAACCAATTTGATAGCAAAATCCATCATTAAAACTCTATTTAGAGATTTAGGAACCCATGATATCAACGAGAGATGGTATGAGCGATGTTGTTACTAACTCGCTTTTTGAATGAGATATGGGTCTAAGGGTTCTAAGGACTTTGACTATGATAGAGATGGTAGCTTATCTATTGATTTGTTAGTGATGGTAGAACAAGATTAAAAATAGACTCTACCTTACAAAGGGTCAGTGGACATTGTGAGTCTAGGAAAGGAGTGAAGATCGAAGCCTAGCTCACCACAGTCATTGAGTTGTTTTCAAGAATTCAAAGATGTTTTCGCACGATCATATCAAGGCATGCCAAGCTATTGAAACATGGGTATGCTGTTAAGATTGGTGTTTAAAGAACCCATGCTAATGGTTCTACAATAGTCAGGCTAATCATGAGGTTTAGGTACTGCAAGTCCACTAGAAAAGGGAGGTTACATCAATTATTCTGTGAATGCCAGATGGATGAATACAGGACTTACACACCTCCTCTATTTCATCACAGATTCCCTATATGTGGGGCGGGGACGTTATCACGCTAATCTCCTCAAAAGCTTTTAGCCAACATCGATCATATTCATGGTCGGTGGTTACTTCACTAAGAAGGTGAATGTCGCTTCCTATGCCAATCTTACAAAGTCGAAAGTTATAAAATCCCACTCTCAATGCAAAAAAAAAAATTCAGAATTTTTGAAAAATGACTAAGACTTGTAAAGGTGGGCATAGAGAAGTTACCATTGACCTTCTATAACGTTGGCCAGAACCTTCACCGGGGCAACACCATACTCATTGGTTTATGAAAGGGAAGTAATTGTTGGAAGTTAAGATTCATTTTCTTCAAGATTTGATTGAATTAAGAATTGGATAAAGCAGAATATCTCTAGTAAGCTTGATTGAAAGTATTCATCATGGTCAAATGTACAAAAAACAGATGATACGGGCTTATGACAAAAAGGTTCGCCCAAGAGAATTTCATTATCGGGACCTGGCATTAAGAAGGATTTTTCACATACAAAAGGACTTCAGAGGGAGGTAAATGTCAAATTTGGAAAAACCTTATGTGGTGAAAAAGGCTTGTTCTGGAAGATCATTAACTTTGACCAAGATGGATGGCAAAGATATGTTTAAGCCAGGGAGTACAAATTTCATCTGAAAAGAGAGGCCAGGGTGAAAACCCGCAAAGGGTGCTTTGAGACCTTTTTCTAAAAAAAAGAAAAAAAAAATGAAATGAAAAATTCAATCAAAAGAAGAAAGAAAAAGGAGAGGCCAAGGTGAAAACCCGCAATGGGCGCCTTAAGACCAAAAGGGGATTCGAGTTAAAAACCCGAAAAGAGCAGCTCAAATTTTGATCAAAAGTAAGGCATATAATAGTCTTGATATACCTGAATTAACAATGAAGTATGCTACGTCTTGGGGCATCGACAAAGTACTCCGGATCCCCCCTAAACACATATTGAGCTTAAAATAGTCCTCAAGAAGTTTGAACAGAGAAGCTCAGGCTGCAATATTTGGGGCACCTAATTTTCATCTTACTCATTCTAAATTTACTATCTTTAATTGTTTTATTCGTTGCAAAATACACTACCAATAAATTTCCTTCTTGATTGCATTATTTGCTTAACTTATTTGTTTCGAGCTATGCTCCTAATTAGTTTCCAAATAGCCCATAAACAGAGAGGATGTTATCATTGAAGGTGATTCTTTGTCCATTATAAAGAAATGCAATAAGAAGGATTTCGATAAATCTCAGGTGGGTTCATACATCCACGATATACATATGTTGAAATCCAGATTTAAAACAGTCAGGTACAAATTTGTTCCTAGATCTGCAAATAATCTAGACCATATTATAGCCTATGAGTCGTTGAAAAGAAGGGAAAGGGTTTACCTGGTGAATGGTGTTCCAAGTTATGCTGAGTTCCAGTCAACGCTTGATTTTGCGAGGGAGCCAGATTGAAAGGAAACAGAAAGGATAGGGAAGAGGGACGGTTTCTTCAAAGATTTCAAACAATAGAGATATTAAGCATTCAATCTCCCTCGGTTCACGATTATCGCCATTAAAGACGAAATGATTGATGCGACGTTACAAGCTGGCGAAGACAACTGATTGGGCGATAGGGCGGTGCTGCTGCTTTTAGGTTACCTTTTTTGAATTCTGGAAATTTCTTCTACACGGGCCTATTTAACTGGGCCAAATTTCTATGTTTTTAATTGTTTTGTTTAGACCCAAATTTATTTTTATGGAAGCCCAATCTGTTTATTCTAAAAAAAAAAAAGTTTTATTTTCTTTACTTATTTTAATTATGCTTTCATTATTTTGATTACTATTATTTATCTATTTTATTTTTTTATCTTTATTTTGTTTTAGTTCATTTTATTTTTATTTTCACTATTATTTATTTGTTTATTATTATTACTATTTATTATTATTGTATTATTGTTACCTAATGTTTCTATATTTATTAGTACTTTATTATTATTATCATTATTACTGTTATTATTACTCAATACATTTTGAGATTTGATTTCATAATTGCTTATTTAAAATTTCTCAAAACAAGGTAATATTTGGCATTTGAAAATTTCAGAAATCGTGCCCTAACGTGTTGAGTCTCGATTTTTCGTTTGACCGAATAGCTAAATATCCCTTCAAATTTTATCCATATTTTCTTAATAAAAAATAAGGCAATATTTCGTGTTTGGAAATTCGAGAAATCGTACCCTAACGTGCTGGGTTTCGATCTACATTTTGACCAAATAACCGAATATCCTTTCAAAAATCTTCAATGCATGAGTTTTGGATATCACAAGATGATTTTGGTATCAAGAATTTAAATTGTCGTGTCCTAACGTGCTGGATGTGATAATTTGTTCTTTCGAAGCAAGAGAATCCTAATATCCAACTTGAGTAAAATTCAGATATTTTTAAACGAGATGAAATTTTTAAATTCTTTTTAAAATTTTTAACTTTCGACATTGAGACATTGATTAATCAATTTGGTACCAATTTTGGGCGTGACGGGGTGCTAACCCTTCCTCGTATGTAACCGACTCCCGAACTTGTTTTCTCAAATTTCGTAGACCAAAAATACTATTTTAGTAAACCAAAACGTTTTATTAAAACAAAGGTGATCCGATCGCACCAAATAAAGATTGGTGGCGACTCCAGTTTTATTTTCGTTTTCAAAAACCTAGTCAATTCCCGTTTTCAAAAAAATGGTTGCGACAATAATTAAAATAATTTGTTATGGTTTATTGATTCACCGACTCTGGCCTTTATAAAGAAAGGTTGAAAAAGCCTCGATTTGCAATCATTCAAAACAATTTCGTTCTACCTTTAGTTGGAACAGAAGTTAGACAAATTAGAGAGATTACATAACAAATCCAAATTGTAAATGAGTCAAAGAGATAAAGAGAAAACCGACCCACAATATTTACTAACATAATTCGAATTCACGAATCCTACTATGCGAAACCTCACTTAAAGAATTGTTTTGCTCAACAATTTATTCGGTACAGCTATTGGCTAAAACCTAATCTACCATCTCCTAATGAATAATTGCAACCCAAAAATCGAACCTAAATTATTACAAATTACTCTCCCCAAATACAAACAAAGTAAATGGACATGCTAACTATTTATAGCTTTTCTCTGATATTGATCAACAGCTAAGAGATCAAAAATTATAACCAATTTAAACACTGATTTTATCTAAATATTTATCCTGACAAATAATCCCATGGTTGCTACAAATGCCCTTATCCGAAAAGATAAGGATGAACTCTAACAAATCAAATAGTTTAAACTTTTCATGCTACTTGAAAACATGCGTGATGGTGCTGATGGCTCTGAAGTACTGGGCACAAGAGTCACATATTGTCAATTGTTGTTCTATCCCTTATTCTGACAGGTTATGGAACAATAGAACAGTCATAACTCCTATAGAGATCTATGGTCTTAACTTATCTCTTTCTAGGTGATAGATCAATCAAAATTGCTCTAACCTTTCAAAGATTATACCCTACTCCTGAATAAATTGACCCCGTCATCAATCAAGAACGAACTAAAGATCCAAAATATATAAAATTTAAAAAACTATTTACGAAAATTTATTTGATAACATATTAATTATAAAAGTTCATTTTTAAATTATCAAATATTATTATAATTTGTAAATTCTATAAAATAAAAATCATATACAATTACATAGAATATAATTAATTAAAAGTATATAAAATTTTGAAAACTCAAGAGAGTTTCAAATAAAAGAGAAACAAGACTGTCTAATTAATGTCGGTATATGACTGAGCCTAATCTAGTGTCAGAAATACAGTGAACAAAAATAATTTCTCACTTTTCACAAGACATGCACATTTTTTCTCTAACAAATATTGAAAATAATTTACATGCAAGAAGTCAAATAGTCTAAAATAGTGTTTGTTCATCATATAAAATTACAGAAAAGACTGTTATTACAAATTTCATTGGCCTATAAAAAGTGGCACTCTTTTTTCTTTTTTCGAGTTACAACAAAACACTAAAAATGACCAAAGAATAAAAGATTACAATACTTGAATAAGATTCAATTTAAAAAATAAAATAAAATAACAAAAAGAAACCCCTAAGAACCCCAACTATTAAGCTTGACCCTACAGCACAAACACCCAATCTACTATATGAAAAGAAAAGTCTATTATAATTACAGAGTATGCACATATTTTGCCAGCACATAAATTCTGGGGTGTGCAAATATGGCAACAGAGTGAAGGGGGGAACAAAGGGATGGCTTCACTCATTCCGTATGCTGTAACAAGAATGAAAAACCAGAGTGTCCACGAATCAGAGGTGGCGGATCAATTTCAGCCACCTCTATTTGTTGCATTGACTTGGAGATATCATCCATAGAGAATGGAATGCTACAAGAGAAAAGACCTAAATGTTACAGCAATGGGCGAAAAGCAATACTACCAATAAAAAGGTTATGTATGTTATGATAACTGGTACCTTGAATCATCATCCAGTAAAAACGAACTGCTGACAGCATTGTTGGAGTCCTCAGTCATCTTAACTCTCATACTCGCAATTACCTGCAGCGAGAACATTTTTGGGCAGAAGTAGCCGTTATATCAAAAGATAATGTTTGAGGAATTGACTTTTGTAACAGATAAAGGGTAAAGGACAATTCTATATGTAGAGACAAAAGCGGGAAATCGTGAATTATATGGTAAGGCAAAGACCATAACAGAACTATTAAGAATTTGTAGGACAAAGCAAGGTTCCAGGTAATTCAATAAGAATCCAGAAAAACTGGCAATGAAAAATGTATGCATACACACATATCAACCGTGAGAACCATCTTGTGCTAGCTCTGCACTATCAGAAGGATTTGAAAGGTGAGGAATAAAAAGACCAGCATTTTTAACTTACATCTGAAGATACACTGTGTGTACCATATTTGTCATCCCAGTACATTGTACTTATCCTGTACAGCTGCTGTATGCTAAGCACCTGGTATTTGAAAAACCCAAAAGGAAAAATCAGAGAAATGAAGTGATAAAAGGAGGATTTAGGAGGTGCAAAAGGTGTGTAAGCAACTCACAGGGCAAAGATCATTGGTTATCTCTTTCAAGGTCTTTTTGGGCTTCTGGTGTATGACCTATTTTGGAAGAAAAATTCAAATGAAAACAAAGTTTAACAAGAGATTAAAGAAAAAGAACAAAAAAAAAAAAAGATTAAATGCCATGGTAGCAGTGTAGCACTAAAGACAAACCAGGAAGCCAACTGCTTGTCTAATATGCTTCAGCTCATCCCAAGCTGAGCCTGCAAACTGAAAGTAAAACACGCATTCAACATTTCTTCTTTTAAAAAATCAGTAAAAAAATGAGGTGATGATTGCTTGTTAGAGTACGGTGTTGCTACCTCCTCAGTTGCATCATGGCACCATTGTTCCAGCTCAGCTAGCCCAGCTTTAACGTACTCCCCATTGCTGAATGAGCAGCATTCACGCCGCAAAAGAAGGCTGCAAAAACATATTTAAAATGTAAATAAAAATAGTTTGATATATGATAAGCAATCAAGAACAAGAAGATAGAACCTCAAACTTTTTTAGTGCATTTACCTATTAAACAATTGAACATTAATGAATGAAAATGTCTGAGTGAACACTTTGCAAATTAAGAATGAAGGAACCTGCAGGGACAAGAGAGCAAAGAGAATTATGTTGCCATAATGGAAAGCAATTCACTTTTGGTCAAGGCATAACTGGCCCTCACTCACATAATTGGCCCTCATTGTCTTCAAGTAATTGTTTACAGTTTTCACTATGCTTTGCCAGTGCGCAATAAGAGCTTGTTGAGCCACAGCATTAGCTTGAGAACGTCCCTTCCCTAGGCTAGCCCGGGAAGTTCTGGGTGCCTGCATCGTAATCGTAATGGACATGAATAGGGAGCAAAAATGATTTCGTTATTGCAAAAAATAAGAGTACTTAACAACACAAACCATTAACATGGCTGCAAACAAAGCAACAGTGTTGGGTCAAAAACCATTTATTTGAACTGTTGGCTGTCAGTTTTACCTTGAACCACAAAATTCAAACATATCTACAATCTATCCTAGTTCTTAATAAATATGCTAATTAGAAGAAATATAGAATGTGCAGTGACAAATAAATCATAAGGGTGAGCAAAAGTGAAGTAGTTTAGCTTACAAGTATCCACAAAAGAGCTGGTTACAGAATAGAAAAAGCAGAAATCGATGGAAAAAAAGAGTAGCTCAGGTTTGATTGCATATAAAAGACCTCAAGTCTCAATTTTGAAACTTGAAAAATGAAGCAAATTTAAGTATTTTCTCGTGTTATTGTAACTGCTAAAAATGTTAGGCAGAATTGCTCTATATACCTGAATACATGATGCAAGCACTGGAGATATCTCCTTTTTCAAATTGTCCCTTATCATTCCATATATCTTCTCAAGGAAGGCTGTCAGTTGCTGTTTGAAAAGCAAAGCTGGATATTTTGCTTCAACTTGTCGTAGGTCATCAAGACCACCAAGCAGCCGGCCATTAAGAAATGAGAAACCAGCAGTTTGTGGAGAACCTCGAAGTCCCTAAGAGGTTAAGTCAGAAGACAAAAAGGAAAAGAATTAAAAAACTCGATCAAGCTGCAGGTTGAGGTAAATGTATGGCAACAAAGATACTTTAAAGGTTATCCCTACTTGAGACATCCTTCCAAATAGAGAAGCTGAAGTTGATCTTCGCCTTTGAGGAGTTAGGCTTGCTGCACCACTTGCTTTGAGCGTGCTTTGCAGCAGCAATAGTAGAGTGGATGAATTTGATAACCAATAGGATAACAAGTCATTATTATCCGCCACCTAGAGTTAGGCAATATTTTAAACATGAGTATTTATACAGCAATAAAAGAAACAAAAGAAAATGACTGCTTTATAAATTATCCCATTGAAAAATTTCCGTGCAATCTGCCTTGAATCAAATTGATCAGCCACAAAATAAAGGTTGATTTGTTAATACCTCTATTGATGCCCCTATGGTTTGAATTATCCGATCAAAAATACTTGTTCTTTCAACTTCAAATGATCTCCAATGGAGCAGGCATTTATATATTAGGCAAGCAGCAACTGGCTTGCCCCCGGAGAATCCTAAATCTTGAGAAATACACTTTATTAGAAGTTCCTGATTCTCCTGCACCAATCAGAATAAAGCCATTAATTGTAGTTCATCAAAGCCTTCCAAAAAACCAAAACAAAAAATCTAAACCTCTTGATAAAGATCATTTTCATGTTAATAAGTAAGCATCTTTCAAATGGCCAAAGGAAAGAGGTATGCATATTTTTCAAATTTTAGAACTGACCTGTTGCTTTTCATTAAGAGACTTTTGGGGCTTCTCCTCAGTCTCAGTTAACTGTGGATTTGGTAGCGCTTTCTTTATTTCTTCATTCACAACATTACCATTCTCAGGGGTTCTCTGAAATTTAAGAAAATAAAATACATAACATAAACCTCCATAATATACAAGGTATTTAAAAAGAAAAGACTTACAAGCAACCAGTACCTGAAAAATTGTCGTCTTGGGTCTCGCTGCCAAAGCTCTGCCTGTTGGTGACATGGAGAGTGCTTGTTGACGGAGTACCTGATTCTCTGATTCTAAATTAGAGAGCTTCTCTTCTAGCCTGAACCATGGGAAGAATAAAAAGTTGATAAAAGGCTTAAGCTGTAAATCATGTCCAATCCTAGTCATGCAATAGACCATTATATACACAAACTGTTGGTGTGAGAGCTAGAAGCCAAAGATATTTAGTCAACCTAATCAACAATGTAACACATGCGCAGATTACAATAACTCCAAATATAGTTGACAAAACTATGGCAAAAGGACCACCATAAGATCGAATGTTTTGCTGTAAATTATCCAAATAGGTAATAGCAAGAAAAGAAATGGAGACACCATAAACAAGCAATGTAATCATAACTGATCCTACTGAAACAGTAGTGATCAACCAATGAATTCATTTTCAATATCATGGTATTAGTGACAAACCTCTGCACTGAATCTTGAAGCTGATCTACTTTCTTCCCAGCATCTTCAAGCTTCTTAGTCAGATCCACATTTTTGGCCTGCTCAGTGGCATGAGCTTGCTTTGCCTCCTTAGCTGTTTGCTTTTCAGCCAGTAGCAAAGCCTGTACGGATTTAGAAATTCGTTCATCAGAGTCAAGAGATGCATATTTGACACCAAAGGCCAGGAAGCCTCCTCTAATCACCAAAGGTTAAGGCAGAAATGTTTTTGAGCAATCATCTGGTCAAAGGATAAGCTCCTTCAAACTTAGATCACTTGGACTTTGTTCCTCTAGTCCAGATAAATTTGTGCATATACAAATCAAGAGAATCCAGAAATTGTCTAAAGAAAAAGTAAAACACCTACAGATTTACGTTGGAGCTAAAGCATTTGAGCAGTACAAACCATGCAAACTCCATACAAGTAGAAAATATGATGCAACATATGAATATAGGGCTCTCTCAAATGCTTTTTGATATACCATCCTTGAATACTAGCATAACCAATTTTTTTCTTCAAAT
Organism: Gossypium rotundifolium; assembly: GCA_025506655.1. Lineage (NCBI taxonomy): Eukaryota > Viridiplantae > Streptophyta > Magnoliopsida > Malvales > Malvaceae > Gossypium > Gossypium rotundifolium. The sequence continues at coordinate 160,524,922 of CP106731.1, read as the reverse complement.
AACGAAATAGAAAATTGAAATAATCTTTTCAGACTCAGCAAAATCAAACGGCCACACTCTACTTAAGGAAAAATTATATACCATCTCAGACAAGAAAGGATGAATACCTTCAACTTCTCAACTTCAGATGTCAACGAATTTATCTTTTCTGTATCTTGAACAATAACAGGAGTTTCTTTGACAACAGGAGGTGCTTCCTCAATGGCTTTTCGTGCTTCCTCTCTTTCCTTGATAACCATAGATTTAGCTTCTTCCACTTGTGATTGCATTTCATGCAGTGCATCTTGCAATTTTGCAATTTCTTGAGCTTTTGCCTCCTCAAGATCAGTCTGCATTTAAGTTCAAATAGGAATAGCATAGACCTAGTAAACTATAAGAATACCACCTACAGCATTAAACTATTCAAGTAAAAAGATAAAAGGCTTTGGTAAGCAATAATATAACTACGCTACCCTCAATCGCTTTTCAAGTTGCAAACGCCATGTAAGTTCCTCCACCCGCTTCTCTAGCTTGTCCTTTGCTGCCTTCAAAGCTCCAGTTTCTCTTGCAGCCTAAATAAATTTAGAAAAATCGGGATTAGCTTGGATAAGCAACCAAATCTGCATTAACATTTTGACATGTATAAATTAAGCAGCAAAAGACAAACCATTTTGAGCTCTCTGAGCTCTCTTCTAGCAACTCTGCACCTCCAGCCACACTGTGAAACTAATACAGCCTTCTGAAGACTCTTATAATAAGAATAAGCTTGGTAGCAACGCCAGTGAGCCTGCAGATCACCAGGAGTTAAGAACCAATAACATTTATCATAACTAAAGAGTTAAAGCCTTTTAAGCACCGATATGTTAATAGTAGAACTTCCCATATGGTAAATACAGTATCCTTCTATGTTTTCAATAAAGATGTCAAGTTACTCTACCTGTATGATAATGGCAGCTTTAGTCTGCTTCCTGAACCTAAACTCATTGCGAGCAGTCATCGACCTTAATCCCGTCTGCAATATAATTGCAGATTTCCTCATTGTCAAATAGGATTTTCTGTCAATGTGTCGGCGCAAATTCTTCTGAATATTCAAAGCTCCAGCTTCTCTCCTCAGCTCATCATATATTTTGCGTGCCATATTACCTACAAATTGTGAAAGGAGATTAAATCAGAACTCCAAGCCAGGCCCATAAGGAAAAAAGAAGTAGGAATGAACCTAATAACTGAATAACTGAAAGGGAAATGTTATACTTTCCAAAAGCAGAGAGAAAGAGCTATTCTCCTAGCACAATTTTGAAACTTGGATTTGTTTTTTACTTCATTTATTAACAATTTTCAACACCCAATGCATTAGGATGATTAATTTTGTCACTCTCACAAAGCGAAAAGAAAATTACAACAAAAACTCCCAAAAGTTCTAAACATACATCTCAGTCAGAATAATTGTCATTGTTTTCACCTCTAAAATTCTTAAACACAGCTTACACACATCTAGACATTGAAAAAGGCAGTACAATGGAGACATGACCATTTCTAGCAGGAAACTATAGAAGGTAGGCTTTAACAGAGTTCAAAAAAAACACCTCTCAAATAAGACTGCACACTGATAGCAGCCCAACGTAATGAGATGAATTCCTTGCGAGCAATATATGTACGAATCTGTCGCTGAATGGTCCTGGCTGCATTTCCAAGCACCTCTGCTCTCCTAGCATCCAACTCTGCCATCTGACCTGCTCTAAGGAAAATCTTTGTCTTCCCCACCTGCAAATACACATCATCCAGGAAAACAAAAAGACAAAAAACACTGTTATACAAGGCCGCAAAGAAATGACATTTCTTGAAAGTGAGCAAAAGACGTTATGAACTTAAAAGATGTCAGCAAGCCCATGTTAACCAAAAGCACTTGATACTTCTGCAAGAGCTTTCACAATTGCAGCCATCCTTTTCATTTCACAGGGTGAAGGAGGGAGCATACCGCATTTCCTTCCCTTCGGAAAAGTTGGTGACAATATTTTATCCCATTTACATTCTTTTTCTATAATATAATATCTGGAGAGAGTGCAGCAAAGATACACTTCAATTGGGTATATCATTTTCTGAAGCTAAACCAACTTCTAAGAACCCTACAGATTATGTACTTTCAATGTATTGGCCAAAAAGAAAATTACTGAAACTCCAATAATGAATAAAAATATTATTTTCATCATTTTCAGCAATGAAATAGAAGGGATTCAAGAGAATTTAACTGCTTATTAGGTAAATTTACAAGGATCGAAGCTTAAGTTGCAGATGAATAAAGTTAAGAAGAAAGGTGACTTTCTCTGTAGGTTGATAACATTTTCCAAGAAAAAGCAAGCAATTTAAGGATCCTATTAAAAAATTTCCTGTTAAGTACAGTAACCAAAAGAATAACTATCACCAATCAAAATATTATTTTGCCAGATTTATTAAATAACAATGGATACACATTAAAATGAAAATGATAAAAAGAGATTACCTGATATCCTTTCAGTCCCTTCTTATCAAGTATCAGTTGACATGCAACCTTATCATCGTAACTGAAGAAAAGAGAGAATACCAGATGAAACTCTATTAGTTAGTTGTTGTTCAATCAAAGAAAATCATAGCAGATCTTCTAAAATGTATACAAGCATGAAACACCTAGAACCATTACTGAAACTTACTTTCCTTCCAAAACATCTGGAGCAAGTAGACCAAATCGATTGAGAAAATCGTAAAATGTACGTCTGGTAGGATATCCAGCACAGCTGATCCTAATTGCTTCAAGAACACCCTAGAAGAGAAACAAATACAAATTTCAGTCAAGACCAGGTACGAAAACCAAAATATAACGAACCAAGAGAATCTTGACAGGTAACACTCGGATTCAACAATGGCATTAATAGCATATAAATACTCACACCACAGCGTAATTGTTGAATGACATTGAAATTCTCAAAAATAGCAGGCTTCAGGACATTATTTGGTTTCACACATCTAATGTAGTGAGGTTCTGTAGCACTCAAGGTCTCCATTAGAGATTGAAGTTGTAGCTGCAATTTAGACAAATTGTTAACAATTTCTCATTATTAGAGCATAAAAGAAAATAACAAAGTTGTGATGCATGGCAAGTCTTTCAAAATCATTCAAGCTTAGTGAACAGCCAATATGCTATCCAAAGTAGAGCGAAATGTTATAAGCAGGTGGAAGCACTAAGCATCTAAACCATGACCCAACTGGAGAAATAGAAAATCCTAAAAGCATAAGTTGACTGCAAACGCACTAGAAGTAGTAAATGATTGCCATGTCTTAGCCAACACGCTGTCATGATTTAAACATGATAAAAGCCAAAAGATAGTCAACCAGGAAATTCATATTGTCAATCAGTTTCCATACACAAGTTTCCACGAGTTTACCATATTTCAAGCTCTGGAATCAAAGTAAAACAGAGCACCATTAGCACTTAATTAAATAAAACCCTACAGTAAAAGAAGTCATATATAAGCTTTAACAAGAGAGGAAGGGTGAGCAAAATTGTTGGGTAAAAGAGTAAAATATGATGCAGCCAGGGCATTAGCAATATAAGCAAGAAGTCTATCATATCAATATGCTACAAGAAAACTTACAGATAAGGAGAAAGGACAAGCAAACCTTCGTGAAAGAAAGCTAAACCAACAATGGGGCAGCTATAAATGGAATGTTGTAATCACATAACTGTGCAACTGAACAAGAGAGATTGACTAAGATAAAATACCTTGAAGCGCGATCCAATGGAAGAAAATTTTGATGACTTTGATGATTCTTCTGGAAGTGGAGGAAAAAGACTTCTCACAAAAGAACACTCTGATGCAGTCAACAGAGCTTGATGCTCAGCCACAACATAATCTTTGTTTTTATCCAGAAACTGATTTGCTTGATAGGTTACCTAGTCAGTGGATAAAGACATCAAAAACTGTGAATAATCTACGGCCAACAAGGATAAGGTTCATATACTAGGAAAAAAAAGCTTACCTCCCCTGCATAGTGTGAGATGGTAAAATCAGTACGGGAAAGCTTTGGTTTGATAAAACGCTTATTATTTTTGAAAGTCTGGTACAACTTCTGTGCAAAAGTCTCATGGGTAGACTTGGGGAACATGCTGCATTGATGAAAATAAACACAAGAACATTGACCAAAGGAAAGAATAAGAGACAAAGTATAGAACTAAATAAATTAACCTATCATAGATTAAAATCATTTTGAACCAAGAATTATTAACCAAAGCAGCATACCAGGCTTCATCTAAAAGCGCAATTATTCCTCCAGGCTTCTGTTATATATTGGATTACACAAAATAACATATTAGAATAAGGGGGAAATGAATATGACAGAACAAGAAAGATGCAAAATCTATTTGCTGATACAAAAGTATCTAGCAATGAAATAAAAAATTGAAAAACTATATGAAAACAAACTATAAACCTTTTCAATTAGGTCCAAGACATCTTGATTATCAACAAACTCAATATAGCTCCAATTAATTTCTTCTTTTGTATATTCTTCCTGCTCCATCTTGAATACATGCTGCAAACATATATTACAATGGATGATAATCAGTCTTACTAAATCTCCAACCCATGGCCAGGCCTATTTATGAAGAAATCTAACCTGATTGAAATGTTGCTGCAGCTTTTCATTCGTGAAGTTGATGCAAAACTGTTCAAAGCTGTTTTAAGCATCACAAGTCAAGCTTGTATTGGAGTAATATTACTATTACAAAAGCAACTTCCAAGTCTGCAAAGTTAAGGTGTTACCTATTACACTTAAAACTTTCAAAACCATAAATATCAAGAACTCCAATTATTGACTTTGAGTTTGGATCCTGTCCAATCGAAACGTTAATTTTATCCACAAGCCTGGAAACAAGAATGTAGATAGAACAATTAATATTTAACATATACAAAAAAAAAAAAAAAAAAAAAAAAGACAATTTTAGTTCAAATCATTAAGCAGGAAAACGGAAAAGGGCACCAGTTTAATTAGTACTATACCAGTCAAATAACCGAGAATATACTGTTTTGGCCAAAGCATCCCTGCTGGCAACTGCATTCTCAGGGTCAAGGCTTCTTGTGATAATTTCTTCTGGAGTTACCATGACACGTTTGATGAGGGCATCTTCCAAGCTCTGGGCATCACACCTATTAATGATTTTGATTGATGAGTAGGAAAATACAACTGTTTAACAATCATTAAGAGAATGCAACATACACGCTGAGAATATGGAAATGTTAAAGATAAATACCTAAGAAGTTCGGCGGTCATATTAAGGTGGAATCTAGACTTTTCATCCTTGACGACTGAGGAATCTATTTCCTTTCCCTTGGCAAAATTAATGTTCCCAAGGTGAAGAATCGCAGCAACTACTCTAAAAATTGATTCCTGAAATTTAAGGTGTATCATTTGTATTAATAAAACATCACAAAAACACAAATGGCCCGAACTCTAAAAAGTGATATGGTAACACCTGTTCTTCGTCATTGATTCCAACAATATCCATAGCCCTTCTGGTTGCAAGATATTCGTGAGCATCATTTACACCATCCAACTCATAGCAACTTGATTGATTCAGATAATGGAAAGTTTTTGGGCTGCCCAACTTATATCTTTCAATATCCTGCAGAATTTCAAAAATAAATATATATATATATATATATACAAATACAAGGATCTATGTTGCTCAGACTTGATTACGAGTATCAGGTGTTGGTACATGTCTAGATGTTGACTCATCAATTTCCTTGAACTTAGGATAACATGGGAAAAGCGTCCGAGAGGAGGATAAGGCTGCAGGGACTAGTTTTTGGCATACAAACATATATATAAACAAGGTTACACAATTTATTTGTTTGAACATGAGAGTTAATTTCAACTTATGGGATAATTGTAAGGGATGGTGAACATATCAATTTGTTTTCTTGCATATACGATAAACGTAAAGTGAACTTATTGAAGGGGAACTATGCAATTCAACAGTTGCATATTTTAAGGAGATTTGAAGGTCTACTTGTGCAGAAATGGGCCCAAAAGGCTTAATTCGTATTATCTCAAGGCCCAAAATCCCAACCTCATCGAAAACTATACTTTTGTTTACTTCCTAACCCAACAACAGGTAAGAACAAAAAAATAAATAAATAAAAATAATGCAGAGACTGGTTTTTTCTCTTTTAAATGTGAAACCAAGAAGAAGACATGACCAACCGCATATTTTCCTTCTTTCTTTTTCTCTCTATTTTACTCTCTTTTTCTTTTTTCTTTACTAATTGATTTCTTGTTTTTCTCACTTTGAAAGTTCCCAATGTTTTTCACCTCTCTCTCCTCTTACCCATGATGTTAACAGTAAACTAGAGATCTCTATTGGCTTTGGGGTTCAGATCAAAACACGAAGACGAGTTCAAAGGTTTTACCAATATCAAACACAGATATCAAATCATATCAAGGTCATTTTGTGCCAACACCCATCATTCTCACTTTTTACCGAGTCCAAGCAACAAAGCCGGGGATCACTAGCAATATTAAAATTGCTTGATGAAAAGAACATAAACATCAAATCAAAACCAAAACATGGCAACACACCTCAGGTGGTGCAGCACACAGAAGGTAAAAGCAGTGGTAGTTCCTCTCAGGATCAGAAATTTGGCAAACACGAGATCTTTCAAGCAAATAGGTTCTGATTGCTGCCCCAGATATCCTTCCATTCTTGTCAAATTGGATTTCAACAAATTTACCAAAACGACTGCATTGGGAAGTCTCAATTAAAATTAAGGAAACAATGCCAAGAAGAATACTAAATATGCATAATCTGTTGTAATCGAAATCAACAAATACTCTAGCAACACTATAAAATCATAAGTTATCATATTTCTATAACACTACAATAACAAGTGCACACCTTGAATTGTTGTTCCTAACCGTCTTAGCATTGCCAAATGCTTCAAGAACTGGATTGGACTGCAATATTCAGTAGCAGAACAAGAAATAAGATGAAGAAAATTGCAATCAATTTTGTTCTCCAAAAGGAAAATGTACGGGTTACCTCCAAAACTTGCTGTTCAACTGTGCGCCCTTCTACTCCAGATCGCCCACCCAAGAATGCAAGATATCTCATGAGCATTTTTGTGGTCTCAGTTTTACCAGCACCACTTTCTCCACTAACCAGAATAGAATTGCTTTTACCTTCATTAATCATTGCCCTAATTTTTTTTATGAAACAGCACAAAGTAAGAATTCAAACAAAAATAGAAAGCAAATGTCTACCATGGGATGAAAGAGATTGATAACTAATCACCTATATGCAGCATCACCAACTGCAAAAACATGGGGACTTAGTTCTCCAAAAGTAGCTCCTTTATATTGTTCCATCATATGAGTATCATAGAGATGAGGTAATCTTTGAAATGGATTTACTGCGATCAGGATATTGCCGGTGTACGTCTAAGACAGTAAATGTATTAACATGTAAGAATATGCTTCAAGTTCTTCCTTTAGTATCTAAGTATCTCTAGCTGTTGGTACATTTATACACACACACACACATAAAAAGAAATACAAGTATTGACTCACATAGATCTCATTAAGTTCATATCTTGTAGCCAAGTTTTGCAAAACCCCAGGTTCGTGCAAATATGAAAGCTTTGTCATGTCATCTACTCCACCAGGTGGTGCTTCTGTATCCTTTGGAAAAGCTTTTGAAATATTTGTGACAAACTGCACAAAGCAATCCAATTGATTATATCTACATATATGCACCACAACCATCAACTTAGCTAACAGAAAAACATAGAGAATTTCCTCAGTTATGACCCAACATAATCAGGAAATAAACATATTGTACCCATGTTCATTCTCATTTTTTTCCTCTTTCTTTTATTTTTATTTACAAGGGAAGGCATGAGTGATCTTGTTTACTCCAGACTCAATATGCACTTTGACCACCTTTATCGTTACAATAATAATTTATCATTAGGAATTGGGGAACATGTGTAGACTCAGACTTAAAACCCTCTCTTATTTTTATATCTTTTATATTCTTCCGCATTGTGGGAAAACTCTGACCAAATCATTCTTCTTTACTAAAGAAACTACATTTTGTTCCTATACTTCTAGAAAGAGCATCATCTACAATAATAGTATTTCATCATTTTCTTTTTTCCATTTTTTCATCTAAATTATGAGCATTAGTAGCTTCAAAGCTAAAAGTAAGCACTCCATTGCTCGAATTTCCACTTACAATTACTTACCATGCAAAAACAAAACAGCTCCATTAATACTAATTAAGAAAGAAAAGATAAGGGCACACTTACAGTTTTTCCATGTGAGGTGTTAACATGAATCTCATTTCCATTGATACGAATAACTTCTCCATCAATCCATGCTAAGCCAGGATCTTCAACCCATACATGAGAACCTATAATTATGTTATCTGGGCCAGCCTGAAAAATGAATTTCCCAAAATAGGAAGTCAGATAGAGAAACTTGAACAACATGGAAGCATAGGATATATATATCAAATGTATAACCTAAAAGTCACAATGATCAAGAAAAAAGAAAAATCTAAGCTCAGGATAGTTAGAGTTCAGAAGAACGTAAAGCTAGAATGGATAAGAAGGCAAAATCTAAGTTGAGTTAGGGATATTCAGAGAAGATAATAATTCGTTTGTAACATTCTTTCAGAAATAACATATAGTCAACCAGAAGTCAACTGTTATATAGAAGTAAAAAAGCAGCAAAAACCATTCATGGAGAAACTATAACTTTTAAACATAAACTATTCTTCGAATTTTACAAGTACTTTTAACTTGTAACATAAGGCACTAATCCAAAAGACATCACCTCCTTACACAGATAAGTGCTCTTTGAAACATTAGGTACCTTCTGAACACGAATACTAAATGATAAACTAAGGTCATTGAAACATCAATGTTTGCTTCTAAGCACATTAAGCTAACTCACCTATGACTACAATTGGCTGAAACAACTACAACATAAACTGAAAAATGCAACCGTCCAACCTAAAAAATTGAACATAAAATAACTGGCAGCTAATTCAAGCTAATCTCTCATTCATTTGCCTCTTCAAACCAATTCTATCACCAAATGAATCGAAATACCCATTCAAATACCTTGACAACACTGCAAATAAATCATTGACATACAAGTTTCAAATGCTATTTGAGATATATTCACCCCAGAAAACTGCCTCCTCCTATGCTCTGTTAACAAACCCCACTTCCCTTCGAACTTACAGAACTATCAAATAGACAAAATACCCACTTCCTCAAATTAGAATTGCATGCAAAGTGAAGTCAAACAGGGAAAACAAAGTCAAAATTCAAATTTCACAAATAGCACATGCCACAATCTTGGATACTCAATAACATCCAAGCAAAAGACTAGATTTTGCTAAAAGCAAAACTAAGAGGCAAAAAAAACAGAAATATATTGAAGTGAGCCAGTCCTTACCATTGAAAACAGCAAATAAAAGCCCTGATCTTTCAACTCATCCAAGTACGAACTCTCTTAGAAAACCAAAAAAGCCCCCAAATAAACTTTCAAACTTCTGAGCAAAACCCAGAAATCCTCTGTTTTTGTTCTCTTCCCTCTTCAAACCCAAAGCTTGAAAGACCTTGTATATTCAAAATATCCCACTCTCTCTAAACTAAAATATCCCACTCTTTCTAAACTCTGGGTTTTCCCTGTATCTCTTGTTTCTTCCTCCTTCCAAACTCTGGACAGTCTGTTTTTGAAAAAAATATAGGCTTTTTGAAGTTTCAAAAAAAGATTGAATTTTTGAGTTTCAGGTTTTTTTTTTTTTTTAAATTCCTCTCTCTCACTTCTCTGAATTAAAGCTATTTGGTGTTTGTGTGGTCAGCTGAGGATAGCAAGTGTGGGGACAAAGGGTGGGTCCTACAGACCAACCTCTACCTCTCTCTCCTCTCTGCACCGGGCTTTGAGGACCTGTCTGTGTCTTGTTTTTATTTTTTTCCTTCTCTTTCTTTTCTTTTCTTTTCCCCCAAACAGTCTTCAAAAATGATACGCCAGCTTCAATATTTTGGCTAAATTTAAATCCAGGACGGTCACTGTTTACTAGTGTTTTTTTAAATTGCCTTGTTACGAGATTTGCCCATACTTTTTGCCTTTTATAACTTGACTGCCATTTCCTACAACAAGTATAAATCATTTAATACTCAATAAATAAGATTCTGTTTAGTTGATTTTTTATTATTAAATTCAATAATATTGTGAAAGGAATACCGAACGAACAAAATGTCAATAAATACATCCGTTTGAATTATTGTGAAACTAGTTTCTATTCATTTTATAATATTTTAAATTTATAACATTATTTTTGTTTGAAGCCATTAATGAATTTTTTTCAAAAATAATTAAAGAATTGAAAATTTCAATATAAGTACAAAATTTTTTAAAATTTTTAACTAATTTAGAATAAAATATATTAATATCATTTGATCTTAAAAATACTTAATATTAAAACAGTACAAAAATGTATGTGTAATTAAATTTTAAAAAAACTATTTTAGAGTTTTCAAATTAATAAATAAATCAAATATATGTGAAAAACAATAACAATTAATGAAATATAAAGTACATGTAATTTGAGTATTAAAATATAAATTGGTAAAATTTTGAAGAATTTATATAGCATAAATAAAAACACAGAAGGATGTTTCTATAATTCAACCATTATTTAAATATAATGAAAACTGTAAGTGGAAGCCCTCAATAGTTGAACCAAAACACGAAATACACTCTCCGTTACTAATCCAATTTATAAAGAGTATTATAAATTAAACGATTGAATCTTAGCTCGATTAATATAGATAATATTATCACCAATTAACTAGTTTATAATAAAAAAATCACCAAACAATAAAATTCAATAGTTGGAAAAAAAAGTGAGCCCAATTTGTCATATTCACGTTCAAAATAGAATATAAAATTAAGGAAATAGATTGTTTAGTTATAGATAAAATTATGTGAATCTTTTAGAATTCAAACTAAAATGAAATTTTAATAAACAATTAAGGCTAAATTTGTTAAATATTTAAAATTAAATTGATATAATGTGTAAATATTGAAGGGCTAAATTTGTTATTAAACAGTAACAAAAGCCCAAATCAAGTGACCAAAATATTTTATTTGGAAAAGTTTAATGGCTAAATAAAAAAATTTAATAGTTTAGTAACCAAAATAGAATGAATGCAATAGTTTAGTAACCATTTTGTAGTTTTTCCAATTATTTATTAATACAAATGTGAGAATTTAAGGTGAATAGTATTTTTACACAATGAATTTCTCTAGAAAATGAAACCATTGCCACCAAATCTATCTTATTTTGAAGTAAGCAATTTCAGTATATAATTAATATTGCACAGAATAATTTATGAAATTCTCTAAATTGTAACAAAAATTACTCAACGATACCTTTATGCATGTAAGGTAATGGAAATGTCTTTAATAACATAAATTATAGGAATATCTTTTGTATAATGAAAAGTTTTAGGTAAGGGAAGATACGCATAATTGATACATAATAGGACTCGATCGGTTTTTGCATTATTATTAGTGTAGGAGGACGTGAGTTCGAATGCATTAAAGCGCATTATCCTCTAATTTAAGAGTTAGAGAAGGGTTATGGATGGTTCTAAGCCTTTTATAAAAAAAAAATAGTACATAATATCAAATTAATATTTTTAGATATTCATTTATTATGTTAACCATTTATTTAATATTATGATTCAATGATGAATTATTTTTAGCATATATTTTAAATTGGTAAGAAATAAATATAAAAAGTAATTAAGATTTTAAAATAAAATATTGCATATTAACTTTGACCATGGAAGGAAATGTCAATGCATGCCTTCTATAACAGGAAATATTGAAAACTTTTGTATAAATTTCATTGTTATTTTTAAGGAAATATCAATGCCTTAATTATGTAAGTAATGCAATTTACTGCAATAAAGGTAATTAACTATATTAAATGTAATAATATTTGCATATCCTTTTTATTCAAGATACACAATTTCTTAAAATTTTAAGATACATAGGCGAGCTGTTTCATTTTATATTTTGTTAGAAAAATCAATATAATGAAATAAATTGGTTTGGATTACCAATAATTATGTTTTAATTTTTGAAATATCGTTTAAGTACTATTCATGTACTCACAATAAGGATATACCTATGTCATACATGCACACATTATATCTAAACGGAGCTAACCTATATAAATGTCTATTACTACTCATTCGAAAATTCAACCTGAGTAGATTCTATATATGAGTGAACAACTTTTAATCACCAAGTCAATCAAAAGAGTTCACCTATAATTATGTTGAGCATATAATATTATGTCATCGATTTTAATAAATACAAAATATAATTTTCACTTGAGAATTGATAAAATCAAAGTTTAATTATATTAAGGTGTAAACATTAGATCATCAAATTAAATTATTGAAAATATTTGTATAATATATATGGCTATATATCAGGAAATGAAAACAAAATTTCTTCAAGAATATCTATATAATATTGGGACAACTGTAAAATGAAAATATAAAGTTTGTAAACAACAATAATATTCCAATAGAAAAATTTTATAAGGAATAAAAATCAATTCCTTGTATTGTCTCCTTATGTGGCATGAAAAGATAAATATTAAATTTATACATGAATTTTGGTTTAATGTGTAATTTAGTACATGAATTTTAATTTAGAATAGTTATACTCATGAAAATTGAATTGTGACTCATACGTATAGATGAAATTTTAATTTTGACTCAATTGTACACGCTTAAAGAAATAAATAAATATTTTTTTTCATATTAAATTAATATGATTTTTGTGCATGCAATAAATCGACGTAAAATTGTGCCAATTCAATACTATTGTTAGTGGTTTATTAAAGTTGAATCAAATAAAATTTCATGTTTATAATCTCACATAATCAAATTCATGTATGACTTTACACATTAAATAAAAGTTTATATATAACTTTGATATTTATCCATTTGTCAAAAATACAAGCTGTTAAAGTTACATCTTTAATTTTCATTTTAGTATTTTCATCTGATTATAATCCATATGATAGTTAGATCATAAGTCTTCGGAAAATTTAGAAACCGCATAAATAAAGAAAAATTTACTGAAGAATTAAATTGAAAAAAAAAAAAGGAAGAGTTAAACTTAGATAAAAATGGTAAATTACATAGATAGTCACTTAACTATAAAATTTTCATTTTAGGCACCCAAAATAAAAAGTTTATAATTTAAGTACTCACGTTACATAGTTCGGTTATTCTCATTAAAATCACAAATGACAAGTGATGTAACAATTAAAAAATTAATATAATAACAAATTTACACATCAACTTTTACATATTATATTGATTTAGTTATAATTCTAAAAATTCAAAGAAATATATAAAACTACATAAATAGTTTATAATAATATAATAAATCTAAATTTTATATTAATATTAATATTTATATTAAATAAAAACCCTCCTCATCTCCTCACTCCTTGAAAAATGATAAAATTGCATTTTAACTCTCATAAAATTATACAACTTAATCACAACTCCCGAATTTTTTTTTCTAACTTCACCCTTAACTATAGACAACTTGCAAACATTTTTATTTGAAACATTGAATGCTTCAAAATATGGTTGAGAGAACATACGTTGTTATAAAAAAATATTTCTCATAATAACAAAACCATCTAAGTGTGACATAAAAAAAAAAAAAAGGTGAGTCGATAGCATGTTATATATTTTATAACTCAATCATAAGTAGTATTGAGATGATTCATATACTTGAATAGTACATAAAAAAAGAGATTTTATAATATTAATGATGCAAATTTAAATTCGGATGATAATGAACTCGGTCAATGGCTAATAGATGATGATAATAAGCATATGTTAAATATTAAAGATAAAATAACTAAACAAATATGCACTAGAACAATTAGATAAAGTTGTATATAATGTTTATTTTTCTTACTATTTTTATCATCTAATTTTTAAACTAATATAATACATATAATGATTTTATTTTAATTTTGTTACTATCCTAGAAATTATTTTTATAGTAATTAATATTTTTAAAATATAAATTATGTACTTGTGTAATTACAAATTGAATCACTAAACATGATGTAGGAATCACAATGTAATTACACCCGTCAACTAAACATATTTAAAAAATTACAAATTTTCGTAATTATAAAAAATATAAATATTACCTAATAATTATAATTTTATTTAATTTCTATGTGCTTTTAGACACACACTTAAATAAAAGTAGATTGATTTTTCATCGGTTAAATCTATTGATGTAGAAATAATTGGTGTTCATAAATTTCATCATTGAGAAAAAAGACGAAGCTTTAGACATTGACGATGCTAATTGAAGGCAAAAATATCTTGACCTTTTACTAAAAGACAAATAAATTAATCTTAAAAGTTAGTGAACGATTCTTTCATTCCAAATGATAAATATATTCAAATAAAAATTAATTTCCTCTATTTATCTAGCAACATCGACCGAATAAAAACAAAAAGAAAGTAGCATTTTTAATGCTAATCCTTGTTTAAAGTTAAAATATAATTTTTTGTCTTTCATTTAAATTCAAGTTATATTAATCGTATTTATTATTCGATTTTTACTTTGTTATTATATTTTATTAAAAAAGTTAAAAATTATTTAAATGTTAGATTTAAGTGTTAAAGAAATTCGATAATTTTTAGTTGAGTCTTAAATTTGAGTATTTTGAATGAAAAGTTAATTATTGATTTAAGGTATTTGACCTAGTTCAATTTTAAAGTTAATTTGAGTCTAATCTAGTTATCGAATGTTAGAATTTTTTTTAAAAGGGTTATGATTAAATTTTTAAGAATTAGTTGTGTAAGAATTAAACTTTCTAAAATATCAAACAAAAGTTAAAATTTTCGAGTTATGTTTCCTTTTCCATTTCAAGTAATATTTTATTTTATTTTAAATATTTTAACATTCATTTAATTTTATATTACAAAGTGAGACGAAATATATAAAAGCCCTAAATAAATATCTTCGAATAAATTTAAACCTTATATAAATATTTTTGAAAACTTAACCTTTATATAAATAACTTCTAAAATGCTCCCCATTCGAGTATTTCACCTAAATTAACTTGAATATTTAGAAAATATTATATAATTTGAATTTGATGTTAAAATTATAAAGGGCAGTCTCGTGATTATGTCAAAGACAAGGGTCGTTAAAATTGGTTCCGAAATGTAATCTTTCACGACAAGACAAAAGGGAAACCCGCCCATCTTTGATGCAGGCCTCGAATGCATTGCAATAAATAGTAAATTAAATCTTTTGTGAATATTTTATGGGTTATTCCTTTAGAAGTGTACAAAGTAATTTTTTCATATTTTTTATAAATATATATTTTATTTTAAAATATTAAATACGGTGAGGAATATTATACTTGGACGAAATCATTATGCCATTGCTCACATGCTGTGGCAGCCACTGTTGCTGCCCGAATATCAATCGGTCTTTAATTTGAAATGACCAAAGAACCCTTAAACCTATACTTGTTCGACTAAATTAGAGAAGCTAAGAAGGCTATAATCGTCCTTTCAATTAACGTTATCTTACTCCATTGGAAAAGCAACGTAGGATTGCAAAGAAGTTTCATTTTAGTACATTTAGAGAAATTATATTCAAAATTCAAAATTTCGAAACATTTATAATATATAAACTGATAAGCAATTAAAGAATTAAATGGTTGTTTTAAAGCAAATGTAGTTATTAATTTTAAAATATTAAAAGTAAAATAGATGAACAGTCTTATTTTTAAAAATTACAATTATACCAAAATTAAGATTAAAATAAATTTTATAAGCATTGAATTAAATTATTATGGAGAAAACAATATATTTACATAAATTAAAATTCTTTTAATATTTTAATAATTTTATGGTGAAACCTTAAAAATTTGAGATGTTGTTACCAAAATACATTATTGACGAAGCATAAATTAAATATGCAAAATATTTAACAAATTGCGTATTTAATCGTATTCATTATATATTATCAATATTTTTGCTTTGTATTGTGATTTAATTATTTTTCATTCATTGTTTGACTAGAATTGTTTCGATAATTACAATGCAAGTAAACTAATATTTAAATGATAGAAGATGGCAAAACTAGTTCATAACAATTGGGAATATGTGGCAAATTACACGTTATTGAGAAACTTATGCACATAATTTTAGTTGTGTACGCTAAGTGTTTTTGGTTTCGGCGAAGACATAACCATGCAATTTTATTAGTTGCTTAATTGGCTACGTTAAAAGATAACACGTGTATATTAAATAAATTCAACACATAAAATATAACATAATTTACAATTCAACCAAGGAATTTCTTCCGCAGTGTAATCTTTAAAAACTTTAATAAAAATTAAAAAATCAATTCAAACCTTAATATATATATATATATATACTATTGAGCCTTTAATGATTAAAGAAATAATTAACTAGACTATTCCGTTAATAAAAATATTAATTGATTGGTTTAACTATTAAACATGCTAACGTGATAGATGATAATCAAAAGATTACACGTGACATCCCATAATTTTAACTAGTAATGAAAATATATTTGAAGTTAAGACTAATATTTTTATTAGATAAACTTAATTTTTTGGGGAAAAATATTTAAATATATCAAAAAAAATTCATTTTCAGAAAATGGCCAATTTTTTTAAAATTTACGGAAAATGGCCATTTCTCCACAAAACGTGTCCACGTCAGTGCGTTTTGTGGGGATGCAGCAGGAAAGCGCGCTATTGGGAGAGCGCTTTTGCCACATCAACCAAAAACGCATCCTTGGGGGCGCGTTTTGCTGACGTGGCAAAAACGCTCCCCCAATGACGCGTTTTAGTCCGTGTTTTAAAAAAAAAATATTCTCGAATTTTTTAAAAATTTACGAGAATAAACCTTTATAAAGGTTAAAAGTGACAACACCATTTTTTAAAGATGTCATTTATTAATAAGGAAATATAACTTACAAAAGAAACCTTTATATAGACCCAAAGTCTCATTTCCCTTGTTTTCTTGACTAAAATGGGATATGAGATATGTGTATATATAGACTCATGAATGCTTTTGCATTTGTTCCTAAACAATGTGGGATTCTTTCCTCTTTAACTAATAACATGAGAAGAAATGCTACACTATATTTGATATTTTTACTTAGAGTTTAAATTTTTTACAAAAGTTAACATTTGTTACATTTTAAATAAAACTTTTAAACTCCATAAGTAAAAAATATAAAATATAAAATGAGTATGGTAAAAATTAAAAATAAATATTTAAAAATTACTAATAGTTGAGTGATCGTTTGTAAGTTTTATAATTCGATAGCTAAAAAGTATAGTTAAGTGACTACTAATGTAATTTAATCTAGATATAAAATATGAAAAATAATTATTATATTTTATGTATATTATATATTTCTATAAAAAACTTATTTAACATAATTATATACTATGTTTAAATAGATTATCTATCTAGTTAAAATATATCTAAAATAAATTTATCGGCATTCATTCGTGTGATGAAAATTAAATTAAATTAGAATTACAAAAATTAATTAGTATAGTAAATATTAAAATAAATAAATATTTAAAAAGATATATCAATTTTTAAAATTACAAAAATACTATTTGAGTACCAAATACTCACCATTTATTTATTAATCAAACATTCATAATATAAAATAAAATAAATAATAAAAATTAAAAGTATAACTTCTAAATTTAAATAATAGAAAATTATTTTAAAAATTAGAATTGCATTGATATTAACTTCAAACATTTAAAATTGAATAGAAGATTATTGCATGTACAAGTTTCATATGTGCAATTTGTTCTCTTTTTTTTAATAGTTCTTTTGTATATATTAACAATTCTAAAATGCAACAAGATTAAAGATCTCAAAATATAATTTTATAATATAAGAAAATGTTAAAAAATATAAAAAAAGAAATTATTTTGTAAAAAAAATCAAATATAGTGTAGCCTTTAATCTCATGTTGTCACTACAAAGAAAATGACTTTTAGCGGCATTTTTAAGCGCCACTAATAGAGCTTATGGCTTTGAAAAACGCCACAAAAACGCCGCTAAATGTGGCATCAAAATTTAGCGGCGTTTTGAAAAAAACGCTAGAAACTATGACTTTTAGCGGCTTTTAAAAAACGCCGCTAAAACATGACTTTAATGCCGCTTCTCCACAAATGCCATTAAAGGTGGCAACTTTAGCGGCGCTTTTTCTAAAACGCCGCTAAAACATGACTTTTAGCGCGCTTTTTTCTAAAACGCCGCTAAAAACATGACTTTTAGCATCGCTTTTTCTAAAACGCCGCTAAAGGTTGCGACTTTTAGCGCTTTTTTCTAAAACGCCGCTTAAAGACATGACTTTTAGCGCGCTTTTTCTAAAACGCCGCTAAAACAATGACTTCTTCTGGCGCTTATTTCACAAACGCCGCTATGAGTTTGACTTTTAGCGCGCTTTTGCCCACAAACACCGCTAACTTGTACATATTTAAAATATTCAATTTATCCAATATCATACGCCTCGCACTAAAACCAACCAATGACAACAAATATAATATATAATTTCAACCCAAATAACAAATGTAGCATAAAAATTGCACCAACTACATTAATTCTAAATGTTATTTTAAAATAAATAAAAATATATGATATCGTATAAAATATCCTTACAAAATGTTAAATGTAACAATGTTAAAATCATCTTACAATAAGAACATAAATGTCTAAGATGGCGGCGTCTGATCATTGCAACATCTTCATCATAGCCTCAAGTCAGAGTGAAGTTCTTCATACTTCCCTCGCTCGCCTCCTCCCTTGCACGCTTCGCTTTAAGTAGAGAATTTGCTCGCCTCCTCATCGCTTTGCCTCGGCCTCCTCATCACGCCTCGGCTCTAAGTTGAGAAATTTGCTCAACCGTGCTAGCTTGCATTTGAGCTATCTGGTCATTTAGCCTCGAACTTCAAAGATGAGATTGACTCCGGAAGGCATATATTGTTGGGAGTCGGATCCAAAATATTGGCCTGAGTAACACTGGATCCTTGAAGTCGAACCCGACTGCACCTTTCAACACCCAAAACATTAGTGATAATTTTGTTATATATATACTCAAGATTAATGTAACTATCGATCAAGCAATCAGACCTTCAGACCCAAAACATTGGTAATAATTACATATCGACATCCTCAAGATGAACACAACTATCACTCAAACAGTAAGCTTCATAAAGTGTCTTCTTCTCCTTTAGTTTCTCCTAATAAATTAATCAAAAAGTTAGAAACGAAATATACAATAAGAAGGAATGCATCATAACTTAACATTATTAATTTAAAACTACTAACGAAGAATTAAACTATTATAAGTAAACATTATAAATCCATTTTTAATAAATCAAATTTTATTAAGTAAATATACCATAATCTCTCCAGCTTCGGGTGTCATCGGAGACCCATCCTTCTTCCTATGCGTAATGTCAAAAAGTGAATCGTCCAACTTTTGACCGGTGGAGAGTTCCTACAGTGTTGTATTACAAATATAATTTAATAATATAAAGTCATTAATATTTGATGAAATTAATAAATTATAATACCTCGGCCTCACCATGTAAGCAAAACTTCTCGATCTGCCGTAATGCGTGAATTTTTGTTTCGTCACGCTTATTCCGACACGCCACGGCCCTACATAATGATATTATTGTTACGTATATAGTAAATACTATACACCAAAAAATTTATAAGAGTTTAGAAGTAGGTAATACCTCTCCTTTCTTTGAGTTCCAGAATCTAACCGCATCTTCCCATTGATGCCTCAACATTCCCGGTGGGACATTCCGCAGTTTATCCTCGAGGCTTATTTCTTTCTTAAAATATTCTTTTTTCAATATGCTTTTGTTGTCTCTCCATTTTTTTCCCAATGTCTTTTTTATATAGTCATCGGAGACCTCCAAATTAAACCTCTCCTAAAAAAACATAAATTTAAAAAGTAAATATAAATGAAACTTCAACCAAAGTATTATAAATTACATTCATGTTTTGTTACCTTAATGTTCTCCAGAGCTTGATTTTTGTTTGCGTCAGGCATGTGATGCCATGACTCGTAATTGATGGGCAACATATTTGCATTTCGTGCAATAATGCCCAAATAGCCTGCTAGAACTCGAGTTTCAGGCCAATAGGTGGCCATAATCGCTTTCTCCTTACTTTCACACGGTCACCAAATTTAATTCAGATAAACCTTTAAGCGTGAACGTCGCGACCTTTATGCGTCCCACCATTCTCGGTGACCAATGATAAATTATTGTTATATTAAAATTGAAAAATAAATCAATAAAAAAGTCAACATCCATGTAAAATAATTTAATTTTACTTTGTAATTCAGTAAGCTCATCATCTATGTCGTGCACATTAGAGGATCCAACTCATCGTCATTGCTCACTATTGCCCTCTCCTAATTTATAGTATCATGTACAATATTTAAATCTCATTCTTCTTCTACTTCCCAATACACATAAAATAGTTGAAATATTAGTAACAAATAACAACAATAATGGTACATATAAAATATTTAAATTACATAAAATGACCATGATTAAAATTATAATATTACATATAAATAAAAATAGTAAAATCTTACTACATCATAATTGTAAATATCTTCGTCCACATCCCGACGAACCCATTGAAATTGTGCACTAGTACTAGGATATTTTCATTTAAGTTTTGTTCGAAAAGGCGAGTTTCGATATTTCGATGATGTCATCTCTACTTCCACCGCCCATGTCGAACAAGTCTCTAGGAGTATTTCAAGTGCAATATACCAACCTCATCAGCTTGGATCTTCCGAGTAAAAACTTGTTTCACTTGAGAAGAAAACATATGCTTCGCTCATCATTTGTTCTCCTGTGAATCAATCGAGAGAAATTCACCATTGTAAAACCATATTGATCTTTTTAATTCCATGAGCCGTATTCACATCACCCATTCACCTCGAAACAAGACAACTTTCCATTTGCCGTAATAATCCAACTCAATGATGTCGAATAAGTCCGTAATACTCCAGATTCCCTCGGCGTGATTATCGCCCCTAGCACTAGAATAACTCGTAATTGAAGAATTAACAACAATTCCACAATTTTGGGTTCTCTCAACCTCTCGCAATACCTTGTATGAAATCAGATCCGTTGATGAGGAATGCACTATATCTTTTCACTATTCGGTTTGGACCTTGTGAAAGCCATTTAACCGCATTAACTTCATTCCGACTCCAAACCTATTGAATCGAAAGTAAATCGAGTAATTATAAATGTTATGAGAAAACATTATTACTTATCAATGAAAACTTAAATTGCATACCATTTGGCTTAACCATTCATGGAATGATTCTGTGAACATCTTATTAATTTCTCGTCGATGTAACCTTCGGACCGTGAACGAGCTCTCAATACTTGTTTGTACTCACTATGTTAAAAATGGTTACTTTGTTCAAAGACAAACAAATTATAATTGATGAGTATTTATCAAATTCTAGAACTTACTTAAAATGGTTCCATTGAATCGTGATGAAAAGAACGTGTCGATGTGCTTGGACCCATGATCCGTCAGTCTAATTCGTAATTTTGACTTTGCCAATCGGTTCTTCAAACTTTGAAATAAATAAGTTCCGCCAAGTTATGATCTCGTGAGCCCAAAGATTTCTACTTGGTCTGCTCATTCTTGTTTCAACATCTTCCAAATACCTTGAATGTAAAGTCATACATTCTTCGCCAAGTAGCCTTGACAATTGATCCTTTCGGATAACGCTTATTGCGGCAATAAGACTTCAATTTGGATAGGAACCTAAACACGAATAGAACATTATCAAAAGTTGGAACTAAAGGCATTTAGGTGAATGAAGGAATAATTTACAAATAAATTAAGACCTTTCAATGGGATACATCCATCGATAGAACACGGGTCCACCAAGTATCGCTTCACGCGGAGATGAATTAACAAGTGCACCATAATTGTGAAGAAGGAAGGCGGAAAGATCTTTTCCAGATTGCATAAAGTCGGTCTTGGCTCGATCTTGTAGTGTCTCAAGTTCTTGAACGTCCAAAACTTTGCCACAAATGCCTTTCATTATGTTGGATAGTTCAATTACACAAGACGCCACCTTTTTGACATACAACACCGCATAGCAATCGGCAAGAAGTCTTGCATCAAGATGTGATAGTCATGCGATTTTAAGCCATATAGTCTTCGATCTTTAAGACTAACACATCGAGATATATCGATGCATATGCATCCGGACCTTTATATCCTTCAACACCGTATGAACACTTCTTTTTTCGTCTTCAACATTGAATAAATAGCGGCAGAACCGATATTTCATATTCGAAAGTGCTTGAGGATGAAGCTCACGCCAATTCCTATGTGAACTAAATCAAGTCGACTTTGAAGATTGTCTTTTGATTTTCCATCGACATTCAAAATAGTCCCAATAATGTTCTCGCAGACATTTTTCTCAATGTGCATGACATCAAGATAATGGCGTAATATCCGATGCTCCCAATAAGGCAACTCAAAAAATACTTTTTTTCCACAACTCCGCCTCATTAGGATCATCCTCTTCATCGATTCATCATCGATTCATCCCTTTCTCTCAGTTTCTTTTCACCTTGGCGGTTGATTCATCTTCCCATAAATAAAATTTATATCTTTCAACATGAATAATATTTCGGATCCATCGTCTGCGATGGAGCTTCTTTGAACTCTTCAAGATCACAAACCGAGCACTCGATATCTAAATCTATGATTTTCGGTAACCACCGACAATGCCCCATATAAGAGAACTTCTTCCCATTATATAACCATTTCGAACATGTCTCAAAAAGACAACAAGGACAAGCATAACGTCCCCTAGTACTCCAACCGGATAAATTAGCATAAGCGGAAGTCATTAATAGTCCACATCAAAGTCGCACGTAAGTTCAAGTTCTCTTTTCTCATTGCATCGTATGTCTCAACACCAACCCATAGTTGTTTTAACTCTTCAATAAGTGGCTGCAAATATATGTCAATATCATTCCCGGGCCCTTTCTCTTCGTGTATAATCATATATAAGATAAAAGATGACTGTTTCATGTAAACCCATGGAGGTAAATTGTAAGGAACAAGCACCACCGGCCAAGTACTATACTACCGTGCTCATGAGTTTGTAAGGGTTAAATCCATCGATGCTAGCCCAAGCCTAACACTCGAGGATCACGTGCAAAGCTTGGAAATTTTGAGTCAAATGATTTTCAAGCTAAAGAATCATGGGTGCCTTAACAATCCATCATCGGTTCGTCCATCATGGTGCCACGTCATTGACTCGGTACTGTCTTCGACGACATGAAAACCTTTGAAGCCTTGGTATTAGCGGAAATACCGTAAAATCTTAACCGATCGCTTCCTTGAATGTGTATCCTGCTCGTCATCGTTACCATCCTCTCGATTTCTTTTAATCCAACGAGATTCACCGACATGACAAAGATGTTGGTTTATCCGGTCGCCCCAATACAACATGCAATCATTTCGACAACTATGAATTTTGTTGTAGCAAGACCCAAATCCTTTATCGCTTTCTTCATGTCTTTGGACGATTTAGGATTTTCGCAACGAGAACATTTCTTGCGAAACTCTAACAAAGATTGTCAACGAGTTTTCGGTCCATCCTCCCAAACATTTCAAGTGAAAAAGACGAATCAGAGAGACAGTTTGGAAAATTTTGATCCTCATACGCTTCTTCATTCATTTCACCAAGTAACGTGTAGAACCTTGCCGCTTCTTCATTTGGTTGTTCATCATGTACAGCTTCTTCCCCTTCGGTGAAAGTATTTCCACCAAAACTATAATCATCGGTTGCACCCATGTCGTGGAAATGACCAAACCATCACTGTGCATATTAAAAGCATCCTGCAACATGCCTTCGATGTTATAATCTCCAACATTCTGATTGTAAGCACTATGATGATAACCGAGATTCATCGATGATGATGCTCCACTAGATGTACACTATCCATGAAAAATCCATTTTTTGTACCCCCGAACAAAGCCATCAACAACTAGATGTTCATAGACAACTTCACGGTAATGCCAATTGGTATTGCAACACTTCTCACACGGCAAAGAATCATATTCTCTTGGCTTGCATTTTGAAATGCGAAATTCGAAAAGTTTCTACTCCATTTCGATAACCGCTTGCTTACCCTTGACAAATTCATCCAAGTCCTATCCATTTCATAGTTGTTGAAGTCTAATGTTGACAATAAATTACACAACTAAATTGTTAATTTATAATTTACGTAAGTAATGATAATTTCATATATATAATCGAGTACTATGTAAGTATTATGTGTTATGTATCATGTAGGTTATATATTATGTAAGTTATGTATTCTTTAAGATTCAACATACGTGGCATTGTTACACCTAGGGAGGATCCGTTATATCTAATAAGGAGATATACTGAAACCCGTCGAGTTTCCAAATTATATACTTTGAATCTCTTTTTTTTCTATACAAGTATTATGTAAGTTATGTATTATGTAAGTTTTATATTATGTAAGTTATGTATTCTTTAAGATTCAACATACGTGGCATTGTTACACCTAGGAGGATCCGTTATATCTAATAAAGGAGATATAAGGCAACCCGTCAGGTTTCAAACTTATATACTTTGAATCTCTTTTTTTCTATACAAGTATTATGTAAGTTATGTATTATGTAAGTTATATATTATGTAAGTTATGTATTCTTTAAGATTCAACATACGTGGCATTGTTACACCTAGGAGGATCCGTTATATCTAATGATGAGATATACTAAGCAACCCGTCAGTTTTCCACTTATATACTTTGAATCTCTTTTTTTCTATACAAGTATTATGTAAGTTATGTATTATGTAAGTTATATATTATGTAAGTTATGTATTCTTTAAGATTCAACATACGTGGCATTGTTACACCTAGGGAGGATCCGTTATATCTAATAAGTGAGATATAAGGCAACCCGTCAAAGTTTCAAATAGATATACTTTGAATCTCTTTTTTTCTATACAAGTATTATGTAAGTTATGTATTATGTAAGTTATATATTATGTAAGTTATATATTATGTAAGTTATGTATTCTTTAAGATTCAACATACGTGGCATTGTTACACCTAGGGAGGATCCGTTATATCTAATAAGGAGATATACTAAGAACCCGTCAAAGTTTCAAATTTATATACTTTGAATCTCTTTTTTTCTATACAAGTATTATGTAAGTTATGTATTATGTAAGTTATATATTATGTAAGTTATGTATTCTTTAAGATTCAACATACGTGGCATTGTTACACCTAGGGAGGATCCGTTATATCTAATAAAGTGAGATATAAGGCAACCCATCGTGTTTCCAAATTTATATACTTTGAATCTCTTTTTTTTTTTCTATACAAGTATTATGTAAGTTATGTATTATGTAAGTTATATATTATGTAAGTTATGTATTCTTTAAGATTCAACATACGTGGCATTGTTACACCTAGGAGGATCCGTTATATCAAACATTGAGATATACTGAAACCCGTCGAGTTTCCAAATTTATATACTTTGAATCTCTTTTTTCTATACAAGTATTATGTAAGTTATGTATTATGTAAGTTAAATAATGTGATAAAAGCTATGTAAGTTATGTAAGTTATGTACATGTAAGTTATGTAATTTTATGTTAGTTATGTATTATGAATTATGTAAGTTAAATTAAAATTTCAAATCGAGAATAAGTTAAAATGGAAAATGTTATTATATGGTTTTTATAATTGAAATTTGTTGTGATGTTATTAAGTTTACAAAGTTTTTAACTTACTTCTTTTAAAAAAATTATTTTCTATATTAAAACATATTTCAATAATGATCTATATTATTATATTGATAACAATATTAAATTTAAAAGTTTTAAATTACTTCTTATAAAAAATAATTTACTTTTTGTAATTAAAGCATATTTAAGTAATGATCAATATTATTATACCGATAACAAAATATTATTACCATTTTGGAAAACATTGAAAATATTAAATATTAAAAGCAAACATTAGTAATATAAAAAATTAGTAATTATTAATTAGTAATAAGCCTAAAAGCCATATAAATGTAAGTATTCTTAAAAAAATATTGTTTACTTTTAAGGGAAGATAAAGTAATAAAAATTCTTTAATATAATATATAATATATGTAATGACAGTTTGTATTAAAATATGTTAATATCTTCTTAACTTGCAAATATTTATTAAAATATGACATTTATGTTAAAAAATTATAACATACTTTAACAATTTACTTTTATATTTTGTTAATGTTATTTTTATATCGCACTGCACTCTAAATTTTAAAAAATAATACACTAAGCTTGTAAAAATCGAAATGGCATGAGTAGATAGCAAATTGGAGGTTGTGCAAACATTATTAATAATAAACAAAGAATAATAAATAAATAGCTTTAGGCATAAATTAATAATAAATAAAGAATAATAATCAAGAATAATAATAAGCATTATTAATAATAAACAAAGAATAATAAATAAAGAATAATAATAAACAACAATAATAATCAACAATAATAATAAACATTATTAATAATAAACAATAATAATAAAAAATAATAATAATCCGTAATTTTGGACAAAGAATTTAGCAAGTTAAATATACGACTATATACTTCAAGTCCAAACGAAAGCTTGTCTAATAAACGATATACCTGTACTTGAAGTCCAAAAGAAAGCTTGTCCGTAAGAAACGTTGTCTACTAACTTTATTGAAACAAAGGAGGAAGATAGACAATTATGATCAAATCGAAAAGTACTAAATATCGTCATAAGGTGAAACATGATAGTAAGCAATGGAATTTTCAGATATTCCTTGATAAATTAAGCCTTTTTCGTGAAGTCTAATAAATGCCTCAGATAATGCCTCCGCAATGATGTATACAAGGTTCAAAACACAAACTTACTTCATAATACAAACACCTAAAACAAACCATCAATTTAACCATATTCTCACCCTAATTTTTTTATCATCACATTCTCAATTTTTTAATTTAATTTTCAAAATTACTAACAATATTATTAAATTAGTACGATTTTATAATAGATACTTGTACAACTTTCTAGCGTAAGGAGACAAAATCATTAAATAAGTAAATCGCTTAGATACTTGTACAAGATTTAGCCAAATGAAAATCCACCATCACAACTCAACACTTCAATTCCAGTCTACACATACACGACTTTTACTCCAATTACAACTTTCAGCTTTTGCTCCATAAAGTCGAGTTCGACTTATGCACTTCATAAGTAAAAAAACACATTTCCAAAGACTAGATCATATTATTCATTAGGCACCCGCCTAGCAATTGCAGAGTGAAGGAAGTTGATCTTTGAAAACCGAACAAAAAGAGCCATTTCAAGCTTCTTTTTTTTTTTAAAAAACCCCAAAACTTTGAACATCGAAAGAAAGCAGATTACTTGGAGTATAAACAACTAAACTTCCAACCAAAACTAGAAATTCTTGAAAACCATCTTATCATTAGTTGATCCTCACCAAACCATTTCCACAAAACGCAATACATTCCCCAAAATACACACTTCCTCCCCCAAATAAAGAAAACCCTCAAAATAAGTTCAATCACCAAAACAAGGCTAAACCAAAAAAAAAAAAAGAATTTAAGAACTCCACAAAAAAAAAAAGCAATGAAGGAAGAAGAACAAACCTTCAATTCAATAAAAGAACAAATTCAATTCCAACATAAAATCAATGGGGCACCGCACCTTATTCTAAGGAATCTTCACTTTTGGTGAAATTGAAGTTGAAGAAAATAAGAGGGTTTGAGAGATGGAAAGGAGGTTGGAAATGAGACAGATATGATTTGTTTTTATTTCTTTTTTCTTGTAAAGAGTCACATCAAGCATGTGCATTTCTTGTAAATGAGAAAACATGTACTATTTAAAACAAAACAACAATTAGTAAACTTCTCAAATTTCATGCATAATATATGATAACTAGAAGCACAATTAGTAAACATTGATTCTAAAGGGCAAGCCATTTCCAAGAACAAGCTGCATGACCTTATTTTTATTGTCAATAGCACCTAAAGAACATTATACTCTATTAATAATTTCATTATTGCATGGTTTTCTAAAATAGATTACAAAACATTGTACCCTAGCAATGAGATTTAGCACTTAACATTATGAAGATTTTGGTCAAACTTCCATCTAAGGAAAACAAAAATTAAAATGCTTTTAGAACTAATAGTAGCTATAACTAAGAAGGCAATGGAGTGATTTCTTAGCCAATCGGAACAAATTTTGCTATGAACATTCTTGACCAAGGATCCTACTAAACCAAAGAAAGCTCCAATACTTTAGAACATTCTTTTTCTTATTAAAAATCTGGTTTTAATCCTCTGGAATTTCCACACATGAAAATAAGCAAATTAAGACAGCAGAGAAATTAACTTCACTGCAGAATAAAATTTAACTTCAAACCCAAAACAAACAAAAAAAGCCAAAAAAAAATAAATAAAAAACTTACCAAAAACAGGAAAGCCAAATCAAGATAAGAATCCAAAGGAAACACCGATGCAATCGATAGAGCAATTAGCCAATAGAATAAAACTGTAGTCTTTGCAGATACAATCGCAGTGGGCAAGGTTTTGCCAATGGAATTTAAACCTCATGAAAAGTATAATCACATAAAAGTACTCAAGTAAGCGACATTACAGATCACGAGTCCGATTGAACCATACCCTAATACTCAAATCCAATATGTGTCAAACAAAATTTGATGCGACCATGGTATGTTATCTAATGAAACATGAAAGCCCAAATTTTCAAACAATTTCAATGAAGGCTTTGAAACCCGAGATCAAGGTGTTTTAGGTACTTACAAGTAACTTATTCATGTTACTTATCATTTATCCTTCAAAATTAAAACATATATTAGCAGATAATCACAAATATTTTATATCTTAATAGATCGAATTTGCCATCCCATCCCCAATAAACAAAATACAAAGAAAGATGAAAACATTAATACAATTTCATGTTGTTTAAAATGAACAATTACCTTGCATGCGCTTATAATATTGGATGTGCAATCAAGAACAAGCTATCTAGCTAGGACCAACTAGAGTCAATTAAATCATTAAGAAAAAGAAGAAGGAATAACCATTGTTTCCAATAGAACTATATGCTTAAACAAAACATAAGTGAACTTGGATTTTCAAAGATGTATTTAGATTTTAAAATAGTGAAAGCTACATAATGACACATACAAATATAACATTTATGATTAGTTCTCAAATTCATTGATCCGTTGATGGCTATTTAATAATGAATCAAATTCCCAAATACTTTTGAGAATTTGAAATTCATGTTTTTGTACTTTCAAAAAATATAATGAATCTCAACTAATTTATACCTAATGAATGCATAATGTTCTCGCTTTTTTTATAACAAATGAAATCCAAATCTTCGAATTTATATTCCCAAAAAGAGCATAACAAATTTTTGAAAGAGAAAATGATTCTATAGGTATCGGCCTTGCAATCAACATTAGCTTTAAGGTGTCAAATAGTTGCATAACATGATTAACCAAAACGTTAACTAGTTCACATTGTTTCAGTAATTCATTTCAATCTATAAGTAATTAACCACATAAACAATAGATGTAACATCCTGAATAGGGCCTATGCATTTTCAGTTTAATTGTATGAAATGACAAGTTTAAGCACTAAGAATAAATTTTGATATTTTTGGAAACCTGGAAATGCATGAAAATGGAAACTTGAACATTTTGGAAACCTGAACATTTTGGAAACCTGATCTTGTAAGAAAAATGGCAAGTTACTGAAATGATCGAAAATTTTAGGAAGCTTAGAAATAATGTCGAATGACAAATTTTAAAGTTCAAAATAGGAAATAAGGGCAAGAGGGCCTTAAAAGAAAAGTTGGTGAGATTTGACACACAATCGGGCTTGGAAAAGTGGCTGAAGGTGTCACTTAAGGCTTATGGAAATGGCGCCATGTGTAAAGAGAAAAGGGCTGAGTTCGAGTCACTTGGAAAGCAAATATTGAAGGTTTTATTTTGCTTCCAAGGCTAGGGGTGGACGGCACCTATTTCTAGAAAAGGGAGGAGTTTTATTTCGGTTGAAACTTGATAAATTAAGTGTTAAGTAAAGGATTTTCTCTTAATAAGATAATTGAGTAGTTATAGGATGGATTAAATACTTTTAATTTAATAAGGTGATAATTAAAAGATAATATTATCACTTGTGGGGGAGTAGTGGCCAAGTCAAGGACTCTTGGCATAGCAATTTCAGTTAAAAGAGGAGAATTAAGGCTATTCTCTCATCTTTCCTAAGTGTGTCGAAATTCTCATAGCTCTCTCCCCTCTCTCGTCAATTCTTTGAACAAAATCCATCCTCTTTTCTTCTATTTTCTTCTCCGTTTCTACTGTCAAAGCCGAATCTTGGTTGATTCTAAGCAAAGGAGCAATCAACTACAACATCAAAAAAAAAAAGGTAAGATCTGTGGTCAATCAATTTCTATTCCTTTCTTTTACCAAAAATTCGGGTACTAATCCTATTAGCAAATCTTGGCCGAAACTACAAGGGGTCTCTCAGGTTTCCACAATAACCGAATATAAGGATCAAGGATCTAAGGTAAGAACAATTAATTCTTGTTCTTCTAA
This sequence comes from Gossypium rotundifolium, assembly GCA_025506655.1. Classification (NCBI taxonomy): domain Eukaryota; kingdom Viridiplantae; phylum Streptophyta; class Magnoliopsida; order Malvales; family Malvaceae; genus Gossypium; species Gossypium rotundifolium. Next base: position 160,494,005 of record CP106731.1, on the reverse strand, counting down.
TTCGTTTAATCGAGATCTAAGGAAATAACCTCTTTTATATCTCTTGGTCAATATCAAAGGAAGAGTTTCGGATTTGATTCAAGGAATTTAAGGTGAGATACATTCGACCAAAGGCCAATTACTACTTATTAAAGTTAGATCGATCTAACATATGAATTTTAGGGATTTCGACGGATATTCAAGACAAGGAAACTTTCGGATTTGGAAACTATAAGGTAAGTACATAGATCCAATCGCCAAGGCTTGTTCTTGATATTCGAATTATTTTCCATTTATTCAAAAGTTAGAAACCGACATAATTACTCGATCCAATTGGCTAGCCGATTTAAGGAAGGAATATTATCAAATTTCGCATTTGATTTACAATCTTTTAATTCGGCAACAAGGTAAGTAATACAAATCCTACTTGGATTTGGTTTTAAGCCAAATAGGTTGTTAATATATTTTAATGGTTGGTCAATATAGGATCTAAAGTTAGATCGGGATTTTCGAGATCTCAAGGAACCTATTAAGCAAATCGGTGTGTACCCATATTAACCTTCAATACGTTATATGGCAAAATTTAATTATGTGTTTATACATAAAATGTGAATATGGCTATGTACCTTAATATGGTACAAAAAAATAGTACTGTGCACGCTTTCCTACCTCGATAGGATTATGAAATATGTTATTTTATAACATGTGAAAATATGTATACTGAATATGAAATTAAGTATGTTATGCATGATATTTATATTTTGGGGCATTCGGATTTATGTGAAAGGGAAGAAGGTGTTGACTTGGTCTCATTAACGTTATATGGTGACTACGGTCACAACATTTTGTTATATGGTAACTCCTTACATTATCTCAAATTGGTAACCGGTTACACTATTTGGATATGGTGTCTAATGACACAAATTATATGGGCGATGAAACACGCCCACCGCAATGATCGCCTTCGATGGTGTGTAGCGGATGGAGGTTGACTTAGTAGTCCCACTTGTGTGACCAAGCGAATACGGGTGGTGTGTAGCGGATGGACCATTAGGCTTGGGTTTGGGTTGCATCATCATCTATTTTATATGAATTTGATATGAACATGTATGCGACTTGTTGAATGTTAGTATTGTGTGCACATTGAGTCTCATTGACTCACCCTCATTGTGGGAATTATTTTCGGTGATGAACAAGGACGACCGGGCCAGTAGACCTCGAGGTGGCCATGTCTCATTTGAAGATTCCATTTAAATTTAGACTTTATTTCATTTAGTTCCTTTAATTTTATTTTGGGTTTTACTTGATGTAATAAGGCCATAAGGCCCAAAGGATTTTTTTTACTTTGCTTTACTTTTTACTATTATGTTACTTAACTAATTATAACTAAAATTAAAGTGATATATTTTTGTTATAAACCCTAAAAATTATTTTATCACCTCTTTAAAATTGGATTTACAAGATTAATTAAATGGGTTCCCAATCGAGCCCAATTCACAACTACATTTTTGGAAAATTTTACAAATTTTTCTAAGTAACAAAAGCTTGAAAAATCGGTTTACTTAAGGAACATACCAGATCCGGTTCAGCTCGTGGGTCGGGTGTGGGTGTTTCATTTTGGTATCGAGCCAGCTTTTAAACTCTTACGGCACATGGGCTAAGGCCCAAAACATTTTCAAAGCGAGCCAAATGATTTTCTCCGAAAATAAGAAGCTTCGGCATGGCCCCTAAGTCTCCAACCACCAATCCACCGTAAGTACCCCTAACTTTATGTGTGATTCTGTGATTTATGAACTCTGTGAGGGTAGAATAGGCATGGAACGTAGAATAGACAGAACTTGAACCCTAGGATTAGACTACTCAAACACAATCCACATAAGACTTAATACACTGAACCAACCTATGGCTAAGTCACCGAGCTAGTGGTATGGTAACCCCTGACGCATGTTCAGGATTGGATCCCAAGAGCCTGGTATTTAAGCAGCCCTAGTGACTCACCTCCTCTTCGCAGAATCCTACCGTGCGTAGCTTCTGCTCACCCTAACTCGTAGGCTCAGTGGTGTGGCAACCTCTCACAGCATGTCTAGGAATGGTTTGGTGGGAGCTTGGTATTTAAGCATCTGTGTGACTCACCTCTTCTCCACACGAATCCCGCCTGTGCGTAGCTTTGGTTCACTCACCAAGAGGGCTCGGTCATAGGCTAAACATAATGACTAAAACCCAAAGGGAACTAGCCACGCTTTTAAAAAAGAGAGAACAAAACAACAAACCCTAGTTTTCAAACTTTTAAAACTTTCTTTTAAATCAGAAAATTATTTTTTACAACATTTTCGAAAAACTCCCGATTTGCGAAAATTTCAAAATGCCCTTGGTGGTAAAATTACCAAAACGCCTCGGTTTATAAAATGTTCAACTACTCAACACTTTTACCAAAATTTCAATATTTTATAAACATACAAGAACCCTAATTTGTAAAATATCAAAATACCTTGATTTTAAAAATTACAAAATTGCCCCTAACTTACAAAATTACCAAATGACTCTAATTTCCAAATTTTGCAACATCCTCATTTTGAAAGAACAATTTTCAAAAAGAACCCTCAAAGTTTTACAACTTTCAAATCTCCTTGACTTATAAAATTTTACAAATTTACCTCGATTTGAGAAAATTACCAAAATACCCTCGAGGTTAAAATTACCAAAATACCCGGATTTCAAAATTTTTCCAAATTACCCGAGACCTAGAAATTTTCAAAATAATTTTGACAAAACACCAAGGAACGTTTTCCTCCGAGAAATTACGAAAATGCCTCGTAGGGACAAAATTACGAAAATACCCCTGGGTAGTGGAAAACAACAACAACGAAAAACTACAACGTTTCTCTGAATGAACGAAAGTTCATATTTGTTTGATGGATGGATGAATGAATGGAAAAGACTGTGTGTTTGTATGAATACGAAAGAACCACTCTTAAATCCCTTTTTCATAAAACTCCTTCGCTGGTAAATAAGTGGAACAACGACTAATCCATAAAATTTCTTAATCAGATCTCGACGTTAGAAAATGAGCTCTAGAGGACGTGGTCGCCGTGGTCGAGGTAGAGGAAGGATGATCGTGTTTGAACCCGTTAAGTCGGGTCAAGGGTCCGACAATAAATATCATCCGCCACCACCACCTCCACCGTTAATGTCGAAAGCGCAGCTCGACGGGGAAGATGTCGTGTCGCAGGTCAGGCTTGCGAAGTTTTGGAATTGGTGGCGGTGGAGGAAATTCAGAAATCAAAAGTCTATACCGAACGGCCCGCTAATGGAGCGGAAATGTTCCGGGAGTATCTAATGTGGCACCCAAGATACCGAAAGATCGGTTGGAAGCAACGGAGCGATCATGGATGAGCTCGATCCGATTCCGAGAGAAAAGTTGAAAGGATGGTAGCATTGTTACGCGATGAAGCGTATCGCTGGTGGTTAACTGCTCGTGATGGTACCACTACCGAAATTTGACCCGAGTATGTTAAAGAGGCATTTCGTAAAGTATGTAGGAACCGTATACGATGAACAAAGGAAGGCTTTTCTAGGGTTGGTGCAAGGGAGTAAGTCCGTCGCGTAATATGAGGCGAAATTCACGAGGTTGAGCCGCTATGCTCGAGGGTAGTGGCAATCGAGCATGAACGCCAGTGTCCATTTTGAGGACGGACCGGGGACGATATAAGATCGTTGATAGACCGCGTTAGGAGCAAAAATTCTCGCTTTGGTGGAAAAGGCCAAAGTGGCGAGGGATTAAAATGCTACTAAGGCACTATGGATAAGAATAAGGCCAAAGAGGATTTAGGCCATCCGAAAGGGTTACAAGAGGCTCAGGGTTGACGGGCCACGAAATCAACAGTTTGTACGGTAAGCAATGACGCTTTATGAGCATTGTGAGAAGAAGCACATGGAAGAGTGTTGGAGAAAGACGGGAGGATGTTTCAAGTGTGGGTCCAAGGACCATATGCTTAAGGATTGTCCCAAGAAACCGGATGAGAGCCGACCGACGATTGTAATGCTTAGCAGACCGGTAGAGGCGACAAGAGCCTCAACGGGTCGTGGTTCAGGTAACCGAGGTAGTAGTGCTGGCAGAGGCCGTGAAACACAGGGCCGAGGTACTATGTTAATGCAGAAGTAAGACAACCGGGTTTGGTTTATGCGGTTCACCGAAGGGAAGATGGAGACGCGCCGGATGTAATAACCCAGACGTTTTTTATTTTGACAAACCCTATTTTGCTCGATTGATGTGGGCTCGACCCATTCCTATGTTGCAAGTAGTGTAGTGGAAACACTAGGCCTAGACTATGAACTCTCTGATAGACAGATGACTGTAGTAAGCCCATTAGGTCAAACTGTAGTGGTAGACAAGATTTTTCGAAATGTACCCTAGAGATTCGTAGAGTGAACTTTCGGGCAGACTTGATGGAGTTACCCTTCGGAGAGTTTGAACTTATACTCGGAATGGATTGGCTAGTAGAACATCGGGCCGTGTTGGATTGTGCGGCTAAACGTATGGAACTAAGAACCCCGGAGGATGAAGTGGTTGTAATGATCGGAGAAAGGAGAAACTACTTGTCCAACGTAGTTTCGGCACTGAAGGCTGAGAAGATGGTTAAGAAAGGTTGCGAGGCATTCTTAGCCTTTGTAAGTGCGATAGGTGGAAAGGAGGAAGGTATTAATAGAGTGAGGACAGTAAGGGACTTCGTGGATGTATTTCGGAGGAATTATCGAATACCCCTGCATGTGGAGGTGGAATTTGGGATAGATTTGCTACCCGAAATAGCTCCTGTGTGAATCGCTCCATACCGAATGGCACCAAAGGAGTTAGTGGAGCTCAAGGCTCAAATCCAAGAACTGTTGGATCGTGGTTCATCCGACCCAAGTGTTCCCGTGAGCACCTGGCCCTATTTGTGAAGAAGAAAGATGTAACTATGCGTATGTGCATAGATTACCGCCGCTTGAATAAGTCGACCATTAAGAACAAGTATCCCTTTCTAAGGATCGATGACTTGTTTGATCACCGGGAGCCGCAGTGTTTTCGAAGATTGATTTACTGGCCGGGATACCATCGATTGAAGGTGAAGGAGGTCGATATCCATAAGACCACTTTCGTGACAAGATATGGTCACTTCGAAGTTTGTGGTGATGCTGTTTGGGTTGACGAACGCTCCAAATTGCGTTCATGGACATGATGAATCGGGTTTTCCAACCCTACTTGGATAGGTTCGTTGTTGTGTTCATCGACGATATTTTGGTGTACTCAAGTCGGAGGAGGAGCATGATAAGCATCTCCGAGTCGTGTTGGAAGTGTTAAGGAGAAGAAGTTTCATGCCAAATTCAGCAAGTGCGAATTTTAGCTTAAGGAGGTGGCATTCCTAGGACATGTGGTATCCGCAGAAGAATAAGAGTGGATCCTGGAAGATCGAGCGGTGTTGGATTGGAAACCACCTAGGTCCGTGGTGAAACCAAGTTTCCTAGGCTTGACAAGGCTATTACAGAAGGTTTGTGGAAGGATTCTCGTCAATAGCCGCGCCTTTAACCAAGTTGCTAAGGAAGGAAGTACCCTTCGAATGGACGAATAAGCAGCAGGAGAGCTTTGAAAAGCTTAAAAGGGTGTTGACGAAAGTTCCAGTGTTAATTCAGCCGGAGGCAGGAAAAGATTTTGTGGTGTATTGTGACGCTTCGCATACGGGGTTAGGTTGTGTACTAATGCAAGAGGGTAAAGTGGTTGCTTATGCGTCTCGACAGTTAAGGCCGCATGAGGTTAACTACCCCACTCATGATTTAGAGCTAGCAGCAGTGGTTTTCGCCCTTAAGGTTTGGAGGCACTACCTTTATGGAGAAAGGTCGGTTATCTACACAGACCACAAGAGCCTTAAGTATCTGTTGACTTAGAAGGAGTTGAACTTGAGGCAACGAAGGTGGGTGGAATTGTTGAAGGACTACGATTGTTCAATAGAATATCATCTGGGCAAGGCGAATGTGGTAGTCGATGCCCTAAGCTCAAGGTTGTATCGGATCTACGGCTTTGTTCGCTCATTTAAGTCTCAGATGATGACTAAGTCTGCTATGTAATTACAAGTTAGGCCCACATGGCTGAAGGAGGTGAAAGAGGGACAGTTGGCTGATAAGGACTTAAGTACTAAGTTACAGCAAGTACAGCAAGGAGGATTAAAGGACTATGGCATCAATGATGAAGAAGTGTTGTGCTATAAGGAAAAAGTTTGTATGCCGAGGAACGTGGAGTTGAGACAAAGGATTCTTCGGGAAGCGCATGGTAGCCCTTATGCTATGCATCCCGGAGGCATCAAGCTGTATAGAGATCTAAGGGAACAGTTTTGGTGGTCTGATCTGAAACGAGAGGTGACTGAATTTGTGGGGAAATGTTTGACGTGTCGCAAGTTAAGGTCGAACACCAAGTCCCATCGGATTGCTTCAACCAATCGAAACTCCCCAATAAAAGTGGGAGAGAATTACCATAGACTTCAAGTAGTGGGCTTCCCTTACGCCTACTAAGAAGGACTCGGTATGGGTGATAGTGGACCGCTTGACCAAGTCCGCACACTTTATCCTAGTAAGAGTGGATTATTCTCTTCGGTTGGCTGTTATATATGGCGTAGATTGTGAGGTTACATGGAGTACCAATGTCGATCATCTCGATAGAGACCAAGGTTTACGCCTCGATTTTGGAAGGCACTTCATCAAGCTTTAGGCACTAAGTTAGACTTTACTACGCTTTTCATCCACAATCGGACGGGCATTCGAACGGGTTATACAAGTGTTGGAGGATATGTCGAGAGGTCAGATAATGGATTTCGAGGAAGTTGGGAAAATTACTTGCCTTTAGTGAATTCGCCACAACAACAAATTATCATGCTAGCATTCGGATGGCACCATACGAAGCATTGTATGGAAGGAAGTGTAGAACACCTACTTGTTGGACCGAGTTAGAGAACGCCGAGTTTTGGGTCCGTAATTAGTGGCGTAAACCAAGAGAAGGTTGAATTAATTCGCACGGCTGAAGGAAGCCTCGATAGGCGTAAGTCGACGCAGACCTTAAACCAAGGAAATAAAATTTGAAGTAGGAGACCAAGTATTCTGAAAGTCTCGCCTTGGAAGAAGGTAATGAGGTTCTGGACAAAAGGAAGTTAAGCCCAAGGTTTATAGGCCTTATCGAGTCTTCAAACGAGTTGAGCCAAGTGGCATACCAATTAGAGTTACCACCGAATTGCGGAGATGCACGACGATATCATGTATCCATGCTACGTCGCTACCGACGGATTCGCGCATGTGGTATCTGTTGAAGAAGTGGAGCTAAGGCCAGACTTATCCTATGAGGAAGAACCGATTCGAATTTTGGAACGAGATGTGAAGGTACTATGAAGGAAGACAGTTCCTCTAGTCAAAGTGGTATGGCGCAATCATGGATCTAAGAAGCTTCGTGGGAGCCAAGAGACCATGCGACAAAGAATACCCTCAACTATTTTAGTTAGGAAATTTCGGGGACGAAATTTTGTTTAAGGGGTAGAATCAGTAATATCCCGAATAGGGCTTATGCATTTTCAATTTAATTGTATAAAATGACAAGTTTAAGCACTAAGAATAAATTTTGATATTTTGGAAACCCGAAATGCATGAAAATGGAAACTTGAACATTTTGGAAACCCGAACATTTTGGAAACCCGAACGCTTTGGAAACCTCGAACATTTTGGAAACTCGAACATTTTGGAAACCCAACATTTTGAAAACCCAAGTTGTAAGAAAATGGCAAGTTACAGAGCCGATCGAAAATTTTAGGAAACTTAGAAATAATGCCGAATGACAAATTTTAAAGTTCAAAATAGGAAATAAGGGCAAGAGGGCCTTAAAAGAAAAAGTTGGTGAGATTTGACACACAATCTGCTTGGAAAAGTGGCTCAAGGTGTCACTTAAGGCTTATGGAAATGGCGCCATGTGTAAGAGAAAAGGGCCTGAGTTCGAGTCACTTGGAAAGCAAATATTGAAGGTTTTATTTTGCTTCCAAGGCTGGGGTGGACGGCACCTATTTCTAGAAAAGGGAGGAGTTTTATTTCGTTGAAACTTGATAAATTAAGTGTTAAGTAAAGGATTTTCTTAATAAGATAATTGAGGAGTTATAGGATGGATTAAATACTTTTAATTTAATAAGGTGATAATTAAAAGATAATATTATCACTTGGGGAGTAGTGGCCAAGTCAAGGACTCTTGGCATAGCAATTTCGCTTAAAAGAGGAGAATTAAGGCTATTCTCTCATCTTTCCTAAGTGTGTGCCGAAATTCTCATAGCTCTCTCCCTCTCTATCGAATTTTCTTTGAACAAAATCCATCCTCTTTTCTTCTATTTTCTTCTCCGCTTTCTCCGTCAAAGTCTAATCTTGGTTGATTCTAAGCAAAGGAGCAATCAACTACAACATCAAAAAAAAAGGTAAGATCTGTGGTCAATCAATTTCTATTCCTTTCTTTACCAAAATTCGTACTAATCCTATTAGCAAATCTTGGCCAAACTACAAGGGGTCTCTCGTGTTTCCACAATAACCAATATAAGGATCAAGGATCTAAGGTAAGAACAATTAATTCTTGTTCTTCTAATTGCTTAATCGAGATCTAAGGAAATAACCTCTTTATATCTCTTGGCCGAACATCAAAGGAAGAGTTTCGGATTTTATTCAAGGAATTTAAGGTAAGATACATTCTACCAAAGGCCAATTACTACTTATTAAAGTTAGATCAGATCTAACATATGAATTTTAGGATTTCACGTATATTCAAGACAAGGAAACTTTCGGATTTGGAAACTATAAGGTAAGTATATAGATCCAATCCGCCAAGGCTTGTTCTTGATATTCTAATTATTTTCCATTTATTCAAAAGTTAGAAACCGACATAATTACTCGATCCAAGGCTAGCCGATTTAAGGAAGGAATATTATCAAATTTCAGATTTGATTTACAATCTTTTAATTCGACAACAAGGTAAGTAATACAAATCCTACTTGGATTTGGTTTTTAAGCCAAATAGGTTGTTAATATATTTTAATGGTTGGCCGAATATAGGATCTAAAGTTAGATCGGGATTTTCGAGATCTCAAGGAACCTATTATGCAAATCAGGTGTGTACCCATATTAACCTTCAATACGTTATATGGCAAAATTTAATTATGTGTTTATACATAAAAATGTGAATATGGCTATGTACCTTAATATGGTAGAAAAAAAAATAGTACTCAGGTACGTTTCCTACCTCAGATAGGATTATGAAATATGTTATTTTATAACATGTGAAAATATGTATACGAATATGAAATTAAGTATGTTATGCATGATATTTATATTTTTGGGGCATTCGGGATTTATGTGAAAGGGGAAGAAGGTGTTGACTTCGGTCTCACCAACATTATATGGTGACTACGGTCACAACATTTTGTTATATGGTAACTCCGGTTACATTATCTGAAATTGGTAACTTCGGTTACACTATTTGAATATGGTGTCTAATGACACAAATTATATGGGCGATGAGCACGCCGATCGCAATGAACGCCTTCGATGGTGTGTAATGGATGGAGGTTGACTTAGTAGTCCCACTTGCAGGACCGGTGTACGAGTGGTGTGTAGCGGATGGACCATTAGGCTTGGGTTTGGGTTGCATCATCATCTATTTTATATGAATTTGATATGAACATGTATGCCTCGACTTGTTGAATGTTAGTATTGTGTGCACATTGAGTCTCATGACTCACCCATCATGGGAATTATTTTCAGTGATGAATAAGTGATGTATCGGCCAGAGACCCCGAGGTGGCCATGTCTCATTTGAAGATTCCATTTAAATTTGGACTTTATTTCGCTTAGTTCCTTTAATTTTATTTTGGGTTTTACTTGATGTAATAAGGCCATAAGACCCAAAGGATTTTCTTTACTTTGTTTTACTTTTTACTATTATGTTACTTAACTAATTATAACTAAAATTAAAGTGATATATTTTGTTATAAACCCTAAAAATTATTTTGTCACCTCTTTAAAATTAGATTTACAAGATTAATTAAATGGGTTCCCAACTGAGCCCAATTCACAACTACATTTTTTGGAAAATTTTACAAATTTTTCTCTAAGTAACAAAAGCTTGAAAATCGGTTTACTTAAGGAACATACCAGATCCTGCTCAGCTCGTGGTAAAAGGGTGTTTCAACAGGTGTTGATCAAAATCAAATCCGCAAATTTCTTTCTTTTTTTTTGGGGGAGGGTCTCAAATCTTTTGATAAACTATAATGTAAGAGAATTTGCTTAAATCTTTTTGGGTGAAGGAGCATCTCTCAAGACATGAAAATTGTCAATAAAATGCCTCTCACATGTCAAAATTTCAATAAATAACATGCACTTTCCATCATTATTTACTCGTTGCCAATCAAATATGTTAGTAAATAACCTAACAAGCATTTACAACCCTCCAAGTACACATAATTTTTGGTTTCTAATCTTTCAAAAAAAATAATCATAAATAGAAGGAATAAACCCACAAACAGTTGAAAGTAATTTAACGAATCACAAATAAAACATCACAATAAGTCGAATAGGATTTGGAAAAAATGTTAACCCATCAAATTCATTACTAATATAAACAAAAAAATTAAGAAAGTAAATGAATAATTCAAAATACGACGGAAGAGGATGATTACCAATGTTCCGATTTGAGGAGGATGATTACCACGACGGAAGAGGTGGCGAGGATGAGTAGTGAAAACGGAAAGTCGCTAAAACTTTGCTTACGAATGCCTAAAGGAAAAGGAAAAGGGATGTTCTACTTTCACGGGAGCTAAAGGAAAAGGGAAAGGGATGTTCTGGCTTTCAGGAAACAGAGCATAGAATGGGAAGAGCAAAGAGATGAGAGAGTATACTTAGGGATTTCGGAAATCAAAAATGGGGAAGAAGGCGTTAATCAATTTAACGCTAACAATACTGCTGCTTTTTAACTAAAATAAATGATTATTTGCAAATGCTTTTTGAAACGCTACCATTATTTTTTTTTTTTGGCGCTTTTAAATTACAAACGCCGCTAATATTCTTGATACTAATATATTTTTAAAGATTTAATCAAATTTTTCTTTATTTTAAAGTTTGAGTAATATTTAAAACAATTAGATAAATTTTGAAATTTTAAAATTTAAAGTTATTTAATATATAAATTAAAATACAATTACTCATATACACAAAAAATTAAAATATATTGTAAATAATAGTATTTTAGTTTTTTCATTTTTAACATTTATTTTTAAATGTTATTGGTTCTAAATTTTCTACATTACAAATAATTATAGATCGATTTAATATATAAATTTTAATATTTTAAAAGTAAATTACAAATAAATTTTATATTAATTAATAAATATAAAAATTAAATAAATAATAATAGATCGAAGAGGATGAAAGAGTATTGCATGAGTTTTCGAAAATAATCAACACTAGTTTGTTTACATCCAAACCCTAAGTCGGCCCTTAAACCCCTAAAACCTATAAAACCTTAAACACGTAACCCCAAAATCTAAACCCTAAACTATAAACCTTTATAAACTCTAAACAACTAAAATCCTAAACTATAAACATTAACCCCTAAACCTTATGACCTAAACACTAAACACTAAATGCTAAACCTTTAACACTAAGGCAAAAAATTAAACACTAAACTTACCCTAAACCCTAAAACCCTAAAACCCTAAAACCCTAAACCCTAAACCCTAAACCCTAAACCCCAAACCTTAAACCCTAAACCCTAAACCATAAACCCTAAACCTTAAAACCATAAAACCCTAAACCCTAAACCCTAAACCCTAAACGATAAACCCTAAACCCTAAACCATAAACCATAAACTCTAAACCCTAGGACAACCTTAAACCGCAAATCATAAACTATAATCCCTAAACATTAAAACAAGAATTCCTAAACCTTACACCTTAAACTATATATGTTAAACCATAACCCCTAAATAATCATGAGAATTAATATTCAATATTTTAAAATTAATACTATCTTTTTTACGATTATATAAGAAATTATTTAATATTTTTTATTTTAACAAATATTTTCTCTTAAATAATTTAAAACTAGAATCATAATTTTAATGTATTAAAATTAATGTTATCTCTTTTACAATTATATAAAAATTATTTAATATATAAATTTAAAACAATAAGTCATATATATCCAAAAAACTTTAAAATTACTTTTTAGCGGCGTTTTGGGAAAGCGCTAATGATTAAGACTTTTTAGCGCTTTTGGGGAAAGCCGCTAATGATTAAGACTTTTAGCGGCGCTTTTAGTAAAGCGCCGCTAATGACAAGACTTTAGCGGCGTTTTGGGAAAGCGCTAGCTATGATTAAGACTTTAGCGGCGTTTTGAGCCGCTAATGATTCAGACTTTTAGCGCGTTTTGAGCGCCACTAATGACAGACTTTTAGCGGCTTGGTGAATAAACGCCGCTATTGTTTTTTTGGCAAGTTTTCATTCAAACGCCGCTAATGTATAAAATTTTATGCTTTTATTTAAAACGCCACTAAAAACGCCATTAAAAGTCTGCTTTTGGTGTAGTGTGTTAGTTAAAAGAGGAAGGAATCTCACATTGTTTAAAACAAGTCGCAAAACTATTCATGAGTCTATATATACATATCTCATATCTAGAATGAGCATGGGTCACATTACTACCTACCAAGGCCCACCAAAAATGGGAGGTTCGTAAAATATAAGTCCGGAAAATGGGCTTGATGTAAAACGAGGTCTGTTTAGAAAATGGGCCGCCTGGTAAGAATTTTTTTGGCGTGTCTACCAAATATATTAAATAATCTTTTTAATTTTTTTAATTTTAAGTTACGAGTTTTGGTCTTTCTTTACCTTTCTTTTTTGTTTTTCATTTTGCTGACTTTACTAGTTTACCTTTCTTCCTCCCCATTTCCCATTTCCAAAATCCCTAACTCACGCACGACTCACGACCGGCCACCCACCTCCTCCGATCCAAATAGCTCCACCTCCTACCACAACAACATAGTAAGTCGTAAGTTCTTCTTCTTTTTTTTTTTTTATCATTCCAATTGTGTTGGATACTAATACGTAAAAATGAAAAATTGAAGTAACATAATTTGATATTAGACTTTGTCTAGTGTTGATACCTCAACAATTCTTTGAGGCTCAAATGACTTCAACACCTTCTCTCTTTATTTTCGTTTTTTTCTTTATTTCACCAAGAATTATACAAAAGAAAAAACAAATTTCGAATAGATTTGTGATGGAAGGCCTAATAATTGCAATCCTTTGATCTTTGTAAATGGGAATGGATCAAAGGATCTATCGTTAGGCCAAAGCGATGGTGTTTAGTGTATGCAACTTCCTCTGTTTATACTCTCCCTTTAGCTCCGATTATTCTTCTTCCTTTGGGGTTTATCGATGATAAGGTAGATACATCTTTTTTATTTTTTATTTTAAAAAATGGAGGAAAAGAAAAGGAGGATGATGAAATTGTTGGGTTGCGTTATCCCTTGCTTTGAAATTTGAAAGATTTGATAGTTCAAAAAATGAGAGCAAGCAAAATAGATCGTTCATATTATTTATTTAAGCCTAGTCTATGGTATAGTTTTCTATGTCCAAGTTTTAATATCCCATTTTAGTTTAGAAACATACGGTCAGTGAAATATTTGGTGGAACTTAAACATGATAGTTCAAAAGTGAACTAAGTGTGATGAAAATGACATTCAATCAAAACAAAACAAGTCAGCATTTTACACACAGCTTAAAACAAGCAAGAAATAAAGCACCTACTCGGGTAACCACTAGGGTTTAGCGTGGCTTTACCTAAGGTGGGCTCTTAGGGCTTGCTATATGAGGTTCGATTCTAAAGTAAAGGTCTCGAACCAGCAGATTCCTCGATCCTCACTCATTATGGGCTCATATGGACCGAGTTTAGTTCAGGAGAATACATTTCCCTATGGCTGTACGGAGATGAAAATCTCACGAAGACATAGGTACGGATGTATCCCGAAAGTGATTCACTATCCTGTACGGAGGTGAAAACCTCACGAAGGAATAGTTTTTCACTCCCACTTAAAGGGGTAAGACCAAAATGGTCCTTATGCAATATGATGTGAGACTCAAACCACAGTAATTATGAAATAACAATACGAACAAATGCAACAATAGGATCGTAATTTTTCAAATCAGATTTTCAATTTTTGACAAGAAGACAGAAAATAATCAATTTTACAGCTCGACTCTCTCATAAGTCCCCAGCGGAGTCGCCAAGCTGTCGTAATCATTTTTTTGTAAAACGGGAATCGAGTAGGATTTTGAAAACGAAAATAAAAATAGGAGTCACCATCGATCTTTGTTAGGTGAGATGGAACCACCTTTGCTTTAATACAATATTTTGGTTTACTAAAACGGCATTTTTGGTCTACGAAATTTGAGAAAATGAGTTCGGGAATCGGTTACGTGCAAGGAAGGATTAGCACCCCCGTCACGCCCAAAATTGGTACCAAATCGATTAATTAATGTCTTAATGTCGAAAGTTGAAAACCGAGAACGAATTAAAAACACGATCATTTTTATTAATTTTGATTTTAAAACATCTGAACGAGTTGGAATAATCATAAAAGACCATCTCATCTCGAGGCTATGAAATGCCACATCCAGTAAGTTAGGACAGGACACCCCGAATCCTTGAGAATAAGCCTGCCTTTTATTTAAAAGCATGTGTATTTTAACTTTAAAAGAATATTCGGTTATTTAGATTAAATGAGGAAAAACGAAACCCAGTAAGTTAGGGCATGATCTCTCGAATTTCTAAATACAGAATATTGCCATTTTTAGAAATTCCTATCTCGAGGTAATGAGATGCCACACCCAATAAGTTAGGGCACAACACTTTGTACTCTCAAGAATAAGCTTTTTATTTTAAATTTGTATTTTGTTTTAAAAGGATATTCCATTATTTAGGCTAAACGAAGAAAATCGAAACCCAGTAAGTTAGGGCACGATTTTCTCGAATTTTCAAAATGCGAAATATTACCTTATTTTGAAAGATTTTCGGTTTTTGAATAATAGCGAATACAACATGTAAAGGCATACATTTATTTTGTTTGGAGTAAAATAAGACGATCTATGTTGGATAAATTTGTTGGGATTTAATTCACAATACAATGACATAATAACATAGTAATGAGCTTGGAATAATAATTTATGAACAAAATATTATACAAGTAAATAATAATAACATGAAAATACTGAATAAACAAATTATAATATACATAATAGCAATAACTACACACATGTGTCATTTAGATACCCACATTAATAGTCAAAGAATGAGATGAATAACGTAAGGCAATTTTAAAATGAATAATAAGACAATTTCAAATAAGTAAAACAAAGAACAAATTTAAGATGAATACTATAAAAAGCAATTTAAAGCAAGTGGTATATAAAATTTAGAACAATTAATATACATATCAATTTAAAATAAAGTAAAGCAACTTAGAATAAATAATATATACGTAACAACTTAAAATAATATATAAAACTTAAAATAATATATAAAAAGTGTCTAGAGTAAGTAATATATAAAAATAATTTAAAACTATGTAAGATATAAAAAATAGCTTTAATAAAAAATAAAATAATACATGTAGAAAGAATTTTAAATAAACAAAGATATAAAAAAATGGAATTAAATAATGTATATAAAAAGTTTTAAAATAAATAAAGAAGCAACAATTTGTAAAGATGAATTAAAATTAAAGTGTCCGACTAAATCAGGATAGAAATGCAATTTAAGGCAAAATCTGTAAATAAATACACGAATAAGGACCGAAATGAAAAGACAGTAGTGGTGTGAGGACTAAATGGGGAATTATCCTTGTCCATCAAAACACGCGGCCTTAACAAGGACCGAATCGCAATCGAAATAAAATCTGTGGGGTTGATTTTAAAAAAATGAAAAGACTCGACTACATAGAGCATTAAGTCTAAGTGTCCATAGGAAATAAACCCCTAAGGTCAAACGTGGATCCTCAATCCTGAGTGGGTCGCGTCACACGGGTTTCACCAAAACGACGCCTGCTTGGCGCTGGGAACCCATCAAACGTGTCGTTTCAAATGGGGTATTAAACCCAAATTTCTATTTTTATTCTCATTTAGTCTTTCTTTTTCAAAATGGTCCCAAATTCTCTCCCCTTTGTCGGCTGAACTTCCTACTCTCATCGTGACCATCAAGCGCCACCATCAGACAAGGGGTAGGTGATGCCAAAATCGCCTTTTGGCCCTTTCTCAAAACCCTTTTGAAGCCCCAAAAATTTGAGAGATGAAACCCCCTTTTCTTAGCTTTCAGTTTGGCTTCGACGATGGAGATGAAGCTCCGACGACACGCCCCGATGGTTCAGGTATGGTCTCCTCACTCTTTCTTTTTGATTTTGTTTGTGAGAGTTTAAAAATAATAAAAATAAGATTAAAAAAAAGTAAATAGTAATAATAAAATCGGAATCAACCTTTGGTGTTTTTTGATTTCTGAGAGTTCGTCCTCCTCAGTATTACATTGTTTTCGGGCTTATATAGCAGAAAAGAAATACATTATAAACTATATTGTTACTATTTTTCCTGTTTGCTTTGTGCTGCTGATTTCTTTTTGTTATGTTTGGAGGTCCTAGGGGGTTAACGGAGAAGAAGTTGCCTCTTTGGTGAAGGACCGAAGGGTATATGCAAATGAGGGAGCCTAGGGATACGACTTTTATCCTTTTAAGTGGGAGTAAGAAACTACGCCTTCGTGAGATTTTCACCTCCGCATGGGCTAGTGGATTGCTTCCGGGATACATCTGTACCTATGTACTTTGTGAGATTTTCATCTCCGCATGGCCATAGGGAAATGTATTCCCCTGAACTGAACTCGGTCCGTATGAGCCTATAATAGGTGAAGATTGAAGAATCTGTTGGTTCAGGTACCTTTCTTTTGAACCGAACCCCATATAGTGAGCCTTAAGAGCCTACCTTAGGTAGAACATTCCAAATCCCTAGTGGTCATCCGGATACGTACTTTATTCTGTTGTTTGTTTCTCTTATGCTAACGTGTTTCTTTTGTTTTGATTGATTGCATTGCATCATCTTAGAAAGGAGGTGTTGATTCATATTCGATTGCTAAATAGAAGAGTTTGTCATAAGGAAATGGGTTACTTGGTAAAGTGGATTATAATACTGATCGCTCAACATAGTCCGTAAACAACGAGAGAGGGCTGATAGTCCGCAGAAGAATACAAGACTTTGTCCGAGGATTCAAGCCGACAAGGATTATTCGAGAGTCATCATGTCTTAATTTTCCTAAAGAAGCTTATGAACATCGCGGAAGATAAGTGAGTGAAGAGGTACGGCCTGGACTAAGCAACAAAGAGCTAGTAGAGGCATCGCATCTATTGAGAAAGTTCACGGGACACGACTATAACATCCGAATACAAAAAAAAAGGATTGGTGTTTTCACCTGGACTATGAGGACAAAGCTGTATATGCAATCCGTTTTATGTAAAGAAATTTATTTTCTATAAAAGTTCTTCTAATTGAATTGAATTCATAATCAACGCCTCTCTTTCTTTTTGCATTTATTCCATGCATTTGCATTGCATTTCATGCGTTTGCATTAAATCATATCACATGCATTAAAATTTGTCAAAAGACCCTAATTAGGTGAAATTATTCTAGTTAACCTAGAAGACATGGAACAAAGGTTGGAAAGAATAGAGAAAATGCAAATACAGATGCAAGAGCAATTGACCAAAATTCAACAAGAGATGCGGGGGCAAATGCTAGAATTCCAAAGGAATATGATAGGCCAGCTAACCCAGTTACTAGCCAGAGGACTTGAAAAAAGGAGTGGCCCAGTGGTTAACAGTGTGGATGATGATGAAGAAATCGTTTATTCCCTGATAAGTATCCCGACTCAACCAGACGCGCATTCACATGGGGTACCCGTCATTATTAGACCCCAATGTCAGACTGATACTTTGGTTCTGTTGAACTTCCCAATGGGTTCAAGTTTTAATCCAAGGGATGATCAAGTCAATCCTGTGGTACATGGCTTAGCCGAAACAAAGGAAAAGGGAGAATGGACCTTAAAGGCCCTGAAAAAGAAAGAAAAAGAAGTGAATAATACGAGTAAATATAACAAGTGTAATTCAAGTCGATTACTGAAGTCAACCAAAGAAAATGGTGACTACCGGTTGTCGAGTCTCCCAAGATAAAAGCCCAATCCAAAATCAAACTCAAAAAAACTTCAGTTCATATCCATCCCGATGACATACAAGAAGCTCTATCAAAATTTATTTGATACGCATGTTGTGTCCCCCCACTACCTGAAAATGATGTAACCTCCATACCCTAAATGGTATGACACAAATTCTCAATGTGAGTATCATGCGGGGATTATAAGGCATTCAATAGAAAATTGCCTTACTTTCAAAAAGTTGGTCGAAAAGTTCATCAAAATGGGAATTGTGAAGTTCGACGAATCCTTCAGAACCTAATAACCCTAACAAGGCAGTAAATGCGATAGTTGAAAGTGGGGAAAAAAAGAGTTGCCATGCCTCGAATAGGACAAGAGCCCGGAAGGAATATTGGGGAATCTGAATGACATGTCTAAGAGGGAGCCGGAGAATAGAATTTTCTAAATGTCTGCCCTTACAAACTTGGGAGTGTTTTGAGCAATGGGACTGTGGAAGAGATCCCTGTACTTTTAGAGCTAATTTGGAGTAATGTCCAAAACACACTTATTTCTCCAAGCCTAGGAGCAATAAGAATCTTTTTGTGAAATAGGCTTGTGTCCAAAATCTCCATTTCAATAAAAATGTATTTTTTGTGTCTCTCTTTGAGAAAATATTCTTTTATTCATTTATTTCATTCATGTTCATACCACATAAATTCTTTTGTTCTTTGAATATCTTTCATACCCACAATAGGTCCCTAGATATCAACGATATGAGCGACGCTGTTACTGACTCACTTTCTAGTGAGATATGCGTCTAGAGGGATCTCAGGACTTGGAAGATGACAGATATTGCAACTTATTTTCTAACTTGTTAAGAATAGTAGATCCTACCTTACGAAGTGTCAGCAGACACTACGAGCTAACGAAGGAAACGAAGATGGATGCTTAGCTCACCGCAGGAATAAGGCGAGGCATCATTGAGTTATCTCCAAGAATTCAAAGATGTTTTCGCATGATCACATCAAGACACGCCTAGGCTACTGAAACGTGGGTATGCTGTTAAGATTGGTGTTTCAAGATCACAGGCTAATGGTTCTAAAATGGTCAGGCTAATCAAGAGGTTCGGGCTACTGGTTTACTGAGAAAGGGAGGTTGCATCAGTTATGCCGTAAACACCAGATGGATAAATACAGGTGTAACACCCTAACCCGTATTCGTCGCCAGATTAGGGTTACGACTATTACCAAACTAAACTCAATTCCAAATAGACCTTCATTAGACTTTAAGCACAACAATGCACTCTTTTCCTTTTCATATAACATTTCAACTTATTGAATTAGAAAATGCACAACGAGATTTATTATAGTACTCAAAATATGGAATATCCAATCCATAAAATTTATACATTCATGGTATATAAATATATATCGTATACAATCAAAATATAAAATGACTCATCATTTAAATACTTGTATCGGACATAAATCAAATATCGCTTAATACAAACAATTTGCATACATTTTTCTACCGAATGAATACCTATTAAAACAACCAACTATTTATAATCTGTTTAAAGATCGATGTACATACAAACATAGCAACATTACTATATGACCGAAAGCACTATTGAAGCATATAAATTATACATGTAACAAGCGTACCTTTCCTATAAACAAAATTTACATTAATAATGAAACACATGATTTAACATAACTATCGATAATAAAACAAATTAACAAGCAACACATAAATCACCTAGCCAAGATTATACTTCAAATATATACATATCAACCTCATTTAACATATAATAGTACATATCAAAATACAACAAATAATAAACATATTAATATGTCATGCTTATCCCAAACGCAACACATCCACCTATTATAGGCATATTATTTGTTATTTATACTACACGTTATACATCATCAAATATCCATCATTTCCTTTATTGCTAAAACACATAACCACACACCACAATATATATATTATATGACTACTTTCCATGCATGATTTAACAATGACCGAATCTCACCTCATTTAATAACTTAATCAAGCCATTATAACAAGAACATAGGAATTTAAACTTGACCAAGAGGAATAGCCATTTTCGCAAGGCTATGCATATATATACAAAACCGAATATTCTTAAACAAAACCTTAGTCTAACCTATACATGCCTTCGATTCAAAACTAAGATTAAATACCAAAAGGGGCGATAGTGTGGATGACTTTCTTGGTGATCCCTCTTGAGCTCGTAGCTTTACTTAATCTATAAAACAGAGAAGAACATATCACACAATTAAGCTCACTAGCTTAGTAAGTCCCAAGCAATATTAATGACATAAACATATACTTAACATTTAGTTTTCATGCTTGTGGCATTTAGCATAATTAATTCAATATGAAGTTCACTTAGCCAAATATTATTCATATATTTAACCTAATCAATAGTACTTTATCACATCAATTTATACAATACCATTTCATAAGGATAACATATGCATTCGAACATTTCAAGTTACGAAGACATGTCATAATTTCAATTTCACCGCTTTCATATCTATAGCAAATATATGTATATACCTCAATTTCACATATATATAGATCATATCAATCAATGATAATCTCAATATCATGAGATAGAATACAGTTTGAATCATTAGCTTCATCACATCACGAATAACTCAACTAAAAATAAACTGTCTTACCTTATTCCTTACCAATACAATAAGCTGACCTTTTTCCCGAGCTTATAGCTCATACTATTATGTATATACATCTTAACTTGTTTAACTCTCAAATCCTCTGTTTATGACGTACCACCGACAATAAGCCTGCTAGGCATTACAGCTCGAACTAAATCAACGGCATAAGGCCTACTAGGCAATAAGCCCGATATTAATCACCGACACGAGGCCTACTAGGCAATAAGCCCGATAT
Source organism: Gossypium rotundifolium (assembly GCA_025506655.1). Lineage (NCBI taxonomy): Eukaryota > Viridiplantae > Streptophyta > Magnoliopsida > Malvales > Malvaceae > Gossypium > Gossypium rotundifolium. The sequence goes on along the minus strand of CP106731.1, from coordinate 160,472,818 downwards.
TAATCACCGGCACGAGGCCTGCTAGGCAATAAGCCCGATATTAATCACCGGCACGAGGCCTGCTAGGCAATAAGCCCGATATTAATCAATGCAAGACGAGGCTTGCTAGGCAATAAGTCTGATATTAATCACTAAGATGAGGCACTAGGCTTGAAGCCCAATATTTCATATATTTAACATTTCCATACACATCACTTAACACTGAAATAACAAACATTTCTTATATATTTCATAATGCTTTCATATATTAAACCGAACCTATTTATTCACATTACACTAAACAAAAAAAAAATACAATTCACTTCAATAACATACCATCACATTCGGCCATCTCTTAAATTTATGCTTTAAGTTTACAATTTTCATCATTTAATATGTTCATAATTAAATATTTAACACATACTTGGTTAAGGACTTACCTCGATTGTCGACGAACCGCGTAATCCGGCTATTCGATAACCTTTGTCTTTCCCCGATCCAAATTCGTTCTTCTTTGCTCTTGATCTAAACACATTAAATTCAACTCATTCAAGTACATTTCACTTCAATTTAGTCCCAAAACACATAAATATGCAAATTACCATTTTACCCTAAGGTTTCACATTTTACCAATTAGTCCTAATTGTACAAAACACAAAATACACATAATTTGCATTTAATTCTTTAGTATTTAATCTTCTATACATCCCTACCAAGGCATACATTTCATTTATTTTGCAAATAAGCCCTCTAAATTTCATTTTTATAATTTGGCCCTAAATACTCAATTTCACCAAAACTTCCAATACAAAAATATACTAATCTTTAACATATCTTTAATATAAAATCATAAAACATTAAAACCACAAGAACTTAGCAATGGCGAACCTCACATACACTCTAATCTCAAAAAGTCTAGCATGGGTCGGGTAATATACGAAGCAACGATCTCAAAAACGTAAAATTATCAAAACCGAAAATCACACATACCTTAATCAAGCAAATTGATTGTCAAACTCAAAGCTCCCTAACCCTTACTCTTTTCTCCATATTCACCAAGGAAGAAATAAAAGATGATGGCTTTATTTTCATTATGTTTTATGATATATTAACATAATATACAATTTACCTTTTATCCATTGTCGTAACCATTTTTTGGTGAAACAAAGAACGGCTACACGCCGACTCGATTTTTGAAAAGAAAAAGAAGGAGTCGCCACCGATCTTTATTTGGTGTGATCGATCACTTTTGTTTTAATAAAACATTTAATTTATTAAAACAATGCTTTTTGGTCCACGAACTTTGAGAAAACGGGTTCGAAGTCGATTACGTGCAGGAAGGATTAGCTCCTCGACACGCCCAAATTCGGTACTAAACTGATTGATTGATGTCCTATTTGTTGAAAACTTTGAAAGGTTTCAAAATACAATGCTTTTTATTTTCAAAATTTGAAGGTGTTGAAGGACGTTAAGACTCTCTTATTTTCAAGAGATAAAGCATCATGTCCAAGAAGTTAGTATGCAATACTTTAGACTCTCGAAACTAAGCTCGTCTTTTAAAACTTGATTTTCATTTTTGAAGAGGATCTTCCGTTATTCGTCAAATGAGAAACCGGAACCCAGTAAGTTAGGGCTCGATTTCTCAAGGTTTCAAATATGGAAAATTGCCTCTATTTTTAGGAAAAAGAAGCTTATCTCGAAGTATCTAGATGTCGAGTCCAGTAAGTTAGGGCGCGACATTTCGAGTTTCCGAGAACATGTAGCTTATTCAAAACTCGTATTGCGATTTTAAAAGGGGTATCCCGTTGTTTAGTTTAAACGAGAAAATTCGGAACCCAGTAAGTTAGGGCTCGATTTTCTTGAATCACTAATACGGGATGTTGGTCGTTATGAAAACTGAGACATCGAGGAAGATTAGTTTGACAAGTGATAAGGATATTGACAATAATGACAAGAAAGGAAACATAATAATAGGTAAAAATAATATAGTGATGTCAATGAAAATAACAGTAATAACAATGATAATAATATAAAAATAATAGTAAACAAATAATAGTAAAATATAAATAATAGTAATAATAATAACATTCAAATAATAATAATAACAAAACGATGATGATAATAAAATGTTAATTATTAAACAAAATAATAGTAATATATATATTATAAAGAGAATGTAATGATAGTAATAATAATATAAAGAATGGTGATAATAACATATTCAATAATGATAATAATAATAATAACAATAATAATATAATAATAGTAACAATTGGTAAACAAAACGATAAAAAATATATACGATACCAAGAATAAATAATAATAAGGTAGTGAAATAGTAATAATAGTAGGACTAACAATAATACAAAATGATAATAAATAGTCAATATTAAATAATAGTAGAAATAGTAGAAATTAGAAAATAATTTGGAAAATAGGTCAAATTGAAACTAAAAATGTAAATAAAAGGTTAAATTAGACATTATAAGCAATAATGGGACTAAATAGCGCGCGCAAAATGCTGGGGACGAGGAGTGCAATTTTTCCAAATAGTAAAACGCAGCGTTTTAAAAAAGGACCGAATTATAATTTCGTAAAATTTCTGGGGCAAAATTGCAATAGCAGAAAACTTAATTTTAAAATCTAAAAATGCGGAAGGGCCGATTGTGCAATTTCCCCTTTTTCTTAAAAAACACGCGATCCTTGCCGAGCGGCCTGGGTTCGGCCGGACCAGTGAACGACGCTGTTTTGGTGCTCGAGAGGCTCGCCCAAAACAACGCTGTTTGGAGGCCTATTTAAGGCACAAACCCTTCCAAAAATTCATTTTTACCGCTTCTAAAAAACTGCTCCTCCCTTTTTTCTCTCGCAGGGTCGACTCTTCTGAGGATTTTGGCCGATCGCCATCGCCACGGCTAAGCCATCACCACCACACCGTGACACTGGTAATAAATTTCAATAGGTAATTTTTTCCTTTTTTGTATATATTTTAATGATATATATATGTATGTCTACCAAAAGAAAGAGAGAAAAATAACTTTCAAAATAAAAGAAAAATCACCTTTAGCCTCTGCTTTTTTGATTTTAATGGATCTTTGTGTTTTCCTACTTCTGTGTTTGGATCTCATATTTTTGTGTTTGAAATTTCTTTTTTTGTATTAATTCAAAAAAAATAGTCCTTACAAATGAAGTTAGATTGGTTTTATATCCGATCTTTTCCTATCCACTGACCTAATGTCCTTTCGTTTTAATGGCTTTGCAGGCGCCTTGGCGGTCGAGGGCGGTGTGAGAGACGCCGCCGACCGGTGGCGGTGCAAGTGGGGCAAGTGGTGGCAGACGGGGTCAGAGGCTAGGGCGCCGGCTAGGTTTAGGGAAAATTAGGTTTTTTCTAATTTTGTTTTTGGGCTAGGGTTGGTTTTGGGTTTAGGGTTAATTGGGTTTGTAAATTGGGCTAGGGTTTAGGTTTATAACGGGCCCGGGTGAAATTGGGCTTGTACAGCTGCCCCTCTTTGCTCATTGTCGTGCAACGGGAATGGAGCAAAGACTTAAAGAAGGCCAATTTTGTCCGATCTCGCCGAGTCTTGACTTCTTTGGTGCCATTCTTCTTCAGGTAGCCTTGTTTTAGTCCACCATACCTTGTTGCTTTGATCTACTCCACTGCTACTTCGACGAGATGGGATTTGTGGCTCCAATTTGCTCTTGCTACGACTTGTGACTTGTTTATTTTAGATTACTCCACTGCATCTCTAGAGAGATGAGGTCTTTGGTCTTCAGCCTATTCCACTGCTAGTTAAGGCAATAGGACTAAAGCTTTAACCATGCTTCCTACTAGTTAGGGATCCAAGATTCGCCTTCGATCTTGCCTCACTACTGGTTAGGGCTACAAGATCTACAATTTTTGACCCATTCCACTGCTGGTCAGTGGTAATAGGACGGTGGCCTAAATCATGTTCCTTCTTCGTTAGGGAGCCAAGATTTGCCTTCGATCTTGCCCCACTCATGGTTAGGCGACAAGATCTACAATTTTTGACCCATTCCACTCACTGGTCAAGGCAATAGGATTCGGTGGCCTAAATCATGTTCCCTCTCGTTGGGAGCCAAGATTTGCCTTCGATCTTGCCCCACTCACCGTTAGGGCAACAAGATCTACAATTTTTGACCTATTCCATCGCCGGTCAAGGCAATAGGATGGTGGCTTAAATCATGTTCCCTACTCGTTGGGAACCAAGATTCGCTTCGATCTTGCCCCACTCACCGGTTAGGGCAACAAGATCTACAATTTTTTGACTTATTCCATCGCTAGTCAAGGCAATAGGATGGTGGCTTAAATCATGTTCCCTATTGGTTGGGAGCCAAGATTCGCCGATCTTGCCCCACTACTGGTAAGGGCTACAAGATCTACAATTTTTTTTTTGTTTTTTGACCTATTCCACTGCTGGTCAGTGACATAGGACGGTCTTCAACCTGTTCCACTACTGGTCAGTGGCAATAGGACGATCTTCAACCTATTCCACTGCTGGTCAATGGCAATAGGACCACCCATTCCACACCGGTCGATGGTAATAGGATAATATTCAACTTATCTCACCGCTGGTCGGTGGTAATAAGACGATCTTACGCCTATTCCACCGCCGGTCGCGTAATTGGTAATAATAATCTTCAATAGTGTTGCTACACCGCCCTCTAGGGACATATCCTCAGACTCGATTTTATATGTTTGTGTTTATGCCAAAGGATGCGATGCTATGATCTAAATGACTCAAATGCTCCTCGACTACGTGCGATATGGATGACACTTACATGAATGCGTAATGTCATGAGAATGATGATTTTCATTAAGATGTAATGATTGTAATAAGTTGAATGCTCCTAACTAAATGATATTATGGAGGACATTTGCATGAATGCAGATGTCGTGAGAATGATCTCTTTTAAAAGCTTAAGGTCAGAATTGCTCGCCGTCGTCAAGGTCACTAAGACGGACGCAATATCTCGATCGATATCTATGACAATAATCAAGAAATAATCATGATTTTAGACTCCTCTTCCTAACGCTTCCAACCTCTAAGTGTGGAGGTTCCTAAACAATGCCTTGTTTTAGGTTCCTACTGCTTAGAAGCCTCCAGAGTAATAAGGCGGGACTCCTTTTATGGAAGCATTATGGGTCCATGGGTCGTTATTTCAATTGCAAACAACTTAAAGATTTAAAGTAACAATGGTATTTATGAAGAATGGAATTGGATTAAATTAATAAAATTAAACATTATTGAGTACAAAAATGGGTAAAAGAAAAGTAGGTGCCCTGCATATTGCAAACTGAGCTTCACCAATCGAATCATTCAAGATCATTTTGAGTCGAATAGATGTTAGGAGATCTGCATTTGTAGATGTTCCGAGGTGTAACATTCCTCCTTTTGCTAACTCGGGGAACAAAATTGTCACATACCTCCTCTTTCGTGTAAATTTGAGTCGCCTTTATCGGTTTTCGACTCAAAGCCCTTTGGTCTCAAAGCGCCTTTTACGGGTTTTCGCTTTGGCCTCTCCAATTTTTTTTTTTAGGTCTTAAAGCGCCGCTTTACGGGTTTTTACTTTAGCCTTTCCTTCTTCAAGCATAATACTTTTAACTGAATCAATTTATAGGATTGAATGATTTTTCCCATCCATCTCGGCCAAAATTAGAGCCCTCCAGAGAAAGCCTTTTCACCACATAAGGTCCTTCCCAATTTGGCATCCATTTCCTCTCAAATCCTTTTGTATGGGAGGATCTTTTTCAAAACTAAGTCTCCTCGTGGAATTCTCTTGACGACTTTTTGTTGTATGCTCAGATCATTCGCTTTTGGTACATCCGACCATGACGGATAGCTTTTAGTCTCTTTCTTCGATCAAATCTAATCGATCATATCGAACTTGGATCCATTCCACTTCATCCAATTTCAATTCGCATAATACTCGAAAGGACGGAATTTTAACTTCGATGGGTAAAACCGCCCATTCCAGATACCAATGAGAAAGGAGTTGCCCGGTGGAGGTTCCGACCGACGCTCGATAGGCGGTGGGGGCAAATGGTAGCTTCTCATGCCGCCTTTGTAAGTCTCACCATCTTTCCTACTATCTTCTTGATATTCTTGTTAGCTACCTCATCGCACCGCTCATCTTTGGGCGATATGGTGACGAATTGTGATGTCCGATCTTGAATTGCCTACTGCTTCTCGCGATCATGCCGTTGTTCAGTTTAACGATTATCGATATGATCCTCTCGTGCATTCCATATCGACATATGATTTCCTTTTTAGAACTTGTCGATCACGATTTTGTCACATTAGCATATGAAGTGACCTCCACCCATTTAGTGAAGTAATCAATTGCTACGAAGATGAACCGATGTCCATTGAAAGCTTTTGGAGAGATTGGTCCAATAACGTCCATGCCCCACATAGAAAAAGGCAATGGGGAGGTCATAACATGTAAAGGTGAGGGTGGTACATGAATCTTGTCCCCATAAATTTGGCACTTATGACATTTCTTAGCATAATCAATGCAACCTCTTTCCATGGTAGACCAATAATACCCGAATCTCATGATTTGTCTAGCCATTGCAAACCCATTAGCATGTGTTCCATGAGACCCCTCATGGACTTCTTCTAGGATCTCGCTTAGCCTCTGCGCCATCCACACATCTCAATAGCACTTGATCCTTTCTTCTTTGTATAAGACCTCCGCCTAAGACATAGTCACAAGCTAGTCTTCTCAACGTCCTTTTGTCATTTTTGGTTGCTTGATCGGGTATTTATGATCTTTCACGATTGTAGTATATCGTGATACCACGGTAATCATTTTGCTCCTCTTCTTCCACATTGTAGCAATGGGTCGGAGCCTCATAAATACTCATTCAGTATAGGCCTCATATCCTCCTCGTTGTTTGCCTCGCACTATAGAAGCCAATGTGGCTAGAACATCGACCATCCGATTTTCGCCTCTAGGTAGATAACTAAAAGTGATGTCATCAATTCTTTGATCGCTTCTTGGACCAATCTTTTGTATTCGACCAATTTGGAATCTCTCGCCTATCATTCTCCTTGTTGATAAATCACCAAGCAGAGTCCCCAGATACTTCTAGTACCTTAATTTTACGCTCTATAGCGGCACGGATACCCATGATGCAAGCTTCATATTCTGCCATGTTGTTTGTACAATTGAAATCTAGCCTACAAGTAAATGGGTAATGATCTCCGCTTGAGGACACCGTAATCGCCCCAATTCCATTGCCCATAGCATTCGATGCCCCGTCGAAGTTCGGTTTCAAGGACGACTTTTGGGTATCTTCTTCAATGGTTGCTACATACATTAGGTCTTCATTAGGGAAATCAAAGTCCAAAGGCTTAGAATCTGCCAGAGCTCTACTGGCCAGAAAATTCGCTATTGCACTTCCTTTTATCGCCTTCGGTTTACATAAACTATGTCAAACTCGTAAAGTAAAATTTGCCATCTGCCATCCGTCCATTCAAAGTAGTCGACTCCATTAGGTATTTCAATGGGTCTAGCTTGAGATGAGCCAAGTCGTATGATACAACATATATCGCCTCAATCTCCGAAAGTTGTCCGCACTCAAGGCACAACATAGTTTCTCAATTGGTGAGTACCTTGTTTCACACTCAATGAACTTTTACTAAGGTAGTATATTGCCTTTTCTTTCTTTCCCGACTCATCGTGGCCGGGCCGAGCACACATCCCATTGAATTATCAAGTACCATCAAATAGAGGATTAAAGGCTTCTTCGGATTAGGCGGTGTCAATACCAGAGGATTGGACAGGTACTGCTTTACTTTGTCGAATGTCTTCTAACATTCCTCGTCCCATACACTTGGATTGTGTTTTTTTAGAAGACGAAATATGGGATCACATTTCTCAGTTAGTTATGAAATGAACCGAGCAATGTAATTTAATCTTCCTAAGAAACCTCGAACTTCTTTTTTCGTGCGAGGCAGAGGCAATTCTTGTATAGCCTTGACCTTGTCTGGGTCAACCTCAATCCCCTTTTCACTGACTATAAATCCTAGCAGTTTCCCTAACCTGGCTCCAAAGGTACACTTAGCCGGGTTAAGCTTCAATTGACTTTCCTCAACCTCAAAAATAATTTCCTTAAGACTTGATATGCTCCTTTTCGTTCGGGACTTGGCGATCATATCGTCGACATAAACCTCAATTTCCTTGTGCATCATATCATGGAATAGGGTTACCATTCTCTCGATATTTTGCTCCGCATTCTTCAACCCAAATAGCATTACCTTATAGCAAAAGGTTCCCACATGGTTATAAACGTGGTTTTATCCATGTCCTCGTGAAGCATCTTTATCTCGGTTGTATCCTAGAAGCCATCCATGAAAGAGAACAATGAATAACTCGCCAGATTATCCACTAAGGTGTCGATATGAGGTAACAAAAATTATCTTCGGCTAGCCTTGTTTAGATCCCTCGTAGTCTACACACATTCGTATTTTCCCATCTTTCTTAGGAACGGGACGATATTGGCTACCCATTCCGAGTACTTAACCACTTGCAAGAAACTCCGTCAAATTGCTTCTTGACCTCTTCTTTTATTTTCAAGAAACGTCGGCCTCATCCTCCAAGTTTCATTGGATGCTTGTATTCTTCTTTTATGGGCAAACGGTGTACCACGATATCGCTGCTTAACCCGCATGTCTTGATATGACCATGCGAAGACATTCTTGAATTCTTGGAGTAACTCGATGAGGTCTCGCCTTGTCTTTACGGTGATACCGGCTCCAATCTTCACTTCTTTCTTTTCTTGTCTATCTCCTGGTTCACTATTTCCACTGATTCTTTGTGAGGTACGATTTGTTTCTCCTCTTGTTCTACCATCCTTAACAGTTCAGGAGCTAAATCACAGCCTTGGTCATCTCCAAAATCCTGAAAATCTTCCGCACCCATATCTTGCTCAAAAGGGTATTCTGAGTCATCGGTAGCGTTACTCAAATCATTGATATTTGGGGACCTGTTATGGAGATGAATAAAGGCTCATAGAATCACAGAATCTAGGCATGCTTATTGGTATCATAAATGAAGAATAGAAATATTTAGAAGAATATCTACAGAAAGAATAATGATAATGAATGAAATGAACATAAAAGAAAATTTGCTCAAACAATGGCGGAGATGTATTTCATTGAAAATAACGATGCCTTATACAAAATCATGCTTCACAAAAGGGACTCTTATTGCTTCTAGACTTAAAGCAACAAGTGTGTTCCGAGTATTACTCTGATTGAGTTCTAAAAGCTACAGGAATCTCCTCCGCAGTCCAGTTGTTTAGAATGCTGCCTGGCTCATAGGGGCGGATGCCATTCCGATTTTCTTCCTCAATTTTTCCTTCAGATATAGCGTTGACGTGCACGATTTCTTCATCTTGCATTCCTTGTCCCGGATGGATAACCCCTCCTGATATAAAGGTCTCACGAATATGAGGAATTATCATCGGTTCCCATTTAATCTCATCTTCACCCAAACGCGCTTTCCTTCTTTCTTACTTCTTTTCTAACTCTTTCTTCTTTTCCTTTGCATTCGACTTGAATCCTAAGCCAAAGAGGTCTCTTTTTTCCTTCATCCTCGAGACTTCGATTCCTCCTTAGAGATACCTTCCCAGTCCCTTTCCGGGTACGGCTCCATTTTCGACCATTAATTGCAAACCCATTTTTGTGGTTTTGGATAACTGGGGCACTGGAATCTTGTTTCTCTCGATGATAAATGTTGCGTTGACGAATTCCAAAGAGCGGAAGGAACATTCAGTTGCTTCGTCATTTGCTTCTAAATATGGTGCAATCGTTGGTTACGGCATGGATGATGTCCTCTTTAGTATTTATTGTTACCAAACGGCTTCGTGACTAAATTTCAATTTCCGTGCAACGATGAGGGATCGCCCACGAAGTGTATCCAAGGTCTCCCCAACATGCAGCTTATATGACTACCGATATCCATTACTATGAAATCCACTTCATATGTACTGGCCCGATTAAAGAGGTACTTCTATCCTCCCATGACTTTCCTTTCACTTCCATCGAATGCCCTTACTACATTGTAGCAGGCCTTCATGTAAGAGCTATCAACAGGTAACCGATTCAACGTCGATAATGGCAAAACATTGAGTGCCGATCCGTTGTCAACTAATACCCCGGTAGTGTGTATCCTTTGCACCGTAGTAATATGGAGGCCTTGATGGAACCCATGCCCCGTAGAATCTCATCATCATTAAAGAAAATGAAGTTATCAAAGACTTATATTGCTAATTAGACGATCCAACTTGTTAACTGGTGATATCATTAGCAAATAAGTTTCATTCAATACTTTCATCGCATGCTTGCGGTGCTTCGAGCTTAATAGTAAGTCAAGTATAGATATACGAGCCGACTATTTATGCAGCTACTCCACGACACTGTATTCACTATACTTTAAAAACTTCAAGAATTCCCTAGCCTCATCTTCCTTCACTGGCTCATTTACAGGAGTTTCCTGTTTGGTCACACTTTCTTTCTTTTGTTTGCCCACCAAGGTTTTTCCCTTTGCAAGCTCTATCCGTGGGTTTGTCGTGTCGTAACGCTTCCCGCTACGTGTATAGGAGCCTACTTCCTGATTTCCCTTTGTAGTGCTAGACAAGTCTCCTTTCCCAAGAATCATCACATTACAGTTGTAGTTCCAAGGAACCTTTTTGTTATCTTCATATGAAAAGGCCGTAGGTATTTGGATCACAATCTTCGGAGGCTCCTGGTTTCCTTTCATAGTGTGGGATGAGTCCTCTATTTTAGGAATCGTCAGGTTGCAATTAGAGTTCTGGGGAACCTCTTTGTTGTCTTCATACGAAAGGACCGTCGATTTATGAATCACGATCTTCGGAGTTGTCTTTATCCCGGTTCTATCGTTCTTTGGCCGTGAGATGATGACTAAAGGATAGCTAGCTTTCGAGACTTTTATTGCTGATTCATCTTCCAACACGCAAATGCTTCTTTCTTTTCGACCTTCATTAATCTCAAAAAACTCCAACTCTTTATTGTCCATTAATTTTTTTACTGTAATTCGAACTCAAGATAGTCCTGGATTTCATGCCCTTCCATGTTATGAAACTCGCAACCTCTTCTTGTTCTTTCATGCTTTCCTGCCGGCCTTGATACAGCTAATCCTCTCTTCATCATTTATTTCCAAACTTGTTTCATCGGAGTCTTTATTCACAACATCCCTTTAACTCTCCTTCCCATGTTTTCGCCATCATATTGACCTCATGATTAGGCAAGGGTGCCCGCTACCGGGGTATCGCCTACTTTATAACACCCATCCGGATGAGTCTTTCTACCGCTTTTTGAAAGCAAGACAGCTTCTATTGAATGCCCCACAATCCTCGCGTGGTATTAGATCGTATGCTCAAGATCATACCACTTAGGTATGGGGTTGCAGGGGTTTTAGGTAATGTGGAGCAACAACATGTGCATCGAATAAATTCGTACATTTCTTGTATGTGACCTGGATTGGCGTGAATTGGATTTTCTCTGTTCTACTTTGTAATCGATTCCCGCTGAGGAGCCCTCGATGATCGCCGACACTACTGGGTTGATGATTAAAGAATAGGCTTCGATAACCTTTACCTAAGTTATTTACATCGCTTTCTTTCTTTGGGATTGTCTTTCGGTACTTTCTCCCACTTCTATCTTGCCACATCCGATTGCATTTTCTATCATCTCCCGACATCACGATGTATAAAAGCTTTTAGTGGCGCTTCCCAAGATATGATTGATGAAAGGAGCTTTCAACGATTTATAAAGAGCATGGTTGTCTCCTTTTCCAAAAGCGGTGGTCAACTTGTATCGCTACCTCTCTCCATTGTCGGGTATACTGCCTAAAACTTTCACCGGCTTTTTCTCCATATTTTGGAGCATGATTCTATCAGAGCAATATCACCACATAGCCATAATGTTTCATGAAGGCTCGTGCAGTCCTTCCATATCTTGATTTGGGCACGACTAAGTCGATTATACCATTTGGCGGTACCGACTCACCAGACTCGTCTTGAAAATGGTGAATCAAGAATCGGTCATTATTAAGGTGCCCGCCATCCGCCGCAGTAACATTATGATGTGCGCTACCAAGACAGCCTAGTCCCGTTATATTTCTCGAACTCGCATTTTGAACTTATGGGAAGCACCAACCGAACCGTGCTTAAGTCTTTTGCATCAATACCATGGTGGTGATCAAGATTTTCCAAAGCCTTGAACTTTTCCTCCAACCACCTACAACGATCCTCTAACCGCTTTGAAGATTCTTCTCGCCTTATTTTCTCTCGCCATATCTAAGTCAAGTACAACAGATTGGCGGGTTATCTCCTGGATTGGATCCCGAGCCAACGGGAGTTCGTGGGTGGTCTAGCGTCCTCTTGCCCTTGTTGGGGCCTCGTTTGCAATCGGTGGCCTTAGACATACTCTCGACCTTGTTTACATGTGGCGGGGTAAACCTGGGAGCGCCTTCGCTATCCTCATCGAACGAGGCATTAGACCTTTCTCTTTGTCTCATATCGCATTCAAAGATCTCGGGCCATCTGTATATCATGTTTCTCTGAGCCTCCAAAGATTTGGTCCTTCATTTCTTCTGAGTTTCATCATTTGCTCCTGATCTATTCTTGCATTTCCTTTTGAAATTGTTCAAATCTTTGATCCATTTTCTTTGTCTTAGCACAAGTCCCGTAGTAATGTTCGGGCCTCATTTCCTCTTTCCTCTCTCTTGTTTCTGATAATCTTAACCAATTAGGCTTCTTCTTATAAACTTTAATGCATGTAATATGATGCAATACAAATGCATGAATGCAGGAAAAAGACATCGATTCTGATCAACTTCGTTTTAGAAAACTTTATTAGAAGGCAAAACCCTTTACATAAAGTAGATTACAAATATGCTATCGTCCTAAGACCTAAGGTTTTGATTTTTCCAAGCAGGGAGATTAGCTCTTCATCATGACCCAGTGGTAGCTCATATCTCATGCTTAATATGTCAGCCTCTACAGCCAAAGTCTGTAGGTGATCAGCTACCTCTCGAATCTGGACTATTGCTTCACCCATGAGGTAGTTCTGACTTCTAACTTGCTCGCAAGAATGGCGAAGCTCCTCCTCCCAACGCCTTTCTCTCATTTCCAGAAGCTCAATCCGGAGCTCGCTACTATGTAATGCCGATTCTAACTCTTCAACCTTACCTTTCATTTCCTCTATTCTGTTCAGGCTTGACTTCAGTTGGCTTTTTGAGCCTTGACTTCGATAGTGGTGTAGACCGCCAAGCTCGCTTATTTTAGCTTTTAATCCTTTTTCTTTTTTGGTCTTCCGTCTCCGCCCTTCTAAGTCTTCCTTTATGTCAGATTTCATGAAACTTTTTCTCCCAACCGCTAACTTTGGCTCTTTCCTCTCGGACCTCTTATCGCCATCGCTCAAGTTTTCCCTAATCCCGCGTTCTTTATCGTCAAGCGCATCTTCTTGTACTCTGTCTTCAAGTTATCTCGGTCTTCTTTTACCTTTCATTTTTCTTTTCTGAGTTTCTCAGCCTCTGATTTTTGACCGTCTACTTCTAACTAGAAGAGCATCTTTTCTTCTTCCAACTTTTCTATCCTTTTCCCGAGTTCCGAACTCATCCGTTCAAAATCTTGCTTCACAATCTCTAATTCTGATGGGATCACTCGAAAGTATTCTTCTCTCGATCGGGCGCCTTCTGGATTTGGCTCAGGAATGTTATCATTGACCCTCCTAACCCTCCATTCACTGTATTCCGAGGTCGTCCTCGGGCCTGCGGATAATCTTCTCATTCTGTGAATCTGATTCCAGGCACTAGAAATCTCTTTAACCCTTTTCTTATAGCTTTCCCCTTCATATGAGAACTCGCATTGAGCTAGCCCGTATGTCGTTGGTACAAACTGTCTCGAACTATACTGTCTTAAGACCAGCAAAGGGGCATAGGTAGTGGCACCCCAAATTCCTAATAGGGGAACCCAGTCAAAGCTTCCACAACGATAAAGGATTTTGTCGGTAATCAACCACGGAGCATTCCACCCGATGTCATCTTATTGAAGGTTTTGAAAGAGCGCGATCCAATTTTCTTCGGACACATCCTCTCTTCTAGGCGTAGATGCTATCTCTTCTAGCGGAGAGTAATTCTCTGACATGAACCGACAGGACACCTTCTCTACTTTCCAGAAGTGACTATGTAACCAAGCCAATAACAGCTGCGCACATCCAATAAACCTGCCTTCACACATTCTCCGACATGCAGTCAAGGATCTGAACGTTTCAGCTAAGATGGTAGGAATGGGTGTGACCCCTTTGTCTAATCGACTGAAGAGATCAATAACTGCTTCATCAATGTGCCTTAAATCTTTCGGAAAGATTACCAGGCCATAAATACACAAGGCCAAGATGTCAATCCTTTTCTTTGTATCGGATGCGCCAGATCGTGTCTCTCAAACATATCCGTGGTATACATTTACCTCCACCCTTTTTTGCATTCTAGCCGAGACCCACTGCTCGCTTCATTTCTGATATTCATCAACTTCTTCGCAAGGTTGGGCCATTAATCACTTTGGAATAAGCTTTGTCAACTTGAATTCTTGGGCAATGTAGCAAGGTCGTATACTCTTCTATCGTGGGAACCAGATCCACCTTCCCGAAGGAGAAACAGCTATAAGCTGCATTCCAGAACTGGGTCATTGCTCTGAATAGGTGCTTGTCTATTTTGACCTTAAGTAGGTAAGGCAGGTCACCGTAAGTACCATAGAACAACCGCTGCTTCATCATCCCACCGAGTCTAAATTTCTTTCAACTCTTGAGCTCGCTCAAGCGTGACAATCGATATTGGTGAAGTTTCAGAGTCTACACATACCCTTCGACTAAGCTATCTCCTTTTTCTATTTGGCATTGCTCGACCATATGCGGACGGCCGCATTGTCTTCCACTTTATCGAGGAATTCACTTTCCATAACTAGCTTCCTAACTCAGAAACAGACCGTGAATCGATGTCTCTTTAAAATATAAAATGATATGCACAAAAAGAAAGAAACAAAACAAGTTAGTACCATGGAATATAAAGCAAGTAAAATAAGGAAACGCCTATCTCGGTGACCACTAAGGTTTGCCATAGCTCTACCTAAGGTGGGCTCCTAGGGTTTGCTATATGTGGCTTAGTTCTAAAGTTCGAGGTACCAACCAGTGATTCTCGATCCTCACCCATTATAGGCTCATACGGACCGAGTTCGGCTTAGGGAATACATTTCCCTATGGCCATGCTAAGTGAAAACTTCACGAAGACATAGGTACGGATATATCCCAAAGCGACCACTAGCCCATGCGAGGTGAAAACCTCACGAAGCATAGCTTCGCTCCCACTTAAAGGTGTGACCGCAAACGGTCATGCAATGCAATGCCAAAGTATTTACAAGACCAATATTGAAAGTGCATTAAAAGAAGCATGATTTTTCAAACCATTTTAATTAAAAGGATAAAATCAATCAATCTATGGCTTGACCCCGAGTCCCCAAAGGAGTCGCTAAGTCGTCAGTAACCATTTTTTTGGTGAAACAAAGAAACGATACTGGCCGACTCAATTTTTGAAAAAGAAAAGGAAGGAGTCACCACCGATCTTTATTTGGTGTGATCGGATCACTTTTGTTTTAATAAAACATTTAATTTACTAAAACAATGCTTTTTGGTCCACGAAATTTGAGAAAACGGGTTCGGAAGTCGATTACGTGCGAGGAAGGATTAGCACCCTCGACACGCCTGAAATCGGTACCAAACTGATTGATTGATGTCCTATTTGTTGAAAACTTTGAAAGGGTTCGAAAGTACAATGCTTTTTATTTTCAAAATTTGAAGGTGTTGGAAGGGACGTTAAGACTCTCTTATTTTCGAAGAGATAAAGCATCATGTCCAGTAAGTTAGGGCGTAATACTTTAGACTCTCGAAACTAAGCTCGTCTTTTAAAACTTGATTTTCATTTTTGAAGAGGATCTTCCGTTATTAGTCAAATGAGAAACCAGAACCCAGTAAGTTAGGGCTCGATTTCTCAAGGTTTCAAATATGGAAAATTGCCTCTATTTTTAGGAAAAAGAAGCTTATCTCGAAGTATCTAGATGTCGAGTCCAGTAACTTAGGGCACGACATTTCGAGTTTCCGAGAACATGTATCTTATTCAAAACTCGTATTGCGATTTTAAAAGGGGTATCCCGTTGTTTAGTTTAAACGAGAAAATCTGGAACCCAGTAAGTTAGGGCTCGATTTTCTTGAATCACTAATACGGGATGTTGGTCGTTATGAAAACTGAGACATCGAGGAAGATTAGTTTGACAAGCGATAAGGATATTGACAATAATGACAGTAAAGGAAAAATAATAATAGGTAAAAAATAATATAGTGATGTCAATGAAAATAACGGTAATAACAATGGTAATAATATAAAAATAATAGTAAACAAATAATAGTAAAAATATAAATAATAGTAATAATAATAACATTCAAATAATAATAATAACAAAATGATGATGATAATAAAATGTTAATTATTAAACAAAATAATAGTAATATATATATGATAAAGAGAATGTAATGATAGTAATAATAATATAAAGAATGGTGATAATAACATATTCAATAATGATAATAATAATAATAATAATAATCTAATAATAGTAACAAAACGATAAAAAATATATATATGATACTCGAGTAATAAATAATAATAATAATAAGGTAGTGAAATAGTAATAATAGTAGGACTAACAATAATACAAAATGATAACAATAATAATAATAATAATAATAATAATAATAATAATAATAATAATAATAATAATAATAATAATAGTAATAATATAACAATGAATAATAATAATAAATAGTCAATATTAAATAATAGTAGAAATAGTAGAAATTATGAAATAATTTGGAAAATGGGTCAAATTGAAACTAAAATGTAAATAAAAGGTCAAATTAGACATTATAAGCAATAATGGGACTAAACAAAGAACGCCAAGAAAATGTCAGACGAGGAGCTTAATTTTTCCAAATAGTAAAACGCAGCTTTTAAAAAAGGACCAATTACAATTTCAGAAAATTTCTGGGTAAAATTGCAATAGCGAAAACTTAATTTTAAAATCTAAAATACGAAAGGCCGATTGTGCAATTTCCTTTTTCTTAAAAACACGCGGATCCTTCTTTGGAGCGGCCGGGTTCGGGTCTGACCAGTGAACGACGTCGTTTTGGTGCTCGAGAGGCCCGCCAAAACGACGCTGCTTTGGAGGCCTATTTAAGGCACAAACCCTTCCAAAATTCATTTTACCGCTTCTAAAAAAAACCTGCTCCCTCCCTTTTTTCTCTGCAGGGCTCGGCTCTCCGAGGATTCCTGCGATCGCCATGGCCATGCCGATTACCACCGCCACCCTGATGGCGAATTCGTAATAGGTAATTTTTTCCTTTTTTGTATATATTTTAATGATATATATATGTATGTTCACCGAAAAGAAAGAGAGAAAAACTTTCAAAATAAAAGAAAATCACCTTTAGCCTCTGCTTTTGATTTTAATGGATCTTTTGTGTTTTCCTACTTCTGTGTTTGGATCTCATTATTTTGTGTTTGAAATTTCTTTTTTTTGTATTGATTCCAAAAAAAAGAGTCTTTACAAATGAAGTTAGATCGGTTTTATATCTCGATCTTTCCTATCCACTTGACCTAATGTCCTTTCATTTTAATGGCTTTGCGCCAGCGCAAGGCGTGGCAGGCGATCTCATTGACGCCGCCGACCGGTGGCGAGCAAGTGGGGCAAGTGGTGGCGAGACGGGGTCGAGGCTAGAGGCGGCTAGGTTTAGGGAAAATTAGGTTTTTCCGATTTTGTTTTTGGGCTAGGGTTGGTTTTGGGTTTAGGGTTAATTGGGTTTGTAAATTGGGCTAGGGTTTAGGTTTATAACGGGCCCGGGCGAAATTGGGCTTGTACATCCATTATAACAAAATATATAAAACATATATAATAAGGTCATTCTTGACCATTCTACCACTACCATTTAAAATGGGCTAATTGCCCTTTTAATGCCCCATATTAAACAACCATCATCAAATAGGCACTTTTCACTATAGTTTGCTATTTTCGCAATTTACGCGATTAAGTCTTTTTATCGAATTAAGCACACAACGATTAAATCTTTCTACTGAAACTTTCACACACATTAATTCACATATAATAAACACGAAATATGATATTTAATTATTTATCGGACTCGAATTCGTGGTCCCAAAACCACTGTTCTGATTAGGGTCAAATTCGGACTGTTACAACAGGACTTATGCGCCTCCTCTATTTCTTCATAGATTCCTTATATGTGGGGCATAGACGTTATCAAACCAGTCTCCTCAAAAAATTTTAGCCAACTTTGATTCATATTCATGGTCGTTGGTTATTTCACTGAGAGGGTGAAGGTCACTTCATATGCCAAAGTTACAAAGTCAGCAGTCATCAAATTCAAATTCAAATTCAAAAAAAAAGAAAAGAAAAGAGAGAGAGAGTGGAAGTAAAGAATGCTAGAAAGAAACATGTTTAACGTAATTGTACAAATGTACAGTATGTTCAAAAGATCAGACACTATATCAGTACAGCAAAGGCAGCCAAAAACCATCAAATTTTTTGAAAAACGACTGATATTTGTAAAAGTTGGCATAGAGAAGTTACCATTTACCTTCTATGCTTCGTGAACGTTGGCCAAGACCTTCATCGGGGCAACATCTTTCTCATTGGTTCACAAAAGTGGAGCAATTGTTGGAAGTTAAGATTCCTTTTCTCCAAGTTGGATGAAGTAAAATGTCTACAGTAAGCTTGATTGAAAGTATTCATCATGGTTGAATGTACCAAAAATGGATGATACGGGCTTATGACAAAAAGGTTCGCTCAAAAGAATTTTAAGAGGGGGACCTAGCATTAAGAAGGATTATTCTTGTCCAAAAAGACTTTAGAGGAAAGTAAATGCCTTATGCAGTAAAGAATGCCTATTCTGGGGAAGCATGGATATTATCCGAGATGGATGGCAATAACCTGCCCAATCCTGTGAGTTTAGATTCAATAAAAAAGTTTCCAAAAAAAACACAAAAAAAGGAAACGAAAGAAAAAAGAAGAAAAAGGAGAGGCCAATGCGAAAACCCACAAAGGGCGCCTTGAGACCAAAGGGGAATTGAGTTGAAAACCCGAAAAGGGCGGCTCAAATTTTGATCAAAAGTGAGGCATAAGGTAGTCTTGCTACGCTTGAATTAACATTGAGGAAGTATGTTATGTCTTGGGGCATCGACAAAGTACTCTGGATCCCCTAAACACATATTGAGCTTAAAATGGTCATCAAGAAGTTTGAACAGAGAAGCCCAGGCTGCGATATCTGGGGCACCTAGTTTCCATCTTACCCATTTTTGAATTTTCTATCTTTAAATAATACCAATAAATTTCATTCTTGATTGTATTTGCTATCCTTGTTTAACCTATGCTCCTGATTAATTTCATTCTTATCCATAGTTATGATCTTTTTCAAGCATTTCGCATTGAAATAACGATTAGTGGACTAATAAGACTTTCATAAAATGAGTTTCACATATTACTCTGGAAGCTTCTGAATAATAAAAGAACTTGAAACAAGACTATTGTTTAAAACCCACCAAGTTTAGGGGGTGGAAATATTGGGAGAAGACGAGTCTAAACTAAGACTATTGCTCTAGATTTTTGTCAAAAATGGTGATTGAACAAGATGACAAGATATTATGTCAAGGATCCAATCTTAACGAAAAATAGCCAATGTTAACCTGAGTGAAAAAGGGGAATCATTCTCGAGAAAAATGGTATTTGGCATCCATGCAAATATCATGCATACATATTTGGTTAAGGCCACCCGGGGAGTGATCAGTTGATTGAACAAGTTATAGATCCTATACCTTTGATTTGCAGCTGATTGGATTGAAGAAAATGCAGATCCTATACTCCGAATTTATATCAAGTTGGATTAAAGATGAGATAAATTCTATACCCTTGAGTTGCAGTGGGACGGATTGAAGATGACACAGATCCTATACCCCCTGAATTGTAGTGAGAGGGTCTGAAGATGGTATAAGCCTTAAAGTCCCAGAGATACCAGGGAAGGGACTCTGAAATTACAGCAGAGCAAGCTTGTTGAGCAGAATATAACGTTTTCTCGGGTTTTCTATTGAGAATACTAGCCAAACAAGATGGCAACATAATACGTCAATGATAAAGCTCTAATAAACAATGGGCGATAAAACCTTAAAAAGGGGATCGTTCTCATGAAATTATGCATTCATGCAAATATCATCCATAATACATTTAGTTAGGAGCATTAGATTCATTCCGATCACAGCATCTTAATCATTTGGCATAAACATAAGCATATGAAACCGATTCTACAGGATAGGTCCCCCAAAGGACAATGTAGTAACATCGGCGAATCCATCCTATTACCCTAACCAGCAGTGGAATAGGTTGAAGATTGTAGATCTTGTCGCCCTAAACAGCAGTGGGGTAAGATCGAAGGCAAATCTTGTTTATCTAAACAATAGGGAAACATGATTTAAGCCACCGTCCTATTGCCCTGAACAGCAGTGGAATAGGTTGAAGATTGTAGATCTTGTCGCCCTAAACAGTAGTGGGGCAAGATCGAATGCAAATCTTGTTTCTCTAAACAGTAGAGAAACATGATTTAAGCCACCGTCTTATTGCCCTGACCAGCAGTAGAATAGGTTGAATATTGTAGATCTTGTCGCCCTAAACAGTAGTGGGGCAAGATCGAAGGCAAATCTTGTCTCCCTAAATAGTAGGAAAATATGATTCAAGCCACCATCCTATTGCCCTGACCAGCAGTGGAATAGGTTGAAGATTGTAGATCTTATCGCCCTAAACAATAGTGGGGCAAGATCGAAGGAAAATCTTGTTTCTCTAAACAGTAGAGAAACATAATTTAAGCCACTGTCCTATTGCCCTGACCAGCAGTGGAATAGGTTGAAGATTGTGGATCATGTCACCCTAAACAGTAGTAGGGCAAGATTGAAGGCAAATTTGTCTCCCTAAATAGTAGGGAAACATGATTCAAGTTATCGTCTCTATTTCCCACCAAGCAAAGGAAATAGGTTGAAAATTGTAAATCTTGTCGCCCTAAACAGTAGTGGGGCAAGATCAAAGGCAAATCTTGTTTCTCTAAATAGTAGAGAAACATGATTTAAGCCACTATCCTATTGTCCTGACCAGCAGTGGAATAGGTTGAAGATTGTAGATCATGTCGCCCTAAACAGTAGTGGGGCAAAATCGAAGGCAAATATTGTCCCCTTAAATAGTAGGGAAACATGGTTCAAGCCACCGTCCTATTGCCTTGACCAGCAGTGGAATAGGTTGAAGATTGTAGATCTTGTCGCCATAAATAGTAGTGGGGCAAGATCGAAGGCAAATCTTGTCTCCCTAAATAGTAGGGAAACATGATCCAAGCCATCGTCCTATTGCCGGGACCAGCAGTGGAATAGGTTGAAGATTGCAGATCTTGTTACCCTAGACAATAGTGGGACGAGATCGAAGGTAAATCTTATTTCTCTAAACAGTAGTGGAACATGATTTAAGCCATAGTCCTATCTCCTAGACCAGCAATGGGATAGGCTAAAGATTGCAAATATGGTTTCCCTGAAGATACAACAGAGCAGGTTGAAATTACCAATTCTCACCTCCTGAAGTCACAGTGGAGCAAGTTAAAATAAATAAATCTCATCCTCAAAGTCGCAGCAGGAGCAAATTTAAACTACAGGTCTTATCTCTCTGAAGTAGCGGTGGAGTTGATCAAAGTAATAAGATGCGGTGGACTAGAACGAAGCTACCTGAAGAAAAAGAGCACCAAATAAGTCAAGATCTTGCGAGGCTAGGCAAATTTGGCCCTTATTAAAGTCTTTGCTCCATTCTCGTTACACGAAAATGAGCAAAGAGGGGTAGCTGTACAGCCCAATTTACCTCGGGCCCAATACACCCAAATCAGAAACAAAACACACAAAAAAGAAAGCCAAACAAACACAAATAAAGTCCAAAACAAAAGGTCCATTTTACAGATATCAATCTTAAAATATTAAAACCCAAAACCCAATTACAGGCCAAATTTCTACTAGCCCAATAGCCCAAAATTAAAAAAGTTTTTCAAAAAGCCTAGGGTTTCTGAAACCCTAGGCGCTGCAATTTCTGCACTGCTCTCCGCCTTTGTCCCAAGCATCGCGTCCCCTAGCTTCCTCCGATGTGCCTTCTACTCAGTCCTTCACCAAAGAGGCAACTTCTTCTCCGTTGACCCCCTAGGACCTGCAAACATAACAAAAAGAAAGCAGCAGCACAAAGCAGACACCAAAAATAGTAACAAAATAGTTTATAATGTATTTCTTTTCGGCTATATAAGCCCGAAAACAATGTAATACTGAGGAGGATGAACTCTCAAAAATCGAAAAACACTAAAGGTTGATTCCGAATTTATTATTACTGTTTACTTTTTTTTATCTTTATTTTTATTATATTTAAACTCTCACAAACAAAATCAAAAAGAAAGAGCGAGGAGACCATACCTGAACCATCGAGGTGCGTCGTCGGAGCCTCATCTCCGTCGTCGAAGCCGAACTGAAGGCTAAGAAAAAGGGGTTTCATCTCTCAGATTTTTGGGCCTTCAAAAGGGTTTTGAGAAAGGGCCAAAAGGCCCGATTTTGGGCATCACCGGCCACTGATAAGGTGGTGGCGCGGTGGTGCGATGAACGGCCTAGAGTTCAGTCGTCAAAAGGGGGAGAGAATTTTGGGACCATTTTTGAAAAAGGAAAGGATGAAATAAGAAGAAAAATAGAAATTTGGGTTTAAATACCCCTTTGAAACGACACCGTTTCAGTGGGTTCCTTCAGGCGCCAAAATGGCGTCGTTTTGGTGAAACCCGTGTGACCCGATCCGCTCAGGATTGAAGATCCACGCGTTTCGGCCTTAGGGGTTTATTTCCCTATGGGTCATTCCGAGTTAATGCTCTATGCAATCGAGTCTTTTCATTTTTTTAAAATCAGCCCCACGAATTTTATTTCGATTGCGATTCAGTCCTTGTTAAGGCCGCGCGTTTTGATGGACAGGGATAATTCCCTATTTAGTCCTCACACCACTAGTGCCTTTTCATTTCGGTCCTTATTCGTTTATTTATTTACAAATTTTGCCTTAAACTGCATTTCTGTCCTGATTTAGTCCAGACCTGTTTAATTTTAATTCATCTTTACAAATTGTTGCTTCTTTATTTATTTAAAAACTTTCTATATACATTATTTAATTCCATTTTTTTATATTGTTTATTTAAAATTCTTTCTACATGTATTATTTTTATTTTTATTTTACTAAAGCTATTATTTATATCTTACATACTATAGTTTTAAATTATTTTATATATTCCTTACTCTAGACCCTTTTTATATATTATTTTAAGTTGTTACGTATATATTATTTATTCTAAGTTGCTTTACTTTATTTTAAATTGATTTGTATATTAATTGTTCTAAATTTTATATACCATTTGCTTTAAATTGCTTTTTATGGTATTTATCTTAAATTTGTTCTTTGTTTTACTTATTTGAAATTGTCTTATTATTCATTTTAAAATTGCCTTACGTTATTCATCTCATTCTTTGACTATTAATGTGGGTACTTAAATGACACATGTGTGTGGTTATTGCTATTATGTATATTATAATTTGTTTATTCAGTATTTTCATGTTATTATTATTTACTTGTAAAATATTTTGTTCATAAATTATTATTCCAAGCTCATTACTATGTTATTATGTCATTGCATTGTGAATTAAATCCCAACAAATTTATCCAACTTAGATCATCGTATTTTACTCCAAACAAAATAAATGTATGCCTTTACATGTTGTATTCGCTATTATTCAAAAACCGAAAATCTTTCAAAATAAGGTAATATTTCGCGTTTTGGAAATTCGAGAAAATCGTGCCTTAACTTACTGGGTTTCGATTTTCTTCGTTTAGCCGAAATAACGGAATATCCTTTTAAACAAAATACAAATTTAAAATAAAAATCTTATTTTTGAGAGTACAAAGTGTTGTGCCCTAACTTATTGGGTGTGACATCTCATTACCTCGAGATAGGAATTTCTAAAAATGGCAATATTCCATATTTAGAAATTTGAGAGATCGTGCCCTAAATTACTGGGTTTCGTTTTTCCTCGTTTAATCTAAATAACCGAATATTCTTTTAAAATTAAAATACACATGCTTTTAAATAAAAGGCGGGCTTATTCTCAAGGATTCGGGGTGTCGTGTCCTAACTTACTGGATGTGACATTTCATAGCCTCGAGATGAGATGGTCTTTTATGATTATTCCAACTCGTTCAGATGTTTTAAAATCAATATTAATAAATATGATCGTGTTTTTAATTCGTTTTTGGTTTTCAACTTTCGACATTAAGACATTAATTAATCGATTTGGTACCAATTTTGGGCGTGACGGGGGTGCTAATCCTTCCTCACACGTAACCGACTCCCGAACCCGTTTTCTTGAATTTCGTAGACCAAAAATGTCGTTTTAGTAAACCAAAATGTTTTATTAAAGCAAAGGTGATTCGATCACATTTAATAATGATCGATGACAACTCCTTTTTTATTTTCGTATTTAAAATCCTAGTCGATTCCCGTTTTACAAAAAAATGGTTACGACAGTTGCAAACAGATTCATAGGGCTTGGTGTCAGGAAGATAAACGATCAGTAAACCAGAGTATGGGTTTCGCAACTGGTTTTGCAAACAAGCACCAGTTTCTTTAATCCGCTCGAGACGGTTTGAAGTTGGCTTCGTTCATTTATTTTTATGGTTTCCATATGTTTCCCATTCTTTTTTTTGGTACGGGCTTGTTATTGCTCTGGGCTTCTCGCCTAGATTGGACCATAGGTTGGGTGTAGAGTGTGGACCAGCTGATCCGAGATAGTTTCGATCCTTGGTTTAGGTGAGCTTGTACGTATTCGATTTTAATGATAAGATGTTACTCTAAAAAAAATAGTTCGACTAGTTGGACAAAAATTAAAGCAAAATACCTAAATATACAAAAAAATTTATTTATGGAAAAGGGCTGATTTTTTTAAAATTTACTAAAAGCGCCAACTTAGAAAAATAAAAACACTCTTATGCGCCCACGGGACTCGAACCCAGTGCCCTTCAAGCTCCCTTTCATAGCGTCCAAGCCACTCTACCAGCGCTTTTGTGATATAAACTTCGCCCAATTTCTTTTAAGACCTCCTTCACCTTGCTCCCCCTTAACGCCAAAAGCAAAATAAAACACTACTTGTCGCCACTGTGTTTGAACCAAGGCTATTGTTGGCGTTATTTCAGTTCTTTAAGTGGCGCCTTGCGTACCACTTTACCAAGGCACTTTTGTGTCCAAAACCACTTCATATTTCCTTAAAGCCGTCTTCATCCAACTTCCTTCTTGCAAAAATACAAATAAAATAAAACACTCCCATGTCGCCTCAAGACTCTACCTCTTCCCTCTTGAAGCCCCTTGCACCTTAGCACCCCAAGCCACTTTGCTAATTAATTTCTTGTGTCCTAAACTCCACAAAATTTCCTTTAAGGCCTCCTTGCCTAGTTTCCCTTTTCACTTAAAATTCCAATATCTTCCAAAGTTTTTCCCTTCACCTAAAGTTCTCAAAAACTCCTAAAATATATCCAAACACACTCCAAGCCTACTGTCACTTAAATTATGCACTAAATGCATAACCCCAAATCCGGGATGTTACATTATTAACTTTTTTCAAACATTGATTTAGATGACGTCTTAAATGAGAGGTTCCACTAAAAGATTTAGCAGAAAAGATGCTCTTACAGTGATTACATTGTACCTTCAATTCATCTTTGTCCTCGCATTCAAGCTTTGTCATTTCATCCCACACCTTTGAAGTGGTAGACTTTTGACATTTGGTAGCACTTTCATACTCATTAAACCCATCGTCCACATGTATAGAAGTATTCGAACTAGCCATAGTCATAAAAACTCAAGTTCTGGAATCGAAATAAACCAAAAGTTAATATAATTGTTCAACAATTATATATAATATATAAATCATTTATAAATGATATGGATAAGACAAAATGTGCCATATGCTGCTAAACTAAAATGGGATATAAATTATATTTAAAATGTGCCATCAAAGGAGCAAGCAAAATAAATAAAAATTATTAGTTTGAGGTTTTAATATATATTTACACAATTATAGGATTTCAATTCATATTATTTGGTGGAACTTAAACATGATTGTTCAAGGAATAAGAACATTCACCTAAATCAACAATGTCAAAGTTTCAAAGATTAATTAAAAATTATTTAAGGTACAACTATAATTTGTAATTACAATTATTATGTATAACTAATTATTAGACTCAATGCACGAGGTAATTACAATTATAATCAACACATTTCATGTAAGTACAATTAAAATAAACAATTACAAGCACAGAGATAAAATAATAATCTAAATAAGGCACAACACGTATGTAATGAAGTTTAAAATGTGATAAAATTTGAACTAAAATCCTATAATTGTGTAAATATATATTAAAACCTCAAACTAATAATTTTTTATTTATTCTGCTTTGCTCCTTTGATGGCACATTTTAAATATAATTTATATCCCATTTTAGTTTAGCAGCATATGGCACATTTTGTCTTATCCATATCATTTAATTAGTCACTGAAACTTTGACATTGTTGATTTAGGTGAATGTTCTTATTCCTTGAACAATCATGTTTAAGTTCCACCAAATATTTCACAGACCATATGTTGCTAAACTAAAATGGGATATTAAAACCTGGACTTAGAAAACTTATACCATAGACTAGGCTTAAATAAATAATATGAACGATCTATTTTGCTTGCTCTTATTTTTTGAACTATCAAATCTTTCAAATTTCAAAGCAAGGGATAACGCAACCCAACAATTTCATCATCCTCCTTTTCTTTTTCCTCCATTTTTTTAAAATAAAAAAATAAAAAAAAGATGTATCTACCTTGTCACCGATAAACCCCAAAGGAAGAAGAATAATCGGAGCTAAAGGGAGAGTATACACAGAGGAAAGCTACATACACTAAACACCATCGCTTTGGCCTAACGATAGATCCTTTGATCCATTCCTATTTACAAAGATCAAAGGATTGCAATTATTAGGCCTTCCATCACAAATCTATTCCAGAAATTTGTTTTTTCTTTTTGTATAATTATTGGGCTGAAATAAAGAAAAAAAATCGAAAATAAAGAGAGAAGCTGTTGAAGTCACTAAGCCCTCAAAGAATTGTTGAGGTATCAACACTACAAAGTCTAATTTCAAATTATGTTACTTCAATTTTTCATTTTTACATATTAGTATCCAACACAATTGGAATGATGAAGTTAAAAAAGAAGAAGAAGAAGAGGCTTACAGCTTACTGTGTTGTTGTGGCCGGGAGGTGGAGACTGCTAGATCGGAGGAGGTGGGTGGCCAGTCGTGAGTCGTGCGTGAGTTAGGGATTTTGGAAATGGGAAATGGGGAGGAAGAAAAGTAAACTGGTAAAGTCAGCAAAATGAAAAACAAAAAAAGAAAGGTAAAGAAAGACTAAAACGCGTAACTTAAAAATTAAAAAAATTATTTAATATATTTCGGGCTGGGCCAAGTAGGGCCCGGGCCAAAAAATTCTTACCCGAGGCTTGGCCCATTTTCTAAACGGGCCTTATTTTCTGTCTAAGCCCATTTTTCGGGCTTATATTTTTACCCGGACTCTCTCATTTTTGAGTGAGAGCCTTGGTGGCCATGCTCAAATTTCTACCCACAATATTGGATGGTTTGGTCTTCTCAATTATTTGAAGTGGATTTAATATTTTTAATTTCATATATTTATATATTTATAATTTTATTTTATTTATAATTTTATTATTTTTATATTTCAATTTTATATTGAAAAATTTTATGTTTTAATGTTTATTTTATGTTATTTTTAATACACATTTATATTTTAAATACGCGATTTACATACACGTATGCAAAATAAATTTTTTAATATTAAAGTGTTTTGTTGAGTTGAGTGTTACCTAATAAGCAGATCAAAATAATTTATGAATTTATTAAAATTATTCTATTATTTCAACTTTTTTTATAAAATTATTTAAATTTATTTTGACCATATCGCGAGTTCTTTATAAATGTGATAAACCCCCGCCGTAAGCCTCAACTTTTCGTTGTTTATAAGACGAAGTTGTGAAAAGCCCTTCACTCACTTAGATCTCGCGAGACTCCCCACCAACCATTTCCACCCCGATGGCGGCTTTTTCGCTTTTGCCCTCCGCCCATATTGCGCCTAAACCCACTCTTCATTTCATCAAAGCCTCCACCTCCGATCTCCCCAAAACCTCTTCATCACCACCGTCGACGAAGCCTCAACTCCTATCCCTCAAGCCCCATCACAACATCCGCGAAGAAGCTCGTCTCCACAACGCCGCCACTGTCACCACCAACCACCCTCGCTTCTCCGCTAAATACGTCCCGTTCACCTCCATCACCGATCCTTCCTCCTCCCATGAATCCTACTCTCTCGACGAGATCGTTTACCGATCTCAATCTGGCTCCCTCCTCGACGTCCAGCACGACATGTCCGCCCTCAAACACTTCGACGGCGCTTACTGGCGGAACCTCTTCGACTCACGTATCGGAAAGACTACTTGGCCGTTCGGTTCCGGTGTCTGGTCGAAAAAAGAATGGGTATTACCTGAAATCGACGATGATGATATCATCTCTGCTTTTGAAGGTAACTCTAACCTCTTCTGGGCTGAAAGGTATGGCAAAGACTTCTTAGGAATGAATGATTTATGGGTGAAACATTGTGGGATTAGCCATACGGGTAGCTTTAAAGATTTGGGCATGACTGTTTTAGTTAGTCAAGTTAATAGGTTGAGGAAAATGAATAAACCAGTAGTTGGAGTTGGCTGTGCTTCTACAGGGGATACATCAGCAGCATTATCTGCTTATTGTGCAGCTGCTGGGATTCCTTCTCTTGTATTTTTACCTGCTAATAGGATTTCCATGGCTCAGCTTGTTCAACCCATTGCAAATGGTGCATTTGTTTTGAGTATCGATACTGATTTCGATGGATGTATGCAGTTGATTAGGGAAGTAACGGCTGAATTGCCGATTTATTTGGCGAACTCCCTGAATAGTTTGCGGCTTGAAGGACAAAAAGCGGCTGCTATTGAGATTTTACAGCAATTTGATTGGGAAGTTCCAGATTGGGTCATTGTTCCTGGTGGAAATCTTGGGAATATTTATGCTTTTTACAAAGGATTTTCAATGTGCAAAGATTTGGGACTTGTTGATAAGATTCCTAGGTTGGTCTGCGCCCAAGCTGCGAATGCGAATCCGTTGTATTTGTATTTCAAGTCTGGTTGGAAAGACTTTCAGCCTGTGAAAGCGAAAACAACATTTGCATCTGCTATCCAGATTGGTGATCCAGTTTCCATTGATAGAGCAGTATATGCCTTGAAGAATTCAAATGGGATTGTTGAGGAAGCGACAGAGGAAGAGTTAATGGATGCCATGGCACAAGCTGATTCCACTGGGATGTTTACTTGCCCACATACAGGGGTGGCATTGACTGCACTGAATAAGCTTAGGAGAAGTGGGGTTATTGGTCCTACTGATAGGACAGTGGTGGTGAGTACAGCCCATGGGTTGAAATTTACACAGAGTAAGATTGATTATCACTCTAAGAATATCAAGGACATGGCTTGCAGATTGGCAAACCCTCCTGTGCAAGTTACTGCAGATTTCGGGTCGGTAATGGATGTTTTGAAGAAGTATTTATTAAGTAAATCTCATTAACTTGATTGGCAAACCCAAATTTCGGGTCGGTAATGGATGTTTTGAACAATTATTTATCAAGTAAAGCTCATTAAGCCGATTAATATGAGCATGATTAGACTTGCTCATGTTGTGCTATATTGCTGTGTTTAGGCTTTATTGTTGTTGTTATTTCCATGTATTTTTGTTTTCATTAGGGCCTTCTTGTTAGGATTGTAGCTTTGAGGAGAGAAAACAATAACATCTTAGCAAAGCTTACCAATTTTGAAGGGATCTCTACCATTTGAATTTAATGGCATTTTAAATCTTTATATTGCTTGGTTTAGGCATTTTGATTTGTTTTTTTCCTTGGCCTATTAACACAGTCCGTTGATTCCTCAATTAATGTTCTTCAGAAAAAGTTCAAACGACATCCAAAATCCAAACAAAGAAAAGACATTATATGATTGATTGCCTTTTATTTCACACCAAAAAAAAATCCCAAATTTACAATAATATCTAATACATGAAACAACAAAAAATCACCTATAACAATTTGAATAAATACATACATTGTAATCGTACTTAATGAAAAAATGACAAAAAAGAAAAAGAATCCTGTGATTTAACTTCTTCTGTACATGTAAGAGTGAGAATGAATAACTCAAATCACAAATTTTCAGGAAAAAAAAAAAAAAAATACTGAATGAGTCATAGGGTTCTGCTTCTTACACAGTGCTTGGGCCTGGATCAAGGCCGAGATTAGACCTCCCTTTGACAGAGTTTATCTTCTCCAGCTTCAAACCAGCCCTGAACCTTGCAATGAAATTATCAGCTTTGGTATTCACATCTGGGCTTGGACAAAACAATGGGCCTGCCATCGATTCTCCGCCGTAGACACCACCGGTTTTATTTCCATCCGCAGGGCTCGATTCACCGCTTAATGGATCATCCAAATCCGGTGACCCACTCCTTGAACTGTTGATGCTTTTTAATCTGACGAAATCACCATGTACTTCGAACTTCCACGCCGGCATTTTAAACGGTGGAGGGGGTGGCGGCGGAGGGATTGTATTGAACGGCGATTCGTTACCACTTTCGACGTTCTCTTCGACATTGTTGACGTTTCTTATCTTGACTGGCAAAGGAGGTTTCTGGATCGTCGTTACAGGTGGTTTATTGGGTTCTCTTTTTGATGCACGCGCTTCCATTGACGGTGGCAGCGTTGGAGGTGGAGAGGTTGAATGATGCTTTCTGGCTTTGTTTTTCTTGGAAGAGAAGATGTTATAGAACGATGGTAGTGGTGGAGGAGGCGGCGGCGGCGGCGGTGATGGGGGTGGATATAAAGGAAGTGTTGCAAGGTTGAAGAATTCATCAAGGTTTTCCACGCTTCTTTGCCTTTGCTTCTTCTTTTTTCTTCTTAACGAAGTTAAGAATTCTTTAGTCACTCCACCTCTCTTTTTCTCACTCTTCTTACTTCTCTTTTCCGACCCAGATATTGGCGGCGGCGGCGGAGGTGGAGGCGGTGGAGGAGGTGGAGGCGGAGGTGGTGAAGCTGGTGGCTTAGTTGGCGGCGGTGATGATGGTGATGGAAGAGAATACTTGTTTGTTACGTCACTGTACGCGACTTCCTTACGTTCACTTCTCTCCCTACGTCGAACATCTTCATAAGCCCGCTTAGGTTTCCTTCTAACAGCCTTAGGAGGCTGCGGTGGAGGCGACTGAGGCGGCGTTGGAGGCGATGCTGCTACTGCTACAGGTTGTGGAACTGACACTAGCTGCGGAGACGTACGATGAACAGTATCGACAGCTATATCCTTTAAGTTATTTAAGTAAACTTGTTCTTCATCATGCTCCCGCGTCGATCTACTCCGGTAATTATACAACCCAGTATCATCATAAAACCTCCACCGATCATCGCAGTTCATTGTCCAAGTAGACTCCTGACGTAGATCTGGATATGAACTGCTGCTTCTCATCCTCCGCAGCGAGTTATACGCCGTCCGATCTGATGACAACGCGTGATCGTAACTCCATTGACCTGGAGTTGAGCTTCGAACATGATGGTCAACAACATGTCTTGGTGTCGAAGAAAACTTGTAATCTTGGTTAGAAGAAGTTGGGGTCTCATTGGCATCATTGTCGCCGTTGCTTTTGCTAAGAAAAGCACAGATAATGGCGAAAAGTACGAGGACTAGGTTGAGGGAATCCCATGATTTTTTAACGAGTTGTGGCTTGAATATTTTGGAAGTGAAAGACAAGAAGGAAGGGATGATGACGAAGATAAAAGCGAATGCGACGGCTAATAAGAGGATAATAACAATACCGGTATTGAACAAGAGATGGCGGCGGCGGAGGCGGCGGTTGTCGGTGGTTTGGAGCCAAAATGGGGACATGTCTTCATCGAATTCCTCCATTTTTTTTTTTTTTTTTTTTGGTGAGATGAGGGAAGTTTTGGTTAAACTTTTTTAAGCTTTTTGCTTTGTTGTTGCTTGCTTTGCTCGATTTGCCTTTTGGGTTTGGCTTTGGGTAATGCCTTCTGTTTCTCCTAGTATGCTTTGCTTTCTTGCATATATAAACCAATGATTAAGTGTAGTAGAGAAGACATGTAAATTAATTATTTTTATTATTTTTATTTTATGTTGAGAAAATTGAAAGTCTTATTATTTTTATATTGGAATATGAGAGAGAGTCTTATTTTAATGTAATAATGTTGGCTATTTTGAAATTAAAAAATTAGAAGAAGAGAAATTAATAAAATAAATATTATTACAATATCTAGTCTAGGATGGAGAGAGATGATGCCTTCACATGAAACACAGTCCTGTCCTTGTAAGAATGACACCCCAAAAGCAAAGAATAAAGTGTATTCCCCCTTGCAATAACAAAAGATATGTAACTAGGTAAAACCATCGTTACATTATATTTTATGAATAAAATAATTATTTTGTTAAAAATTAATTATTTTTATTTTAAAAAATTAGTTATTGCATGTTAGCATAAGATGCACATAACATAACAAATATAATTATTCAATTATTCTATCAGTTATATTATAATTTTAATAATAAAAATAAATAAAATTTTTAATAAATAAGACTAATTTGATATTTTTAAACAAATGAGATAAAATGCAACGCAACTCTTAATATATAAGCCTTCATGATACTTTTTTCTGTCTTATCTCACATTTATTCTTTTAGTAAAATTTTTCGAGTTTACAATTTTGATTTGATTTATATTTTAAAAAATATATATTTTATTAATTAAATTAGATTTACATATCATTTTATAAATTAATAGCGAAATTCTCATTGTCTTAAATATAGTTGATGCAACAAAATTATAATTGCATGTAGCAAAATGATTTTAGTTTAGAGATGCAACCCACTATCATTTAAATAATAAAAAAAAGATGGTCCAAGGTTACTACTCCTATCCTATGTAATTTAATTTGTCATAAGAAAATAAAGTGGATAATTATAAAAGTTTCACGTTTTAAATTTAGTGGGAAAAAAATGAAATTGTGAAATAGAGTAAAAAGTCATAAAATCCGCGTATGACAACTAAGGTTTACTAAAAGGAAATTAATTAATAAATGAAAATTTGGAGTGACGTGTTAGCATAAGCATTTGGCAAGGAAAAAGACAATGGACAAACAGCAAGGAAAGCAGCCAGCCGCTTGTATCAATCGGAACAAAAGCGCGTTCTCTATTTTTTCTCTTTTGGGTCAAGTCTTTTTACTTGCTTTTCTCTGTGTTTGTTTCTTTTATCTCGCAAGTAGGAAATAGGAAAGGCCACAGACGAGCAGCGCAATCCTCCAACGCTTGGTAAGTGGCCAACCAAAATAGGTAAAACCATATGCACA
Organism: Gossypium rotundifolium; assembly: GCA_025506655.1. Lineage (NCBI taxonomy): Eukaryota > Viridiplantae > Streptophyta > Magnoliopsida > Malvales > Malvaceae > Gossypium > Gossypium rotundifolium. Next base: position 160,439,050 of record CP106731.1, on the reverse strand, counting down.
GAAATTGGGTAGAAAATATAGCTGGATACACTCCGACTACAACGCATGAGCCATCAGCCAAACATTAGACACTAACAACATGAGCAAGGGTGGGAAGCTTACAGGAGAATACGAGAGAAAGAGAGGATTGATCATGAGAGGCTTCAATTTAAAAAAAAATAGTAATGCTATAAAAAGATTCACCATAACCTCATTACATCAGATTTAATTTCATTAACTTTTCTAACTTTTCAAGCACATTAATCTCGAAAATGATCACATTGAGATACATTTAGACTATACATTAATCTGAATTTAAGTTAAACTCTACTAAAGAGACAATCATTTTACGAGAGACCCACTCAAAAACTCTTTTATTTTTCTATAAATATACTCTCTTCCAAGATCAACCATTGATTATCACTCTGCTGAAATATTATCCAAAATATTTAATGTATTTTTGCATCACTTGTAGTGTGAACCAATACAACAAACCACCTTAACATGTCTAACTTATTATAACAATGAATAATACATCAAAATTTATATAAAAAAGAAATATTTTAGAAATAATTAAACGTGATATAATATAGAAACACAAAGTAATATTATTTTTTTCCTTTGACATGTATGTAATTTAGACGGCTGTTTGTTGCTTTTTCTGCAAGAAATTACAGCTTCAAAGTTATGGCAGCATGCATGTTTTGTTTGGGGTTGGGATTTCTTAAGGCATAAAAGATGGGCGGGCATTGGATTTATGTGCAATTTTTACTAAAAAGTTTTGAATGTTTCTGGGAAATGATATTCCCTTGTACTTGCGTTGGCAACTTGGTTTGAATTTTCGCAATTTGCTGCCAAAAGTTATTGGTCTATCTCTTATACCAAAACCTAAATGAATGCTAGTTGCGACACAGTTTATTATTATTATTATTGTTTTAGAGTGGATCAATGGATTTTCAATTAAATTACACAATTTATTTTATTTAACTCAGTTTATTATTTAAATTTAAAATGTTTCTATATACATACACGAAATACACTTGAATAGCGTAGCTGAAAATTTTTAGTCCACATATTGACGTAGGGACAAATCAAGTTTCTAGAGTTTAGATAATGTATGTCAGAATTAATAGAATAGAGATAGTTCCAAATTTTCAAAAATAGTAAAATTATCTTTTGAAAAATAAACATGTAACGACAATGAATAGGACGGGCGAGTGACAACAATGAATGCATGTGATAGGCCCATGACTCAATTACTTGAAAAATAATAAGTAAAGTTATATAAAAATTCTATTAATAACTTGTACTTAACCAATGCGGGATGTACCCACAAACACCCCAATTACATTTCAAACAATTATCAGCATCTCAATTTTCACTTACAATTTTAGTGGGGAAGTGATTTATAAATATCAATTTAAATATTATATAAAATTAATGGTAGGCAAGAAGAAGCATGTAGTGACTTAGCTTATTCATTTTTTAATTTTTGATGTAAATTTCTAACTTCTTCCATCTAATATTTTTCTTGAAAAAAAAAAAAAAAGAAGCTACTGATTAGAAATGTGGAGAAATAAAAATGGAGGAGATCAAAAGCTGTATTCTGTAAATATTTGACATTAAAATTAGTAAAGGGGAAAGCACAAAGTGAAGGGTAAATTTGCCGCTTTTTAGAAAAATTATTGGATTAGGTTGGTTCTTCAAAAATTTACGGGATTAAGCTAAAAAAATGAAAACGCATTCAGGTAGATTGGCAGGAAAGCGCTTCTAGTTGGAAGTATTTTCCTTCTGTTAAGGTTATTTTATTTTAGGGTTAGAATTTAAATTTTTGTTAAGGTGGAGTTATAGTTAAGGTTTTGAAAGTTTTAGTGTTCAAGGTTTTTTATACTTCTAATTTTTTTTATATATTCTTTAGATTTTTTTATAATTTTTTGAGTTATAAAATTTAAAATTATTTTAAAATTTTAAAATTATTTATAGTCCAATTTGGTGTAATTTTAAAAATAACAAGTACCATAAAGGTATTTACAATAATCGTATTTAAACCAATCCAATATTTGAATTATAAAATTTATTTCGATTCAAAATTGAAACTCAAACTACTTGATTCAATTTAGTTTGTATTTTTTTTCAAATGGAACTGAGTTTGGATCACCTGTAGTTTATGACAGGTTGAGGTTGATGATCATAAGGAGACCCCTTAAATGGACAAGATTTTGTGATTTATCGGGCATTAGGCTCGATGATCATAAGGATGTACACTCGAGTGAGTTGTTCTCTTTCAACTTCACTCGATTCTGCATTGAACCCACCAAAATTTCTTTTGAACCAATTAATATCTATTCGGGCTCCATAAATCATGCCCGAAACCCTACCTAAAAGTTGCTTGCTTACATCTCTTCAATCGACTGTGACAATTGACCCAGTCAATACTGGGCCATCCACTGGTAACCCAAGCTGTAATTGCACGTCCTCGAGTGTGTCTTGACTCTCCACCTTTCCACCAATGCACTTACAAGTGTGGGGTCCGATTTACACTTCTATCCATACGGGCCACGTGCAAAATTTCAGCATCTCACAAGTATGGTTCAATTAAAGACAATGGAGGAGTGAGTATATTAGAAAGATACGTCTCCAAAATCCAATCTTTCAACTATATATGAAAAATATATATAATATTAAATGTCAATATAACAAGAAAATATTTAAATTAAATTAGATTAAATATAAAAAAATCTTACTATTTGCAATTAATCGATCAAAATGTACTTGTCATCCAAATGAATTAGAGTTTTTCTATTACTAATTTCAATAAATAAGAAATAAATTGTAATACAAAAATTAATTTAAAAAAAACCTTAATACAATTTTAATAATAATAAAAAAGTTGAGGAATAAAAATTGTGTGAGAAATTTGATAATGTGAGAGAGATGAGTTGAGATTGAATTGAAAATGAATAGAATTAAGGGTTTAAATAGGAGAAAGAAAGTATTCGATGGGAGTTGGGGGTGGGGTTGAACTGCTATTGAAATAGTTGCTAGGGGTGGGGGAAGCTGTTAGGAAGGGGTTGTTGTGAAAAATACTCTTAGTTGAAAGCGTTTTTAGAGGATATGACAGAAAATGTGTTTAGTTTGAAGCATTTTCTTGTCAATCTGCAAACTGGATTCATTTTTATTTTTGGTCTAATCTAGTAAATTTTTTAAAAATCAGCCTAATCTGATTTTTTATTATTATAAAAAATGACGTGTTTAGATAATTTATCCCAAAGTGAAAGGTTAAAAAGAGAAGTTAAAAGAAAAGTGGGTGGGGGAAATATATGCCCGAGAGGCAACCTAAATCTATTGAGCTATGGGGTTTGGTAAGACTTTTTAGTTCTCTCATCGGTGGTTAAATTAATAGTTAAAAAATTTCAATGTCCCTTTACTTTTTTAAGTTTAGAATTTAATCTTTCTGTAAGGAATTTAATTACTTTTTTATTTGAATTTAAAATATAAATTAATTTTAATATTATTAGAATTCTTTTATTAAGTTTAAATTTATCAAAATAAAAATTTAATTTCTTAAAATTAAAATAAAAGGTTTAAATTCCAAATATCGGGTAAGTATCGTCTTCTCACTTTACTCCTCTACCATACAATTCTCGCCATGCACGTTTTCTCCATGCAGGGAAAACGTTGCGTTTTGACTAGTTTAGTAATACGCTTGCGTTTATGTGCTTAATGAAACGATGTGTTTAATGTTTGTAGTTTGGTTATTGTTGTTTATATATAACGCATGATGTACAAGGCAAAAACGGTTATGAATAGATTGAATAAGATTTTTCAAATTCTTCTTCTTAGATTCAAATTCTCTTTCTCGCTTCTTGCTTTTCATTTCTCCCTCCCTTCGCTTTCTTTTCTTAACTTTCAGATCCATTCCGTCGCAAAGGTATCAGAGCTAACCGATCCTCATGGCCGGCGATGGAATAACGACCAGATTATAGAAGGACCTCGGTTTGGTGCAAGGCGAACTTAGTCACCAGTTGAATTTACTCGCTTGGACGCGAATTGATGCTCGATTGCAGGATTTTCGAGGAGGAATCAAGTCCGAGGTTCGAAATGAGGTACGATCTAAACTTAGATCCGAGTTACACTCTTTGTTTGAGCAATATTTTGGTCAAAATCCTCCCTTCTTCGCGATGGAGCACCAACGGGTAGAGAAAGGGAATTCTAGGCACTCTCCCGGTTTCCCATCTAAGGAACGCCTTCTAGTATCTCCTATCATCGAAGTTAGGCCACCCGGTTTGTCTTCTAGAGGAGTCCCGTTGAGGTTGGAAATTCCTCTTTTAGAGTGGATCGTCCACATTTCGCGCTGAAAACTTTAGGGGTGGTGGTCTAGTCGGAACAATATTTCGGTGGCGTATGAACGAACATGCTAAGGTTCGAGTGGTGATGTTGCATTTGGAGGTAAGGCTCTCGATTGGCACCATTTTTTGTTCATAGACATGGGGTTTACAATTGTTAACTTGGGATGTATATGCAAGGGCCCGAAAGATCGCTTTGGTTCGACTTGTTACTTGACCCAATGGTCAAATAGTGACTCGAAACAACAAGGATCGGTTGAACAGTTTCATGATGGATTTCTGAGTTTACTTAATCAATTGAATCTGTCGGAGTCTTATGCTTTGAGTATTTTTATCAGTAACTTGAAGCCTGAAATTGGACAGTATCTTAGGCTGTTTGCGCCTCAAACATTGCTGGAAGGTTATAAATTGGCGAAACAAGTTGAGAACATTGTGTTGGGACCAATGAAGAAGGGATTGGTGACTGGTTCTGGTGGAGGGTCTAACCGTTTGTTGTTTCCTACTTCGAAACCTCCGCAAGGGGTCGAACATTCTCCGACGGTGACCGAGTCTGGGCACAGCAATGTTAATCCACGAGCACCCTCAAAATCTTTATCTCAGGCAGAGTTAGAAGATCGTAGGAGGAAGGGACTTTGTTTCTGGTGTGGATCGAAGTACTCCCCAGGACATAAATGTTCGAAATCCCAAGTGTTCCAACTCATTATTGAACCGAATTGGGAGCAAGGTTCTGAGTTGCAAGGATCCATTTCTGATGAATTGCAAGATTATTCGGACCATTTGGAGCTGAGCGATCCAACCTCTGGTAGTCCAGTTCTATCATTACATGCTCTTCAAGGGTTCCAAGGCCATAACACTATGAGATTTTTCGCTACCATAGGTGATTCTGAAGTTATTGTGTTAGTTGATTCGGGAAGCACACATAATTTTTGGATTGTAAAGTGGCGAAAGCACATAAATTGACTATGGAATCGGACCTTGAAGTGAAGGTTATGGTGGCTAATGGGGTTTAATTACCCACTCACGGTTTGTGTAGGAAGGTTTCGTGGGCAGCACAAGGTAACCACTTTTCCACCGATTTTTATTTTGGCAGTTAAAGGTTTTGATTTAGTGCTTGGAATTTAATGGTTACCGTCTCTGGGCCGATTATATGGGATTTCGCCAACTTAACTATGCGGTTTCAACATGGGAGTCGAGTGCATTTTACGTGGCCTCGCTCGTGTTCTTTCCGGTTGGTCTCCAAAGAATCGCCTCTAAATGTCTTAGTTTGATGGGTAATGGACCACTTCCATGCTTTTACCTTAGGTGAACAGATCGTTGTGTCACTCCCACCAGCTCAATTGGCCCCTGAAATGCAGACTCTTTTGGATGAGTTTGACGACATTTTCCAAGCTCCTATGAGTCTTCCCTCCACGCCTTCATGATCATCTGATTCCATTGGTTGACGAAACCAAAGTTGTCAAAATTCGGCCCTATCGGTATCCTGCAGTTCAGAAGAATGAAATTGAGAGACTGATTCGTGACATGCTACATGCCGGTATAATTTGTGACAGCAACAGCCCTTTTGCCTCTCCGGTTGTCATGGTCAAGAAGAAAGACGACAGTTGGCGACTATGCATTGATTATCGGCAGCTTAATCAGCTGACCGTTAAAGACCGTTTCCCTATTCCTCTCATCGAAGAGCTGTTAGATGAGCTAGGATAGGCCAAGTTTTTTTCCAAGCTCGACTTGCGTTACGCTATCACCAGATACGGATGTGGGAACTGATGTATAAAACGGCCTTCAAAACTCACGAAGGACATTATTAATTCTTGGTCATGCCTTTCGCTTGACCAATGCTCCTTCTAGCTTCCAATCCTTAATGAATTCCATTTTTCACCTTTGTTGCGCAGATCGGTCCTCGTTTTTTGATGATATACTGCTTTATTCCGGTGAATGGGTAGATCACTTGGCTCACTTACGCGAAGTGCTTGTGTCTTGCGCTTGAATCAATTGTATGCTAAACGCTCTAAATGTACATTTGGAGTCATCCGAGATAGAATATTTGGGTCATATTATTTCTCGTGGTGGTCAAGCATGGACATGACTAAAATTGAGGAGTTGCGAATTGGCCTCCTCCTAAGTCGGTTAAGGAATTGCGTGGGTTCCTTGGACCGCTTGCTACTACCGCGTTTCATACAGAAAGTTATGGCATTATGGCTAAACCTCCGATCGCTTTGTTGAAGAAAGACACTGTTTGGCAATGGACTCTTGTCGACAGACGCTTTCGAAAGCTCAAAGCGACCATCTGTCAAGCCCCGCTTCTTTCTTTACCGAACTTTCAAGAGCCATTTTGTGTTGAGATGACGCTAGTGCATGGGAGTTAGAGGCGCCTTCTGACAAGGGGTCGACCGGTGGCTTACTTTAGTAAGGCTTTGGGACCAAGTATCGCCTCTCTATTTATGATAAAGAAATGATGGCCGTTTGTTAGCGGTGAAGAAATAGAATTCATATTTAGTGGGCATTTTCTTATTAAGACCGATCATCGAGTCTTAAATTTTGGCGAACAACAGTTGTTACTCCTTATCAAGAACGGTGGGTCGCGAAGATGTTGGGTATGACTACTCCATTCTTTACCGCAAAGGCACCTGAACACGGTCGCAGACGCCTTGTCTCGACGACTTCATGACTCATCATCCCAATTATTCCAATGTGCGGGGCGTGTGGACCCTTCTTGGTCCGAACTTTGGAACCGCATTGAACATTCTTATCTTGCGATTCCAAACTTTCTAAATTGTGCCACGAGGTGCGACCACCCCATTTACATCCCAAATATTCCCGGCATGGAACCTTTTTACGCGCCGTAAAGTGGTGGTGGGCAATGACTTATTACTCATGAAAGAATATTCTCTTTTTCACGATAGTACCTCGGGGACATTCAGGCGTTCATGCAACTCGCCATCATATTTCCTCTCTACTCTTGGAAGGGTCTCTCGAATGATGTCAAACGTTGGGTTCGGAGTGTGTGGTTTGCCAACTGTGCAAGTATGATACCTCTGCATCTCCGGATCATACAACAATTCTGCTACTTCGATTCCTAATCGAGCTTGCGCTTATTAGTATGGATTTTATCGAGGGTTTATCAATGTCTCATGGGAAGTCGACTATTCTGGTGGTTGTTGATCGCTTGACCAAATATGGTCACTTCCTCTCCCTTACTCACCCCTACACTGCTTCCGTTGTGGCTCAGGAGTTTCTTTCTCATGTCTACAAGCTGCATGGTATTCCAGAAGCAATTGTGTCTGACAGAGACAAAATATTTTTGAGCAATTTTTGGCAAGATTTGTTCCGCCATTTAGGGGTCCGCCTTAAGCTTTCTACTGCTTACTACCCTCAAACGGATGGTCAGACAGAGGTTCTCAACAAATGTTTAGAGACTTACCTGTGTTGCATGACAGGTGAGACGCCGTCGGCATGGGTTTCGTGGCTTCCTTACCGAGTGGTGGTATAATACTACCTTCCATTCTCGCTATTCAATGTACGCCGTATGAAGCCTTATATGGCCAAACACCTCCTCTCCATCTTCTTTACTTGCGTGGCGCTTCTCCCGTGGCCTCATCGACCGCTTCTTTACAAAGATCGCGAGACTATCGCCAAATCCTAAAATTTCATCTTGTTCGTGCTCGGGATCGTATGAAACAGATGGCGATCGGCATCGTTCGAACGGACTTTCCAAGTAGGCGATCTTGTCTACTTAAAGCTCCAGCCTTATCGTCAGCGTTCCTTCGCCATTTTAAGAATCAAAAGTTATCTCCTCGATACTTTGGTCCTTTCCCTGTCATTGCTCATGTGGGAACTATCGCCTATTGTTTGGACTTACCATCTTCTACGTATCCACCCCACATTCCATGTTTCTCGCTTAAAGAAACACATTGGTTCTTGTGAGTGCTCCCACATTGCCACACCCGGTTGCGATGGAGCTCTTCTCAAAACTCCAATTCGCATCTTGGATCGACGCATGGTTAGGGAAATCATGTTCTTTGTGGAGGTTCTCGTGGAATGGCGGACACTTTTCCGAAGACTCTACTTGGGAGAATCTGGACTCTCTCGTCATCGTTTTCCTTTGTTTGATCCTCGAGGACAAGGATCCGCTCGGCGGGGGGAGTATTTGTTACGTGATAGATTATCTGCCATGCACGTTCTTCTCCATGCAGGGGAAAACGTTGCGTTTTGACTAGTTTAGTAATACGTTGCGTTTTATGTGCTTAATGAAACGATGTGTTTAATGTTTGTAGTTTCGGTTATTGCTGTTTCTATATACTGCACAGTGTACAAGGCAAAAACGGTTATGAATAGATTGAATAAGATTTTTCAAATTCTTCTTCTTAGATTCAAATTCTCTTTTCTCTGCTCTTGCTGTTCATTTCTCCCTCCCTTTCTGCTTCTTTTCTTAACTTTCAGATTCATTCCGTCGCAAATACAAGCTTTATATTTTAGGTCATCTCTTTCCATTTTCCTAGCCTCTTTATTCACGTTTAAGAAAGTAAGAATGTGACTCGAAATACGTTGAATTCAAACCAGAGGCGGTCCCCAAACTTTAATAAAATATTAGTAAATTGCTAAATTGACCCTCCGAAAATAATAGAATTTTAATTTAGTAATTTAAAAATTATAAAGATATAAGTTAATACAAAGTTTAAATTAATTTTAATTCTCATAAAATGTATAATTTAATTCCAAATCCCCAATCTTATTTTGCCCTAATTCAGTTTTTACTTTTAAAGTTAAATATTATTCAAATTAGATCTGGTTACTTGGTAATTTTCAACTGATTCTCATATTAACTTCAAGCTCAATCATGTTTACTAGTGTTCAAAGTTGAAAATTTTTATACTACAAAAACAAAAATAAAAATAAAAAGTTTAATTATACTTGTAATTTGTGAACTATTAGAATCATAATCCTCTTTATAATAACCCCATTTATCTATTAAAATTTTGAATTTCATTTTCGGTGGTTGTTTTACGCTCATAACAACATTTAAAAAAAAATTATAATGTACTAATATTAATATTAAATTGTGAGACTTAAATAATAATTTTACTAAATTTTACTAGTGCAATTTAAATTATTATTATTTTTCATTTAATAAAAATATCTTAATTAAAATTTATTATTTGAATTTAAGTGAAAAAATGGTTATAAATACCTTATTTAATAAATAACATACTTCATACTTTATGATGATTGTGATAGATAAAATGATATTATAAAAAGTAAAAATAAAACATAAAAATTATAATTATAATGAGAGTGGTGCACTGCTAAAAGAGCTTTTAAACTCCACAACAAGATCGGTGAATTAACAATTATTCCATAAAAGTATAGTAAATATTAAAAAATAAATATTTTAAAATTGTTTGTAAAATAAAATATATACATACCATCAATGTACCAAATACTAATCTTTACTATAATGGAATGCTAGTGTATAGAGGGTGAATTTTACGGAGAGAATCGATAATTAAATCATTTGAAAACGTGAACCAATCAAAATTGACCTAGTCATTTACATCTACACTTGTATATAAATATAAGCTCAAAATATTCCGGTCACTGATTTGGTGGGAGAATGGTAATGAATGGGAATATTTGGGGAAATGCGAATGTGCTAAAAAGAATCCCAAGCATTCACGTTTCCCAAGCCCTTCTAAATATATATATTTTGATGGCAAAAACAAAAAAAAAAAAAATCTCTCATTGATGAAAATATCAAGCTTACCCACATTCTCAATCATCATTACAATCAATAACATTAACACTATGTCTATGGCCTTTTCCCCACCATCATAATCCACCAAACAATGGCCCCAAAAAACACCCACAATAATGGAGTATTAATGAGCTTTCCCAAAACACCATCATCATTTTTCTTTTCCCAAACACTACTTAAACCAATTTTCTGATTGATAAATGCAGATAGAATTTCATTGTGATTGTAACTACTTCACCATTGATATTATAACACGGTTCCTTTCATGAAAGTTGCAATATAGACTTCCTGTTTCTTTACAAGCCTAAACCGAGCTACGACGCAGACAACTGAAACTTTATATGATTCTTGAGGTTCCTAATATGTTCTTTGTTTCTTACCCTCTTTTTTAGCCCCATAACAGGTTTAGTACTCTTGTCTCACCATATGTTTGAGCAAGCACTATATGCAGTGGTAAATATACAGACTGCAGTGGCAAGAACTAGAAGATAAGAACTGCTATTGTGATTATTACAGCAATTGTACATATCATTGCCTGCAAAAAATAATGATTTGGAATTAAATATCAAAGATCAATGGCCTATAAAGGGGACACATATTCTTCGTTACCTTATATCATTGCAAGTTCAACTAAATAATTTTTTGCAGTTTCTTCAATTACTTTCAGATTTGATCCTTTCACCCAAGTTTCAGAAGTTGACAATAATAAGGGTCCAATATAGTTTTAGAAGAGTATCTTGCACACCAAACACAATTCAACAGCGGGGGACATAAGGAAATTTGTAACTGTGATAATCACTTCTACCAGATTACATTAATGTGTTTTAGCCAAAGTAAATGCACACTAGAAAACTGTTAAGGAGCTTGTATGCAACTAAAATAACCACAAAACTAAAGAAAACACCAATCTCTTAATTAGCACTTACAGCTATTGCAGAGGCAGCAAGTCCAGCTCTCTCCCTAGGATCTCTGTGGTAGTAGCTTCTAAAGTAGAGAATGGTAGCATAATACCACATGAAAGGGAAAACAAATCCTAATAGAAGTCTGTAAAAGAAAAGCAGACATGCTCAGGAGTCCAAAACAAGAAGATGAGTTGAAGGAGGATGGTGAGGAGCAAGGGAACTCACGAAAACCATCCTATTCCACAGCCAAAGCAAGGAAGAGGTTTATCGTACATTCCCAGGCGCGGGTCTTCTGCATCTCTAATAAGTGTATATTCGTCATTTCTGCCTTCAACTGGTTCTGTTGAGTGCTCTGTATTCACCAAAATTCTTACCACATCAATGAAAGTAATCAAAATGAACATATTACACATATATTTTACTCAAAGAGGCTCAATTGAACACATTCATTGGTGTATTGGAGATGTTACCAAGAAACATAGCAGATAGCATGGTTTAAATTTCAGGTTCGAGTGAAATGTTGAACTGAAACTATTTTGAACCAGAACAGGCATCCAAAACTCCAAATTTTAACAAAACCTCCAACAATGGCTAACCATAAGAGCTCCTACCATCCATTCATATGCATGCAATTAACAGGTTCATAATATTGCATGAGCAGGGCAGTAACTTTTATGATGCATGACCAGTGATTCAATTCTTTAATCTTAAGAAATCATGACATATTTGTGCTCCTTTGACAATTGAGAACCAAAAAATACTTTAGTTGAAGTGAACTGATTATATTCATCGGACAAACAGAACTCCCAGCAAGTAAAATCAAATCTCATTAAAGCCCATATAGGCACTTTTAATCGCATGTTCTAGTAGTTATATTCATAGATTTGTCAATGTAATGACTTCATGGATTGCTCAAGGCTTTCCTTAAACTTTTGATGATAACAGTTATTAGCATAAATAAAGGAGACTATTGACATTTTTAACCTCAAGTAGCACATTAATTATGCTTCTGATTTAAAAACTCAAAGAAGATCCGCAGCACTTAAACGAAATGGTCCTAACTAGTAAATACTATAGCTGATTAATTTGTAAATGACCATATATAAAACTGAATACATGAGACAAAATTCCATAAAGCTATGTGAGCAATACAATTTCACAGCCAATAAGCAATTTTAAGCAAGCAGTGAACTATTATACGCAGAACTAAAAGATGTAGAAGGAAGAAGATCAGTACTCCAATCCATGTATTTGGAATATCCAAGTCTAAAACTTAGTCGATGGGCTCAGCTCTTCACGCTGCCCTTTAAGGACCTGCTTAAAATATTCAGAAGTATATATAATAGAAGTAAAAAACTTGATTAGGCTTTTAAATCAACTTTCTGAATAATAAATGGAGCGACATTGATTTTGAAAGCAGGAACCAATAGTTCATATTCCTTATCAATATTTTCATTGTGATTGTTACTAGTTCATGTGTCCTTTGAAGGAGCAGCTCTGTCGTGAACAGGGAAGAATGCCATATTAGCAGCTACAATAGCCATTAGAAAGGTTTCATTAAAAGAAAATGCTAATATCCCGATACTGGATACTGATTTTGACCTATGAAACTGCTATCTGGTCCTATCCCCCCAAAAGAAGAATATTACAAAACCAAAATTCAAGAAAACCAACCAACCATCACCCATTTAAATAGCTGCAACATATAAGGACCATTTAAGAATCATTTTAATTATGCATAAAGAATGTTCAATTACCTAAGCTCTCCTCGCTTAAAAGCAAGAGGTAGCAAAAAGTTTTACTCGAAGAGGCTAAATTTAACACATTCAATAGCCTAAGGGAGATGTCAGTCAGAAACATAGCAGAGTTTCATGATTTAAACTTCTGAGTGAAATGCAGAACTGAAATTATTTTGAACCAGAACAGACATTAATGAAATGCCAGTATTGGTTACCCATTAATGTTCCTAAATTAGTTAACCCCTCATATGCACGCAAAAGAAATTAACAGATTCATCATATTGCATGAGCACGACAGTAATTGTTTGATCTCTAGAAATCATGATATGACAATTATTTTTAGTCCTTTAACAATTGGGAACCAAAAACGCTTGACTACAAGTAAGCTCCTTATTCATGCAGTAGATTTCATATTTAGTTCAATTTAACAAATAACAGACACCTCAAGGCTTTCCTTCAACAGTCACTAATGACAGTTATTAGTACGAATAAAGGAGACTACTGAGATTTTTATCCTTCAAGTAACAAAGAAAATATGCTTCTGATTTAATCACCCAATGAAGAGAAAAGTACTTAGGGTATGATCCTAATTAGCAAATATTATAGCCGACTAATTTGTAAATGAACATGAATAACATCAAAATACAGAAAATATAGCATTCCAGAAAGCTTTGTGTACCATACGATATCACAGCTAATAAGCGATTTGTGTGAAGCACTGAACTGTTATATGCAGAAAAAAGGAAAAGATGCTGACGGAATGCGATCAGTAATCTAATCCATGTATTCGGAATATGAATATCCAGGTCCAAAAGTCAGTTGGTGGTCTCGGAACCTCTCTCTGCCTTTGGGGGACCTGCTCTGTCAAGAACAACGGAAGAATGTACCACCATATTAGCAGCTACACAATAGCCATTAGAAAGGTTTCTAAAAAAAAAAAAAAAAAAAGCAAATATCTCAATGCTGAGTACAGATTTTTACCTATGGAACAGGAAATACATAGTTCTATCCCCTAAAAGAAGAGTATTACAAAAACCAATTTTCAAGAAAAACTCGACCAACCCATCACCCTTCACTTGAAAGATTGCCGGAACAACTAAGAATTAATTTAATTATGCATAAAGACAAATCAACTAAGCTCTCCTTGCTTAAAAGCAAAGAAATAAAGAGGAAGCAATTCTGTTAAAATCAATTTTATTTAATCAACACTGACCAAAGAAAAGAACCTTGAACTCCATCAAAATAACTCCCCATAATAACCAATTATCCCACTAAAACTCAGACCTTGATTTCTAGAGAGACTAATTCCCATAACCCTAAAAAACCCAAACAAGATACAAAGCACAACAATCACTCTACAATATCAAAAATAGTAATTTAGCAATTAAAAAAACAGAGCAATTGATTATGAAACAGTAAAATGTAGCAGCAAAAAGAAAGGAAGGGGTGAAAGTTGCTTGCCTGTCTGTCAAAGTGAGAGAGTGAAGGAAAAGAAAAGGAATTTGACAGAAGAGAAAAAGCAAAGCAAATCAAATTTTAGTTGAGAAGCGATTTTCTTTCTTTGCTTTTTCATTTAGTGGGTGTTTATTGATGTCAGCGTTACCTTATTCATCTTCCCCATTAAATAATCAAACCAATAAGACATTGGTTTATGGGGAAAAGAGGGAAAAAAAAAACTTTTTTATGTACTGGTTTTGATGTGTTTGGACTTTGGATCGATCAAATGCACATTTTGTATGGGTGTGTATCCATATATCAGATATAAACCTTAAATCAAACATGGATTATACAAAAATAATAATAATATTTTTTATTCAATTTTACTTTTTCTAAACTAAAATAAAATATAATCATTTAATTAAATTAGTTAATTATTTTATATTTACATATAAATATATATTTTAATAGACTTAAGGTGTGATAAGGCAAAAACAAATAAAATTAAACACCAAGCAGATACATTAGATCGATTTATCGACAAAAATATTAGGCTTGAAAAACAAAATTAGACAAAACAAATTAACCTAGTTTTAAATATGGTTAGGGCTCGGCTTGAACATTGAAGGTCTAAACTTGGCTCGGCCCAACCCATTTTTTAAATTTGTAATGATTTATATTATGTAATTTATAATACATAAAAATTAAATCTATAGTATGATACTACTATAATGTAAACACAAAAAACTTAAGATGACTATATAAAAATATAATAAAAATATAAATTGATTAAATATTAAAAATAAATAATTACAAATATAAATGTATATATTTTTAAAAAATTAAAAAAAATCCGACTTATGAACACCTCTAAGATACACCAAAACATTTATCTCTCTTAAAAACTAATTCCACCCCATTGAAATTTCTATAAAAATTCGTAACTCATCTGGTTGTTGTGGCTTCAACTTCGAAATTAAGTCATCTACCATGTTAACTTCACAAAATATGTATTTCACCATTACATACCAATTTTGATAAGGCAATGGATAGGATCGATTTAAGTAGTAATATGAAAACAAGATAAATCGAAAGATTAATCATAAGATGAAGATAAACACTAATTAAAATAAAAGAGATTGAGATAAGAGAGAACTGAATAAAAAAAGATGTGAAACATTGTTCTTCTTTGAAATCAGATGTTTCCCAAAAGACAATCAAGTTTAGTTGGTTAGGTTACAAATGATAAGGTATTGGTGTAACACCATTAACTCGTATCCATCGTCGAATTAGGGTTACGGGCATTACCAATCCAAATACAACCCACAACAGACATTCATTCCTATACATGCTTTATATAATAACACATCAATAATTTCATCCATTTTTTTTTATAAACGAAAACACATTATCAAATGTCAGGCTAAACCATCCACACAGCGTACTAGACATATTTATAAGTTCATATAAACATGCTTTATAACAAAACCAGAATATATGTAATTATCTATCTTTTCTTGTCACAAGTTATGCACATAAAACCATATCAATTTGAACCAACACCAAATTTTATTTTATTTTTAATAAATTAAATCATGCCTAATACATAAATTTACTTGCCACCACAACAGAACCAAAGTAGCCAAGCTTCAAACGATCATATTATAGGTATATCAAATGCGCATGATCTATAACTATCAAAAGAGCAAATACACAATTGAATCATTAAACATGTATTTGGTACATAAACTAATTCTCTTGCGAACAAACCAAAACAAACATAGAATATAAATTCTGTCATTCATGCAAACATTCAATACATAATATATTTACATTTTTTTTATTTTTGTACCTTATCACATACTTATTATTATAAGTACAAGGCCTTAGCCGAATATACAAATACACCTTAATTATAAATTTTAAAACAACTCACCCATTCAAGCATTCCATTTCACACCGACACAAAAAACCATATTTCTTAATCAAATACTTCATAGCCTAACTTAGTCCACACATGTCCAATACCAAGAATTCAATATTAACATATAACTAACACTTAATGTCATGATTTAAACACCAATACCGAATCATAAATAACTTATAACCATCACATTTATTTCATCACATAACCGATTACCTAATTTATATTATAAACAATTTCCAATTTGATTCATGTTTCGAATTATGTAACTCAATAATAGGACATTAACAATCCACATCTCAAACATATGCCTCAACCACATATATCAAACTTTCCAAAAGAATTAAACATAAGTCATAAATGGTTACTCCATGCCAAACATATATATATATATATATATATACCTAACATGAACTTATATCACAATCGAATTCATAAACCAAGCATAACACACTCATATTCTACGACTAAGATTACTTAAACATTAGATCATTAGCATTAAGATCAAGCCATTTTCACATGGCTTATATTTACAACATCAAAAATATTATCCAAGTTATAAGCTAGCCTATACATGCCATGAGTTCAAAATCCAAGCTTTAAAGGTACCGATATAAGTCGATAGTGTGATAGACTTTGACGATGATCCTCGAGCTCATAACTAGACTTCAAAATCTATAAAACAAATCAAATAAACACATACATAGTAAGCTATCATAGCTTAGTAAGTCATAAGCAAATTAAACAATTCAAACGAACAATCAAAACATTTCTATCAAATTAAATTGTATCATTAATATTATACTAGAACTCCACAAATCACTTTGGCCGAATGCTTATACTTCTCATTAAGTATAATATTATACATCTTTTCGTTCCCAAAATAACACTATTTCAATTTAAATCATAATCATCCTAGTTGACCAAATAATCAAGTTCTCATAAATCATATCATAATTACTTACTTATAAGGTCACATATACATGGCTCATTATACCATCACATATGACCGAATATACTAGTTTAAAACATTATCATATATAACCGAACATTCAAAATTAATTAAGTCATCACATGTACTCATACATTCGAATTAAATATAACATCACATGTGACTACTTGTATACAAATTCAACTCATCATTTCATATGTACATACCTTTGTGGCCGAACATACAAGGTCAATTAATTTAACTTACTTGCTCAATTTCCACATCAAAATGAGGTCTTATAGACATAGTGTAACAGCCCGGTTTAGACCCTAGTCGGAACAGTGGTTCGAGTCCACAAATTTGAGGTCGAAATGTTAATTTAATATTATTTTCTATGTGAATAGTATGTGACATAGTCTGCGTGAAAATTCTGTGTGATGATTTGATCGTTTTAATGTCGAATTAAGAGAAGGGACTTAATCGCGCAAAGAGTAAAAGCTATATGCTGATTTATAAGTATCTAAGTGTTGTTGTCTTTCAAAATGGAGGCTTTATGATGCAATTTAACCAATATGTACTTAGTGGATGGTGGATGGACATTTTAACCAACTAAAATGTAATATAATATGTTTTTATTAAAGGCTAACATGGTAATTGGATTAATAATAATAGATTAGTAAAACAAATCATGAAAGAAGATGAGTATTCATCTTATTGCTCACCGAAAATAGAAAAGAAAGGAGGGCTAGGAAGCTTTGAAGTTTCGGCAAGCTTAGGCACAAATTGCTATGTGATTTTAGCTTGGTTTTTGATAATTTCTATGTTTTTGTAATCGTTGCTTCGTGCTCTAGCTAGCCCATATTGTAATTTTGTGAATTGATGATGTTTTTGTGATGAGCCATTGATGAATGTTTGATCTATGTGCTAGTTGATATTGAAATATTAAAACTTGGTGTTGGATTAACATAGTTTGTATTGGGATTTTTGATGAAATTGAGTATTTTGGGCTAAATTGTGAAAAGTGTAAATTGAGGGACTAAAATGTAAAATAAATGAAATGTGTGGACTTGTATCAGTATAGTAAGAATTCGACTAGGCTTGAGTACAAGCAAATTTTGTGTATTTGGTGATTTGAGGAATTAAGGACTAAAATGTCGAAATGTGATAATGTGTGGGCTATTTTGCAAAATGCCCTAAATGTGTGTTTGGATTAAGATGAATGAATTGATGATTTAATGGATTGAATTTGAATATGTTTAGACCAAGAGAAGAGAGGTTCGGATCGAGATCGAGGCAAAGATAAAGTGCTCGATTAATCGACCGTATCGATAGTTCGACGTCCGAGGTAAGTTCAGACATAATACGTATATTTAGTTGTGTTTAACATTATGAAATGAATGGTATGATATTGTTAAATGTGGATGCTATGTGATAGATTGAGTTAAACAGCACTAAGTGTGCGAATTCGAAATGTGATCGAGATAAATAGCACTATGTGTGTGCAGAGTAATATAAGCTTCAGCTGTATGGTTGGCACTGTGTGTGCTATACTGATTCAAGATCGGTTTGATATGATGTACTAAGTGTGCAAATAAACTGAAGAAGGGATGAAGGTCGATCTATGTGATTCATGAATATTGAGTAGCTTAAATATTTGACAACTAAGTGTTGGCTAAGGTATGTTCGAAACCTATGTGGTTGATGAAATTTCGGATGATTTGTGAAAGGTTTATTGAATTTACTAGTTATGGATGATATGAGATATTAGATTGTGAATTAATCTACGTGATGACATGTTTTGATTTAATGTATTTTGTTACGAACTTACTAAGCTTTGGGAAGCTTACTGTGTGAATTGTTTCTCTACCTTGCGTTGTCGAGAAAGCTAGCTCGGATCAGGGATCGTCAGCTTCTAAATCACACTATCGGCATTCTATTTTGGTACTTTTGAAAGGGTGTATATAGTTGAAATATGGCATGTATATGCTAGTGATGTGTATATGTTTATGAAATGAATTTAGCCATATGTTTTGGCAAGTTTTGAGATGATGAATGCTTGGATGAATAAGTTATGTGATTACATATTTTGGTATGGTATGATGCATATGAAATGGTTAAGTTTTGGATATGCAAATGAATGGTTAATGCTTGTGATGATGTGAGTTTGAGTCTTTCAAATTGTCATGGTAGGAATTGGTATTGAATGTATGGGTTGAATGACTATTTTTGGTATGTTTTTGGTGGTAATATGAGCATAAGATGTTTTGGTTATTATGGCTTGTAGGTTTGACCCTTATGGGTGGCATTTTGGCCTTGTAAATAGCCTATAATATTACGCGGTTGTGGCACACGGGAGTGCCTATAGGCCGTGGGTGAATTGGCAGAATGTAGCTTGGTAGCACATGGCCTCGACACGGGCGTGCTTCGTGGCAGTGTGAGAAATGGCAGTATATGATCTAGTAGTACACGGCCTTAACACACGGGCGTGCTTGGTGGCCGTGTTAATTTTGGCAGTATATGACCACGGGGAGGACACACGGGTGGGTCAAGTAGCCGTAGGTGAGGTACGGCCTACCCCCACGGGCGTGTATTCCCTGTATTTTGGTTAAGTTGTTATGTCTCCGAGTACTTCTGTATGTGTTTTGATTTAGTCCCGACCCCTCTTTAGCATGTGATAAAGGTCTTCTAGACCTTGATAAGGGACAACATGTTTGTATATGAGAGTGACTGAAGATGATTGACTATGTGTTGTAAACTTAGATGTAAATGTTCTGAATGATCGGTAATACCTCTTAACCCTATTTCGGCGACGGTTTTGGGTTAGGGGTGTTACACATAGACTTGAAAATAAATCATCGGTATTAAACCTGCTAGGCGTAAGCCTGAATCACACACCGGTACTAGGCCTGCTAGACCCAAGGTCTGATATTTATTCACCGGCAATAAGCCTGCTAGGCACTAAGCCCGATCACATTCACCAGCACAAGGCTTGCTAGGCTCCAAAGCCCGAATAACAATACTTTAAAGCTGTCTCACACACATATCATATATCGAACCTTTCATATATGTCATAATCCTTATACAAATCAAATATTATTATAATTCATTCGAACTAAACTTAAACCTGTTAATTATAAAATTGATCACATTCGGCTAACTCATTACAAATTCCAAAAATTCCAAATCAGTATATTACTAATTTATATATACAATTTACAAGTTTAACTGCTTAAAGACTTACTTCGGATATCTACAGACGACAAAAATCGGCTATTCAACTATTTTTGCTTTTCCCTGTTCCAGGTCCGATTTCTTTGGTTCTTGATCTAAACATATTCAAATTAAACTCATTAAAACATATTTTCATTCAATTTAGTCCAAAAACACATAAATGGGTAGATTACCATTTTGTCCCTAACATTTCACACTTTTTACAATTTAGTCCTATTTGCACAAAACACAAAATACACAAAATTTGACTATACACCTTAAGGGCCGAATATTCCTAGTCATCATACAAGTCTATACATTTCATTTATTTTACATTTTAGTCCCTCAAAAATTTATTTTTTCAATTTAGTCCAAATTACTCAAATTCATCAAAAACTCAAAGACAAAACATGTTAATTCTTCACATATCTTTGATATTTTATCATCAAACAACAAAAATCACAAGCTATCATCAAAGGCCTAACTCAAAATATTCATCAAAATCAAAAATTGAAGCATGAGCTTTGTACATTTCATAGCAACGATCCCAAAAGCGGAAAAATTATCAAAAACTGAGCTAGGTACATACCTTAATCAAATCCAAAGATAGATGAATGCCTAACTCCTTTCTCTTTTTTTGTTTTTGTTATTCGGTCATGAAAGCTAAAAATAAACTTTGGCTTCTTTTATTTTTATTTATGTTATGTTTATTATAACATATTTTATATTATTATAATATAAACTTTAAATTTTATAAAACATGTAGTATATAAAATCATACAATAACCACATGTTGCCATCCACTATATATTAAAAATGGCCTAATTGTAACATAAATCCTCCATAGTAAAAAGACAACAACAATTAGGCACTTTCACAACTAACCATCAAATTTTCATTTTACACGATTAAGCTCTTTTATTTAATTAAGCACACAAACCATCAAAATTTCATACGAAAATTATTTAATTAAGTACACAAACCATCAAAATTTCATACGAAACTTTCACACATGCTAATTCACATATAATTAACACAAAACTAATATTTAAACATTTCTTTGACTAGAATTCGTGGTCCCGAAACCACCATTCCGATTAGGGCCAAAATCGGACTGTTACAATTAGCCTAGTTTAGTTAAGCTGTGAATATGTTGGAATGTGATGTTCAACTTGATTTATGTGAATTAGATGTTTGATTTGGTAAGTGAATTAGAAATGTATTATTTGGCATTTGTAATGCTTGATTGAATGGTATTTTGAAGTATCTTTGAATGGCTGAAATGGTAATGTTGGAATAAGTTCTAAAAATGTGTAATTTACCAAAATAGAAATCTATTGGATTGTCCTTGATATCGTGATACTAATCTTGAACCATTTTTTCAAAAATTTTACAATTTCATTTTCAGGTTGGGAAACTTTGCTATTGTCTTCGATATCTTGGTACCAAACTAGAGATATTGCAATACCCACCTAATGAGAATTGAAGTATGGCTACTGTCTTTAGTATCGTGATACCCAATTGTTATTGTCGAAACCATTTTTTTGTTTGGAAAACGGGCCGACTTTAAAAAGAAAAACTGAGTCGCCACCAATCTTTTTGAAGTGTGATTGGGCCACTTATAAAACATTTTGGTCTCTAATTTTAAGAAAATGGGCTCGAGTCGATTACGCATTTACGAGGAAGGATTAGCACCTCGCAACGCCCAAAATTGGTACCGTGTTGATTGATTAATGTCCTTAATATCGAAAATAAAAAAATATTTTAAAGTATGGAAAAATGTTTGATGACTCGTATTGAAATCAAAACTCTCTTGTTCAAAAGTCAAGTATCATGTCCAAAGACGATAGGACACGATGCTTCAAACTCTCGATCCCAAGATCATTTTATGATTCCCAAAATACGTGAGTGTAATTTGAAAAGGGTATTTCACTATTTGGCTAAAACTAAAACCGAAACCCAAAGACGATTGGGTACGATTTTTGGATCTCCAATCATGAAATATTGCCCTTATTTAAGAAATACGATAAAAAATTTTAGAAGGATATCTCGTTGTTTAGATGAATGTAAAATCGAAACCCAAAGACGATTGGGTACGTAATTTCTTGAACTTCCAAACACGAGACATTGCCTCATTTTCAAACAATCGAAATCTTTATAGGACATTTAGTGATCTAGATGAACAAAAATCAAGCCCAAAGACGATTGAGCACGATTTCTCGAACTTCCGATCACGTAATGTTACCTTTGTAAAATTCCTTTTTATGAATTTTGAAAAAAGGGTAAAATCGTTAAGGTGTCCTTCAAAATCATTGATCGACATGAGATAATAAGAACAAAAAAATATATAAATTTCAATAGTAAATTACAAAAAAAAATAAAAATAATGAAGGTAACAAAAATAACAAAAGTAGCAACATTAATATTGATAAAGAAACATAAAATAATAACCATAGTAATAAAAATAAAAATAATAGAGACACATATATATACACATAATTAATATGATAATAAAATAATAGTAAACATATTGAAAATAACAAGATATAATAATGAAGCAAAAGAAATAATCATAATATATAAAAACAAGCGAACAAGTATATATATAACAATAAGTATAATAGAAATATAATAATAGTAGTAGTTATAAATATAATAATAGCACGATAATAATAATCATAAGGTGAAGTAATAAGAATAATAATACAATAATGGTAGTAAACGGTAAACAAATTATAGTAATAGTAATGGTAAACAAATTATAGTAATAGTAATAATAAAATAATAATAATAATAATGGTAATAAATAATTAATAGTAATAAAATATTAAATATTAAATAATAGGATAGTAAAAAAATAGCAAAATAACTAAAAACGGGATGAGAACAAGCTAAAATCTCGTGGTGCACAATATAAATACTGGAAAGTTAATCGAGAATCCAAATGAAACACATCAAACTAGCGAGGACTAGATGGGAAAATATTCCTTGGTTCCTCAAGCATGTTCAAGATGACGACCCCAAAGGACCGAATTGAAAAACCACATGAAATTTGAGGCAAAATCAAATTAAAAGAAATAAAGCCCGATCAAATGGCACAACAAAAGGGAGGGACCGAGCGTAAATCCCCTTTTAAGGTAGGAGCACCTTGATTCATGCCCCACCAAACAATTGTTTCATTTAATATTCTAAAACCCATTTTATTTCTTATTCATTTCAATCTCAGTTCAAAAAAAAAAAATTTAAAGCTTCTCCCTCTCCCTTTCTCTCGCTTTCTCTAGCCCATTTCAAGAAGCCTTCATCGCCTGCCTTTGGCCGCCACCGCCACCGCTTGAAAAAGGTGAGTTCTTTCTCTTTTTTAAAAAAAACTGTATTTAATATTGGATATAAAAAAATAGAGATGTAAAAGAAAAGAAAATAGTTTCGAAAAGTACAAAAATGTCAAGAAGGAAAGGAAGCAAAACAAAATCAACTTGTGTAACTCCGCCTTTTGATATTGTATTCGCATGGGTTATCTCAGATTCTTGTATTTGTAAAAAGTATTGATTGTGGGTATATTTCTCTTGTATTTCTAAAAAAAAAAAAATCCCCTCCCATTTACAGACTTTGATTTGGCTTTTTATAGCCTTTTTATTTACAACTGTTCTCCTACTATTTTGTAGGCACCATCGTCGTGGAGCGTACGTTGTGGAGGTGGGCGAGACGTGCGCGAACGTGAGACTGCTGGTTAGGGTTCTGGCGACGGGTGAGAAACAAAATGTATAGAGTTTCTGATTTCTATTTTTTTAGGTTTTGGGCTAAAGATTTGGGCTAGGGTTTAGGTGTTGGGTCTTTGGGCCTTTTTGTAAACTTGGACTGTTTTTTTATTGTAAGGACTTTATTATTTATTTTTTGTTTATTCTGATTTTTGTATGGGTTCGCATAAATTGGGCTCTCATAATGCCCTCTTTGCTCGTTGTCGTGTAACGGGAACGAAGCAAAGATAAAAGAGCCAATTTTGCACCGTCTTGCTGAGTCTTGATTTCTTGGTGCTTTTTTTCTTCAAGTAGCCTTATTCCACCCACTGTATTCCAGAGGTATAGAAATTTTGTTTCGATCCGCTCCACTCCCGCCTCGCTGGAGATAGGATCTGCTATCTTCGATCCGCTCTACTCTCGCCCAAGATAGATAAGATCTGTTGTCTTCAATCTGCTCCACTCCTCGCGGTGGAGATAGGATCTACTATCTTTAGCCCGCTCCACTCCCGCCAGAGAGATAAGGCTTTAATCTTCGATCCGCTCCACCCCTCCTCGGTGGAGATAAGATCTCGCCGCTTCGATCCGCTCTACTCCCCCAAGAGAGATAAGATCGATATTTTCGACTGCTTACCCTACCGCTAGGGAATTAAGGCTCAATGTTTTCAATTGCTCCACCCTCGCCAAAGGATAAGATCTGCTATTTTTGGCCTACTACCCCACTGCTTGAGGAATTGAAGCTCAATGTTTTCGACTGCTCCACTCCTCGCCATCCGTGGGATAAGGTCCGATATTTTCGCCACAGGAATTACCCTACCGCTAGGAATTAAGGCTCAAGGTTTTGACCTGTTCCACTCGCCGGTGGGATAAGGTCTAATATTTTCGCCCGTTACCCTACCGCTAGGGAATTAAGGCTCAAGGTTTTCGACTGCTCCACTCCTCGCCAAGGATAAGGTCCGATATTTTCGACCATTACCCTACCGCTTAGGGAATTAAGGCTCAATGTTTTCAACCTGCTCCACTCCTCGCCAAGGGGATAAGGTCCGCTTACTGCTTTTTCTCTTCAGAACTCCCATCAACTTTGCTACATTATCCTCTAGGGAACCTACCTATAGAATTGATTTCATGGGGTCTATGCTTATGTTAAATGATTAGGATGTCATGAAAGATGCTCCTAACCACATGTATTATGAATGTTATAAATGGATGCAAAATGTCATGAGAATGATCCATTTTTAACACTTGGGCTGTCATTGCTTGCTGCTTATTAAGGTGACCCTTTACGTATGTCTTCTTTGTTCAGCTGATCCCTCTAACAGAGAATCTGAAGATGTTGTCACTGCTTAGTCCCTTTTCTCAAGTGCTCCGAGCCCTTTAAGCCTGGTTAGTTCTAAATAATTGTCCTGTTTCAGATTCTTGTATTATTTAGAGACTTTCAGAGTAATACACAACACTTCTTTTGTGAAAGCATTATTAGTTCCATAATCATTATTTCAATAAAAAATGCTTGGAGAATATCATAATAATGGACCAGAAAGAAATTAATTAGGAGCATAGCTCGAAACTAATAAGATAGCAAATGCAATCAAGAAGGAAATTTATTGGTAGTGTATTTTGAAACGAGCAAATTAAGGATGGGTAAGATGGCAATTAGGTGCCCCAGATATCGCCGACTGAGCTTCTCTGTTCAAACTTCTTGAGGACCATTTAAGCTCAATATGTGTTTAGGGGATTCAGAGTACTTTGTCGATGCCCCAAGATGTAACATACTTCCTCATTGTCAATTCAAGCGTGGCAAAACCATCAGATGCCCCATCATGATTTGTTCACAACTTGAGCTGCCCTTTTCGGGTTTTCAACTCAAAGCCCCTTTGGTCTCAAAGTGCCCTTTACGGGTTTTCACCTTGGCCTCTCCGGTTTTTTTTTTTTAGATTCAAGATGCCCTTTGTGGGTTTTCATCTTGGCCCACTTTCAAGCGAAGTACTTCTTGAATGAGTCTGCATTAATTGGATTTGGCAGACTTTTACCGTCTATCTCGGCTAGCATCAAAGCTCGTCCAGAAAAGGCCTTCTTTACAATATAAGGTCCTTCCCAATTAGGCATCCACTTTCTCCTGAAGTCCTTTTGCATAGGGAGGATCTGTTTCAATACCAAGTCTCCTTCATGGAATACTCTGGGGCGGACTTTCTTATTGTAAGCTCGCATCATCCGCTTCTGGTACAGTTGACCATGGCGAATGGCTCTTAGCCACTTCCTCGATCAGTTTCAGTCGGTCATACAGAGAGTGAACCCATTCTGCTTCGTCCAACTTTAGTTCCGACAAAATCTAAAGAGTAAGAATTTTAACTTAGATGGGCAAGACTGTATCCATCCATAAACCAATGAGAAGGGTGTTGCCCCGGTGGAAGTTCTCGCCAACATTCGAGAAGCATAGAGGGTAAATGGTCCATCATCTTTCAAAATCTTTTTTTTTTATGGTTTCTTTCTTTTCTTCTTTCTTTCTTTTTCTTTTTTCTTTTGTTTTGTTTTTTTTTTAATTCGAACTTGAACTCGAAGTTGAAATTGAACTTGATGATTGACCCTGTAACTTTGTTATAGGAACCGAACCTCACTCTCTTAGTGGAATAGTTGACAATCACGAAAATGAATAGGCATCAACTAGATACTTTTGACGAAATCATCCCCGTAACATTTATGCCCCACGTATAGAAAAAGCATATAAGTCATGTCTTCTCAATTTGGCATTTACTGTAACAATCGACAAAATCTCTTTCATGGTAGCCTCATCGTGCCTAGGCATATCTTGATGCGGTCATGCAAAGACATCTTTGAATTCTTTGAATAACTCGATGGCGTCTTGCTTTGTTTTGGTGGAGGGCAAGGCTTTGATCTTCACTCCTTTCCCCTGACTCACAATGTTCACTGACCCTTTGTACGATAGAGTCTATTTTCATTTTGTTTTCCCATCCTTAATGATCGATGGGTAAGTTGTACTCTCTGACATCTTCAAAATATTCAGATCCTTTTAGACCCATATTTCACTCAAAAGGGAGTCTCAGAATAATGTTGCTCATGTTCCGATACCTGGGTACCTATTGTAGGTACGAAGGCAAATTCCAAAGAATAAATGGTTCTAAAGATGATTATTCATAATCATGGCTGAAAAATGAAAGAACATTTCACAGAACAAAAGAATATATAGTATGACATGGGAAAAAAATGAGAAAATATTTACTCGACATGAAACACAAACATGCATTTTTATTGAAAATAAAGATGTTTGAACATGAGCCTATTTCACCAAAGATTCTTATTGTTTCTAGGTTTAAAACAACAAGTGTGTTTTGAACATTACTCTGTTAGCTCTAAAACTACAGGAGTTTCCTTCATACATTCAGCTTATTCAAAACACTTTCGTGCTCGTAGGGTGAACGCCTCCTAGGTTTTCTTCATTCGATCTCTCCTCGAATACGGCTTTGATGATCAAGGCTTTTAACATGTCTTCGGCCGTTTCTTCATTTGTCATCCCCAGTTTAAGAGGAATAATTCTTTCCGATATGGATACCTTGGATATATGTGGAAAAGTAATTGATCCCCATTTGACCTCTGGCGTCTTCTTTCTCGACTCACTTCCTATGGTACATACCTTTTCCCTCCCGCAAAGTCAAAAAACTCCAACTCTTTATTATCCATTAACCCTTGTACTAGGGCTCTGAATTTGCTGCACTGTTGAATCTCATGGCCTTCCTTGTTATGGAACTCACAATAGTTCCTCGTATCCGGATTTGCCCTTACGCCTTGTCCGATTAAACCTCTTCCACCATTCTTCTCAGCACTCTCTCATCGGGTTCTTATTTCGCAACGCTCAACTTGATTCTTTTTCCCTTGTCAATTATCACATTCATCCCATTATCAATGTGACTGGGTAACGAATTTTCTACAACAAAGATCATTGAACTCCACAATGCCCATTTTGATGAGCCTCTCAACTAGCTTTTTGAAAGGAAAGCAATTCTCTATCGGTGCCCCACTATCCCCGCATGGTACTCACATTGAGTGCTTGCATTGTACCATTTAGGATATGGGGTTGCAATGATTCGAGTAGATGGGGCTACTACGTGTGCGCCTAATAAAGTTTTATACAACTCCTTATACGTCACCCAGATAGGAGTAAATTGAATTTCTCGCCTTTTGCCTCATGTTAGGCTCTTGTCTTGGTCTGCCTCACCGCCCACGCCTATAGCTTCTCGGTTGGGTAATAGTAATGGGTTTAGGATAACCCGAGCTTACATTCCCTACTTCACTTCCCTTTTCTTCTATTGCTTTTCTTGCGCTTCTCCTACTTCTATCTTCCCACACTGATTATGTTCTCTATCATCTCACTCGACATCACCATGTCCATAAAACTCTTAGTCGTGCCTCCCAACATGTGGTTAATGAAAGGTGCCTTGTGGTATTGATGAAGAGCATGGTCATTTCCTTTTCTAGTAATGGTGGTGAACTCAGTAGCGACCTCCCTCCATCTTTGGGCGCATTTTCAAGCTTTCACTTGACTTTTTCTCCATGTTTTGCAACGTGATCCTGTCAAAAGCTATATCGGTCACATGGCCATAATGCTTAATGAAAGCTCGCGCAAATCTCTCCACGATTTGATTTGGGTACAACTCAACCGGTTGTACCATTTTGCTGCAATTTCAATCGACTATCCTCGAAGCAATGGATCAACAATCGGTCGTTGTTGACATATCCGTCATTCTCCGGCGAACATCGTGATATGGGCCTCGGGGCGCCTAGTCCCGTTGTACTTTTCGAACTCGCATTTTGAACTTTGGAGGAAGTACTAAATGGGACTAGACTCACTTCTTAGCATCCACTTCGCATTGGTAATCGCTGCTTTCCAATGCTCAAAACTTCTCCTCCAAATGCATTTGCATCGATCTTGAACTCTTTTGAAGCTCGCTTACTTCTTCCCTTCGCCACCTCATTGAAGTCTAGGATTATTGGTTTTACCAAATTGACCTTGGGGTTAGAGCTCGAGCTCATGGGGAAGTTTCCAGTCTTGGAGCACCGGATTGGTGCTTGAGGTTTGATATTGACCGATACTCTTGGTGGTTGCACTTGGGAACTTGTTTGAGCCAAGCCCGGAGGCAAGCAAAATCTTCATTATCTCCTCCAAAGATCGACCATAGGCCTTTTTCCGCTTCCGTGCCCTCCACCAACAATCGTGTTAGCTGGCTCATCATGCTTCTCTCGATTCCAAGATTTGATCCTCATATCCTGTTGGATCTTGGCTAATCGCTTCTTGCATCCGAGCTCGTAGTTGGTCTTGCATCTCTTTCGCATTTGCTCCAACTTTTCTATCCTTTGATCCATTGCTCTCGCCTTTTTTCGAGTGTAATAGCGGTGTTCCAGATAACTATAATATGACCTCTAGTTAATAGGGTTCTTTATGATATTAAATGCACATGATGTGATGTGATGCTATGCAAATGCATGAAATGCAATGTAAATGAATGAATGCAAAAATAAGAGTCATTGACTTTGAATTCGCCACATTAGAAAAACTTTACTAGAAAATAAATTTCTTTACACAAAACGGATCGCATATACGGCCTTGTCCTTATAGTCCAAGTGAAAACATGAATCCCTTCTTCGCAAAAGTCAAGTCTTGTAAAATTCTAATAGATACTTCCTCTAACTCCTTTTGCTTGATCCGGACCGCTACTCCTGTTCACTTGTTAGCTTCTTCAAAAATGACGAGACGTAATAATCTTCGAATATTCTTGTCAACTTGAATCCCTGGGTGATAAGGTCTTGTATTCCTTCACGGATTATAAGTCTTCTCTCGTTGTATTCACTTGGACTATATTCGGATGACCGTATTATAATCCACTTTATCAAAAAATCCATTTTCTTATGACCAACTTTTCTATTTAGTAATCGAATTTGAAATCAACACCTCTTTTCTATGATGTGAATGCAATGCAATCAAAACAGAATAAAACTCGTTAGTACAAGAAAAATAAATAACATAGAACCTATCAGGGTGACCACTAGGGTTTGACATGGTTCTACCTAGGGTAGGCCCTTAGGTTTTCTACATGTGGTTTAGTTCTAAAGAAAGGGTACCTGAACCAGCAGATTCCTCAATCTTCACCCATTATAGGCTCATACTGATTGAGTTCAGTTCAGGGGAATACATTTCCCTATGGCCATGCGGAGGTGAAAACCTCACGGAACCATAGGTACGGATGTATCCCGGAAGCAGTCCCCTAGCCCATGCGGAGGTGAAAACCTCACGAAGGCATAGATTTTTGCTCCCACTTACGGGTGTGACCACAACGGTCATGCAATATGAACGCCAAAAATATTCTATGTCTCTCAAACCAAAGTAGACATATGACGCGACACAAACTCATGCAACTGAAAAACGAAAAAAATTTATTTTTGATAAAAAGGACATTAATCAACCAATTTTACGGCTTGACTCTCTTAACGTCCCCAGTGGAGTCGCCAAGCTGTCGAAACCATTTTTTGTTTGGAAAACGGGCCGACTTTAAAAAGAAAAACGAGTCGCCACCAATCTTTTTGAAGTGTGATTGGGCCACTTATAAAACATTTTGGTCTACAAATTTTAAGAAAATGGGCTCGGAGTCGACATACACGAGGAAGGATTAGCACCTCGCAACGCCCAAAATTGGTACCGTGTTGATTGATTAATGTCCTTAATATCGAAAATAAAAAAATATTTTAAAGTATGGAAAAATGTTTGATGACTCAGATTGAAATCGAAACTCTCTTGTTCCGAAAAGCTGAAGTATCATGTCCAGCACGATAGGACACGATGCTTCAAACTCTCGATCCCAAGATCATTTTATGATTCCCAAAATACGTGGAGTGTAATTTGAAAAGGGTATTTCACTATTTGGCTAAAACTAAAACCGAAACCCAAAGACGATTGGGTACGATTTTGGATCTCCAATCATGAAATATTGCCCTTATTTAAGAAATACGATAAAAAATTTTGTGAAGGATATCTCGTTGTTTAGATGAATGTAAAATCAAACCCAAAGACGATTGGGTACGAATTTCTTGAACTTCCAAACACGAGACATTGCCTCATTTTCAAACAATCGAAATCTTTATAGGACATTTAGTGATCTAGATGAACAAAAATCGAAGCCCAAAGACGATTGAGCACGATTTCTAACTTCCGATCACGTAATGTTACCTTTGTAAAATTCCTTTTTATGAATTTTGAAAAAAGGGTAAAATCGTTAAGGTGTCCTCCAAAATCATTGATCGACATGAGATAATAAGAACAAAAAAATATATAAATTTCAATAGTAAATTACAAAAAAAAAATAAAAATAATGAAGGTAATAAAATAACAAAAGTAGCAACATTAATATTGATAAAGAAACATAAAATAATAACCATAGTAATAAAATAAAAATAATAGAGACACATATATATACACATAATTAATATGATAATAAAATAATAGTAAACATATTGAAAATAACAAGATATAATAATGAAGCAAAAGAAATAATCATAATATATAAAAACAAGCAAACAAGTATATATATAACAATAAGTATAATAGAAATATAATAATAGTAGTAGTTATAAATATAATAATAGCACGATAATAATAATCATAAGGTGAAGTAATAAGAATAATAATACAATAATGGTAGTAAACGGTAAACAAATTATAGTAATAGTAATGGTAAACAAATTATAGTAATAGTAATAATAAAATAATAATAATAATGGTAATAAATAATTAATAGTAATAAAATATTAAATATTAAATAATAGGATAGTAAAAAAATAGCAAAATAACTAAAAACGGGATGAGAACAAGCTAAAATCTCGGGGTGCACAATATAAATCTTGGAAAGTTAATCGAGAATCCAAATGAAACACACTTTGAAACTAGCGAGGACTAGATGGGAAAATATTCCTTGGTTCCTCGTGCATGTTCAAGATGACGACCCCAAAGGACCGAATTGAAAAAACCACATGAAATTTGAGGCAAAATCAAATTAAAAGAAATAAAGCTCGATCAAATGGCACAACAAAAGGAGGGACCGAGCGTAAATCCCCTTTTAAGGTAGAGCACCTTGATTCATGCCCCACCAAACAAATTGTTTATTTAATATTCTAAAACCCATTTTATTTCTTATTCATTTCAATCTCAGTTCAAAAAAAAAAAACTTTAAAGCTTCTCCCTCCCTTTCTCTCGCTTTCTCTCTAGCCCATTTCCAAAGAAGCCTTCATCGCCTGCCTTTGGCCGCCACCGCCACCGCTTGAAAAAGGTGAGTTCTTTCTCTTTTTAAAAAACTGTATTTAATATTGATATAAAAAATAGAGATGTAAAAGAAAAGAAAATAGTTTCAAAAGTACAAAATGTCAAGAAGGAAAGGAAGCAAAACAAAATCAACTTGTGTAACTCGCTTTTGATATTGTATTCGTAAGGGTTATCTCAGATCTTGTATTTGTAAAAAGTATTGATTGTGGGTATATTTCTCTTGTATTTCTAAAAAAAAAATCCTCCTGCTTACGACTTTGATTTGGCTTTTTATAGCCTTTTTATTTACAATCGTTCTCCTACTATTTTGTAGGCAAAGATCGTCGGAGCGACGTTGTGGAGGTGGGCGAGACGTGCTTGTGAACGTGAGACTCATGGTTAGGGTTCTTTGCGGTACTGGTGAGAAACAAAATGTATAGGGTTTCTGATTTCTATTTTTTTAGGTTTTGGGCTAAAGATTTGGGCTAGGGTTTAGGTGTTGGGTCTTTGGGCCTTTTTGTAAACTTGGACTGTTTTTTTATTGTAAGGACTTTATTATTTATTTTTTTGTTTATTCTGATTTTTGGTATGGGTTCGGGCATAAATTGGGCTCTACAGTTATATTTAGAAAAAAATTTCAATTTAGTCCTAATTCGATCTCAGGTTATTATTGAGCTTTCGTAAGCTTGTATAACACCCAAAAATGATTGTGTATAGTGTTGAATGTGTGTTTTGTTTGAATAAATACAATAAATTGTATAAATTGACTATAATTGATCGTAGTTGCTCTGACAACGAATGTAACACACTATAACCCGGACCCAACGATCGGGTCAGATTAAGGGTGTTACACAAGCAGTCCACTTCCACTGTAACTTGTTTGTATCCTTTGTTCCATGTGTTCTCATACCTATCTGCAATAGCTCGTAATTCAGTATGAACTATGAAGCACATTAGACACACCAACATTTCGATAAAAACCAAGGCAACAGTTCCTCTTATTGTCTCGAAGCACACCTCCTGCTGAACTCGTGTTTCTGTTAGTGTTAACTACCCCGCGTATGTTAAGTTAACCCAACCAACATCAAGTGCTTCCCACTTGATTAGGCTTACTGTACCATTCACTTGTCTATTAAGCTCAAACTGGTTGCCGCAATGCCCAAGCCATTTGACTAATAACCATGTCCTTATTTTTATACTTAGCATAAAAAACTAAGTAGTTATGATTCCTCCAAGCATATTAACAGACCATGGAAAAAAACACATCCTAGGTGGTTCGGTCATAACTACAACCATGCTTTTTTGGAGATTGCTATAAATCCAAGTAAAATTGCAGTTGAAAAACCAATACTTTAAGCTAGCAGGAACCCACTGCTTCCAAATGCTTCTAATAGCAGAACACTCACGTAAGACATGACTAGGCAATTCATGTGTACACCCACAAATTGAACATGAAAGGCCTTTCGTTGAGCGATGACGACATCTCGCGGCATTAATAAAGATCATCTTCCTCAAAGTAAGCCACGAGATTACTTAATATGTTCCGACACCACTGCTTCCCATATCATATTCCAAGCATTATCCCTCGGTTCCCAAGCATTTTCCATCAAGTTTCTATAAGCATCTTAAACTGTGAACCTATGCGAGCAACCTCATCTCTAAATGCACCAACAACACCATCATCCTTGTTTGGAGGCAACACATTAGCAATATAAGCCAATATATTTTATGGAAGCCAAGCAAACAAAATGTTCCATTCCCATTGTCCATCAAAATTGACCATATCCTTCAAACGGACCTACCCCTATATAAAGAATATGAAGAGGGCTAGGATCTGTAATCCAAATATCAGTCTAGAAACGGAAACGAACTGATTCTGCACCACCCAATGAACAATCAATTCTCGAAACTTGCCCTATTCTCTCTCCATAAAGCTGAACTATTATTCCGATTGATTTCCTTCGGACAAACACATACTGTCCTATATTTCTGAGAAATTTGTTAAATCATGATCAAATTGATAGAATGTGTAAATGCTGCGGGCTAAATTTGTTAAACGTTAGGCTAAATAATATTGTTAAGTGCATGTCATCACATTAAACTATGCAAAATTAAAGAGAAACAAATAGGGTTTTTAGTCATGTGATTAACTTTTAGTATTATTTTTATTCATACAAATTTTAAATATATTTTTATTAATTAAAAATTCAATTCGTATATAAATTATTTTATGAGTCTTTCTTATAATTTTTATATTAAATTTATAATACATCGATATCGTGAAAAGAATTACATAATAAATATATTTATTAAAATTAATTGATGTTTTGATCGCATCTTTAAATCTAACTATTTATCATTTTTAGATTTAAGTATCATTATGATTAATTTTGTATTCACTTATTATATAAAAATACAAAAACATCCTTATAAAAATATAGTTTAACGGAATCTATTTTAATAATTTAAATTTCAAATCTCTTCTTGATAAATTTTTATTGACTTATTATATAAAAAGTCAAAACACTTTCATAAAAATATAACTTAACTTGTGTCAAGATATTTTAACAATTTCAAAATTGAATTGATGTCTGATTAATTTGTAATATCAATTGAATGAAACACTTAAAATAAGTATAAATTATTTATACTTATTTTTACCTATTAGTGGAGTTGTTCATGGGCCGGGCTCAGATAAAATTATAGGCCTGATTGATAGGTCTGACTCGAAAAATGAATTTCAAATTTTGTCAAAACTTGGCACAAATTATATATGCTAAACCAAGGCTCGGCTCGACCTGACCCATATTAAAGTCTACAGTATCGATACAATAGGGAATATATCGATTCTTGCTACGAGGTATCAATACTTTAAGAAGGGTATCTATACTCAAGAAAATTTTATTTAATTTTCAAAATATTAAACTTTAAAATGATATGAATACTAAACAAGATATTAATACTTTGCTAAGAATATTAATATTTTCAGGTCAAATTGGGCCAAACCAAATCCAAATTAAAAAAAACTTATCCGATGCCCAACCCTTTCAAAAAGTGAACCTAATTTTTTATCCATACCCTTTTTTAAAACTATATTTTCATCTAAATCCCGAATGGACCATAGAAAACTCTACCTATAAGCATGCTTGGACTGCAGCCGAACTAAGGCTAGATCCATGGTTACGAAACCCTTTTTTAAAAAGTAAAAGGTCGCTGAACCGGGTAGCCGGTCCAACCGACCAATATAAAGAATCAAGCACATGACCTACGTAGAGAATCATCGGTCTGTTATAACCTCGAAAGTTCCTCTCCGTTCTCTCCCACAAAACCAAACCCTAACTCGAATTCAGAGCCACCAAACTTACCTTAACAATGGCTCATCATGGCGGCTCCGACCCAGAATCCGAACCAAACACCCGACTTTACAATCCATACCAAGACCTTAACCTCCAGGTTCCTATCAACAACCTTTACAAGCTCCCTACCTCCCCGGAGTTCCTCTTCGCTGAGGAATCCCTCCACCAGCGCCGTTCCTGGGGCGAAAACCTAACGTTTTATACCGGTTCCGCTTATTTAGGCGGCTCTGTTTCGGGCGCAGCCGTCGGATTCTTCTCCGCTCTCAGGAATTTCGAGCAAGGCGATACTTTGAAACTCAAAATCAATCGGATCTTGAATAGTTCGGGTCACACGGGTCGATCATGGGGGAACAGGATCGGTGTGGTGGGCTTGATTTATGCGGGGATGGAGAGCGGGGTCGTGGCTGTAACTGACCGTGATGATGTCTGGAGTAGCGTGGCGGCGGGTCTTGCGACCGGAGCTCTTTGTCGGGCCGCCAGAGGGGTAAGGTCTGCTGCAGTTGCTGGTGCGCTTGGTGGGTTGGCAGCTGGAACCGTGGTTGCTGGGAAGCAAGTCTTGAAGAGATACGTGCCACTTTAAAGCTGGAATTTTCAGTGAGTTGATATTTCGTTGAATCGAAAATTTTGATGGTGCTAGGTCGAATCTTTGGGGAAAAAATTGATAATAGGTTTCTAAGAAATTTAATTCATGTAATATGTGAAGGTAATGTGATGAATAATCGTGTGCCTAACGATTAATGATATGATTTTCGAAGTTTCTTTGTTCTATATTAATGATCGGTATTCGATCAACCATGCTTTTCTCTTTGTTTATTATCTACTTAATTGTGATAAATGGTAATTAGAAATTTCTTTATTGTTAGTTAATTTTATGCTTTGTTACTGCACTCTTCATTTTTTGAAGTACTACTTGGGAATCATCTCCGAACATACGAAAAAACTTAGATTTGAGACATATACTAGTATTAGACATTCATCCCCTACTCGGGGTAATTTTATATTGTTAGTAATTTGTTTGTTATGGCAGGGAAAAAAGATACATGTTATTTGCTTCTGTTTGATGTCTTTGTATGCATGGAAACCCTGTTTAGACATATTTCAAGGTAGTAACTTCGTAGAAATTAAGTTGTCTTGTTTTGTGAAAGAAAGAGCTGAAATGTGAGTGGAACAAGTTGAAGAATACCGAGTTGTTGTTTGATATTCAACAATCAGCTCAACTGAGTTTGAGATTCTTATTGCATATTGCTATATTGTAACTTCATAGCCGGTTATGTGGTGTTGTTGTGTTTGTATTGCAATTGTCCTATTATTTGCCGGTATGTAATGGTCAAAAGTGATGATCCGATGCTTGGTGTCAGGTGTCATGTAGGCGTTGGACTTAGGTTCAGATAATAAAAGTTTTCTAAACCTCATCTGGCCTTGCGCATTTGATCATGCATACACTTCGTGCCCCTAGCATAAAAAGCTTGCTCAATTGAAATCTTTATTTTATTTTCTTATAAATTTCTTCATTAGATGTACTGTTACCAGTGAGAAAGGGGATAACATCAAAGTCTCTACTTTGAGTATTCGACAACATACATGGACTAGAAGGAAGCATACATAGCCAATAGAATTTAAGTAAGTTTGCATTTTTTGTTGAAACCCTGTACCAATCCTAAGAGTTCATTATCCTAATTATATATCTTAAGCTTATTATATAAATTTATAGATGTGCATGCAAAATATACATATATTCATCGGGTGTCTTGGATACTACTAAGGTTAGGTACTGAGGTACCAGCATTTCAAAGTTTGTGGAACTGAGATTACCCAGGAACTGCCCAAGTTTAGCCTGTTTTATGTTTTAAAGCCATGGTAATTAGAAATATATATGATTTGGAATGAAATTCCTTAAGTTATTTTAATGGTTATATTTGTATGTGATTTGATAATACATTCTCCATAAGTGTTCCATTATTTGCAGCAAACGCAAGCAACAAATTTAGGACCTAAGGGTTATGTTACCCGGATTCATGGTGTGTTGAAGATGAGTTTACGTCTAACTTTGTTTTCTCTGCTACAAGTATGGTAAAGCAACAAATTTTGTGAATCTATGGATTCTTTTTGAGCCTCGAATTCTTAGAACTAATGAAAATATCCGAATACTTAAAGCAATTTTTGTTTTTTCTCATTAATGACCTCGTTGTTTTTCTCATTAATGGAATTCTATAAAAAATTCCCACCTAATATAATTAGTTTGGTAATCTTTTCATCTTTTATTCATGTCCCCTTAAAATACGAGAGTAAATATAGAAAGTAGTTATATATTTATGCTCAACATGGTGTAAATTAGTTGTATTTGTTTATAAGAATATTTAATTCTTGATGTTTTCTTAGTAATGTAATGCTATTGACTGACCTCGTATACAAATTTTATTGATCGAAATTAATCATTAATGCAAAACTGAAATAACTTAGGTCATAGTAATTTTGAAAGGATTTAAATTAGAATAAATTTAAACATAATTAACAGCGTAGGTAATCTTGTTATAGATAAAATGTTAGGTGTGACATTCAAGGTAATCTCGCTATAGAGAAAATGCTTGCGTACATAAATTATATTAGTATGTACTTTGCAATTCTTGTTATGTCTAAGTCATGGAATCTTTTTAATCAAGTTGTGGTATTTAAAACCCACTCGAAGTGTTTATTGTCATTTGTAAACTCCACCATATTAGATCACTTGCATTAAAGAAAACACAAAGTATAACTATTATAGCTAAGCAATATATATATATATATATATATTATTTGACAAGTAAAAGCTGTCAAAATTACTCATTGAATGTAGTAGGCAAAAGGTGAACATCCCAAACTTAGTAAGGAGTACATCCAAAACCCAAATTAAAAGTGTTTAATTCTGCCTAACAAATACTCTACATTAGTAAGGATACTCTTCCGCAAAGCAACCCACAGGATTACTTACTATGGTCTAGCACCATTGCTTTTCATATCATATGCCAAGCGTTATCCCTTGGTTCTCAAGCATTTTCCATCAAGTTTCTATAAGAATCTCGAACTATGTACTTATGCGAGCTCTCCCATATCCAAATGCACTAACACCACCATTATTGTAACACTCTTAACAAAAAAATAAACAAGTAAATCATAATTATTTCAGATATAATTTCTCAAATACTATAAAATAATTGAATTACAATAATATCTTATATCTACGAGGCTTAAATTGAACTTTAGGGACTAAACAATTAATCTTAAAACCCTCAGGGACTATTTTAAAACAAATCAGAACATTTAAAGAAAATATAAAAAAATCAAAAAATAGGGGACATGGCTATGTGACTAGATCGTGTAACTTTCGAAATTGTGACACACGGTCGTGTCCCTGCCCGTGTAACTCACTGAGTTAGGCCATAAGGCCATGTTGCAGGCCGTGTAACACACTGACTTAATACACATGGCCATGTCGCAGGCTGTGTGTGGTACACGACAAAATGGCACAGGCGTGTCCCAGATTGTGTGCACCTAAATGAACTTTAAATATCAAGTTTACGATTTCAAGATTTCTTGGACAGTAAGTAACCCGTTTACCAGCCATTAGACCTATTTAAAATGACATTAAACAAACTCAAATCATGCTATTTCAACAATCTTAAGTGCTTAATCAATGTACTCTCATCGGTACCACAAGTATGCACACTTATACAATAATATAAATCATCAACCAAAACATGCCAATTCACACAACTTAAATTCTAACCAATATGTCTATCATCGGCACATCAAATCATAACAATTCAAGTAGACCTTTTAGTCATACATATACTACAAGTTTATATCAAAAATATCTTCTATCATTCATAATTCATAGCAAGTCATTATCTAAACATTTGCCAAATAAACTTCAAGATCATGTAGTGATGCTCAAGTTACCAACTTGCATTTAGGCTCACTCTTTACATATATACATACCAAAACAAAAGTAATGTCAAAACAAGCCTATTACATTCCATATAATCCAAAATAAACATTCATAATCTACCGAAATCATATGAATAATGTGACTTGAGTGCTAATCCGATCATCCAACCTTCAAAAGTATCTACAAGAAACAGAAATTTACATAAGTAAGCTCATTGAAGCTTAATAAGTTCAAGTACAAAAACAATAAATTTTTACCAAAGTAAATATAACAATTCAATAAAAAATAATTCAACAACAAGTGTTTCCTGTCATCCACGATATCAAACCAGTGAATTGCATAATTCAATTCAAAGCTCAAATAATAATCTCCGGAAAACATTTATGTCCACAACTAGTTAATTCATGATGTAAAATACATGTCATGCCTTTAAAAATCATTAAATAAGTTATAATACAACAATTTACGACTTGATGAACGACTTACAGATATGAGTACACAAGTAATCCAATCGAAACACGCCAATCGCTCACAAGAGCTATCCACCCGATAACACGCCAAAAGCCTATAAGAGTTAATCCAACCGATAATACGCCACGACACTAACAGCATGTTTGGTTGGGTGTAATGGATATGCCATTACACCCCTATCCCGTGGGTCTACCTAATCACCCATTTGGTTCAATGGAATGCCCTATTACGAGCTTATTCCATTACGGGTCTATGCCAAAAATTGGCTAATTTTTGGGGGATTTCTATTCCCTTCCCAGACCACCGTTTGGCTATTCCTTTCCATTTTTTACCCTCCCAACTCAAGAGCCCCAAAAACAAGAGCAAACAGAAGCTGCTAGCAAAGCCACCCTACAAGGCTCCACCTGCTCCACCCGCTCCCGATTCACTATTTCAGGCAAGTGCTTCTTCACTTTATCGACGACTGATTTCTCTTTTGTTAGCTCTGATTTTGTTACAGCTGATTTGCAAATGTTAATATACATTTCTTTTCCATGTTACCATCCCACTCAGCTATCTTTCCGACCCTTGCTTCCTTCGTCTCCTGCCTCCCACTCAGCCATCTCAGTCCCGACCCCCTTGCTTCCTGGTAAAAGCTGCAGATTCGGATGATCTCGGTGGTTTCCAGGTAAATGTTCTTGCATTGCTTACTTATTTTGGTGATTCACTCTTTTATACCATATAACTAAACGTTCTACATACCTCTGCTACATAAGAAGGTCTTCGATGTCCTATACAAGTTTGTTGATATTCCTTTCTTAAGCAAATACAAGCTCCAACTTATTGTTTCTGGATCCAATCGATAATTTGTAGGTTTTTTTAGAACTAGGGTTTATTTTGGTGCTTTGGATCTATTTGGGATCATGGGATATTGAGTAATTTCTGGGTATTTTGTTAGAAATAAAGATGTTTGGAAGTGAATATGGTACTTCAAGTTTTGGTGCTCATATTTGGTCGGTCAAATTTCGGGTATTCGTGATTGGTAGATATTTGGTCGTTTAGATACTACTTCAAATTTTTATTGATCAATTTAGTACTCAATACTGAAACT
Source organism: Gossypium rotundifolium (assembly GCA_025506655.1). Taxonomy (NCBI): domain Eukaryota; kingdom Viridiplantae; phylum Streptophyta; class Magnoliopsida; order Malvales; family Malvaceae; genus Gossypium; species Gossypium rotundifolium. The sequence goes on along the minus strand of CP106731.1, from coordinate 160,397,958 downwards.
TGTCTTAACAATTTGAATTCAATCTCGTAAGTATAATGTGGGTAAACTTTGAAGCATGCTAATGAAACATATGACTAGTGACCTTAGGTTTTAGAAACATCAAAGTATGCATGGTAATAGTTCGGGTTGGATTTAGTGACCTTATGTTTTTTAAATGAGTGATTTTGGAACCTAAGTTGATGTTGAAACCGCTTAATTCCTTTTGTCTTAATTATATTTAGTTATTTCTTGTTAGTAATCTCATGATATGGGTTGAAAAGTTGGAAAATTTTCATGTTGAAATGTTATCCAAATGTGAAAATTCAGCATGCGTATTCTGTTATTTTAAATGTTTTGAGCTGATGTTGTAAATGAAGGAAAGTGTGATTGTGGATTATTAAATTTGATTGTTGATTGGAAGTGTTTAATGTTGTCCAAATGCTAAAATTTAGCATATAAATTCCTAGATTTAAATGCCATAAACTCATTGCTTTTAAATGAAGGGAAGTTTGGTTGACATTTTTTTTTTTTACAATTTGGATGTTGTTTATAAGAGTTATATGTTGACCAAATGCTGGAATTAGCATACAGACTCCCTTGTTTAAAAAGCTTTGAGTTGCTGTTTATTGATTTTAATACTATGTATTGTTACTGTTTGTTGTTGTCTAAATTGAAGAGAAATTTATATTTAGTGATTTCTTGTTAGCAATCTACAGATATGGGTTGAAAAGATGGAAAATTTTCATGTTGAAATGTTGTCTAAATGCTGAAAATTCAGCATGCATATTCTGTTATTTTAAATGTTTTGAGTGATATTGTAAATGAAGGAAAGTGTGATTGTGGATTATTAAATTTGATTTTTGATTGGAAGTGTTTAATGTTGTCCAAATGCTGAAAATTCAGCAAATAAATTCCTAGATTTAAATGCCATAAACTCTTGCTTTTAAATGAAGGGAAGTTTGGTTGACATTTTTAAATGAAGGCTTAGATAAGTCCTACCAGTTGAGCTTCCATAGTGTCTCTGCGCTTTTTCTTTTGGTTTTAAAATGGGGTTGGGAGGCAACAGAGACTACTTGGAAGTATTTGTCAAGAATATACCTTGTATTTCAACCTGAGAGTATTTGTCAAGAAAGTTGATTGTCTTTGCATGAACTTGTGTTTGTTTCACCATGTGACAAATTTAGTATGGTTCAATGAGCCATGTAACTTGCTATTATCCTTGTATCTTTGCATTTCTTTCAGTTTGATAAATCACATTTCTTTGCATAGTTTAAAATTATTTTTGTATTGTAGCAAGTTATAAAGAAAGTACTCAATGTAACTGTCAGAACCATTTTTTTGGGGAAGCAGAACACGCGGTCGACTCAATTTTTGAAAAAAGAAAAGAAAAGAAAAGGAGCACCGATCTTTATTTGGTGTGATCGGATCACCTTTGTTTTAATAAAACATTTAATTTACTAAAACAAGGCTTTTTGGTCCACGAACTTTGAGAAAACGGGTTCGAGGTCGATTACGTGCAGGAAGGATTAGCACCTCGACACGCCCAAAATTGGTACCAAACCGATTGATCGATGTCTTATTTGTTGAAAACTTTAAAGGATTCAAAATACAATGCTTTTATTTTTAAAATTGAAGGGCGTTAAGACTTTCTTATCTTGAAGAGGTAAAGCATCATGTCCAGTAGTTAGGGCACAATGCTTTAAACTCCAAACTAAGCTCGCCTTTGAGACTTGGTTTTATTTGAAGAGGATCTTTCATTTATTCGTCAAATGAAAAATCGGAACCCAGTAAGTTAGGGGTCGATTTCCCGAGATTTCAAATACGGAAGATTGCCTCTATTTTAGGAAAAGAAACTTATCCCGAAGTATCTAAGTGTCGAGTCCAGTAAGTTAGGGCGCGACATTTCAAATTTCCGAGATTAAGCTTTTGTTTAGAAATGTATTTGTTTAAAAAGGACATTCAGTCATTTAGGTTAAACGAGAAAATCGCGACTTAAAAGGAGATATCCTGTTGCTTAACATAAACGAGAAAAATCGGAACCCAGTAAGTTAGGGCTCGATCTTCCCGAATTTTCAAACACCGAACATCATCTTTATTTTTGAAAATTTGATTGATTAATATTAGACAAAGTAATGATACTAACCAATTAAACGAATATATGAATAAATCTAATTCTTATTAACGAATGAGCTAATAAATAATGAAGTGATAATAAAATCGTAGAAACAGATAGGATGACGATAATAATAACAACAATAAATAAAATAAAAATGATAAATAATCAAGTGCTTTAAAGTATTAAAAGGTAAAGAGCAACAAACTAATAAATAATAAGTAAAAAAAAATGATTTAATAAATAAATAAGATAACAAATAAATAGATAATGAATAAAATAATATAAAACAAAATTAAGTAAATGGTGAAGATATCAATAAAATAATATAATAATAGGGTACATTAATAATGAAAAATAATAACATATTGATAAATGAACAATAATAAAATAAATAGGGTTAATAACAATATAATAAAATAATAATACCAATAATAAAGTAATAGTAATAGCAAATAATAATTATAATTAATAATAGAGGAATAAAATAATATTAATAATAATAATAATAATAATAATAATAATAGTAAAATGTGTTAATAAGGATAATAATAGTAGTGAAAATTAAATCATAATATGTAAATAATATACTAGTAATAACAATAGCAATGATAAAAATAAAAGTAATGATGATTATGATAACATGGTAATGAAACAATAATAAGAGTAATAATAATCATATAATGATACAAATACTAAATAATAATAATGGCAATAACTATAGTAGTGATAAAATGAAATAATAGTTAAAAGGATGTAAATAAATACATGTTGATAAAAATGATACTAATAGTGAAATACAATAATCTGAGAATAATAGCGTTGATAATATAATAATAATAATGGTAAAGTAATAATAATAATAATACAAGATAGTAATAATGATGTATTAATTTAGTAATAACAATAATAAATGTGCAAAAATCATGAATTAACTTAAAAGGATTGAATTGAAATTAAAGTGGAGTTTTAGGGTTAAATTTGAAAATAAAAGAATGGATGAGGACCGATCTGCAACGCGCGCAGACTTGCGGGGACTAAACGGGCAAATAACCCAACCCCCTGATTACGTGACGTTTCAAATGGCCAGGTATGGATTAAATTGAAAAACGCAACAAGATGATGGGGCAAAATTGAAAAAGAAAGGAAAATAAAAGGGTTCAATTGAGCGGTAGCAAGCAGGGAGGACTCTTCTTGAAAATAACCCATTAAAGGGATTTGACCGGTTCCCAACTCCCCAATCGACGTGACTTTAATTGCCCCCACCCACCTTTTATCTCTTTATTTTCCCAAATCAAAAGAACAGAAAAAAAAAAAAGCTTAAGGCCCCCCCCTTTTGTTTCAAAACGGAACCAGAGGAAAAGTCTCCTCTCCGACGGCCAAGCTTCCTCACCTCCATCGCACCACCACCAGTGCGGTGGCCGACGGTGTAAAGTGGGCCTTTAGCCTGCTTGAAGCCCTGTTGCCACGAAGAGAACGAAGGCAAAATCGATCCGGATCTTCTTCTAAACTCCGATCGTGATTTGAGAAGACTAAGATCGACTGCATAACCCCGATTGTGAGTCCCTTGTCCCCTTTTTATTTTTCTTTTTTTATTCGATTCCTTTCTAAAAGAGAAACAGAGAAACCCACCCATCTTTCTTCCTCTCGCTAGGGCTCCTCCGTCGGGCAAATACCACTAAGTCCCGTGGCCAATGCCACGAGTCGCAAGGATGGGGCCTTTAAGGCTTGTTCAAGAACCCAAAGCCCCAATTTTAGTGTCTCCGGGACGAAAAGAGAAGGCCTTCGACGCCTCCTAAGGCCAAACCCCGACGACGGAACGAGAGCACTCGACGCCATGACGTGGGGACCCCTAGAAGGCTCTTACCTTCCTTTTATTCCGTTTATAAAAAGTTTATATATAAAATATAAAGAAAATATATAAAAGAGACAAGAACGATAAAAAGAAAATCAAACCTAATCAACCTTAATACTTCTATATCGTGTTTTTGATTCTTTGAAGGTTTGTAAAATCGAAAACCCCTCCATTACAATGCTTTTGTCTCGATTTTTATAACCGAAGTTTATATATTCGTCTTTGTTTGTTTTGCTTTGTTTTCTATTGCTTTTTGTCGTTTCTTCTTCGTTTCTTTGTGTTGTTGCGTCTGCTTGCTCCTGTTCTTGCAGATGGTACGCAGTGTCGAGGCGTGTGAAGATGTCCGACCGAGGCGAGGAGGAGGGTGCCGTGGATGTGCTCGTGCGCTGGGGTGATGGGCAAGGTGTGGAGGTAGCGGCGCTTGGAAGCTCAAGAATCCCTAGGGTTCCTGAATTGGTTTTAGTGTTGGGCCTATTGGGCCAATAGGAATCGGGCTAGTTTAAGGAGGATTGGGCTTATTGGATGGTTTGTATATTGGGTTTGTTTTGGGGCAAAATGGGTTTGTACAAGAACAAAGCACTCAAGCAAGGAAACACTATAGACCAAGAATATAAAAGAGAAGCTCAATTACATCCGATCTAACAACTTAATAATCAAGTGTCGATCGAATCAATGTTCATTAATAATAATTTACAAAGAAGCCAACAAATGTCTTAACTCTTCAATTTGGTAATCAATAAATAAGCATCCAATAGATATATTTCATACTAAAATTCAACAAATATAAGGCATATTTTTGGATTCCTAATCTTTTTAAAATCGGCTCCCCAACTTTTAACCTTAGAAACATAATGCTTAAATTACTTCTACCGTAAAATATTGGCTTCACTATTAAGTACTAAGTACCATAGTTAGCCAAACAATTAATCTTTCTCGCTTTTTCACCACTAAAAGGATGCCACACTCTATAGTCTATACTCACTTGCCTAATCCACAAGAAGTACAATAATACATAATCAACCAAGACAAAAGACACATAAGGCATAATGGTACACGGTAGTAAAGAAATCCACCCAAACTAGTCATAGGCTCAACCACATGTAGTGGTTACCATTAGGTGGTGCAGATCTTTTTGTGTTTGTAATATTTGATGGTATAATGACATGATAGAATGTCATTACAATGTTGTAACTTTTTGTTAATATATGAATATTATGCTTGGAATGGCTCTTCCCCTTTTTGTGTTTGTAATATTTGGGACGGTATGTTTTAGCTTGGTATTATATTAATCTATTTCTAATTATCTCCATATAGCTTTTTCCATCAATAGCCATTGAATGTTTTGATCTTCTTGAAACGAATCTGTCAATCCTTAGTGCAATTTTAGCAGTGGCATGGATATGATTTTAGAACCAATAGTCATTCCAAATTTCACGAACTCATGGAATTAAGAAAAAAAAAATACTTCTTTATGCCTATTGGCTTTTTGAAACTAGCTGAGAGTTAGGACAACATTAAATTATTTGAATAGATTTGCATGTCTTCCGCCATCGCTACTTTTGCTTCAAATAATATGTTTCTTCTACAAGATGAAACATGTTTTTGATCTAAAATCGTTCTTTCTTACTAATTATATATATGGAATTATATTATTTGATTTTGTTTTACGCTTATTGAAATTAGTATTGAAGAAATGTGACCCTTTTATTATGATTTGAAGAAATTGAAACTTTAATATATTGCAGTTATGGCTCGTATGCCTTTGATAGGACAAAGTGTGAGGTGTAAAAGAATTGGTCTTGCTGTTACAATATGGTTGCAAATGTGTACTGCTATTGCGAGTTGGTTCTTAGTTGCATTAGGTGCCATCCATAGCCTACATACTTATAGACCAAGGATTAGATCCTATATTTTAGATTTTTATGCACAACGAGATTATGTGACGAGACTTGTATATGCTAGTGACGAGACTTGTATTAAACAAGTTAGGATGAATAGAATTACCTTTTTTAAACTATGTGAGATGTTACAAACCTTAGGAGGATTGAAGTCGTCAAGGAACATGCTTGTTGATGAGCAAGTGGCAATGTTTTTACATATCATTTCTCATCACCTTAAAAATAGAGTTATCAAGCATCACTTTAATAGGTCTGGGGAAACCGTTAGTAGATCATTTCACAATGTTTTAAATGTCATACGCTACAAGGTGTGTTATTTAAAAGGCGAGCCAATTACAGCCTAATTCTCTGCACCCAAGGTGGAAATGGTTCAAGGTATTGGAGTGAATACTATATATAACTCGTACATAATTTAATCCTTTTACATTTAAATATAGTATCTTAACTCGAGGTTTTATACATGTGATGTAGAATTGCTTAGGTGCTTTAGATGGAACCCATATCAAGATTAGGGTTCCAAAGTTGATAAATCTAGATATCGAACGCGAAAAGGTGACATAGCAACAAATATGTTAGGTGTTTGTACACCGATATGCATTTTGTTTATGTTCTTCCGGTTGGGAAGGTTCTGCTTGATGGACAAGTTCTTCGAGATGCTATTAGTAGGAGACATGGACTAAAAGTTCGCATGGTAAAGTGCAAAATTATTGGAATTTGAATTAATTTTTAAGATCATACTTTTATGGAAATTAACCATGACAAATAGTTTCTTTTTTATAGGTTGTTATTATCTAGTTGATGGTGGATACACAAACTGTGAGGGATTTCTTGCGCCATTTAGAGGACAAAGATATCATTTGAATGAGTGGCGTCAGGGTTACCAACCAAGTACTCCGGAAGAATTTTTCAATATGAAACATGCTTCAGCGTGTAATGTTATTGAAAGATGTTTTGGGTTATTAAAACTTAGATGGGGAATACTTAGGAGTCCATCATTCTATCCTGTGAGGGTGCACAATAGAATCATTATTGCATGTTGTTTACTCCATAATTTTATTAGAACCTATATGAGTATTGATCCTATTGAAGCGGAGTTGGAAGAAAGATTACCTAGTAATGTGATAGATGATGATGAACCAAATATCGCAAATATTCATCCATCGGATGCATGAGCTACTTGGAGGATGGAACTAGCCAACCGAATGTTCAATGAATGGCAAGCATCTAGAAATTAGTTAGGTTTAGGGTAAAAATAGTAAATGTTACGTTGTTTATGTTATTTCATGTATCTAGTTTATGAACTTTGGTGGTGTTTGAATTATTTTTTTGTATCGTACTAGACTTGTTGAATGATAATCTATTTTCCTTTGATTCATCATGTGTTATAATTGTAATGATCCGAATTTTACGGTCATCGAAAAAAGTGTATTTTCGGGTCTCCGTTCTTGAAAATGGATATGTAAATATCTATTAAAAATATTTACGGGTTAAGTGATCTGGTTAATTAAAGTTTAATAAAGTGAATTAGCTTAAATTAAGGATAATTAGGAGAAAAGATTAAATTGAATAAAGTGTGAAAGTTTAGTTGTAGATTAAAAGAAAATAAAAGGACCAAAATGACAATTAAGCCAATTTTATAGATGTGATGGCAAACTTAGATAAAATCTTAATTATTGGATTTTTTGATGTTTAAGGTTTTAAATTAATTAAATAAATAAAAGAAAGACAAGTGTATGGTAAAAATAAAATACATGTGTAATAAATATATTGTACATACATTTGTAATACATGTATGCATTTACTTATTATTTAAGTAAATATTTAATGTATTTATTATTATTAAATTGATATTATGTGATGAATAAATTAAATTAAGACAAATGTATGGTGCATATGGCGACATGTGTGATACTAATATACATATATTTGTAAATACATGTATATATACTTATTATATAAGTATATTATTAAATTATATATTATTATTAAGTAAAAGTATGTATTATATTTTGGTATCTTTTTGTGTTTGTAATATTTGGATGGTATAATGACATGATAGAATGTCATTACAATGTTGTAACTTTTGATGTTGTAAAATTTTAAAACATATGGATTATGACATATAAAATAATAAAATCATGTAACTTTTTGTTAATATATGAATATTATGCTTGGATGTGAAATATAATTCTCAAGTTAATTAATTACTTCTAATATTTTTTTGTAAAGTAATTAAATTATTTGTTTCAATAATGATATTTTAGCACATATATGTATTGCGTTTAATAATAATAAAATAATATATATATATTTATAGTATTATATATTAAGATTTTTAATTCATATAATAATAATTATATTAAGCATGTTATTAAATTATATTTTTATTAAATTATATTTAATAATAATTATGTTAAAATATGATTAAATTATTTATTATTTTTATTAAATTATTTTCAATAATAACCTTATTAAAATTTAATAACAATAACAATAATCATCTACCTAACAAAAATTCTGCTAAGGGTATTCTGGTCATTTTAGTTCCTTTCCTTATGCTATTACAACATCATTCCATTCAACCAAACACAAGAATTTTATTATAGCTCTATTCCATTCCGTTCAACCAAACAGTTGAATTACTTATTACAGCTCTATTACATTACACCTCTATTCCATTACACCTCTATTCCATTACAACGAACCAAACGTGCCATAAGTGCCTAGCCCACAGGCTATACATCCGCCCCTATAACACACCAGATCATGATAGTATAACACGAGGGTAGGGGTGAGTATTCGATCGAGTCGAGTCAAATCAAGTGAAAATTTTTGAGTTAGTCGAGTTGACGAATCCAATTTTAGCAATCGAACTCAATTTGAATTTTTTTCGAATTGAACCGAATCGAGTAAAAAAATTTTGAGTCAAATTGAGTTAACGAATCCTATTATTTATACTCAAAGTTGTGTTTACATGACCCATTATTTAACTAGTAGACGAAGTATAAGATTATTTAACTACATAAACAAATATAATGGTTTTGCCTTTTAACTTAATGAGTAAACATTTATCAAAACGATGTAGTTTTGCCTTTTAATTTAATGGTTTTGACTTTTAACTTTAGAAAAGATAAACATTTATCAAAACAACGTTGTCGAAACATTTTTTTAAATCGACTTTTTATTTTAAAACAAACTAACGAAAATGGGAGTCGCAACCAATAATTTTTATGAGGTGTGATCGGATCACCTCGTAATTTGATTATTTTAATAAAAAGTTGAGATTTACTAAAATGATGATTTTGGTTTACAAAATCTAAGAAATGGGTTCGAGAGTCGATTACGCAGAGGAAGGATTAGCACCCTCGGAACGCCCAAAATTGGTACCTAGTTGATTAATTGATGTCTTAATTTTGATAACGGAAATTTTGAAGAGAATTTAAAACATGATCCCCTTTTACATAATATCAAAATATCGTTTAACCAAATTAATTTTCACGAAAAAGCCTTATTTCAAGTTAATTGAGAAGAAAGGATCGTGTCCCGTAAGTTAGGACACGAAACCTTAAATCCTCAAAAACGAGAATGATCGCCAATTGGTCATTACTTAAATCTCGTTTTTATATTTTTAAAATAGATATTGTCGTAACCATTTTTTGAAAACGGGTCGACTTGGGGTTTTTGAAAAATGAAAATAAAATGGGAGTCGCCACCAATCTTTTTTTGATAAGGTGTGATCGGGTCACCTCGTAAAACAATTATTTTTAATAAATAGTTTGATTTATCAAAACAATAATTTTGGTCTACGTAATCCAGAAAACGAGTTCGGGAGTCGGTTACGCACGAGGAAGGGTTAGCACCCTTGATACGCCCAAAATTGGTACCAAATTGATTGATTGATGTCCTAATGTTGAAAACTTTGAAATGATTCGACAATAGATACTTTTTATTTATAAAACTTGAAGGGATCCGAAGGGACGTTAAGATTCTCTTATTTTCGAAGAGATAAAGCATCATGTCCAGTAAGTTAGGGCACAATACTTTAGACTCCCGAAACTAAGCTCGCCTTTTAAAACTTAGTTTTATATTTGAAGAGGATCTCCCGTCATTTGTCAAACGAGAAATCGAAACCCGATGAAGTTAGGGCTCGATTTCTAGAATCCAAATTAGGAATATTGCCTCTATTTTAGAAGGGAAAGAAACTTATCTCGCAGTATCTAGGTGTCGAGTCCAGTAAGTTAGGGTGCGACATTTAGAATTTCCGAGATAAAGTGTTTTGTTTAAAATTTAAATTGCGATTTTAAAAGGGACATTCCGTTGTTTATCTTTAAACGAGAAAAACCGGAACCCAGTAAGTTAGGGCTCGATTCTCCCGAATTGCTAACATGGAAATATTGGTCGTTATAAAGATTGAGATGTCGAAAAATAGTGAGATGACGATGAGAATATAAGTAGTGGTGACAGAAAAGTATTGTGACAATAGTATATATATTGACGGTGATAGAAAATAATGATAATAATGGGAATAATAAAATGATAATAAATAAGGTAGTAATACATTAGTGATAATAATAATAGTAAAATGCTAATAATAACAAAAAAAGGATATAATAGTAATAATAATGTACAAATAACAACAATGATAATAATAATAGATATAAAAATAACGATAGTAACAATAATAGAAAATAATGATAATAAAAGATGAGATATATAAAATCAATAATATAGTAATAACAAGTAATAATGAAAACAAAATAATAATGATAATAATTAAATAATGAAATAAAATAAAACAATGGTAAAATGATAATAGTAATACCACTAATAATAATAGTTTTATAGTAATGAATAAAGTAATAATAATAATAATAAATAGTAATAATAATAGTAATAGTAAAATAATACTAATAATAGTAGTAATAATAATAGAATAATAATAGAAAATAATATGCAAAGTGATAGTAGAACAAAAAATGAAATGAACAAATAAAAAGTAAAATGGTGGTTGTGGCAATAAAATATTGATGAAAATAATAATAGATAATCAATAGTGGACAATAAAAATAAAATGGTGATAAAATTGCAAAATAATAAAAATGGGCTAAATCGCATTAAAATGAAAGTTTTTAGGACAAATTATAAATAAATAAACAAAAGGGGATCAAACTGAAGCGCGCGGAAATGGAAAGGGGGCTAAAAGAAAATTTACCTGATCCGTTAAACGCAACGTTTAAATGAGGGTTAAATTCAAAGCTGCACAAAATTTTCGGGCGAAATTAAAATAAAACGAAAGTTTTATTTAAAAAAAAGAAAATGCAGAAGGGCCAAAAGGAAAATTTTCCCAATCAACGAAAACACGCGGATCCTTCAATCGGATCGGTCGCACACGCAGGTCTCAGCTGAAACGACGTCGTTTTGGGAGTTAAAGGCCAGCCCCAAAATGATGTCGTTTCGATGGGCTATTTAAGGTGAAAAATGTTGAAAAAAAACATTTTTGCTTGTGTTTTTAAAAAAATTGGGTCTCTCTCTATTCTCTACAGATCCGAAGAAGGGGGCTCCAGGCATCGCTACGGTGCCATTCTCCATCGCTCTGGCGCCGTTCTCCGTCGCTCCGGCCACCGAGCACGGTGGCGGAAAAAGGTAAAAATTTTATATATTTTTTTTGTTTTTCTTTTTTTAAAAAAAATATGTATGTATATGTGTGTTAAAACAATAAATGGTGAAAACAAAAAGTTTGAAACTAATAAAAAAAATTCACCTTTTTTACTTCTGTTTGCCCCCCTTTTTTTGTATTGAATCTTTGCCTATTGCTTCTATTTCTCTCTGGTTCTGTTTGTGTTTAATCTATGCCTATACTGTGCTTGAAAGTCTATTGTAAAACTTTGTTCTTTTTTGGTATTCTATTGATCGAAAAAAAAAGCCCCTTTTACAAATGTTTTGAATTGGCTTTTATAGCCTTGTTTTTACAACTTGGTCTCTATTCTGTCATGTCTTGTTTAATGCTTGCAGGAGCTTGGCGGTCTTGGCGTCTTAGTATGCAATGGACAGGATCATTGGCGGCGTCAGACATGTCAGAGGCAGGTTCGGCGGTGCAGAGGGGCAAGTTGCCCTTAGGGTTTTGTTTTGTTTTCTTTTGTTTAGTGGGCTAGGGTAATTGGGCTGATTGGTTAGTAGGCTAGGTTAATTTGGGTATTGTGGGCTTAATGGGTTTGGTTATTGGGTCTGGTAAGGTTAGTTTGGGTCTAGTAGTTTTTGTAATTGGGTTTGGGTTTATTTTTTGGTTTAATTTGGGTAATTTGGGTTGAAGAATGGGTTTAGAAATGGGCCGGGCAAGTTATGGGTATTACAGCTGCCCCTCTTTGCTCGTTGTCGTGCAACGGGAACAGAGCAAAGACTTTAAAAGACCCAAATTTGCCCGGTCTTGCCGAGCCTTGATTTCTTTGGGTGCTCTTCTTTGAACATTCTCAAACTCTACTGTAACCTGTTGCTTTGATCCATTCCACCACTAATTCCAAGAGATATGACCTGTAGCTTGAAATTGCTCTTGCTGCAACTTCGAGGGATGAGATTTATTTTATCTTTAATCTGCTCCACTGCAACTTTAGAGAGATAGGACCTGTAGCTTTAATTCGCTCCACTCGATCTTCTCTGCTTCAAAAAGATAAGAATTGATCCTCATTGTAAACTTAGGGAGACGGGATTTGTAATCTCAGCCTATTCCATGGGAACTTCGAGGAAATAAGAATTCTGAATTTTCCAAACTGCTTCCTTACTATCTTCAAGAAGACTGAAGATACCTCAACGTGCGACCCGAGGCTCGACTCACCTCTCACAATATGAGTTGATTTTTTTTTTTGAAGAACAGAGATTGAAAAGTAATATGAATTGATCTTTTGTAACAAACAGAAATTGAAAAACAGAAATTGAAAATACCTCGGCATGTGACCGAGGCTCAACTCACCTCTCGCATTATGAGTTGATTTTGAATGAAATTGAAAGACAAAATTAAAAATACCTCTCAATGTGACCCGAGGCTCAACTCACCTCTCGTGTTATGAGTTGATTTTGAAATGTAAATTGAAAAATAGAAATTAAAAATACCTCGGCGTGTGACCGAGGCTCAACTCACCTCTCGTATTATGAGTTGATTTTGAACGTAAATTGAAAGATAGAAATTAAAATACCTCGGCGTGCAACCCGAGGCTCAACTCACCTCTCATATTATGAGTTGACTTTTGAATAGAAATTAAAAATACCTCGACGTGTGACCCGAGGCTCAACTCACCTCTCGTATTATGAGTTGATTTTTGAACAAAAATTAAAAGATGAATTAAAAATACCTCGGCGTGCAACCCGAGGCTCAACTCACCTCTCGTATTATGAGTTGATTTTGAACAAAATTGAAAAGCGAAATTAAAAATACCTCAACATGCGACCGAGGCTCAACTCACCTCTCAGTATTATGAGTTGATTTTGAATGAAATTGAAAGATGAAATTAAAAATACCTCGGCGTGCGACCGAGGCTCAACTCACCTCTCGTATTATGAGTTGATTTTGAAAGAAATTGAAAAACACCTCAGCGTGTGACCCGAGGCTCAACTCACCTCTCGATGATGAGTTGATATTTTGAAAAATAAATCTTGAAAAACACCTCAGCGTGTGACTGAGGCTCAACTCACTTCTCGAATTATGAGTTGATATTTTGTAATCAAAATTTCAAAACATATCGTCTGGTGGAACTCGGATGTCTTCTTTTTCTTTGGTTTGGTACAACTATCATCAAAACTTATTGCTTTATTGGCGTGCCTGTATGTGTCATGCGTGATGTTATCATGATATGCACGTGTTTGTCTTAAATGCTTTTATGCCTACATGATTATGCCATGCGCCCTGGGCTTGTTTGTCATGTATCTATTTTCGTCACGACTTTCATGATGACCTGTATTCATTGGTTTGACTCTTGACTTTTCTTTCAGGTTTTGTACCCGTCCTCAAGTTTTAAGAGTAATCTGCATTTCTCGTATATCACCCTTTTGCCCTCTGTTGAACTTTGTCCTTGTTTTGAGGCTCTTGCACTTACCAAATTCTCATCCAGGTAATGCTCAACATTCTTTTTGTTTAGAGTATGTAATTTCACCATTTATCATTAACATGAACCAATCATGAGATGCATGAAAACGACAAAGTAGGTATGAAAAGGATACCTCACATTCATATTTATTTCAAAAGCAACAAGCAAAGAAAATTGACAAGGAATATTTCAATAAAGAAAATGTTATAAAAAAGGAAAGTAGGTTCAATTGTCTCAAATGCTCTAGATATCCAACGCATGAACTTCTCCATGTTTCTTCATCCTAGATCTTTTCGAGCAAAGCTTCTTGTGTAGAAAATTTTGAGCTTCCAAGTCTGCTTCAAATATTATAATCTCGCCATTTAACTCTCTGTTCAAATCGTCTTGCTCTTTATGTCTGAACCCCCTTCATTAGGATGCCCTTTTAGGTTTTCATCCTAATCTTTTTGTTTATTAAAATGCCCTTTCGGGTTTTCATCTTGATCTTTTTTTTCTACCAAGACGCCATTTTCGGGTTTTCATCTTGATCTTTTTTTACACCAAGACGCACTTTTGGGTTTTCATCTTGATCTCTTTTTTTTAGGCATAGTACTTTTTCACGACATCTGAGTTCACTGGATTAGGTAACTCTTTCCCATCCATCTCAGTGAGAATCAAAGCTCCACCTGAGAAAGTCTTCTTTATGACGTATGGCCCTTCCCAATTTGGTGTCCATTTTCCTCGAAAATCTTTTTATATTGGGAGAATCTTTCTTAGTACAAGTTCTCCCTCGTGAAACTCTCTTGGCCGCACCTTCTTGTCATGGGCCGTGATTATTCTCTTCTGGTACATTTGTCCATGGAAGATCGCCTTCAAGTTTTTTTCGATAAGATTTAGCTAGTCATATCGAGCTCGAACCCATTCTGATTCTTCTAGTTTTAACTCCATTAAGACTCATAGAGAGGGGATCTCAACTTCAATGGGCAGCACAGCTTCCATTCCATAGACTAGAGAGAAAGGGGTTGCTCCCGTAGATGTATGCACAGATGTGCAATATGCGTACAAAGCAAACGGTAGCTTCTCATGCCAGTCTTTATATGTCTTGGTCATTTTTCCAATAATCTTCTTAATATTTTTGTTATCAGCTTCTATTGCTCCGTTCATCTTTGGGCAATAGGGTGAGGAGTTATGATACTTTATTTGAAATTGCTCACATACTTCCTTCATCATCTTGTTGTTCAGATTCAAAGCATTATCCGAAATGATTCTCTCAGGCAAACCGTATCGACATATGATCTCCTTTTTTAAGAACCTGCAAACTGCGGTCTTCGTCACATTAGCAAACGAAGCGGCTTCTATCCATTTTGTGAAGTAATCTATGACCACAAAAATGAATCGGTGTCTATTAGAAGCTTTTAGGGAAATTGGACATATAACATCCATGCCCCACATAGAAAAAGGCCATGGAGAAGTCATGACATGAAGGGGCGAAGGGGCTGTATGAATTCTATCGCCGTAAATTTGACATTTGTGGCACTTTCGTGCGTAACTAATGTAGTAGTTTTCTATTGTCAGCCAGTAATAATCGAGTCTCATAATCTGCCTAGCCATAGTGAAACCATTGGCATGCGTTCCACAAGTTCTTTCGTGGACATCTTCAAGTATTTTTCTGGCTTCAACAGCATCCACGCATCTCAGGAGCACTTGATCCTTTCCTCTTTTGTAAGATGTCCCATCAAGAACAAATCCCACCGTCATTCTTCTGATTGTTCTTTTGTCGTTCTTATTTGTTTGCTCGGGATATCTTTGATTCTTGACATATTCTAAGATATCATGGAACCATGGATGTCCATCTACCTCTTTTTCAATGCTAAAATAATGTGCAGGGACCTCATATATGCTCATTTGGAGAGACATTATTTTCGTTTCTCTGTTTTCTTTGAACATTGAGGCCAAAGTGGCTAGGGCATCAGCCAATTGGTTTTCTTCTCGTGGGAAGTAATTAAAAGTCACTTCTTTAAACTCTTTGACCAACTCCGCAACAAGATCGCGATATTTGACCAACTTCGAATCTCTCACTTCTCAATCTCTACGAATTTGGTAAATCACCAACGTTGAGTCCCCGTACACCTTCAAGATTTTGATGTTTCGTTTAATGGCTGCACGAAGTCCCATGATGCAAGCCTCATATTCTGTAACATTATTGGTACAGAAGAAATTTAATCTGGTAGTGAGCGGATAATGGTTCCCCTCTGGTGACACTAGGACTGCTCCAATCCCATGCCCCAATGTGTTTGATGCACCGTCAAAGCTCATCTTCCACGGTTTCTCTTTTGACGACTCACACTCTTTTTCTATAATGCACATTAAGTCTTCGTCTGGAAAATCAAATCTCAATGGCTCGTATCCTTCCATTGTTCGAGTTGCTAATAAGTCAGCTATCGCACTCCCCTTTATCGACTTTTGACTCACATACACAATGTCGTACTCTGATAATAAAATCTGCCATCGTGCCATTCTTCCTGAGAGTGCAGGTGATTCCATCATGTACTTTATTGGGTCCAGCTTTGAAATTAACCACGTCGTATGATACAACATATATTGTCTGAGCCTTCGAACTACCCAGACCAAAGCACAACAGAATTTTTCAATTGACGGGTACTTTGCTTCATACTCCGTGAACTTCTTGCTGAGGTAGTAAATTGCCCCTTTTTTTTCCTGACTCATCATGTTGCCCTAGCACGCAACCCATTGAATTTTTTAACACAGTCAGATACAATATTAACGGTTTTTTAGGAGTTGGCGATACCAGGGGGCTAGACAAATACTATTTTATTTTGTCAAAAGCCACTTGGCACTCCTCGTTCCATTCTCCAGTATTGTGTTTTCGAAGGAGTCAAAAAATTGGGTCGCACTGGTTGGTAAGTTGAGCAATGAATCGAGCGATGTAGTTCAACCTCTCTAAAAACCCTCTGACTTCTTTTTGTGTGCGCGGAGGTGGTAGTTCTTGTATGGCCTTTATCTTATCTGGATCAACCTTAATACCTCTCTCACTGACGATGAAGCTTAGTAATTTTTCCGAGGTAACCCCAAACGTACACTTGGATGGATTAAACTTCAACTAGAACTTTCTTAGTCTTTTGAACAACTTCATGAGGTTCTCAACATGCTCTCTTTCCCCCTAGATTTGGCAATCATATCATCGACATAGACTTCTATTTCTTTATGCATCATGTCATGGAATAACATCACCATAGCCCTCTGATAGGTTGCCCCGGTATTCTTTAATCTGAATGGCATCACCTTGTAGCAGAATATTCCCCACATCGTTACGAAGGTAGTTTTCTCCATATACTGGGAGCCATCTTTATCAGATTATAGCCGAAAATCTATCCATGAAAGAAAACAATGAATGTTTCGCTGTGTTATCCACCAACGTATCAATGTGTGGTAAGTGAAAATTATCTTTAGGACTTGCTCGATTTAGATCGCGATAATCCATGCACATTCATACCTTGCTCGTCTTTCTTCGGTACTGGGACTATATTAGCTACCCATTCTAGATATTTAGAGCTTGTAGAAAGCCAGCACCAAATTGTTTCTTGACTTCTTCTTTTATCTTTAAAAGTATTTCAGGCGTCATTCGTTTTAACCTCTATTGAATAGGTTTGCATTCTGATTTTAGTGGGAGTCTATGGACCACTACATCCTCGTTCAACCCTGGCATATCCTGATATGACCATGCAAATACATCTTTGTACTCACGAAGCAAGGCGATCAAATCATGTTTGGTCTTTTCTGAAATGGAGGTCACAATCTTCACTTCCTGCTTCTTTTCTTCATTTTCCAAGTTCACTGTCTCAACAGATTCTTGATGGGGTAGAATCTGTTTATCTTTTTATTCTATCATTCTTAGCAAGTCAGGAGACGAGACATAATCTTCAGCATTTTCCTCAGCTTCGCATTCTCCTACACAAATAGCTTTCTCAAAATCGATTTCAGGACTTGTAACAGGATTATTCATGTCGTTGGTATCTGAGCACCTGAGAGGAAAATGGGAAAGAAAACTATAGAGGAGCATCAAAGTATTGAAACCAAACAAACATAATGTTATGGCATGATGTGAGGTACATGTAAGGACAGGCTATGAGAATAGGAAATAATTATGAAGTTAACAAGAATGAAAAGGCTATGACAAAATACATCTCCGTTAATGTTCATTTAAATAATAAAGAGCAAACATAAGCTCTTACAAAAGAATCCCACTATTACTTGGGGGCAAACAAAAAGAGAGTTAACATTAAGCATTACTTTGGAGAGGACTTAGAAAATATAAAGAGATCCGCAGCAGTCTAATTGTTCAAAATGAATCCAGGAGGACAAGGGTGTATCATTGAAACATCTTCAATTGCATCATCCCCTTTGTCAACAACATTTATACTGATGTTCTGAAGACCCCTTTAAATCCATAACATCGTGCTTTGTGTATTATCTCGCCCTGGGTACATCATTCCTACAGAGGTAAATATTTTTGACCAAGGAGGATACGCTATGGGCTCCTATTCTAAATCCCGACCTGAGGCTCTCGCAATCCTCCTTTCTTGATCTTTTTGCAACTATTTTCTATAATTTTAACTTATTAGGCTCTTTCTTTGGACTCAAATGCATATAACATGATGTAATGAAAATGCATAAAATGCAATGCAGGCGCATGGCATGAATGTAAAAAGAAAGAGATGTGTTGATCATGAATTTGATTCCATTAGAAGAACTTTTCTAGAAGATACATTTCTTTACATAAAACGGATCGCATATACGGCCATATCCTTATGTTCGAACGACCGTATTGCAATCCACTTTATCAAGTAACACATTTCCTTATGACAAACTCTTCCATTTAGCAACCGAATATGAATCAACACTTCCTTTCTAAGATGATGCAATGCCATTCAAATGCATAGAGAGAATGCAAAAAGAAAGATAGGCGCTGATTATAAATTCAATTCCATTAGAAGAACTTTTCTAGAAAATAAAGCTCTTTACATAAAACGGATTGCGTATACGGTTTTATCATCATAATCCAAGTGGAAACACCAGATTTTTCTTCATATATGTATGTTATGGTCGTGTCCCGTAAACTTTCTCTATAGATGCTTCTTTTAGCTCCTTGTTGCTCAGCTCAGGCTGTACCTCTTCACTCACTTATCCTCCGTGATATTCATAAGCTTCTTTAAGAAAATCAAAACGTGAGGACTCTTGAATAATCCGCGTTGGCTTGAATCATCGGGCAAAGTCTTGGGTTCTTCTATAGGATTATCGGCCTTCTCTCGTAATTTATTTAGACTATATTTGGGCAACCGTATTACAATTCACTTTATCAATAAATTCATTTCCTTATGACAAACTCTTCTATTTAGCAACCGAATATTAATCATTTGACGATGCAATGCAAATGCATGAATACAAGAAGAGGCATCGATTCAAATTCAACTTCATTTTAGAAAACTTTATTAGAAAATAAAATCCTTTACATAAAACAGACTACAAATATGCTTTCACTCTAAGGCCTAAGGTTTTGATTTTCCCAAGCAAAGAGATTAGCTCTTGATTACAACCTGGCTGTAGCTCATATCTCACGCTCAATATGTCAGCCTCTGCAGCCAAAGTCTGTAAGTGATCAGCTACCTCTTGAATCTGGATTATCGCTTTACCCATGAGGTAATTCTGGCTTCTAACTTGCTCACAAGAATGGCGAAGCTCCTCCTCCCAACACCTTTCTCTTGTTTCCAGAAGCTCAATCCGGAGCTCACCACTGTGTAATGTCGATTCTAGCTCTTCAACCTTACCTTTCATTTCCTTGATTCTGTTCAAACTTGATTTTAGTTTGATTTCTGAGTCTTGACTTTGATAGTGGTACAGAGACCGCCCAAGCTCAGCCACTCTAGCTTTTAGTCCCTTTTTCTCATTTTGGCTTTCTGCCATGCCCTTCTCTAAGGCCTCGTTTTGTATTTGCATTTCTTGAAACTTTTTCTCCTAACTGCTAACTCTGGCTCTTTCCTCTCGGATCTCTTGTTGCCACTGCTCCAAAGATTTTCCTAATCCAATGTTTTTATCGTCAGACGCATCTTCTTGTATTTCATCTTCAAGCTATCTCGGTCTTTCTCTACCTTTCATTTTTCTTTCTAAGTTTTTCGGCCCCCGATTTTTAACCGTCCACCTCTAATTGGAGGAGCATCTTTTCTTCTTCCAGCGTTTCTATCATTTTTTCAAGCTCCGAACTCATCCGTTCAAAATCTTATTTCACAATCTCTAATTTTGATGGGACTACTCGCAAGCATTCTTCTCTCGATTGGGCGCCCTCTGGATTTGGCTCAGGGACATTATCATTAATCCTTCTAATCATCCATCCGCTGTACTCTGGGGTCGTCATTGGGCCGGTGGATAACCTTTTCATTCTATGAATTTGATTCCAGGCACTAGAGATTTCTTTAACCTTTTTCTTATAGCTCTCCCCTTCGTATGAGAACTCGCATTGAGCCATCCCGTATGCCGTTGGTACGAACTATCTTGAACTATATTATCTTAGGACCAGCAAAGGGGCATATGCAATGGCACCCCAAATTCCCAGTAGAGGAACCCAGTCGAAGTTTCCACAACGATAAAGGATCTTATCGGGAATCATCCAAGAAGCCTTCCACTCGATGTCGTCTTCTTGAAGGTTTTGAAGGAGCGCTATCTAGTTTTTTTTGGACACATCTTCTCTCCTAGGTGTAGCTACTATCTCGTTCAACGAGGAGTAATTCTCTGACAAAAAACGATAAGGCACTTTCTCCCCTTTCTAGAAGTGCCTATGGAACCAGGCCAATAACAACTGTGTACATCCAATAAATCTGCCTTCACCTATTCTCCGACATGCATTCAAGGATCTGAACGTTTCGGCCAAAATGGCAGGAACAGGCGTGACCCCTTTATCTAATCGGCCGAATAGATCAATAACTGCTTCGTCAATGTGTCTTAGAGCTTTTGGGAAGATCACCAAACCATAAATACACAAGGCCAAGACGCCAATCTTTTTCTTTGCATCAGGATGCGTTAAGATCAGGCCTCAAATGTATCCAATGTATGCATTTACCCCACCTTTCTTCTGCATTTTAACTGAGACCCATTGTTTGCTCATTCCCGTGATATTCATCAATTTCTTGGCAAAAGTCGGGCTATTAACTGCTTTGGAATAAGCTTTATCAACTTGAATTCTCGGACAACGTAGCAAGGTCGTGTATTCTTCTACCGTGAGAACCAAATCTACTTTTCTGAATGAGAAATAGCTATAAGCAGCATTCCAGAACTGAGTCATTGCTTGGAATAGGTGCTTATCTATTTTGACATCAAGCAGGTATAGTAGATCGCCGTAGGTACTATAGAACAACTGCTTTGCCTCGTCATCCCATTGGGTCCATATTTCTTTCAACTCCTAGAGTTCATTCTACGTGACATTGATATTGGTGAAATCTCGTAATTTTGACACATATTTCTCAACTAAGCTATCCCCTTTTTCTAATTGGCTTTGCTCTGACCATGTGCGGGTGGCCGCATTATCCTCCACTTTATCAAGGAATTCACTTTTCATAACCAGCTTTCTAACTTAGAAACTGACCATGAATCGATGCCTCTTAAAAATGGAAATGACATGCAGAGAAAATAAAACATCATCAATTAGTACATAGAATGAGATATAAAGCATGTAAAATACACAAACGCATATCTGGGTAACTACTAAGGTTTGGCATAGTTCAGCTCGGGGTGGGTTCTTAGGCTCCTTACGTGTGGTTGAGTTCTATAGTTCGAGGTACCCGAACCAGCAGATTCCTCGATCCTCACCCATTATAGGCTCATACGGACCGAGTTCTTGCTTCGGGAATACATTTCTATGGCCATGCGAAGTGAAAACTTCACGAAGACATAGGTACGGATGTATCCCAAAAGCAGTCCACTAGCCCATGCGGAGGTGAAAACCTCATGAAGGCATAGCTTCTCGCTCCCACTTAAAGGGCGTGACCACAACGGTCATGCAATGCAATGCCAAAGTATTTACGAGACCCAAAATTAAAAGTGCATTAAAAGAAGCATGATTTTTCGAAACCATTTTCCAATTTTAATCAAAAAGACAAAAATCAATCAATCTATGGCCTGACTCTCGAAGTCCCCAGTGGAGTCGCCAAGTCGTCAGAACCATTTTTGGAAAACGAGTCAACTTAGGGTTATTGAAAACAAAATAAAATGGGAGTCGCCACCAATCTTTTTTAATAAGGTGTGATCGGTCACCTCAGAAACAGCTTGTTTTTAATAAATGCTTTGATTTATCAAAACAACAATTTTGGTCTACGAATCCGAAAAATAAGTTCGAGTCGATTATGCGACGAGGAAGGGTTAGCACCCTCGATCGCCCAAAATTGGTACCAAATTGATTGATTGATGTCCTAATGTTGAAAACTTTGAAATGATTCGACAATAGATACTTTTTATTTATAAAACTTGAAGGGATCCGAAGGAAAGTTAAGACTCTCTTATTTTCGAAGAGATAAAGCATCATCTCCAGTAAGTTAGGGCGCAATACTTTAGACTCTCGAAACTAAGCTCGCCTTTTAAAACTTAGTTTTATATTTGAAGAGGATCTCCCGTCATTTGTCAAACGAGAAATCAAAACCCAATAAGTTAGGGCTCAATTTCTCGAGAATCCAAATTAGGAATATTGCCTCTATTTTAGAAGGGAAAGAAACTTATCTCGCGAAGATTCAGGTGTCGAGTCCAATGAAGTTAGGTGCGACATTTAAAATTTCCGAGATAAAGTGTTTTGTTTAAAATTTAAATTGCGATTTTAAAAGGGACATTCTGTTATTTAGCTTTGAACGAGAAAAATCGAAACCCAGTAAGTTAGGGCTCGATTCTCTCGAATTGCTAATATGGAAATATTGGTCGTTATAAAGATTATGATGTCGAAAAATAATGAGATGACGATGAGAATATAAGTAGTGGTGATGAAAAGTATTGTGACAATAGTATATATATTGATTGTGATAGAAAATAATGATAATGATGGGAATAATAAAATGATAATAAATAAGGTAGTAATACATTAGTGATAATAATAATAGTAAAATGCTAATAATAACAAAGAAGGGATATAATAATAATAATAATGTACAAATAACAACAATGATAATAATAATAGATATAAAATAATGATAGTAACAATAATAGAAAATAATGATAATAAAAGACAAGAGATATATAAAATCAATGATATAGTAATAATAAAGAATAATGAAAATAAAATAATAATGATAATAATTAAATAATGAAATAAAATAAAATAATGGTAAAATGATAATAGTAATACCACTAATAATAATAGTTTTATAGTAATGAATAAAGTAATAATAATAATAAATAGTAACAATAAATAGTAGTAATAGTAAAATAAAAGAATACTAATAATAGTAGTAATAATAATAGAATAATAATAGAAAATAATATACAAAATGATAGTAGAACAAAAAAATGAAATGAACAAATTAAAAAGTAAAATGGTGGTTGTGGCAATAAAATATTGATGAAAATAATAATAAATAAACAATAGTGGACAATAAAAAATAAAAATGGTGATAAAAATTGCAAAATAATAAAAAAATGGGCTAAATCGCATTAAAACGGAGGTTTTTAGGACAAATTATAAATAAATAAACAAATGGGGATCAAATCGAAGCGCGCGGAAATGGAAAGGGGGCTAAAAGGAAATTTACCCGATCCGTTAAACGCAGCGATTTAAATGAGGGTTAAATTCAAAGTTGCACAAAATTTTCGGGCGAAATTAAAATAAAACAAATGTTTTTTTTAAAAAAACTGAAAATACAGAAGGGCCAAAAAGGAAATTTTCCCAATCAACGAAAACACGCGGATCCTTCAATGGTTGGGTCACACGCTGCTGGTCTCAAATTAAACGACGTCGTTTTAGGCGTTAAGGCCACCCAAAACGACGTCGTTCGATGGACTATTTAAGGTGAAAATGTTGAAAAAAACATTTCGCTTGTGTTTTTTTTAAAAATGGGTCTCTCTCTTCTCTGCAGATCCAAGAAGGGGCTCAGCATCGCTACTGGCACTGCTTCTCCGTCGCTCGACGCCATTTTCATCATTGCACCACCACAGACGGTGGTAAAAAAGGTAAAAATTTTATATATTTTTTTTGTCTTTCTTTTTTTAAAAAAAATATGTATGTATATGTGTGTTAAAACAAGAAAGGGTGCAAACAAAAAGTTTGAAAATGATAAAAAAAAATTCACCTTTTCGACTTCTGTTTGCCCCATTTTTTTTTTTTTGTGTTGAATATTTGCCTATTGCTTTTATTTCTCTCTGGTTCTGTTTGTGTTTAATCTATGCCTATACTGTGCTTGAAAGTCTACTGTAAAACTTTGTTCTTTTCTGGTATTCTATTGATCGAAAAAAAAAAGCCCCTTTTACAAATGTTTTCAATCGGCTTTTATAGCCTTGTTTTTACAACTTGGTCTCTGTTCTATCCTATCTTGTTTAATGCTTGCAGGAGCTTGGCGGTCTTGGCGTCTTGCATGGCTGGGTGGTAGACAGGATCGTGGCGCTCGCACATGTCGAGGCGTGTTCATGGGTGCAAGATGGGGCAAGTTGCCCTTAGGGTTTTGTTTTGTTTTCTTTTGTTTAGTGGGCTAGGGTAATTGGGCTGATTGGTTAGTAAGCTAGGTTAATTTGGGTATTGTGGACTTAATGGGTTTGGTTATTGGGTCTGGTAAGGTTAGTTTGGGTCTGGTAATTTTTGTAATTGGGTTTGGGTTTATTTTTTAGTTTAATTTGGATAATTTGGGTTGAAGAATGGGTTTAGAAATGGGCCGGGTAAGTTATGGGTATTACAGATATTCAACTATTTCGATTTTTAAAAAGAGGTTAAACTCTATAAGTTAGGAGCACGACTGCTCTAATTCCAAAAATGATGAACATTGTCTTATTTTTTATTTTTTTAAACATTTTTCTATTCATATGATAAAACAAATGCAAGCTTTTAACAACTTGCTTTTTAATTTATTTAGGCCTAATAATAAAATGAACGCATATCTTTTAACATGATACACGATATGGATATTGACAAAATAAAATAATATAGTAGCGGGTAAACAAAGAAATGATGATATTAAAATGATAGGCGAATAAATAATTGAACAAATGAACAAATAAATAAAAGATAAAATAAAGATGCAATGCTAGTGAGTAATAATAATGTAACTATAATGATAAAATGTCAATTTATAATAATAATAGCGATAATCATAATATTAATATGAATAATAAAAGACTACTAATAAATAATAATGATAATACTAATAATACATAAAAATACATAAAAAGGGAGAATTTAAATAACATAAATTTTGAATGTTAAAAAAAGGGTAAGGGATAATAAAAAATATAAAAGGTCCATAAAAGGGTAAATAAGATAAACGAATGATTGAATTGAAATAAAAATGAAATTAAAAGCAAAAATTATAAAGAAATAAATTAATTAAGTAATAAATCAGAATAAATGACCAAAATAAAATGCGCGAAAAGAAAAATAGACTAAATGGGAAATTATCCCAAACTCCAAGACACGCTTAATTCTCAAGGAGGTTAGCAGACGAAGGGTTAAATCAAAAACAAATTAAAATTAAGTGGTGCAATCTACAAAGAAAAAAAAAAGAAATTAATACCATATTAAGAAGGAGTTTGAAAGCGAAAGGACCAAGGTCCCAAATAGACCACTATTGCGAAAACACGCGGATCTAGCCAGCTTTCGGGTTGGGTCTCGAGTTGCGTCAAAACGCAGCCGTTTTGAGGTGTTTAGGGCCTGGACGAAACTATGTTGTTTAGAGGTCCCTATTTAAGTAAAAAATGTTTCAAAAAATCATTTCTAACCTATTTAAAAAGAAATTTCTTTTCTCCCATTTTTTCTTAAAAGGACCTCTGAGTCCGGCCATAGGAATGGCGGACCTTTGTAGTGGCCGAAAATCGCCCAAAAACTCATTTTAACCCCTTTTCTGCGTAGAACTTTGATTCGGAGTCAAAATACCAGACTAAAGCCAAAACTCCCAAAAAGAAAAGGAAAACCTTTCGATTCTCGACGTCCTCAGCCGCGGCACTAGCCGAATCCCTAGGGTTCGACAGCCTCTCGGATCGAAGGAGACACCAACAGTGGCGCGAAGACAAAAAGGCAGGTAAAGGTTTCATTTTTCTTTTATTTTAATAAAAACGGAAGGAAATAAACTACCTTTGTTTTTGCTCTCTGTTGTTTCAAGATTTTAGTTTTTGTATTTCTTTTCTTTTTTGTGATGTGTAAAATTACATATAAAATCTCTGGCTTTTATAACCGATTATACATATATTTTTCTTTTTCTTTTTCTTTTTGTTGTTTTTGCCATCTTTATTGTCTATTTTCTTACTGTTACTGTTATGTCATTTTTCTTTCTCTTTGCAGGCGACAGTGCACGGTCAATAGAGGGGAGAGACCTTTGCTTTTGTCGTTTTGGTGCAAGGGTGGCACAGGAGGCGTTAGGCCTCAGGACGAGGGGTCTCGAGTGGCGTGCCTGCAAGGGGATGAGCGGCGCTAAAAACCCTAGGGCTTCTGGCTTTTCTGAAACTAGTTTAGGTTTTTGGGCCATTGGGCCTTTTTTTGGTATTTAGGCTTCATTTTTTGGCTATTTTGTAATTGGACTTTTAATAATGAACTTTGTTTTATTATTTATTTATTTATTTTGTTTTTCTGGTTTAGTTTGGGTTGGGTCGAGCAAAATTGGGCTGTTACAACGTAATTTTGCCTTTTCTTATTCAAATTTTTAGATAACTCGAATTGTATAATTCATATTCGAGTTAAACCGAAAAACTTAATTTTTTATTCGATTTGATCCGAATAACTTGAATAACTCAAATAACTTGAACTATTGAATTCAAAATTTGAATTTTTTATCGATTTTTTCGAATCGAATTGAATTTTGCTCACCCCTACACGACAACTCATAACAAATGAACCTTAGTATACTTGGGAAAATATATATATCACACCACATCAATTTCCACTCCAACCCCACGTAACACGCCATCATTCAATCGTACTCTATCTCGCGTTCATCCAGCCCAACCGAAATCCAATAACATTTTCCCCAACAACATTATAACATCAATTAAACAATTAAAATAAACTATTTCACATTATATCATCATACAATTCATATAAATATCAATTTTTCCTTTTCCACGTAAATCAACAAGATCTTGATTAGAGGTGTGCATAGGCCGGGCCGGGCTAGGCTCAACTAAAAATTTAGGCCCGGCCTAGCCTAAAAATGGGCCTAAACTTTTGCCTAAACCCGACCCGGATAAAAATGCTAAAACCTAGGTTCGACCCGGCCCGCCAATATTAATTTTTATATAATTTTAAATATATATAATACATAAAAAATATTAAGAATATCAAAATAAATATTTGCCAGCAAATTGAAAATAAATTTTAAAAATATGTATACTTAAATAATACTAAGATAGATACAACTTAATAAGCAAATGCCTCTAAAATAATAACAAAATTAGCAAATGTCTTTAAAATAATAACAAAATTAACAATAAAATAAATTTTATATAATATCCAAACAATAACAACAAAATAGTAGCAACATAATAGTAAAACAATAGCAAAATAGGGAGAAAACAATAAGAAAGTAATATTAAAAAATAAAAAAAATAGATTTTTTTGTCATTTAGTGAATTCGGGTCGGGCAAAAAATGTCTTACCAGAGGCCCGCCCGTTTTTAAACTGGCATTATTTTTTTTATCCAAACCTATTTTTAAGCCTATATTTTTGCCCAAACCCTCCCACATTTCGGGCTGGCCTTTTGGCCCGACTGAGTGGCCCGACCCATGAATAGGTCTATTCTTGATCTAAAATGTAAAATTTTATCAATATTAACTTTCATTTCATAATCCAATTTATTTTACATTTTATACCCTTTTATTTTTTGAAATTATACAATTGTCCCAAACTTTTACAATTTATGCAATTTAGTCTTTTAACCCGAAAATCATCAAATTGACCATTTTTACAGATCAGATTACAGCCGAATATTCTAGGCCCTTAAACAGTCCACAAAATACCTGTTATTCACCAATAAACCATGTAATTTCAACATTTTAACAATTTAACCCTTTAATAAAAACTAACTAAAATCACTTTACAAAACAACCAAAAATCACAATCAAAACTTTAAATACATAATTATCATCACAAACAACCAAGATTAATTAATGGTAACTTCCAAAACTTTTAACAGATTCAAAAATGAAGGTATGGGCTAGTTGAACATAGTTGGAACAATCTTAAAAATATAAAAATTATAAGATATAGATGACAATTGAGCTCACATACACAAGGAAAATGAAACCAAAGCTTAGAGCCTCCTTCAATGGTGTTTCGGCATCAATTTGAAGAAATGAAGAAGAAAATACTATCTTTCCTAATTATTTTGTTTTAATTTTAATCTTAATTACTATTATGCCATTAAAATACATGTTATTTTATCATTTTTATTCATATTGCCGTCGAACAATAATGAGAAGGGGATAATTGCTACATAGGTCCTTCCTGATTTAATAATTAAGCTATTTGATCATTTAAATGTAATAATTAATAAGTTTTGCACTTTTTACAAATTAGTCCTTTACCTTAATTAGTTATCTAAACATTAAAATTTCTTAACCAAATTTAAGCACAACTCAAATGACTCCTTAAATATTCTATAAATAATATTTACAAGTCGACACGATAAAAATTTGTGATTCCTAAATTACTGTTCTGTTGCAACTAAAAAACGGACTATTACAATTATCCTTATTTGGAGGTAGCATATTAGTAATATAAGCCAATATATTTAATGGAAGCAAAGCACACAAAATGTTCCAATTCCACTTTCCATCAAAATTTACCATATCTTTCAAACGGTCCAACCCCTATATAATGAAATATGAAGAGGGCCAAGATCTGCAATCCAAATATCAGTCCAGAAACGGACTGATTCTCCATCACCAAACGACCATACAATCAGTTCTCCAAACTTGCCCCGAACTCTCTCCATAAAGCTTAACTATTATTCCTACTGATTTTCTTTCGACAAACAAATATTATCTTATATAAATTTGTTAAATCATGATCAAATTAATAGAATATGTAAATGTTGTAAGCTAAATTTCTTAGATCAATAACAAAATGACAAAATCTGTAAAATTTGAAAGCTAAATTTAGTATTATACCAATAAAATTATATGCAATTGAAAAAATATTAATGTTGTGATTAATTATTATTAATTGCTCACTTTTGAAGTCGATAATGATTAAATTACTTTAATTTTTTAAAGATAAGTTAATTTATTTAATATCAAAATTGAGAGGGACTAGATAATTTTTTTACCAAGATTGTCCCTTGGACAAAATGATTAGGAAGTCTCTGATAATTTCCGAACTTTCTTCTTAATGTTAGGCTCAATAATCTTGTTAAGTACATGTCATGTCATTAAACTATGCAAAATTAAAGAGAAATAAATAGGTTTTAGTTATGTGATTAGCTTATTTTAATATTATTTTTACTTAATACAAAATTTAAATATTTTTATTAATTAAAAACTCAAATTACACTGAAATTATTTTGTGGGCGTTTCTTATAATCTTTTATATTAAATTTATAATAGGAGAAGAATTTTGTAACAAATATATTTATTAAAAATTAATTAACTTTTGATTACAATGGTAAAATTAATTATTTATCATTTATGATATTTTGTGTTCAAATATTATTATGATCATTTTTTTGACTTATTAATAAAAGATAAAATCATTCTCATAAAATATAACTTAATTTATATATGAGAATGTGTTTTATTAATTTCAATTTCAAATCTTTTCATATATTTTTATTGATTTATTATATAAAATGATAAAACACTTGCATAAAAATACAATTTAATTTATATATAAAAATATTTTAATAATTTCAAAATTAAATTAATGTTCCATTAATTTTTAATATTAACTTGATAAAAAACTTAAAATAAATGTAAATAAATAATACTTACTTCTCTATATCTAGATCTATTTAAGGATTGGGTTATCAATCATACTCAAACGCTCGCCCAAAAATAAGAAAGTTTGAATAGAAACATTAGGGCCGGGACTTTAACACAAAAAACGAGTCTCGTTTTCTTTTTAATTTAAACCGGCCCGAATAACTTGCCTGTAGTATAGGCCCTATGGTCCTTTTTCTCTCTCTGTCCAATCTGTTGTTTCTTCTTGAAAACCAAAAACCAAGTTCTAAATCCCTAATTTCTAACAGCCCTCTCCTCCTCCATTTGCCTTCGCCACTCCAACCTACACCTACACCCACCGGCCGACCACCACCATCATCGTTCACCAGTCACCACCACTGACCTCACGGTTCACACCCACTGTCGCTTCCCTCAGTCCTCAACACACATTGCCTCCATCGAGTTTTGTTTTAAAGGTATGAACATTAGAGTTTTGTTTTAAAGCTGTGAGCATTTTTTTTAGCCTGATTTTGTTGAAAAACTCAAATAAGAAATACTATCCCTAACTTCTAATTGCTGTTGTATTGGTTATGCTTTTACTTTTACTTCTCTTTTTTTTTTTTTGGGGGGGGGGGAGGGGGGTGATAGATAATTTAGATTATTTTTATTTCATGGATTGTTATTGTTTACCATGTTCGTCATGAATATGTTAGTTTTGTCTGCTTTATTTTTGTTGTGGTGAGTTCTCTGTTAATTTGGTTATCTTTGGTCCTTAATAAGACTTTTATGTTGTGGTGTTAGATATCTATGCAGATGTATGTATGCATGTGTGTCTGTGTATATAATATGCATATATTTTGTAAACTACATAACTTCTGTCTTGCGTTTGGCTTAGAAACCTTTTAACGTGCATGTATGGATACACACTCACATACGCAAACCTGAGCATGTTTCTGGTCTGAACATTTGGATCAACTGTTTGTCAACTGCTTTAGTTATTCAAATTTATTGTTCGGCAATCAAAATTTTGTACAAGTAACGAAACTGGAAGTGAACTATGTCTGGATCAGTGTGCTTTTTTAAAACCGAATGCATATGTTTTTCTAGTGTACAACTTCTTCCAGGTTAACTAATGAATTGGACCAATCTGTGATAATCTGTTGGATGACTAATTATGCTGAGTAATGTATGGCATGGATAAGATTCTGAATTGCATTTAATGATAAGGTTGGATATTAGCTAAATAACTCTTCTTATTGGTTGGGGATATAAGGACATGAGATATCTCTAACTGCAGAAATTGAGTCAGCATGTGATTGGATTGGAAGCTAAACACATTGATGTTGGAGTTGAACTGAAAACTGAATGGTAATAAAGGGCATAATTTGGACTGATAACTTGAATGGTCCTGCTAGTAGTCCCTGTTGAATAAACATTTGCCTGGAGGCTTGAGTTTAAATTCCCTTTGTTTAAGGAATTATTTTCTTTCTTTTGCCGTGCACCTTTGGAAGGAAACAAAAGCATGGATAATAACCTTTAGAAAAGAAAAGATAAATTACTTGGAAAATATATTTTTTAGATGTAAGGTTTTTATTTTAATTTATTTATAATATATCATTTTCATTTTCATTTGAATTTCAATGGTTTTGCGTCAACGAGTGGAGAAAATGTTGACATGTAGTCACTAAGTAGACACGTGGAAAGCTGACATGGATAAATAAAGACATGTAGATGTTTTCATTAGGCCAATTTTTTTTTGCCGTTGTTAAACATTCAAAATAAAATTTACAATATAAGATTTTTTTTGAAGTAAACGATATATTATATTTTTAAAATTTGTTTTATATAATAAAATATTTTTTTAATAAAAATTAATACAGACCGGGCTGGACCTATCAATTGGACCTAAAATTTTATTATGGCCCGATCCGAACCCGGCCCATGGAGTGATCTACTATAAACCTTAATCCTTAAATTGGTAGAAAATAACCTTAAGCATATTTTTTAACTGTATTGAATCTGGGTTTGATCTGTATTCTTTTTATTTTTCTGGGTTTCTGGTTTTGAGATTTATCAGTTCACGTAGTTTTTTAAATCTTTTGAGATTTGAGATGTTAATAAGTTTGTAGCTCAGCTAGACTAGCCTTGCTATACGTGTTTATCAAAAGTTAAAAAAAATTGTTGGATTTTGAATAGGGATAGGAGTAAAAGGGGTAGTATTTTATTAGGTTCCAAATGGTAGGAGTTTGGAAAGTTTATAGTAACCTGAGCTTCTGTTATTTAAGAAAAAAAAGTATGACTTGTTTTTCTTTTCCTTTTTAGTTGGGAATAGATCATAGCTGTTATATTAGAAATTTCCAGCTTTGGGGTTGAAATCACTATAAAATTAATGCAATTTGGTAAAGGAAAAAACATTCTTGGTGGAACTGTTTGATTATGGTTTAGTTTACGGCTGAGATTTAGCGAGTATGATATTTTGTTGGAGCTGAAATCTGGATTTATTGCCACTGTTTTGAGTTTATTACAGTAAGTTGCCTGGGATCAGGATTATTAACATCAGAATGGATGTATAATTAACTGATGAGTAATGATTATGTGTTCCCTAGAATTGTCTTCAGTTCAGCATGTATCATGTGCTGTAATGTTTAAAGATCTGGTGATAAGAGTTTGTTAAACGGTTTTTTTAAAGTGCCTGGCCCCGAGTGGAATATTGGAGAAGTGGGCAATGTGGTGTCTGATGGAAGATTGCGATCCAAATATCAAATAGCCATCTGCCTCTTTGTATCTTCTCCAGATATTAAATCAGAAGGCAATGCTTGCGCTCTGCTTCACATGGAGTGCAAGTTTGGCTCTTCTTTTACATTTTTGTCAATATTGAAAGGCATCGCGCTTAATTGCGATTAAAAGTTTTATAACTTTTGGTGTTTATATGGTTGGCAGCATCTTGATTTATTTATCAGTATCCTGTTATATTCTTAAACTGAAAGGCTGTAATTTCCTTTTTGGTTGCGAATAGATCATAACTGTTATATTAGAATTTTCCTGCTTTGGGGTTGAAATCACTAGAAAAGTTACGAGACTTAGAGAGAGAAAAAAATGCATTGTGTGATTTTTTTGTGTGTTATCATTTGATTCACTAAAGCATATTAAATTATAAACTTATCAGTACATGAAATTTTAACTCATAAAAAAACTCTCATTTGAGTTAAAACGAGTTAATACTTTTTGAGATGTTTAAAAATGTATATTTTACTCTCGTTATAACATCAACAATCATTGAATTTAATAGGGAAGTATTGAAAAATTAAGTGTTGAATTTAACTTATATAATTTGTTCAATATATTATTTATTTCCTTTATTTATTTTATTTGTTTTTGTGATTTTTGGCACAGTGTTCGAGCAATTTCCGTTGACGATGAGCAGCGGTACCAGAGCCAGAAACTTCCGTCGCCGTGGCGATGATGTTGATGACGATGAAAACAGCAATGATAATAAAAACAACCCCACCTCTGCCACTGCCACCACAAACCCCTCATCTTCAAAACCCGCCACGAAGAAAATTCCGAAACTCCTCAGTTTCGCCGACGATGAAAATGAAGAAGAAACAACCAAATCATCCTCAAATAGAAGCAGAGATAGAGAAAGAGAAAAATCCTTTTCCTCTCGGTTTCCCAAACCCTCATCTGCCCACAAGATTACCTCCATGAAAGACCGCAAAAGCTCTTCTTCTTTACCTTCCAATGTACAACCCCAAGCCGGTACTTATACAAAAGAAGCATTACTTGAGCTCCAAAAGAACACACGCACCCTCGCTGCCCCTTCTTCACGGGCTTCCTCCATGTCATCTGAGCCTAAGATTGTTCTCAAAGGTCTTCTCAAACCCCAATCCCAAAATTTGAACTCCCAGCAAGAGAATGTCCCACAACATAAACTTGATAAAGACGAAGTAGAATCTAGGTTGACAACGATGGCGATTGGTAAAGAAGTAGATATGGATTCTTCGGCCTTTCCTGACCAGGCAACTATTGAGGCTATCAAGGCAAAGAAGGACCGGGCTCGGAAGTCTTTTGCAAGGCCTGCACCTGATTATATATCACTGGATAGTGGGAGTAATCGTGGTGGTATAGAGGAAGAGTTCAGTGATGAGGAGGAAGCAGAGTTCCGAGGGCGGTTGTTGGGTGAAAGTGGGAAAAAGGGTGTGTTTGAGGTTGTTGAGGAGAGAGCAATTGGTGTAGTTTCGAGGAAAGATGAGATTCATGATCAGGATAATGATGATGAGGAGGAGAAGTTGTGGGAAGAAGAGCAGTTCCGGAAAGGAC
This sequence comes from Gossypium rotundifolium, assembly GCA_025506655.1. Classification (NCBI taxonomy): domain Eukaryota; kingdom Viridiplantae; phylum Streptophyta; class Magnoliopsida; order Malvales; family Malvaceae; genus Gossypium; species Gossypium rotundifolium. The sequence goes on along the minus strand of CP106731.1, from coordinate 160,363,617 downwards.
TGGGGAAGAGGTTGGATGATGCTTCGAATGGAGTTGTAATTAGTAGTAATACCACTGCTGGAGTTGCTATGGTTCATAATATGCCTCAGCAACACCAGAAAAGGTTTGCATATTCGACAATGGCTTCATATGGTTCGATGATGCCAAGTGTGCCACCTGCTCCATCTTCAAGCATTGTTGGAGCAGCTGGGGCTTCTCAAGGTTTAGATGTTGCGTCCATATCTCAACAAGCTGAGATTGCTAAAAAGGCTTTACAAGAGAATTTGAGGAGGCTTAAGGTATCCCTATGTTCTCTACTTGTCTTTAAAGAGTATGAAATAGAAACCAAAGTGATTTAATTTTGATTACCTGGTAGTGGGTATGAGTTGGTAGGTTTTAGTTTTGTTGTTTCCAATAGTTTGTATGAGAAGTATGCTTTATATTGAATCCAAAGGGTAACCTAACATGAAACTGGAAGAACATGATAACTGTAGTCACACTTGTAAGGAGTCAATTCTAGGCATACCATTTTACATAAATACACCTATCATTTTTTTGTATAAAATAGACCAATTGTTTTGATATTTTTCTAGCTTTCTAAAGTGGAAGGATGCTAGAAACTATTACTTCTGTGGTTTTGGTTTTCCAATTTTTAGTCATTTATAGGCTTCGGTGGTGGGGCATTGCAATGAAATGGCTGCACTGTGATGTAGGCTTCCTTGATAGATTTGCATCAAAAGTTATGCTAGATGTCCAATATTATCTCTGAAGCTCTTGCCATAGAGTTTTTTTCGAGGATTTAAATGACTTTTGAGTAACTGATTGATTGCAGGGATTGTTTTACTAATTGACGATGCTGCGTTTCTTAGTGATGCATTGAGTAAATGTGTTTTTGATAACTTCCAATTCAAATGAGATTGCAAGATTAGATAGTAGTAATTGAGTTCCAAACAAGTTGCCTAAGTAGTGTTGTTGTGGTGTTTACGTGGAGCCTTCCATTGCTTATGACTGATAACTTCTTTTTAGTAGATTTATTGTTTTCCATGAAACTATGTGGGATTTGGTCGATAGTAAGATGTGTAGAACTTGTCAATAGCTCTTTGATACCCAAATGAGATTTGAATGGAAGGGTTCCATGGGTCAACTATTGTATCAACTTCTTGATGGATTTTCTAAAATCACATAATTACTTAATGGGTTAATCATACCTATTAAAGTTCAGGTTTAACTTCGAATCTGTAACGCACGTAATGAGTGTGACATGACCATTGTGCTACTAAGTACAGGAGGGAAGTCCAATATGCAGGAAAGTCCATTGTTGCAATCAGTCCTTTTGGTGCTTATTTGTGTCATTGTCCAAGCCTTATTAATTCATTTCGTTGTATTGTTGAGATATGTATTCCTAATCTAGTTCTTGTTAGCTTCCCTAAACTATGGTCTTTACACTTTAGGATATATTTTGCTCTAGTTAAGTTTCGGGTTTTCTTAAAGGTCATTAGATGAGTTTTATTGGTTAAGTTCCTGAACCTATTGAACACTTGTGAGAGGTGCTAGCTTTTGCTTGTATAGTTAGTTAGACGGCATGACAAATTTGTAATAATGAATGAGTCAAGGAAGTCGATTATTGTGCTCTATCCGCTTATAAACAGATATATTTTTGCTCTTTCTATGCTACAAAATTAGTGTGTTTTTTTTAATGAAAGAAAAGCCTACTAATATTCTTTCTTTTATAAATATGCTACAAATTTTTTGCATAGGTACTCTTCACTTTCAAATGTTCTTTACCTGAGTTTTCATGTGCGTTAAGAGATGTTTGAATTATTTGGTACCTAATCAGTTTTTATGTCCTTACCAGGAATCTCATGCCAGAACCATTTCATCATTGAGTAAGGCTGATGAGAATTTGTCAGCCTCTCTTTTCAATATCACGGCTCTTGAGAAGTCTCTATCTGCTGCTGGTGAGAAGTTCATCTTTATGCAAAAGCTTCGTGATTATGTTTCTGTTATATGTGAATTTTTGCAGGTATGGCTTTATCTGATTCTCCTGTTTTCCTGTGTGCCAGTTTCCTCCTTAATTAGATGTCTGTTTTGATCTCTCTCTGTCTCTTTTGGAGAGTACATATCTTAAATTTTAGAACTTTTACTTTTAAAATTATAAGTGATCAAGTATTTATAATAAATCTGATCAGCAAAAATATTTAATAATAACAAAAGTAGGAAATACATAAACTGAATGAAATATAATAAATGTTAAATTCATTTTGATAGAATTCAATTCATATCAATCTCAATTACTATCTGGATATTAATTCTTTGTATCACTTTTTATTAAGGATAATTTAAATATGGAAAAATAAAAGTTAGTGTCCTTTTACATCTAAAAATGTTTGAAGCACAATTTAACTCGTAGGCATGCAAACGCACTGTTACACAGGATTTGTTCATTTAGTACCAGTGATCTCAAAAAAAAAAAAAAAAAAAAAAAAAAAACTGAATAAGTAATTTGAAATTTCATTTGTGAAAAGCATATTACTAACATAAAATTCGAGTCACAAATATCAAGTTCTCAATCATTGATAGCTACGAGAAACTGAATTAGCAAAAAGTACTTGTAAGCTATGAATGCACAATCTGAAAATTAGCTAAATATTTGAAATTACATTAGCACGTACAAGCATAATAAATTATTAAAAAGCCCTTTGGTTGGCATTTAGATGGTTTGTTTAATACCACTTGATTTTTGTATGTAAACATGGTCTTAAGAATTTTATTTGTTTGGAGTGACTTCTTGTTAGATATTCAGTTTTCTTGAGGCTTCTTTTTCATGCATGCTTGTAACTAGAACTGTTTGTACACTGATGCTTATCTTTTTTGCTATGACTTTCTACCCAGCATAAAGCTCCCCTTATAGAGGAACTTGAAGAGCACATGCAGAAACTTAATGAAGAACGGGCATTGGCTGTCTGGGAAAGAAGATCTGCAAACAACGATGATGAAATGCTGGAGGTTGAAGCAGCTGTGAAAGCAGCAATGTTGGTTTTCAGTGAACGTGGAAGCAGTGCCGTAATGATTGAAGTTGCTACAAATGCAGCCCAGGCTGCATCTGTTGCCATTAGAGAACAAGTAAATTTACCGGTTAAGTTAGATGAATTTGGTAGAGATGTGAACCGGCAGAAACGTTTGGATATGGAACGAAGGGCTGAGGCTCGTCAACGCAGGAAAGCTCGATTTGATTCTAAGAGATTATCATCCATGGAGACAGACTGTTCCTACCAGAAAATAGAAGGAGAATCAAGCACTGACGAAAGTGATAGTGAGGGTACAGCATATCGATCAAACCGTGACATGTTGCTTCAAACAGCAACTGAAATTTTCAGCGATGCATCGGAGGAATATTCCCAACTTTCTTCTGTTAAACAGAAGTTTGAAAAATTGAAGAAAGATTATTCTTCAAGTTATCGGGATGCTTACATGTCATTAAGTATTCCTTCTATCTTCTCTCCATATGTAAGACTTGAGCTGCTTAGGTGGGACCCACTCCATGGTGATGAAGACTTTTCTGATATGAAATGGTAATGGTGCTTTACTAAAGAACTTCAGTTATATTGCTAATTGAACTTAAATAGCCTGTTTTGAATCTTTTTGTTAGAAATAGGCTTTTTCTGTTATATTTTCTCACAAGAAATTACACTAATATTTATATACATAGTGAGCCTAACCTAGGAAACTCTATACTAGGAAACAGACTAATTCTAAGGATGTTGTCCCTTAAAAAACAGCCTTAAAGTTAGGGATAGCAATCAATAAAATATTTACGAATCCTATCTCGATACACTCAAGATTCCTTCATCAGTGTCGACACTCCCCTCAAGTTGGGAAGTGGATATCATCCATTCTCGACTTGCTTACTAGTTTCGAAAGATCTTCCCGATAATCCTTTGGTAAGTATATCCGCCATTGTCCATCGGTGGACACATATGGAGTGCAAATTAAGCCACTGTCAAGTTTCTCCTTTATAAAATGTCAGTCAACCTCAATGTGCTTCGTACGATCATGTTGAACTGGATTATGTGCAATATTGATAGCAGACTTATTATCACAATACAACTTCATTGGACATTCCTACGATCTTCAAATCTTCCAAAATAATTTTCAGCCATAATAATTCACAAATTCCAAGAGTCATCGCCAGGGATTTAAATTGCGATCATGTCATTTTTTGATCAGCGTTGCGTTTATCGCGATTATGGACATAACGTATGCTATTGTCACATCATGCAGTATCGCGGTCGTGAATTTTTAAAATTCACACAACTTATTGTAAAACATAAATAGCGGTTTTACCAGTAGCGACAAGGTTGCTACCGCTATATAACTACCGCTATTTCGATAATGCATCGCTATTTAAATCCTCATCGCTCTAAATTCAAACACGACTAGATCTAGCCACAACATTCTGTTTTTTACTCCTCCAAGTCACAAGGTTGCCTCCTAGAAAAGTGCAATAGCCCGAGGTTGATCTTCTATCAACCATAGACTCTGCATAATCTGCATCAGTATAGGCTTCAAGAGTTAAATTCTCCCCTTTCTTAAATAGGATTCCTTTGCCTGGAGTGCCTTTTAAGTCAGAGAATCGATACACTCGAAGATGTGATTCTTTGGGATTGTGCATGAACCGACTTACAACACCAACTGCATAGGCAATATCCGGTCTAGTATGTGACAAGTAAATGAGTTTCCCCACAAGTCTTTGATATGAACCTTTATCAACTGTTGCATCTTCTAGTGCATCTCCAAGTTTGTGGTTCACTTCTTTGGGGGTGTCTGCTGGTTTACATCCCAACTTGCCCGTCTTTGTCAACAAATCAATTATGTATTTTTGCAGAGATATGAATATTCCTTCCCGAGAGTGTGCTACTTCAATACCAAGGAAATATTTTAACTTACCAAGCTCTTTGACTTCAAATTCTTTTACTAGGCATTTCTTTAAATTTTCCATTCCTTCCAGATCATCACCAGTCACTATAATGTAATCTACATAGACTAATAAAGCGGTCATTTCCCCTGAAGATGAGTGCTTTACAAACAGAGTGTGATCTCCTTGACTCTGTTTATACCCCAACTTGAGCATTACTTTGGTAAATCTTCCAAACCAAGCTCTCGGGGATTGTTTTAGTCCGTACAATGCCTTTTTTAGTTTGCAAACTACCTGTCCTGTAGTTGGACCGAATCCTGGTGGAACATCCATATAGACTTCCTCCTCAAGATCACCATGTAAAAAAGCGTTTTTGATGTCAAATTGATGTAATTTCCAGCCTCGGTTGGCAGCGAGTGGCAACAACACTCTTATAGTGTTCATCTTTGCAACAGGGGCAAATGTCTCAAGGTAGTCTATTCCATACATTTGAGTGTATCCTTTAGCAACCAATCTTGCTTTGTACCTCTCCAAAGAACCATCTGACTTATATTTCACTGTGTACACCCAACGACATCCAACTGGTTTCTTTCCTCTCAGTAATTTTACCAAATCCCATGTCTTATTTTTTTCAAGGGCTTCCATTTCAATCTTCATGGCATTTTTTCAATTCTCATCATCTAATGCCTCGGATACACATTTTGGGAATGGAGATAGAATTTAGGCTAGTAAGAAAGGCTTTGTGGTTATGGGACAAATTTTTGTAAGACATGAATAAGTACAAGGAATGTTTTGTACAGGCTCTAGTTCCTTTTCTAATAGCAATGGGAAAATCATAGTCCCTCTGATCTGAATTTTCAGTAGTATTCAAAGTAGGTTCAGCAATTACCTCGGGTTGTAGAGTAGCAGGTTGTATATTCGAAGAAGATGATTGAACTTGCACCGGTGCCTTCTTCCTTGAGTAAACCAGTAAAGGAGGAGTAGTGTCCTGAATTCCTTTTTGTGATTTGGGTGTATTAGGCTCTATTTCGGGTTGCACAGGTTCAAGCTAGGCAGGCTGGTTGGTAGGCAAGGACTAGGTGTTTGGTTGCTGGACAGGAGCTGGAAAATAAAGAATGTTTGGCTGCTGGACAGGAGCGGGAAAATCAAGTTGGGCAGGCTGGTTGGTAGGCAATGACTGAGTGTTTGGCTGCTGGACAGGAGCTGGAAAATCAAGAAGAAAGAATTGTCTGTCCTTATCTTCTGTGAATAAGATCTCCCCCTGAAGATAAGGACGAGTAAAGAAATTCTCTTGTTTTGCAAAAGTAACATCCGCTGAAACATAAAATTTTTTTTGTGGCTGGATGATAGCATATGTACCCTTTTTGTGTGGAAGAATAACCGATAAAGACACATTTGACAGCTCGTGGATCGAGTTTTCCCCTATTTTGAGAATGTACATGTACAAAGGCAACACATGCAAATATTTTGGGAGTAAGGTTTGAGGTATTGAAATCAGGAAAGAATTTTGCTAGAACCTGCATAGGACTTTGAGATTCAAGGACTTTTGTAGGCAATCTATGTATCATATGAGTAGCAGTTAAAATAGCCTCACCCCAGTATTGTTTAAGGACATTTTTTTGAAACAAGAGAGCTCTGGTAATAGCTAAAATGTGACCATTCTTTCTTTCGGCAACACCATTTTGTTGGGGTGTGCTAACACAAGATGACTCATGTATAATGCCTTTTTCTTGAAAATATGGGGAGAGAAATTGATTGAAATAGTCTTTGGCATTGTCTGACCTAAACCTTTTTATTTCAGCTCCAAATTGTGTTCTGATCATGTTGTAAAAGGTTGAAAAGATAGACCTTACATCAGATTTCTGTTTTAAAAAAAATATCCAAGACACACGGGTACAATCATCAATAAAGGATACAAACCACCAAGCCCCAGAGATGTTTGAAATAGTGGATGGTCCCCAAATATCACAATGAATAAGAGTAAAATGAGCGGATGTTCTTTTATTACTTACCGGAAAAGAGGTACGTTTATGTTTGGCAAAGTTCACAGACATCACAATGGAATTTTTCAACAGTTATCCCTTTGAACAATGAAGGAAACATAATTTTAAGTACTCTAAATGATGGATGACCAAGGTGGAGGTGATGGAGCCAAATTTGGTCTTTATTGGTTTTAACAGATTCGAATATGAAAGATAATGGTGAGGAATTCAGAGCACTAACTTCTCCACTAGATTCTTCAAGATAGTATAGGCCATTTACTTCCTTAGCATGTCCAATCATCCTCCTCGTATTCTGTTCTTGAAAAAAAACATCGATTGGGATAAAAAACCACACTACAATTAAGAGTCTTTGGTAATTTTTTTAATAGAGAGAAGATTGGTAAACAGTTTTGGAACGTGGAGGACATTTTTAAGAGTAAGAGTCTTGTTTATAACAATACCACCCTGACCAGCCACTGTGATCACAGAACCATAGGCTACTGTTATCTTTCTATTACTAGGACAAGGTGTATAGAAACAAATTTTTGTGAGGAGTGGGTCATGTGGTCTGTAGCTCCTGAGTCAATGACCCAAGACCCATTGGTGACTGTATCCGAGACTTTAGAATCTTGAGAAGAGGATATACCTGAAAAGCCAAACTACAAGTACCTGTTGAAGAAAATTTTTCCAATGATCCCAGCAAATTCTTCAACATCTCAATTTCTTCTTTATTAAGTGCAATAGGTGATTCTTGAGAATTCTTTTCTCCATTGAGCTGTCTTGCTATATGTGCTCGCCCTTGTTCCTTTGGTTGTCCACCGGTTTCTGAAAAATTCTTTTTAATTGTCTGTGGTTTCCCATGGAGCTTCTAGCATTTTTCTTTAGTGTGACGGGATTTTTTACAGTAGGTGCACCATACAGACTCCCTTTTAATAGGCCTTGTAAGTTCTGTCTGCTTACTATCTTCGCTAGTTGGCTGCTCCAGGCCAAATCTCCTCTCATGTACAGCCTTTGTAGCTAAGGCGGAACTATCCACTTGACTATTCTCAATCATAACTCCTCTTCTTCCTTCTTCAGCACGAACAATCGCGATTGTCACATTTAGTGACGGTAGCTTCTCTTTTCCAAGTATTTGGACTCTTACTGCATCAAACTCAACATTTAGCCCAGCAAGAAAATCATAAATTTGATCCTTTTCAACGAACCTTTTCAGGAGTGCTGCATCTGCATGCACTGCACTTCATCTGAATGCACTGGTAATGATCCATCGCCATAAGCTTTGCAACAGATTAGAATACTCCGTGATTGACCGACTTCTTTGCTTGGTAGATGAAATCTTAGTCTTGATTTCATAGATTTGAGCAGCATCTCGAACTTTAGAATAAGTCTGCTTCACAGCCTCCCATATATCTTTGGATGAGGTAAGAAACATGCATGTATCACTGATTTCTGGCATCATAGAATTCCATAACCAAGACATTACCATAGAGTCTTGTTCATCCCAAGCATCAAACTTAGGATCTCCTTCTTTAGGTCCCGTTCCGAGTAAGTGACATAGCTTTCCTCTTCCCTTCAAGAACGTGCGAACCAGCTGAGACCACTTCAGGTAATTCTTCCCATTTAACCTGCAGGCCACTTGAATGTTCTGCAGCTCACTTGTTGGGTTGGAGTTGTTCATTGAGACTTCTGAAATGTCCCCATTGGGATTGGTTTGGACAATTTCAGACATATTTCTTTTGAACAAAATATACAGGCTTGAGGGTTGAGCGGGAGTAAAAAAATACCAGACAAAAGAAAAAAATTCCCAGAAATCGGGCTAATCTGATACCATGTTAGAAATAGGCTTTTTCCGTTATATTTTCTCACAAGGAATTACACTAATATTTATATACATTGTGAGCCTAACTTAGGAAACTCTATACTAGGAAACAGACTAATTCTAGGGATGCTGTCCCTTAAAAAACAGCCTTAAAGTTAGGGATAGGAATCAAAAAATATTTACAGAATCCTATCTGATACACTCAAGATTCCTTACTGTAATCTGACACTTTTGATATGGGCTTGCTGGCTTTGTTATCGTAGTTTATGGTGATTGGTGCTAACAGAGGTGCATGCTTCAATGAACAAACACATGATAAAGGTTTATTGTTGTATCTGTTTCAATTAGAATTTATGCTAAGAAGTACCCTGTTTTGAATATTTTGATATGGGCTTGGTTATCTTGGTTTGATTGGTAGAAACGAAGGTGCATGCTTGAATGATCAGACACATGTTAAAGGTTTATATTTGCATCTGTTTCAATTATTATTTGTACTAAGAATATCTTTCACCTTTGCAGGCATAATTTGCTATTCAATTATGGTTTTTGTGAAGATGGGAGTTCTGCACTTGATGATTCTGATGCTAACCTCGTTCCTGCACTAGTGGAAAAGATTGCGCTTCCAGTATTGCATCGTGAAATTTCCCATTGTTGGGACATACTTAGCACGCAAGAAACAAAGAATGCTGTTTCTGCAACGAGTTTGATTATAGATTATGTTCCTCCTTCTAGTGAGGCGTTAGCAGAATTATTAGTTACTATCCGCTCTCGTCTAAGGGATGCCATTACTGATATTGTGGTATTTACTCTCTCTCTCTCTTTCTCTGTATATATATTTATATCTCAATCTATCTTTCTTTATCTCTGTGTGTGCGCATCTGCAGAAAGGCATCTGTGCCTCTATGTGTGTCTTATCTTTGACTATGGACATGTTAACTCATAACTGTTCTTATTATTGTGATTCTTTGTTATTTTTACTTTGCAGGTCCCAACATGGAGCCCACTTGTGATGAAGGCTGTGCCAAATGCTGCACGAGTTGCTGCATATCGGTTTGGGATGTCTGTTCGTTTGATGAGAAATATCTGCTTGTGGAAGGATATCCTGGCATTGCCAGTTTTAGAGAGGCTTGCTCTAGATGACCTTTTGTGTGGGAAAATTTTACCTCATATTCGGTGCATTGCTTCAGATGTTCATGATGCTGTCACAAGAACAGAACGTATTGTAGCTTCTTTATCTGGGGTGTGGGCAGGCACAAATGTCTCACGAGATTCCAGGTACTAATAGTCTGTCTATACCATATACAAAAAGGTTAATAAGGTGCATTAAATTTCCATAATTGCTCTCCACCTGCTGTGATCAAATTGGTCATCTGTGTTCCTATTGAACCGAGTACTTTTGCGCAACCATGTTTCAGTTATGCTTGAAGTGTTATATAATCTACAAATTTGAATAAATATCCAACATCTTGCTCCTTTCATTCCTGGCCTCTTCCCCCGTGGATTATTGCTTGTTTCATCTACATTTTTTCTGCTTTCCCTGTTCTTGGTCTGTAATCATTGTTTTACCGTTTACTTTTCAAATTTATCTCTCTCTCTCTCTCGAAATTCACACCAATACGTTACACTCATAATAGAAGTTATATGTACATAATCATAACGTAAAAGGCTCACCTTTTAAACGACTGCAAGGGTACTGGTTTGGTATTTTCTGACTTAATTACATGATTGCTTCTCGTTCGGAAGCTTCCTGGCTTCTGCATCTCATGATTTTTCTTTTTTACTCTTTAAACGTGCAGTAGCAAGTTGCAACCGCTGGTGGATTGTGTGTTGTCGTTAGGAAAAACATTGGAGAGAAGGCATGCATCAGGTGTGAGTGAAAGTGAGGCAGGTGGACTAGCTCGTCGGTTGAAGAAAATGTTGGTTGAGCTAAATGAATATGACAATGCTAGGGATATAGCGAAGAGGTTTCATCTGAAGGAAGCATTGTGAACCATGCCTTGTTAAGGAAAAGATATGATTAACCTCGCTGAGTGAGACTAGTAAAGTTGTCCAATGAACCGACAGTAGGTGTTAGATATACATGAATAATATGGGAAGAGATCACCATTGAGACTTTTGTGGAATATGATTTTTTTTATTATAGTAAATTCTCTCTGATGTTTCTAATGCAAATGTTGTAAATTTGATCTTTCTTTTCCGCCCCTTAATAGTTCTTACAAAATTTGGTATATATAAAGCCCCAACAGCCTCAAATTCTGTCTTTTTCCAAGATTTTCTTAAAATAAGCTTATTTAGAGGGGTATTTGAAGGACAGAATTCTCCTTTTTTGATAATATTGGAAATGAGGAATTTCATTTCAATTATCTGTTCTATATTTCAGAAGAAATTTATTTATCATGATAAAGTTGGAGAGTGTTGAATTTTTCTTAAAATTTACAATAAACCAATGTGGGTGGCGTTTTGGAAAATTTAAGCTAGATTGAAAAGTTTGAGTTCTGCCTGAAAAAATGAGTCTAAATTTTTGTTCAAGCCTAGCTTAGATTATAAATGTTAAATTTAGGTGTAAATTGACCCATCCCATATTAAATCATATAGTATTGATATCATAGGAAATGTAACGATACTTAAATTTTTTTTTAAAAAATTTTCAAAACATCGAACATTAAAAGAATGTCGATATAAATGTATCAATACTTTATTAAGAGTGTTGGTACTTTTGATATTTTAGACATTTATTCGGGTTGGGCCTGGGCTAGGATAAAAAAAGGTTTACTCAAGACCTGACTTAGTTATAAAACGAGTATTGTTTTTATTAAGCCTATATTTTAAGTCAATATTTTTGTTTAAACTCTTACACATTTTGGATGGGTTATTTTGTAATTGCAAATGAGTTATCTAATAAATAGGTAAATTTTAAAAACAAATATTTGTAAATGAGTTACTTGATAAATAGAAAAAATTGAAAAACGAATTCTTTCATAATATTTGATCATAATTATTGGTAATCTTTCATGATTCAGTATTGTCTTATAAAGGTTTGGCTTGAGAAATCAATTTTAAAAGAAAGAAAATATTTTTGCATACTAATAAAATTTATTATATATACTAATAAAATAAAAAATTAGTAAAAATTAAAACATATGAGGGATATTAATTTTGGTTTGTCTTACTAAATTTGTTTTATTTATTTAATTCTTCATTTTTTTAAAAATTATCATAAAATGTAATTTTTCCCTCACAAAATTTAGCATAAAATAAAAGTTATCAAATTTTTTCCCACGAAATTTTTTAATATTTAAAATAATTATTTTTACTTCAAAATTATATTACGTACCAAATCATCATTTTGAAACCATACTAAAAAAATTAAGAGTATATTAAAAAATATGGGAAGTACCAAAATATGAGGAAATATAAAAAATTTTGGGGAACACCAAAATTATAACTTTTTAGCATCATTTTTCCATTACAAAATCTCAATGAAATTTCTTAAAATTTAAAATTATATTTTTATTTACACTAAAATTATATTTATGCCAAACATTCTTTTCAAATAATACCAAAATTATGATAGTATACCAAGAGTTATGAGAAAGTACCAAAACTTATGATGATGTATAAAAATTATAAGGAAGTACAAAAATTATGAGGAGTACCAAAACTTAGATATACCAAAAATCATGAGGAAATACCAAAAATATGAGGAAGTACAAAAATTATGAGGGATACCAAAAGATACGAGGATGCACAAAAATTATGAAGCTGTACAAAACATTATGAGAGAATACAAAAATATGAGGGAATACTAAAAAAAAAAATGAGAAGTACAAAAATTATGAGAGAATACCAAAAAAAAAATAAGAGAAAGTACCAAAAGTATGAGGATGTAAAATATGATGATGTATCAAAATTATGAAGATGTTCACAAAATTATGAGTGAATACCAAAATTATGAGGGAATATTAAAAAATAAGAGGAAGTACCAAAAATTATAAGAGAATACCATAAAATACGAGGAAGTACTAAAAAATATGGAAGTATCAAAATTATGGAAGAATACCAAACAACAAGAAAAGATACCAAAAATTGTATGGGGATACTAATTTTGATATCCCTCAATAATTTTTCATTTATTTAATTTTTCATTTTTTTAAATTATCAGTTACAAAATCCCATTGAAATTTCTTAATATTTAAAAATGTAACATCCCAAAACTATAGAATTAAATTCTTTTATATATTATCATGATTTTAGTCTTAGCACTAGTGGATAAAAGCTTAGTAGAATTTTTTGGGAACTAAGATTAAAACCCCATTGTTTGCATTTTCCTCTTTATTTTTCATCAACTAAGGATGAACAAACAAATGTGATAGAATATGATTAAGAAATAGGCAATAGTCTAATGGTTAAGTATCACACCTTTAACTCTTTGTTCCTAGATTATATCCACATTGTTTACTTCCATGAAATTCGGCTAAAATGGGCCATTTACCAATTCACATTGTTTACTTCATTTTCCCTTATAAAATTCGGCTAAAACGGGCCATTTACCAAATAGCCCTTGAATTTTTCCTTAACTCAACCATTATAAGTCCCTTTCTAAGCCACACGAGGCGTTCTAATTCAAATCTAACTCAAATTGAAATTTCGTTTTCCCTATTTATTCTTAATTTTCTCTGCAAATCCTTTTTTGTAGAATTCTCTCAAAGTTCTTGTTGGAAGTTTAATTGTAATACCCCTCACCCGTGTCCAACTCTGGAACAGGGTTCGAGGCGTTACCGTACTTCAACATTCACAAATCTTAAACATTTACAATCATACAAATCAGGTTACCAAATTTCGTCCAAAATTAAAACTTCTCAAACACATGCATTTGACCTTGTCATCTATTTAATCACTTATACCACATAACAAGACATTAACACATACCATGGACAAATAGGCTTACAAACTGAAATCATTATAAGCCACATCTCATGGCTATAACCAACAAATCAATATAAGCCAATACATTTGGATAATCAAAACAACATCCATCGTAAAAAAAAAAAACTAAGTCCCTATACATGCCACTCACTTGAAAACATTTAACATACACATGCCAATACTCCAAGGAAAATGGCCCGATAGTGTGATAACGCCTCCCACGATCTCCAACCTCGAAATGACTCGACAAAACTAAAAGAAATGGAAAGGAGGGAGTAAGCTTTACGCTTAGTAAGCTCGTATGAAACTAATAAGCAATGTGATAACGTGCTATTTTCATATTCTTCCTATTTATTCAAATTCCAGATAAGCTGTTTTCTTGAGTTATAGTTATTAAATTATTTATATCTGGAGCTACAAAACTCCAAATTAAGATCCGTAAATTTTATATGAAAATAGACTTACATATCTTCTTACTATAAAATTTCCAGAATTTTTGGTTTAGCCAATCAATACAGTTTATTCATTAAATATTCCCCTGTTTTACTGTTTGACTATTCTGACCTCTCTTCACTATGAATCAATTTTCTCCTCGTACAGAGTTCATATGACCTTTTTATTTAGTTCATTTGAAAATATTCATTTGAAAATATACTCATTCAGGATTTCAGGAATATAAATTATATACCACAATTATTTTTGTACAATATTTAATGATTTTTCCAAGGAAGAATAGGGGATCACGTAATCATTCTGAACCAGTCTCACAGAAATTAAAATATCTCAAAATATAAGAATCATTTGTTTTCTATGTTTCTTTTATATGAAAATAGACTCAATAAGATTTAAATCAACATCTCATCCAATTTATAATTCAATCTCTACTATTTTTATTAATTTTTCAAACTCATGTCACTGCTTCTGTCCAAATAGTTTTATTATAAATTTTTGCTCTCTCTTTCGCTTTAGTTGTGTTCATCACTTGCGTATACCAACATTTCCAATTTCCGATTACATATTGAACATATTGTTCATACGTACATTTGTCACATTTCTCAATTGGTCACATTCACACTTGCACTTATTCATAACATGATCGCACCAATCATCATTAGTAAATTATCTCATTGAACCCCTTTGGAAAACGTCCGATACTCGGTGGTCTCCGCACATAGCCTGGACCCCGAAACACACGGTGTGTCTCTTCAGCAGACTCGACCACGACCTGAAATCGATTCACACGGGCATGTGCCATGGTCGTGTCCCTGCTCGGCCAAGAGGAATTTCACTCGGATTTGGATACTTGAAGGCAAAGAAACACATTCCAAAGCCTATTCAAACACCCAAGTAGGAATTATACTTGAATTAGGATACTTAGAGGCCAAATAAGGCATCTCAAAGCCTATATAAAGACCCTAGAGGCCAACCTGAATGATGTTAGGGGGTTCGGCAGAAACCTTCTGCCAGAGCCAGCGGTTAGCTAGGACAAGGAGCCGAGCCAGAAGGCCAGATTCGTGGGAATCACTCGGAGATAGCCAGTTGATCCATCTCAAGATGGCGGATCTCTCCTTCAATTCCTTCAGGGGGTTTTAGGGATTTCTTATGTTTTATTTTATCTTTTCTCTTGAGATGTTTTATTTTATCATTATGAACTAAACCCTTCAGATACTTGAAGGGAATGAAGCCTAGATGAATCTTGTTATTATTTATTGAACTACATGATAAATACTCAGTTTGTTCTTAATTATGTGTGCTTAATTGTTGTGTTAATATTTTCGAAATATTGATTCAAGTTGAATGTGCTTAGGTGGTGAAGCAAAAGTCCCTGCTTAAGAGTAGATCTAGCATAATTAAGCGGAGTTGATTGCGCACCTAGAGATAGGGTGACAAGATTTTTCGGATTAGGGTGAAACCTAATATGGGAGTTCATAGTTCGATTTACTACTATTCTAGGGGGTTATTAAGTGAGAAAGAGATTTCCGTTAATCAACCTAGGGTTAGACGTTATTCACCTCGAGAGAGGGTTTAATATAAATTAGGAAGTCTTACGGATCAAGCTAAGTGAATAATTAAATGCAGTTCGGTGTTGGATAACAAGTGAAGTTTAGGTGGATTCTTCCTAAGGGTATCGTCTTAATCAACTGAGTTTTTCCTAAAGTTATTTTCCCAAATCCATTCTTTTTGTATTTGAGTCTTAGTTTAGTAATTAATTATTTAATTAAGATTTAAACAACAAAATCATTCAATATTTAGGCTAAATAATAGAAAGAAAGTGAGTATTAGTACTTTTAGTTCCTTTGGGTTCGACAATCCAGTCTTGCCTAAGCTATACTCCTATTCGATAGGTGCACTTGCCATAAGTCGTTGTCAGAGTTAGTTTCCAGGTTCGATCATTCTCTTTATAAATTTTAAAACTCGAAAAAATTTAGACTATCAACAACCAAACACAATGCCAATTATGTTTTATTCCGTTCATTTCAACCATAGGGTGTGACCCTGTAAGTTCTTGTAACGTTAGTAGTAATACTAGAATGATTCTAATGTCACAAACAATGAGTGACATCTAGCAATGCATCATTGTTACCTAAGTTACAAGAAGTCATGATTCGACATAACCTTTTGTGATTAACCTTTAATGTATTAATCCTTAAATCCTTTATCTCTGGAACGAACACAAGTCATGGAATAGTCACACTTGCATAGTCCATCCCATGTTTCTTGATATCTTGAGTAGACTATGATATACAAATTAGTATGACATCTCATATCAACTTATTTGAGCATGGCCATGCATTTCTAGTCTCACTCAATCAAGTGGCCAAGATATTACTCCTATTATGTAGGAGGACTTATCCTATATTAATCAACCATATCCTCTACATAGATTGTGGTATATCCAACATCGCCTTTATAGATTAACTCATTACGATTATACGCTTGATCGTATCAAAATATACAACTCACGATGTTGGGATAATGATGATCTCAAGTCCGAGGATCATATACATATTAATCACTATGAGTAATGTTGTGACAATTACATAATAATCCAAGAAACATACTCATAGCGGGTCAGTCCAATATGTTGTTCTCTAACACACATATTCATGCATTGATTTTGACACTCCATATCAATGACAACTCTTTATCATCAATCAATTACATGTTAGTCTTAATGCATTATTGTTGTCCTAGTCAACAATAATACTTGACTAAGGATTTTTTAAGGATAATCATATTATTCTCAGGACATTAGTATAAAATAGTTTATTTGTACACATAGAAAGAAAAACTGAAATAATAATGACAACGCTTTATATTAATAAACATGGTAAATCAAGTATGTTATTACAACCATCTCATGATTGATCTTTGGGCGTAGTCTTACAATCTCCCACTAACACTAAGACCAATCACTCATATATCTAATACCAAGTGACTTAGCGTGACGATCATGCTTCTGTTGTGTCAGAGGCTTGGTCAGGGGATCAACAATGTTATCATCTGTAAGTGCTCTGCATATCTCTACATCCCTCGATCGATAATCTCTCGAATAAGATGGTAGAGCCTAAGTATATGTTTGGGTCGCTGGTGAGGTCTGGGTTCTTTAGCTTGGGCAATAGCTCTATTGTTATCACATCAGAGTTCTATAGCATCGATATGCTAGGCACAACCCCTAGTCCAGTAATGAACTTCTTGATCCAAACCGCTTCTTTTGCTGCCTCACTGGCTGTAATATACTCGGCCTTTGTTGTAGAATCAACTACTGTACTTTGCTTTGAACTCTTCCAGCTCATAGCACCACAATTAAAGCAAAACACAAAACCTAATTGCAATTGAGACTCGTCCTTGTCGGTTTGGAATCTGGCATCAATGTAACCTTTTACACTTAACTCTTCCTCACCTCTATATATTAGGAACGTATCCTTATTTCTTCTTAAGTACTTAAGGATATTCTTGACTATGGTCCAGTGACCTTCACCGGGATCTACTTGGTACCTGCTCCTCATAGTTAAGGCATATGAGACATCTGGACGAGTATATAACATGGCATACATGATAGATCCAATAATGGAAGCATATGGAATTTTACTCATGCGTTCTCTCTCTTGTGGAGTTGAAGGATACATTTCCTTCGAGAGTGAAATACCATGTCTCAGAGGGAACCTTCTTGTAGATTCTTCCATACTGAACCTTTTTAGTACATTATCTATGTATGTACTTTGGCTTAGACCTAGTAGTCATCTTGATCTATCTCTATAGATCTTGACTCCTAAGATGTAAGTGGCTTCGCCTAAGTCCTTCATAGAAAAACAACTTCCTAACCAAATTTTAATAGACTACAAGGTAGGTATGTCATTTCCCATGATAAGTATGTCATCCACATACAATACCAAGAATGTGATAGTGCTCCTACTAACTTTCTTGTAAACACATGGTTCATTTTATTTTGATAAAACTAAACTCTTTGATTGCATCGCTAAAACAAAGATTCCAACTTCGATAAGCTTGCTTTAATCCATAAATGGATCTTTGTAGCTTACATATCTTTCTAGCATCCTTTGGATTGACAAAACCCTCAGGTTGTGTCATGTACACATCCTCTTCAAGTTTCCTGTTAAGGAAAGCTGTTTTGACGTCCATATGCCAGATTTTATAATCATGAAATGCAGCTATGGCGAGCAAGATCCTGATGGATTTAAACATAGCTACAGGAGAAAAGGTTTCATCATAGTCAACACTATGAATTTGGCGAAAACCTTTAGCGACTAATCGCCCTTTGTATGTTTGTATATTACCATCCATGTCGGTTTTCTTTTTGAAAACCCACTTGCACCCTATAGGTTTAACCCCTTCGGATGGGTCAATCAAAGTTTATACTTGGTTTTCATACATGGAATCCATCTCAGATCTCATGGCTTCAAGCCATTTCTCAGAGTCTGGGCTCATCATCGCTTCTTGATAAGTCCTAATCTCATCTTGATCTATAAGAAGAACGTCATCATGCGTTGTAATGAGAAATCCATATCTCTCAGGTGCATGGCGTTCTTTTAAAGATCTGCACGGTGGTTGTGTTTCTACAGCAGTTGCTTGTTCCTCAATTTCTTGTGGAATTTGCTGTTGTTCTATCTCTGGTTCAGTGGTATCTTGTGATTCTCGAATTTCTTCAAGTTTAATCTTTCTCCCACTTCTTTTTTAGAAGTAAATTCTCTCTCTCAGAAGACACCATTCCGAGCAACAAACGTTGTAATATCCTTTGGTTTCTTTCGGATACCCCACAAAAATACACCTTTCAGATTTGGGTTCAAGCTTAGTAGACGTCTAACGTTTAACATAAGCTTTACAACCCCAAATTTTCATAAAAGACATACTAGGACATTTTCCAGTCCACATCTCATATGGCGTCTTTTAAATCGATTTAGATGGAACACGATTTAGTATGAAAGTAGCTATCTCAAGTGCATGTCCCCAAAAAGAAGTCGGTAGATCAGCATGACTCATCATAGATCGAATCATGTCTAACAGAGTTTGATTTCTTCTCTTAGATACTCCATTCCATTTAGGAGTACCAAGAGGAGTAAGTTGTAAGACAATCCCACATTCCTTCAAAAGATCATCAAACTCTAGGCTCAAATACTCTCCACCTCGATCAGATCGAAGTGACTTGATAGTTTTGCCTAGTTGATTTTGTAGTTCATTTTTAAATACCTTGAACTTTTCAAGAGACTCAGACTTATGGCGCATGAGATAAACATACCCATATTTACTGAAGTCATCAGTGAAAGTAATGAAGTAGTGAAATCCACCTCTGGCCTGTGTATTTATTGGTTTACATATATCAGAATGTATTAGGCCCAATAAATCATTAGCTCATTCACTTTTACCAGTAAAAGGAGATTTAATCATTTTTCCCAATAAGCAAGATTCACATACTTCAAATTGTTCAAAAACAAATGAATTCATGAGACCATCTTTATGGAGTTTGGATATGGGTTTCTCACTTATGTGGCCCAAACGACAATGCCAAAGATAAGTTTGATTTGAGTAATTTATTTTAGATCTTTTAGTATTTATGTTGTAAATGGGATTCATTTGATCTAAAATATAGAGGCCATTAATCAATTGTACCGAACCATAAGAAACATTATTGAGATAAAAGGAACAACAATTATTCTTAATAATTATCTCAAAACCAATTTTGTCTAAACAAGAAATTGAAATAATGTTTTTAGTCAAAGTGGGCACAAAATAACAATCCTCTAAACATAAATCAAGTCCACTAGGCAAAGATAAAGTATATGTTCCCACAACTAATGCAACAACTTTTGCTCTATTTCTAACTCGCAGGTCCACATCTCTAGCCAAAGTCCTACTCCTTTGTAGTCCCTGTACAGAAGTACAAATATGAGAGCCATAACCAGTATCTAATATCCAAGAAGTAGTAGTTGATAAATTAATATCAATAACATAAATACCTGAAGCAGACGTTCCGCTTGTTTTGGCCTTCTTGACTTCCTCAAAATAGATAGGGCAGTTCCGCTTCCAATGTCTAGTCACACCATAATGAAAGCAGTTTCCTTCCTTAGACACCCCACCTTTAGGTTTCAGTGCAACCTTTCCTTTTCCAAGCTTGAGCTTACCTTTACCCTTGGGCTTTGTCTGAACTTTGGCCTTTCCCTTGCCTTTGTTATTACCGACCATCAGTATAGGCTTGGGTCCAACCTTTTTCATGTTGCCTTCAGCAATTCGTAACATACTAAGCAACTGTGGCAGAGTCTTGTCAATTTCATTCATATTGAAATTGAGGACAAACTGGCTATAGCTATCCGACAACGATTGCAGAATAACATCAGTGGCCAACTCTTGGCTCAATGAAAACCCAAGCTTAGATAGGCTTTCAGTATAGCCAATCATCTTAAGGACATGAGGTCCTACTGGGCTTCCTTCAGCCAACTTACATTGGAATAGGGCCTTAGAGATATCGAACCTCTCTTGCCGTGCTTGCCCCTGATAAAATTCTTTTAGGTGCCCGATCATATCATAAGCAACCATGTCCTCATGTTGCTTCTGAAGCTTAGGATTCATAGTGGCAAGCATAAGACATCCAACATCTACCATGTCATCGAGATACTTCTTGTAAGCATCTCTATCAATCCTCGAAGCATTAGTGGGTGGTTCATTAGGAAGTGGTTGTTCAATGACATATAATTTCCATTCTTATTTGAGGACAATCCTCAAGTTACGGAACCAGTCAAGAAAATTCAAACCATTCAATTTGTCCTTCTCAAGGACCGATCGCAATAAGAGTGTGCTAGTGTTTGCAGCCATAATATATTTACAACAATAAAATATGCGTGTGAGTAAATTTACCAATTTTATATCAATCATTAAAAAGACTTTATTAAATGATGTTCCCACTATTTTATTTCAAAATTAATAACCCTCATATATTAATTTTGGAAAAACTTTCTCAAAAGTATTTCTAGTGGGTTAAGGATCCATATTTCACCTCCTCTTAAGTCAGCTTTGGCTTTACTCTCAAGACCATGGTTATTTAGGTAAGCAACATTTACTAATTACATCATATGTAACTCCTAATATTTGGTGAACAACTTTTGTTCTAATCATCTTATGGTTTATCCAATTTACTTGCCTCTAAGTTTCTAATCCTATTAGAGTGACCTAGTTAAGTCATTAACCAATTTTTAACCAATGAATATCACTTGTTTATTCTTCATGTTTATCCAAGATAAATACTAGTACTTCACTTTGGCAGAACCTACATAGTATTGATCGAGGCCTTAACGAGGGCAAAATTGAAAGGCCATGTTGACTTAATATTTTAATAGAGGGATTTTATTAAGGTTGTTGGATCTTACCAATTATGGTCTACTTTAGCTCATTTAGTCTTTTAATCGATCTCGTCAATTAATGGGGTTTATTATCATCAAGTTTTAATATATATATATATATATATATATATAAATTGGCATGCTTTATACATCCATAGCATCTCATACATGAATAAATAAAGCAATAAATAAATGCAATAGTTATAGCCCATAAACTAACGTGGTTCAACCCAAGCCAATGGGAGAACCAAAAGGAAACCTAAAGGTGTAAGCCGTTTCACAAGCTATCAATCCACAATAGTTGTCCCAACTTCCTTCTCGTCTAGCCCACAACAACTCTTGCAAATTACAATATGTAGAAACTCATTTTACATACGATGGAGTAAGATGAGAAGAGAAATACAAGAGAATAGTAGTAAGGCACGACACGCATACCGTATTTATATATATAAAAAGAATACAACCTTTTATCGAATGGGTCATCGAGCTATAACTATGCATTTCAAACACCATGCATGTCAAGAATAGCATACATAATTCAACAATTTGCTAAGGTGAATTATTAAAATATCCTTTCAACCTTTTGTGGCCTAAGTTTATAAATTTTTATTAACAAAACATACTGTAAGAAGATGGGATCTGAGGTGGTCGGAAGAAGTGGGCTGAAGGCCGGCGACTGGAGCCGTCCTCAGATCCCTATTCCCAAAATATGAGAGGGAACGTCATGGTAGACGCCGGGGGTAAGGGGGCAGAGTCCCTGCGGTATGGACCAGGGGTACAAACCGCATACCCCAGTCAAATGAAACCTCATGATTTGATAACTTTTATCAACAGAATCGTGTTTTCAGGATTTTAATCCTTGAGGTTTCATATCGGAACAACCCTTGTTCCACTAGCCAGTTAACTCTTACTGGAAACTATAAATATCACCGTCGCATCATTACAGATTTGTTAATAGTTAACAGTAATAACATAAAATTGAATAGGCCACAACACTATGATTAACATTTAATCAATTATCGAAAGGAACAGTTATCAGGTTATGCTTAAACGATTTAAACAATCGAAAACGCAATAAAATTAAAGCATGTATCTCATACAATTGCATCACCCAAGTATTTAAACTCGAGTTTGTATCACACAAGTGGCTCTGATACCACTATTGGAAAGCCGGCACCCCCATGGCGCAACAAAATAAAATTAATTCCGGTGATCCAAACCATGAATCCATGTGTGAGAAACGAATCTAGGTGAAATAAACGTTTAGAAATTACCGAAACTTCAATATGAGTAGATAGCGACGCCTCGGCAACAAGAGTTTTGATCTACTGTCGAACCAAGCCGCAACCTTTTTTCGATGTCGACCTCTACGTAATCCACCCGGTTTGATTATGAAAGGAAGAAATCTCCAAAATTGTTTTGGAGGTTTATTTGCTTGACGATTGCTAGACCTCACAAGCAATCTCTTAGGGTTTATATTAAGCTCTGTATCTTTTATTACCTTTTATAATTTGTATATCTTTAATGAATCATAAAATTAAATAAATACAATAAAGTTTTTAACCGAAAATTATAATTACATTAATTATAACAAGGATTTCGGTAAACTATATTTATTTAAATTTATATACGAACCAAATTCATATATTAATAGAACTATGTTCTCATTATGTGTACAACATCCTTGTACATATAATATGTTCAATATTTGATTGCCCAATTAAATTAATTCTTTAATTAATTTAATTCATGTGACAACCAAACACAATACCAATTATGTTTTATTCCGTTCATTTCAACCATAGGGTGTGACCTTGTAGGTTCTTGTAACGTTAGCAGTAATACTAGAACAATTCTAATGTCACAAACAATGAGTGGCATCTAGCAATGCATCATTGCTACCTAAGTTACAAGAAGTCATGACTCTACATAACCTTTTTTGATTAATCTTTAATGCATTAATCCTTAAGTCCTTTATCTCTGGAACGGACACAAGTCATGGAATAGTCACACTTGCATAGTCCATCCCATGTTTCTTGATATCTTGAGTAAACTATGATATACAAATTAGTATGACATCTCATATCATCTTATTTGAGCATGGCCATGCATTTTCAGTCTCACTCAATCAAGTAACCTAAGATATTACTCCTATTATGTAGGAGGGACTTATCCTATATTGATCAACCACATCCCTCTACATAGATTGTGTTATATCCAACATCAGCCTTTATAGAACAACCTGGTTACATGTATGTGCGTTTGATTATATCAAAATATACAACTCACGATGTTGGGATAATGATGATCTCAAGTCTGAGGATCATATACATATTAATCACTATGACTAATGTTGTAACAATTACATAATAATAAAAGAAACATACTTATAGTGGGTCAGTCCAATATGCTGTTCTCTAACACACATATTCATGCATTGATTTTGACACTCCATATAAATGACAACTCTTTATCATTAATCAACTATATGTTAGTCTTAATGCATTATTGTTGTCCTAGTCAACAATAATACTTGACTAAGGATCTTTTAAGGATAATCATATTATTCTCCGGACATTAGTATAAGACAGTTTATTTGTACACACAGAAAGAAAAACTGAAATAATAATGACAACGCTTTATATTAATAAACATGGTAAATCAAGTATGTTATTATAACCATCTCATGGTTGATCTTTGAGCATACTTTTACATTATAAATATCATTTGGTAAAGTTTCAAACTAGTTTTTTTTTAATAAATACTCCTAAAATATAAATTTTCAAGTAAATAAAAACAATCGATAACTTTTATATGGTTTTAAAAAAATATTTTTACATAAAATTTTTACGTTATTTTCATTGTTTTAAAATAAAATATTTTTTACATCATAAAAATATAAATAATTATAAATTAAAAAAGAATTTGATTCAATTTGAGTCACGACTATTTTTAAATTTGTGTTTCATTAATTGTCCAAACATTTTATATTAGGTTGTCTTTCGATTTTTCTTACTCACCCATACTTATTATCCCCGAAAGTCCTTTTAAATCCTTAATTTGTAAAGTAATATCTATTTAAACACATTTGAATCCACGCAATTTTAATTGTTACAATAACAACAGCTTTAACTAAACTAAAATTTAATCCACCATATTCATTTTTTTAGGAAAACCACATACACTTAAATATTCTAAAACAGCTTAACAATTAATTTTGTTTTAGTCCATTCTATCAAATGGAATGTTAAATAAGATAATTTGTAATTCAAAATAATTTGACAATATTTAAATAATAAATTTAATATTTTTAATTACATAAAGTAAAATTAGATATATTATTATTTATTTACGAGTAATAAGTAGAATTTCGAGATTATTGGAGTAAATCTAAATCAAAATTTGGACATAGAGTTACAAAAAAAAAATAGACACCAGGCCAATCTAACTCAACTAAGGACATAAACAGAATAATGGAAAACAAGGAAGGGCAAAAAGGGAAAAAGGGGAAAAAAGAAAAGGGTTTTTGATGTGAAGTAGGAGTAGGCCAGGGTTATTCAAAAAAAAAAAGAGTTGAAAGGGTTATATAAAAACCTAAAAGAGGAACAATTCCAAGCACCTAAGATTTGTTGTATTGTTATTTTGCCTTTTCGCTATCGTCTTTGCCTATCAACTCCACGGCGCAGATCCGAGGAGACTTTATTTTTCAATCCAAACAACCGCTCTAAACACTCTCTTCTTTTATTGCTCCTACTCTTCCAGGTTTTTCCTTTTTCCCTCTTTTCTTCTCTTTTTTGTTTTGTTGGGGTGTTTGTGTTTGATTGGTTTCTTGTTGAATCTATGTTTTTCTATTGTTGGGTTTTATTTGATGTTTGTTGGATTCGTTTTACTGTATGGGATCTGGGTTTGATCTGTTTTCTTTTTATCTTTCTGGGATTCTGGTTTTGAGATTTATCAGTTCACGTAGTTTTTCTTTAAATATTTTGAGATTTGATTTTGACATTTTAATAAGTTTGTAGCTCAGCTAGACTAGCCTTGCTATACGTGTTTATTTTAAGTTAAAAAAAATTGTTGGATTTTGATTAGGAATAGAAGGAATAAAAAGGGGTTGTATTTTATTAGGTTCCAAATGGTAGGAATTTGGAAAGTTTATAGTAATCTGAGCATCTGTTATTTAAGAAAAAAAAGTATGACTTGTTTTCTTTTCCTTTTTGGTTGGGAATAGATCATAACTGTTATATTTGAAATTGCCAGCTTTGGGGTTGAAATCACCATAAAATTAATGCAATATGTTAAAGGAAAAAACATTACTTGTGGAAGTGTTTTATAATGGTTTAGTTTACGGCTGAGATTTAGCAAGTATGATATTTTGTTGGAGCTGAAATCTGGATTTGGGTTTATTACAGTAAGTTTCCTGGGATTAGGATTATTAACATTAGAATGGATGTATAATTAACTGATTAGTAATGATTGTGTTCCCTAAAAGTGTCTTCAGTTCAGCATGTGTCATGTGCTGTAATGTTTAAAGATTTGGTAATAAGAGTTTGTTAAACAGTTTTCTTTTCAAGTGCCTGACTCCGAGTGGAATATTGGAGAAGTGGACAATGTGGTGTCTGATGGAGGATTGCAATCCAATTATCAGATAGCCATCTGCCTCTTTGTATCTTCTCCAGATATTAAATCAGAAGTTAATGCTTGCTCTCTGCTTCACATGGAGTGCAAGTTTGGCTCTT
This sequence comes from Gossypium rotundifolium, assembly GCA_025506655.1. Lineage (NCBI taxonomy): Eukaryota > Viridiplantae > Streptophyta > Magnoliopsida > Malvales > Malvaceae > Gossypium > Gossypium rotundifolium. The sequence goes on along the minus strand of CP106731.1, from coordinate 160,337,410 downwards.
CTTTTACATTTTGTCAATATTGAAAGGCATTGACCTTAATTGCGATTAAAGTTTTATAAATTTTGGTGTTTATATGGTTGGCAGCATGTTCATTTATTTATCAGTATCCTGTTATATTCTTAAACTGAAAGGCTGTAATTTGTGGGCTGAACTACGCTTAATAGCTTCATTTTTTTTTTTTCTTCCTTCCGCAGTCATGGCAGGTTTGGCACCAGAAGGATCCCAATTTGATGCTCGTCAATATGACCAGAAAATGACTGAGCTGTAAGTTTCTTGTTTGTAGTTGACATATGCTTTTCTCTCTTTGCCTGTTTTTCTATTTATGCTTTATACATATAAAATGATATTTGTTTTACCATTTGGTGATGTTTATGTGGTCAAAACTCACAGGCTCCAGACCGATGGAGATGACTTTTTCACAAGTTATGATGAAGTTTATGACAGTTTTGATGCAATGGGACTTCAAGAGAACCTTCTGAGGGGTATCTATGCATATGGTATGTAATACACTGGAAAGAAAATCATAAAGTTTGTAATTTGCTTTCATAAATTCTTCACATATCATAGTCTGCCATTTGTTCGAACTAAAATAATATTTCTATGTTTCCATTTTTGCTAATTTATGCTGAATCCCCATTCAAGGTTTTGAGAAGCCTTCTGCTATTCAGCAAAGAGGAATTGTACCATTTTGCAAGGGTCTTGATGTGATTCAACAGGCACAATCCGGAACTGGGAAAACAGCGACTTTCTGCTCTGGAATTCTACAGCAACTTGACTATGCTGTAGTCCAATGCCAGGCTCTGGTTTTGGCACCCACGAGGGAGTTGGCACAACAGATTGAGAAGGTCATGCGAGCACTTGGTGATTACCTTGGTGTTAAGGTCCATGCTTGTGTTGGTGGGACAAGTGTTCGTGAGGATCAGCGCATTCTTCAAAGTGGTGTTCATGTTGTTGTTGGTACTCCTGGTCGTGTCTTTGACATGTTGAGAAGGCAGTCACTTCGTCCTGATTATATCAAGATGTTTGTCTTGGATGAGGCTGATGAGATGCTTTCCCGTGGTTTTAAGGATCAGGTTTGTTATTTCATCATGTTATCTTCCCATTCAAATGAACTTTGAAATCTTAGGTTTTGATATTTTTCTGCTCTAATAACGTTGTTATATCTTTCAGATCTATGATATCTTCCAGCTGCTTCCAGCCAAGATTCAGGTTGGAGTGTTTTCGGCCACAATGCCGCCGGAGGCCCTCGAGATTACTAGGAAATTTATGAATAAGCCTGTGAGAATTTTGGTAAAGCGTGATGAGCTAACCCTGGAGGGTATCAAGCAGTTTTATGTGAATGTTGAAAAGGAAGAGTGGAAGCTTGAAACTCTGTGTGATCTTTATGAGACCCTAGCCATTACCCAGAGTGTCATTTTTGTGAATACCAGGCGTAAGGTCGACTGGTTAACTGACAAGATGCGAAGCCGTGACCACACAGTGTCTGCCACCCATGGAGACATGGACCAGAACACTCGTGACGTTATCATGCGTGAATTCCGCTCTGGTTCATCTCGTGTTCTCATCACCACCGATCTCCTTGCTCGAGGTATTGACGTGCAGCAAGTCTCTCTAGTCATAAACTATGATCTGCCTACTCAACCAGAAAACTACCTCCACCGTATCGGTCGAAGTGGAAGGTTTGGGAGAAAAGGTGTGGCCATCAACTTTGTGACTACAGATGATGAGAGGATGCTTTTTGACATCCAAAAGTTCTATAATGTGGTCATTGAGGAGCTGCCATCAAACGTTGCTGATCTCCTTTGATGAGATTAGACACCCTTTTTGAATATTGTTGAGGCAAAGGTGTTTTGTTGTTTTGGCAAGTTTCTTATTTTTCTCCCTATCTAGCGTCTTAAGTTAAATGTTCTTAAACATATCTGACCATTGAATCCAGTTTTGCCCACTCCTTTGTGGTGGGTTTAATATGTTATTTCAAGTTTTTATGCAGCAGTAGGGTTTTTGAGTTGTATGTCATCATTTTCTAGTTATAAATATAAAATCATCGAAGGCATTTCATACATTTGGAGAAGGCGTTTTCTTAACCTTCGTGGTGGGTTTAATATGTTATTTCAAGTTTTTATGCAGCAGTAGGGTTTTTGAGTTGTATGTCATCATTTTCTAGTTATAATATAGAATCATGGAAGGCATTTCATACATTTGGAGAAGGCGTTTTCTTAACTATTTCCAATGGGCTCAAATGCAAGTACAATGCAGCTATATACACAAGGGGGGGAACTTGCATTTCGATAAAACCTTATTGTTGCACATGGTTGTCCATTACCTAAATAACAACGGTCTTAGGGCAGCTTTTCCCTTCCACAAAGAATATCAATATTCTCTGCAAATTTTTAACATGGCAGGCATGTGAGCAGCTCTTAGCAAAACATAGTGAAATATTTACCTGAGGGATCAATCCATCTTCGAAAGCGAAAGATTGGACACGGAAAAAGGAAAAGTTTTGAGTTCTGAATTCTCTATCAAATAATTCATACACTCTGGCACTATTGTCTTTTGCACCTCGTCTCACTATATAATGACAACATAATTTACTGTTACCCATTCTATTTCTTGGTAGTATTCGTGAATAAAGTAAAGAATTATTGTATGCTAAAAAGTTAGACTTGATAGGCTTAAATATTTTCAATTTATTTCATTCATTTAATTATTTATTTTAAATTTGAATGTAACTATCTAATTCTATCCAAGTGTTTTTATAATTTAAAAAAATTAATTGTATAGCTAGATTATAAAGAATCAATGTATGTAGTATTTGATATCTTGAATTAATCACAATTAATTTATCAAGAGATACAAGGAGAAGTTTTAAGGATTTGGTATTCATTAAATCACAAAATTATATGTTTTGTGATTATTCCTAGCTAAAATCAACGTGGAACCTTCGAGAAGAAAAGAAAAAACGAGAGTTGTCGGTGAGTGATGCGAGACCACGGTTTGTACATTTACAATATAAGCTCTTTTTAATTGATTGCATCTTCACATTAACTGCATTTAGAAATATCAAGGTGAGTACCTAGTGATAATAAAAGCCAATGAACTAAGCTTGATTGTGAATTGTCGAAATGAGGGACTAAATTGAATAAGTTGTTAAATATTATGAATTACTCAGAATATGATAAGTGTTATGAGATTGAAGAAAATATATTGAATGGCATGAAGCTTATGTGATATGTTAATTGATTTGGTTGTGATTGTGAATATAATTGATAAATGGTAATCGTATTAAATTGTAAATGAATTGAATATTTTTATCCTATTACTGTTCGGGTTGTGTAAGATATAGTTGACATGTCATATGGTTGAGTTGTGTACGGGATTACACGCTTATGCGCCAAGATGCACTTTGTGTGCCAGATATGCGCTCCGGTGCCAAGATGCACTTTGTGTGCCGGTATAAACTACGCCAGTATGCATGTTACGTGCTAGTTACCCTACTTTGGTTTATCTAATGATACACTTTGGTCCCAGTTAGGTGTGTTGGTTGGACGATCCGAGTATCTATTCGAGTCCAAGTTAGATTAATAAGGGTTGTAAATTATAAGTTTGGTAAATGATGTGAATATGGTAATATATGATGCCTTTTGAACCAATTATGTATACATGTGATTTGGGATGAATGGAAACATGTTGACAATTATGTAAATTAGTTAAAAACGAGCCTTGAGGGCCGAAATGAATGCAAATGAGTCGATAAACTCCAGAAATGAGTTGAATAAGATGACAACAAAGTAAATGAATTGTGTATCATAATACATGAGTAATGTAATGTTGATGATATGTTATAAAGAATGTTTGATTCATGGTTAATATTGAATTGGTATGTAAGGAGTGGTTGGCTATTGATAGGTAGGTTGGAATTGGTCATACTTGTGATAAATTGGATATCAATGTTATTTTGGCATTGATACAATAATGGCTATGTTATTTGTTTGATATTGGAAAGGTTGACAATTAGTGTATGTATTGGCTAGATGTTATGTGCAAATTACAAATTTCCGCTTAAAGTTTTAATCCTAATACTTATGTTTTATATACCTTAAATTATAAATTTACGATTGAGCCCTAATGTTCAACGTATGATTTTTTTCACTGTACGCAGGTATAGGCAATCCTTAGGAATTTGAGAAGTCGTTCCAGCATCCAAAATTGATTCTTCGACTCTGTAATGATCCGAAGTCAATAGTGTCAGAAAATGTGATTTGAGGGCCCTGTTTCTGTAAATCGAGCTTGTAAATATTATTAAATATGTACAAATTTATTATATAAGTGAATTGAATTTTGGATAGATAATTTTTGCCAAATTAGTGATTAATTAGGGCCCAGGGACTAAATTGTAAAAGTTCTAACGCTATAGATTTTTACACAAGAAATGAATTGAGGACTTAAATTGCAATTAGCCTGAGGTTTAAAATCACAAATAGACCATGTTAAAGCATAGCATAGTGAAGGGTAATGTGCATGTCTCTTCATTGATGGAAACTAAAATTAGTTAAAGTTAAATAACTTAAAATTTAAATGCTTAAAATATAAGATAGTAGAGGAAGAAAAACATTTCACCATCTTCTTCCTCCTTAGGCTGAAACTAAAAAAAGAAAGAAAACCTAAGCAACAGTTGAAGGTTTGACCTTGATTGATATGTTCAAATTAGTTTATTTTCTAGTAATTTTCATGTTTTTGAGGTTCTAGGAGCTTGATTTAGCTAACCCGTGTACCAATTTGTAAACCTAATAAAGTTTTCAAAAGTTTCCATTGTTGACTTATTGAAGTTTTTTTGTGTTAAATTGTAAGATTTTAAGCTTGGATGTGAAAAAGGACTAGTTTGTAAAGTTTGATTGTTAGTTTTTACACATAATGACTAAAGTGAATAAAGTGTAAACTGTTATGAAGTATGAATAGAAATATGTATTAGAGGGTTTATTATGGATGAAAGTGAAGTTAGTTTGTAAATTGAATCTTAGATTTGAAAGTTATGCTTGTTTCGGTTTTACGGGCTAAATTGAATAAAATACAAAGTTTGTATAAAATGACAATTGAGTGTGAATTTGGTTGAATATTAATGATATTATGTGTTTATGTTAATCTGTAGCTAACATTGATTAAATTTCTCTAGAGGGAAAAGGAAAAGCTAAAGCTAACGACGAATAGCTCGAAACTGCATTGTTGAATTATAGAAACCATTGCTGTCAGAAAATACGGCGTGGTAAACTATCTTTTACGAACAATCTGAGGTGTTAAGTCATTGTTGCCGAGCAACTTGGGATGGCATAATTGATAAGTTATAGAAACCATCATTGCCGGACAATTCGGGGTGGTAAGTCATCATTACCGGGCAGCCCAGGATGACAAATTGAATTGAGTTGATGATGAACTAATGAGTACTTGAATATAAATGAGCTCATAGACTTGGAATCAATTGAAATGGTAATACTGAATCATGCTTAAATATATACAAACATGGTTTTATACAAGTAGCATATATGTAAAGATTAAGCCTAGTTTAATGAATAAATGTTTGGCAAGAGTAATTGATAAGTGCATGGTCACATGAAATTCATGTGTATTTATGTAATGGCTTGAAAATTTATAAGAGTTATATTCGTATGTATAAGATTACTTGTTGTGCCTTATATCATAGTAATACTACTAAGTATTTTTACTTAGCATACAGTCTTGTTTTCTCATGCCTAAGTACAAGTAGATTTTTAATAAGTAGAATGTTATTACAGCATCCAGCAAATGACTCCCAACTTAGCAAGTTTGTAATTGCCTTATTTTGTATTTTGAGGGCAAGTGCCTCAATTGAGTAATTTTGGTATAAATTGTAACACCCTCACCCGACCCGATCACCAATTTCGGGTATAGAGTGTCAAAAATGGACCCGATTTGAATTGAGGATAAATTCTAAGCTTAATGAATTTAAGATGAACTTATTTAAATAATGTATATATATCTTACAACAAAACCCCTAAATTAAAGTAAAAGTTTCCTATCTCCAATTCTAAACTTTAAGGCAACTACTTCATTACAATGCAATCAACCCCGAGGCAAAGCCTCTGAAGGTACCCCTTTCCTATGTGCATGACACCCTACTGATGATGATCTTGAATCTAACATGGTCTGGCTTCATCCTTCATCAAATTCTTGATCCTACGAATCCCGCAACCATAGGTCGAAACCCCTAGTAAGTTTGAATGAACTTAGTGAGTTTCTTTACCATATTATACAAAAATAAATCCCATCTAACAAAGTTTAAATAGAAAAGAACCCAATACACATTACTCCATGTTTCGTGTAGATGATCTCATTTTGTCTGGAGTGTCAGACTCTTGTTAGCCTTTCACTTTTCCTTAATGGTGGAATGATCACTGAGCGATCGTTACTTGATTTGCTTATGACCATTCAACCAATTCTGGTGAATTCTCACTTGTCCTTATAACCACCTCCGGACGTACTAACGTCCAGAGCGTGGATACTGCAATAAAATAGAAAGTTATGAGGAGGTATCTTCAAGTATACGGGTCAAGTTGTAATATAGATTTTATAACAAAGTAGGTAAGTACTTCGAAGATCGTACCCAAGGGAGGTGAGTGCTAAATCAATCTTAACCTAAAAAATTAAATATCTAATTAATACTTTAAGTCAGTTATAGTACGAGAGTAAAATAAGAAATATGTTTAGGGTTTGTAAAATAATAAAATAAAATAACATAAAAAGAAATTAAAGTTGCAAGAGATAGAGATAAATAAAGTGAATCAAATCTGAGGATGGGTGATCAGCTCGCTTTAGCAATCCCAATTAATTGTCGTCTCAGGTTCTTCATCAACCAACTAGTCGCTACCCTAGTAGGATCTTCCGATCTTCCACTAACACAACGAGTCAACAAGAATTACTTATCTTCCGACCTCATAGTCCAGATTAGCTTGGGTAAGGTGTTCACGAATGGGTAATACCAATTTTGGGTTAATTTCCATCTTGATGACTTCCTAGGGTTGTCAAGCCTAGGGTTTGTTTCACATTCTTCCTTTTTCAAACAATTGATCCGTTGAGTAACCCTACAAAATAATTAAGAGATCATGCCTCCACTCGCTAATCCCCCATAGAAGGATTAGTTCCTTATGGCTTTAATAAACAACATGGAAAGAATGGAAGAATTGATCATGAGGAATGAAGCGGAATAGAGAGTTTAAGAAAGCTTGATTGATATTGAATAATTCAAATCCGCAGAAGTTTATTTTGCTTTACAATCAGATCTCTTGAAGAAACAAATAAACTAGACTATGAAAACCTAAGAGAAACAATAAAACAAACCTAAAACCTAAGAAAAGAACCTGAGCTAATAGAATGGTGTTTATAATGTGTGCCATAGAGGTTTATTTATAGCCTTGAGGTAGTCGTCGTCCTTAACCCTAGGTTAGCTGACGTTCCCGAGCTTTAAGTTCGATTGTGCATACCAAAATGCCTTTACTTCATATTTTATTCTCGTCACAGAATCGATGTCGCGACACACCAAGACCTGTGTTGTGACATATCAACCAATATGCTCCTCTGTAGCCGTCTTCAAGGGTATGTCACGAGATTGAAGATAGTTTCTCATTTTCTTTATTCTGCTCCCTATGTTGCGACATTGGATCTTTCATGTTGCGACATAGCATTTAGTATTGGCTCGACATGCTTTCTAATGGTCTCCTGTACATTCACGAAGTACGTTAGTTCTCCCTTAGGCCTTATTCTACCCTTAAGGTCAATAAAAGACTTGATTTGCACATTTTATTGAATGTTAGTAAAACTAAAGAAACTTAATTAAATGTAACAAAAATACTTGTATTCAAGCTCCTTAAATGTGAAAACTAGTTTAATCTACTACACCGAATTATGGTAGATCACCATACACATATCGCCCATTGTCCACCCTAACTCTGGTGGATAAATTGACATTCTACTCTTCATTCGGGTTGGAATGTTGTTTGAGATTTCTTCTACGTAATTTTCCCTTTTTGTGATACCTTAATTTTAAAACATAATATACCCGTCTGCATTGGATTGATTGACTTATTTTTGGAAAAATACGCTTTGAAAACAATTTTCTTACACAACAGAAAATTAAAATTTTGAAAATCGACTCGATTTGTGATATTTATAGCAATAAACCTTAACTGCATACATACTTGTGTTTCTGGATAAGCAGATCATTGATGTTTTCGACTTTCAACCAAACTATCTTCTCCACTATTCCCGTACCGTAAACTACTTCGAGTGTGGGGTCGAACCAATTGAACCAAAACATAGAACTAGAAAAAGTTTTCCTTTGGGGTAAAAATAAAAATTCTCTCTTCTTTAATAGAAACCAGTAAAATTGTTATTCTAGAAAAATATATGCATAATTGCAAAAAAAAAAACTCGACGTTTGGGGGCTTTTGGTTTTGTGCCCTTGCCTTTTTTTATTGACACCCTCAACGTTATGATTTTTTTTGAAATCAGTTCAATTTTAACGGTAAACGTGAGTTGACAGTCAGTCAAATGACACGTCAACGAAATAACCTATGTGGCGTGACACATAATTACAATGACGTCATCGATGACATCATCAAAACAATTTTTTCATTTTTTCATCTTCTTTCTTCTTCTCTCTTCCCCTCTATCTGGTTTCTCAGATTTTCTCTCGTTCCAAACACCCATTTTCGCTTCACTCCCCTCACTTCATTCCCAGTCTCTATTGGCAATCCTCACAATATCCTTGGTTGGAACATTTTTCATCTGAAAATCTGAAAAAGAGAGAAAATCTTAGATTTCCTAAGATCAAAAGTTCATTTTCTCACTAAACCAATAATGTATGGAAATTGTATGTTAAGACATTTAAGTTTTCTTCAAGGAAAGGAAAGTTATGATTCTAAATAAATGGAAAATTAGTTACTCAAATTTCATCATTAACTGCTAAAATTTTCCTAAACCCTTCAATCTGAAGACTACCATTTTTAATCACAGTTAGTTGAGTTTCACAACTTTCTTTGTTCATTAAGATAACAAAAGAATCAATATTTCGATAGAAAGATCATAGCCTATTATGGAAATATAATTGACAAGTTAAATCTCAGGCAAAACCAACAAAAATCCATTAACATAAACGTAGGAAAAACGACTGAAAAGACCATAAAAGGAAGAGTTTTCGCAAAAATAAAGAAAACCCATTTTACCAACTTCATTCAAGAATCAAATTACCATTTCTTTAAAAAGCCCAAATATTCCAACTTTCCAGACATTTCAAAATAGGAAAAGAGGACTCACTCGACAACTTGGCGATAGCCAAGGTCATCGTATCATTGCAAATGTCTTCTCGTAAGAGAAACCAAGCAAACCATCGTCAAACAAAATGGAAGAAACAATTGAACAGAGAATATTTCAAAACCCAGAAATATTTTAGAGCCAAATATATTCAGTTAAAAAGCAACCAACAAATATATTGAGTTGAAATGGGTATTTGAGAGAGTGAAATATAGGTGTAGGCATGAAAATGGTGGTGGGGTGTGTGTTTTTTTACTGTAACAGCAAGGAAGAGAGAAAGAGTGAAAAAGAAAGAATGAAACAAAATGAAAAAAAAATTGTTAAACAATTTTTTTAGATGATGTCATCGTGCTTATGTGGCACACCACATAGGCTTATTTTGTTGACTTGCGCTTGACTAATGGTCAACTCACATTTATCATTAAAATTGGGTTGATTTCTGAAAAAAATTATAATGTTGAGGGTGTCAATAAAAAAAGGTCAATGGTACAAAACCAAAAACCCCCCCAAACATTGAGTTTTTTTTTTGCAATTATGCCAAAATTTATTTAAAAGTTGAAAATAAATTCTCTATTTTTGGCAGAGTAACAATCTCTCAAAAGTTGTGTAAATAGCTCTACTGGTGCCATCTATTTATAAGAAGAGAAGGTAAAACCTTTATAGAGTTGTAGAAGTTTATTTTCACTAGAAGAACAATATCCTAGTCTATCTACTATCTAGTATATAGGGGCAAAACACCCCAACCCTAGTTAATGATCCAACTCGATCCAATTTTGTCTATTTCCCAAAAACTTGATGATTTTGTACAGATTTAACTTAATATTTTAGCTTGAAATCAAATTGTATAGTAAATTTATGTCTTTTAAAACATTATTTTAGAAGGAATTAATAAATTAAAAGAAAACCAAATTTAAGGAAATTACTTTAAAAGTATATATATATATTAGTGACAAAACATTTTTAAATTATTTATCGAAAACCATTTAGTTATTTAATAGATATTTGTTCATGGCAAAATAAAAGACCAAGCACAAAAATTAAAACAGTTTATAGTGGCCTTATTACAAAAATAGCAAACCCATAATAAAGTCTAAGTAGTGAAATTTAATAAGTTTAAATTGGAAAATCTTCAAAATACTTGATATGAGCATTGGCCACCACGAGTCCTTATCACCGATCCATCGCACTACTGAATCATCCGAAAAGTTATCCCACAAAAGGGTGAGTTATAAACTCAATGTGTAACACATACATTAAAAAGCCCATTTTATCATATGCCTTAAAGCCCAAAAATTACACATATGGCCAAAGGCCCATTTAGCTCATATTTAGCCCAAAAGCCCATTTTCATAGCAGATCAAATAATAATCATTAAAAATCACATGATTAAATACACAAAATGAAATGCAAACCCGCCCACCTAAATATCCATCCGCTACACACCACCGCATTCAACCAACACACCGGGGATTACTAAATCGACCCTCCATCCGCTTATACACCATCGAAGGCGATTCTCGCACATCAACATGCACATCGCCCTTATAATTTTGTGGCAAGGCCACCAGACAAAATTGTGACCAAGTCACCGATTTCAAATATGTGACCGAAGTCACCAGATTCACATATGTGACCAAGTCATCTGATTTCAAATATGTGACCAAGTCACTGTAAATTGTGGTAAAACCACCGAATACTTCCTCCTTTATCAATTTTACCCATATGCCCATGCACATACATATCATTTAGTTTTCATGCCATTTACCCCAAAATCATAATATAATCATACTTATTTCACATTTTATGCATATAGCAAAATTAACGAAATATTGGGGTAAACATACTTATCGTATACCACTGAATGGTATCCAAAAATCATTATTAAACACATTGTCATAAAATCACATATAAAAATAGATCTATGAGTTTTTAATGTAGGGTTACACACCTTATGACAGTGAGAATGATACTCTCTCGCTCGTCAACACCTAGTTAATCATCACACTTGGTTAGTATACACTATTACTAATAAAATTATACTTATTGACGAGAGATCTAAATCCTTACCCTCGGATTCTCGAACAACCGTTATTTGTGGTTTTTCTCCGCTAGATGGATCAAAACCCGCTGATATCCCACCAACGTAAAGTGGTTCGGTTGTACGCACTACTTCAAATAACCGATCTTCGTTAGCAGAGGGTCCACAACCCGGTGGAAAGTCTCTTCTGCCGATCATGACCACTTCTTTTGAAATTCGATGGTAAACAAAGGCTCCTCTCTTCCAAACACTCCGTCTTCTTTTTTCTTACCTATCTTGTTAGTCTTAAATCACCCTTAAAATCAAGATGATTAGTGATCCATTCTAAAAGAATTGATACGATCGAAATTAATAATCCTTACCTTGGATGATTTCGAAAGATCACTTCTTAAAAGTTGGCTTCAACAAAGATCCTTAAAAATCCTTTCCAAGGATTCGGCCTAGGAGAGAAAATAAGAGAATCATGATTCTAAATTGGCCAAAGTAAAAAGAAATAATGAAAATGATTGACGAAAAGTCTTACTTACCCATTTGAAGATTCGGCCTAAAACAAAAAGAAGAGAATAAAAATGGATTTGGTGGTTTCGGTTTGTACAAAAAAGAAAAGAGAAAAAGATGGTGATTTATGGCTAAAATAGTTTCGGTTTTTGATAAAAGAAAAGAAAGATTTAGATGAAAAAGAAAGGTGATTTGGTTTGACAAAAGAGAATGAAAGTATGTTGATTTTGGTGTTGATAGGAAAATAGTTTTGGTTGAGAGAAGGAAGAAAGAAAATGAAATTGAAAGAAGAGAGAAATAGAAGATGAAGAAAAGATGATGATGAAAGTGATTTCAAAAGAAAAGAGATAGGTTTAAGGACCTATGCACATTCAGCCAAGAGGGAGAAATTGAAGAAAAATAGTCTTTTTGAACTTTTGTAGTTTCGGCAATGAGGGAAAAAGAAAAGAATAAAATGTTTTCCAATCTTTTGATGTTTATGACTAAAGAAAACAAGGTTTTGAGAGAATAGGAACTTTAGCCAAAAATGGTCAAAACAAGAGCCAAAACAAAGAGAAATTTTTACCTAATGTCAATAGCAAGATTCGCTAGGAGAAAAACTTTTGGAGAAATGAGAAAAGATGCACAAAATGCAAGACTTTTGGCCAACTATCACCCCCTAACTCAAGTCAAATTCGCCAACTAGGAAGCCAACATAATCCCCTTTTCCTCCACAATTCTTCCCCATCAACCCTTAGATTGCTATCACCATTAACCACCCTCTTTAGCCCCTAAATTAGGTTCATGGTCAAATGACCATGAACAAGCTTCCAAAACATTGCCCATATATTAAGCCTTTTGTCCCCCTATCTTATCATCCTATCTTGATTCCATGCCATAAGTCTTTAGCTTGCCTTTTCATATGGTCAAATAGCCAAAATTAAAAGAATGTTCATCCATTCTAGAAGAGTCTTGGCCGACACTATAGGGAAGGAAACAAAAATAAAATCCTCCCATTTGCTAGCTAGGGATTCTCTCCCTCAAGCACTCATCCATGCATCCTAACCACCTTGCCAATTACTCATCATATGCTTAAAACTCCTTGTCATTATTTCTTAAAGCCTAACATGCTTAGCTCCATCTTATTTATTAAAAATTAATAAATCACTAAGCATTCACTTAATTAATGAAGTTCAAAACAAACTTCCAAAATACACTCAATCATAATTAAGCATGCAACATCATTCAATTAAGTAAAGATGCATAACCCTAGTTATCGAGGATGTTATAGTTCTATCCTTAAAATAATTTCGTCCTCGAAATTACCGGTTGGAACAAGTGAGGGTATTGTTGTCGCGTACGCTTCCTCCGGCTCCCATTCGATCCATGATTACGTAATACTTTGACAAGAGGAACCGACTTTCTCCGTCAAACCTTTACATCTCGCTCCAAAATTTGAATTGGCTCCTCTTCATAGGACAAAATTCCACCTCCTCAACTAGCACTACATGAGATGGATCGACATGGAACACATCGTGCATTTGCTTCAACTCAAAGGTAATTCTAATTGATATGCCATGATTCGACCCGTTTCACAACCCAATAAGGTCCAATGAACCTGGGACTTAGCTTCCCTTTGCGACCAAATCTCATTACCTTTTTCCAAGGTGAAACCTTTAGGAAAACTTGGTCTCCCACAGCAAACTCGATTTCTTTCCGTTTAAGATCTGCGTACGACTTTTGCCTGTCAGATACTTCCTTTAACCGAGCCCGGATTACTTTAACCTTTTCTTCAGATTCAACCACTATTTTTGGACCCAAAATCTGACGTTCCCCTAATTCTGTCCAACACATAGGAGTGCGACACTTCCGTCCATATAGTGCTTCATAAGGTGCCATCCGAATACTAGCTTGATAACTATTGTTGTACGCAAATTCTGCTAATGGTAAGAATTCCTCCCAACTTCCCTTGAAATCTATCACACAACCCCTTAACATATCTTCTAAGATTTGGATTACTCTTTCAGACTGACCGTTCGACTGAGGATGAAATGCCGTACTGAAGTCCAATCTGGTGCCCAAAGCCTGATGCAATGCTTTCCAAAATCGAGATGTAAACCTCGGATCTCTATCTGAAATAATCGACACCGGCACTCCATGCAATCTCACAATCTCAGCCACATATAACTTCGCCAATTTCTGTAAAGAGTAATCAACCCGAACTGGGATAAAATGTGCAGATTTCGTCAATCGGTCCACTATTACCCATACAGAGTCTTTCTTAGTAGGCGTAAGAGGAAGCCCACTAACAAAGTCCATGGTGATTCTCTCCCACTTCCACTATGGAATCTTTATCGGCTGAAGCAATCCCGAAGGTACTTGATGTTCAGCCTTGACTTGCTGACACGTTAAGCACTTTCCTACATACTTCGTAACTTCTCGCTTAAGTCTAGGCCACCAAAACTGATCTCGTAAATCTCTGTATAACTTACTTCCTCCAGGATGCATAGCATAGGGGCTATCATGCGACTCTTGAAGAATCTTTTGCCTCAATTCCTGATCCCTCGGCATACAGACTTTACCTTTGAAACACAATAACCCATCACGATTAATACCAAAATTTTCCAATTCTCCACTCTGCACTGCGAAGTTTTGCACTCAAATCATCGCTCATCAAGCGCCTCTCTTTCACTTGACTCAACCATGTCGGTCTAACTTGTAATTACGCCAACAAGCTTCCACATCGTAAAGACTAAGATGTGCAAACATCGCCTTAAATCGACACCACTTTTCGACTTAGGCGTGCGCCACCACATTCGCCTTGCGGGTGGTACTCGATAGAACAATCATAGTCTTTCAACAACTCTATCCATCTTCGCTACCTCAAATTCAGTTCTTTACGAGTCGGTAGATATTTCGGACTTTTGTGGTCCGTATATCACCGACTTTTCCCAGATAAGTAATGTCTCCAAACTTTAAGAGCAAAGACTACTAATTCCAAATCATGCGTCGGGTAATTAACCTCGTGAGGTCTTAACTGTCGAGATGCATACGCGACTACCTTCCGTCTTGCATCGAACACATCCTAATCCCGTGAGAAGCGTCACAATACACGAAAATTGGTACCAAATTGATTAATTAATGTCCTAATTTGAAAGTTGAAAATTTATAATCTGAATCCTTTTGGAAAACGTTTGGGTGACTCGGTTTGGACATCGAAATTCTCTTGTTCCTAAAAGAAGAAATATCACATCCTACACGATAGCATACGATGTTTCAATCTTCGAAACCAAGATCACTTCATGATTTCCAAAATTCACATTGCAATTTTAAAAAGGGAATCCCGCTATTTGGCCAAACCAAAAAAAAAAACCGAAACCCAGCACGATTGGGCATTGTTCTTTGAATGTCCAAACACGCAACATTGCCTTTATTTAAGAAAACACGGTCAAAATCTTAGAAAGATATTTAGTCGTTTAGACGAAAGGGAAATCAAAACCCAGCACGATTGGGCACGATTCCTCGAACTTCTAAATACAGAATATCGATCATTTTAAAGCTTGATGTATCGAATAAAGGTTAATGTAACATAAGTTTATAGTACAATGCAAAAAAAAAAAACAAATTACAATACGGATATGCGTAGTAAAATGGAAATAAATGCATTAGTATGAATGAAAACATAAAAGACGAAAAATGAAATAGAATAAAATAAACGAGTCAAAATGAAGATAATGAAAAATAAAAGTAAGAATGATAGAAAAAAATGAGTACAAATACGAAAAGAAAATGTAATTATAATAGTAATAATAAAAATAATAGCAATAATGATAGAAAAGAAATAATAACATAATAACGGAAGTAATAATAAAATAATAATACTAATAAACATAACAAAAGTAAAAATGTGTTAGAAAGGAAAATTACAATGAAAAGAAAATAGGATAACTACAATGAAAAGAAAATAATAATAATATGCTAATAATATAGTGGTAACGATAACAATAATAGTAATAATAATAATAATATAATGATAAAAAACTAAATCATAATAATAATAATAATAATAATAATAATAATAATAATAAAAATAAAAATAATAATAATAATTAAAATTAATCGATTTAATGATAAAGTAGTTAAAATAGTTAAAATAGTTAAAAAGGATTAAAACTGAATTAAGAACAGACTTTTGGGAAAATCTGGAATAAAAATAAAAAGGGAGGACCTATCCGAAGCGCTCGAATGACATGGGGGACTAAAATGGGCAATAAACCGTTCCCTCCAAAACGCACAGCATCGATGAGGACCTCATTGAAAATCAAACAAATTTCGAGGCAAAATTAAGAAATGTATTAAACTTAATTTAAAAAAACATAAAAAGCGGAAGGGCCACAAGCATAAATATCCCATTTAACAGAAACACGCGGATCCTCTGGCCGGGTCGGATCGCGCCCGCGGACCTTGCCAAAAACGATGCCGTTTTGACGTTTAACAGCGTAAAGCAAAACGACGCCGTATTTTTGTTGCTATAAAAGGCCAATTTTTTTGAAAAAAAATCATTTGATTGCTGTTGGCAAAAAAAAGGCCAATTTAGATTTTTTCTTTTTTTTTAGAAAATAATTTATGTGTATGCTGCAAAAAGGGAGAAAGAGAAAAAAAGCTTCGAAAATGATAAAAGGGTTTTACCTCCTTTTGGTTTCTGTTCGTTTTTCTTAATAGTTTTTAATATTCTCTGCACTTTCGTGTTTGGATCTCTTGATTTGAGTTGAAATTCCTCGAATCTGTTTCTACTTTTTTCAACTTGTTTCTATTTTTTGAATCGGTTTCTATTTTCTGAATCTATTTTTGAATCTATTTCTTGAACCTTTTGTTTGAATCCCGTATTTTTTTATTACTCCCCAAAAAAAGGTCCTTTACAAAGAAATTTCGTTCGGCTTGTATAGCCATTTACAATGCCATCATCCCCTCTTTCTGTCTTTTCTCGTTTAATGCAGGTACCAGTGGCGGTGTAAGTGGGAAGGGCAGTGGCCAGTGGTGTTAGCTGGCGGCGTCAGAGGCAGGGGGTCAGAAGACCCTAGGTACGGTGCACCTAGGGTTTGTTCTTTTCTGATTAGGTTTTTGGGCTTCTGTGGGCTAGGGTTTGTATTTGGGTTCAGTTTTAGGATTGGGTTGGTGATTTGTTGGGTTTTAATGTGTGTGGGCCGGTTAGTGGGCTTGGGTAGGTTTAGGCTATTTTGGGTGTAATGAAATGGGTCTAGTTGGTTTAATGGGTTTTGTAATTGGGCCCCGGGCAAAATTTGGGTTCTACAGCTGCCCCTCTTTGCTTGTTGTCGTGTAACGAGAACGAAGCAAAGACTTTAAAAGGACCAATTTTGCCCGATTTTACTGAGTCTCGCTCCTTTTCTTCAGGTAGTCTCATTCTAGTCCACCGCATCTTGTTGCTTTGATCCACTCCACCGCTACTTCAGGGAGATGAGATTTATGGTTTTGCTCTACTTCGCTACAACCTTGGGATATGATTATTGACTTCGATCTGTTTCTCTGCAACTTCAGGAATGCCAGGTTTACTGCCTTTAATCTACTCCATCTTGAGGGAATAAAATCTGAATTTTCTAATTTGCTTCCTTACTATATTCTGGAAGACTTCAATCTTCAGTCTGCTGCACTAGGGGACAAAATCTGAACTTTCCAATTTGCTTGAACTTTCCAATTTGCTTCTTTACTATATTTAGGAAGACTTCAATCTTCAGTCTGCTCCACTAGGGAACAAAATCTAAACTTTCCAATTTTGCTTCCTTACTATCTTCATGAAGACTGAAAATACCTCAGCGTGCGACCCGAGGCTCAACTCACCTCTCGCAATATGAGTTGATTTTTTGAAGATCAGAGATTGAAAAATACCTCAGCGTGTGATCTAAGGCTCAACTCACCTCTCGCAAAATGCGTTGATTTTTTTTGATAAAAATAGAAGTTGAAAATATCTCAGCGTGTGACCTGAGGCTCAACTCACCTCTCGCAATATGAGTTGATTTTTTTGGAACAAATATAAATTGAAAAACAGAAATTGAAAATACCTCGACACGTGACCTGAGGCTCAACTCACCTCTCGCATTATGAGTTGATTTTTTGAAAAAGAAATTGAAAAATAGAAATTGAAAATACCTCGACACGTGACCTGAGGCTCAACTCACCTCTCGCATTATGAGTTGATTTTTTCAAAAAGAAATTGAAAAATAGCTCGGCGTATGACCCGAGGCTCAACTCACCTCTCGCAAAATGAGTTGATTTTTTTTTTGAAAAAGAAATTAAAAATACCTCAGCGTGTGACCTGAGGCTCAACTCACCTCTCGCAATATGAGTTGATTTTTTTGAAAAAGCAATTGAAAAATACCTCGGCGTGTGACCCGAGGCTCAACTCACCTATCGCATTATGAGTTGATTTTTTTTGAAAAAGAAATTGAAAAATACCTCGGCGTGTGACCCGAGGCTCAACTCACCTATCACATTATGAGTTGATTTTTTGAAAAAGAAATTGAAAAATACCTCGGCGTGTGACCCGAGGCTCAACTCACCTCTCGCAATATGAGTTGATTTTTTTGAAAAATAGAAATGAAATATTTTTTTTAAATATCAGAATTTCAAAACATATCATCTGGTGGAACTCGGATGTCTTCTTTTTCCTTGATTCAGTACAACTATCATCAAAGCCTCTTGCTCTACTGGAGTACCTGTATATGTCATGCGTGATGTTATCATGATATGCACGTGTTCGTCTTAAATGCTTTCCTGCCTACATGATTATGCCATGCGCATTGGGCTGGTTTGTCATATATCCCTTTTCGTTAAGATTTTCATGATGACCTGCATTCATTACTTCGATTCTTAACTTTCCTTTCAGGTTTTGTACCCGTCCTCAAGCTTTACGAGTAATCTGCGTTTCTCGTATATCACCCTTTTGCCCCCTGTTGAACTTTGTCCTTCCTTTGAGGCTCTTGCACTTACCAAATTCTCATCTAGGTAATGCTCAACATTCATTTTGTTTAGAGTATGTAATTTCACTATTTATCATTTAAATGAACCAAACATGAAATGCATGAAAATGGCAAAGTAGGCATGAAAGGGATACCTCACACTCATATTTATTTCAAAATCAACAAGCAAAGAAAATTGACAAGGAATATTTCAATAAAGAAAACGTTATAAAAAAGGAAAGCATGTTTAATTGTCGCAAATGCTCTAGATATCCAACGCATGAACTTCTCCATGTTTCTTCATCCTGGATCTTTTCGAGCAAAGCTTCTTGTGTAAAAGATTTTAAGCTTTCGAGTTTGCTTCAAATATTATAATCTCGGCATTTGACTCTCTGTTCAAATCGTCTTGCTCTTTATGTCTGAACCCCCTTCATTAGGATGCCCTTTCAGGTTTTTATCCTAATCTTTTTGTTTATCAAAATGCCCTTTTGGGTTTTCATCTTGATCTTTTTTTTTTCACCAAGATGCCCTTTTCGGGTTTTCATCTTGATCTTTTTTTTAGGCATAGTACTTTTCACGGCATCTGAGTTCACTGGATTAGGTAACTCCTTCCCATCCATCTCAATGAGAATCAAAGCTCCACCTGAGAAAGCCTTCTTTACGACGTAGGGCCCTTCCCAATTTGGTGCCCATTTTCCTCGAAAATCTTTTTGTATTGGGAGAATCTTTCTCAGTTTAAGTTCTCCCTCGCGAAATTCTCTTGGCCGCACCTTCTTTTCATGGGCCGTGATCATTCTCTTCTGGTACATCTGTCCATGGTAGATCGCCTTCAAGCGTTTTTCTTCGATAAGATTTAGCTGGTCATATCGAGCTCGAACCAATTCTGATTCTTCTAGTTTTGACTCCATTAAGACTCATAGAGAGGGGATCTCAACTTCGATGGGCAGCACAACTTCCATTCCATAGACCAGAGAGAAAGGAGTTGCTCCCGTAGATGTACGCACAGATGTGCGATATGCGTACAAAGCGAATGGTAGCTTCTCGTTCCATTCTTTATATGTAACACCCTAAATCCGGCCCAAACACCACGACCGGATCTGGCATGTCACTAAGAAGATTTAGTAAAACATGTCTCATTTTTTTGGAAAACATTTGTCGAGTTGAAACATATATTCCGGGAAGACTTAATGATTTGATAATTTATAAAAAATTATAATTTTATAAGATGCCTTTAAAAAAAAACCCAAAGTTTAGTACCTGTCTTAGTTTAATTTAAACGTAAAATTTTACATGTCCATTAGCGATGAAAGCCCAAAATAAAACCGAGACAAAATATAAAGCTAGTGGCCCATGGCCTTATTACAATGAAATTTAGAACCCACTAATTAAAAATAATAAAAATAAATAAACTAAATGAAGTCTTCTTGCTGTAACATAGAATCTCTCGCATGGCCACCTCGCGCCCCTCTCCAGCCCGGTCCGTTGCACTAGGTGCTATCTGAAAGATGTTAAATAATAGGGTGAGCCGCGAGACTCAGTGTGCAACCCTCTTGCACCATTATATTGGGCCTTAGCCCACAGAACATATAACAGAGCATAATATATCAGAAAATATCCAAAGCCCAACCCAATCCTAGGTTTCCATCCGCTACACACCACCCTTACCTGCCATTCACACCATTGGGGATTTCTACAATTAACCCACACCGCTACACACCATCAGATCATGTCAAAAAGCCACTACAACAGATCATGACATAAGCCACTACTAGGGATGAGCATTCGATCGAATCGAATCGAATCGAAAAATTTCGAGTTAATCGAGTTTTCGAATCGTATTTTATCATCCTAACTTAATTTGAAATTTTTTCGAATCGAGTCGAGTGAGACGAAATTCGAATCGAATCGAATCGAATATATTTGTTCGAGTTAAATTTTAAAAAATGACTTTAGTGTTGTTTATTTTATGTATTTTTTAAAAATAATTTTCTTTAAATTTTTAAAACATGATCATACAATAAAAATTGAGAAAAATAAGTGAATAAATAAAATCTTAAAATTAAAAAATTAAAAATTGATTTGGGGTTTAATTTGGGGAGAAAGAAGAATTGGGTTGGGAACTTAGGATTTAGGAAAAAAATTTTAATGAAAATCTTGATGGGCTTGGTGAGAAATGGGTAAAAGCCTAAAATTTAAAAAAATAAAAAATATAGTTTATATTCGATTTATTCAATTATTCAATTATTCGAATTTGAAAATTTAACTCGATTCAACTCAAATTGAACTCAAAATTGAGTTGATTCGATTAACTCGATTAACTCGATTCAATAATTCAAATTCAAATTTTTTTCCGAATTTTTCGAATCGAATCGAGTTTTGCTCACCCCTAGCCACTACAACAGATCATGGCATAAGCCACTACAACAGATCATGGCATGAGCCACTACAATAGATCATGGCATAAACCACTACAAAGCAGTAACACTTCCCTTTCATTAATCATCCAACCCCGCAATCACGTAAACCGCACACATGTTTATCACATCAAATCAACAGAACCATTCACTTTAGAATGACAGAGATCACTAACCAGGTGATTCGCCTTACCCTCCTCGGTTTCAACCATTATGCCAGGATTTTGGCTTTTAACAGAATATAGCAGATTTATATACATGTATTAACAAACAATCTAGATGGTGTGAAAAGTTACACACATGATAATGCGTAGTACTACTCTCTATGTTGATACCCTCGCTAATCTGATCTACTGCCCTTTGTCTACACCGGAAGAATGCAAGGATAAGGCATCTCCTATATTCGGCCAAGGTTAGTGCTTTACCCGATTTATACATTTAAATTAACAGATCTCCTTACCTTGAAATCCCGAAAGTAATTCGATCCGAGTGCTACTGAACTCTGGCTTAGAAATCTAAGCGATTGGACCCCCTTCAAATCCCGGAATGCCGCAAATGAGAGAAAACACCCTATTAGTTAACCATATAGCCATTCGGCTAAGATATCTAAAAGCCGGAAAAAGATTGAAATCTCACGAATCGACACTTACCTATACAAATGGTTTCAGCTACTCATTGCAGGAAGATTCGGCAATCACAACAGAAGATCGAAGCGTAGAAGATTAGAGATCTAAGAATTTTGACTTTTAAGAAAATCCCAGAAAAGATGAACTGATGCTCTTTCGGCTTTTAGAAGGCCTGAGTAAGGTGTTTCTGCTTTGGCTTAGAAAGAAAGTAAAAAGAAATCAAGGAAAGGCTTAGAGGTTTCGGCTACAAGAACAAACAAGAACGTAGTTTTGGCTTTTAGTGAATGGGAGAAGAATAACAATGGGGATCAAAAGATTCGGGCTAGAATGAGGTTTCAAAGAAAAAGAAAAAGGTGAGGGAGGTGGTGATTTTCGGCTTCTGGAAGAGAAAAGATGAGAAAAGAAAAACAACTAAGATGGCCTTCAGATTTTCGGCACAAAGAAGCAAGAAAAGAGTAGGGTTCAAATGCCGGAATTGATGAGGTATCCCCCCTATTTATAGAAAATTCGGCACCCCCTATGGCTATTAGAAGCCGATTTCTTTACTCCTCTAGGTGATGGAATTTCGTCCAACTCTGCTCTCAGCAGATAGATCCTAACTTTTCTCCTTTATCTAAATCTCTTCACACCTTCAAAAGACTCCTAGATAACACCGCCTCTTTCTTCTATTATCAGCACAATATTATCATTAAATCCCTCCTAAAAATAAGCCTTAATGCCATCCATTCCTCCTTGCTCTTTTAAGTGCCAAAATTGGCCCAAAGTCATGGGCTCCTTGCGGCCAAACTTGGGCCTCTTTCAATTGCTAGTGACGCCACCCTCTAGCTCCCTTGCAGCGCCACTTAATATTGGGCCACCAGCCCACTTTGGTGTTTTAGACACAGATGCTACCCTTTTAACCCTATAGTGCCCAAACAGAAAACTTAATTAGGGCCTTAACCCAAACCTGAGCCCATTTTTGTGTCCTCTCTTTTCTTAATCTGCTTATGAAGCCTCATGCCTGAGACTAGGGTCCGTTAAGTAAGAACATAAAATTTTCCTATGGTCTCCCCTAACTCTAAGGCTTCAAATAATCCCGATAATACCTTAATATTATTATTCTAAGTGCTACACATACATATTAACTCCCATGCACAGAAATTAAAAGTTTTAGAATTTTTGAGGCGTTACAACCCAATAGGCCCAAATCTACTAGGCCCAAATTCGGGATGTTACATTAAATGTCTCGGTCATTTTCCCAATAATCTTCTTAATATTTTTGTTAGCAGCTTCTACTGCTCCATTCATCTTTGGGCGATAAGGTGAGAAATTATGATGCTTTATTTGAAATTGCTCACACACTTCCTTCATCATCTTGTTGTTTAGATTCAAAGTATTATCCGAAATGATTCTCTCAGGCAAACCGTATCGACATATGATCTCCTTTTTTAAAAACCTGCAAACTGCGGTCTTCGTCACATTAGCAAATGAAGCGGCTTCTATCCATTTTGTGAAGTAATCTATGACCACAAAATGAATCGGTGTCCATTAGAAGCTTTTGGGAAATTGGCCTATAACATCCATGCCCCACATAGAAAAAGGCCACGGAGAAGTCATGACATGAAGGGGCGAAGGGGCTGTATGAATTTTATCGCCGTAAATTTGACATTTGTGGCACTTTCGTGCGTAACTAATACGGTCACTTTCCATTATCAGCCAGTAATAGTCGAGTCTCATAATCTACCTGGCCATAGTGAAACCATTGGCATGCGTTCCACAAACTCCTTCATGGACATCTTCAAGTATTTTTCTGGCTTCAACAGCATCTGCTCATCTCAGGAGCACTTGATCTTTTCCTTTTTTGTATAGGATGTCCCCATCAAGAACAAACCCCACCGCCATTCTTCTGATTGTTCTTTTGTCGTTCTCATTTGCTTGCTCGGGATATCTTTGATTCTTGACATATTCTAAGATATCATGGAACCATGACTGTCCATCTGCCTCTTTTTCAATGCTAAAATAATGTGCAGGGACCTCGTATATGCTCATTTGGTGAGGCATTATTTCTATTTTTCTGTTTACTTTGAACATTGAGGCCAAAGTGGTTAGGGCATCAGCCAATTAGTTTTTTTCTCGTGGGAAGTAATTAAAAGTCACTTCTTTGAACTCTTTAACCAACTCCGCAACAAGATCGTGATATTTGACCAACTTCGAATCTCTCACTTCCCAATCTCCACGGATTTGGTAAATCACCAACGCTAAGTCCCCGTACACCTCCAAGATTTTGATGTTTCGTTCAATGGCTGCACGAAGTCCCATGATACAAGCCTCATATTTCGCAACATTATTGGTACAGAAGAAATTTAATCTGGCAGTGAGTGGATAATGGTTCCCCTCTGGTGACACTAGGACTGCTCCAATCGCATGCCCCAATGCATTTGATGCACCATCGAAGCTCATCTTCCATGATTTTTCTTTTGACGACTCACACTCTTTTTCTGTAATGCACATCAAGTCTTCGTCTGGGAAATCAAATCTCAATGGCTCGTATTCCTCTGTTGTTCGAGTTGCTAAGAAGTCAGCTATCGCACTCCCCTTTATTGACTTTTGACTCATATATATGACGTCGTACTCTGATAGTAGGATTGGCCATCGTGCCATTCTTCCTGGGAGTGCAGGTGATTCCATCATGTATTTTATTGGGTCTAGCTTTGAAATTAACCATGTCGTATGATACGACATATATTGTCTGAGCCTTCGAACTACCCAAACCAAAGCACAATAGAATTTTTCAATTGACGGGTACTTTGCTTCATACTCCGTGAACTTCTTGTTGAGGTAGTAAATTGCGCTTTCTCTTTTTCCTGACTCATCATGTTGCCCCAGTACGTAACCCATTGAGTTTTTGAACATAGTCAGATACAATATTAACGGTCTCTCGGGAGTTGGTAGTACTAGCACCGGAGGGCTAGATAAATACTGTTTTATTTTATCAAAAGCCACTTGGCACTCCTTGTTCCATTCTCCAGGATTGTGTTTTCGAAGGAGTCAAAAAATTGGGTTACACTGGTTGGTAAGTTGTGCAATTAATCGAGCGATGTAGTTCAACCTCCCTAAAAATCCTCTAACTTCTTTTTGTGTGTGCAGAGGTGGTAGTTTTTGTATGGCCTTTATCTTATCTGGATCAACCTCAATACCTCTCTCACTAATGATGAAGCCTAGTAATTTTCCCAAGGTAGCCCCAAACATGCACTTGGCCGGATTAAGCTTCAGCTGAAACTTTCTTAGTCTTTCGAACAACTTCTTGAGGTTCTCGACATGCTCTCTTTCCCCCCGAGATTTGGCAATCATATCATCGACGTAGAGTTCTATTTCTTTGTACATCATGTCATGGAACAACATCACCATAGCCCTCTGATATGTTGCCCCGACATTCTTTAATCCGAATGGCATCACCTTGTAGCAGAATGTTCCCCACATTGTCATGAATGTAGTTTTCTCCATATCTTCGGGAGCCATCTTTATTTGATTATAACTCGAGAATCCATCCATGAAAGAAAGCAATGAATGTTTTGCTGTGTTATCCACCAATGTATCGATGTGTGGCAAGGGAAAATTATCTTTAGGACTTGCTCGATTCAGATCGCGATAATCCACACACATTCATACCTTGCTATTTTTTTTGGTACTGGGACTATGTTAGCTACCCGTTCTGGGTATTTGGAGACTTGTAGAAAGTCAGCATCAAATTGTTTCTTGACTTCTTCTTTTATCTTTAACAGCATTTCAGGTCTCATTCGTCTTAGCTTTTGTTGAATGGGTTTGCATTCTAGTTTCAGTGGGAGTCTATGGACCGCTACATCCTCGTTCAACCCTGGCAAATCCTAATACGACCATGCAAATACATCTTTGTACTCATAAAGCAAGGCGATCAAATCATGTTTGGTCTTCTCTGAAATGGAGTCCCAATCTTCACTTCTTGCCTCTTTTCTTCATCTCCCAAGTTTATTGCCTCAACAGATTCTTGATGGGGTAGAATTTGTTTATCTTCTTCTTCTATCATTCTTAATAAGTCGGGAGACGAGACATAATCTTCAGTATTTTCCTCAGCTTCGCATTCTCCTACACAAATAGCTTTCTCAAAATTGATTTCAGGGCTTGTAACGGGATTGTTCATGTCGTTGGTATCTAAGCACATGAAAGGTGAATGGAAAAGAAAACTATAGAGGAGCATCAAAGTATTGGAACCAAACAAACATAATGTTATGGCATGATATGAGGTACATGTAAGGACAGGCAGTGAGAAGAGGGAATAATTATGAAGTTAACAAGAATGAAAAGACTATGACAAAATGCATCTCCATTAATGTTCATTTAAATGATAAAGAGCAAATATAAGCTCTTACAAAAGAATCCCACTACTACTTAGGGGTACACAAAAAAGAGAGTTAACATTGAACATTACTCTGGAGAGGACTTAGAAGCTACAAGAAGATCCACAGCATTCTAATTGTTCAAAATGAATCCAGGAGGACAAGGGCGTATCATATTCCGTTGAGCCTCTAACATCTGGTCCCTCATTTCTTGTTGGAGTTTTTTCATTTGTTCTTGCATCTGGTCCTATAAGTCCTTCTGGAATTGTTCAAACCTTTGATCCATTTTCTTTGACTTAGCACGTGTACCGTAAGGGTGTTTAGTTTCCAGATTTCTCTTTTTCTTCCCTCTCTTTTCTTCTATTATCTTTAACTAATTAGGCTCTTTTTATAGACTTACATGCATATGATATGATGCAATGCAAATGCATGAATGCAAGAAGAAGGCATCGATTCAGATTCAATTTCATTTTAGAAAACTTTATTAGAAAACAAAATCCTTTACATAAAACAGACTACAAATATGCTTTCGCCCTAAGGCCTAAGGTTTTGATTTTCCCAAGCAAAGAGATTAGCTCTTGATTACAACCCGACTGTAGCTCATATTCACGCTCAATATGTCAGCCTCTGCAGCCAAAGTCTGTAGGTAATCAGCTACCTCTCGAATCTGGATTATCGCTTCACCCATGAGGTAATTTTGACTTCTAACTTGCTCACAAGAATGGCGAAGCTCCTCTTCCCAACGCCTTTCTCTTATTTCCAGAAGCTCAATCCGGAGCTCACCACTGTGTAATGCCGATTCTAGCTCTTCAACCCTACCCTTCTTTTCTTTGATTCTGTTCAGACTTGATTTCAGTTTGCCTGTCGAGTCTTGACTTCTCTTGTTTCAGTTTGTTGAAGAAAAAGCTCGTATTAAAGTATTATCAAATTTCAAGTGATGAAAATACTCTTTATTATAGAATAATTATCAATAGTGGTATTATTAGTTTTCATTTGATGTAAATATTCATATTTAGTTCATTGTTTCTAGTTTGGTAATTTGTCAAGTCAGTCTCGATTCTAACCTCTAATTTAGCCTTTATCCACACCTTTTAACCCTAGCCCCGTTACAACCCTGATTAAAGACCTTTTGATCTGTGTATCATCTCATATACAATGGTAGAGATTTGATTTTTAGGCAAGCTTATGGGATTACTTTTCAAGTTCGACTTAGAGTGCTTATTCTTGAACCTTAAACACTTTTGAGTGATTTGAGTGAATCTTTAGTGAGGATGTCGATCCTTGTCGGTTTTGAATCAAAGGTAATTACTTAGATAAGGGGAGACACCTACGATTTCATGCTATAAAGGTATGACTTATCGTAATTGAATCTTTAGGGTTCTTTGAGTTGGATTATCCATGTATAAATTATCTATGAATTATGGTGAGACATTTTCGATAGGAATTATGAATCATGGAAAGTTCGTTTTAATTGTAAATTGAGAATTTTGCTTGAGGACAAGCAAAAGCTTAAGTGTGGGGGTATTTGATAAACCGTAAAAGTAACATATTTTAATCACACATTTAGTATGATTTTGGATGAATTTATCCTTAATTTATTTAAAAAGGTGCTCTTAATCCTTTCTTTTCATGTCTTATACCCAGGAAAGCACCCAAGGATAAAAAGGACGCAAAACGGGTTTAAAACGGACCAAAGTAGGCCAACCCAAGAAGTCGGCACGGCCTGGACTTCATGCCACACGGCCGTGCCCCAATATTTAGATTTGCACACGGTTACACCCTGATTTACACGACCGTGCCTCGTCGACAAAAAGCCCAACACGGCCGACCTCGATGTACACCGCCGGTGCCCCAATTATGCGAACCAAGCACGACCTCTACCCGAGATATTGCACGGCGTGTCATAGCCGTGCCTAAATCGATAGAATGGAGACACGGCTAGACCACAACTTACACGCGTGCCTTGACCGTGCCCCTGCCGCAGGAACGAGCAATTTCATTCGAAATGATACTTGGAGGCAAAGAAACACATTCTAAAGCCTATTCAAACACCCCATTAGGAATTAGACTTAAATTAGGATATTTAGGGGCCAAGTAAGGCATCACAAAGCCTATATAAACACCTTAGGAGGCAACTTGGAAGGGAGTTCAGCAGAAGCCGAAACAGATCGGGTTTTAGCAGAGTTTTCACGTCGAGCTTTACTCGCTTAGGGATTGTCTCAAGATAGCCAATTGATCCATCTCAAGAGTCGAATTCTACTCAAGACGGAGGATCTCCTCTTCAATTCCTTCAGGGGGTTTTAAGGATTTCCTATGTTTTATTTTATCTTTTCTCTTGAGATGTTTTCTTATTTTATTATGAACTAAACCCCTCAGATACCTGAAGGGGATGAAACCTATGATGGATTTTGTTATTTAATTCTTTCGGTTTATATGATAAATACTTTGTTTGTTCTTAATTATGTTGCTTAAATTTGTTTGATGTGCTTAGGTGGAGGAGGAATAGACCCTGCCTAAGAGTAGATCTAGCATAATTAAGCGGAGTTGATCGGGCGCCTAGAGATAGGGTTACGAGATTTTTTCGAATTAGGGTGAAACCTAATATGGGAGTCCATTGATCGATTTACTGCTTCCTTAGGGGGTTATTATAAGAGAACGAGAGTTCCACTAATTAACCTAAGGTTAGACGTTATTCACTTCGAGAGAAGGTTTAAAATAGGTTAGGGAGTCTGACGGATCAAGCTAATTAAAAGAAATCATATGAATTGAAAAGGTAGATAATAAGAGAAGTCATAGGTGGATTCTTCCCGAAGGTATCATCTTTATCAATTGAGTTTTCTTCAACGTCTTTTCCCAAAGTGTCGTTTCTTTTGTCTTTGCATTTAGTTTAAATATTTCATTTGTTTTAGATTAATAAACCAATCACTCCATATTTTAGGCTAAAGAATAGAAAGAAAGTGAGCAATAGTACTTTTAGGCTCCTTGGGTTCGATAAGATATTCTTGCCTGAGCAATACTACTGTTCGATAGGTGCGCTTGCCTCTATCGTTGTCGCAGTCAGTCTACAGGTTCGATAGCTCTTTTATAAATATTAAAACTAGACTGTTTTGTAGCGATCAGCGGACCTTGCCAAAAACAGCGCCGTTTTGACATTTAACAGCCTAAAGCAAAACGACGCCGTATTTCTGTTGCTATAAAAGGCCAATTTTTTTGAAAAAAAATCATTTGATTGCTGTTGGCAAAAAAAAGGGAAAAGAGGGGTTCTTTCTCTCTGGACCAGGTCCAGAATTCGGCGGGGAGATTGCTTGAAAAAAGGAGAAAGAGAAAAAAAAGGGAGAAAGAGAAAAAAAAAAGCTTCGAAAATGATAAAAGGGTTTTACCTCCTTTTGGTTTCTGTTCGTTTTTCTTAATAGTTTTTAATATTCTCTGCACTTTCGTGTTTGGATCTCTTAATTTGAGTTGAAATTGCTCAAATCTGTTTCTACTTTTTTGAATGTTTCTATTTTTTGAATCGGTTTCTATTTTCTGAATCTATTTTTGAATCTGTTTCTTGAACCTTTTGTTTGAATCTCGTTTTTTTATTACTCCCCACAAAAAGGTCCTTTACAAAGAAATTTCGTTCGGCTTATATAGCCATTTACAATGCCATCATTCTCTCTTTCTGTCTTTTCTCGTTTAATGCAGGTACCAGTGGCGGTACAAGTGGGAAGGGCGGTGGCCGGTGGTGTCAGACTGGCGGCGTCAGAGGCAGGGGGTCAGAAGACCCCAAGTGCAGTGCACCTAGGGTTTGTTCTTTTCTGATTAGGTTTTTGGGCTTCTGTGGGCTAAGGTTTGTATTTGGGTTAGGTTGTAGGATTGGGTTGGTGATTTGTTGGGTTTTAATGTGTGTGGGCCGGTTAGTGTGCTTGGGTAGGTTTAGTCTGTTTTGAGTGTAATGAAATGGGTCTGGTTAGTTTAATGGGTTTTGTAATTGGGCCCCCGACAAAATTTGGGTTCTACATTATTTACCCATGTTTTGGGCTATGAATTCCATTGTTGTGAATGACACTACATACTAAAGTAGTCGTACACCCAACACACCAGCTTTTGATTCCTTATCTATTTGAACTTAGGCTTTTACTTACATCAAAATGTACAAGTCACGCATGCATAATCCACAATCTACTCAAGATTTAGGTACGTTACACTATGAATGTCACAAGTGAATAAATCCATAAATATATTTAGGATCTATTCTGCTTGGGTCCTATCCGATGCACTATTTGTCACATCTAATTTTTTTATCTTCTGGGAGTCATTCGCTTTGATACCCAAGACAAGGCATCTCCCTAATTGAATTTGATAGACGGCATATTAATCTTTCAATCGGTTTGCTCACTTCTGATTAGACTAAGGATATGTTTAAGTTCATCTACTGATACAATCTATCTTTTCGTATTACGATCTGACTACATAATACTGCTTAGTATTAGTTAAACATTAGATAACCAATGAGCAACATTTGCTTTCATTTTGCTTTGCATGCAAAAACCATTTGAGGATAGTAATACAAAGTATAGTAATCGTAATTAATGAATTTGTTTTATTAACCAATCTGTTCGAAAAATTACAAGTGTATATTGACGAAAGTAATACACTTAGGGAACTAGATCCAACACTTATAGTTTCCAGCAGATTGTTATCTAATTTACCATTAAAGTTATCGATCTCCCTTTATGGCGGTTCCCCACGGAACTACTCATTGGCGGATGTACTCGTAATAGATTTTCCTCAAAGAGAAATAGTTTTGACAAACATATTTGTCTATTGTACTGTCTTTACTAGTACCTCTTTAGTAACGTCCTTGGAAGATATACTCGCAAAAACTCTTTCTGATACTTTCGAGTGTTGCAATAGTTGTTGAGACAGATTCAAAAGAGTGCAATAATGATGATAATTAGAGTTGCCCACGGGTCGAGTTAGATCAAGTAAAAAATTTGACCTGTTTTTTAGGCTCGGGCTCGACCCAAAATGGGCTTAAATTTTTGCCCAAGTCCTACCTAGATAAAAATTCTAAAACCCGAGCCCAACTCGACCTACATTAATATTTTTATATTATTTTTATATAAAAATAAATTTTAAAATATAATATATCAAATACACTAAAAACATTAAAATAAATGTTTTCCAACAAATGGAAAAAAATAAAAAAATAAATACTTAAATAACAATAAGATAAGTGTAACTTAACAAACAAATACCTTTAAAATAGTAGCAAATTAATAATAAAATAAGAGTTATACAATATTTAAACAATAACAACAAAATAGTAACCATATAATAGCGAAATGATAGCAAAACAATGAAAAAAATAATAAAAAAATAGGAACAATTTTTTTTTTTTGCAAATTCTGGTCGGGCTGGGCTAGAATGGGCCGAAAAAGCTTACCCGAAACTCGGCCTGTTCAAAAAATGAACCTTATTTTTTTTTGTCCCAACTCATTTTTTGGACTTAAATTTTTGTCCAAAACCTCCCACTTTTTGGGTGGGCCTTCGAATCAGGCATAAACAAGTCTAGTGATAATGGTGGTTATAATATCACTACAACAAAATAGTGCTAAGACGGCACTTATGGGACGACACTTTCCTAAGTGTTGGGATAGACTGGCCAACATATGCTTTGGCTAACTCTTTTATAAAGATTGGGATATGCATGCCTAAGGCAACGCTTAAATAAGAGTTGGCTTTGTCTAGTCCTAAGATGACACTTTTGGGGCGACACTTTCCTAAGTGTTGGGATAGACTTACCAACATACGCTTTGGGCAACTCTTTGTATAAGGGTTGGGATATGTATGCCTAAGGCAACGCTTGAATAAGAGTTGGCTTTTGTATAGTCCTAAGACGACACTTTTGTGGCAACACTTTCCTAAGTGTTGGGATAAAGTTGCGAACAAAAGCTTTGGCTAACTCTTTTTATAAGGGTTGGGATATGTATGCCTAAGGCGACGCTTGAATAAGCGTTAGCCTTTGTGTAGTCCTAAGACGACAGTTTTGTGGTGACACTTTGTTAAGTGTTGGGATAGACTACGCTTTAGCCAACTCTTTGTATAAGGGTTGGGATATGTATGCCTAAGGCAACGCCTGAATAAGAGTTGGTTTTTGTGTAGTCCTAAGATGACACTTTTTTCGCAACACTTTCCTAATTGTTGGGATAGACTATGCTTTTGGCCAACTCTTTGTATAAAGGTTGGGATATGTATGCCTAAGGCAACGCTTGAATAAGAGTTGGCTTTTGTGTAGTCCTAAGACTACACCTTTGTGGCGACACTTTCCTAAGTGTTGCGATAGACTACTCTTTAGCCAACTCTTTGTATAAGGGTCGGGATATGTATGCCTAAGGCAACACTTGAATAAGAGTTGGCTTTTGTTTAGTCCTAAGATGACAGTTTTGGGGCAATACTTTCCTAAGTGTTGGGATAGACTTGTCAACATACGCTCTGGCTAATTCTTTGTATAAAGGTGTAACGTCCCAAATTTCCTTAATTAGGCTTTTTTGGAATGTGTAGCACCAAAAAATTGGATCTAAAATATGAATATTCTTAAAATTTTACATCATCAGTTTGTGAATAATTATATATATTCAAACTAAAAATAACTTAATATAGCTTTGAGTGTGAATAAGGTTTTTAATAAAAATGTAGCAAAAAAATCAATTTAATTTTGAGTTTAGAATTTAAGGTTTAAGGATTATAGTTTATTAATGTTTAAGGGTTTAGGGTTTTGTGTTTATGGGTTTGGGGTTTATGATTTTAGGATTTTGTGATTATGGATTTAGGGTTTAAGGTTTAGGGATAATATTAATATGAATATATTAAAATTATAATTATAGTTGAAATTATTTAAGAAATAATAGATAAACTTTATATATATTAAAAAAATTGGTAACCTATGCATCTCTAGAGAAACAAAATTAATTAGTAAGTTGAAAATGTTATTTAAATTTCCTAGAATATTGAAAGAATATATAATAATAAAATTTTATCTAATTAATTTAGGGTTTAAGGTTTGGAGTTAATGGTTTAGGGGTTTGTAGTTTATGGGATATGATTTTGAGTTTAGGATTTCAATATTTAAGGGTTATGGTTTATAGTTTAGAGTGAGTGTTTTAGAATTTGGGGGTTAGAATTATAAGGTTTAGGGTTAGGGTAGATCAAATGAAGACGTGAGTGAAAAAACCATTTCCATCATATGACACGAAAAACCTAGTCAAACTGAACTGATTAATTCTAATTAGAAATCAATTTACTATTTAAGTGTTGGTCAATGATGTTTGAACCGGACAATATTGGCTGGTCGGATTGGGAAGTAGCAGGGGTTACTAGTCTGAAAAATGGCTTTGATTCGGTTAGACCAGTAACCGGCATGGACTGATTAAATTGACAGTTGGATTGGGGTTTTTAGTTTTTAATTTTTAACGATTTTTTAATCGAACCGGTCGGATTGGTGAATTGGGTTGAACTGGTTCGGTTTAAAAACATTAGTGTTGGTTTGTTGAGTTATTCGATTTAGAAATTAGAAAAAAAAAAAAACCTAAAAATCAACCACACAATCACGTCCAAATTAAAATACATATCATTAAGCATTCTTGATAAAAATTGAAGTTTGGGACAGGTTTTAGATTTTAGGTTTAGGGTTTTAGATGTTGTGTTTAGGGTTTAAGGTTTAGGAAAGATCAAATGGAGACGGGAGTGAATGAGAGGCCAATGCTACTAAAGAACAGTTTAGTCAGTGAATCAGCTAACCGATGTCAACCGGAACTGAGCTATTTTTAATCAAGTTTTTTTCGCCCTTATTTGTAAGGTTATTAGAATGTCAAATATCCATGCTCGTGTTAGAAACAAGTTTCAGACAGGAATACTTCAAGTAAAATAAAGAGTCAAAGGAATATAATTAACCTTTGTATTAACCAACCATGAACTTCTTTCGGATTGATTTGATTCTTTTGATTTGTTCAATTCTATCCTAACATCATAAGCTCCGTCTTCTTTAATACCAAAAACTACATATTATTCATCAGGAAGACATATTCAGCTCGAGTTTTCGTATTATTTAATATTATTTTCGTACACCATTATAAAAATTTACAAATTAAATATATTGTTTGGAACAAAATAAACTAAATTTAATGAAATTTAACAAACAATTAAACCTTTCAAATATAGAAAAAAATAAAAATTGGATTGAAAATTAAATAGATTGAATTTTGCCCCCAAATCACCATTTCCATCATTTTCCCTCATTTTATTTCTTCTTTCGAACTCTATCCATCCATCAATTCTAATTTTATTTTAAGTTCATTTCAAGCTCCAAATCCCCAAAATCTCAAAACCCCCACTGATTTTTTTTTTAAATTTTCCTAAAACCAGTTCTTCACGCCGTTGATTCTTTTTTCTTTTAATATTCTAAACTTTCTGGCTTTTATTTGTTTATTTTACATTAGGTTTTTATTTGAAGTTCGATGAATTTTCGAGAAGCTAGGGTTTGGATTAAAGAAGGTTGACCGGGAGAAGACTCTTTGGCTTATTGTCCTTATGCATATGCCAATCTACAATAGCAATGAAGTACATTTTCTGGAGGGTGACAGTATGCGAGCAGTCTTTGAAGAATGGTTCATCCCCCACAAAGTTGATGTAATCTTTGCTGGTCATGTCCATGCTTACGAAAGATCTTATGATTCTATCCTTATAATTTCACTTCCCTTTTCTTCTTATTCTTCTTAGCACTTCTTTTATTTTGCATCATCTGAAGAAGTTTTTATGCAAGCTTTTTAAATGATTAATTTGATGTTTTATCTAAAGAAAAAATTCTTTGCTAAAGCTGTAAAATCAAGTTAATTTTAGAGAGATTTTATTTTATTTATAATTAGACAGATCACTTTTCATTTGGAAATATGGAGCTGCCAAGCACAATTCCCTGTATATATTGGTATATCTTTGGTATATTTTATTTTACTATTTTTTACTAAGACATGGTGTGGTTGAAGGTACTATTCTATGCCTGTCACTTATTCCTCCTCTCTAGTTGTAACACCCCAAACCCGACCCAAACACTACAACCGGATCTGGTATGTCACTAAAGGAAATTTTGTAAAACATGTCGCATTTTCAGAAAAACATTTTGGTAAAATTTAACCTTTTATTCGGAAAAATTTATAATTTATAGTTTTAAATAAAATATGTCTTTATGAATTAAAACCCAAATTTAAATACATGCCTTAGTTTAATTAAAATAAAAATTTAAATAACTAAAAGTAATAAAAGCCCGTAATAAAACAAAATATAAACCTGGTGGCCCATGGCCTTATTACAACGAGATTTAAAATCTATTAAATAGGAATATAAAATAATAACTAGAGTCTTTTGTTGGATCCAAATGTTCTTTTGCATGGCCACCTTGCGCTCCTCTCCACTCGGTCCGATGCACTAAATGCTACCCAAATGTTAATTAATTGGTTGAGTCGCGAGACTCGAGCAGCAACCCTCATGCACCATTAGATTTGGGCCTTAGCCTCATACAACTAAAATAATCGAATTAATATACATAATAAAAATAATATGCAAGCCCAACCCAAATCCTAGGTTTCCATCACCACACGCCCCATACCACCATTCACACCATTGGGGATTTCTACAATCAACCCACACCGCTACACGCCTTGATGGTAGTCGTCTTGCTCATCATCGATCATGGTCAGTAGCCACTACAAATGATCACGGTAGGTTGCCACAACGATCACGGTAAAAATTGCTACAATAGATCACGGTAAAAATTGCTATAACAGATCACGGTGAAAACCGCTACAACATATAACTTCCTCCTTTCATCAAACCCAATCCATGCAATCACATAAAATCAATATACTTATATCGTTTAATCAGAACATTCACTAACCTGATGATTTGTTTTTACCCTCTTTGGGTTTCCTCTATTATGCCCGAATTTCGGCATTTATCAAAACATATAAGACTTATAATCATATATTAATCAAATAGATCTAGATGGTGGGAAAGTGTTACACACCTGATATCGCGAAATCCAATATTCTTAGTCGATATCCTTGTTATCCCGATCTACAACTTTGCTCAAAAAGCTAGAAAGATGTGAAAATAGGGCCTCTCTATATTCTACCATGGTTAGTGTTCTACCCGATTTCATATATTTATAAATAAACCAATCTCCTTACCTTGAAATCCCGAAAATAACACGACTTGAGTGTTACTGATCTTTGACTTAGAGATTTAAGCGTTGGACTCCTCTTCAGATCCCGAAATGCCGAAAATAAGAAAAACCCGGATTAGTCACTAAATAGCCATTCGGCGGGGACTTTGAAAAGTGGAGAAATATTGGAAACTCAAAATCGACACATACCTATTGTTTTCTTCAGATTCGCACAAGCAGACTTTCTTCAAGAAAATTCGCAACTTCGAGAGGTGAGATCTAAGAATTTCGGTTTTTAGAAGATTTAAGAATTGAAGAGATGGCTAAGAGAGATTTGGTCAATGAATATTAAGGAGAAGAATAGAATAATAGAGATGTAATTTCGACTTTTAGGGATTAGAAGAAAAATAACAATAGAGGTTAAAAGATTCGGCCAACCAGGAAATTTTAGAGAGGAAGAAAGGGTGAAGAAAATGGTGGTTTTCGACTTTTGAGAGGAAGAAGATGAGAAAGAAAATAAAAGAAAGGCTTCCAAAATTTCGACACACCTCTCTTTATATAGAAAACCAATTCCTCCCTTTAGCGAGATTGATTTTCACCAACACCGCCACACATGATAGCTCCTATCCCTTTTCCTTATCTTAATCTATTATCTCCTCAAAAATAGTCTTTATCTCGCTTATTATCCTTAATAACTAAATCCCTAAATAATAGCATTTATCCGCTTATTATCCACATAGAATAAATATAATAAAATTCCCAAAAAAATAACCTTGTGTCGTCCACTTCCCTAATCCCTAATGCCAAATTTAACTAACTTAAATTAGAAGATTTGGGCTCCTTAAAACTTAAAATTTGGGCCCCTAACACTTAAATTAACTCATTCCATATATTCACCCATTAAACGCATAGGCCCAAAAATTTAAGATATTACAGTTCTACCCTCCTTAAAGAAATTTCATCCTCGAAATTTTCAACTAACTAGAAATCATACTACCTAAGCCTCACCACTATGCTTTCGTTGCACTCTAATTCTAAAGCCAAAATAAACACTTAGTATACTATGGTAGGGTACGCACCATTATTCATCTCCTGCGTCTCCGTCCCTTGGCGATGTCTTTGATAGACCAAAGTTGGCTACCTCGCCTCAGCATAACCTAGCACCTCTACCTTGTGCTTCACGACCGCGACCATAACCATCATCTCCCCTGGCTGGGCCATGACCTCTCCGAGGTCACGACTACCTCTCCTATCCTGATCAGAACCTCGTCTAGCTGGTCAGGCTGATCCACCTGTGGACAATCCTTGATCATATGCTCCGTGGATCCACACCTAAAGCATCCACCAGTTCTCCATCTGCACTCCCCATAGTGCATCCTCCCACACGAGGGACATGAACGATTCTGACCTGTCGGAGCACGAGCTAGCCCATCAGACCTAGGCCTTTTCTGAAAACGCTCCGTTGACTCTGACGATCCAACATTCCTCTTATTCCCATCTCTATCCCGATTCCTATCTCTCTCTTGTCTTTCAGTCCGCTTCACCTCCTTAGCTATCTTAACTTTCTCAACCAACACAGCAAAGTCCCTCTCTCACTACGGTGCTATCAATACCCTTAACTCATTCCTCAGTCCATCCTCGAACCGCACATAATGTTCATATTCAGTCGCTACCATTCCTCTAGCGTAGCGGCTCAAGCGCAGAAACTCTACTTCATATTCGGCCACAGACTTACTTCCCTGCACCAAATTCAGAAATGCCTTCTTTTGTGCATCCATATAGTTGGTCTGTAACACCCCAAACCCGGCCTAAACGTTACGACCGGATCTGGCATGTCACATGAAAGGAATGTCTAAAAACTGTGTGTTCGTTAAAAAGTTTGTGTTCGTTATATTTGTTGTGAAAAATCGAGTGTAAGTAATTTTGAATAAGAAACGGTTTATTAATATTTTAGGAAAATCCTATATTAAACATTTAATAACAAGCAGTAACCAAATTAAAAGCTAAAACCAAATAAAATACCAAGGCCTTATTACATTGCAAAATCCCAAAATTAGAAAGTAATTTTAAATAGAAACTGAAAGTTTACGAGAAAACAGTGCATGGCCACCACAGAGTCCACCTCGGCTCCAAGTCCTCAAACTAGGGATTACCTGAAACATTTAAAAAGAGGGGGTGAGTTTACAAAAACTCAGTGTGTACAACCCCCAATAGTAAGAACATGTATCAACCCATACAAATACAACATATTAAGCATGTATGCAATGCAACCCAGCCCAACCTAAGTATCCAACCTCTACACACCACCCGTACCTGCCAGTCACACCGTGGGGATTACTAAATCGACCCTCCATCCGCTACACACCATCGAAGGCGTCATTGCATCAACGCGCACATCGTTCTTATAATTGTGGCATAGCCACCAGATAATGTGACAGAGTCACCAGATTCATAATATGTGACATAGGTTACCAGATAATGTGGTAAAAACCACCAGAACACTTCCCCTTTATCATTATCACCCATATGCCCATGCAACATACATAATATTACAATTGTGTATGCAGATGACATGTATGCAATCATATATCAAATAACGTATGAAACGAATTACCATCATAATCGAATAATAATATACAACATAATCAATCTAACCAACCTCTAAGGGTATAACAAGAATTTTACCTACCAAGGGTATTTTGTAATTTACCCACCAAGGGTATTTTCGTAATTTACCCACCATTTCGTAATTTACCCACCAAGGGTATTTTCGTAATTTACCCACCAAGGGTATTTTCGTAATTTACCCACCAAGGGTATTTTCATAATTCAAGACTGCAATGGCCTCCCGAGGTCTAATGTTACCTCGAGCAACTCTGGCTACTATTTTCTATTGTCACCAGACTATTGGACCCAAACTCGATTTTGGCCCATTCGGCCCACACGCCGTGTGGCCCACCTAACACAAATCTAGCTACGTGATATAGGTTCCACCTAGTCTAGTTCACTATATACTATATCATCATACAATTTATTCCAATTGGCCCGACGGCCTATTGGGCCCACTTCGACCCATCGCGCCCAAGCATTTTCAACCCACAAGAATACTCTTCGATGGCCTCAACTATCGCGTCGAAGCCCCACACGCAAGCGCCAGACGTCGTGTGGTTACTAATGTCGTGGACCAAGACTTCGACATTTGCCGCCTACAACTAGAGTAGAGAGTTACACACCGACAGACTCGGTGCTAAACTGCTGCGACCACTCCCCGTGCCCAACGCCCACCAAGGTATGTTAATCCACCTCCGGCATGCTCTTTAAATAGCTAGCTCTTCACCTTCATTCCTTGTATTTTTTCGATGTGGGATCCCTTCGTCAGTAGAGTTTAAATTCAACTGAAACTCTTACCGTCCAATCCGCAAAATAAATACTCCCTTGCTCCTCATGAGATTCGAACCCAAGCTCTCCTATTAGTCAATTCACGCCACTTGCCACTTTACCAACCAGCTCCTTGTGTCTTAAATCATGCGTAACTAAATATAACCCTATAGCCAAGGTCTAAATTCATTTAATAAAAAATAATCTAAAAGGAATGTAAACGCTACAACTAGAACCTTAGACCTCATTCCTTCCTTGTGGCATCATTCCTTTGTCCTTAAATGGCGTCACTTTGCCACTACACCACACATTCCACTTGTGTCATTTTCCTCCACATTTTATTCTTAAGGCCTACCCGCCAACCTCTGGGTTTTTTCACCTAAAACCAAAATTTTTCCTAAGGCC
Source organism: Gossypium rotundifolium (assembly GCA_025506655.1). NCBI lineage: Eukaryota > Viridiplantae > Streptophyta > Magnoliopsida > Malvales > Malvaceae > Gossypium > Gossypium rotundifolium. The sequence goes on along the minus strand of CP106731.1, from coordinate 160,297,209 downwards.
TAAATTGGACCCGAGACTTCATGAAGCCCCTAACCTTCCAAACTCACTTATCTAATTGGTCCGACTTGCATTTAAGCCATCTCTTGTTCTCCAAAAAAATTTAAACGCTACTACGCCCAAGGCCCATTGAGCTCAATCCTACTAGGCCCAATTTCAGGATGTTACATGGTCCCAACATACTTTCCCTGAAATGACTCCTTAAAGAAGTCCCAAACAATGCGGTCTATGGAAGTACCCTCCTTCACCATGAGCCACCACTGATAGGCATCGTCTCGAAGAAGAGACACGACCCCCTTCAACTTCTCGTCCACCGTGAAGTCAAGGTCATCCATTATGCGCTCAGTTGCCTCTAACCAATACTCAGCTATGTTAGGGGCTACGCTAGAAACTCCCCTAAACATCTCTGCCCCGTTGGCTCGGAGTCGTTCAGATACAAACTTCCGAGCTCCTGAACCCATGCCTACTCCAGCCACTCTTTTAAGAACCCACAAGATCGCTCGAGACACCGCCTCATCTCCACCCATTTGGTCCTGAAATTCTCCTCCACAACCGCGACCGGATCTCATTTCTCGACCCATGGCTGACCTCACTGGTTCGGGACACTCATCATCCTACCCCTACCATGACCACGCAGTGGACGTCCACGACCTCTTGTACTCATTCTTCTGATTTGCGTTTATCTGATTAAAAATTTTATGAGTTATTACTTCTTTCCACTGATTATCCACGAACAATCTTATGAAGAATAGTTTTAAGAGTGATTCTTTCGAATTCGAGCCTATCTACAGTTTTAGTTTCAGACTTACCTCCTAGAAACCATATACATTCAACATTCATCAAACAAATAACGTTCATGAACCTACATTCAACGTATAGGGGTATTTTTGTCATTTCACTACCCATGGGTATTTTCGTAATTTTAACCTATAGGGGTATTTTTGTAATTTTCCAAAATAAGGTTCCGGGTGATTTGGCGAAATAAGGGTATTTTGGTAATTTTCCAACTCAAGGGTATTTCGATAATTTTGAAATCTGGGGGTATTTTGATAATTTTACAAATTCAGGGTATTTCGGTAATTTATAAATCTAGGGTATTTCGGTAATTTTGAAATTTGGGGGTATTTCGGTAATTTTGAAATTCGGGGGTATTTCGGTAATTTTGAAATCTGGGGGTGTTTCAGTAATTTTAAAATCTGGGGATATTTCAGTAATTTTGCCAATCAGAGGTATTTTGGTCATTTACAAATCAAGGGTAATTTGGTAATTTTACAAATTAGGGATATTTTAATGTTGTTGTTTTTTTTTGTTTTCTATGGAAAAATTCTGTTGACTTTGTAAATCGGGGTATATTTGCAAATCATGGGTAATTTTTTTTCAAAATAAGGATATTTTAGCAATTTTGTGAGAAAAACAGGTGGCTGGTCCCTTTCGGGTTTTAATTATAAGTTTTGGCCTGTCAACACGTCCTCATGGTTAGGGTGAACAGTCACTACGCACCAAGTAGGATTCCCGTGAAGAGGAGGAGAGTCACTAGGATTGCTTAAATACCAAGCTCTCCCAGATCCACTCCTAGACATGCGTATGCTGTTGCCACACCCTAACTCTGCGACTAGTTCACGAGATTTGTTTGATAAATTAAGTCTTATGGAATTTAAGAAGTTGATTAAGTTAAGCCTATAGTCCATCAAAGTCTAATTAAACTAGCCTCGTCCCATAAAGCCCATCAAGCCCACATATATATGTCACACAATGGTTTAGAGTACTTACAGCGGACTTGGTAGGAGACACAGTGCCATGCCGAGCTAACAAACCTGTTATCATTTCAAAAAAAAAAAATAACATGCAAGTTTCAAAAGCCCACCTTTAGAAAACATTTTGAGCCCAAAAAACTCCAAAGCCGAGTTTTGAACTGGGCTTTGATACCAATTTGTAACACCCCAAATCCGGCCCAAACACTACAACCGGATCTGGTATGTCACTAAGAAAATTTTGTAAAACATGTCGCATTTTCAAAAACATTTTGGTAAAGTTTAACCTTTTATTCGGAAAAATTTATAATTTATAGTTTTAAATAAAATATGCCTTTATGAATTAAAACCTAAATTTAAATACATGCCTTAGTTCAATTAAAAATAAAATTTAAATAACTAAAAGTAATAAAAGCCCGTAATAAAACAAAATATAAACCGATGGCCCATGGCCTTATTACAACGAGATTTAAAATCCATTAAATAAGAATATAAAATAATAACTAGAGTCTTTTTTGGATCCAAATGTTCTTTTGCATGGCCGCCTTGCGCCCTCTCCACCCAAATCAGATGCACTAAATGCTACCCGAATGTTAATTAATTGGTTGAGTCACGAGACTCGGTGTGCAACCCTCATGCACCATTAGATTTGGGCCTTAGCCCCATACAACTAAAATAATCGAATTAATATACATAATAAAAATAATATGCAAGCCCAACCCAAATCCTAGGTTTCCATCTACTACACGCCTGCATCACCATTCACACCATTGAGGATTTCTACAATCAACCCACACCGCTACACGCCTTGATGGCGTCGTCTCGCTCATCATCGGATCATGGTCAGTAGCCACTACAATGATCACGGTAAAAGCGCTACAACAGATCATGGTAAAAACCGCTACAATGCATCACGGTGAAAACCGCTACAACATATAACTTCCTCCTTTCATCAAACCCAACCCATGCAATCACATAAAATCAATATACTTATATCGTTTAATCAACATTCGCTAACCTCGATGATTTGTTTTTACCCTCTTTGGGTTTCTCTATTATGCCCGGATTTCGGCATTTATCAAAACATATAAGACTTATAATCATATATTAATGAAATAGATCTAGATGGTGGGAAAGTGTTACACACCTGATATCGCGAAATCCAATATTCTTAGTCGATATCCTTGTTATCCCAATCTACAACTTTGCTCAAAAAGCCGAAATATGTGAAAATAGGGCCTCTCCTATATTCGCCATGGTTAGTGTTCTACCCGATTTCATATATTTATAAATAAACCAATCTCCTTACCTTGAAATCCCGAAAATAACACGACTTGAGTGTTACTAATCTTTGACTTAGAGATCTAAGCGTTGGACTCCTCTTTAGATCCCGAAATGCCGAAGATAAGAAAAACCCTTGATTAGTCACTAAATAGCCATTCGGCTAGGGACTTTGAAAAATCGGAGAAATATTGGAAACTCAAAATCGACACATACCTATTGTTTTCTTCAGATCCAAAGACAAGCAGACTTTCTCAAGAAAATTCGAAGAACTTCGGGAGGTGAGATCTAAGAATTTCGATTTTAGAAGATTTAAGAATTGAAGAGATGGCTAAGAGAGATTTGGCCAATGAATATTAAGGAGAAGAATAGAATAATAGAGATGTGATTTCACTTTTAGGATTAGAAAAAAAATAACAATAGAGGTTAAAAGATTCTACCAACCAGAAATTTTAGAGAGGAAGAAAGGGTGAAAAAATGGTGGTTTTCGACTTTTGAAAGGAAGAAGATGAGAAAATAAAATAAAAGAAAGACTTCCAAAATTTGGCACACCCCTCTTTATATAGAAAATCGATTCCTCCCTTTAGCGAGATTGATTTTCACCAACACCGCCACACATGATAGCTCCTATCCCTTTTCCCTTATCTTAATCTATTATCTCCTCAAAAATAGTCTTTATCTCGCTTATTATCCTTAAAGACTAAATCCCTAAATAATAGCCTTTATCTGCTTATTATGCACATAGAATAAATATAATAAAATTCCCCAAAAAAATAGCCTTGTGCCGTCCACTTCTCTAATCCCTAATGCCAAATTTAACTAACTTAAATTAGAAGATTTGGGCTCCTTAAAACTTAAAATTTGGGCCTCTAACACTTAAATTAACTCATTCCACATATTCACCAATTAAGCGCGTAGGCCCAAAAATTTAGGATGTTACACTAGTTTAAGCTTTCCTCTACTTTTTATATGATACTTAGCATTATTACTATTCTATGTTTGTTACTTAGTTGTTCCTTTCTGGTTCAAGTCTTCTTTTATTGTTTATATGATATTTACCATTAATTTGATTGTTCCATTTTTCACCCTAAAGTAGATACATTAGATTTTATTGGACTATTATCATACTGTGGAAGAATATAGATTTCTTTGATTCTATACTGAAATAAAAATTCAAAGATAATTTTAACTGCTCCTAGTTGTTGCTTTCCTAAAATTTTGTACTTCTCACTTTCATGCATTTTATTGGCTTAGTGTTTCTTACTTTGTGCCTTATATTATGAAATTGAAACTCAATGCCATTTTCTCATTGTATTATACCTCATAATCCTTTAAAGTCACCCGTAAGATATACATCACAATCATACTTCATATTTAATGCTCATTTAATAGAATCTCTCGCCATATCTTCCTCGGTACCCTAATACGTACATCTTAACTTCTAGTGACCAAGTTGTGCCAACAGTTGTTGACGACAGATTATCGATCGGAAACAAGGTAAAGACTTGTTTCGGAAGAATTTTTGTCATCATCTTATCATGTTTTCAACTTGTGCCCCATAGTAGCATTGTTATTAGATACCTTTCTTCTTCTTTTTATGATACTATATATACATTCTATCGAGCTCTAGTCACATTGCCTTCTTCTTTTAACCTATATATCGCCATTCTAGTAACTCCGTTAAAACGAATCTTTATTTTCCTTAAACAGTTGGTGCCGCCAAATATAGGAATTTTCCACCTGGCGCCTAACACCACCCGCCAAAAAAGCGCAAAATAATGGATAGATATGCTTTTAAGTGATGATAGGATATGGGATCGAATGGATTTAACGAACTTTTACGTGAGCAAACATGGCCGACCTTTGATGATGAGAATGGAATTTTTACTCTTATGATGGAAATCTCAAGTCGGGAATTACGCCGAAAGTATATTTTGTAGTAGACACACTTATTTTGTTCATTAGGATCCATATGCTAGTTCTCGACAACTTAGATACATTCTTATCATGTTTTCATTTTATTGGTTTTGTTAAATTTAGTTTCTTATTTTACATGCTTTTCCAATTGAACTTTAGTTATCTTGATTGTACTTGTCAATAGATAGTCGCATATGTTATATACCATGTTTGTCTTAAGCTCTAATGCTTTTGGCGGGCTCGTGATCAACGATTTAGGTGCAACCATATGCATTGCACACTACGTTCCAATATCTTTGCATCAAGGAAGCGTCATCGACTACGGAAGCCATGGTTTTCTTTGATCCTCCGTAATACTATGATGCACCGGTAATTTTGTACTAGCTGTGATGTTAGTAGCTATATTAGTACTATATGTTTTCTAACAAATATAAAAATAAGGTATTTCGTGCGCCTATTACGTAGATTTGATGGTAGGACCCCTATTATCTCTCTATTGCTCAATATCTTCAGATATTGGGGTTTTAAGACGGTTTTTTGATCCCACCAAGCTTCTGTTATATTTATCAATCTGATATGGATATGCTAAAGTTCATGTAAGGTGAAGGGTCACATCTCTTATGGAGAGGCATCAAACATTTGCAACATGGGCATTTTAGAACGAAGGAAATGGCCCACATAACATAAAGTGTGGCTACATTATTATGTTCTTTAATACTTCTATTTTCTTTCTCCTTGGATGTATCATGGTTAAATCTTCATGTAACAGAGGATCTGCATATGTTGGTTCTCCAGAATTCATGAAGTATATAATTCTACTAGCTATTCCTGTAACTAAATGTATCCAATTTTCTCATGTTAATATATTTCCCATCATATTTTCTGCATGTGTTGGTTAGGATGGGATGTAGAGTGAAATCTACTATCACCAACTTTATCAGGAGAATTTTGAGTTTTGTATTGAATGAACACATATTTTTAACTTCTTATCTTTGATCCTATTTCAAACAAATGTGGTTATATAGTCCACTGTGAGTTCAACTTTTCAAGCAATGAATATCAAATCAATTAAATTTGGATCTTGACACCACTTGCTTTGAAGACATTCATAGCATGATTTATGCTGTCAGTTAACTTATTGAAGGACCCATGTAGGAGGATTCTTGTCATTTAGACCTTCTATTTCTAAGAGCTTGTTATTGGATGTGGAGCATAATCTTGAATCTCACTTCTCTCTTATTAATTACCAAGTATGGATGATTTAATTTAGAACTACTAGCTTCTGCCAATTAAATAATCTATGGTTATTCGTATAATTTCTGTTTTTAAAAATTTTGTTCAGATGAGTGATCGTGTCGAACAGTCAAGTTTTAATATTTATAAAGAATGATCGAACCTGTAGACTAACTATGACAACGATTGAGGCAAGTGCACCTATCGAACAATAGTATAGTTTAAGCAAGATTATTTTATCGAACCCAAAGGAACCTAAAAGTACTACTACTCACTTTCTTTCTATTATTTAGCCTAAAATATGGAGTGATTGGTTTATAAAACTAATGAAAAACTAAACTAGATGCAAAGACAAAAGAATGAATTGGAGAAAGACTTTAGGAAAACTCAGTTGATGAAGACGATACCCTCAGGAAGAATCCACCTATGACTTCACTTATTATTTATCCCTAAACCATATAATTTCTTTACTTAGCTTGATCCGTGAGACTCCCTAACCTATATTAAACCCTCTCTCGAGGCGAATAACGTCTAACCTTAGGTTAATTAGTGGAACTCTCATTCTCTTATAATAACCCCTAAGGAAGCGATAAATCAATCAATGGATTCCCATATTAGGTTTCACCCTAATCTGCAAAATCTCATAACCCTATCTCTAGGCGCTCGATCAACTTCGCCAATTATGCTAGATCTACTCTTAGGTAGGGTCTATTCCTCCTCCACCTAAGCACATCGATTAAATTAAGCAACATAATTAAGAACAAACCAAGTACTTATCATATAATTTAGAAATCAAATAACAAAATCTATCATAGGTTTCATCCCTTCGTATCTCGAAAGGTTTAGCTCATAACTAAATAAGAAAACATCTCAAGAGAAAAGATAAAACAAAACATAAGAAATCCCTAAAACCCTCAAGGAATTGAAGGAGAGATCCTCCGTCTTGAGTAGAACTCGCTTGAGATGGATCAACTGCTATCTTCAAGTGATTCCTAAAAATGAAAGCTTGCAAAGCCTCGCCAAAAAACCCCCCTCTTTAATGTCTGCCTTGGGTTGTTTATATAGGCTTTTGAGATGCTTTACTTGGTTCCTAAGTACCTCTTTCAAGTAGAATTACTATTAGAGTGTTTAAGTAGACTTAGGAGTATATTTCTTTGGCTTTAAGCATCAAATTCCGAGTGAAATTGCTCAATCCCACGGCAAGGGCACGCCCATGGCATAGGCCCGTGTAATTCGGGGTTGGGACGTGCCTTGATTCTATCATTTTGGGCACTGCCGTGGCACGGCCGTGTAAGTCAGGATTCAGGCCGTGCTTTAGGTCTGTCAATTGGGACACGGCCATGTAGATCACTTGACACGCCCGTGTGTGGTAATGAGATGATGCGCAACCGTGCAACTCGTAAGTTAGGCAGTGCTCTAGGTAATCGGTGAGACACGGTCGTGCAGGCTTTGTGCCAGGCCGTGTTGATTTCTTGCTAAGGCCCAAACACTCTGTTTTAAGCCTGTTTTGTGTTCTTTTTATCCTCGGGTGCTTTCCTGAGTATATGACATGAAAAGAAAGGATTACAAGCACCTTTTATATAAATCAAGGGCTAAATCATCAAAAAGCATATAAAATGTGGGATTAAAATATGTTACTTTTATGGTTTATCAACGAGACAAATAAGGTCAGCACTTGCTATTGCCTCAGTGTTGAACCGTACACTGGTGAGAACTCTATGATTACTTGGTAGTGTCGTATGAATTAGTGATTACTTTATCTGGGAATACCAATATAAGGTAAATAGGTCATTATGCTTAAAATAAAACCAAACAGTTCCATAAAAATACATTATCTGGAAGTATATCTTTGGTATTGTAGCAATTGGGCATGAAAGAGTGTCGCACAACTTGCACATTTAAATAAGCGCAGAGTCTAGCTAGCCATGATGTTACTATTAATGTTACTATTAATGTTACTATTATGTTTTGAACTAACATATTACTCTGAAGAAAATTTCAAGGTTCTGTCACTCTGATTGCAATTATTGAAGAGGAAACTTTGATTGTTATCTGTCTATTAATTTTTTCGCTTATTACCATTTTATGCCGATATGCTAGAGAAGACACACACTACTTACTGTACATTTATGATTTAATGAGAATCAAATTGCTATCAATGCCCTGTGAAGGTGAACATTTGGATGCTCCTCGATAGAGGCATGATGCTGTAAACGATAGCTCACAGCATTTTCTACATTTATAACAACATGCTATATCATATGCTAACATTTCTAGATTAAGAGAAGCTTAGAGATTTGATAGTCTTAATCTTAGTTACATTCATGTGAGAGCTGTGTTCCTTTCCACATTCTACTGGCTTTTGACCTTCTATTTTATTCGTTCTTCAGTGTATAACCTACAAGTGAGGCTAGGTGTTGAAAATGTATTTGTTGACCAACTATCAATATCAATATAATGCGATTCTTCGAATACCTTCATTGGTTTCATCGAGTAAAATGCATACAGTGTACATGTTTTGTTACTTTTCTTGCCCATTTCATCTTCCTTCAAAATTAGTTTACGTGGATGCATGAATTTGTGAACTTTGTTACTTTTTTACACAAGAAAGGAGTTGGCAAAGTGGCATGAAGGCGTTGTTGGGGCTTGGGAAGGTGACGCCTAAGGGTCAAGGTTCTGAGCTGCTAAGGCAGCAATTTTGTTTTACCTTTGCGCTAATTAGGGACTCCTACCGGTATGCTTATAAATAAATGTTCAAGTAGATGGACATGAAAGTCCAATTGGCAGAGTGGCTTTAGCGCTACTTAGGCTACCGGAGGGAAGGAGGTCGCGGTCGAGCTACCGAGCAAAGATTTTGGGCGTGATTTTATTTTATGCGGTTATGGGCTAGGAAGGGTTAAGAATAAATGTTGGGGCCTTATAGCATAAAATCAAAGTGGCCGAATGGCTGGCGCTTAGTTGGTCATTGCTTTCCCTGTGTCCCATGTTCGAGACCTATGGGCAAGCAGTGGTCTTCTTTATTTTGCAGAACAAGGGCAGCAAAGGGACGCACAAGGAGTCTTCAAGAGGTAGGCTGTCAGCTGTACGCAAATTGGTGGAAGATAAGGATGAGTTTTATTTTTTATTTTGTATTTTAAGTTGAAGGAGTGATAAGGGTTGGGTTTATTTTTTTAGTGGTAGGATAATGGTAGGATTATTATTTTTAGTTTAAAATTTGTAATTAGCGATGAATTGTTGTTACTTTATTTTAATAGATAAGGTTAGATGGGTGTTGCTTAGTATTGAATTCTAGGTTGGAGTAGGTTATTTTTATTTTTCTAATTTTATTTTTGTTAAATATAGGATTATTTTACTTAGTTTAAAATTAGTAGTTAGGAGATAATGGTTAGTTTTTGATTTAATGAAGTGATAAAATATGGATAAATAATGGGGAGTTGGCTAAGTCAAAATTGATTTGAATTAGTGATTCTTCACGGAAGGTCGCTTTATTCTATAAATAGGAGAGAGCTCACCTTTGGCCACCCTTTTGGTTCCATTTGGTCTTGCTTAATTTGTTCCACCATTTCTTTTGGCCGGAACTTCAAGACTTAGTCAAATTCTCCTTTTATTCTTCATATTTCACCTGAGCCGAAACCTCCATTGCATCTCACTCTTTCTTCTTTTGGGTCCTTAGCCTAATCACTCACCCTTTCATCTTTCTTTGCTTCCATTTTATGTTAAACCGAAAGTCCACCCCCATACCTTTCTCTCCTCTTCTTAAAACCTTTTTGGCCGAAACTCTTATCTCCTTTCCATTGATTTTCTTTCATTGTTAGCCGAATCTACTCCCCACCTTTGTGCCGAATTTCCTTTCTTCAATTTGGTAGCACCTTGGCCGAATATTAGCATAGATCTCTTCGGGTTTTCGTTGCAATCGTTGTTGAAGGTACTCTAGGATTTTGAGGTATTCAGTCAAGCCTCAGTTGCTAGCAGTCGACTTGGTAAGTAGTGGTAAGGGTTTATCTTGGTAAGCTATGTATTTGGATATTCGGCCTTAGGCCATTGTTTATGTTACTGTGTTGACCGAGTGGTGGCTATGATCTTTTAGGGCCAAATCGACGGAGCAAAGGGGAGCCTTCGGGATCTCAGTATTTCGGTAAGGATGTTATTAGGTGATCTAAATTCAATAATAGTAGATTATGACTTGTTGATTAATGGTGTGATTCTGATTAAGTGTCGATGGATGCAAGTGCCAATCAAGAGGGGAAAGGGAAAGCTCCCATCCCGAAGTTCAAAAAGAGATCGGTTTATGCTGTATGCGAGATTGGCCACCGGGGTGTGGGCGTGCAACTGAGCGATAAGCGAATCATGGAGTCTCGCTAAGCGATAGCGTCGGGATCGAGGTTTAGAGCTTGAGGTTATAAGGTGTGTAGTTAGACCATTGTTTAGCGATTTGTTGTGCTATATGTTTACTAATGAATGCGATTGCCATATATAATGGATACCTAAAGGGGTATGATGATGACCAGTTAGTAGCAAATTAGCTAATATGTGATAATTGATTTTAACTATGTGAGCATGCCTATATTGTGAATATCATGTATATTTGAACATCATATTATGTTACATGTGCATGGGGTTATTGTCCGTCATCGTAGTAGCAAATGTTCTCTTGCTAGCGATCTACAAGTGAAGTTCGATGTATGTACACAATCAGTATGAGAAAGAGCTCCCTGAGAAATCATATCTCCATATACATGGGTTTGTTACTTGCTAAGGCTACATGATTTAAATAAATATTACATAATTTCTAAATAACTTTGTTTTTCTTCTATTTAATATAGGTTGCAGGTGACTGGTTTCAATGCTGATTTCATGTCTACTTGGCCCTTTGTTTACTTTTAAGATAACACACGGATTGGTTGGTAAATCATAAGAAATGTCTAATTTTAATTTAGAGAACATATTTGATATACAATAGCCTTACTAGTAAAAAATAGATGATATCCCCTAATCTTGCGTCTCACCTAAATGGTTTATAGGGGCTTTGTGAATGGCGGGACATTATTGCTCGCGCAGAGGATGAAAGTACTGGTTATGTATTGCCAAACAAAAGGCTTCTTGAAATCGGTAGGAACTTTCTTGTTTTTATCAATTTCAAGATATTTATATTCTTTTTCATATTGCTTGTTGGTATATTTCTGAAGCACTTTTTGTTTTCCTTACTACTAAAAGCCAAGCGGATGCTCAGTGCTCACAAGTTACGTCAATTGTTGAAATCTAGACACCCATATGTGGAGAGAAATCTTGATGCGCTTGTTAGCATCATCGGGCATGCTATGCAGAATCTTTGTTGCATTTGAAGTCGTTGCTTAACAACTTAAAATGGGACATATGCTAAATGTAAGATTAATTACACTAATTTGACAACCTTGATCGTATTATTATAATGTATTTTGTTAAATCTGTTCTATATGTTATTATCTCATTTTTCTTTTAGTCATCAAATGGGTAGTGAATTGTGATCATTGTCCAAAAGTAAAAATGAAAGCATTTTGAGTTGTAGTAGGTCGTTTGTATGACTTATAAAACAAAATCAATCAAGTGAATCATAATGTTAACATAGGAAAGCTACAAACATGAAGTGTGCTAGTTGATTGATTCAGTTACATGAAGTTTGATAAAATGTCATCGAATAAGCCTTAGAAACTTTATCTTAGTCCTGAGAATGGGTTGATACAATGATGATTACCGTTCTTTGTGCTACTTCCTCATTCTCGCTTATTTTATTGAACTTACAATTGATTGGAATATGTTGATTTTATAATTACTATTTGTTAAGATGATCGTAAGGTTTCTACTGCGAGCATCAAAACAACATATAACAACTAAAGAGGAGCCGAGGTCTTAATTCCTATGACTCCTATAGACTTGAAAACTGCTAATGATAGAACAAGAATCATAGATGATGCTATAGTAGGACCTAATGGGATAAGTGCACAATCTACTTCTCTACAACATAAACACGAATCGATCAAGATTGGAAGCAGTATTACTGAACTTGATAAAGATAAAAAAAACAATGTATTTTAATTGTTGGATCGATTTTTGTAGTGAATATTCAATAATTATTTTAATTTTAATTTTATATTTTTTAGTTGTATTTAAAGCACAATTCCTATCATTATTCACTGTAAATATTTATAAAAATATATTAATATTGAAATAAAAAAAATTACATTATACGTGTCTATCCCAATCTTTTTAAGGTTACTTTAGATGGGTTTATCCTAACCTTTTTTAAAGGTTGCCTTAGACAAGATTTATCCCAACCTTTTTAAGGTTGCTTTAAACGGGTCTATCCCAACCTATTTTAAAGGTTGCCTTAGACAAGGTTTATCTCAACCTTTTTAAGGTTGCCTTAGATGGGTCTATCCCAATCTTTTTTAAAGGTTGCCTTAGACATGGTCTATCCCAACTTGTTTAAGGTTGCCTTAGATAAGTCTATCCCAACCTTTTTTATAGGTTGTCTTAGACAAGGTCTATCCCAACCTTTTTAAGGTTGCCTTAGACAGCTTTATCCCAACCGTTTTTAAAAGTTGCCTTAGACAAGGTCTATCCCAACTTTTTTAAGGCTGCCTTAGACGGCTCTATCCCAACCGTTTTTAAAAGTTGCCTTAGACAAAAACTATACCAACCTTTTTAAGGTTGCCTCAAAGGTTGGACTTGACTAGGTCTTTCCCAACCTTTTTAAAAGTCGGCATTGACTAAACTTTTCACAACCCTTCAATAAGGGTCGGCTTATGTTGACTTATGGTGACGCTTTTGAAAAAGCGTCGCCATGTATATACCAACTGCACTATATGCAACCATTTTGGAAGCGTTGGACGAAGCGTCGCGAAACCTATGCCAACCTTTTTTGCGTCGTCTTATGTCAAAAAAAGTGTCGCTATAGGATTATTTTGTTGTAGTGGATGTTGTCGATATGATAAAAAAAAGTTGTTGGAAAATTGTAATCTAATGTGTAAAATAATAAGATCCTCATATTGATAGTTTCACTCTAAAGAAAGATAGTTAGAGAGTAAATGAAAAAAAAAATAAAGATGTATTTCTTATTGATCGAGAGTTTGAATCGAAAGAGGTGCAAAAAGTGTTAGCTACTACTCAGGAGATTCTTAAGAAGTTGAGCTTCAGAAGTGAAAATTTTGATGAAATACTAGTTGTTGGAAGAACTAAAACATGTCACAGAGCCCTAGGTTACATTGGTAATGACGAGAAAACTCGTTCTCTGTCTATTTTTGTTTAAGCTAAAGATCATATTGTTGTTCCTCCATAAATAGGTGAAAGGAGATTAAAAAGCCTACACGTTACTGCCATGAAAATATTGGCCAAATTAGACAATAATGATACAAGATGCAGGACTATCTAAGACGAAATAACTTCAAACATGTTACACAATATGTTGCAATAGCTTCCTAATCTGTTGATTTTTTTAGATCCAAGGAAACTAGCAGACCCATTAAATTAACAAGAAGAATGGTAAAGATTGGTCACATTAGGCCTCAATGTTATGAGCTACTCAATTATCTTAAAAGAAATTGTTATGTTTCACCGCATGTGGCTCAAGGTGTTCCAACAAGCCATGAAACATGAAGAATATCTCACAAGAAAATGTCGGTTAAAAAAGATAAATCACTTGTCAGTTTTGAAGATAAACAACATATTAACGCCCGAGTTAAATATAAAGTTATTTCTCATGTTGATCAAATTGAGGATATATTGATTGTCATGGATACTCGATCAATGATTTGTGGAAAAAGTCCTTATTACTTATTGTAGTATGGCCTCCCATGCAGCCCATGCAATGTCCAAAAGCAGCTTGTGGAGTCAAGCTGTGCTGGAACTATTATTTCTTGTGAACCAAGCTCTTATTTTGTTGTTTTGTCATTCCTCAGTCAATGTAACTTAGTCTAGTTACTTTTGGATTATATTAGGCTGATATTTTATGTTAATTTGATGGTGATTGAAGCTGATTATATTAGCTATATAAAGTGTGCAAGCTAAGTTTTTCTAGTTTCTATGAAATTAGTGGGATTAGGTAAATATTAGGTGATAACTTAGAATGATTTCCATTGTCCACAGATGGTATATGTAATGGCAGTGTATCAATGATGTTTTGTAATGAAAATCAATAGATTTCATTCAAGTTTCATGCTCCCTTTCTTGATCTCTCGTTCTCCTTAGCAAATTTCTGTTTCTTTTCTTTCTTTCTTCTGCTGCAAGCCTCGAGCCTTGCTGCTTAAGCTTCAGCTACTTGTTGCTATTTTTTGACCAAAGTTTCAACAATTGGTATTAGAGCCTTTGTCTTAGAGGACCTTGTGTTGTAAAGAGCTCAACTCGAATGGCTACCAATTTTTCTCCAGCAGCACCACCTATTTTCAGTGGTGAAGGGTTCCACATATGGGCTGTGAAGATGGAGACTTACCTACGTAGGCTTTCGATCTATGGGAGGTTGTGACTTCAGATGTTGAACCAACACCTCTTCGAGCTAATCCAACAGTGGCTCAGATGAGGCAACATACTGAAGAAAGGACTAAGAGGCACAAGGCCATGTCATGCATCCAGAATTGTGTATCAGATGTCATTTTCACCAGGATAATGTCCTGTGAAACACCAAGACAGTCCTGGGACAAACTCAAGGAGGGTTCCAAGGCACTGAAAGAACCAGGCAATAGCAACTTCTAAACTTGAGAAAGGATTTCGAGAATCTCAAAATGAAGGATGAAGAAACAGTGAAGCTGTATTCAAATAGGATCATGGCTGTAGTTAATAGCATAAGGTTGCTAGGAGAAGAGTTCAATGAGGTAAGAATCGTGGAGAAGGTGCTCTCAACACTTCCTGAGAGATATGAAGCAAAAATCTCATCCCTAGAGGATTCGAGAGATCTGGCTACCATTTCCTTGACTAAGCTTATCAATGCCTTGTATGCTCAGGAACAAAGGAGAGCCAGTAGACAAGAAGAACACCAAGAAGGTGCCTTTCAAGATAAACAAGGCCAACCTCGAGCAATACTGCCTACAAAGGCAAAAAGATTTGGAAGAACAGGCCTAAGCCTGATGTTGCAAGAGGTGGTGAGCAACTTTGCAAGTTTTGCAAAAGACCAGGTCATCCTGAGGACAAATGCTGGTTCAGGCCAGATGCAACATGCCAATATTGTAAGAAGAAGGGCCATGTTGAGAAGGTTTGCAAAAGCAAGGGCAAACCAAGGTAGGCTTAACCTCAACAGTCAAAGGCTAAGGCTCGAGTAGCTGAAGAAGGCAGTGACCAAGAGGAGCAAGTCTTTGTTGTGTCATGTTCAAGTAGCCAGAAGAAAGGCTCAGAAAGATGGCTCCTAGACAATGGCTGCACTAATCACATGTCACCTAATCCAACCATCTTCAAGACTTTGGATAGAAGCTTTCAAACCAAGGTCAAGGTTGGAAATGGACAGTTCATCAAGGTCAAGGCAAATGGGATGTGTCTATACCTACTCCAACAGAAAACAAACTCATCTCCAATGTACTTCTTGTTCCTGAAATTGACAAAACCTACTAAGCATAGCTCAGCTACTAGACAAGGGATATTCAGTGGTGTTCAAGGGGAAGGAGTGTCAAATAGCTGATCCAATTGGATCAAGTTTCATGACAGTCACCATGATTGATAAGTGCTTTGAAGTCAACTGGTCAAGAGGCTCGAATGCAGCCTATACTGCTTCAGCAGAAGACTCCAAGCTTTGGCATCAAAGGCTTGGGCATGCAAACTTCAAGTCAATGGCCAGAATGATTAGCAACAGCTTGGTTGAAAACTTCACTAGCACACTTAAGCAAGAAGATGTTTGTGAAGTATGTCAGCTTGGAAAATAGGCTAGCCAACCATTTCCCTCGAACCAAGCCTGGAGAGCCTTAGAAAAGCTTCAGCTTGTGCATACATATGTGGTCCTATGAAGACTGAATCACTCAGTGGAAACAAGTACTTCATACTCTTTATTGATGACTATTCAAGGTTTTGTTGGATCTATTTCTTAAAGAAGAAATCAGAAGTTGCACAAGTGTTCTTAAAGTTTAAAGTTGAAGCTGAAACAGAAACAGGTTGCAAGCTCAAGACTATTAGGTCAGATAATGGAGCTAAGTACACTTCAGCTCAGTTTCAAGCAATTTGCATTGATGCAGGCATTAAACACCAACTGACCAATGTGTATACACCTCAACAAAATAGGGTAAATGAAAGAAAGAATAGAAGCTTGCTCGATATGGCAAGGTGCCTGCTGTTTCAGAAGAACATGCCCAAAGCAATATGGGCTGAAGCAGTTAACACTATTGTTTACCTTCAGAATAGGTTTCCAACAAAGGCTTTGGCTCATAAGACACCTTTTGAAGCATGGTGTGGATTCAAGTCATCACTGGCTCACTTGAAGGTCTTTGGATGCCTTTGTTATGCTCAAGTCCCAGCTGCTAAGAGAGACAAGTTGTCAAAGAGGGCACAACCTGGTGTTTTGGTAGGGTATAGCTTGGTCAAAAAGGGCTATAGGATCTTAGACCCTTCAACAAAGAAAATACAAGTGAGCAGGGATGTAGTCTTTGATGAGAAGGCATGATGGAACTGGGAAAAGAATCAGCCAATAGAAACTTCAGAAGAACTTATCACAGGCCAGATAGAACCTAATCAAGCTGGTCCAGAAATGGACATTGATGATATCCTAGTCAAAGGGACTAGATCATTGACTGATGTTTATGAAAGGGTCCAAGTGGCCATAATGGATCCAACAAGTTTTAAAGAGGCTGAAGCACACCAGGGCTAGAAGGCTGCAATGGTTGAAGAAATGAAGATGATAGAAAAGAACCAAACCTGGGATCTAGTTGATAGGCCTTCAAACAGAAAGATTATAGGTGTCAAATGGGTCTATCGAGCCAAACAAAATGCTGATGGGAGTTTAAATAAGCTTAAAGCCAAGCTAGTTGTCAAGGATTCAGCCAAAGATATGGCCTGGACTACATGGAGACTTTTGCACCAGTAGCCAGGCTTGACACCATAAGATTGCTAGTTGTTTTAGCAGCACAAATGCAATGGTGCATACATCAACTTGATGTCAAGTCAGCCTTCCTAAATGGTCTCCTTGAAGAGGATATTTATATTGACCAACCTCAAGGCTTTGTTGTGCCAGGCAAGGAACATATGGTCTACAGGCTTAAAAAGGCCCTATATGGTCTAAAACAAGCTCCCCGAGCTTGGTATGCTCGAATTGATAGCTACCTTATCAGTTTGGGATTTCAAAGGAGCATCAGTGAGCCCACACTGTATGTTAAGAAGAATGAAGCTGAAACTTAGCTTATTGTGTCTCTTTATGTGGATGATCTCTTGGTGACAGTAGGAGACAACAAAGTTATAGGTGACTTCAAAGTAAAAATGAAGGAGATGTTCGAGATGTTTGATCTGGGGCAAATGACCTATTTCCTTGGAATGGAGGTAAGCTAAACAGCTAAAGGGATCTTCTTAGGGCAGCAAACATTTGCCTTGAAGATCTTAAAAAAGTTCTCTATGGAGAATAGCAAAGCAACAAACACTCCAATGGCTGTTGGAATGAAAATGTCAAGCAAAGATGATTATGAAAGTGTGGATGAATCACTCTACAGAAGTCTAGTGGGATGTCTTTTATATTTGACAGCAACTAGACCAGATATCATGTTTGCTATGAGCATGCTATCAAGGTTCATGCATTGCTGCAATAAGCAGCATCTTCAAGCAGCAAAAAGAGTGCTTAGGTACATCAAAGGCACTTTGAGTTATGGCTTATTGTTCTGGAAGGTTGACAATATAAAGCTGATAGGCTTTACAGACAGTGATTGGGCTGGATCAAAAGATGACATGAAGAGTACCTCGGGCTATGCCTTCACACTTGGTTCAACAATGTTCTATTGGTGCTCAAAGAAACAAAGTCTTGTGGCTCAGTCAACTGCAGAAGCTGAATATGTAGCTACTGCAAATGCTGTTAATCAGGCTGTTTGGTTAAGGAAAATCCTAACTGATTTGAATCTATATCAAAGGGCAACAACAGAGATTTTTGTGACAATAAGTCTGCTGTTGTAATTGCAAAGAACCCTGTCTTCCATGGTAGAACAAAGCATTTCAACATTAAGTTACATGTGGTAAGGGAAATGGAACAAGCTCGAGAAGTAGAGCTGATTCATTGCAATTCTGAAGAACAGTTAGCTGACATCTTTACAAAGGCCCTTAATCCTACAAGGTTCATTGAACTAAGAAACAAGCTAGGAGTATGCAGCATGGAGACCAAGGAGAAGTGTTGAAGTATGGCCTCCCATGCAGCCCATGCAACGTCCAGAAGCAGCTCGTGGAGTCAAGTTGTGCTGGAACCATTATTTCATGTGAACCAAGCTCTTATTTTGTTGTTTTGTAATTCCTCAGTCAATGTAACTTAGTCTAGTTACTTTTGGATTATATTAGGCTGATATTTTATGTTGATTTGATGGTGATTGAAGCTGATTATATCAGCTATATAAAGTGTGCAAGCTAAGTTTTTCTAGTTTCTATGAAATTAGTGGGATTAGGTAAATATTAGGTGATGACTTAGAATGATTTCCATTGTCCACAGCTGGTATAAGTAATGGCAGTGTATCAATGTTGTTTTGTAATGAAAATCAATAGATTTCATTGAAGTTTCATGCTCCCTTTCTTGCTCTCTCGTTCTCCTTAGCAAATTTCTGTTTCTTTTCTTTCTTTCTTCTGCTGCAAGCCTTGAGCCTTGCTGCTCAAGCTTCAGCTACTTGTTGCTGTTTGTTGACCAAAGTTCCAACATTACTCCACGAGTTACAATTCTTGTTTTACAGGATTGTTGATGTAGCACCTCATCTCATCTCTTTTAGCAAACCTAATGCAAACTTAACCGGGGAGAGTAATAAGGAACATTAGAATAGAGAATAGAGTAAGGGAGAGTAATGGTGGTATTATAATGTCACTGATTTTTTGGTTAATTTATTGAACTGAACTAATCAAGGTATATGAAATGTCACAGTGTTATACATACAATGTCATTCTTGCAAATAATTGATGAATTCTTAACATATTGGACCCGCAACAGCTCTGCTGTCAACAGCGAGAACAATACAATCATTAAACAACTCCACAAAAATTCATAAAATCAAATGCTGTGATATTTTTCTTTTTGGTTTATAAAATGTTGTAAAGTTTAGACAAATGGCTTTCGATTCCTTCACCTATTCAAACATTAACCATTCCACGTGGCAAATGCCCATCAATGAACATTCAAAGTTAGCTTTAGGGTAACCCATAATGTGCAACTCAACTGTCTTATAGTGTGTGATTCTAAAGTAGAAAATGTCACATCTCACTCATTCATCTCTTCACTAACTCCCACCCAAAGAATCTTCCTCCTTGAACAATCCTTGCCTAGAATTTTGTCCATTGATGGAGCAGTTTAGATCCAATTCATACAAGGATGGTGGAGAAATGCAGATGAAGAGTTACTATGGAGGAGGGCCAAGTAACATGCAAGACATGAGGTGTTACAGTGAAAATTCTGTTCAACAAAACCAGCTTGGCAAGGAGATTAAGATGAAGAAAAGCAAAAGCTCTGGAGGGTCTGCTTCAAAGAGCTGGAGTTTTACTGATCCTGAGCTGCAGAGAAAGAAAAGGGTTGCCAGCTACAAGGTTTATGCTGTTGAAGGCAAGATGAAAGGGTCTTTCAGGAAAAGTTTCAGGTGGATCAAGGACACTGCCACCCAAGTTGTCTATGGCTGGAGGTGATCCATCATCTATGCCCATGGCTCATCTCTTTGTTTTGTTTGAGGTTTGTGCTTTTACTATGTTGGTGAATGATGGATGAAAAACTTGAGATTAGGGGCGAAGTGCCCCTTTTATTTAAGAATCTTGAATCTGAAATCTTCATAAACTATGGAATGTGAAAATTGATGTTTCTTGGATGAGTTTCTACATTAAGCTCAATAAACTTTTTTTTAATGAAAATGCTATTGATTGCTCTGATTGTGTTAATTTAGCTTAGTTCATGGTTTATGGGGCTATGTTGCAACATTAACAGTATCTGTGTTGCAATTCATATTTCAACGGAACTTGGTAAATTAGAAATAGATTTAACTTTCCTTGACACTGTATTATCCTCTTTTTGTTACCATAATAGTAAACATTACATAAATGTGACATTCTTGTACCAACACACTGTTGAATTCCCTTGCAACCGAGTCCGAGTCATGTGTAGATCTCCTTTTATATACAGTAATAATTTTACAACAGGAAAAGTAAGCATTTATGGGCAATCCCTCCAATGCAATCCTTTTTTCTCACCAAAGCGGCTGGCCATTGATGTTGAGTTTGACATTTGAGCCCACAGAGTAAAAGCTGCTGATTCATAGCCCAACATGACACCAACCATATTATTTACTATAAAACTTTAGTCATGGGAGATGAAACCAAGAAAATTAAATGGTGGTTTATAGCTTTTGAATTGCAACCAACTAAAATAACTCAAACAATAATATAGTCAATGAACAATAGAAAACAAAACATGAAAGAAGTGTTGTAATAATAGTTCTAAAGAAGCAAAGATTGGCCTTGTGTCAAATCCTACCTTTTTTTCCCTTTACATCTACAGTTTCAACATTCTACATTATACAAGAGTAACATCAACAAGCCAAGATATGGCAAGTTTTTAAACAATGATGAACATATTCTTCTACTATTTTCACAGGCCACCGCTCTTACATTTGTTAACTAGTGTACATGCAATAACCCCCCCTAAAGGCATCAACAAGCTAATAATAACTAATGATAAAAACAAAGGCCTCAAAGTGACACTGCAAATGGCCGGAAAAGAAAGAGCCCTAAACATCTTCAAAAATACCTAAGATTGACTGAATGTTGTTATGATGAGAGGGCTGGACTATGAATCTCTGAAGACGGTTGTTTTCTTTGCAACTTTCCTTTTAACTGCCTGATCTTTGCATCTACCCGTGCTGAGAACCCGATCATGGTCCTTTCTCTGGCTCTCGATCGCTCCCTAGTCCACATGCGTTGATCCTCGACATCTTTCTTGTAGTACTTGATCTCTTGGATGATGTGATGATCCAATGGATGGAAACATCTTTGGTAAGATATATGGGCCAAATATGGGAGATTACAAGCGATGGTTACTAAGAGGGTGGCCAACCAATAGATCGGTGCTGGAGCGAGAGCTTCAACTAGAATTTGGTAGGCATTACCTGAAATGCTGGGAGATAGCCTGCCATAAACAGAGAGAAACAAATACCAAGTGGCAATGCTTCCCCATATAAAGAGGTGCTGGATCCATGTGAAGTGGCTCATTGTGAAGGCAATCTGGCAATTGAGCGCCCAAATGATGCACGTGAACATTGTTGTTCCCAAAGCAGGCATACTAGCAGTCTGTCCTTCCTCACGGAAAGCTTGATCATAGAAGATGATGATATTGAGGAAGAAAATAATGAGAGAGGAATAAAGGCCATTGCCCATCCACCCAAGTATCTTAAACCAGTCGAAAAACAAATTTTTAGGTCCTTGCTGATATACTGCAGGAAACTGCAACACAAATAGGCATACAAAATCTTATAATAAAGTCGCTAGTGGCAAGGATGAATTTTGTTAATAAGAAAATTATTTACAGAGCACAGATTAACCTGCAAGCAGACTTCGGAAGAAACATCTTGCTCGAAAACTCCTAGTGAGATTACAGGCAATGATGTAAGAAGAACATTGAACAGTAACATGTACCAGTCATCATAAATTGATTGTCCAGAAAAGCCAGCAAATGCCTCAAAGTAAAAAAGGGTGAGGCCAAATGCTATATTCTTGTAGAAGAAATAGCAAACCTGAAGGTCGAAGTGGTACAGAATTAGAGGTTGACCAAGCAGAAAGAGTGCAAGAAAATGAAAAATGAAGGCAATCCCTCATTATTACCATCTGTGCAATCCTCTTATAACACCAGTGTCCATGGACAACAAGAAGCCTTTCCAAGAAACGAAACTGGGCAATGGAGAAGTCACTGGCCATTACAGCCTGAAAAAGCAAACAAGGTAGGTAATACACTAACATACAGAAAAAAACTCGTCTTAACAAGCATCATGTCCAAGACAGAACTGCTAAATATAGGGAAGGAAATTTTTGTCAGCAATTGAAGAGCAAATGCTTACAATTTTAGCAAGTCATGCTCCAAATATTTCTAAGAACAGCCAAAAGAAGCCTAACAATTACTTTATCTCCCAATGAGGATGGCTGTATAAGCTAAGGTTTATATGCGTGTGTCTCACAAATTCAAAAAAGGACCAAACAAGCAAATTCCCATCTAAAGCCCAATTCTAATGAGATGATCTCTTCTCCTCAAAATTCATACACATATAAAATATCATAAAACTATATAAAAGGTTTGTTTGCTACTAGCATTACAAGCATACATTGCAACTGTACGAAAAGGGAAATACGTTACCAACCTGCATACCTTCTACACCACTGATGCCAACTCCAATGTCAGCTTCTTTAATCATTCCAACGTCGTTTGCACCATCACCGATAGCTAAGGTGGTTTTCCCAGTTCCTTCTTTTACTAATCTTGTTACCTGGTACCAAAAGGATGTACTAAATAAATAGAATATGCAATAAGATCTCACCATGAGGAGTCTCACCTGATTTGATCCTTTAAAAACTTAGAACAAGCGGGGAGGAAAAGAAAGGAAAAAGATATCTTACTAGTGCCTTCTGCTTGGGAGACACACGACAGCATATGACAGATGCACACTGAACTGCTAACACTAGGAATTGCTGTTTCACGTCATCCTCCAAGGCATATGCAAGAGTTTTTCCATCAATGATCAATGCAAATGCGGCATGTGGATCTCTTTCAAGTTTGATCATTTGTGAAGCATTGGTAATTTGCAACAATATATTCTCCTTAACTACCTAATCATTAACGAAGAGAAAATACGTCAGCCGTCATTGAAATCAATTTCCTGAAGAAAAATTCCTGTCCTTTCACACACAAACGCATGCACGTACAGACACAATAAAAACCATACCTCTTTGGCATCTGAACTAATTTCTGTAATGCAGATCTGCTTCATGCCTTGTCTTAGCAGACTGCAAGCATATCTACATCACAAAATGAAATTTTTCACAAAATTGCTTTCATGGAGCATCTTTCCATCAGAAATCCAATTTCAGGTTCTGATTAGATGAGGTAAAAGAAAGCTTAATATTGAATGGCATGAGACAGACCCTATATTTATAGCAGTTTCCACCTTGTCCCCTGTCAAAACCCAAATCTTCAGGCCAGCTTGTGCAAGTTTATCTATACATTGGGGTACCTGAAATGAAGAAAGTTAAAACAGGTTGATGTAAGCCAGAAAAAAATAAAAACGGAAAACAAGAAAAGAAAAAGAAAAAGAAAACTAAGTTTCTTGGAGAACGCAAACTGCGATATAACATACCCCCTTTTGCAATTTGTCTTCCACAGCAGTAGCACCAACGAGAATCAAATCCCTCTCCATCATCTCTGCAATGTTTTCAAGCATCAAATCTCTATCAGCCCCAATAGTAGTTTTTGCTTCTTGAAATTCATTGTTCCAAGCAGAGTACTCAGACTCGCCGAGCCTTCTATAAGCCAGTGCCAGCGTTCGCAATCCAGCTTCTCCATACTCATTCAGATGCCTAGTGGTATCTTCCTCGTACAATCTTCCATTCTTTGATAGCCTATCAAAAATAATGCTGACCAAACAAAGTAACAATAAATCAGTCAAACACAATCATCAGGTCATTAAAGGCATATAGTTGTGAAGTGTTTATTTTGCATCTATTAATACCTTGAAGAGGTCAAAAGGGCAATAGAGAGACTAACCTGTCAGCACCTTTACACAGAACAAGAATCTGCCCATCTTCATCCCTTACAATTACTGTCATTCGCTTTCTTTTGCTAGTAAATTCCAACATATTTAGAAGTTTGAACTCCCTACAAGATGCCCAGAGGACCTTTAAGAAGCTAAAACAAAAGGAATTCAGGAGAGATTAGCAAAGAGCACAAACATTGTGCATTGGTATCCCCACCTGTCAATTGTTTGCCCTGAAGCTGAATACCTTTCACGGACAAACACACTTGATTGAGTTCTTTTACAAAACTCAAAACCAAATTCTCTGGCTGCAACAAGAAAGGCTGCTTCATCAGGTGACTCTGATTCATATGTATAACTGCCGGTCTCTTCGTTCAGCTCAGGGACAGCGGTGTGACAAATTGCTAATATTCGAAAAAATAACCTAATGACATCTGCATTAGGCTCATTCAACCAGTTCCCTTCCATGACGCGACTGTCCTCAAAGCTAAAACCTTTTATGGGAGATTTATGAACCATTTCAGCTTT
Source organism: Gossypium rotundifolium (assembly GCA_025506655.1). Taxonomy (NCBI): domain Eukaryota; kingdom Viridiplantae; phylum Streptophyta; class Magnoliopsida; order Malvales; family Malvaceae; genus Gossypium; species Gossypium rotundifolium. Next base: position 160,272,605 of record CP106731.1, on the reverse strand, counting down.
GGAAATAACAACAGTTTCAAGTTCAATTTCTTGTTGTTTGCCTTTTTGCCTGAAATCAGTTGATCTTTCTACATCCTGATCCTCAAGGTCACTAGCCATCTGCTGTGCAGCAGCAAGTTCTACTTCACTAGAGCTCATGCCATATGCAGTACCGGCAATGGAACATTTGAGAAAATCCATCTGATTGCAGGTCAAAGTGCCTGTTTTATCTGAAAGGATTGTATCTACCTGGCCCAACTCCTCATTTAAATTTGATGTCCGTGCTTGAGCAGGATTCCCAGTTTCTTCATCATACATTTGTATGTCTTGATTAATAAAAGTTGCTTGCAAAACCTTGACCACCTCAATTGAAACATAAAGTGAAATAGGTATTAAATACCCATAAAGCATGAGGGCAGTGATCAGATGGGTGACCCCAGATAATACAGGCTTTCTAGGATCATAATAATCATCTGTATTCTGAGGTTGCAGATACCACCAGTCTGGCATGTCAAACTTTGTTTTCACTGAAAAACCGATAGAGCTTACCAATGAGATCACCAAAAGGAGGCTAAAAAGAACATATATTATATAATCCATTTTCCTTTCTATTCTGCTCCTCTTCGAAGGGGACTTCGTGGCATTCTGCATGACTTTGCTATCGTGGCCGGTGAAAATCACGACCCCGTAGACAAAAGCTGTATTACGCAGCTTTGAATCTCTAAGGAGAATCTGGCTAGGGTCGAGGGCATAAACTTCATGATCGTATTCAAAGTTACCAATAAAGGTGTAAAGGCTAGGGTTGGGATCTTCACATTTAATTTTTCCTGTGAAGTTCTTGAAAGACGCATCCTCATCCAAAGGCAATGTAACCTCCAAAGCTCTCTTTACCTTCAAGTTTGTCTCGCCATCTAAATTCATAGTCTCAACATAGCAAATTCCGTCTTCGTAACTTGATGACAGAAGTAGCAAATCCGCTGGGAAAAACTGATCTTTCTCCACTTTCACCACATCTCCAACCTGAAGCTTCTTCCATGACTTATAATCAAAAACACCTTCCTCCTTATGAAATTTTACCTTCCGACTATTAACTTTTATATCTTGCATAAACCTTCGCCAATCCTCTAAAGCTTCCTTTGCCATGCTAAGCCCTACAACAAAGACCAAGGGAGCAATCATGCTCACAGCAGAAAATGGCGAAAGGGGTGTAACTGAAACAATTGCAGCTGCAAGGAAATACAAATTGGCAACTCTGTGGAATTGTTCATACAAAGCTTTTGGTAAGAAAGTGAAAAAATTATACTTGGTCGTGGATATGTAATTTGATCGGTACTTAAAAGGTTTTTTCTTGTGCATAAGAGGTTGATTGCAATGCACAATTCTTGAGTATCCAGGCCCTTCAATAGAATGAGGCCCTTCTTCAGTAGCTTCTGGCCTAGTACATGCGAATGTATAGAGATGACTCAGCCGGAGCCTTGCTCGAATCCTACCCCGTGTCATCTCTGAGAATCAACCTTAAAGAAAAATTAGTAGACAACTGCCAAACAAAGAATTTCCAAACCTAGCCTTCACTGGTGGACATTAATGCAGCCAGTCATTCATGGTCCCCGCTTTAAGTCCTGGTTTCACAAACATAAAGGGAAATTCAACATTAGCATATAACTTACATTTACAAAATGAAGCTTGCAACAATTGAAGCTCCACACAAAATGCCAAACTTCAAAAGCATAAGCATTCAGAAAATTATGTCATTTAAATTACATCCTATATGCATTCTAGCATAACCCAGATTTGAAAGTCTTATAGCTATAAAAATCTAGGAATAAAAGATAAATTAAGACAAATATGAGAACAAATCTACATCGCTGAAAGCTACAAGATTGAACCCCCAAAAAAAAGATCCTAGGAATCTATTAAACAGAAAAAAAAAAAATCCATACCCAATTTCACTTTTCACCTCAAATATCAAAATAAATAGCTCAATTTAAACAAAGATGAAATTGAAAAGGACAAATGAGACAATGGCGCAGCTAAAACTTCAAAATTTTCAACGAACGAAGAAACAGATCACTGATACTTGACACAAAATAAAAAGAAACCACATACACGAAACTTTTAGAAAACTTAACCCAAAACAAGAATTTTAAAAGAAAATGAAGAAAAAAAGTACCTTGAATCTGGAAGCTGACTCATCTTCTATACAGAAATTAACAAATGAACCCATTTGCAAAAAAATCATTAAAAAAGAATAGACAATAAATTTTGCAGATCAAGGAACGACGGTAAAGAGTTTATTTTTTTATTAATTGATTTAATTTAATTATATTAAATTTGATTAATGGAGTAAATCTAGAGAGTGGCCAGGGTTTTAGGCTTAAAAGAGAGAGAGAGAAATTTTCGATCTTTGAGCCAATGACAGTAATTCCCGGTTTCCCATTGCTTTCTACAAATATTTTCTGTAATATATATTATTTTATCAATTTCCTTTTTCAAATTTTCACTACTTCGATTTTTCTTCTATGAGTTTCTTCATCTTCTTCTTTTTTCTTTTTCATAAAATTGAAGAGATCAATCTGTTCACATGGGTTCTTGTTTTGAAAGAATGACGTGCCAACAATCTTTCTCTTTTTGCTCTAAAAATAGATCAACGTTCGATGTTCGTGGAACCCTTTCCTACGTATCGGGTCCTCACCTTAGTCTTTGATAAATAATTTTATTTTATTAAAAAATAAACTGTTTTTAATAATTATCCATAATTAAACTATTTTTAATTTAGAGAGATGAAAGTTGTGATTAGTTAAGACTTCAGGGGCAAGGTCTGGGGTAAATATCTCATATATATCAAAAATAAATAAAAATTACTGGAAATGTGCCAGTTTGAAAAATATTTACGAAAGTATCGTTTCCCCCAAAAACGCGTCCACGTCAGCACGTTTTGGGGGATGCAGAGCTAAAGCGCGTCCTAAGGGCGCTTTTAGCTCTGAATTACCAGTAAAACGCTCTGACGTGGACGCGTTTTTGCCCTCCACCCCCTATGAAAAATTAATTGAATTTTTGGGCCAGTAGTCTCCGGTAAAATAATTTTGAGGAGACATTTCTGAACAAACAATGGCCAAAAATGCTTCCAAAGCAGGTGCACTATCGGTAGGAGTACCGAAAAGAGCTCCCACGTGGGCGTTCTTTTGCTCTGATGATCTCCGCAAAATAATTTTGAGAGACGTTTCAACAAACAATGGCAAAAAACGCTTCCAAGTAGGGTGCATGTCGGCAGAGTACCGAAAAGAGCTCCCACGTGGACGCTTTTTTGCTCTGATGGTCTCCGCAAAATAATTTCGAGGAGACGTTTCAACAAACAATGGCAAAAACACTTCCAAAGAGGTGCACTGTCGGTAGAGTACCAAAAGAGCTCCCATGTGGACGCTTTTTGCTACAAATGGTCTCCAAAGAAACTTAGGCTATAATCACCAAATTTCATTCTCGGTTGGCGTAAGGCAAATTCAGCAAAAGAAAAAAAATGAAAATGAGTGAACGATTAATGTTGTTATTTACTATGATGGTGAAGTTCGTGACACCAAAAATGGTGTTATTTTCTTATCGGAGAACACAACGCGACTGAGTTTTAATCGAACGTAGATTTGGTAGAACTTCACAAAAGAATTAGGCGTAAAATATTCAAACAACGCCAATGAATGTTCAGTCTATTAAGTATAGATTCTGCGCTTCAGTTGATCGTGTGAGATATGACTCATTCGACATCAAAGGTCCCCGGAGCCTTGAGGTAATGGTGGAGACTCATCTTGCCAGTGGATCGCCATATCTCGAGTTATATGTAGAATTTTCATCTCCAAGTGATCTTTCTGCGACCTCAACATCTACTGCCATTCGAGGGGAATACACGACCCCAAGCCGACACTCTGTAAGTGGGGCAGGCGTAGTGCCCGTGTGCGGTGGTAGTATGGAAAACATAACCCTACACGACACTCGGTTGGTGGATGGGACATGCATATCCGCCCTTCGACGTCCGATGATAGAAATACGTATTGGGGACGCCAAGAACTTCTAGTGATTGGCAATCCACATATGATTGGGATCTTTACGAAAGATGTTTAACGAGGATGATGTACTCGATGACATCCACCGTGAGGGCCCTCGCTTGTTGCGAGTTATGGAGGGCCGACGATGAATCTGATGTGGATCCACCTCGGAGCCGGGGCGACGATGCGAAGTTGGATTATTTTTGAACCGAGCTGCTCCAATTGTACCAAGAGGTTGAGGGCGGTTCGATTTAAGAAGAAGAAGATCCGCTATTTAGGCGTACTCACCTCCAAATTTCACATGCATAATGTTGATCTATCTCAAGATGATGCATTGGAGTTTCTGAACTACCACACCGGACGCGTGACCATACAAATTCTTCGTTGGATTCGGACCAATTAGAAGTTGGTAACCGCTTTCCAACAATAATATTTTTCTTCTTTGCATTGAAACAATACAAAGATCGTGAACGGGTTAACTACAATGTGGTTAAATCCGGGCTTGATAAGTACGAGGCAAAGTGTGCGGTAAGACGGCACATGTTTATGGAAAATCATGGCGCCGTTGAGGAAAAGGATAGGGTTGTGGGGGGTCAAAATGTACAAAGGTCCACATACATGTCTTACCGGTACAGTACCACTATGTTTTCAATGATTTCGAATAACACTAATATTATGTAATGTTGCATTATTTAATGTACTTCGATGAAAGGTGTAACATAAGATCATCCGAGGATGGATTTAGACATGTTGGCTGACTTAATAATCCCGACGATGAAGGCCGATCCTAAGACTATGGTGCCGACCTTAATTGGCACTATTCGTAGCCAATTGGGGTATACGCCCTCTTACAGAAAGGCTTGGATAGCCAAGCAGAAGGCGTTAAAAAAGTTGCACGGTCGGTGGGACACTTTATATAATGAAGTGTGGCAGTGGTGTCAGGTGCTGGAGAGATATGTCCCAAGTAGCACGACAGACTTTGAAACGGAACCGGCGTACTACAACGATCGTCTGCTCCGTGGATGCGCAGTGTTCAAGCGTCTGTTCTGGACATTTAAGCAATGCCGAGATACCTTTACATACTGCAAACCATTGGTACAAATTGATTGTACCTTTATGTATGGTAGATATACGATCGGCTATTTCTAGTTGTGGCACAAGACGGTACGTGGGAGAATCCTTCCGATTGCGTTCGCAATAACACCGGGGGAGTCAGCTGATGACTGGGACTTCTTCCTATCTAGGTTAAGGAGGCATGTCTGTCCCCAACCTGATATATGCATTATATCGTATCGGGGCCCTGGCATGCTTACGGCAATAGAACGCCAGGGAAGCATGTGGCATTGCACACACCATCGATATTGCCTGAGGCATGTTTCATCCAACTACTATGGGCAACATCGATCTAAAAGACAGAAACAACAAGTGACCGATATGGGTATGAAATATCTATTAATATAATTTCATTTGTAATATTCAATTTATTCTCACTTGAAGAGTGGTATGTAATATTCGCTATCAACGTATGTTGGCAGGGTACGAGATCAATAAAGACCGTTTTCAGGAGATGCTAGCCAATTTGCGCTCAGATAAGGCCGAAAGCGCAAACTACCTGTGCAATATTCCTTTCAAACAGTGGACACAAGCATATGACAGCGGCCTACGATATGGTCATATGACCACAAACCTGGCTGAATGCATAAATTCTGTTCTAAAAAGAACCCATCATCCGCCGATTACATCGATTGTGCGGAGACATATTTTCGCTTAGCGGCACTATTTTCAAGAGAGCGGCGGGTTATAGAGGCGATGCAAGGAGGCCATGTATAGAAATATAAACCGTGGAAGGCACGGTGAACACCATGCACATAGTGTGTCACGACCGCGACAGCCTATGGTTTCGTGTCACGGAGTTTGACAGACCGAACCAAGGTATTGTTGGCGGGCATTATCGTGTACACTTGACAAATAGGACCTGCGACTGTGGGATATTTGATGCACTTCGTTACCCATGTGCTCATGTACTTGCGGCTTGTCAAAATCTCCGTCTTGATCCCATGAGCTATGTCGACGAAGTGTACAAATTAGAAAACATGTACAACGTGTGAAGACACGTATTCCCACCAGTCCCAGATAAACGTAAGTGGTCAGCGGTAGACGCTTTCAGACTTTGTATAAGTTGCTTGCCGGATAGACAATTGAGGTGCAAACCAAAAGGTCGATCTTGCTCGACTAGAATACGCAACAATATGGATATTCGAGAAAGAAGCAACTAAAGTCGACTGTGGGGATGGTGTAGGAACCCGGGCCATACATCTCGCTCGTGCCCAAATCGAAATAGTTGACCGTGTTCTTAGCTTTTTTGTCTCCTAGTGGCTATGTAATTTCTATTTTTTTGGAGGAAAACGGTGAACTTTTGTACAAGAGCTTTTATTTTATTCAAGTTATTAAAATTAAATTACAAAATTATAAAAAAATTAAATCATTTCTATCTTATCAAAGATATTAAAATTAAAATAAAAAATAAAATTACAAAAGAAATAAAATTAAACTCAAATTTTATTACATAAAAAATTAAATTACAAAAAAAAATAAACCATTTCTATCTTATCAAAGATATTAAAATTAAAACAAAAAATTAAAATACAAAAGAAATAAAATTAAACTCAATTTTTATTAAATAAAAAATTAAATTACAAAAAAAATTAAACCATTTCTATCTTATCAAAGATATTAAAATTAAAATAAAAATTGAATTACAAAAGAAATAAAATTAAACTCAAATTTTATTACATATAAAAAAATTAAATTACAAAAAAATTAAACCATTTCTATCTTATCAAAGATATTAAAATTAAAATAAAAAATTAAAATACAAAAGAAATAAAATTAAACTCAATTTTTATTAAATGAAAAATTAAATTACAAAAAAATTAAACCATTTCTATCTTATCAAAGATATTAAAATTAAAATAAAAAATTAAATTACAAAAGAAATAAAATTAAACTTAAATTTTATTACATATAAAAAATTAAATTACAAAAAAAATTAAACCATTTCTATCTTATCAAAGATATTAAAATTAAATTAAAAATTTAAATTACAGAAAATAAAAAATTAAATTTAAATTTTATTAAATATATTAAAACTAAATTAAAAAAAATAAAATTACAAAACTAAATTAGGGTTTAGGTCGATGGGGTGGGAACCAAGTGCCACACGGGCGGTTGGCGATTCTGTGGGATTCCTCCTTCTTCTAGCTTCTCAAGGGTCGTGGAACCTCAAGGAATCGGGTTCCTCCCGTGGTGGGTCCAGTTCTTGGTGTTGCGATGATGACCCACCTTGATAAAATAATGACCCGAGGTGTTTGCATAAACCACGACGGGGTGATCGATCCCATCTGCAAAGGAGCTCGGTAGAAAGAATCGCTCCCGACGACCCTCCTCTAATCCCATATGTGACGTCGGCCTCACGATCGGTGGCTAGCGGGAGTAGTCGAACGGACTCGAACCCGGCCATGCATTCCAACTGGGGTGGGGTGGGAAAAGGAAACATATACGGGTTAGGTGGATACATATAAGGGGTAGAGGTACGACCGCATAAACGGTGGAGGCTGTGATGTCGGTGTTGTCACCGAACCGATGGGCCCGTGATGTAGGCGCTATTGTGGTGATAGTAGACGCTGTTGATGGCCCCGCTCTTCACCCTTCTCCTTGGATTTAAAGGGCCCGACGCTCCTTCTCTCACGAATTTACCGTCGCCTCTCTTCTTCCGACAATGAATCACGACTTGCCATGGATCCTAAACAATGGCATGTACTCCAAGACGACGCTTAACTCGTGAACGATGATCGGTTCTCGGATAGGTAAAAAGTCATACCGATTTTCCCACGTCTCGATATAACTCGACCAAAATCTTGGCCAATCCGTGTGCGGCTGCCGTAAGTCCACTTTGTGCTCATCATCGAGCACCTCCGGTGGCACGGGGATCATTTGCCGAATCCAAATTGCCGCAGAACCCGATCTGACTGGTGCATCTTCACGGTCGCGTAGGTGATCAATGGGACCTTCACGTGCCAACTGTTCGGATTTTGGAAGAACTCCTCCAAATTACCGCCCAATTTCCCGATCCTCGTTACGGTGTCCATTGAAACTATATTAACATTACCAAAATATTAGTTATATACATAATATTAGAGACTACATACTGAAATACTAAATTATAATAACAAAATTCAAACTTACTTGTGATTCCGACTGCTGGTCCAATAGAGCCAGATATCCTCAAGTGAGTTAGGTATTCCAACATGACTCACCGAATGGTTCCACCTAATTAAATAAACTTTTAGCATGCACTTATACTATAAATCTACGAAATAATTGTAAAATATAATATTAAATTTACCTTGTTATCAGTGGGAATGAATATGGCTGGTCGAGTTGAAGACGTAAAAATGGAAATTGAAACCATGCCCATGACTGCAGTAGTGATAGGCAACCTCCGATTTTGGCTTTACTCGACCGCGTCGCCACGCACATCTCCCGGTACAACCTCGATAGCATGGCAGACCCCCAACTCAATTCACCGGCTACTCTGAAATCAATAAGTTTCAGGAGCCATCTCAGGTGGACGAGGTTTCTAGAGAGGTCCGACATCAGATAGCCCTCAATTATCTGAAGAATGTATGCCCGAGCATACCATATTCTTTCTACTTCGGTCCAACCCTCGTTTGGCTCCGAGAATGCGTCTCGTAACCAGGCCATATCGATCCGAGCTCCTTGAATTCTATCCGGAATGGCACCTAGAAGCTCGTAGCATATGACCATCCAATCGGAAGATGTTGCGGACCCGATGACTACCGACCCGTCCACCGGTAATCCTAACTGCAACTGCACATCTTCTAGAGTGATGGTACACTCTCGCATGGCGATGGAAAGTGTGCGTCTCGGGTATCCACCTCTATCAACGCTACCGATCAAAGGCGGCTCCAACTTGAACCCCTACTATCGTGGCCACGTGCCAAAAACCCGCTTCCAGCAGGTAAGTCTCGATCAACGGCGATGGGGGACCATGCATGTTGCGAATATAACATTCCAACACCCGATCTACGATGCTTAAAAAATTATATAATTAAAATTAATTAAAATTGCATAATTGAAAAAAAATTAAATAATATTGAACAATTAAAATTAAAATTTACCATTTGCATTTGCTCGACGGAGATGTGCTTGTTGTCCATGCAACGTAATTCCCCACCATTATAATTCGATAAAAAATTTTAAAATTTTCCAAAAAATATATTAAAAAATTATAAAGGGCTTTTTCATAAATAGTAAAGGACTATTTAGAAATTTGAGCGTAAATTTCAAGGACTTTAAGAGAAAATTGAGAGAATTTGAAGTGTGAAAAAAATAAAGGGTTGGGGGGTTTTATACTTTTTTTTACAGTTGGGGCCCGCAACGATAAAAAAATTGGCCGTTGGGATTTGACCGTTGAAGGACTAAAGCGCACCCCTTAGGACGCGCTTTTGTCCACCTCAAGAAAAGTTGCTTACGTGGACGCCGCTTTTGCCGAGGTGGACAAAAGCGCGTCTAGAAGCGTGTTTTAGCTCAGATCCCCAAAACGCTACCGACGTGGACGCGTTTTTGGGAAAAACCGTACTTTCCCGTAATTATTTTTCAAACTGGTACATTTCCGTAATTTTTGTTTATTTTTAATATATATGAAATATTTACCCCAAGGTCCTGTCTTTCCTTCTAACTGCTCACTTCTTCATGTTATAATAATTTTATTTATTTATTTTAATAAATTCACCGTTGAGTTGATACTATCTCTTAGCTCATCCCATCATTACATATTAATATAAATTTAAGTTAAAATTTATTTTAGAGTTTTTTTTGTGATTGAAGTTATATAAATTCAAAATTTTCATTCCTTGTATCAAAATAAATTAAATGCAAATTATTCAAAAAATTTAAAGAAATTTAAAATTATAATTATTCATGCTTCGTACTCGATTAGTTATTTGTTTCTATTAAATTCTAAAATAAAAGTTGAAAGTTGAAATATACTTTTAAGTGATTGTACACTTTATACATTTGAGTTTTAATCGCTTTACTTTTATTTTCAAGAATTTAGTTTTTCTTTTTTTTCATATTTAAAAATTTAACTGTAATTGTTATCTTGTTAAAATTCTCGCTTTTAAAGTTACTAGTGTGAATGTTGATGTGGATTTTACGATTTGAATTTATTATGAAATATATATTTTTATTGAAATAGTGCTCTAAAGAAAAATAGCATTCCTATTGAATTGAAATAGATAACAATATTAACTATTTAGAATTAACTAATGACATTATAAAAATAGAGAATTAAATTATGTCAAAATTAAAGTATATGTATTATACTCAAGTTTTAGCATGGTTCAAGGCTGAAACTGAAATTTGAACATTTTTTATAATGATAAGAAAATAGCAAGGCACACTCAAAATTGTGTCAATTTTAAAATTCTTAAATTTAGACATAATAAAAGGACTAAATTTGAAATTTAACACTTTCTTATATTATGAAGGAAAAATAATCATACACTTTCAAAATTAAATGAGTACACGTGTCACATGGCAAGTGTCATGATCACTCTTTTGATATCATATATTATATAATAAAGGTATGGCAACAGGCAACATATAAGATAAATTTGAATATTGGGATACTAGTTTCAGGATATTTGTTTTTTAGTTATATTTAAAGTTAGCCCTCTTTCTTAAATTAAGTTTTAAATATATTTTTTCCTTCATAATAATGATAATTTTTAAATAATAAATAACTTTAAATATCATGCATTAAATTATAATTAAAATTTAAAATCAAAATCTCAATACAAATTATAAAATAATATAGTTACACGCAACTGTCATATATATATATATATATCATATAATATCTCATATATTATATAATTTAGTTACCATATTATATACCTTACTATTAATCATATTTATAATAATTTAATTTAAATAGATTTAGGAATCAAATATAAATATAACATTTATTTTTTATCGAAATCATCAAGCAAAAAACAAGTAAAAATAAGTAATCTTATTTTATTTTATTTTTATTATATATAGAATAGCATACATACATACACATACACATACACGTACACATATCATATTATATATATCACATATATATACATCTAATAAAATAGAATTTTGGAATAATTTTAATAATAATTAGTTCTAAATGGACATTTGTCACTTATTACATCTTGACACATTAATATAATGTAATTTTACAATATATAAAAAAATATATTGATAATGTTCATTTGTCTGTCTTGAAAGTTAATTGAATTAAACAAAATTTTAAAAACCATTAACCGACCTCCGACCGAACTACATTCGGCCAACAACCGATTAACTGAATTAGATCGATTTGGTCAGTTAATTCAAATTTAACCGAAGTTTGAACACATTGATTGTCCTTAAAACCAAACCATTGCAAGGTAAGATTGAAATCTTTGAACCAGAAAGAAGTATTTTTTTTGGTTTACACTACACCAAAACAGTATTTTTTTTGGTTTACACTACACCAAAACAGACTTTTAACGGCGTTTTTAATAGCATTTTAATAAAAAAACGCCGCAAATATTATACATTAATGGCGTTTGAAAGAAAATGCCGTAAAAAGTTGAGCAATAGCGGCGTTTTTGGCCCAAACGCCGCTAAAAAGGAGCAATAACGGCCTTTTTTGCACAAATGCCGCTATAGATCTAAGCATTAGCGGCGCTTTCGTAAAAATGCAGCTATAGATCTGAGCATTAGTGGCGCTTTCGTAAAAACACCGCTATAGATCTGAGCATTAGTGGCGTTTTTATAAAAACATTACAAAATTTTGTCGTTTATTTTTTGAGCTTTAGTGGCATTTTATAAAAAACGCCGCAAAAAAATATTTTATTTTAGGGTTTAGGATTTATAATTTAAAGTTTAATGTCTATGGTTTAGAGTTTTAGGGTTTATGATATAATGTTTATTATTTTGGGTTAAGGGTTTATGTTTTATAATTTAGGATTTGGGGTTTAGGGTTTAGGATTTAGAGTTTATGGTTTTATAGTTTAGGTTTAGGGTTTAAGGTTTAAGGATACTTTTTGAAAACTGAAAAATATTTGAAATTTACTAAGGTTCATGCCATTTTGTACTACACCCATATTATTTAATATAAGAATATAAAATATATGTTTTGTACTACACTAACATTGGCCACATGAATTCCCAAAAATTTGGTCTCGGATTATGGTTTAAGGTTTGCAATTTAGAGTTTAGGGTTCGGTTTTTATGGTTTAGGATTTATGATTTGGGGTTTTGATTTTAGGGTTTAAGGTTTGGTGTTTGTGGTTTAAGGTATAATATTTATGGTTTAAGGTTTATGATTTAGAGATTAATCTTGGATTTTTTAGAATATAAATCAAAATAAGATAAATATAAATTATTATTTTAAATATATATATATATATATATATATCAAAATTGGTTAAATCCTAAAAGCATACATGAACAATGGTTTAGTGTGCAATTGTA